>JAWZYU010000012.1:31171800-33571800 GCA_038380435.1 Ryuthela nishihirai
ACCATGCTTTTATCATAAAAGTTATTCAAAATTTCAGTCATCCAAGTGGTAACTGAAACATTCCCAGCTCTAAGCATTTCCGTAGTAATTTCATCTACCCCTGGGGATTTATGTAGTTTAAGTTTAGAAATAGCCAAACTAATTTCAGATTGTGTTATAGGGCCAACATTAAAGCCAACAATGCATCTATCATCATTGGAAACAATGGGAGTAGAATTAACCACATTGTTTAGAACATCACTGAAATGCTCAGCCCACCTAGCCATAACAGAATCCTCACCTTCTATAACCTTACCTCGTTTATCCTTCAATCCCTGTATACCTGTTCGTTTTCTACCACACAAAACATTAACTATCTGGTAAAGCTCTCTGCTGTTGTGCTGTCTAACTGCTTCCTCAGCTTTGTCAGCCAGGCCATCAAGCCAAAGATTCTTATCAGTAGCTAACTGATCCTTTACACGTTTATTAAGTTCTTTGTAATGCTTTCTATTAGGACTAGTAGGGTACTGATTAAGGACATTCCTGCAGTTCCTTCTTTCTGAAATAAGCTCAAGTGCCTTATCACTTAAATAATTCTGCCTCCTCTGCTCCTTTTTCCCTAAAAGAGTACTGCTAGTTTCCAAAAAAGCCTGTTTAAAATGGCCCCATTCTTCCTCAACTTCAGTATTAAGCAAACTATGACTGTCATAACGACTAAGTAACCTATCATGGTAAGCTTTAGCTATAACTGGGTCTTTCAGAGCTTCAGTATTAAAGGTAAATTTTTTAACCCTAGCACAACACTTTTTAAGTTTAAGTTGCAAGACACTTTTAACAAGGTAATGGTCAGATCCAATTTCAGCCCCCCTATATGCCCTGGTATTTCTAACAGAGTTGGGTTGGGTTGTTTTACCTCTGAGCGGCACTTTTTTGCACACCATGGGCTAAATGGCCAGGTCACATGGACCCCGAAGGCTCAGAGAAGGTTGGGGGAGGGGACCCACTGGAACAGCTGTTGGGAGACAGATGGTAGCCTCCCGTCAAGGCCATCCAGCGTGTTCTTTAACGTGCACAGGGTATGGCTCTCCCGCACACGGGGCCACGGCTTAACGTCCCATCCGACGGACGGCGGCCTTTCCAAGCCCATCGGTGTCCCCTACTGACCGTGGGCAGGGCTGGGAATTTTGCGGAGATAAATCTCAACGCTGACCCACCTGGGAACTACAGATTACGAGCCTGGCGCGCTACCGACTGAGCCACCGCCGCCCCTATTTCTAACAGAACTAGCCCATTTGCTGTTAATTAATATATAATCAATCATATTCCTATGCAGCCCATCAGGTGAAACTCATGTGTATTTATGTATGTCGCGGTGTTTGTAATATGTGTTAGTTATTCTGAAACCATTGAGTTTACTTACCTGTAAGAGACGTTGCCCATTGCCATTGCAGCTACCAATACCAAAAGGGCCTATTACTCCTCCCCAAAGGTCAGAGTCAGTACCAACTTTGGGATTGAAGTCACCAAGAACAAGGGTAATATCTCCTTTCTTGACAGAATTCAAAATATCCTGAAGTTGTCTGTAAAACCTATCCTTCTCATCCTCATCAGAATCCTCAGTGGGGGCATAACAGCAGATAACATTCAAGTCTTTAATGCTTGTCTGAAATTTTGCTGTAAGAAACCTTTCATTAATGCACTCATATCCTAGAAGAGCATCACTAGCATGTCTGCTGAGCAGCAGACCCACGCCTTGGTGATGCTTTCCATCCTCCCTCCCTGTAAAGAGAAATTTAAAGTTGTTTTTAAGTATCTCACCTTTATCTGTCCATCTGGTCTCTTGCAAGCCTAGAATATCTAGGTTATAGTGCTGGAATTCCTGCATGAGGACATCAAGAGAATAATCCCTATGTAATGTCCTCACGTTCCACGTTCCTGCAGAGAGAAAATGATTAGTAGGATTTTTAAAGAAATTAGGTTTATTGAGATTGGTAGGGCCAACAATATCAAACAGCCCCCTGATCGCAGGCATTGGGGCAAAGACCTGTTCCTCCTCCGCTAAAGGCTGAAGTCACCGATGCTGGTAGGAACTTCAGGCACCACCTTTTCAAGTGGACTTTTTCAAGAGCCATATGGCCTGCCTGAGACACATTACTCCAGTTTAGGCTTGACGATGCCCAACTAGCTAAGTAAGGTTCAGGTACCTGCGATGGCCTCTGATTAGGATTATCCACCAGTTGATATAAGGTATCCCATGCCTCTGTTCACTTAGAGCTGGCAACCCAGAAGCAAACAGAAAACACAGCGGCAGATTCTCCCTCAACAGAGGCCCACCAGTGCAGTAAGTCCAGGATCCATAATCAAGCTCAAATCCATAAACAAGTCCAGTCTAGTAGGTATAGATGGTCAGCACCAGGACCCTGTGAAGTTGACCACTCCTCAGCAGGGTTGAAAAAAAAGAAAAAAGTGGCCATAGATGACCAGATCAATAGGCCATACTGAACTAGCAGCCCTCCCCTTCCGTTCCCTTCCAAAAGAGAATATCTCTTTTGAAAGGAACTAACGGCCTGCACCACGAGAAGGCGGGGTCGGACATTAGGTGCTAGACCTGTCTTCCATGATATCTACTAATCTAATATGCTGGAAAATCAATGATTGGCTTGGTTGAGGACTTTCACTAAAAATTCTTATTTTAGAAGTAGAATGAGTATATAGAGCTCCGAATTCAATTTCCCGTAGACATAACAAGGAGGGGTCAAAATTCAGTGATTCCTGATTGTTGCTGGTAAACATAAAAGAAATAAAGAGAATTCATATTTCAATTTATTTTAAAGCATGCATTATCTTTAAAGCTTTTTCGATAATATTTGCTTTTTATTACGTATTTTCTGTCATCGACGTTGAAATATTGCTAATAAAGGTATTTCAAAAGAATATATTTTATAAAAACTTTTAAAAATGATGTATTCATAGGTGACCTTACAAATGATTTAAAACTTTATGATAAACATGTGTAGATTGTGAACGTATCAGATAAATACTGAGGTATGAAATTTAAAGAAAGATATTTAACAAAGCAAATGTCAGAGGAAAAGGAATTAAAAAGCGGTGTGCTTTATTTTTCTTCTCTATTTAGAGATAAAATTACATTTTATTTTTACTTCTGGTGAAGAGTTTAACAAGTAATGGGAGATTATTTATCGAGTTTTTTAATAATTCCTCAAATTTTAATGTTTATTTCTCTTTCACATTTTGAATTTTTAAATGAAATCCCAAACCTCTCTCGTAAGAAAGGTTCAAAATTCTAAACAGCAATATTAGAAGTACTCGTAGGTGAGATGGATATTAATACTTTAAAACACAATCTAGAATGTGACTGTAATATTTATTAAAATGATAATTATAGACCTCAATAATAAATTTTAAATGTTAAAATGATTTTCAATTTTAGAACTGTTAAACCAAAAGTAGCCACCGCACAAGAATTAAGCTGCTGCCAAGGGAGAACCGAGAGAACACCCCGTTAGTTACACTCTAGGATATTTTTTTTAACCATTCCAAGGAAAGATGTAAAGGTTTTTTTTTTTGAGGAATTTTGAGGAATTTGAGGAATTAACAGCAGAGTTTCTGTGATATCTTAAAGGTTGAAAGTTATAGAGAAAAATCATAAGTTGCAGATATCGGTCTATTTCAGCATTACGCTAAATCATTATAATTACCTTATATTTTGTCTCCTTGCTTGAGATGCAAACGTTTGACTTCCTTGAATTAGCAAGTCGAACAATTACAAAACCTCATGATTGCTTAACAATTCAGAGGATGACATTTGATTCTCAAGATCTGTCGCTTGTTACAAAAATTAACGACAATGTTGCGTCAACAATTCACGACACTACTATAAATTGACTAAATAGTAGGATGAATCACAGTAGGGATTCGAGAACAATCTGTACTTGATCCTGGCTGAATTTACGCTACTAAGCACAACAGTTTTATAAACCAGTGGCGAAGCGAGACTTTTTTTAAAGGGGGAAGAAACTGTCGTGGCAGCTCAGAAAATGGAAAGGATTTTCATTCAAGGCACTCAGTAATTTCAGATCTCTGAATTCCAGAGTTTTATTTTTTCAAGGTTTTTTAAAAATTAAAGTTATCCAAAATATTTGAAAACAATATTTTTTTCCACGCTAGTAAAAAGCGGTAAAACAACAACAATAAATTAAAAAGAGAACATATATTTACTGAAGCAAAATGCGATTCTAGGGATATCACATCGGGTTTGTGTTTACACGAAAAAGAATTCGAATTTCCGAGAATTACCTTTTTTCCAAAAAAAAAGACTAATGTATATTAATCAATACAAAATAGCGTAATGTAGAAAACAATTGCGCTTGCGGTATTTACCTATTATGTTTTCCAAATTGTTTTGTTTCGAAAATAGAGTAGTCAGATACCAGTATTTTCATTGGCTACCTTTCCAGAAACTTGATCGGCACATAATTTCTTTTTACAAAAAATTCTGAAACACAATTTTTTATTCTCTTACAATAACCTTTTAGCCTGGGTTTTTCATCACTGTTGTTCCTTACACCATCAACATTTTGCCTAATTTATAAACAGGGAAACTAGGCGACTCTTATATAGATAGAAATTTTTTAATTAGTATTATGAGAACACTTTACTATATATCAAAGGCATTTAGTGTATGTTAAGCTTATTGGAAATATATTGAAAAATTTAATTTTCAGATTTATAAACAGTAATATTTCTCTTGCTTCTAAGGTCGCTTCGCCACTGTTAAACGCCGCTTATATATGTATAGCTGTAGACGATGCAAGTGTATTAATTTCGCATTGGCACAGATGCTTCAAACAAAGGAATACTGGATACATGTTGATTTAATCCATCCATCGAAGTTTTGTATTGAACGAAGTTTTGTCTCTACAAAAATGGGGTGAAATTTAGTTCTTTACGAATTTTGTACCGTATGGCGTTTGATATCCATGCAACAAATCCCACTAGCTACAAAATACCGATTAGAGGTGGAAGGGGCGGAATTCGATACAGGAAAAATATTTTTTATTGACTTCTAACATGATTTATAATTAGTGTTTTAATAATAATAATAATAATCAAATATTTCTAATTGATTTATAGTATGACTTATGCTAATATTAAATATAGTAATAATAATCAAATATTTTTATTGAATCCTAATACGACATAATAATATTTAATATAAAAATAATCGAGTTAAAGTAAAATAATACTCAGAAATCATATTCATAATCTATTAAGCTAAAAAATTTCTAAATTAAAATCTTTAGAAATTTTTTACTTTAACAAACTCTGTTTCGTTCCCCCACTATCTCGGTAAACAGCCGGATTAGGTTGCATGATGCATTGTTGGCAAACTAAGACAGCGGGTTAACGGGTTGCCACGTTTCCCGACTCGAGCTTGAGTTCCGATGATGAGTCAGCTGATTGGAGGACCTTGCCGTGCGCCGAAGACGACTGATTAACAGTCTAGCAGGAATTATAACGCGAGCAGCTTCTCAGCTGCTTATACAGAATGGAATGATCGCATGGCACAAGGCACTGTCGTGGCTTTATCCGATCATGTGCACCTGGTGGTGCACGCGCAAATTGAGGTCACAAAATTCGTACAAAGTCGATGCTTTATATTATTTTATAGCATTATACCCTCATTAACTTTGTTGCTGGGTATCACTTGAAATCATTTAAAAAAATTTTCAGGTTTAAGTAATTGTGCCATTGCTCAGTGTTTGCTGGTGAGAGCCGGTAAATACATATAGCAACGAACTCGTGCGTAAGAAACATTAGGTTGAATTAAAAATTAAGTGGGGGGGAGGGGAGTTAGAAAGGAAAGACATTTCAAATTAAATTTAAGTCTAACAGTTCTATTCGTTTTTTATTTCTGCGTATTCGACAGGTTCCTGTTAGACTTCTGTGACAAGCAGCTGCTTTAAGGGACATTTATTTATATTGTTATTTGAATTTCCTATATGTAGTAGAATTAGAAATGTTTTAAATACAAATCAACTCATGAGAAAGTTTGTTTTTTACACCTTAAACTTCTTTTTTTTCTTTTCTCTCAACTATATGGCTGGGTGTACTGCCGCATAATGCATGAGATGTATATGAGTCTATGAGATTGAAAACCTCTGTTAATCGGAGTGTTTTGGTGGAATGGCCAATTAAATCAATATAAACAACAAACCAGTCCTCAGGAAACTGAAAACGAATTAATATTCAACCTTGAATTTATTGCGTTTCTCATTGTGGCACTCAGAAGGGAAGATAAAGAGCTCAAAGGTAAAGGATATTTAATTAATTATATTGTAATTTTAATTTATATAATAGAATAAAAACAGTATGAAATGGTGCTTCAGTGTCGGCGTGAAGATAAATTCGATCCGCACTTGCTATGTGGAGGGATTACCAATTAAGTGTAAATTAAATGATAATGCCATTCCATATTAAAAAACAAACGTATCACATAATAGAATTCACTCTTGTTACGATTCCGCCAAACGATTGTTGTCACGGGAAACAACCAAATGATTGTTGGAATAAGAAACCGATCGTTGTGAAAACTGCGTCAGTGTACCCAGTAAAAACGTACCATTATCTTAGGTAACTGATAATTTAAATACCTTGGCATATGTACTTCAGTACTAAAAAACAAATTTCTCCTGGAGCGCAAAATTTCCCCCGCCCTGTCCAAGGTCAGTAGGGGACACCGATGGGCTTGGAAAGGCCGCCGTCCGTCGGATGGGACGTTAAGCCGTGGCCCCGTGTGCGGGAGAACCATACCCTGTGCACGTTAAAGAACACGCTGGATGGCCTTGACGGGAGGCTACCATCTGTCTCCCAACAGCTGTTCCAGTCTGTCCCCTCCCCCAACCTTCTCTGAGCCTTCGGGGTCCATGTGACCTGGCCATTTAGCCCATGGTGTGCAAAAAAGTGCCGCTCAGAGGTAAAACAACCCAATCCAACTCTCCTGGAGCGCAGTTTCGGCAAGTGCGGCTTCACTCCCTAACCTATTACTTAGGGAACCTTATATTTCAGAAAGAAAAAAAATGCACAATATATATCTCAAGCAAAAAGAAACCATAAGGATTTTTTTTTACTAATGCCAAAATGCTTATGGTTTTCGTTGAGCAATGTGAACTTTGGCAATTTCTTCAATGTGTGCGAAGCTTATTGAGTATTTCGCAGATTTTAGTCAGCACCTAAATTTTGAGATATTTTTTACTGCTTACTTGTTGCACTTGAAACTCTTTTCAGTCTGTTTACTTATTAGTTTTTCATTTGTAATAACATCAGGAATATACGGTGGCTCTCTTAGTGGCATATTTCTTGTAGCTTTTAAGGTCAAAATTCTCTAGGATGAGGCATTTCATGCAAAATTCATGTAATTTGGGCTAAATATTTTCCCAGAAACTTATATTTCTCTGAATTCATATTATTTTTCGAATCAGCCTCACACTAAAAGAAAAAAAAAATCACACCATTTCCTGTTTCTGATGGCTGATGACCTTGAATTGGAATATAATATTTATGCTTTGTGGAGAGGAAACCAAATCCATCACAATTTATTTTATACTGATAGTGTGTGTTTATAAAACAATGCAAAATTTTTTACATTACTGCAGGCGAAGGACATAACCTCTACCAAATCATCTCAAGTAATTGATAATTTAAATACCTTGGCATAGGTACTTCAGTACTTAAACAAATTTCTGCTGGAGCGCATTTTCGGCAAGGTTTGCTTCACTCCCTATAACCAATCACTCCTTCAAACCAATCAACCCCCTTCACTCCTTCAACCAATCAACCCATCAGGACTCATGCAAAGGAAAAGTTTGCGTTATTTGGTTTTGAATAAAAACAACAATTCGGTGGATAATCACGGATAATGACACAAAACTCGTCCGCTCCCACCATCGATTGTTAGAATCTTGCAACCAAGGTGCCCACTCCAAGCGACCTTTTCGAGAGTCAATGGGCACTCATCTCACTAGAGTGTCGGAGTTCGGCCAGGGGGGAGGAGGAGGGTCGGCTCCGTGGTGACATATTTATTGCTTTTTTTCGAGATAACAGAAGCCTAAGGTGCCTGGAGCCACTTGAGGCAACTGCTAGAATGGCGGACTGCCACTGAACAGAGCAGTGGTTGTACTATGCACTTTTCGACCACATATTCGTATATAAAGAAGCATGTAATATAGAATATAGGTAATTAGGTTTACAGAATGGAATGTAATAAACATAAATGCGTTTAATTTTTTGAGGAAATGTGATTAGAAAATAAATTATTTTCAGAAAGTGTTGAGTTTTACAGTAATGAAATGCGGCAGAAGGAAGAGTAGCGCCATCTAGTACCTATAAGGGGACATATTTCATGGTTAAATTTTGAATAAACTGCAAGTGAGAAAACGTGAGCATAACGTTGTTAACCGACGCATTTAAGAGTCTTCTTCATTGAATTTATTGATTATCAGTTGAACTGTACAGGCGCTGCCCGAGACCGTCACTCTGACCCCTGTTTGACCTTAAACGAGACACCGGATTTAACTTTCTTAATATTTCTGAGTTCTGCTGCTCAAAATAATTCATCGTTTTTAATCTCTCAACAACGTTATACAGAAATCTGACGAATGACCTCAAAGGACTCCATTGCATCCAAACTTTTAGTGTATCTGATATCTAAGATTATTACGCCGAACTTAAAAAAAAAATGCGAACGATGAATTTGTCAGTGATTAACTTTTCCCGTAAGAAGAGCTGGTAAATGCTTTGCTTCTAACAAGCCACATTTTTGGAATTTCGACTTGAAATTGGCCACCACAACAAATTTAGGCGACTACCAAAACAACACTCCGTCATTTTTTGAAGTATTTACCATGATTTCGCGATGAGGTATGACTGCCACAGACACACAAACATACTTTATTATTATAGATTTTGCTTCGTTTTCTAATCCTTCTTTCTAATCCCTACCTGGGTGTGATTATTCCCTCTAAATTCTTCTTTCAGTGAGAAAATGGATAATGATGAGTTTGGAGAAGTCACTCACTGCCCATCGGAGGAGAGAAACACATTATTCAGTTTAAAGAACACATCTGAGAATAGAAAGTTGAATTGAAAAAGTACAAGATTAGCACATCGCCTCTCGCGAATACCTTTATCTTCTTCTCACAAATACCTGAATTACGAATGCCTTTATCTTCCTCTCAAGAATTCCTTTATCTCTTAAAAGAGTTACATTTCTCTCCCTCCCCCTTTCACTTTAACTGATAAACCGATGATACAATGTAAACCTCTTGACCATCACATAACATCATCAAAATTTCAAATTGCTCTAATAAACACTTAGACCGTTTAAAATATTCTTTTCAATTTTTTGGCATTTTCAATCTTTTTTCGAATTTCACAGGCCGCTATTGGAGCCTTTTATTTACCGACTTAGGCACACACTAAAGAGTGGAATTTCAGACTGATGCATAGTTGGGAAAATATAAAAAAAATATTTTATTAGTGCCTATAAAAAAAAATCCTTTAACGGTTAAAACAAAATAAAATTTGTTTTAACTTCACTTGCTGGTGGTAAGAAGGGAAAATAATTGCTCGCAAGGTGAACTTCTAGAGCATCAAACACTATTGCCAAAATTTTGCTTCTAGCGCATGATTTTCAATATTTGTTTAAAGTTTTGGCACTTCCTCCAACCTTTAAAGATGGGTTGTTTTACTTCTGAGCGGCATTGATTTTTTTTTTGCACGCAACAGGCTAAATTGCCAGGTCACAAGGACCCCAAAGGCTCAGAGAAGATTGATTGAATGGAACCACTACAGAACGCGAGTGCCAAACGAAACAAGTTGTACATCAAATGAATACCCCCTCAAGTAGCTGCTTGCCACAGAGTTAGCTTATAATGCCACTGTAGAAGGCCTGTGAAGATGGCAGGACCTCAGCAGGAAAACAACACACAGATCCATGCGTTACCCGGGGCTCGAACCCAGGTCACTTAGATCAGTAGTCAAGCGTGCTAACCACTCGGCCACGGGACGGCTTATTAAAAATATACCCCTCTAAAAATACGAAAATGCTAAAGTCGTTCTTCTACTATATCTTCCAAACGCCTAGTCCTACAAATACTAGTTAGGTGTCGAATGAATGAAAGTTCATACGATGACCGTCGTAAACAATTTCGAATTTGCCCCTCCCCCTGATAAAAAGAGGGGTGCCGATTTCTGCGAGGTCAAAATTAACGAGTTATATCTCAAATTAAAGTTTGTAACGTCTCAAATATCATGGACTACCTCAAAAAACGATTCCAAAGAAAGGGGAATGAAATATGTGGTCGATGTTTATGAGTCATATATCAAATCAAAGTTTCTGGATGTAGGTGTTTTACTGACAAAGAAAAAAATAGAAATAAATTAACAACTTCTAAAAAATAACCTATCTCTCTTTTTGCGTCCATAAAAGTATGACTTTACACATATCGATAGGGCAATCAGTCACTGAGTTAGTATTCACTTCAAAGGAAAATAAGGCACCGATTTACCTGTAGAACAAGCATGTCAAACACGCGGCCCGCCGGGAACTGTTCTGCGGCCCGCCAAGATTGATAACCAATACGTTTATTTTACTTTTGACAATACTGGATTCTTTAATTAAAAACATAAGTACGTACACGGTACATGAATTAAATAAACGTATTTCAGACAACATTTCCATTTCTATATAAGGGAAACTATTGCGCATAAATGTATATGTCGGAGCCCTATCGTAGAATTGCTCATATCATGAAATGCCCGATCATTTCATGAAATAGTGGCATTTCATGATATGAGCAATTCTACGATCGGGCTCCGACATGTATACACATGTCTCGAGGTCATTCAAATGTACGTACTTTGCGCATGGCAATGAGTCACGAAATGTATCTGCGTTGTTGTCACGAAATGTTCTGCGTTGCAAACAAGATCTTAATCTTGTTTGCAACGCAGAGATTTTCCCCTCTGGTTTATTTAGATTTCAATAGCAATTTGAAACTGCTGTTGTAATTGCATCTTTAAAATTTACTGATAGTACAGTTGCTTTTTTCCACATCAGCATGCCACGTCGTTGTAGTGTTAGTGGGTGCTGTTCAAATTACGATTCAGAATCCCAGCAGACAATAACATTTGGTCTGCCCAAGGATGCAGAGTTACGTAAGAAATGGATTAAGAAAATCCCTACATGTTTTGAAGGAATGAAAGATCCACGAATATGTATTAAGCATTTCGATGACTCAATGGCGATCAGAGTTGACAAAATCATGTATAAAGGAGAGTTGAAAGGATATCCACGAAAGACACCCAAATTAACAGATGATGCCATTCCTACAATTTTTAATCATCTTCCTAAATATTTAAGTTACACTACCCCATTTGTTAAAAGGCTTTCTGATACCGAAGAAGAAAATCTTCAAAAGGCAATGCAGCAAAGCATTCTGGATCACAGAAACTATATTCAGAATGATAACATTTTTTGTCTAAATAATACCGAAGACTACTTAAAAGCTAAATGTGTTGAATTGCATAAAAAAAGGACATATTTTAGCACAAACTGTAAGCTTGTTTGATGGATATTGAATCTGATTACCCTTGTGTTTCTGGATGTATAAATATAAGTGAAAATTTAGAATTTAATGTTTACGTTGATAAGGTAAAAATATCAGTATCTAAGTTACCAAAGAAAAATGCTATCTTAAACTCATTTAATATGCTGGAGGAACTTAGGAAGTATATTGAAGAGCAGAAAGTAACGGCTAAGGTTGAAAATATTTTGAACACAAATGAATAATCACAGCGTTACCTGTTACTCATTTGGCGTTGATAAATCAATAAATATTCAGCGGAAAAAATTTTCGCCGACATACAGAATTTGAACCCGCATCTCTCCAGAAACATGTGAGAGTATTCTTCAACGCCAAATGAGCAACAGGTAACGCTGTGATTATTCATCTATGATTAAATCATTAATAATGCTAAACAGCGTGATGAGACTTATATACTGCATTTCCATCTCACTCTGTGCAATATTAAGGTAATAATTGCCACCGGAGATCATAGATGGCGCCAGTGGTTGGCCCGAAAAACTCCGTGATAGTGTTTAGTCTTAAAATTAGCGGAAAAAAGAATACCTGGCATTAGTTTAACTGGAAGAATACTCTGGCATGTTACTGGAGAGATGCGGGTTCAAATCCCGTATGTCGGCGAAAATTTTTTCCGCTGAATGTTTATTGAAAATATTTAAGATTTTAAAAATTGAAATTTAAAATGCAAAGTTGCAATTTTAAAAATGTTACTAAATTATCAAGAGTGTGATAGTTTAAAATTTCTTGTTGAACAGAACACACTATCAGCAGTTGAAAAAAATAATAGTCGATATAATAATCAAACCATGGTTTTGGCTGCTTGCTTATATGTACATTCACCCTCAGCGTATAAAGTCTTATTAAAATGTTGTTAATGTTCTTACCACACTTTCGAAATTTACAGAAAATTATATGTAATTTTCAACTCTCTACCTCAGCCCTTGATAGTAGTGCTAAATACCTAGAAAGCAGATTGAAATATTCAAAGATACATGAACGTTCAGTGTGTTTGTTGCTAGATGAAATATATATACAGCCTCAAATGTCATTTAAAGGGGGTTAAATTTATGGTGCAAGTGCATTTGATTGCACAAAATCAGCAAAAACAGCCCAAGTTTTCATGGTATCTTCCGTGTTATCAAAATATAGGGATATAGTTCCCAGAGTTCCTGTTAATAATATGAGTAGCTTACATTTGAAAGATATGATAATGTCTGTATTAACTTTATTAGAAAAGTTGGGTTTTAAAGTTCTTGTTATAGTATCTGATAATAATTCAGTTAATAGAAAAGCTTTTGAGCTTTTTGTACCCAACAAAATTTTCCAACCAAGCATTTCTCATCCTTTAGATAGCTCAAGGTTGCTTTTTTTCATTTGTGATACAGTGCATATATTAAAATGCATTAGGAACAACTGGGAGACTAAAAAAAATGAAAACCGTTCCATATGTTACCCACGTATGAATGATAGCAATACAATTGTAAAGGCACAGTATCGGCATTTGGAATTAATATATGAAATTGAAAAGAAGTCACTGGTGAAGTATGGTCACACTTTATCTAGTAAAGCACTTTACCCTTCTAGTATTCAAAAGCAAAATGTGAATCTTGCTTTAAAAATCACAAATGAAAATAATGTTGTTGCCTTACAAAACGTTGCCAAAAAGTATTCTGATGTTTTTAACTTAGTTGATGGTACTTGCTCATTCATAGATATTTTTGTTAAATGGTGGAAGATAGTGAGTGTGAAAAGTGTTTTCGATGGGAAGAGGTTTAATGATATATATATGTAGTGAGAACCCATCAGAGCAGGATCAGATTTACAAATCAAGTTTTTGAATGATTTGTCCCATTAGTTAAAAATTTGGCGAGTGTCTGTACCTATTGCAGATTCTTTATCTGCACCAACATTTCAGGCCCTTTTTACAACTGATGCCTTTATAGAGTTAGTTCCACATCTGTTTGAGAAATATAAATTAGATTACATCCTGCTAAGCAAGTTTGAAAGCGACAGTTTAGAAAGACGATTTAGTACATAGAGACAGTTAAGTGGTGCAAATTATTATATTGGTTACGTTCAGCTTCTTGAGAGTGAACGAAAAATAAGGTTTAAAAATGCTGTCTTTTTCTCAGCAAAACATGTAGAAGTGCATTTAAAAACACTGTTTCCTGTTGAAGAACATTACAATAGTACAATTAGGTTTGATACGTTTTCAGGTTTGTTAGAGGCTGAGTTTGAATTCAGTTGAGTTCCACCAAATGTTATACCAATATTGACTTATATTGGTGGATTTGTGGTTAGAACAGTACTTAGGGTGAAAAATTGTAATACATGCTGTAAATGATTGCAGTTAAACAAAGGAGTAGAAGTAGATCAGACCTGTGAATTCATAGGCGACTTGAATAGGGGAAAATTAATTCTACCTGCAGAAAATGCAATTTACACAGTTTCTCTTGTTTGGTTCGCTATGTCTGATATAATTAAAAATCATATAACTCAGTTTATGAAATCAGAAAGCCAATTGTCAAATATATAAAATCTGCTGCATTCAACTCAATCGAGCACATGCTATGAATTTAAAAGATAATTGTCCGTGCAAGAATACACTTCTCGAGAAAGTACAAAATGTATCTTTTCTGACTGCTAAAGTATTGTTAAACAATTTTGTGAAGTCTGCAAATGATAAAGAAAGTGACGTAAAGTGTAATGCACGAAAGGCTAGAAAACTCAATATTCAATAATAATATCTTAATTACATCTTCTGAAATATGGCACTTTAAAAAATCTGCAATGCATTTCATGTTTAAAAATGCACCAGAAAGCACATATTCATGTCACAAATTCATTTAATGTAAGTTATAATAAGTACTTAACAGATTAGGAAACTCACAAAAAAGTTCACATCATTACCTTCAACATTTCACATTCATCATATCCATGCTCATCTTGTACCTTATTTTGTTTATTTCCAAAGTATTAAGTAGCCTATAATATTTTTCTAAGTATAGTAAGTATACAACTTTGAGACACACGTGTCATATTTCAATACTTGTTTTCTCACAGAGGAAAGCTTTTTCATAACTCTAGAAGGGTTAATGTAATTTTATTTACATGCACTTCATCTAACACATTACTTCTGTACTTCTCAACAATTCAGTAGCATATAAACCTATTTTGATAAGTGTATTGCTTTAATAAGGTCATAGTTCATATCAGATATTGGTTTAATACAAATCTGTATTACTTCTCACCTGGCACGGTATTTTGGGCTTTTCTAAAGCAATAGGTAAATTATATTCATATTATATAAATGTATTATGTAGAGTCGTGTTATATTTCATAGCATTAATTGATTAAATACAAATCATTTCCCCATGTCACTTCTCTGCATCATATGGTATTTTATATTTAGTATTTCTTAGGCAACAATTAGACAATCATATTTTGCTAATTGTATTCTGTAGTTAAGCTCATGTGTTATATTTGATAGAATTAATTGGTCAAATACAAGTCATTTACCCATGTCACTTCTCTGCATCATATGGTATTTTATTTTTTGTATTTCTTAGGCATCAATTAGACATTAATCATATTTTGCTAAGTGCATTCTGTAGTAAAGATTATGTATTTTGCTAAGTGCATTGCTGTAATGGAGATCATGTGTCATATTCGATAGCATTAATTTGTTTAATAATAATCATTTTCCTACATTATCTAGATTTTATTTGGGGGATTTCTAAAGCATAAATTAGTGAATAATATTATTTTCCTAACTGTATTGCTCTAATATAGGTCCATTGTGTCTTATTTCATAGTATTTAATTGATTTATTGTTATATGGTTTTTTCCATAGAAGATAGTTCATTTCACAGCAGTGGTTGATTTAGTAAAAATACAGCAATTTACTTGCTCAGTGTTTTTACTTAGGTAGCGTTGCATTTTAGCTATTTCTATAAGCATCCTATAATCAGATCATTTTTAGAAATGCATTAGGGTAAAAGTAATCTTTCATATCATTACTTATTTTGATCCACAGTCCCTTCAACTGATATTTTATATATTTTCTCAACTATCAGGAAGCCTATAAACATTTCATTTGGTTAAGTGTGTTAGCTTTTGCATAAACAGTCTTTTCACTCTCAATTTAGTTTTGATCATATGCATCATAAAACATATAAAGAAAAGTATTCTTATGTTAGTGTATAAGTAATGTCATTAATGTAGCATTTTTCATCGCATATCAGAATACCTATATAGAATAGTGTGAATTCCATGTATAAAGAATTCTGGTGCATTTTATTGAATGTGTTATCCTAGATATCTGTGTTATCCTAGAGTCTATTCATATAATTGGTTATCATTCATATTATTCGTAATATTCATATCATTTAGTAACATTTTTATTGGTGATTTGCCTTTCAAGTTTAGCTTATTAGGTGATTTCTTGTAACTCACTGATATATGTATTAAACTAGAAATATTTTTTTCCCCTTATATGTAATGTGATTGTGGGGAAAAAAAATTAAGTTATATTTTATTTGGTGTCAATTGTAACTTTTTAAAGTTAAAATCAAAATCAATTGATCACGAGTATTGTTTCGATGTTATATCAATGATAAGCTAAATTAGTAGCTCTATAACTTCGAAAATAAACGTTTTAGAAGTAATTTTGACTGAAGATAGATTTGCTGAAAATTTTATGTTATTCTCACTGTAGAGCAATATTCACTCAATATTTAAAGATTTATGGAAAGTTTGAATATTTAGTGAAAACAATGCAAGTCCTAATCATCATCATCATCATCATCATCATCATCATCATCATCATCATCATCATCATCATCATCATCATCATCATCATCATCATCATCATCATCATCATCATCATCATCATCAAGCAGCCATGGGCTACGGAGGTCCAACCAGACCGCGCAGTTTAATTCTCCAAGCATATCTGTCCTGAGCTACATCTGCTGCATCCGGCTACTGTACATCAATTCTAACAAGGTCCTGTTTGACATTGTCTGTCCATCGCATCCTAGGTCTTCCCCTCCTTCTGAGGCCTCTAGGCACACTGTTCATAACCCTATTCGCCAATCTATAATTATCCATACGGGCAACATGGCCAAACCAGCGGAGTCTCTCTCTGCACAATATGCTGCTTAAAGGAAGTTGCAGACTCCTTTGCCTAAGCTCATCGTTAGTTACAAAGTTAAACCACCTAATACCCAAGATACTGCGTAAACATCTAGAATCAAAAGCATCTAGTTTCCTGTTATCTTGTTTACACAGCGTCCAAGTTTCACTACCATAACTAACCCTAGAAAGAACCAAACTATTATACAGTCTAATTTTAGTCTTTAGGTGTATACGCCTATTTCTCCACAATCTCCATAGATTCTTAAAAGTCCAGGCAGCAATACCTATTCGTCTGTTAATCTCATGCCGCACATCACCAGTATCTGTTACGTAGCTCTCAAGGTAATTAAACTGTGACACCTGCTCAACACTGCAACCATTCAGATTAACTGAATCACAGCCTGCCTGACCAATTTTCATCACTTTAGTTTTCTCTCTGTTTATAACCAAACCTACTCTACTACCAGTCTCATCAACAGCTCGAATGAAAGAGTTCATCTCATCAACATCATTTGCCAAAAGGGCTAAATCATCAGCATAATCTAAATCAGAAATTTTCGTATCTCCAGCCCATTTAAGGCCAAAAGCTTTCCCTTGAAGTGAATTTCGCATAACATAATCAACAACCAAACTAAAGAGAAAAGGAGACAAAATGCACCCTTGTCGAACACCAGAAGTAATGCTAAACCAATTGCTACAAGACTTACCAACTCTCACACATGACTCAGTGTTATGATAGAAAGCTTTCATTATGTTAACTAACTTGTCTGGTATACCATATGATCTCACAATCAACCACAAATTATGACGATCAACAGAGTCGAAAGCCTTTTTGAAATCAACAAAGCTAACAACCAAAGGTTTCTGAAACTCTAAACATTTCTCAAGAATCTGCCTAAGTGAAAATATCTGATCTACACATCCCCTACCACTTCTGAATCCACATTGCTCATCACGCAATTGATTGTCAACTAGATTCTTATTTCTATTAAGCACAATCATGGAAAGAACTTTACCTGGAACAGAGAGTAGGCTGATACCCCTATAGTTATCACAAGAACTGCGATCACCTTTTTTGAAAATAGGGATAATAATAGCTCTGGTAAAATCCTTAGGAACCATGCTTTTATCATAAAAGTTATTCAAAATTTCAGTCATCCAAGTGGTAACTGAAACATTCCCAGCTCTAAGCATTTCCGTAGTAATTTCATCCACCCCTGGGGATTTATGTAGTTTAAGTTTAGAAATAGCCAAACTAATTTCAGATTGTGTTATAGGGCCAACATTAAAGCCAACAATGCATCTATCATCATTGGAAACAATGGGAGTAGAATTAGCCACATTGTTTAGAACATCACTGAAATGCTCAGCCCACCTAGCCATAACAGAATCCTCACCTTCTATAACCTTACCTCGTTTATCCTTCAATCCCTGTATACCTGTTCGTTTTCTACCACACAAAACATTAACTATCTGGTAAAGCTCTCTGCTGTTGTGCTGTCTAACTGCTTCCTCAGCTTTGTCAGCCAGGCCATCAAGCCAAAGATTCTTATCAGTAGCTAACTGATCCTTTACACGTTTATTAAGTTCTTTGTAATGCTTTCTATTAGGACTAGTAGGGTACTGATTAAGGACATTCCTGCAGTTCCTTCTTTCTGAAATAAGCTCAAGTGCCTTATCACTTAAATAATTCTGCCTCCTCTGCTCCTTTTTCCCTAAAAGAGTACTGCTAGTTTCCAAAAAAGCCTGTTTAAAATGGCCCCATTCTTCCTCAACTTCAGTATTAAGCAAACTATGACTGTCATAATGACTAAGTAACCTATCATGGTAAGCTTTAGCTATAACTGGGTCTTTCAGAGCTTCAGTATTAAAGGTAAATTTTTTAACCCTAGCACAACACTTTTTAAGTTTAAGTTGCAAGACACTTTTAACAAGGTAATGGTCAGATCCAATTTCGGCCCCCTTATATGCCCTGGTATTTCTAACAGAGTTGGGTTGGGTTGTTTTACCTCTGAGCGGCACTGTTTTGCACACCATGGGCTAAATGGCCAGGTCACATGGACCCCGAAGGCTCAGAGAAGGTTGGGGGAGGGGACCCACTGGAACAGCTGTTGGGAGACAGATGGTAGCCTCCCGTCAAGGCCATCCAGCGTGTTCTTTAACGTGCACAGGGTATGGCTTTCCCGCACACGGGGCCACGGCTTAACGTCCCATCCGACGGACGGCGGCCTTTCCAAGCCCATCGGTGTCCCCTACTGACCGTGGGCAGGGCGGGGAATTTTGCGGAGATAAATCTCAACGCTGACCCAGCTGGGACTCGAACCTGGGAACTACAGATTACGAGCCTGGCGCGCTACCGACTGAGCCACCGCCGCCCCTATTTCTAACAGAACTAGCCCATTTGCTGTTAATTAATATATAATCAATCATATTCCTATGCAGCCCATCAGGTGAAACTCATGTGTATTTATGTATGTCGCGGTGTTTGTAATATGTGTTAGTTATTCTGAAACCATTGAGTTTACTTACCTGTAAGAGACGTTGCCCATTGCCATTGCAGCTACCAATACCAAAAGGGCCTATTACTCCTCCCCAAAGGTCAGAGTCAGTACCAACTTTGGGATTGAAGTCACCAAGAACAAGGGTAATATCTCCTTTCTTGACAGAATTCAAAATATCCTGAAGTTGTCTGTAAAACCTATCCTTCTCATCCTCATCAGAATCCTCAGTGGGGGCATAACAGCAGATAACATTCAAGTCTTTAATGCTTGTCTGAAATTTTGCTGTAAGAAACCTTTCATTAATGCACTCATATCCTAGAAGAGCATCACTAGCATGTCTGCTGAGCAGCAGACCCACGCCTTGGTGATGCTTTCCATCCTCCCTCCCTGTAAAGAGAAATTTAAAGTTGTTTTTAAGTATCTCACCTTTACCTGTCCATCTGGTCTCTTGCAAGCCTAGAATATCTAGGTTATAGTGCTGGAATTCCTGCATGAGGACATCAAGAGAATAATCCCTATGTAATGTCCTCACGTTCCACGTTCCTGCAGAGAGAAAATGATTAGTAGGATTTTTAAAGAAATTAGGTTTATTGAGATTGGTAGGGCCAACAATATCAAACAGCCCCCTGATCGCAGGCATTGGGGCAAAGACCTGTTCCTCCTCCGCTAAAGGCTGAAGTCACCGATGCTGGTAGGAACTTCAGGCACCACCTTTTCAAGTGGACTTTTTCAAGAGCCATATGGCCTGCCTGAGACACATTACTCCAGTTTAGGCTTGACGATGCCCAACTAGCTAAGTAAGGTTCAGGTACCTGCGATGGCCTCTGATTAGGATTATCCACCAGTTGATATAAGGTATCCCATGCCTCTGTTCACTTAGAGCTGGCAACCCAGAAGCAAACAGAAAACACAGCGGCAGATTCTCCCTCAACAGAGGCCCACCAGTGCAGTAAGTCCAGGATCCATAATCAAGCTCAAATCCATAAACAAGTCCAGTCTAGTAGGTATAGATGGTCAGCACCAGGACCCTGTGAAGTTGACCACTCCTCAGCAGGGTTGAAAAAAAAGAAAAAAGTGGCCATAGATGACCAGATCAGTAGGCCATACTGAACTAGCAGCCCTCCCCTTCCGTTCCCTTCCAAAAGAGAATATCTCTTTTGAAAGGTACTAACGGCCTGCACCACGAGAAGGCGGGGTCGGACATTAGGTGCTAGACCTGTCTTCCATGATATCTACTAATCTAATATGCTGGAAAATCAATGATTGGCTTGGTTGAGGACTTTCACTAAAAATTCTTATTTTAGAAGTAGAATGAGTATATAGAGCTCCGAATTCAATTTCCCGTAGACATAACAAGGAGGGGTCAAAATTCAGTGATTCCTGATTGTTGCTGGTAAACATAAAAGAAATAAAGAGAATTCATATTTCAATTTATTTTAAAGCATGCATTATCTTTAAAGCTTTTTCGATAATATTTGCTTTTTATTACGTATTTTCTGTCATCGACGTTGAAATATTGCTAATAAAGGTATTTCAAAAGAATATATTTTATAAAAACTTTTAAAAATGATGTATTCATAGGTGACCTTACAAATGATTTAAAACTTTATGATAAACATGTGTAGATTGTGAACGTATCAGATAAATACTGAGGTATGAAATTTAAAGAAAGATATTTAACAAAGCAAATGTCAGAGGAAAAGGAATTAAAAAGCGGTGTGCTTTATTTTTCTTCTCTATTTAGAGATAAAATTACATTTTATTTTTACTTCTGGTGAAGAGTTTAACAAGTAATGGGAGATTATTTATCGAGTTTTTTAATAATTCCTCAAATTTTAATGTTTATTTCTCTTTCACATTTTGAATTTTTAAATGAAATCCCAAACCTCTCTCGTAAGAAAGGTTCAAAATTCTAAACAGCAATATTAGAAGTACTCGTAGGTGAGATGGATATTAATACTTTAAAACACAATCTAGAATGTGACCGTAATATTTATTAAAATGATAATTATAGACCTCAATAATAAATTTTAAATGTTAAAATGATTTTCAATTTTAGAACTGTTAAACCAAAAGTAGCCACCGCACAAGAATTAAGCTGCTGCCAAGGGAGAACCGAGATAACACCCCGTTAGTTACACTCTAGGATATTTTTTTTAACCATTCCAAGGAAAGATGTAAAGGTTTTTTTTTTTTGAGGAATTTTGAGGAATTTGAGGAATTAACAGCAGAGTTTCTGTGATATCTTAAAGGTTGAAAGTTATACAGAAAAATCATAAGTTGCAGATATCGGTCTATTTCAGCATTACGCTAAATCATTATAATTACCTTATATTTTGTCTCCTTGCTTGAGATGCAAACGTTTGACTTCCTTGAATTAGCAAGTCGAACAATTACAAAACCTCATGATTGCTTAACAATTCAGAGGATGACATTTGATTCTCAAGATCTGTCGCTTGTTACAAAAATTAACGACAATGTTGCGTCAACAATTCACGACACTACTATAAATTGACTAAATAGTAGGATGAATCACAGTAGGGATTCGAGAACAATCTGTACTTGATCCTGGCTGAATTTACGCTACTAAGCACAACAGTTTTATAAACCAGTGGCGAAGCGAGACTTTTTTTAAAGGGGGAAGAAACTGTCGTGGCAGCTCAGAAAATGGAAAGGATTTTCATTCAAGGCACTCAGTAATTTCAGATCTCTGAATTCCAGAGTTTTATTTTTTCAAGGTTTTTTAAAAATTAAAGTTATCCAAAATATTTGAAAACAATATTTTTTTCCACGCTAGTAAAAAGCGGTAAAACAACAACAATAAATTAAAAAGAGAACATATATTTACTGAAGCAAAATGCGATTCTAGGGATATCACATCGGGTTTGTGTTTACACGAAAAAGAATTCGAATTTCCGAGAATTACCTTTTTTCCAAAAAAAAAGACTAATGTATATTAATCAATACAAAATAGCGTAATGTAGAAAACAATTGCGCTTGCGGTATTTACCTATTATGTTTTCCAAATTGTTTTGTTTCGAAAATAGAGTAGTCAGATACCAGTATTTTCATTGGCTACCTTTCCAGAAACTTGATCGGCACATAATTTCTTTTTACAAAAAATTCTGAAACACAATTTTTTATTCTCTTACAATAACCTTTTAGCCTGGGTTTTTCATCACTGTTGTTCCTTACACCATCAACATTTTGCCTAATTTATAAACAGGGAAACTAGGCGACTCTTATATAGATAGAAATTTTTTAATTAGTATTATGAGAACACTTTACTATATATCAAAGGCATTTAGTGTATGTTAAGCTTATTGGAAATATATTGAAAAATTTAATTTTCAGATTTATAAACAGTAATATTTCTCTTGCTTCTAAGGTCGCTTCGCCACTGTTAAACGCCGCTTATATATGTATAGCTGTAGACGATGCAAGTGTATTAATTTCGCATTGGCACAGATGCTTCAAACAAAGGAATACTGGATACATGTTGATTTAATCCATCCATCGAAGTTTTGTATTGAACGAAGTTTTGTCTCTGCAAAAATGGGGTGAAATTTAGTTCTTTACGAATTTTGTACCGTATGGCGTTTGATATCCATGCAACAAATCCCACTAGCTACAAAATACCGATTAGAGGTGGAAGGGGCGGAATTCGATACAGGTAAAATATTTTTTATTGACTTCTAACATGATTTATAATTAGTGTTTTAATAATAATAATAATCAAATATTTCTAATTGATTTATAGTATGACTTATGCTAATATTAAATATAGTAATAATAATCAAATATTTTTATTGAATCCTAATACGACATAATAATATTTAATATAAAAATAATCGAGTTAAAGTAAAATAATACTCAGAAATCATATTCATAATCTATTAAGCTAAAAAATTTCTAAATTAAAATCTTTAGAAATTTTTTACTTTAACAAAATCTGTTTCGTTCCCCCACTATCTCGGTAAACAGCCGGATTAGGTTGCATGATGCATTGTTGGCAAACTAAGACAGCGGGTTAACGGGTTGCCACGTTTCCCGACTCGAGCTTGAGTTCCGATGATGAGTCAGCTGATTGGAGGACCTTGCCGTGCGCCGAAGACGACTGATTAACAGTCTAGCAGGAATTATAACGCGAGCAGCTTCTCAGCTGCTTATACAGAATGGAATGATCGCATGGCACAAGGCACTGTCGTGGCTTTATCCGATCATGTGCACCTGGTGGTGCACGCGCAAATTGAGGTCACAAAATTCGTACAAAGTCGATGCTTTATATTATTTTATAGCATTATACCCTCATTAACTTTGTTGCTGGGTATCACTTGAAATCATTTAAAAAAATTTTCAGGTTTAAGTAATTGTGCCATTGCTCAGTGTTTGCTGGTGAGAGCCGGTAAATACATATAGCAACGAACTCGTGCGTAAGAAACATTAGGTTGAATTAAAAATTAAGTGGGGGGGAGGGGAGTTAGAAAGGAAAGACATTTCAAATTAAATTTAAGTCTAACAGTTCTATTCGTTTTTTATTTCTGCGTATTCGACAGGTTCCTGTTAGACTTCTGTGACAAGCAGCTGCTTTAAGGGACATTTATTTATATTGTTATTTGAATTTCCTATATGTAGTAGAATTAGAAATGTTTTAAATACAAATCAACTCATGAGAAAGTTTGTTTTTTACACCTTAAACTTCTTTTTTTTCTTTTCTCTCAACTATATGGCTGGGTGTACTGCCGCATAATGCATGAGATGTATATGAGTCTATGAGATTGAAAACCTCTGTTAATCGGAGTGTTTTGGTGGAATGGCCAATCAAATCAATATAAACAACAAACCACTCATCAGGAAACTGAAAAGGAATTAATATTCAACCTTGAATTTATTGCGTTTCTCATTGTGGCACTCAGAAGGGAAGATAAAGAGCTCAAAGGTAAAGGATATTTAATTAATTATATTGTAATTTTAATTTATATAATAGAATAAAAACAGTATGAAATGGTGCTTCAGTGTCGGCGTGAAGATAAATTCGATCCGCACTTGCTATGTGGAGGGATTACCAATTAAGTGTAAATTAAATGATAATGCCATTCCATATTAAAAAACAAACGTATCACATAATAGAATTCACTCTTGTTACGATTCCGCCAAACGATTGTTGTCACGGGAAACAACCAAATGATTGTTGGAATAAGAAACCGATCGTTGTGAAAACTGCGTCAGTGTACCCAGTAAAAACGTACCATTATCTCAGGTAACTGATAATTTCAATACCTTGGCATATGTACTTCAGTACTAAAAAACAAATTTCTCCTGGAGCGCAAAATTTCCCCGCCCTGTCCACGGTCAGTAGGGGACACCGATGGGCTTGGAAAGGCCGCCGTCCGTCGGATGGGACGTTAAGCCGTGGCCCCGTGTGCGGGAGAACCATACCCTGTGCACGTTAAAGAACACGCTGGATGGCCTTGACGGGAGGCTACCATCTGTCTCCCAACAGCTGTTCCAGTCTGTCCCCTCCCCCAACCTTCTCTGAGCCTTCGGGGTCCATGTGAGCTGGCCATTTAGCCCATGTTGTGCAAAAAAGTGCCGCTCAGAGGTAAAACAACCCAACCCAACTCTCCTGGAGCGCAGTTTCGGCAAGTGCGGCTTCACTCCCTAACCTATTACTTAGGGAACCTTATTTTTCAGAAAGAAAAAAATGCACAATATATATCTCAAGCAAACAGAAACCATAAGGATATTTTTTTACTAATGCCAAAATGCTTATGGTTTTCGTTGAGCAATGTGAACTTTGGCAATTTCTTCAATGTGTGCGAAGCTTATTGAGTATTTCGCAGATTTTAGTCAGCACCTAAATTTTGAGATATTTTTTACTGCTTACTTGTTACACTTGAAACTCTTTTCAGTCTGTTTACTTATTAGTTTTTCATTTGTAATAACATCAGGAATATACGGTGGCTCTCTTAGTGGCATATTTCTTGTAGCTTTTAAGGTCAAAATTCTCTAGGATGAGGCATTTCATGCAAAATTCATGTAATTTGGGCTAAATATTTTCCCAGAAACTTATATTTCTCTGAATTCATATTATTTTTCGAATCAGCCTCACACTAAAAGAAAAAAAAATCACACCATTTCCTGTTTCTGATGGCTGATGACCTTGAATTGGAATATAATATTTATGCTTTGTGGAGAGGAAACCAAATCCATCACAATTTATTTTATACTGATAGTGTGTGTTTATAAACCAATGCAAAATTTTTTACATTACTGCAGGCGAAGGACATAACCTCTACCAAATCATCTCAAGTAATTGATAATTTAAATACCTTGGCATAGGTACTTCAGTACTTAAACAAATTTCTGCTGGAGCGCATTTTCGGCAAGGTTTGCTTCACTCCCTATAACCTATTCAACCAATCAACCCATCAGGACTCATGCAAAGGAAAAGTTTGCATTTTTTGGTTTTGAATAAAAACAACAATTCGGTGGATAATCACGGATAATGACAGAAAACTCGTGCGCTCCCACCATCGATTGTTAGAATCTTGAAACCGAGGACCCCCACTCCAAGTGACCTTTTCGAGAGTCAGTGGGTACACATCTCACTAGAGTGTCCGAGTTCGGCTGGAGGGATGAGGAAGTTCGACTCCATGGTGACGTATTTATTGCTTTTTTTCGAGGGAACAGAGGTCTAAGGTGCCTGGAGCCACTTGAGGCAACTGCTAGAATGGCGGACTGCCACTGAACAGAGCAGTGGTTGTACTATGCAGTTTTCGACCACATATTCGTATATAAAGAAGCATGTAATATAGAATATAGGTAATTAGGTTTACAGAATGGAATGTAATAAACATAAATGCGTTTAATTTTTTGAGGAAATGTGATTAGAAAATAAATTATTTTCAGAAAGTGTTGAGTTTTACAGTAATGAAATGCGGCAGAAGGAAGAGTAGCGCCATCTAGTACCTATAAGGGGACATATTTCATGGTTAAATTTTGAATAAACTGCAAGTGAGAAAACGTGAGCATAACGTTGTTAACCGACGCATTTAAGAGTCTTCTTCATTGAATTTATTGATTATCAGTTGAACTGTACAGGCGCTGCCCGAGACCGTCACTCTGACCCCTGTTTGACCTTAAACGAGACACCGGATTTAACTTTCTTAATATTTCTGAGTTCTGCTGCTCAAAATAATTCATCGTTTTTAATCTCTCAACAACGTTATACAGAAATCTGACGAATGACCTCAAAGGACTCCATTGCATCCAAACTTTTAGTGTATCTGATATCTAAGATTATTACGCCGAACTTAAAAAAAAAATGCGAACGATGAATTTGTCAGTGATTAACTTTTCCCGTAAGAAGAGCTGGTAAATGCTTTGCTTCTAACAAGCCACATTTTTGGAATTTCGACTTGAAATTGGCCACCACAACAAATTTAGGCGACTACCAAAACAACACTCCGTCATTTTTTGAAGTATTTACCATGATTTCGCGATGAGGTATGACTGCCACAGACACACAAACATACTTTATTATTATAGATTTTGCTTCGTTTTCTAATCCTTCTTTCTAATCCCTACCTGGGTGTGATTTTTCCCTCTAAATTCTTCTTTCAGTGAGAAAATGGATAATGATGAGTTTGGAGAAGTCACTCACTGCCCATCGGAGGAGAGAAACACATTATTCAGTTTAAAGAACACATCTGAGAATAGAAAGTTGAATTGAAAAAGTACAAGATTAGCACATCGCCTCTCGCGAATACCTTTATCTTCTTCTCACAAATACCTGAATTACGAATGCCTTTATCTTCCTCTCAAGAATTCCTTTATCTCTTAAAAGAGTTACATTTCTCTCCCTCCCCCCTTTCACTTTAACTGATAAACCGATGATACAATGTAAACCTCTTGACCATCACATAACATCATCAAAATTTCAAATTGCTCTAATAAACACTTAGACCGTTTAAAATATTCTTTTCAATTTTTTGGCATTTTCAATCTTTTTTCGAATTTCACAGGCCGCTATTGGAGCCTTTTATTTACCGACTTAGGCACACACTAAAGAGTGGAATTTCAGACTGATGCATAGTTGGGAAAATATAAAAAAAATATTTTATTAGTGCCTATAAAAAAAAATCCTTTAACGGTTAAAACAAAATAAAATTTGTTTTAACTTCACTTGCTGGTGGTAAGAAGGGAAAATAATTGCTCGCAAGGTGAACTTCTAGAGCATCAAACACTATTGCCAAAATTTTGCTTCTAGCGCATGATTTTCAATATTTGTTTAAAGTTTTGGCACTTCCTCCAACCTTTAAAGATGGGTTGTTTTACTTCTGAGCGGCATTGATTTTTTTTTTGCACGCAACAGGCTAAATTGCCAGGTCACAAGGACCCCAAAGGCTCAGAGAAGATTGATTGAATGGAACCACTACAGAACGCGAGTGCCAAACGAAACAAGTTGTACATCAAATGAATACCCCCTCAAGTAGCTGCTTGCCACAGAGTTAGCTTATAATGCCACTGTAGAAGGCCTGTGAAGATGGCAGGACCTCAGCAGGAAAACAACACACAGATCCATGCGTTACCCGGGGCTCGAACCCAGGTCACTTAGATCAGTAGTCAAGCGTGCTAACCACTCGGCCACGGGACGGCTTATTAAAAATATACCCCTCTAAAAATACGAAAATGCTAAAGTCGTTCTTCTACTATATCTTCCAAACGCCTAGTCCTACAAATACTAGTTAGGTGTCGAATGAATGAAAGTTCATACGATGACCGTCGTAAACAATTTCGAATTTGCCCCTCCCCCTGATAAAAAGAGGGGTGCCGATTTCTGCGAGGTCAAAATTAACGAGTTATATCTCAAATTAAAGTTTGTAACGTCTCAAATATCATGGACTACCTCAAAAAACGATTCCAAAGAAAGGGGAATGAAATATGTGGTCGATGTTTATGAGTCATATATCAAATCAAAGTTTCTGGATGTAGGTGTTTTACTGACAAAGAAAAAAATAGAAATAAATTAACAACTTCTAAAAAATAACCTATCTCTCTTTTTGCGTCCATAAAAGTATGACTTTACACATATCGATAGGGCAATCAGTCACTGAGTTAGTATTCACTTCAAAGGAAAATAAGGCACCGATTTACCTGTAGAACAAGCATGTCAAACACGCGGCCCGCCGGGAACTGTTCTGCGGCCCGCCAAGATTGATAACCAATACGTTTATTTTACTTTTGACAATACTGGATTCTTTAATTAAAAACATAAGTACGTACACGGTACATGAATTAAATAAACGTATTTCAGACAACATTTCCATTTATATATAAGGGAAACTATTGCGCATAAATGTATATGTCGGAGCCCTATCGTAGAATTGCTCATATCATGAAATGCCCGATCATTTCATGAAATAGTGGCATTTCATGATATGAGCAATTCTACGATCGGGCTCCGACATGTATACACATGTCTCGAGGTCATTCAAATGTACGCACTTTGCGCATGGCAATGAGTCACGAAATGTATCTGCGTTGTTGTCACGAAATGTTCTGCGTTGCAAACAAGATCTTAATCTTGTTTGCAACGCAGAGATTTTCCCCTCTGGTTTATTTAGATTTCAATAGCAATTTGAAACTGCTGTTGTAATTGCATCTTTAAAATTTACTGATAGTACAGTTGCTTTTTTCCACATCAGCATGCCACGTCGTTGTAGTGTTAGTGGGTGCTGTTCAAATTACGATTCAGAATCCCAGCAGACAATAACATTTGGCCTGCCCAAGGATGCAGAGTTACGTAAGAAATGGATTAAGAAAATCCCTACATGTTTTGAAGGACTGAAAGATCCACGAATATGTATTAAGCATTTCGATGACTCAATGGCGATCAGAGTTGACAAAATCATGTATAAAGGAGAGTTGAAAGGATATCCACGAAAGACACCCAAATTAACAGATGATGCCATTCCTACAATTTTTAATCATCTTCCTAAATATTTAAGTTACACTACCCCATTTGTTAAAAGGCTTTCTGATACCGAAGAAGAAAATCTTCAAAAGGCAATGCAGCAAAGCATTCTGGATCACAGAAACTATATTCAGAATGATAACATTTTTTGTCTAAATAATACCGAAGACTACTTAAAAGCTAAATGTGTTGAATTGCATAAAAAAAGGACATATTTTAGGACAAACTGTAAGCTTGTTTGATGGATATTGAATCTGATTACCCTTGTGTTTCTGGATGTATAAATATAAGTGAAAATTTAGAATTTAATGTTTACGTTGATAAGGTAAAAATATCAGTATCTAAGTTACCAAAGAAAAATGCTATCTTAAACTCATTTAATATGCTGGAGGAACTTAGGAAGTATATTGAAGAGCAGAAAGTAACGGCTAAGGTTGAAAATATTTTGAACACAAATGAATAATCACAGCGTTACCTGTTACTCATTTGGCGTTGATAAATCAATAAATATTCAGCGGAAAAAATTTTCGCCGACATACAGGATTTGAACCCGCATCTCTCCAGAAACATGTGAGAGTATTCTTCAACGCCAAATGAGCAACAGGTAACGCTGTGATTATTCATCTATGATTAAATCATTAATAACGCTAAACAGCGTGATGAGACTTATATACTGCATTTCCATCTCACTCTGTGCAATATTAAGGTAATAATTGCCACCGGAGATCATAGATGGCGCCAGTGGTTGGCCCGAAAAACTCCGTGATAGAGTTTAGTCTTAAAATTAGCGGAAAAAAGAAAACCTGGCATTAGTTTAACTGGAAGAATACTCTGGCATGTTACTGGAGAGATGCGGGTTCAAATCCCGTATGTCGGCGAAAATTTTTTCCGCTGAATGTTTATTGAAAATATTTAAGATTTTAAAAATTGAAATTTAAAATGCAAAGTTGCAATTTTAAAAATGTTACTAAATTATCAAGAGTGTGATAGTTTAAAATTTCTTGTTGAACAGAACACACTATCAGCAGTTGAAAAAAATAATAGTCGATATAATAATCAAACCATGGTTTTGGCTGCTTGCTTATATGTACATTCACCCTCAGCGTATAAAGTCTTATTAAAATGTTGTTAATGTTCTTACCACACTTTCGAAATTTATAGAAAATTATATGTAATTTTCAACTCTCTACCTCAGCCCTTGATAGTAGTGCTAAATACCTAGAAAGCAGATTGAAATATTCAAAGATACATGAACGTTCAGTGTGTTTGTTGCTAGATGAAATATATATACAGCCTCAAATGTCATTTAAAGGGGGTTAAATTTATGGTGCAAGTGCATTTGATTGCACAAAATCAGCAAAAACAGCCCTAAGTTTTCATGGTATCTTCCGTGTTATCAAAATATAGGGATATAGTTCCCACAGTTCCTGTTAATAATATGAGTAGCTTACATTTGAAAGATATGATAATGTCTGTATTAACTTTATTAGAAAAGTTGGGTTTTAAAGTTCTTGTTATAGTATCTGATAATAATTCAGTTAATAGAAAAGCTTTTGAGCTTTTTGTACCCAACAAAATTTTCCAACCAAGCATTTCTCATCCTTTAGATAGCTCAAGGTTGCTTTTTTTCATTTGTGATACAGTGCATATATTAAAATGCATTAGGAACAACTGGGAGACTAAAAAAAATGAAAACCGTTCCATATGTTACCCACGTATGAATGATAGCAATACAATTGTAAAGGCACAGTATCGGCATTTGGAATTAATATATGAAATTGAAAAGAAGTCACTGGTGAAGTATGGTCACACTTTATCTAGTAAAGCACTTTACCCTTCTAGTATTCAAAAGCAAAATGTGAATCTTGCTTTAAAAATCACAAATGAAAATAATGTTGTTGCCTTACAAAACGTTGCCAAAAAGTATTCTGATGATTTTAACTTAGTTGATGGTACTTGCTCATTCATAGATATTTTTGTTAAATGGTGGAAGATAGTGAGTGTGAAAAGTGTTTTCGATGGGAAGAGGTTTAATGATATATATATGTAGTGAGAACCCATCAGAGCAGGATCAGATTTACAAATCAAGTTTTTGAATGATTTGTCCCATTAGTTAAAAATTTGGCGAGTGTCTGTACCTATTGCAGATTCTTTATCTGCACCAACATTTCAGGCCCTTTTTACAACTGATGCCTTTATAGAGTTAGTTCCACATCTGTTTGAGAAATATAAATTAGATTACATCCTGCTAAGCAAGTTTGAAAGCGACAGTTTAGAAAGACGATTTAGTACATAGAGACAGTTAAGTGGTGCAAATTATTATATTGGTTACGTTCAGCTTCTTGAGAGTGAACGAAAAATAAGGTTTAAAAATGCTGTCTTTTTCTCAGCAAAACATGTAGAAGTGCATTTAAAAACACTGTTTCCTGTTGAAGAACATTACAATAGTACAATTAGGTTTGATACGTTTTCAGGTTTGTTAGAGGCTGAGTTTGAATTCAGTTGAGTTCCACCAAATGTTATACCAATATTGACTTATATTGGTGGATTTGTGGTTAGAACAGTACTTAGGGTGAAAAATTGTAATACATGCTGTAAATGATTGCAGTTAAACAAAGGAGTAGAAGTAGATCAGACCTGTGAATTCATAGGCGACTTGAATAGGGGAAAATTAATTCTACCTGCAGAAAATGCAATTTACACAGTTTCTCTTGTTTGGTTCGCTATGTCTGATATAATTAAAAATCATATTACTCAGTTTATGAAATCAGAAAGCCAATTGTCAAATATATAAAATCTGCTGCATTCAACTCAATCGAGCACATGCTATGAATTTAAAAGATAATTGTCCGTGCAAGAATACACTTCTCGAGAAAGTACAAAATGTATCTTTTCTGACTGCTAAAGTATTGTTAAATAATTTTGTGAAGTCTGCAAATGATAAAGAAAGTGACGTAAAGTGTAATGCACGAAAGACTAGAAAACTCAATATTCAATAATAATATCTTAATTACATCTTCTGAAATATGGCACTTTAAAAAATCTGCAATGCATTTCATGTTTAAAAATGCACCAGAAAGCACATATTCATGTCACAAATTCATTTAATGTAAGTTATAATAAGTACTTAACAGATTAGGAAACTCACAAAAAAGTTCACATCATTACCTTCAACATTTCACATTCATCATATCCATGCTCATCTTGTACCTTATTTTGTTTATTTCCAAAGTATTAAGTAGCCTATAATATTTTTCTAAGTATAGTAAGTATACAACTTTGAGACACACGTGTCATATTTCAATACTTGTTTTCTCACAGAGGAAAGCTTTTTCATAACTCTAGAAGGGTTAATGTAATTTTATTTACATGCACTTCATCTAACACATTACTTCTGTACTTCTCAACAATTCAGTAGCATATAAACCTATTTTGATAAGTGTATTGCTTTAATAAGGTCATAGTTCATATCAGATATTGGTTTAATACAAATCTGTATTACTTCTCACCTGGCACGATATTTTGGGCTTTTCTAAAGCAATAGGTAAATTATATTCATATTATATAAATGTATTATGTAGAGTCGTGTTATATTTCATAGCATTAATTGATTAAATACAAATCATTTCCCCATGTCACTTCTCTGCATCATATGGTATTTTATATTTAGTATTTCTTAGGCAACAATTAGACAATCATATTTTGCTAATTGTATTCTGTAGTTAAGCTCATGTGTTATATTTGATAGAATTAATTGGTCAAATACAAGTCATTTACCCATGTCACTTCTCTGCATCATATGGTATTTTATTTTTTGTATTTCTTAGGCATCAATTAGACATTAATCATATTTTGCTAAGTGCATTCTGTAGTAAAGATTATGTGTTTTGCTAAGTGCATTGCTGTAATGGAGATCATGTGTCATATTCGATAGCATTAATTTGTTTAATAATAATCATTTTCCTACATTATCTAGATTTTATTTGGGGGATTTCTAAAGCATAAATTAGTGAATAATATTATTTTCCTAACTGTATTGCTCTAATATAGGTCCATTGTGTCTTATTTCATAGTATTTAATTGATTTATTGTTATATGGTTTTTTCCATAGAAGATAGTTCATTTCACAGCAGTGGTTGATTTAGTAAAAATACAGCAATTTACTTGCTCAGTGTTTTTACTTAGGTAGCGTTGCATTTTAGCTATTTCTATAAGCATCCTATAATCAGATCATTTTTAGAAATGCATTAGGGTAAAAGTAATCTTTCATATCATTACTTATTTTGATCCACAGTCCCTTCAACTGATATTTTATATATTTTCTCAACTATCAGGAAGCCTATAAACATTTCATTTGGTTAAGTGTGTTAGCTTTTGCATAAACAGTCTTTTCACTCTCAATTTAGTTTTGATCATATGCATCATAAAACATATAAAGAAAAGTATTCTTATGTTAGTGTATAAGTAATGTCATTAATGTAGCATTTTTCATCGCATATCAGAATACCTATATAGAATAGTGTGAATTCCATGTATAAAGAATTCTGGTGCATTTTATTGAATGTGTTATCCTAGATATCTGTGTTATCCTAGAGTCTGTATTCATATAATTGGTTATCATTCATATTATTCGTAATATTCATATCATTTAGTAACATTTTTATTGGTGATTTGCCTTTCAAGTTTAGCTTATTAGGTGATTTCTTGTAACTCACTGATATATGTATTAAACTAGAAATATTTTTTTCCCCTTATATGTAATGTGATTGTGGGGAAAAAAAATTAAGTTATATTTTATTTGGTGTCAATTGTAACTTTTTAAAGTTAAAATCAAAATCAATTGATCACGAGTATTGTTTCGATGTTATATCAATGATAAGCTAAATTAGTAGCTCTATAACTTCGAAAATAAACGTTTTAGAAGTAATTTTGACTGAAGATAGATTTGCTGAAAATTTTATGTTATTCTCACTGTAGAGCAATATTCACTCAATATTTAAAGATTTATGGAAAGTTTGAATATTTAGTGAAAACAATGCAAGTCCTAATCATCATCATCATCATCATCATCATCATCATCATCATCATCATCATCATCATCATCATCATCATCATCATCATCATCATCATCATCATCATCATCATCATCATCATCATCATCATCAAGCAGCCATGGGCTACGGAGGTCCAACCAGACCGCGCAGTTTAATTCTCCAAGCATATCTGTCCTGAGCTACATCTGCTGCATCCGGCTACTGTACATCAATTCTAACAAGGTCCTGTTTGACATTGTCTGTCCATCGCATCCTAGGTCTCCCCCTCCTTCTGAGGCCTCTAGGCACACTGTTCATAACCCTATTCGCCAATCTATAATTATCCATACGGGCAACATGGCCAAACCAGCGGAGTCTCTCTCTGCACAATATGCTGCTTAAAGGAAGTTGCAGACTCCTTTGCCTAAGCTCATCGTTAGTTACAAAGTTAAACCACCTAATACCCAAGATACTGCGTAAACATCTAGAATCAAAAGCATCTAGTTTCCTGTTATCTTGTTTACACAGCGTCCAAGTTTCACTACCATAACTAACCCTAGAAAGAACCAAACTATTATACAGTCTAATTTTAGTCTTTAGGTGTATACGCCTATTTCTCCACAATCTCCATAGATTCTTAAAAGTCCCGGCAGCAATACCTATTCGTCTGTTAATCTCATGCCGCACATCACCAGTATCTGTTACGTAGCTCCCAAGGTAATTAAACTGTGACACCTGCTCAACACTGCAACCATTCAGATTAACTGAATCACAGCCTGCCTGACCAATTTTCATCACTTTAGTTTTCTCTCTGTTTATAACCAAACCTACTCTACTACCAGTCTCATCAACAGCTCGAATGAAAGAGTTCATCTCATCAACATCATTTGCCAAAAGGGCTAAATCATCAGCATAATCTAAATCAGAAATTTTCGTATCTCCAGCCCATTTAAGGCCAAAAGCTTTCCCTTGAAGTGAATTTCGCATAACATAATCAACAACCAAACTAAAGAGAAAAGGAGACAAAATGCACCCTTGTCGAACACCAGAAGTAATGCTAAACCAATTGCTACAAGACTTACCAACTCTCACACATGACTCAGTGTTATGATAGAAAGCTTTCATTATGTTAACTAACTTGTCTGGTATACCATATGATCTCACAATCAACCACAAATTATGACGATCAACAGAGTCGAAAGCCTTTTTGAAATCAACAAAGCTAACAACCAAAGGTTTCTGAAACTCTAAACATTTCTCAAGAATCTGCCTAAGTGAAAATATCTGATCTACACATCCCCTACCACTTCTGAATCCACATTGCTCATCACGCAATTGATTGTCAACTAGATTCTTATTTCTATTAAGCACAATCATGGAAAGAACTTTACCTGGAACAGAGAGTAGGCTGATACCCCTATAGTTATCACAAGAACTGCGATCACCTTTTTTGAAAATAGGGATAATAATAGCTCTGGTAAAATCCTTAGGAACCATGCTTTTATCATAAAAGTTATTCAAAATTTCAGTCATCCAAGTGGTAACTGAAACATTCCCAGCTCTAAGCATTTCCGTAGTAATTTCATCCACCCCTGGGGATTTATGTAGTTTAAGTTTAGAAATAGCCAAACTAATTTCAGATTGTGTTATAGGGCCAACATTAAAGCCAACAATGCATCTATCATCATTGGAAACAATGGGAGTAGAATTAACCACATTGTTTAGAACATCACTGAAATGCTCAGCCCACCTAGCCATAACAGAATCCTCACCTTCTATAACCTTACCTCGTTTATCCTTCAATCCCTGTATACCTGTTCGTTTTCTACCACACAAAACATTAACTATCTGGTAAAGCTCTCTGCTGTTGTGCTGCCTAACTGCTTCCTCAGCTTTGTGAGCCAGGCCATCAAGCCAAAGATTCTTATCAGTAGCTAACTGATCCTTTACACGTTTATTAAGTTCTTTGTAATGCTTTCTATTAGGACTAGTAGGGTACTGATTAAGGACATTCCTGCAGTTCCTTCTTTCTGAAATAAGCTCAAGTGCCTTATCACTTAAATAATTCTGCCTCCTCTGCTCCTTTTTCCCTAAAAGAGTACTGCTAGTTTCCAAAAAAGCCTGTTTAAAATGGCCCCATTCTTCCTCAACTTCAGTATTAAGCAAACTATGACTGTCATAATGACTAAGTAACCTATCATGGTAAGCTTTAGCTATAACTGGGTCTTTCAGAGCTTCAGTATTAAAGGTAAATTTTTTAACCCTAGCACAACACTTTTTAAGTTTAAGTTGCAAGACACTTTTAACAAGTAATGGTCAGATCCAATTTCAGCCCCCCTATATGCCCTGGTATTTCTAACAGAGTTGGGTTGGGTTGTTTTACCTCTGAGCGGCACTTTTTTGCACACCATGGGCTAAATGGCCAGGTCACATGGACCCCGAAGGCTCAGAGAAGGTTGGGGGAGGGGACCCACTGGAACAGCTGTTGGGAGACAGATGGTAGCCTCCCGTCAAGGCCATCCAGCGTGTTCTTTAACGTGCACAGGGTATGGCTCTCCCGCACACGGGGCCACGGCTTAACGTCCCATCCGACGGACGGCGGCCTTTCCAAGCCCATCGGTGTCCCCTACTGACCGTGGGCAGGGCGGGGAATTTTGCGGAGATAAATCTCAACGCTGACCCAGCTGGGACTCGAACCTGGGAACTACAGATTACGAGCCTGGCGCGCTACCGACTGAGCCACCGCCGCCCCTATTTCTAACAGAACTAGCCCATTTGCTGTTAATTAATATATAATCAATCATATTCCTATGCAGCCCATCAGGTGAAACTCATGTGTATTTATGTATGTCGCGGTGTTTGTAATATGTGTTAGTTATTCTGAAACCATTGAGTTTACTTACCTGTAGGAGACGTTGCCCATTGCCATTGCAGCTACCAATACCAAAAGGGCCTATTACTCCTCCCCAAAGGTCAGAGTCAGTACCAACTTTGGGATTGAAGTCACCAAGAACAAGGGTAATATCTCCTTTCTTGACAGAATTCAAAATATCCTGAAGTTGTCTGTAAAACCTATCCTTCTCATCCTCATCAGAATCCTCAGTGGGGGCATAACAGCAGATAACATTCAAGTCTTTAATGCTTGTCTGAAATTTTGCTGTAAGAAACCTTTCATTAATGCACTCATATCCTAGAAGAGCATCACTAGCATGTCTGCTGAGCAGCAGACCCACGCCTTGGTGATGCTTTCCATCCTCCCTCCCTGTAAAGAGAAATTTAAAGTTGTTTTTAAGTATCTCACCTTTACCTGTCCATCTGGTCTCTTGCAAGCCTAGAATATCTAGGTTATAGTGCTGGAATTCCTGCATGAGGACATCAAGAGAATAATCCCTATGTAATGTCCTCACGTTCCACGTTCCTGCAGAGAGAAAATGATTAGTAGGATTTTTAAAGAAATTAGGTTTATTGAGATTGGTAGGGCCAACAATATCAAACAGCCCCCTGATCGCAGGCATTGGGGCAAAGACCTGTTCCTCCTCCGCTAAAGGCTGAAGTCACCGATGCTGGTAGGAACTTCAGGCACCACCTTTTCAAGTGGACTTTTTCAAGAGCCATATGGCCTGCCTGAGACACATTACTCCAGTTTAGGCTTGACGATGCCCAACTAGCTAAGTAAGGTTCAGGTACCTGCGATGGCCTCTGATTAGGATTATCCACCAGTTGATATAAGGTATCCCATGCCTCTGTTCACTTAGAGCTGGCAACCCAGAAGCAAACAGAAAACACAGCGGCAGATTCTCCCTCAACAGAGGCCCACCAGTGCAGTAAGTCCAGGATCCATAATCAAGCTCAAATCCATAAACAAGTCCAGTCTAGTAGGTATAGATGGTCAGCACCAGGACCCTGTGAAGTTGACCACTCCTCAGCAGGGTTGAAAAAAAAGAAAAAAGTGGCCATAGATGACCAGATCAGTAGGCCATACTGAACTAGCAGCCCTCCCCTTCCGTTCCCTTCCAAAAGAGAATATCTCTTTTGAAAGGTACTAACGGCCTGCACCACGAGAAGGCGGGGTCGGACATTAGGTGCTAGACCTGTCTTCCATGATATCTACTAATCTAATATGCTGGAAAATCAATGATTGGCTTGGTTGAGGACTTTCACTAAAAATTCTTATTTTAGAAGTAGAATGAGTATATAGAGCTCCGAATTCAATTTCCCGTAGACATAACAAGGAGGGGTCAAAATTCAGTGATTCCTGATTGTTGCTGGTAAACATAAAAGAAATAAAGAGAATTCATATTTCAATTTATTTTAAAGCATGCATTATCTTTAAAGCTTTTTCGATAATATTTGCTTTTTATTACGTATTTTCTGTCATCGACGTTGAAATATTGCTAATAAAGGTATTTCAAAAGAATATATTTTATAAAAACTTTTAAAAATGATGTATTCATAGGTGACCTTACAAATGATTTAAAACTTTATGATAAACATGTGTAGATTGTGAACGTATCAGATAAATACTGAGGTATGAAATTTAAAGAAAGATATTTAACAAAGCAAATGTCAGAGGAAAAGGAATTAAAAAGCGGTGTGCTTTATTTTTCTTCTCTATTTAGAGATAAAATTACATTTTATTTTTACTTCTGGTGAAGAGTTTAACAAGTAATGGGAGATTATTTATCGAGTTTTTTAATAATTCCTCAAATTTTAATGTTTATTTCTCTTTCACATTTTGAATTTTTAAATGAAATCCCAAACCTCTCTCGTAAGAAAGGTTCAAAATTCTAAACAGCAATATTAGAAGTACTCGTAGGTGAGATGGATATTAATACTTTAAAACACAATCTAGAATGTGACCGTAATATTTATTAAAATGATAATTATAGACCTCAATAATAAATTTTAAATGTTAAAATGATTTTCAATTTTAGAACTGTTAAACCAAAAGTAGCCACCGCACAAGAATTAAGCTGCTGCCAAGGGAGAACCGAGATAACACCCCGTTAGTTACACTCTAGGATATTTTTTTTAACCATTCCAAGGAAAGATGTAAAGGTTTTTTTTTTTTGAGGAATTTTGAGGAATTTGAGGAATTAACAGCAGAGTTTCTGTGATATCTTAAAGGTTGAAAGTTATAGAGAAAAATCATAAGTTGCAGATATCGGTCTATTTCAGCATTACGCTAAATCATTATAATTACCTTATATTTTGTCTCCTTGCTTGAGATGCAAACGTTTGACTTCCTTGAATTAGCAAGTCGAACAATTACAAAACCTCATGATTGCTTAACAATTCAGAGGATGACATTTGATTCTCAAGATCTGTCGCTTGTTACAAAAATTAACGACAATGTTGCGTCAACAATTCACGACACTACTATAAATTGACTAAATAGTAGGATGAATCACAGTAGGGATTCGAGAACAATCTGTACTTGATCCTGGCTGAATTTACGCTACTAAGCACAACAGTTTTATAAACCAGTGGCGAAGCGAGACTTTTTTTAAAGGGGGAAGAAACTGTCGTGGCAGCTCAGAAAATGGAAAGGATTTTCATTCAAGGCACTCAGTAATTTCAGATCTCTGAATTCCAGAGTTTTATTTTTTCAAGGTTTTTTAAAAATTAAAGTTATCCAAAATATTTGAAAACAATATTTTTTTCCACGCTAGTAAAAAGCGGTAAAACAACAACAATAAATTAAAAAGAGAACATATATTTACTGAAGCAAAATGCGATTCTAGGGATATCACATCGGGTTTGTGTTTACACGAAAAAGAATTCGAATTTCCGAGAATTACCTTTTTTCCAAAAAAAAAGACTAATGTATATTAATCAATACAAAATAGCGTAATGTAGAAAACAATTGCGCTTGCGGTATTTACCTATTATGTTTTCCAAATTGTTTTGTTTCGAAAATAGAGTAGTCAGATACCAGTATTTTCATTGGCTACCTTTCCAGAAACTTGATCGGCACATAATTTCTTTTTACAAAAAATTCTGAAACACAATTTTTTATTCTCTTACAATAACCTTTTAGCCTGGGTTTTTCATCACTGTTGTTCCTTACACCATCAACATTTTGCCTAATTTATAAACAGGGAAACTAGGCGACTCTTATATAGATAGAAATTTTTTAATTAGTATTATGAGAACACTTTACTATATATCAAAGGCATTTAGTGTATGTTAAGCTTATTGGAAATATATTGAAAAATTTAATTTTCAGATTTATAAACAGTAATATTTCTCTTGCTTCTAAGGTCGCTTCGCCACTGTTAAACGCCGCTTATATATGTATAGCTGTAGACGATGCAAGTGTATTAATTTCGCATTGGCACAGATGCTTCAAACAAAGGAATACTGGATACATGTTGATTTAATCCATCCATCGAAGTTTTGTATTGAACGAAGTTTTGTCTCTGCAAAAATGGGGTGAAATTTAGTTCTTTACGAATTTTGTACCGTATGGCGTTTGATATCCATGCAACAAATCCCACTAGCTACAAAATACCGATTAGAGGTGGAAGGGGCGGAATTCGATACAGGTAAAATATTTTTTATTGACTTCTAACATGATTTATAATTAGTGTTTTAATAATAATAATAATCAAATATTTCTAATTGATTTATAGTATGACTTATGCTAATATTAAATATAGTAATAATAATCAAATATTTTTATTGAATCCTAATACGACATAATAATATTTAATATAAAAATAATCGAGTTAAAGTAAAATAATACTCAGAAATCATATTCATAATCTATTAAGCTAAAAAATTTCTAAATTAAAATCTTTAGAAATTTTTTACTTTAACAAAATCTGTTTCGTTCCCCCACTATCTCGGTAAACAGCCGGATTAGGTTGCATGATGCATTGTTGGCAAACTAAGACAGCGGGTTAACGGGTTGCCACGTTTCCCGACTCGAGCTTGAGTTCCGATGATGAGTCAGCTGATTGGAGGACCTTGCCGTGCGACGAAGACGACTGATTAACAGTCTAGCAGGAATTATAACGCGAGCAGCTTCTCAGCTGCTTATACAGAATGGAATGATCGCATGGCACAAGGCACTGTCGTGGCTTTATCCGATCATGTGCACCTGGTGGTGCACGCGCAAATTGCGGTCACAAAATTCGTACAAAGTCGATGCTTTATATTATTTTATAGCATTATACCCTCATTAACTTTGTTGCTGGGTATCACTTGAAATCATTTAAAAAAATTTTCAGGTTTAAGTAATTGTGCCATTGCTCAGTGTTTGCTGGTGAGAGCCGGTAAATACATATAGCAACGAACTCGTGCGTAAGAAACATTAGGTTGAATTAACAATTAAGTGGGGGGGAGGGGAGTTAGAAAGGAAAGACATTTCAAATTAAATTTAAGTCTAACAGTTCTATTCGTTTTTTATTTCTGCGTATTCGACAGGTTCCTGTTAGACTTCTGTGACAAGCAGCTGCTTTAAGGGACATTTATTTATATTGTTATTTGAATTTCCTATATGTAGTAGAATTAGAAATGTTTTAAATGCAAATCAACTCATGAGAAAGTTTGTTTTTTACACCTTAAACTTCTTTTTTTTCTTTTCTCTCAACTATATGGCTGGGTGTACTGCCGCATAATGCATGAGATGTATATGAGTCTATGAGATTGAAAACCTCTGTTAATCGGAGTGTTTTGGTGGAATGGCCAATTAAATCAATATAAACAACAAACCAGTCCTCAGGAAACTGAAAACGAATTAATATTCAACCTTGAATTTATTGCGTTTCTCATTGTGGCACTCAGAAGGGAAGATAAAGAGCTCAAAGGTAAAGGATATTTAATTAATTATATTGTAATTTTAATTTATATAATAGAATAAAAACTGTATGAAATGGTGCTTTAGTGTCGGCGTGAAGATAAATTCGATCCGCACTTGCTATGTGGAGGGATTACCAATTAAGTGTAAATTAAATGATAATGCCATTCCATATTAAAAAACAAACGTATCACATAATAGAATTCACTCTTGTTACGATTCCGCCAAACGATTGTTGTCACGGGAAACAACCAAATGATTGTTGGAATAAGAAACCGATCGTTGTGAAAACTGCGTCAGTGTACCCAGTAAAAACGTACCATTATCTCAGGTAACTGATAATTTAAATACCTTGGCATATGTACTTCAGTACTAAAAAACAAATTTCTCCTGGAGCGCAAAATTTCCCCGCCCTGTTCACGGTCAGTAGGGGACACCGATGGGCTTGGAAAGGCCGCCGTCCGTCGGATGGGACGTTAAGCCGTGGCCCCGTGTGCGGGAGAACCATACCCTGTGCACGTTAAAGAACACGCTGGATGGCCTTGACGGGAGGCTACCATCTGTCTCCCAACAGCTGTTCCAGTCTGTCCCCTCCCCCAACCTTCTCTGAGCCTTCGGGGTCCATGTGACCTGGCCATTTAGCCCATGGTGTGCAAAAAAGTGCCGCTCAGAGGTAAAACAACCCAACCCAACTCTCCTGGAGCGCAGTTTCGGCAAGTGCGGCTTCACTCCCTAACCTATTACTTAGGGAACCTTATATTTCAGAAAGAAAAAAAATGCACAATATATATCTCAAACAAAAAGAAACCATAAGGATTTTTTTTTACTAATGCCAAAATGCTTATGGTTTTCGTTGAGCAATGTGAACTTTGGCAATTTCTTCAATGTGTGCGAAGCTTATTGAGTATTTCGCAGATTTTAGTCAGCACCTAAATTTTGAGATATTTTTTTACTGCTTACTTGTTGCACTTGAAACTCTTTTCAGTCTGTTTACTTATTAGTTTTTCATTTGTAATAACATCAGGAATATACGGTGGCTCTCTTAGTGGCATATTTCTTGTAGCTTTTAAGGTCAAAATTCTCTAGGATGAGGCATTTCATGCAAAATTCATGTAATTTGGGCTAAATATTTTCCCAGAAACTTATATTTCTCTGAATTCATATTATTTTTCGAATCAGCCTCACACTAAAAGAAAAAAAAAATCACACCATTTCCTGTTTCTGATGGCTGATGACCTTGAATTGGAATATAATATTTATGCTTTGTGGAGAGGAAACCAAATCCATCACAATTTATTTTATACTGATAGTGTGTGTTTATAAAACAATGCAAAATTTTTTACATTACTGCAGGCGAAGGACATAACCTCTACCAAATCATCTCAAGTAATTGATAATTTAAATACCTTGGCATAGGTACTTCAGTACTTAAACAAATTTCTGCTGGAGCGCATTTTCGGCAAGGTTTGCTTCACTCCCTATAACCTATTCAACCAATCAACCCATCAGGACTCATGCAAAGGAAAAGTTTGCATTTTTTGGTTTTGAATAAAAACAACAATTCGGTGGATATCACGGATAATGACAGAAAACTCGGGCGCTCCCACCATCGATTGTTAGAATCTTGAAACCGAGGACCCCCACTCCAAGTGACCTTTTCGAGAGTCAGTGGGTACACATCTCACTAGAGTGTCCGAGTTCGGCTGGAGGGATGAGGAAGTTCGACTCCGTGGTGACGTATTTATTGCTTTTTTTCGAGGAAACAGAGGTCTAAGGTGCCTGGAGCCACTTGAGGCAACTGCTAGAATGGCGGACTGCCACTGAACAGAGCAGTGGTTGTACTATGCACTTTTCGACCACATATTCGTATATAAAGAAGCATGTAATATAGAATATAGGTAATTAAGTTTACAGAATGGAATGTAATAAACATAAATGCGTTTAATTTTTTGAGGAAATGTGATTAGAAAATAAATTATTTTCAAAAAGTGTTGAGTTTTACAGTAATGAAATGCGGCAGAAGGAAGAGTAGCGCCATCTACTACCTATAAGTGGACATATTTCATGGTTAAATTTTGAATAAACTGCAAGTGAGAAAACGTGAGCATAACGTTGTTAACCGACGCATTTAAGAGTCTTCTTCATTGAATTTATTGATTATCAGTTGAACTGTACAGGCGCTGCCCGAGACCGTCACTCTGACCCCTGTTTGACCTTAAACGAGACACCGGATTTAACTTTCTTAATATTTCTGAGTTCTGCTGCTCAAAATAATTCATCGTTTTTAATCTCTCAACAACGTTATACAGAAATCTGACGAATGACCTCAAAGGACTCCATTGCATCCAAACTTTTAGTGTATCTGATATCTAAGATTATTACGCTGGAACTTCAAAAAAAAAAAAACAAATGCGAACGATGAATTTGTCAGTGATTAACTTTTCCCGTAAGAAGAGCTGGTAAATGCTTTGCTTCTAACAAGCCCCATTTTTGGAATTTCGACTTGAAATTGGCCACCACAACAAATTTAGGCGACTACCAAAACAACACTCCGTCATTTTTTGAAGTATTTACCATGATTTCGCAATGAGGTATGACTGCCACAGACACACAAACATACTTTATTATTATAGATTTTGCTTCGTTTTCTCATCCTTCTTTCTAATCCCTACCTGGGTGTGATTTTTCCCTCTAAATTCTTCTCTCAGTGAGAAAATGGATAATGATGAGTTTGGAGAAGTCACTCACTGCCCATCGGAGGAGAGAAACACATTATTCAGTTTAAAGAACACATCTGAGAATAGAAAGTTGAATTGAAAAAGTACAAGATTAGCACATCGCCTCTCGCGAATACCTTTATCTTCTTCTCACAAATACCTGAATTATGAACGCCTTTATCTTCCTCTCAAGAATTCCTTTATCTCTTAAAAGAGTTACATTTCTCTCCCTCCCCCCTTTCACTTTAACTGATAAACCGATGATACAATGTAAACCTCTTGACCATCACATAACATCATCAAAATTTCAAATTGCTCTAATAAACACTTAGACCGTTTAAAATATTCTTTTCAATTTTTTGGCATTTTCAATCTTTTTTCGAATTTCACAGGCCGCTATTGGAGCCTTTTATTTACCGACTTAGGCACACACTAAAGAGTGGAATTTCAGACTGATGCATAGTTGGGAAAATATAAAAAAAATATTTTATTAGTGCCTATAAAAAAAAATCCTTTAACGGTTAAAACAAAATAAAATTTGTTTTAACTTCACTTGCTGGTGGTAAAAAGGGAAAAAAATTGCTCCCAAGGTGAACTTCTAGAGCATCAAACACTATTGCCAAAATTTTGCTTCTAGCGCATGATTTTCAATATTTGTTTAAAGTTTTGGCACTTCCTCCAACCTTTAAAGATGGGTTGTTTTACTTCTGAGCGGCATTGATTTTTTTTTTGCACGCAACAGGCTAAATTGCCAGGTCACAAGGACCCCAAAGGCTCAGAGAAGATTGATTGAATGGAACCACTACAGAACGCGAGTGCCAAACGAAACAAGTTGTTGAGTGCCAAACGAATCAAATGAATACCCCCTCAAGTAGCTGCTTGCCACAGAGTCAGTTTATAATGCCACTGTAGAAGGCCTGTGAAGATGGCAGGACTTCAGCAGGAAAACAACACACAGATCCATGCGTTACCCGGGGCTCGAACCCAGGTCCCTTAGATCAGTAGTCAAGCGTGCTAACATCTCGGCCACGGGACGGCTTATTAAAAATATACCCCTCTAAAAATATGAAAATGCTAAAGTGTTCTTCTACTATATCTTCCAAACGCATAGTCCTACAAATACTTGTTAGGTGTCGAATGAATGAAAGTTCATACGATGACCGTCGAAACAATTTCGAATTTTGCCCCTCCCCCTGATAAAAAGAGGGGTGCCGATTTCTGCGAGGTCAAAATTAACGAGTTATATCTCAAATTAAAGTTTGTAACGTCTCAAATATCATGGACTACCTCAAAAAACGATTCCAAAAAAAGGGGAATGAAATATGTGGTCGATGTTTATGAGTCATATATCAAATCAAAGTTTCTGAATGTAGGTGTTTTAGTGACAAAGAAAAAAATATAAATAAATTAACAACTTCTAAAAAATAACCTATCTCTCTTTTTGCGTCCATAAAAGTAGGACTTTACACATATCGATAGGGCAATCAGTCACTGAGTTAGTATTCACTTCAAAGGAAAATAAGGCACCGATTTACCTGTAGAACAAGCACGTCAAACACGCGGCCCGCCGGGAACTGTTCTGCGGCCCGCCAAGATTGATAACCAATACGTTTATTTGACTTTTGACAATACTGGATTCTTTAATTAAAAATATAAGTACGTACACGGTACATGAATTAAATAAACGTATTTCAGAAAACATTTCCATTTGTATATAAGGGAAACTATTGCACATAAATATATATGTCGGAGCCCGATCGTAGAATTGCTCATATCATGAAATGCCGGATCATTTCATGAAATAGTGGCATTTCATGATATGAGCAATTCTACGATCGGGCTCCGACATGTATACACGTCTCGAGGTCCCATACCTCGAGAACACATCGATGACCGTTAATATGTAGCGTCCGTGGGGTACCTTTCGTTCGTGGAAACTACCTGGGGGATCACGTAGAAATAACAATTGTCATCTATGTCGAACGTTGGTGTATTGCAAAATTTGGTAGTAAATCGTTGGTGAAAGGGTTTGTCAACTTCTCCCTCGCCGACACACAGAACCCTGCCGAAATTCGTTTTAGGGAACATCAAACCGTATCCCTCACTTGGTTTGAATACCCAGTAACCACTGTTATAGGACACTATTATTTCTTTGGGGAGGTGAGTGGAGAGGAGGGACAATGGTTCCATTCGAGTTATTTTGCCTGGTTTTAGCTTGATTTTCCAGTATTCTTCAGAGGGAGCAGGAGCATAATATTGAAACGTGTCATTAGAACCATCCACATTTTACCAGTTCACGGGTAAGTGAACTTCTGCTGATCCCACTTTCCATTTTCCACTTAGTCTTAGGGGTTGTGTTAGACGAACCACGAAATCACTCTGTGAATTGTTTGGGTAAATATTCTGACTAGCCGTGGAGGGTAGGGTCAGGTAAAAATTATCCATTTTTTAGGAATCCACGAAGGTTTGGGATAACCGCGAAATTTGACCAGTGCCTTTTGGCCTTTTCTCTCGATTATTTTCTCAACAGTGTAAATTTCGGGTTCGGTCACTTTTTGAAGTTCCGATTTATAGAACGTGCCCTTCAACACTTTTCCCTCGGAATCCCTTATGACGTACACAGGAGGTTGTCGTTGTAATACCTTGTTGACATAAAAATTTCTTCGGTCCACAAATGTGTACCTGCCTTCTTGAAGGGTACTTTTAGACTGGCTAGTCGAACCGTGTCCCCCACTTTAAATGCCGGTTTTTCTTTTACTATGGTAGGATTGCAGTAGAATCGAACCCAGACAGTGTCCTCATTGTGTAAGGTCACGTCCTTGGGAACCTTATCGTGTGCACTGTGAACGGTGGCATTGTATCCTCAGTAGTTTGTTCACACCCCACCGATCCCCCTTTGTACAGTGCTTTCCCCCTATGACGTCATCGACCACGCCCCCTATGACGTCATCGACCACGTCCTATGGCGTAACGTTACGTAACATGACGTAATCATTACATAATCATTACGTAACAGGCCACGCCCCTTTATTAATTAATAATTCCTCCCCCTTTATTAAACCCCCCTTCCCCCCTCAGTGGCGCCATCTGTTGACAGTGAGAAGTACTATTTTCCCAAAAACCCCTTTATTTTCACTCTAATTTCTCGTTTTCGGACCCCCCGGTCGACCTACCTATATTTTAAGCCCTCCCCCTTATTAAAAACCCTCCTGGCGCCATCTGTTGACAGGGAGAAGTACTATTTTCCCAAAAACCCCTTTATTTTAAGTCTAATTTCTCGTTTTCGGACCCCACGGTCGACCTACCTATATTTTAAGCCCTCCCCCTTATGAAAAACCCTCTGGTTGACCATTTTAAGGCCCCACTCCTTCACTCGGCTGATGCAAGTCTCAGAATAATTGCATGGAACGATTGACTGGTCTTAGAATAATTGTACAGAAAGGAATGATACAAAATTCCTTAGTAATTAAACACTCATCAAAAATTCCCTTACCTCTATTAAAAATCATCCTACAGTTGAAACTCATTTTACTCTTACTGTTTCCATAGAAAATACCATAGGGTGAAATTAATAATGGTTTAAATTATTCGTAGGGATGACATGTTAAATCTGCTTTTAGAACACCGTCTGCAGTGGAAAAATTTTCAAACTCCGTTAATCAACTCCCTAGTAATTAAACACTCGTCAAAATATTCCTCACCTTTATTAAAATCACTCCACGGTCGAAATAATAATCGGTTTTCTGTAGATGTGTTTCACCGGAAAAAAAAAAAAATCGTCCCTCGCTCTGTGGATTCCAGGACTATGCCGTGTACTTGCTGTGGCTTAGATGCGTGTCGAACGGGTCAGATATTAACCTAGCATTCTTTATAACTAGCTTTTTCTATGTATTTCTTACATCAAAACCAACACTACCACTGAACTCTTTTGAATGAGGATCTCAAATTGTAAATCAAACTCGCAAAGCTGTATTTATTCCACCAAGACGGTTAAACGATTTTCTTATAATTAAAATTCCCAGCTATTAAACTCCCTAGTAATTAAACACTGGTTAAAATTCCCACATTAAAAATCGTCCTACAGTCCGGGGTGAATGGTTTAAATTATTCGTAATAGCTGTCGAATAGTGCCGTGTTATGATCTGCTCTCAGAAAATTCAAACTCCTTATCGCAAGCGGTATTCCTTTCAAGTGCTTATCGGGGGTAGCAACAAGACTTTCAAAAACATCACGCGACGTGGTCCGATCGGTGGGGTTCAAGAGGGCAGTGTCCAGCACCACACTTTGTTTACATATGATGCTGATAAGGTTTCAAAATAGAAATTGTTGTTGTTGTCTCGATCGCGTGATGTTAGTTTGACCTCTTGTAATACGTGTCAGTCGGCCTGGCTGTGTGTATAAAATGCGGAGGACAGCATCCTCCAATGTCATTCAACTGTCAACGCTGATACTCTGACACCTGATTGTCAAACTCCTCAAGATGTCTGGTGAACGAGCCTCCAACATTCCTTCGGTGGGATCATCATCTGCTAACAGGTAACTAAAATTTTATTTAATGCTGTCCTTAAGACGTTTTTACTTTCTGTATTCTACTTATAAATTATTTAATGCTGTGTTCCACTTAGGAATTATTTAATGCTGTGTTGCACTTAAGAATTATTTAATGCTGTGCTGCACTTAAGAATTATTTAATACTGTGTTGCCTTATAAATTATTTAATGCTGTGTTGCCCTTAAGGTACTCAACCATTTATCCAGTAAAGTCATTTTATTCTAAAACTTAATTTTCAAACCTTTAGTTACTTAGATATTTTTGATTGCGCTAGTAAATGTACTGCATATTCTGAGACCGTATTATCTATCTATCTAGGAACACCACGCAGTGCTTTGAGAAACTTCTCGCAGCAGTCCAGAACCTCTCCGATGTCTCCAAAAGAAGCATGGAGACAGAGGAGAGAAGTGTGAAGCGTGTCTGTCGTCAGATGGAGGCCGGGGAAATATTACGACCGAGGACAATGAGGCTTTCTTTAACACATCGCAAGCGCATCGCCGCAGCAAAAGCAGCAGCGGAGATGAGGACTTCACCCGTCCCGGGTGCTTCAACGGCTAGCAGGTGAATAAACCTTTATTTAATGCTATGTTGTCATTAAGACACACAATCATTTACTGACGTGCATAGAGTTTTATATTTGTTTCTATCCAGTAAAGTCATTTTTACTTACTTTATTCTACTTATAAATTAGCTAAATATTTTCTTAGATTTTTTTTTTTGCTCAGGCTAGTAAACTGTGGTGTATGTTGTCTTTTATCACAACATAGAGTTTTATATTTGTTTCTATCTAGTAAAGTCTAAATGATAAATTTCAAACTTTAGTTACTTAGATTTTTTTTTGCGCATGCTAGCAAACTGTGCTGTCTTTTATTCTAAAACCTAATTTTCAAACTTTAGTTACTTAGATTTTTACTCAGACTAGTAAATGTACTGCATATTGTCTTTTCTGTTCTAAGATGAAAAAACATGTAAATGTGCTGCATATTCTGAGACTGAATTATCTATCAATGTAGGGCCCCCACGGAGAGTGTGCTAACCAAGCCTCAGCCACCCATGACCCGTTCGTCATTGACAGTGCCGGCTACGCCCCTCAACGACCCCGCCAGTGCTGACGGCACCACGGCAATCTTCACAGGCGCTGGGTCTTCAGCTGCAGTCAGGTAAATGAAATTTCATTTGATGTTGAGCAGGTCTTAAACGGCTCAATCATTTACTAAAGCATATATAGTTTTATAGCCTGTAAAGCCATTTTACTTTCTTTATTCTGCTTATAAATTAGTTAAATTTTAATTAGGTCTTTTGCTTGAGCTAGCAACGGTTAAATTTTTCTACCTTCGAGTGTTTACTCTCGTGGAACATTTTTTCTCAGACTTGTACTGTAGGCAAAATTATACTAGCAATGTGTGTGTGTGTTGTCTTTTATTACAACTGTTAAATTTTTCCACAGTCGAGTGTTTACTCACGTGGAACATTTTTTTTTCTCAGACTTGTACTGTAGGCAAAATTTCTATATATATATATGTGAATAAATATATGATTTTTATTGGACAAACTATGTATAAAGAAGAATATTAGTAATACTTTAAAAGTATGTATCTGGGGAAAATGTGTATCTGGGGAAAATGTAATACTTTAAAAGTATGTATCCGGGGAAAATGTGTATCTGGGGAAAATGTAATACTTTAAAAGTATGTATCTGGGGAAAATGTAATACTTTAAAAGTATGTATCTGAGCAATACAGCATTATAACTTCAGTTCTAAGATAAAAAAACACGTAAAGTACTGCATATTCTGAGAATAAATTATCTATCTAGGTCTGTCGAGTCCTTCAACGCTCCAGGACCATCCACCACAGTCAGACCTGCTGCAGCAGCACCTTACTACACCGTTGTGAACACTCGTCGCTACAACTCCGCCAAGTTTCGCACACAATTTGTTTCAATGAGTGTGCGGCTTGGCGGAATGGAGGATGTACAGCCCCATAATTTCATTCCGGTCCTGCACGACTTGCACGAGCGGATGCTAGCCGATATCGTCCCCACAGGCGAATATAGCCACGTGCGGCTATGCTTGCACTCCCGGGATTTGAAAAACCCCGTCAACCTGTCCCTAATTCGGCGTAATGCCCTGACGGGTGAGAGATTCATGATGGCATTAGACAAAGTAGTGCAGTCAAATGAATCTCTCGGTCCTGGGAGCGAACTAGAATTTGACTTCGTCTGTGCGGACTTGGACAGGGTCGGCAGCGGCAGTATTGGGAGACGTGCCGGGCCGGAGAAACGCAGCCTTGTCGACATTCAGTCATTCGCTGCAAAGAAGGGGAGCGTTTTGAGAATCGTCAACCGTGACGATATCTGTCTTGCAAGGGCTCTCGTCGTCGCACGAGAGCTCTGTATGAAAAATAAGGGGCTGACGCACAACTATACTAGGATCAGCGATTATCGCTCCCCTTTGCAGAAGCAGGAAGCCCGTCAACTACATCAGGATGCCGCCGTACCAGAGGGTCCCTGTGGACTCCCGGAAGTACAATTGTTTCAAGCTCACCTGACACAATTCAGGGTTGTTGTGTATTCTGCTGATGACGCCTTCCTCCCCATCTTCATTGGTCCCGAAGGAGGGGACAACCTTTATTTGTTGTTTAGTGCTGGGCATTACGACGTGATTACCAAGCCATCAGGGTTTTTCGGGGTCAAGCAATTCTGCCATAAGTGTCTAAAGGGGGTAAATACGGAGGGACACGTTTGTAGGGGGACCTGCAACAGGTGCCTGTCAGCCGATGTGGTTCATGCAGGGGAGTTGTTGCTCTGCACAGTGTGTTGTGTGTATTTGCGTGGGGCTGAATGCTTTCAGGCGCATCTGCTGAAGGCATGTCAGACACGACATCGCTGTGTTAAGTGCATCAACATTTACGATCCCCTGAAAAAACACGTTTGCAAGGTTGACACTTTAAAATTCGTCGAGCCCTGCAAGATTGACCCTGTCGGTCAGACTTACCTCTACTTTGATGTAGAGACTGTGCAGTGTGCCGACGGATTGCTGAAACCGATATTGTGTGTGGTCACATACCAAGTGGACAACGAGTGGGTCTATGCTTCATTCCCGGAAACGGACGCCTTTATGGATTGGATTCTCGCTGAAGAACGTCCCGGGGTTCAACGATTCAAGGACGCCATGGTCCTAGCGCATAATCTCAAAGGCTTTGACGGCATGTTCATCATTAGTTACCTGTACAGAAAATTTTTAAAACCGGATCTCGTGTTCGATGGATCCAAGATTTTAGGTATATTTTTACCTGGCCTTAAAATAAGGTTTATCGACACGTTGTCCTTTATTCAGGCTCCTCTTCGATCATTCACGAAGACCTTCAACTTGGAGACGGTGAAAGGCTTTTTTCCCTTTAAATTTGTGAAGGAGGAAAATCTACAATATACAGGACCCATCCCTGATCGGCTTTTTTTCCAGCCGGAAGACATGGAGCCTGAAACTCTGTCAGCATTCAACGAGTGGTATGCTGCAGCAAGCCTTGAACCCTGGGATTTTCAACAGCAGCTTCTGTATTACTGCAAGGCAGATACAGAGTTGTTGCGGCGGGGTGCCCAAGCTTTCCACGAGGAATTTTTAAATCTCACAGGCGTAGACCCATTTGCGCGTGACCTGACTATTGCCGGCGCTTGTCTTCGAATTTTCCGTGGGAAGTTTCTGCAAAAGAATATCCTCGGTGTGTGTCCCGCCCAAGGGTATTCGGCGAGTAACGACCGGCAGTCCTTGAAAGCTCTCGCATGGTTAGAGTATGAGGCTTCCAAGGACAACATCGTAATTCAAACTGCGCGATCACCCGGAGGTGAGTATAAGATAGGGCAGTACAAATTGGATGGCGTGTGCCACAGTACCCGCTGTTATTACGAATTTTTAGGTTGTTACTATCATTGCTGCTTGAAATGTTTCAACCCTGAAAAAATAGATCAGCGCACGAGAAAGCCATTTGGTCTGCTAAACACCCGGACCATGGATCGTCTTGAGACCTTGAAAGTGCTGATGAACGGGTACACATGCAAAATTATGTGGGAGCACGAATTCGACGAGTCGATGCGCAAAAAGCAGTCCGTCGCATTAATTTATAAATCCGTCGAGCCTATCAGGCGTATAGGGGCCCGTGACTACCTCTACGGAGGGCGCGTGGAGGTGTTCTCCATCTTTGCATCGGTTGACTTAGGATGTAGCCTTAACTACGTTGATTACAACAGCCTGTACCCTTATGTTTGCAAGAAGGCTCCATTCGGTAAAGGTCACCCGGTTCGGATCACCTCCGATTTCGCCACGGACCTCGACCACTATTTTGGCATTGCACACGCCACACTGTTACCCCCCGACGGTTTATTCATCCCTGTACTGCCCTATAGGTGTAATGGGAAGCTGCTTTTTCCCCTTTGTAGGATCTGTGCGGATGGACAGCTGGCACCCCCTTGTCGGCACACCGTGAACCAGCGCGCATTGACAGGATCTTGGCCTACGTTCGAAATTTACGCTGCGATGTGTGCTGGCTACAAACTTCTCCAGTTCCATGATGTCTGGCACTTTAATACCATTCTGCAATATGACCCTACAACAAAAAAGGGAGGTGTCTATGCTGGGTACATAGACACTTTTCTGGGACTGAAGCAGCGCTACTCCGGGTTTCCCCCTGACGTGCAGACCGAGGAGCAAAAGGAAGCCTTCTGTGAGGCCTTCTTCCAGGCGGAGGGGGTTCGGATCCTCCCCTCGGAAGTTGAAAAAAACAACCTTAAGCGAACTCTTTCCAAGGTCTCGCTTAATTCGTCATGGGAGAAGCATGCGCAGAACATGAGTCGAACCCAGACGACCATTGTGAGTTGTCCTGTCAAGTACATGGAGCTCTTGACGGACGCATCGCTAGTCATCACCGACGTCGCTGTTATCAGTGATCAGGCCGTGCTTGTCACGCACAAGCCGGCGGAGTCTGCCACTCCAGCGAACACCCGTGGAAGCCTGATTCTCGCCGCAATGGTGACGAGTCACGCCCGACTAAAGCTGTATGAGCTTCTATCGAAATTAGATAGTCGTGCAATGTACTCGGACACTGACTCAGTAATTTATACAACGTCTCCTCGCAACACCTACACACCACCACAACATCCCTTTCTCGGAGGTCTCGTAGATGAAATTTCTTCAAAGTACGGCTCCGGTGTACACATCACTGACTATGTCAGCGCCGGGGCCAAAAGTTATGCCCTTCGGCTGAGCAACGGGGATGAAATTCTTCACGCCAAGGGCATATCACTCACGAAGAAAAACCGGTGCACATACAATTTTGAACTTCTAAAATCCATGGTGCTAGGGAACTCCCCAACCAGTGAGACCTTCGAAGTCCCTTTCAATGTAATTCGTAATAAAGTGGATGGGTCACTTACGAATAAGCCCATGGTGAAAAGGTTTAAGGCTAACCTAGATAAGCGGTATCTCAGCCCGGGTTCGACTCTCACTGTACCTTATGGTTACAATGACCTGGGCCTGGATACCCTTATCCAACTCATGGATGAGTAAATGTACAGTTTTCAACTTATTTATTTCATATTACACCTTTATTTCATTGTACAGTTTTCAACTTATTTATTTCATATTACACCTTTATTTATTTCATATTACACCTTTATTTATTACATTGTACAGTTTTCAACTTATTTATTACACCTTTATTTATTTCATTGTACAGTTTTCAACTTATTTATTACACCTTTATTTATTTCATTGTACACCTTTATTTATTATTTCAGTGTCCTTAGTGGACTTTAATTTATCACGCTTAATGCCCTCGCACTCGGCGTCGTCAGCAGTTTTTTGAAGCTTGTATTTTTGAAACCTACAGTATGTTACTGTCCAGCATTGGCTGTGTTATGTGAAAGCAACAGTGGATCTATCTGTCATGTAAATTTTTTAATAAAAAGGTTTCAAAAAATCCGTCTCTTTATTTCTCAGAACTGGAAGACACTATGGTGGGAGAAAGCAAGAGGTAACTTTGTTTTTTCAGGTGCTCCGTAAGTCTTATCAGTGATCTGCGCTCAGATGTACGCGCGCTGCTCCCCTCCAAGTCTCGCTGCTGCAGCAGCATTCTCATTTCCCCGCCCATCGACACTAACGCCCTCTGCTCTACTACTGAGTGTAGCAGCGCTCGTACATCTGAGCGCAGATCACTTCCGGATGTCAAGCATTGAATGAACCATCAGTGTGAAAACATTGAATGGGAAGAGACGTAAAAATGGCAAAAGGCAAATTATCAGTTTTACTTTCTTTTATTGGATACAGATTTTTAATACATGGTTTTGAACACAAGTCTTCAAGCACACAAGTCTTGGAAAGTTTTTTTTTTTACAGATATTTTCAATACGCCGTCCACTCGGATAATTTTCTTTTCTTACGTCGGATGGGAACAGCAATGTCTTTTGGGGGCCTCTCTTCAGCTATATGATTTCTGGGAATGTTGACTTTTACTTCCTGTGGAGTGTCAAGCTGTTTTGAGAATAACAAATAATTTTTCAAAGCAGTCAGATACTTTTCAGACTTATCGTCAGCATCACCAGATTCTAATATTTTCTTCATCTCTGAGTCTAAATCACACACTTTTTTTCTTATGTTTTTTCTCTGCACTGCTTTCACTGAAATCATTTTTTTCTAAATAACGAGACCAGTAGGGGGAGGGCAGCAGTCAATAGTGGTATAATGAACCCTGAACCACGGTGCAGGAGATGCTTCTTGTGGCGTAAAGATGCACGTTTGGACGCTAGACTCCTTATGACCGTCTTGTGCTGGCGTAAATTCTTTAATACTCCGTGGGAAACAGGTATATTTCCTTTTAAGAAATTGGAACACACTTCACATAGAGCATACATCTGGGGGTCGGAGATGTGCTTCATCAGAGCTGTACGCTGCTTTCCCCCTAGCTTTGGTAAGCACTGAAGGAACGGACCTTGAGATTTAACTTTCATTTGGAACGTAAAGTATTTCGGGTTCTTCTGATGGAAGAATCTTTGCACGGAGCCTTTCACTGTCCAACGTTCTGGGATGAAGGTCAACACACAAATAACCGCAGGTTACCTGTGTAGCCAGTCTATAGGCATCCGTCAGGAGTTTAGATTGATGGGGGTACACTTGTCTCGCCAGGTGGGTTATTTGTGAAGCATCCCGACAATTGCGAAATAAAAACATGTAGTGAGCATTGAGCGATAGAGTCCTCGAATGTCTTCCCTTTAAAAACAGATTTTGTAAGATCAGGACAATCGTGATATTTTTATGATGACCACCACGAATAAACAATTGTGATATGCGCTCACTGGCTACAGACTGTTCCATCAAGTCATCCAGTACCAGAAGTGTAGGTCTGTGAGGATCAAATTCCAGATCCGTAGGTAGTCCTTCATAAAATTCCACCGTTTTCTTGAAGGGTTCAAAGGCAGGCTGCCACTCACCGTAGCAGTAAACGACACGCTGGGGTGGGGGTTCGAATACTTGAGCTGCTTCTTTGATGAGTTTCAGAGTGAAAGTCGTCTTCCCACACTGTGAAGGTGCTGCAATTATAATATTTGAAGGAGTGCGGAGAGCCATCGCACCACCATGCAGTCGTTAAAGTCTACTCGACACGTGTAATCACGATGCAGTACTGTGGGAAGAGTCGAACTACACGATCTTTTAAACAGGAAATACAGACAGTGAGCCCCACAAGTGTCTCCCAGGGGGTCCTGCAGAGGTATCGAGGGGTGTAAGACGTGACGTATGCCTAGTCGACTATAGTATTCTTGCATGGAGGCATCGGGACTCGTACCCAGGGGATCAAAGTGATCCACTTGCACTCCTTTCTTGTAAACCGCTATCCAGTGGGTTCCAGGCAGGGAGGACGGATCGGTATTGTAGATAAACAAGGCTTCTGACTGATTGATTCTGTGAGGTAGTCTGTCACGGGGGAACACTCCGAGACTTGTGGGTAACATCGAAAGGATGGATTCTAGCTGATAGGAATTCATGAGCTGTAGTCAAACAGGACTTTACGGTCCAATGGGATTTCCAACAAATTCTGGTACTCGGCATACAGGATCACAGTGACCGATGCGGGTAGCGGCTTGGCAAACTTTAATTCGACTCTCACACTCCCACTCTTTATTAAAGAAAATACTTGATTGCATTCACGTTGCTCGGGGGCCAATTGGAATCCGAATAATGTAAAACCTTCTCCATAGGCTTTTCGCGATAAGTTAATACCGCTATCGGATTTCCATGCGTCCACAGCTTCCAATAATCCTTGGTCACAGCGGAGATAGCGCCCATTCGCAAAGTCGGGGGTGTAGGACTGATGATCACTGTCTATGTGAAGACTGATGTAGTTTAAGTCGAAATGTTGGAAGTTGAAGGGATTTTTTTCGTACGATCCATTCAGGCTGGTACTTTCCAGCATACCCAGTACAAGCCGTACAGGGAGCTGGCCGAGAAATAAATTGTCACGGTTCACACTCGTCAGGCCCGAAGCGATGGAAAACATACGTAAATCCGTTCTTCGCAGAGGGTACTTGGCACTCTCCGTACCCAGCAGGCGAGCGTGTGCAAGGATGACACCCGAAGTGGGTTTGACTTTACGCACGAAAAATTCAGCTTCGTGTATCTGTACTTTGTAAGAGGGGTCTGCTTCACCTGTCATGAGGCAGAATTCGGGTTTGGATCTCAGCAAACGCAGTCTCAGGTCGACTTGATTGAGTAGGTAACGATCTTGATTAAACAGGTCAGCGTGGATCCACGAGATGAGTTCGATACCTGTTGGTTTGACGTACCCCTTGCATTGATGCCACCCCTCGTTCTCCCTGCTGGTCAGTTCCATTTTACCTGGAGTGTCGAGGTACCAGAGCGAGGTGCCTAGCTGACTTCGTGTGGCATCGGTCCCATAATTCAATAGAGTCTCTAGATACGCCCTGTAGGGGTACAGGGTGTGAGAAGCACTCACTAGGTGATCATTGAGGAAGACGTCTACCTGGCTGAAGAGGGCATGGAAGAAATGATTGCAGGGGGCAATCACTTCCGACGGTGCTGTACCATCGGATTTTACAATTTTCAAGACGAGACGTAGGTGACATCGAGATAGATCAATGTAATCGTCCGTCACCTTCACGATGAATTCGAGTGGTGCATTACCTTCCAGGGAAGCCACAGGTAAATAATTGACATAACAGCCTCTTTCTAATTGTGAGACAGTGGGTGGAACCAGAAACAGGTCCAGTTCTGAACTGGCACAGTCGCCAGAATCAGCGTGAATTTTCTGAATGCTCATGATGAAAACACGTCCTGCACAGTACAGTGTCTCTTCACTTTATGAACCTTGGGATGCTGACGACGACGTTTTATTCCTTTCCCTCCCTGCAGCTTTGAACTGGCACGCTGCAAGAGGTCGGCACCCGCTTCACGGAGCCCCGCTTTGGCTGCAGATTTGAAGTTTTGCCCCCTGGGACATCTCTGAAACGAACCGTAGCCCGCCCTTACGTAGGGTGGACAGCGCAGGTTGTACGAGAGGGCTGATGAAACGTCCGATCCTAGCAAAGATGCTTCCTAGCCCGTCGCCTCTCTGATAACGAGGACCACGGAACACACCCTTCCCCGTTTGGCTCTTGTAGTAACTCACGTAGGCATCTGCAGAAGGGGGAACGAATTTAACCCTCATGGTGGAAATGTAACTTGACTAAAACTTTACCGAATTTAAAATGCAGAGGTTCTCCGGTGTCGGTACGAAGGAAGATTCTCACACTCTCGAAACTGTTCCTTGCAAGGGGGTAGTAATCAGGCTGTTGATACACTGCAACAATGGCTTCGTTATTACTGGTTCTGACGGCGGGGTTCACGACACGCAACAGTTCACCGTGAGTATCACCTAACAATTGAGGCGCAATCAGGTCTGAATACAAATAAATACCATACATTCCTCTGTTCATATCGATGGGATAGTCACCCAGGACTTTATTCAGTGGTATATCTAATTTAGTAATTCCTAGCATTTCTCCTAATCCAGGGTTCGATCGAGGAAATTTAATGTAATGCGACTTGTCTGTATCCATCAATACGGTGTGATCTGCCTGTTGCTTGAAACGGTAAGCTTTTCTCAGCCTGTAGGGTAACATCTGATTCATTGCATCGAATAATGATTCGGCAGTTTCGTATCGTCCGTGGGGTACCTTTCGTTCTTGGAAACTACCTGGAGGGATCACGTAGAAATAACACTCGTCATCTATGTCGAACGTTGGTGTATTGCAAAGTTTGCTGGCAAATTGTTGGTGGAAGGGTTTGTCAACTTTACCCTCCCCGATACACAGAAGTTTACCGAAATTCGTTTTAGGAAACATCAGTCCGTACTCCTCACTCGGTTTGAATACCCAGTAACCGCCGTTATAGGAAACTATTATTTCTTTGGGGAGCTGTGTGGTGAGGAGAGACAACAGCTCCATTCGAGTTATTTTACCCGGTTTAAGTTTGATATGCCTGTATTCTTCGGGGGTGGAAGGAGCGTAATATTCATACGTGTCGTTAGAACCGTCCACATTGTACCAGCTCACAGGTAAGTGAACTTCTGCTAGTCCCACTTTCCATTTTCCGCTCAGTCTTAGGGGTTGTGCCAGACGGACTGTGAAATCGGTCTGCGAATTGTTCGGATAAATATTCTGACTAGCCGTGGAGGGGAGAGTCAGGTAGAAACTATCCATTTTTTAGGGATCCAGGAAGGCTTGGGATATCCGCGAAATTTAACCAGCACCTTTTGTCCTTTTCTCTCGATTATTTTCTCGACCGTGTAAAGTTCCGGTTCTGTCACTTTTTGAAGCTCCGATTTATAGAATGTGCCTTTCAACACTTCTCCCTCGGAATCCCTTATGACGTACACAGGGGGCTGCCGTTGTAATACCTTGTCGACTATAAATATTTCTTCGGTCCACAAATGTGTGCCTGCCTTCTTGAAAGGTGCTTTTACACTGGCTAGTCGAACTGTGTCACCCACTTTAAATACTGGTTTTTCTTTTACTACAGTCGGATTGCGATAGAGTCGAACCCACACGACGTCTTCGTTGCGTAAGGTCACGTCCTTGGGGGCCATATCGTGTGCACTGTGAACGGTGGCATTGTATCCCCTTACAACACACTGCAGCACGTCCAGGTAGCGGTAGGTATTGTTGCGTGTATAATATCTCCCCAGTCTCTCGCGTAGGGTACGATTCCATCTCTCCACCAAAGCTGCTTTTTTGTCGGAGTATGTAGCAAAGAACCGAATACCTTTCTTTTTCAGGAATTTCTGGAACACTCTGTTGGTAAATTCCGTACCCTGATCCGTATTTAAATTCATTGGGGATCGACCCTTGGAAAGGATTTTTTTGAAAGCTGAGACCATTTCTTTCCCCGTTTTAGCCTTCTTGGCCAGCGCCCACCCGTATCTCGAGAACACATCGATGACTGTTAATATGTAGCGATACCCGTCATTGAAGCGAGTTAGATTTTTCACGACCATGAGATCGGCTTGCCATTGTTCGTCTAGCCCTGTGACGTAAACTTTGTTACGAGGGAACTTTCTGCGAACAGGTTTATGTAACGTGTAGGCAGGCTGCTTTTCTAACCATTCTCGGACGAGTTTGAGTGGCAGTCCCGTATTCTGTGCTAACTTCTTTACACTGCCGAATCCTCTTTCGGGGTCGAAATAATGGGACTCCAAAGTTTTGTTTTCTGCTGCACCCAGACGTCGTACCCCACCAGGTTTTGCCATTGATGTAGTGAAAGTGTAACACCTGTCACTGTAGGAACGTCACCTATAAACTGTCTGATATCCACTGTTAAGTTACACACACGAATTTTGTATTCACCGTCCAAGGCTTTTGACTCCCCACACTGAATATTTTTACTAGGAGCTACAAGTTCTAATACAAGTACGGCTATCGTTAACAATGTCACGATTACACTACCCACACTAGCTAACACCTTCTTTCTCCTATCCATACCAAGACTAAAATGACATAGGATGAAAAAGACAGACACATTATATAAGGTTACAATTATTTATTTAATTTATACATTTCATTTTTTGCCTCGTCGACAATAGCATTATATTTTAGATTGCAAACAAAACCAGAATCTACAAAATTCAATAGACCTCGCTTCCAGGCCGTATCCACAAATACCTGCGCTATACCATTAATGTCCAAGTCACCAGACCACCCTACGATGGTCGGTATTTTTTCTTCGGGCTGCAGTCCATCTAACGGTATCACGCGCGTAAGTTCTTGCTGAAAAATATTCACCAGCAGCGGGTAAACACAGTCGGGGCCGTCGAAAACAGGACTCAGTAGGAAAGGACGAATGGATTCAGAATGTTCCATAATGGCTGTACGGAGTTTGTGATCTTTGGGGGTCCCACACACGTTGTGTACAATACACATCACCTCGTCTAAGTGAATAGCCAGCGTGAACAACTGCGAAGCGTGCAATGTTATACAGCGTCTCACCACACGGAACTGTAGAGTTCTCTGGTCTGCAGATTCTTTGATGAAGTCGACACAGCGTTCACCACCTCCAGTGCGATACATGTAGGCACGTAAACCGTGCATCACGTACCATGTCTGTTGATCGGGACCGATTTTCACTTGGTCCTCTATGTGGGGTACCGCGGCACACAAAGCCTCCCATTCAGGTATGGAGAGGCTAACTCCTGCTGGTGTAGGGTAGATGAGTTCACCATTTTCATATTTCTTGTAGCGGCGTATGTGCACAGAAAACTTATTTTTGAACAGTGAGGGCACGACGTACACATCTTCACCGAGACACCACGCATCTGGATTGCTAGGCTGCATCGTGAACAATGCGGCACAGAACACTCGCTCCCTATTTAACTAGAGACCTGCACCACCTGAGACGACCAATCAGGAACGAGCTGATAAGCAGGTGTTTGTTGAGACATGCTCTCGACGATCGATCCATCCGAAGAAAGCAGCTGTTTCTGCTAAAGAGCAGTGGACGTCCTCTCCGGTGTGATATCCGCATTCAAACTCAGAAACTTTGGGGAGATCACAATATTTGGGGCAGCCGTAAAGTTCGAGATTAACACTGGGAAGATTTAATTGTTCCAAGAGAATTCTTTCCACAGTACCTCCTTTGTAACCCACCACAGTAGCTTCTTCAGTACGTGCAAGTTTGTAAGCATATTTCACGATGTTAGGAACGTGATCTAACGACCACACCTTTTCTCGAGGCAGAGGATGAAAGGGTAGACCTATCACATATTTAGACACGTAGTTGGCTGTCCTTCTGTCTTTTACTGACAAAGGTTGGTGCTGTCGAAGATTGAAACGGTAGACACCACATTTCCCATTCAGAGTTGCATATCCAAGTTCACGCACTAGGAAACGACCATTTACACGGAAACAGTCGAGGTCTAGAACCATACAGATGTTTTGCATAGTTGTACTAGTTCAAGTATCTGGAGATGAAAACACTTGACGTCTTCACACTGGCAGGGTCTACAGACGTCTCTGTCGTTTACGCCTCAGAGCCTGAACGACGTTCTGCGGTAGTCCCGGGGGCCAGGTTTCGGGCGGCTTCATCACCAGAGGTCATCGCAGCCTTCGAGGTGGTTGCGGCGTAGTGTCCTCCACGACAACAGCCCGTAGCATCGGACCACCAATCCCAGGTCGCGGCAACATCTTAATAGTGACTGCCGGAGGTGGTGGTGGCGGTGGAGGAGGTGGCACAATCACAGGTCGACGTAGCAATCGACGAATACGCGTTCGAAAGTTATTGTGGATCGCTCTCGTAGCCGGAGTCTACATCACTCGTCCAATTATGACCAAAATCCAAGTTGTCGTCGTCGTCCATAACGTGTAGCTCAGAATAAAAAGCCAAACCTTTTTTCAGCGGTTATATACAGCCAGAACCGTGACCTTTACACATCACCCCATCGGATAAACGCGTGACACGTAGCAAAGTACACAGCCATTCGTTCCATGCAATTATTCTGAGACTTGCATCAGCCGAGTGAAGGAGTGGGGCCTTAAAATGGTCAACCAGAGGGTTTTTCATAAGGGGGAGGGCTTAAAATATAGGTAGGTCGACCGGGGGGTCCGAAAACGAGAAATTAGACTTAAAATAAAGGGGTTTTTGGGAAAATAGTACTTCTCCCTGTCAACAGATGGCACCAGGAGGGTTTTTAATAAGGGGGAGGGCTTAAAATATAGGTAGGTCGACCGGGGGGTCCGAAAACGAGAAATTAGACTTAAAATAAAGGGGTTTTTGGGAAAATAGTACTTCTCCCTGTCAACAGATGGCGCCAGGAGGGTTTTTAATAAGGGGGAGGGCTTAAAATATAGGTAGGTCGACCGGGGGGTCCGAAAACGAGAAATTAGAGTGAAAATAAAGGGGTTTTTGGGAAAATAGTACTTCTCACTGTCAACAGATGGCGCCACTGAGGGAGAAAGGGGGTTTAATAAAGGGGAAGGAATTATTAATTATTAATAAAGGGGCGTGTCCTGTTACGTAATGATTATGTAATGATTATGTCATATTACGTCTTAGGGGCGTGGCCTGTTACGTCATAGGGGGCGTGGTCGCTGACGTCATAGTGGGAAAGCACTGTGCAAAGGGGAATCGGTGGGGTGTGAACAAACTACTATCCTCGTACAACACGCTGCAGTACATCCAGGTACCGGTAGGTGTTATTGCGTGTATAATATCTCCCCAGTCTCTCGCGTAAGGTGCAATTCCACCTCTCCACCACAGCTGCTTTTTTGTCAGAGTAGGTGACAAAGAACCGAATACCTTTCATTTTCAGGAATTTATGGAACACTCTGTTGGTAAATTCGGTACCTTGATCTGTATTTAAATTCATTGGGGATCGACCCTTGGAAAGGATTTTTTTGAAAGCCGACACCATTTCTTTCCCTGTTTTTGCCTTCATAGGTACTGCCCACCCATACCTCGAGAACACATCGATGACCGTTAATATGTAGCGATTACCGTCATTGAAGTGAGTTAGATTTTTCACGACCATGAGATCGGCTTGCCATTGTTCGTCTAAACCTGTGACGTAAACTTTGTTACGGGGAGGGAACTTTCTGTGAACAGGTTTATGTAGCGTGAAGGCGGGTTGCTTTTCTAACCATTCTCGGACGAATTTGAGTGGCAGTCCCGTATTCAGAGCTAACTTTTTTACACTACCGAATCCTCTTTCAGGGTCGAAATAATGGGATTCCAAAGTTTTGTTTTCTGCTTCACCCAGACGTCGTAACCCACCAGGTTTTGCCATTGATGTAGCGAAAGTGTAACACCTGTCACTGGAGGAATGTCTCCTATAAACTGTCTGATGTCCACTGTTAAGTTACACACGCGAATTTTGTATTCACTGTCTAAGGCTTTTGACTCTCCACACTAAATAGTTTTACTAGGGGCCACAAGTTCTAATACAAGCACCACTATCGTTAACATTGTTACGATTACACTACCTACACTAGCTAACACCTTCTTTCTCCTATCCATACCATGACTAAAATGAAACAGGATGAAAAGACAGACATATTATATAGGTTACAATTATTTATTTAATTTATACATTTCATTTTTTGCCTCGTTGACAATAGCATTATATTTTAGAGTACACACAAATCCAGAATCTACAAAATTCAGCAGACCTCGTTTCCAGGCTGTATCCACAAACACTTGTGCTAAGGCATTAATGTCCAAGTCACCAGACCATTCAATGATGGCCGGTATTTTTTCTTCGGGTTGTAGTCCATCTAAAGGGATCAGACGTATAAGTTCTTCCTGAAAAATATACACCAACAGCTGATATGCACAGTCGGGGCCACCGAAAACAGGTCCCAACAGGAAAGGAACTGATTCGCAATGTTCTATAATGGCACTGCGGAGATGGTGATCTTTGGGAGTTCCACACACATTTCGCACCATCCGCATCAGTTCGTCTACGTGGATAGCCAGTGTAAACCACTGCGACGCGTTCAGAGTTATACTGCGACTCACAACGCTAAACTGTAGAGTTCTTTTGTCGGCTGATTCTTTGATGAACTCGACACAGCGTTCGCCACCTTCGTTGCGGAACATGAACACACGTACACCGGGCATCAGGTGCCACGTCTGCTGATCCACGCCGATTTTCACTTTGTCCTCGATGTGGGGCACCGTAGCACACAAAATCTCCCATTCAGGTATAGAGAAGGTAACCCCCACAGGTGTAGGGTAGATGAGTTCACCATTTTCATATTTCTTGTAGCGACGCACGTGCACAGAAACTTAGTTTTGAACAGCGAAGGCACAACATAAACATCTTAACTGAGACACCACACAACTGGATTGCTAGGCTGCATCGTGAACAATGACGCACCTGAGGGCTGGCCCCTATTTAATGAGGGAAAGCAGCCACCTAGGACAACCAATCAGGACCCATAGTTTTATCAGGAAATATAATAAGCCAATAGGAGACGGTTGGACTTTGTGATTGAGGATTGTATCATCCCTTTCTGCGCAAGGTTGTCACCCCTGCAATTATTCAAAGACTTGCATCATCCGATCGTTGCCATCCCAAAGTTTAATTACGACTAAAATCGAGGGTTTTTCCCGAGTACTCAGTCTATACAGTAGATGGAGCCACGGGTTAATACAGCGGAATAAAAATTTCAGAATTAATCAAAACAAGAAAAAAAAACAGACTTTGCATTAGATAACTCCAGGAAAAACTTTCTTTGTAAATTGATAACTGTATTTACCTCAGGACACATTAAATGTTTTTTGAAAGGAACAAAATTTTGAACCACTTCTCACGGCGGCGAAAAATAATATTTTTATTATTTTCGTTACGATTATTAACATAGTTGGTAAAAAGTTAAGTTCCAATAAAGAGCTCCAGTTTCAATTCGTTTGAATTTAAGTTTAAGCGCAAGGTCTTCCTATATCATCCTTAAAAAAGTAGAAAATAAACGTAAAAGATATCGATGGTGCAGTCACTGAGTTGGTATATTAAGTATATTATATGTAAAGTATATTATAGTAAGTATATTATATTAAGTATATTATATATTTAGTCACCGAGGGCCATATTAAGTATTATATATTAAATCGCGGGCGCAAAACAAAAAAAAAACAGATGAAAATTGTTATGTGCCAACTAGACTAGAACGCAGTATTCGTTCACTGACTGCTAACGAATAGCTTCCGACTCTACTGGCATTTCGTGACTCATTGCCATGCGCAAAGTACGTACATTTGAATGACCTCGAGACGTGTATACATGTCGGAGCCCGATCGTAGAATTGCTCATATCATGAAATGCCACTATTTCATGAAATGATCCGGCATTTCATGATATGAGCAATTCTACGATCGGGCTCCGACATATATATTTATGTGCAATAGTTTCCCTTATATACAAATGGAAATCTTTTCTGAAATACGTTTATTTAATTCATGTACCGTGTACGTACTTATATTTTTAATTAAAGAATCCAGTATTGTCAAAAGTCAAATAAACGTATTGGTTATCAATCTTGGCGGGCCGCAGAACAGTTCCCGGCGGGCCGCGTGTTTGACGTGCTTGTTCTACAGGTAAATCGGTGCCTTATTTTCCTTTGAAGTGAATACTAACTCAGTGACTGATTGCCCTATCGATATGTGTAAAGTCCTACTTTTATGGACGCAAAAAGAGAGATAGGTTATTTTTTAGAAGTTGTTAATTTATTTATATTTTTTTCTTTGTCACTAAAACACCTACATTCAGAAACTTTGATTTGATATATGACTCATAAACATCGACCACATATTTCATTCCCCTTTTTTTGGAATCGTTTTTTGAGGTAGTCCATGATATTTGAGACGTTACAAACTTTAATTTGAGATATAACTCGTTAATTTTGACCTCGCAGAAATCGGCACCCCTCTTTTTATCAGGGGGAGGGGCAAAATTCGAAATTGTTTCGACGGTCATCGTATGAACTTTCATTCATTCGACACCTAACAAGTATTTGTAGGACTATGCGTTTGGAAGATATAGTAGAAGAACACTTTAGCATTTTCATATTTTTAGAGGGGTATATTTTTAATAAGCCGTCCCGTGGCCGAGAGGTTAGCACGCTTGACTACTGATCTAAGGGACCTGGGTTCGAGCCCCGGGTAACGCATGGATCTGTGTGTTGTTTTCCTGCTGAAGTCCTGCCATCTTCACAGGCCTTCTACAGTGGCATTATAAACTGACTCTGTGGCAAGCAGCTACTTGAGGGGGTATTCATTTGATTCGCTTGGCACTCAACAACTTGTTTCGTTTGGCACTCGCGTTCTGTAGTGGTTCCATTCAATCAATCTTCTCTGAGCCTTTGGGGTCCTTGTGACCTGGCAATTTAGCCTGTTGCGTGCAAAAAAAAAATCAATGCCGCTCAGAAGTAAAACAACCCATCTTTAAAGGTTGGAGGAAGTGCCAAAACTTTAAACAAATATTGAAAATCATGCGCTAGAAGCAAAATTTTGGCAATAGTGTTTGATGCTCTAGAAGTTCACCTTGGGAGCAATTTTTTTCCCTTCTTACCACCAGCAAGTGAAGTTAAAACAAATTTTATTTTGTTTTAACCGTTAAAGGATTTTTTTTTATAGGCACTAATAAAATATTTTTTTTATATTTTCCCAACTATGCATCAGTCTGAAATTCCACTCTTTAGTGTGTGCCTAAGTCGGTAAATAAAAGGCTCCAATAGCGGCCTGTGAAATTCGAAAAAAGATTGAAAATGCCAAAAAATTGAAAAGAATATTTTAAACGGTCTAAGTGTTTATTAGAGCAATTTGAAATTTTGATGATGTTATGTGATGGTCAAGAGGTTTACATTGTATCATCGGTTTATCAGTTAAAGTGAAAGGGGGGAGGGAGAGAAATGTAACTCTTTTAAGAGATAAAGGAATTCTTGAGAGGAAGATAAAGGCATTCATAATTCAGGTATTTGTGAGAAGAAGATAAAGGTATTCGCGAGAGGCGATGTGCTAATCTTGTACTTTTTCAATTCAACTTTCTATTCTCAGATGTGTTCTTTAAACTGAATAATGTGTTTCTCTCCTCCGATGGGCAGTGAGTGACTTCTCCAAACTCATCATTATCCATTTTCTCACTGAGAGAAGAATTTAGAGGGAAAAATCACACCCAGGTAGGGATTAGAAAGAAGGATTAGAAAACGAAGCAAAATCTATAATAATAAAGTATGTTTGTGTGTCTGTGGCAGTCATACCTCATCGCGAAATCATGGTAAATACTTCAAAAAATGACGGAGTGTTGTTTTGGTAGTCGCCTAAATTTGTTGTGGTGGCCAATTTCAAGTCGAAATTCCAAAAATGGGGCTTGTTAGAAGCAAAGCATTTACCAGCTCTTCTTACGGGAAAAGTTAATCACTGACAAATTCATCGTTCGCATTTGTTTTTTTTTTTTTGAAGTTCCAGCGTAATAATCTTAGATATCAGATACACTAAAAGTTTGGATGCAATGGAGTCCTTTGAGGTCATTCGTCAGATTTCTGTATAACGTTGTTGAGAGATTAAAAACGATGAATTATTTTGAGCAGCAGAACTCAGAAATATTAAAGAAAGTTAGATCCGGTGTCTCGTTTAAGGTCAAACAGGGGTCAGAGTGACGGTCTCGGGCAGCGCCTGTACAGTTCAACTGATAATCAATAAATTCAATGAAGAAGACTCTTAAATGCGTCGGTTAACAACGTTATGCTCACGTTTTCTCACTTGCAGTTTATTCAAAATTTAACCATGAAATATGTCCACTTATAGGTAGTAGATGGCGCTACTCTTCCTTCTGCCGCATTTCATTACTGTAAAACTCAACACTTTTTGAAAATAATTTATTTTCTAATCACATTTCCTCAAAAAATTAAACGCATTTATGTTTATTACATTCCATTCTGTAAACTTAATTACCTATATTCTATATTACATGCTTCTTTATATACGAATATGTGGTCGAAAAGTGCATAGTACAACCACTGCTCTGTTCAGTGGCAGTCCGCCATTCTAGCAGTTGCCTCAAGTGGCTCCAGGCACCTTAGACCTCTGTTTCCTCGAAAAAAAGCAATAAATACGTCACCACGGAGTCGAACTTCCTCATCCCTCCAGCCGAACTCGGACACTCTAGTGAGATGTGTACCCACTGACTCTCGAAAAGGTCACTTGGAGTGGGGGTCCTCGGTTTCAAGATTCTAACAATCGATGGTGGGAGCGCACGAGTTTTCTGTCATTATCCGTGATTATCCACCGAATTGTTGTTTTTATTCAAAACCAAAAAATGCAAACTTTTCCTTTGCATGAGTCCTGATGGGTTGATTGGTTGAATAGGTTATAGGGAGTGAAGCAAACCTTGCCGAAAATGCGCTCCAGCAGAAATTTGTTTAAGTACTGAAGTACCTATGCCAAGGTATTTAAATTATCAATTACTTGAGATGATTTGGTAGAGGTTATGTCCTTCGCCTGCAGTAATGTAAAAAATTTTGCATTGTTTTATAAACACACACTATCAGTATAAAATAAATTGTGATGGATTTGGTTTCCTCTCCACAAAGCATAAATATTATATTCCAATTCAAGGTCATCAGCCATCAGAAACAGGAAATGGTGTGATTTTTTTTTTCTTTTAGTGTGAGGCTGATTCGAAAAATAATATGAATTCAGAGAAATATAAGTTTCTGGAAAATATTTAGCACAAATTACATGAATTTTGCATGAAATGCCTCATCCTAGAGAATTTTGACCTTAAAAGCTACAAGAAATATGCCACTAAGAGAGCCACCGTATATTCCTGATGCTATTACAAATGAAAAACTAATAAGTAAACAGACTGAAAAGAGTTTCAAGTGCAACAAGTAAGCAGTAAAAAAAATCTCAAAATTTAGGTGCTGACTAAAATCTGCGAAATACTCAATAAGCTTCGCACACATTGAAGAAATTGCCAAAGTTCACATTGCTCAACGAAAACCATAAGCATTTTGGCATTAGTAAAAAAATATCCTTATGGTTTCTTTTTGCTTGAGATATATATTGTGCATTTTTTTTCTTTCTGAAAAATAAGGTTCCCTAAGTAATAGGTTAGGGAGTGAAGCCGCACTTGCCGAAACTGCGCTCCAGGAGAGTTGGGTTGGGTTGTTTTACCTCTGAGCGGCACTTTTTTGCACACCATGGGCTAAATGGCCAGGTCACATGGACCCCGAAGGCTCAGAGAAGGTTGGGGGAGGGGACAGACTGGAACAGCTGTTGGGAGACAGATGGTAGCCTCCCGTCAAGGCCATCCAGCGTGTTCTTTAACGTGCACAGGGTATGGCTCTCCCGCACACGGGGCCACGGCTTAACGTCCCATCCGACGGACGGCGGCCTTTCCAAGCCCATTGGTGTCCCCTACTGACCGTGGACAGGGCGGGGAAATTTTGCGCTCCAGGAGAAATTTGTTTTTTAGTACTGAAGTACATATGCCAAGGTATTGAAATTATCAGTTACCTGAGATAATGGTACGTTTTTACTGGGTACACTGACGCAGTTTTCACAACGATCGGTTTCTTATTCCAACAATCATTTGGTTGTTTCCCGTGACAACAATCGTTTGGCGGAATCGTAACAAGAGTGAATTCTATTATGTGATACGTTTGTTTTTTAATATGGAATGGCATTATCATTTAATTTACACTTAATTGGTAATCCCTCCACATAGCAAGTGCGGATCGAATTTATCTTCACCCCGACACTGAAGCACCATTTCATACAGTTTTTATTCAATTATATAAATTAAAATTACAATATAATTAATTAAATATCCTTTACCTTTGAGCTCTTTATCTTCCCTTCTGAGTGCCACAATGAGAAACGCAATAAATTCAAGGTTGAATATTAATTCGTTTTCAGTTTCCTGAGGACTGGTTTGTTGTTTATATTGATTTAATTGGCCATTCCACCAAAACATTCCGATTAACAGAGGTTTTCAATCTCTTAGACTCATATACACCTCATGCATTATGCGGCAATACACCCAGGCATATAGTTAAGAGAAGAGCAAAAAAAGAAGTTTAAGGTGTAAAAAACAAACTTTCTCATGAGTTGATTTATTTTTAAAACATTTCTAATTCTACTACATATAGGAAATTCAAATAACAATATAAATAAATGTCCCTTAAAGCAGCTGCTTGTCACAGAAGTCTAACAGGAACCTGTCGAATAAGCAGAAATAAAAAACGAATAGAACTGTTAGACTTAAATTTAATTTGAAATGTCTTTCCTTTCTAACTCCCCTCCCCCCCACTTAATTTTTAATTCAACCTAATGTTTCTTACGCACGAGTTCGTTGCTATATGTATTTACCGGCTCTCACCAGCAAACGCTGAGCAATGGCACAATTACTTAAACCTGAAAATTTTTTTAAATGATTTCAAGTGATACCCAGCAACAAAGTTAATGAGGGTATAATGCTATAAAATAATATAAAGCATCGACTTTGTACGAATTTTGTGACCTCAATTTGCGCGTGCACCACCAGGTGCACATGATCGGATAAAGCCACGACAGTGCCTTGTGCCATGCGATCATTCCATTCTGTATAAGCAGCTGAGAAGCTGCTCGCGTTATAATTCCTGCTAGACTGTTAATCAGTCGTCTTCGGCGCACGGCAAGGTCCTCCAATCAGCTGACTCATCATCGGAACTCAAGCTCGAGTCGGGAAACGTGGCAACCCGTTAACCCGCTGTCTTAGTTTGCCAACAATGCATCATGCAACCTAATCCGGCTGTTTACCGAGATAGTGGGGGAACGAAACAGATTTTGTTAAAGTAAAAAATTTCTAAAGATTTTAATTTAGAAATTTTTTAGCTTAATAGATTATGAATATGATTTCTGAGTATTATTTTACTTTTACTCGATTATTTTTATATTAAATATTATTATGTCGTATTAGGATTCAATAAAAATATTTGATTATTATTACTATATTTAATATTAGCATAAGTCATACTATAAATCAATTAGAAATATTTGATTATTATTATTATTAAAACACTAATTATAAATCATGTTAGTAGTCAATAAAAAATATTTTACCTGTATCGAATTCCGCCCCTTCCACCTCTAATCGGTATTTTGTAGCTAGTGGGATTTGTTGCATGGATATCAAACGCCATACGGTACAAAATTCGTAAAGAACTAAATTTCACCCCATTTTTGTAGAGACAAAACTTCGTTCAATACAAAACTTCGTTGGATGGATTAAATCAACATGTATCCAGTATTCCTTTGTTTGAAGCATCTGTGCCAATGCGAAATTAATACACTTGCATCGTCTACAGCTATACATATATAAGCGGCGTTTAACAGTGGCGAAGCGACCTTAGAAGCAAGAGAAATATTACTGTTTATAAATCTGAAAATTAAATTTTTCAATATATTTGCAATAAGCTTAACATACACTAAATGCCTTTGATATATAGTAAAGTGTTCTCATAATACTAATTAAAAAATTTCTATCTATATAAGAGTCGCCTTGTTTCCCTGTTTATAAATTAGGCAAAATGTTGATGGCGTAAGGAACAACAGTGATGAAAAACCCAGGCTAAAAGGTTATTGTAAGAGAATAAAAAATTGTGTTTCAGAATTTTTTGTAAAAAGAAATTATGTGCCGATCAAGTTTCTGGAAAGGTAGCCAATGAAAATACTGGTATCTGACTACTCTATTTTCGAAACAAAACAATTTGGAGAACATAATAGGTAAATACCGCAAGCGCAATTGTTTTCTACACTACGCTATTTTGCATTGATTAATATACATTAGTCTTTTTTTTTGGAAAAAAGGTAATTCTCGGAAATTCGAATTCTTATTCGTGTAAACGCAAACCCGATGTGATATTCCTAGAATCGCATTTTGCTTCAGTAAATATATGTTCTCTTTTTAGTTTATTGTTGTTGTTTTACCGCTTTTTACTAGCTTTATAATATATATGTGGAAAAAAATATTGTTTTCAAATATTTTGGATAACTTTAATTTTTAAAAAACTTTGAAAAAATAAAACTCTGGAATTCAGAGATCTGAAATTACTGAGTGCCTTGAATGAAAATCCTTTCCATTTTCTGAGCTGCCACGACAGTTTCTTCCCCCTTTAAAAAAAGTCTCGCTTCGCCACTGGTTTATAAAACTGTTGTGCTTAGTAGCGTAAATTCAGCCAGGATCAAGTACAGATTGTTCTCGAATCCCTACTGTGATTCATCCTACTATTTAGTCAATTTATAGTAGTGTCGTGAATTGTTGACGCAATTGTCGTTTATTTTTGTAACAAGCGACAGATCTTGAGAATCAAATGTCATCCTCTGAATTGTTAAGCAATCATGAGGTTTTGTAATTGTTCGACTTGCTAATTCAAGGAAGTCAAACGTTTGCATCTCAAGCAAGGAGACAAAATATAAGGTAATTATAATGATTTAGCCTAATGCTGAAATAGACCGATATCTGCAACTTATGATTTTTCTCTATAACTTTCAACCTTTAAGATATCACAGAAACTCTGCTGTTAATTCCTCAAATTCCTCAAAATTCCTAAAAAAAAAAACAAACCTTTACATCTTTCCTTGGAATGGTTAAAAAAATATATCCTAGAGTGTAACTAACGGGGTGTTCTCTCGGTTCTCAAGTAAGAGTTAAGTAAGTTCTCTTTCTTCTTCTAAGCAGCTTAATTCTTATGCGGTGGCTGCTTTTGGTTTAACAGTTCTAAAATTGAAAATCATTTTAACATTTAAAATTTATTATTGAGGTCTATAATTATCATTTTAATAAATATTACGGTCACATTCTAGATTGTGTTTTAAAGTATTAATATCCATCTCACCTACGAGTACTTCTAATATTGCTGTTTAGAATTTTGAATCTTTCTTACGAGAGAGATTTGGGATTTCATTTAAAAATTCAAAATATGAAAGAGAAATAAACATTAAAATTTGAGGAATTATTAAAAAAACTCGATAAATAATCTCCCATTACTTGTTTAACTCTTCACCAGAAGTAAAAATAAAATCTAATTTTATCTCTAAATAGAGAAGAAAAATAAAGCACACCGCTTTTTAATTCCTTTTCCTCAGACATTTACTTTGTTAAATATCTTTCTTTAAATTTCATACCTCGGTATTTATCTGATACGTTCACAATCTACACATGTTTATCATAAAGTTTTAAATCATTTGTAAGGTCACCTATGAATACATCATTTTTAAAAGTTTTTATAAAATATATTCTTTTGAAATACCTTTATTAGCAATATTTCAACGTCGATGACAGAAAATACGTAATAAAAAGCAAATATTATCGAAAAAGCTTTAAAGATAATGCATGCTTTAAAATAAATTGAAATATGAATTCTCTTTATTTCTTTTATGTTTACCAGCAACAATCAGGAATCAATGAATTTTGACCCCTCCTTGTTATGTCTATGGGAAATTGAATTCGGAGCTCTATATACTCATTCTACTTCTAAAATAAGAATTTTTAGTGAAAGTCCTCAACCAAGCCAATCATTGATTTTCCAGCATATTAGATTAGTAGATATTATGGAAGACTTAAAATACTAACAACAGCGACAAACAAAAATTTACCAGAAAAAAATTACAATTTGAATAAAGAGTATTTTAAACCATTTGATACAGGGGTATTTTTGTGTACATAATTCTTTCAATATTTTTAAATGTTCTTAGGACTTGCATTGTTTTCACTAAATATTCAAACTTTCCATAAATCTTTAAATATTGAGTGAATATTGCTCTACAGTGAGAATAAGATAAAATTTTCAGCAATCTATCTTCAGTCAAAATTACTTCTAAAACGTTTATTTTCGAAGTTACAGCTATTAATTTAGCTTATCATTGATATAACATCGAAACAATACTCGTAATCAATTGATTTTGATTTTAACTTTAAAAAGTAACAATTGACACCAAATAAAATATAACTTAATTTTTTTCCCCCACAATCACATTACATATAAGGGAAAAAAATATTTCTAGTTTAATACATATATCAGTGAGTTACAAGAAATCACCTAATAAGCTAAACTTGAAAGGCAAATCACCAACAAAAATGTTACTAAATGATATTAATATTACGAATAATATGAATGATAACCATTTATATGAATACAGACTCTATCATCTAGGATAACACATTCAATAAAATGCACCAGAATTCTTTATACATGGAATTCACACTATTCTATATAGGTATTCTGATATGCGATGAAAAATGCTACATTAATGACATTACTTATACACTAACATAAGAATACTTTTCTTTATATGTTTTATGATGCATATGATCAAAACTAAATTGAGATTGAAAAAACTGTTTATGCAGAAGCTAACACACTTAACCAAATGAAATGTTTATAGGCTTCCTGATAGTTGAGAAAATATATAAAATATCAGTTGAAGGGACTGTGGATCAAAATAAGTAATGATATGAAAGATTACTTTTACCCTAATGCATTTCTAAAAATGATCTGATTATAGGATGCTTATAGAAATAGCTAAAATGCAATGCTACGTAAGTAAAAACACTGAGCAAGTAAATTACTGTATTTTTACTAAATCAACCACTGCTGTGAAATGAACTATCTTCTATGGAAGAAACCATATAACAATAAATCAATTAAATACTATGAAATAAGACACAATGGACCTATATTAGAGCAATACAGTTAGCAAAATAATATTATTCACTAATTTATGCTTTAGAAATCCCACAAATAAAATCTAGATAATGTAGGAAAATGATTATTATTAAACAAATTAATGCTATCAAATATGACACATGATCTCCATTACAGCAATGCACTTAGCAAAACACATAATCTTTACTACAGAATGCACTTAGCAAAATATGATTAATGTCTAATTGCCTAAGAAATACAAAAAATAAAATACCATATGATGCAGAGAAGTGACATGGGTAAATGACTTGTATTTGACCAATTAATTCTATCAAATATAACACATGAGCTTAACTACAGAATACAATTAGCAAAATATGATTGTCTAATTGTTGCCTAAGAAATACTAAATATAAAATACCATATGATGCAGAGAAGTGACATGGGGAAATGATTTGTATTTAATCAATTAATGCTATGAAATATAACACGACTCTACATAATACATTTATATAATATGAATATAATTTACCTATTGCTTTAGAAAAGCCCAAAATACCCTGCCAGGTGAGAAGTAATACAGATTTGTATTAAACCAATATCTGATATGAACTATGACCTTATTAAAGCAATACACTTATCAAAATAGGTTTATATGCTACTGAATTGTTGAGAAGTACAGAAGTAATGTGTTAGATGAAGTGCATGTAAATAAAATTACATTAACCCTTCTAGAGTTATGAAAAAGCTTTCCTCTGCGAGAAAACAAGTATTGAAATATGACACGTGTCTCTCAAAGTTGTATACTTACTATACTTAGAAAAATATTATAGGCTACTTAATACTTTGGAAATAAACAAAATAAAGTACAAGATGAGGCATGGATATGATGAATGTGAAATGTTTGAAGGTAATGATGTGAACTTTTATGTGATTTTCCTAATCTGTTAAGTACTTATTATAACTTACATTAAATGAATTTGTGACATGAATATGTGCTTTCTGGTGCATTTTTAAACATGAAATGCATTGCTGATTTTTTGAAGTGCCATATTTCAGAAGATGTAATTAAGATATTATTATTGAATATTGAGTTTTCTAGCCTTTCGTGCATTACACTTTGTCACTTTCTTTATCATTTTCAGACTTCACAAAATTATTTAACAATACTTTAGCAGTCAGAAAAGACACATTTTTTACTTTCTCGGGAAGTGTATTCTTGCACGGACAATTATCTTTTAAATTCATAGCATGTGCTCGATTGAGTTGAATGCAGAAGATTTTATATATTTGACAATTGGCTTTCTGATTTCATAAACTGAGTTATATGATTTTTAATTATATCAGACATAGCGAACCAAACAAGAGAAACTGTGTAAATTGCATTTCTGCAGGTAGAATTAATTTTCCCCTATTCAAGTCGCCTACGAATTCACAGGTCTGATCTACTTCTACTTCTTTGTTTAACTGCAATCATTTACAGCATGTATTACAATTTTTCACCCTAAGTACTGTTCTAACCACAAATCCACCAATATATGTCAATATTGGTATAACATTTGGTGGAACTCAACTGAATTCAAACTCAGCCTCTAACAAACCTGAAAACGTATCAAGCCTAATTGTACTATTGTAATGTTCTTCAACAGGAAACAGTGTTTTTAAATGCACTTCTACATGTTTTGCTGAGAAAAAGACAGCATTTTTAAACCTTATTTTTCGTTCACTCTCAAGAAGCTGAACGTAACCAATATAATAATTTGCACCACTTAACTGTCTCTATGTATTAAATCGTCTTTCTAAACTGTCGCTTTCAAACTTGCTTAGCAGGATGTAATCTAATTTATATTTCTCAAAGAGATATGGAACTAACTCTATAAAGGCATCAGTTGTAAAAAAGGGCCTGAAATGTTGGTGCAGATAAAGAATCTGCAATAGGTACAGACACTCGCCAAATTTTTAACTAATGGGACAAATCATTCAAAAACTTTATAAAATAAATTGTAAATCTGATCCTGCTCTGATGGGTTCTCACTACATATATATATCATTAAACCTCTTCCCATCGAAAACACTTTTCACACTCACCTATCTTTCACCATTTAACAAAACACTAACATAAGTTGGCTGAGGTAGAGAGTTGAAAATTACATATAATTTTCTGTAAATTTCGAAAGTGTGGTAAGAACATTAACCAACATTTTAATAAGACTTTATACGCTGAGGGTGAATGTACATATAAGCAAGCAGCCAAAACCATGGTTTGATTATTATATCGACTATTATTTTTTTTAACTGCTGATAGTGTGGTCTACTCAACAAGAAATTTTAAACTATCACACTCTTGATAATTTAGTAACATTTTTAAAATTGCAACTTTGCATTTTAAATTTCAATTTTTAAAATCTTAAATATTTTCAATAAACATTCAGCGGAAAAAATTTTCGCCGACATACGGGATTTGAACCCGCATCTCTCCAGAAACATGCCAGAGTATTCTTCCAGTTAAACTAATGCCAGGTATTCTTTTTTTCGCTAATTTTAAGACTAAACTCTATCACGGAGTTTTTCGGGCCAACCACTGGCGCCATCTATGATCTCCGGTGGCAATTATTACCTTAATATTGCACAGAGTGAGAAGGAAATTCAGTATATATCATTCATCATAAATTCAGTATATATCAGTATATAAGTCTCATCACGCTGTTTAGCGTTATTAATGATTTAAACATAATTAAGTTTAGCGTTATTAATGATTTAACATCAAGGCCATCCAGTGTGTTCTTTAACCTGCACACTGTTCTTAACCATTCTCTCCCTCGCGTTCATTTTAAATGGCAAAACTGAAACCTAAATTTCAGGTATAATGCCTTCATCTTCGGCTGAACAGAATAATGTTCTCCACATTCCATTGTTGGGCTAAATGGTCAGGTAAATGTATGACTCTAAACCTCACGGAAGAATTTAGAAATCCAATAGACACTGTTGAATCAGATGAGGTTCTCCTTTGGTATAATTTATGGACACAAGGTATGACTAATCTGCTGTACTCCCAGCACCGTGGCTTCAGTATCATCTTGATTGATGTCATGATACCATAAATTATACCAAAGGAGAACCTCATCTGATTCAACAGTGTCTATTGGATTTCTAAATTCTTCCGTGAGGTTTAGAGTCATACATTTACCTGACCATTTAGCCCAACATTGGAATGTGGAGAATATGATTCCGTTCAGCCGAAGATGAAGGCATTATACCTGAAATTTAGGTTTCAGTTTTGCCATTTAAAATATGTTACATTTTAAAAAATTTCTTTTTCTTTTTTTCTGAGTTTTACTGCTTGAAATATTCACCAATTTTTTGCTCTCCAGACCGGTGTGTCAATGGCCAAATTATGATGAAAATCATGAGCGAAATACCATGAAAAAACACGCTAATTTATGCAAAGTTTCTCACTGACGTAAGTATTCTAGGTTACTACGAAATCCTATAAAAGCCATAAAGACATGGTGGCAAATGCCCTAATCGTGGAAAATGTGGCAGGAAAAAGACTGACAGACAGGGACAAGCATTTGTTGGCAATAACAGTACGACAAACCAGAGTTGCTACAGTTCATCAGCTGAGGGAGATGACCGCTACAGTACTTCAAAACACATCTCGATTAAAACTATTCGCAGAGAATTGGAAACTGAAATTTGGGAACTATACCATGATACATACGACGAAGTATTAGGAAGGTGTTCATAAAAATCGGGCAAGAAAGTGTAAGTAATTCTGTTTTTCTTATTGAAAAATGTAACTCGTCAAATTTTGGGAAGTAACTGATTTGGCTCCCATGTGATTTGAGTTTGAGATTCCTGATATAGAACTTTAAAATAAAAATATATAAAAATATATATTAACAATCTAGAAAAGATCGCTATAATGTGTTATGTAAAGCTATGGGTTATTATTACTAATGAGGTTTTCTTTAAAAAAGACACTAAAATCTTTTTTTAGGGGCGTTTAAATTAAAATTATTAAAACTGTTTTTAAGAAATAATAAATATTAATTTCTATTTTTGTCATTTCCATTCCTGGATACCTACAGTATTGTTAAGTTCACTACCAGGGAGGGGGCGGGGGTGGCTCAGTCGGTAGTGCGCTAGGCTCGTAATCTGTAGTTCCCAGGTTCGAGTCCCAGCTGGGTCAGCGTTGATATCTCCGCAAAAATTCCCCACCCTGCCCACGGTCAGTAGGGTCAGTAGTCACGGTCAGTAGTGCCCACGGTCAGTAGTCAACCTTCTCTGAGCCTTCGGGGTCCTTGTGACCTGGCCATTTAGCCAATGGTGTGCAAAAAAGTGCCGCTCAGGGGTAAAACAACCCAACCCAACCCACTACCATGGCACACTATGCGTGTTTAAGCACATTGCAAGTATCGGATACTAGTCATCAATCGGCGTCTTTAGCACCACTCTATTTCTAGACCGTCACTCCGACCCTTATTTGACCTTGAATGTGACACCGGACAGTAAACGTCCTCTTTTTTCTGAGTTCTACTGCTTGAAATAGTCCTATTCACCAATTTTCAGCTCTCCAGCACCGGTGTGTCAATTTTGAACTTTGACGTCGAAAGACCCTCCGGATCCTAAATTTCGCAATGTTTCCGACATCTACATCCCGAAAAAAAACCCCAGACCCAATTTTCATGTTTCTAGCACTCGTAGATCATCGTTTGACCTCTACGTGACCTCCATTTTACCCTAAAGGGCACTTCGGAGGTCAAATTTCGGATTTTCCCCCCGCCTACAGAACCTTGAGTTGTGTTTACAAGGCATGCTGGGTCCATTGTTTCATGGGGCTCCCACCAAACTCTCTGCCTACCGGCGGTACAGAACAAGGTGTACCGCAACTCGTCGAACCACGTGACTTTTTTCCAGTCTTCCAGTGTCCAGTCATGGTGTTCCTGACACCACTGTAGACGAACTTTCCAGTTCTTCGCAGAAATCAGTGGTTTCCGTATAGGCATGCGACTGCTAATACCGATCCTCCTCAATTCCCTGCGCATAGTTCGCTGAGATTATGAGTCGGGAACAGCCTTCATTGAATGCTTCGGTGAATTGCTGCACACAGGAAATCCTCTTTCTCCGAAGAAGCCTTCTCAGACGACGGCGATATCCTTCCTGACAGATTGTCGTCGGGCCACACCCTCGCCTCTTATAGACAAGCAATGTGGGTTATTTTTCCACTGATTAGAAAACCGAGATATCTCACCTTTTGAGAAACCAGTCTGCTGTTTTTAAAATCGTCACTCCAGCCAGATGTGCACCCACAATAAGCCTTTTATCGAACCCCGAAAACCACTTTGTTTTTACCATTGTGGTCAACACTATTGACGATTACTGACGAGCAGCAGTCTTAAATACTTGTCTAGATCACGTGGTGATGCACGTGACCACGTATTTTGCATATACGCTGCGCAAGTGATGTTTACGTGCATCTGCATAAAGGTTTCTATTTCAGTGTCCGTTGTGTGTAGAAGCCTTAAGGGATGTTGTAGTGTCAAAAGGATCTCATCTAGGGATAAAAGAAGGCATTTGAAAAGCTATTCTTCTTCAAGTGCAGCGTAGTGGTCACAGTTCGCCTCCTCTCCTTCCTTTGACGGGGAGGTTGACGCAAGACAAAGTCCAGGTTTTGCAATATTTCGGCAGCGAGAACTACACACGAATAAGCTGCTGCAGAAAAAGCAGGAAACCCTAGTTGTCTGCCATTCGTGAGTAGGTCAGTTGTTTCTCTTCTAAGAAAGGGACACTTCTGAGGGGACACTGCGATTTGAAGAACAGCATCTTAAGTGCCTTCGCCAAACCCTTCTACAAAATCCTATTAACTTTTAACATCACCTAAAGCCATCATATGTACATAGCTTTGCATACAGAATGATGGGGAATTTTTCTTGACTGCTGAACTGCACGCTGAGCTACTACTTATTTTTTTTAAAAAAACGGGTTCATTACTCATGCTGACTGTTTTTCTTTACAACGATTTTGCTGTCGGATGATGGTACAGATCATCGTCTTCTCTCTGCCGTTTTTCTTTTTATTTTCGATCATTGAATATTTATATCTAATATTTCGTGTCTGTGACTTAATCGAAACTAAAATTTTGATTCTAACACATTAGTTCACCAATTCCCCAGTTTGCGTTGGGATTATGTGACTAGAGGATGCGACGTAAAGGAAAAGGGATCAAAAATATCTAACATCTAACACTCTAATATTCGCACCAAAACTCTTAAGTAACGACAACAAATGCAGTTTACTTAGGAAGAAAAATGTGCGAAATAAAATTACAAATAAAAGTAGATCCGCAATAAAAAGGAAAATATAACATGAATGTAATAAATTTTGCAGCTACGTATTAAATGTTACACTACATTTAGTGGTATAAGTGAATGAGTCGAAGCAGACGAAAGGGTGAGTGGTGGTGTTACTAGTTCGACGAAGCATTTGCATAATGGGGGACATGGCGTAAATAAATCAGTGAGGGAAAAAAGTGACAGTATTACCGATGCAGACGAGGGATGGTATCGTCAGTATGGTGGAGACTAATGGTTTTACCACTATGACGAAGAGTGATGGAGTCACTGATGTGACAGAAACAAAGAAGAGTGATGGGATAATTACGAAGAAGACTGATGATATAATTACTGAAGAAGACTGATGATGTAATTACTGAAGAAGACTGATGATATTAGCAATACAACAAACAGTGATCATGTTAACTATACGACAAACAGTGATGGTGTTACTGGTATGATAAACAGTGATGCTGTTACTTGCATAATGACGTTCGATGGTGTTATCACTATGCTGAAGACTGAGAGCATCACTGATGTGACAAAGAATGATGTTACCGATACAAAGAAGAGTGATAGTGTTACTGGTAGGATAAAGATCGATAGTACTGCTGGTAGAGTGAAGATTAATGGCGTTACCACTATGACGAAGAGCGTACCACCGATGATATGACAAAGAGTGATAGCGTTACCAGTACAAAGAAGAGTGATGTTGTTACCTGTACAAAGAAGAGTGGTGGCGTTACCAGTATAAATAAGACTGTTGGTGTTACCAGTACAAAGAAGATTGTTGATGATACCATTACAAAGAAGAGTGATGGTATTACCTGTACAAAGAAGAGTGATGGCGTTATCAGTATAAAGAAGAGTGTTGTGTTACCACTACAAAGAAGAGTGTTGGTGTTACCACTACAAAGAAGAGTGTTGATGTTACCATTACAAGAAGAGTGATGGTATTACCTGTACAAAGAAGAGTGATGGCGTTACCAGTATAAAGAAGAGTGTTGGTGTTACCACTACAAAGAAGAGTGTTGGTGTTACCACTACAAAGAAGAGTGTTGATGTTACCAGTACAAAGAAGAGTGATGGTGTTACCCGTACAAAGAAGAGTGATGGTGTTACCAGTACAAAGAAGAGTGATGGTGTTACCAGTACAAAGAAGAGTGATGGTGTTATCAGTGCAAAGAAGAGTGATGATGTTATCAATATGACAAACAGTGATGGTGTTACTGATACAACAATCAGTGATGGTGTTACCGGTATGGTGAAGACTGATAGCATCACTGATATAACAAAGAATGATGATGTTACTAATACAAAGAAGAGTGATTGTATTACTGGTAAGATGAAGCGTGATGATGTTATTGGTACGATGAAAAGTGATTATGTTACCAATATAACAAGCAGTGATAGTGTTACCAGTATAGTACAGTGAGGATTTGTGATGTTACCAGAATAGTACAGTGAAGATTTATGGCGTTACCACTATGCTGAAGACTGATAGTATCACTCATATAACAAAGAATTATGGTGTTACCGATACGAAGATGAGTGATAGTGTTACTGGTACTAAGAAGAGTGACATTGTTACCAATATGTCAAACAGTAATGATGTTTTCGACATGACAAAGTTTGATGATGTTACTGCTATGACGAAGAGTGATGGCGTCACTGGTATGAGGGTTGCGTTGGGTTGTTTTACCTCTGAGCGGCACTTTTTTGCACACAATGGGTTAAATGGTCAGATCACATGGACCCCGAAGGCTCAGAGAAGTTTGGGGGAGGGAACCCACTGGAACAGCTGTTGGGAGACAGATGGTAGCCTCCCGTCAAAGCCATCCAGAGTGTTCTTTAACGTGCACAGGATATGGCTCTCCCGCACACGGGGCCACGGCTTAACGTCCCATACGACGAACGGCGGCCTTTCCAAGCCCATCGGGTGTCCCCTACTGACCGTGGGCAGGGCGGGGAATTTTGCGGAGATAAATCTCAACGCTGACCCAGCTGGGACTCGAACCTGGGAACTACAGATTACGAGCCTGACACGCTACCGACTGAGCCACCCCCGCCCCCTGATATGAGGAAGAATGGGTTGGGTTGGGTTGTTTTATCTGAGCGGCACTTTTTTGCACACCACGGGCTAAATGGCCAGGTCACAAGGACCCCGAAGGCTCAGAGAAGGTTGGGGGAGGGGACCCACTGGAACAGCTGTTGGGAGACAGATGGTAGCCTCCCGTCAAGGCCCTCCAGCGTGTTCTTTAACGTGCACAGGGTATGGCTCTCCCGCACACGGGGCCACGGCTTAACGTCCCATCCGACGGACGGCGGCCTTTCCAAGCCCATCGGTGTCCCCTACTGACCGTGGGCAGGGCGGGGAATTTTGCGGAGATAAATCTCAACGCTGACCCAGTTGGGACTCGAACCTGGGAACTGCAGATTACGAGCCTGGCGCGCTACCGACTGAGCCACCCCCGCCCCTGAGGAAGAATGATGGTGTTACTGGTATGAGGAAGGATTATGGTGTTATCGATATAAAGATGAGTGATGTTGCTGCCAATATGATGAGTAGTGATGGCATTACCGGTACGGCAAAGATTGACGGTGTTACCACTATGGCGAAGAGTGATGGAGTCATTGAAAATTAAAATGATCCATTAAAACCGCTGAGAATTATTGCTTAGCACACAAAACCAACGAAGGTGAGATTCCGGAAGACTCTGTCGATCAGAGATTCTACCTGATACACAAAAAAATTAACATTTTAACTGAAGTCCATGTTGTAAAAATGTCGCCATCTGTCTCATAGGTTTTCTTGTTTTACCACCAAATGGTACTTTTCCTCACACAACGAACTAAATGGTCATGTCACAAGGACTCCAGAGGCTTAAGAGTAGGGGTGGGAGAGGACCTATTTGGCAGCTGTTAGGTGACAGATGAAAGTCTTCAATTAATTCCTCTGTGCTCCCATCCGGCAGACGACAACTTCTCCAAACTCATCTGTGTCCCCTTTCTTAATGAGTGCTGGGTTGGGAAGTTAGTAGAGGTAGATCTTAACGATGGTTCGAATGGGGAATCGAACCTGACAATTGCAGATTCTGTGGCCGCACAATGCAACAGATAATGAAAAGCAGATGAATTTTCTGAAGAATCAACAACAGAAGAGATATCGAGGGAAGTAGGTGACTTTCTGCAGTTTTTGACAACGAAAAGTGTAGAGATGAGCAGATCATTTTCTGATCGAAGAGTTAGAATTATTTTCTTCACAACGGAAGAAGTGAAGAAAAGCAGGAGATTTTTCTGCATCATCCAACAACAAAAAGGAAGGGAGCGAAGTAGATGATTTTCTGCAGCATTCGAGAATGAAAATTGTAGAGATGAGCAGATGATTTTGCATCCTATTAAAGTGCAAGCAGGATCGAAACAATTTTTCTTCGGCCCGACAACAGTAAAAATGAAGAAAAGCATAGGATTTTTCTGCAACATCCAACAACAAAAGGGGGAGATAGGAAAGTAAATGACTTTCTGCAGCATTCGGCAAAGAAAATAGCAGCAAATGATTTTTCAAAAGTATCCGACAACAAAAACGGCGAAGAGAAGAGGATGATTACTTGTAATATCTGCCTACGAAAGAAGTGGGAAGAAGCAGATGATTTTTTTGCTCATCAGACAACTAAAGAAATATAGAAAATCAGATGATTTATTCATCATAGAATGATGACGAATGAGAATGAGGAGATGATTTTCTGCAATATCTGACTAGAGAAGGGAAGAAACACGCAATTTTTCAACAGCAGAAAATAAGCAAGAAAAAGAGAAGTAGAAGTATAAAGCAAGAAACAGAGAGAAGCAGATGATTTTTCTGAAGCATCCAACTACGAAAAGAGTGGTGTGATACAGAATGATTTTTCTGCAACGTCTGACAACTGAAGAAGCGGCACTTCACAATAAAAAGCGAGTTCTCTCCTTGTTTCTGTTGATGATGGTTTCTCCGAAGCATTTCAGTTTTTTATTTTTTTCTTCTTCACTTCAGGGATGGAGATAGTTAGATGTGCAAGAGGTGGAGGAGAGAGGAGGACAGAAGAAAAACAAAGATACCTGATCGGTGGTCACGTGAGCAAACAAAAGGCAACTGCGACAGAATAAACTACAAAAATACTCTTCCTCTAGAGCAGTGTAAATAAATACCTCTTCCTATGGTGGAAACGCTTTACATGGAGAACTTCCCATCAGATGTGAAATTGGTTATTCTTGGTTTACTTATTTTCCATTTTTCTAGCGGTCTTCTTTTTTCTCCCTTCGTACAAAATGTTTTCCTCAACCGTGTCACAATCCCATTTTCTAACTCATATAATTCTCTTACGTGACTCTCTACGTGAAATTGAGAATCATAAAAAAAATGTTTTTCGGCATCTAAATTTATTTCGGGAAAACTGAATTTTCTTTTATTTTCCTTGCGAATGAAAGGGATTTTTCAGTGGCCCATGAACTCTAGATCCTTGTGTCCCTAGACCGTGATCTTCAGTGCTTCGTTCTTAACGCATTAACAGACTTCTAATTTCAACGCTTGAAACAAACGTTGGATTTTTTTTTAAAGAATATAATTTTCATTCATAAGAGTAAAGAATACAAATACATTTACAATTTGACCCGTAAAGCTAAATAACTTATCTGCAGGAAAATAAATAAATTATATTAAACACAGGTCATTCAGCCACAAAAATGGCGTACATCAAATAAATCCATAAAACACAACTCATAATAATCAGCTAACTAGAAAATACCAAAAAATTTTTTAATTCCATTTTAAGTCTACTAAAAGAATCTATATTTAGTAATTCTTTTGGAATAGCATTAAATATAAGTGGTACTTGATATTCGGAGGTATGTTTCCCGTAATTATTTCGAAAATTTGGCAATTTGTAATAACCTTGGTTTTGAAGTCTTGTATTTTTGTTACGTTGAATTTTTAGTTTGTAAGTTTCGTCAAAAAATTTTTTAATTATTACATTATATTTATATAAATTGCTGTAGGATAAAAGGTTTAAAAATTTTAATCTATTGGTGGAAGTTTTATAAATTTTTTGCAAATGAAACGGAATATTTTTAGCTATTATAGACTGCAGTTTTTCTATTTTATTTATGTTAGTTAAGTTAGTTGTTCCATGCGCAATTATTCCATAATTTAAAATAGATTCGCATATTGCATTATAAAATATTACACAGGTTTCCGTATTTAATACGTATTTCAATTTTTGAATTTTTAGCGCTGATATTCTCAAGCTTTCACATATGTGGGACATATGGGCATTCCACCTAATGAAATCAAAAACATCAAAAATGATTCCTAGGTAATTTATTTTATTTACTTGCTCAACAAGTGGGCAACTACATAATGATTCATAATTTGAAGCATCCTTTTTTCTGCAATTTATTTTATGAGTTTTGATAAAGAGGTTTTGATGAATATGAAATCATGGTGAATGAATAATTATCAATTTTGTTTTTTTCATTTAAATAGAGTTTATTATGATTTAACCATCTAATAATAATATTGTAATATGTTTAAACCTCTGAAATGCTATCATTTAAATATTTCTGACTGTTTATTAAAACAATGTCGTCAGCATATAGATAAATAGCACTATTTAATTTTGTATTGAACAAATCATTTATGTATACTAGGAACAATAAAGGACCTAAAATTGAGCCTTGGGGAATTCCATGTCGTGTAATTACTTTTCTGATGTAGCAGTTTTTTATTTCAGTAATTGTGTAGCTGTCTGATAAATAATTTCTAAACCAATCTAACAATATACCGCGAATACCGTAATTTTCCAATTTATTTAGTAAAATGCTCTGATCTATTGTATCGAAGGCTTTCTTTAAATCTAAGAACATAGTTACAATTTTTTTTCTATTATTCAATGATTTATTAACATTATTTGCCATTTTGGAAATTAGTTGAATTGTGTTTTTTTCTTTTTGAAAGCCAAATTGATTTTCATTAATTATGTTGTGTTTAAGTAAAAAGTTAAAAACAGTATTATAAATATATTTTTCCATTATTTTCTAAAAGATAGGCAGAATTGTTATTGGTCGATAGTTAGAAAAGTCCTCCTTAATACCACCTTTAAAAATAGGTCTAATTGGATTAAAGAGCAATTGGGAGGACAAAAAGATACCTGATGTGGCGAATGGAATAAAATGAAAATTGTGTCTAACACCCTTTTGGGAATCTCTACAGATAACTGCATTCACTGATATAATCGCTACGAGTGGAGTTTATAGAGTTTCTACATCACTGAATTTTTAAAATGATGCTCTTCACAGGCTTACGAAACAGATAAAATTTCATGTGTTCGTCTACAGTAGATTCCAGGCTTACGTCGCCTCTCTTAATATTGCTTCTCAAAAACGTCGCTTGCTAACTACTACCATTATTAATTTTAACGTCGGATCAAATTTGCGCTACCGAAACGCCGAAAAAGGAAAGTACTAACAGTCATAGATCCTAACAGGCAGAGATCCGTCGCACCAAGCCATCTAGATAAGACCGGGTCCGGACAGCTGTCGAACCAATGGAGGAAAGGGGAAGTATAGAAGACTGCTGAACGGATACTTTTCAAAGTCGAAATTGAAACAGTTTAACTGTTATCTTATATTTATCTTCAGTCGTATGCTTCCATAAAAATTTATTTTACCAGTTGCGGAGCCTAAAATTTGATTCCCCATTGACATTAGATGAGAATGCTTCGATTTTTCTCCATTGCCGGTAATATTACCTTAAAATACTTTTTCTAATCATACATTTTTGTAAATGAATGAGCATAATATTATTGTTTAAATTTTCAATATTTTAAAACTCACCGTAGAAATGTTTGTTGGATGATTAATAATTAACAATTACTTGAAGACCTCAAAAAAAAAATCTAATCAGCTTAATATAATCTATCTTTAATTCTTTAATTTGTAAAGTGCAATAATTTTTCTAAATCTTCCTAAATACTTCTAAAATGCTTCCTAAATCTGTTCCCTAGGTGGAGGTTTGCCTGCGGATAGTGGAGGAGGAGGACGAGGACCACCACCTGCATCTGTGACATCATCTGGTGGGACAGGAGGCACTAGCGTCTCTTCACCAGCCTCAAACGTTTCTCTACCCGACACATTGCGGACCCTTCTTCCGCCACCGATGGTTCTTTTCGGCCGGGAGCCTTCTTAGGGTCGTGCAGGTCCGTCGTCAACCCTGATGAAAACATCCTTTTCTATTTGTTGTCCCTCCTCATCGCCTGCCTGCTCTACAACGCGTGGACTATCATCGCTCGAACAGCCTTCCCCGAACTCCAGGAGCAGATCTCTTACATATGGTACGCTGCAGACGGATTCTCCGATCTCGTCTTCATGCTAGACATCGCCTTCCAGTTCCGCACTGGCTATCTCGAGCAAGGACTCATGGTCTGCGAAGGTCGAAAGCTCTCCGGACATTACATTCGATCGCGACCCTTCCTCATGGACCTCGGTGCAGTCACGCCGCTGGATTTGCTCCAGTTGCAAGTAGGGATGCTGCCTCTTCTCAGGTTCCCGCGGTTCTTGAAGGTTCCCGCGGTTCTACTACATGGTGGAGTCGTGCACCATCTATCCTAACCTGTGGAGGGTGCTGAATCTGATCCACATTCTTCTGCTCCTTGCCCACTGGTTCGGTTGCTTCTACTATATGCTCTCGGAACTGGAAGGGTTCGACGGCGAATGGTCGTACCCAAAGCCCAAAGGCGATTACGCCACTCTCGCAAGAAAATATCTAGGGTTCGTCTATAGGTCAACGCTCACGCTCACTACCATCGGGGATTTAGCAACGCCTGTCACTAACCAACAGTAAGTGGGTAATGTACTTCTCCAATCCTACTACATTTGTTGTGTGTCATGTACATATGTAAGTTATCCCTGCGTGTTATTATCAACACAATATCAAGCACTTACAAAAGGGTGGTTTTTGTTGGGTTGGTTTTTCTCTCTGCGAGGAACACTTTTATATATACAATGATATAAATAGACAGAAAACAAGTATTCAGAACAGGGTGGATGAAATGGGCTCAGAATTGGGTAGAGGAAATGGGCTCAGAACTGGTAGAGGAAAGAGTTCAAAACTAGGTAGAGAAAAAGGACTAAAACCTGAGTAGGGGAAAGGGGCTCAGAACTGGGTAGAGGAAAGGGGCTCACTTCATCTGTGTTAGCAGACAGTTGGAAGTCTTCTGCCTATTTTTTAGCGTGGAAAGCATTATAGTTAGGTGTGTGCTACCAATGTGGTAAACGTGCTACCAATTCAGTTGGTTAAGGAAAAGAATCTCAAAACCAGGTACAATGGTGATTCGAACCACAGCGTTGGTAACTATACGCCTACTATTTTGAACTATACCTTGTCAATATCAGTTTGCTGGATCTGCAGTTAAATGCTTTTGGCTATTAGTTATTTCTTTAGTAATCGTCCGTTCTCTTGTGAATGCTTTAAATGGCTTGATGCTTTCCAAGTGTCATTGCGAAGTTACACACGTTTGTTTCAAATGAAAATTTTGATTAAATGTGTGATTGGGGTGTATTGTGTTGTATCATTTTGTACTTCTAATACCGGAATTATAAAATTTACTTCTAAAAATTTATTAAGGGCAAGATAACGAAAAAGTCTTTGCATTCCTAATTTCTAATGAAAGATATATTTGTCCACATTTTTTAATAACGATATTAATTTATTTGTCATGTTTTGAAATAGGTAAAAAGGCAGAAAAAACTGAGTCATTCGTAAATGAAATAATACTCCGTCGTATGTATCATGGTACAGTTCCCAAATTTGAAAGTCTTCGATTTCTCTCCTTATAATTCTCTTTGAAATGGGTTTTGAAGTATTGCTAACTGTCATCTCTTTCAGCTGACGAACTGTAGTAACTCTAGTTTGTCGTACTGTTATTGCCAACAAACGCCTGTCCCTGTCTATCAGAGCTCTTTTTCCTCCTACATTTTCCACAATTGACAGACTTTTGTTTCTGAGACTGTTACCATTCTCCATATTCTTCGAATATTGTGCCCGGTCTCCGTGATTTTCTACTGAGTTTCATCACCTCCGTTACTGATGTTCTTGCCCATCGTACTAAAACGATGAGCACCCCTTTCGAAGTCAGTCAGATCAGCCTTTTTATAACCACGTCGCACTTGGCGTGCTTCCACCATGCCTTTATGGCTTCCATAGGGCTTCGTAGTGAAGTAGAATATTTTACACCAAAATTTTTGCACATATTAGCATGGTTCTTGATACTTCGTTAACGCTGCAGTGTTCATAATAATTTCGCCTGGCAGTGTATATTTTAGTGGTAACCAGATCCTTTGAAGAATTTTACCATTGTTTTCTAGTTTTTAAAAAAAACAACAATATAAAAATACAGTTCAACCTAAATGTGTAAAACTTGAAAATTTTAAACTTAAAATTATTTTAAAGATTACAATAAAGTTTATTTTAAATAATCTTCAGATTATTTAAAATTAATTTTAAATAAACTTACCAGTGGTTTAGCCAAAGCTGAAAGAGGAGATTTTTTTAGAAATTATTAGTTCGTAACTCCCCTTGATCAAAAATATTAACCAAATTTTTAATCCCACATACTTCCCACCTACCCAACATCTCTTTGTGCAATCCTGGCTAAATCATTTGGTAAAATTTTGTCAGAATGAATCACGTGACTTCAGAATGAAATGAATAGGAAGAAATGGCAAGAAAACCGACCAATAGGGACATCAGACAGAAAAATACTGACCTTTTGTGACAGGGGAGTACTTGTACTTTTATCTTTCTGGAACTTGGTTATTACAAGGGGAGTTACCACTCAAAAAAATGTTTTTCCCAATTCAGTGGAAAATGTAAATTTTGCCGTCCTTTGGATGGGAGGTAAAGCCGTGGCTTCGTATGCAGGAGAGCCATACACTGTCATGTTAATGAAGAAACGTTAAACAACATACTGATTTGTTCTGTCTCCTAACACCTGTTCAGTGGATCCCCTTTCCCAACCTTCTAGGAGCCCTTGGGATCCTGATGACCTGTCTATTTATGTGCAAAAAAAACACCGATCACAGGTAAAACAACACACTTAGATTACTCATTGAATTTCCGACCAATTACCATTTGAGGATTTTTCTCATTTATAAAGAAAGAAATTATGTATAATTTGGCATTTTTCAAGTTTTAATTACATAGTATTAGGGGGTGGCGAAACAAATCGCCCACTGCTTAGGAATATCCAAGTAATATACAATTTCGGAGACATTTGCTTTAATGGAATAAAACTTCCTTTCGCACTGTTGGAATAACAAGTCATTCCTTCCATTCAGCGGCGAGAGGCGAAAATGCAAATCACTTCAACTCGAATGATCAGAGTGGATAAAATATTCTCCCCACCGCAAATTCGATCGAAAATCTGTTTTCTCAAAGACTATTCACAAAGACTGTTAACTGAAGCGAAAGATACAACAGAAAAAGTCAGAAAGATTATATCTATGATATCATTTAAAATTTTTTTTTTTGCAACTGTTCCGATTTCACGGCCAGTAAAGCCTTTTTTGAAACTCGCCTGGAATAAATTGCCAACTGAAGAAAGTAAACAGGTTAGGAAAAAATGAAGGATCCTTTTCTACCCCCATCGCTCCAAGTGTTTGCTTGATATCTGCTTTCCGCTCTGAGCGCTTCGACTGGACAATCTTTCTCTATAAAAAGGAAAATGACAATAAGGAAGTGATCCTCTTTCTGACCATTCATACTTTATTGATAAAGAGAAAAAATTTCCGTGTAGTCAAAAATCTTTTTCAACTTGAGACGTATGAGCAATAATACTTAACCCTTCAAGAAATCGTTCCCTCTGTTGTGCATCTTATCGGTTTCAACTGTGATAATTAACTTTGTCTTCCTTGTGACGTTAACGATTTTCTCTCTTTTTATTTTTCATCTGCATTTTCTAAGCAGTTCGTTTTTAATTAATGCTTGGTGTCAAGGAAATACTTACTGTTTGAAGCAACTGGAGGAGCTACTCTCATTGCAAATACTCTTTGAGTTTAACGAAAAGAATAACAATGCAATTTTTATAACTACTCTTTTTTTGCAACTCGCCCACATTGAGATAAAGTGCTTACGATGTGCCATTCTTTCTTATTCTGAGTTCAAACCATTGTTCTTTAACTTTTGAGTTATTCAAGTATCTTGAATGTGTCTGGGACCAGCTAATGAACATTAATGGTCCTTTCTTCTGATTTAAATATTTATTTCCCAACCCTGAGTTTTGTTCCGTATCTTGTGAATAATGTTGCTTTCATTATTTTTGCTTCCCAATATCTCTATGGCATCCAATCTGGTATTTCTTCCTTCTTATTATCTGCAAGGTACAAGACCTGTTTGAAGACCCAGACAAGAGGATTATATTTTTCCTTTAATATTTCTTCTTGGTAACCTTTATTCCATTAAGACTTGGATCTTTTCCAACGTAGACAATACATACAATGATGATAATGCCTCAGAGAAGGAAGTTTTTGCTTTATCAATGTTAAACATCCTGACTTCTTAGAACAAAACCATTACCAACAACTAATGAGCAGGGAATTTAGTGCGTTAGTTGTTAGTGTGAAAGGCTCATAACCTGCAAGTTTCCAAGTTAAGTCCAGCTTGTGCCAGCGTCGAGAATTATCTCCTTCAAATCTCCACCCTGTCCTCGGTCAGAGAGAGAACACCGATGGGCTTGGAAAGGCTGCTGTTCGTCGGATGGGACGTTAAGCGGTGGCCGATGTGTGAGAGAGAGAGCCATACCCTGTGCACATTAAAGAACAGGCTGGATAGACTTGACAGGAAACTTCTATCTGTCTCCTAACAGCTGTCCAGTGGATTCGCTTCCCCAATTTTCTCTGAGACTTTTGGGTATTTGTGAATTTCCCATTTAGTCCATTGTGTGGAAAAAACGTGCGGCTCAGAGGTAAAACAACTCAAAAGAGCCCAAAACCGAAGGTGGCCTCACAGCAATCTGCAGCGTGTACAGCTGTACCAAACTTCCTGGTACTTAGAACAAAACAAGCAACATTTCCAGCAACAGAGATAGCTTCATAGCAAACTGAAGACTTCTGTTACCATATACTCTCCAGATTGATGTGAGACTACCTCGGTCGTTAGTGATGATTTTATTTTCAGACACCAGAAAGTTTGGAAATGCAGATAATATTAAGCCACTGAGATCGTTTTCTGTTTAGCCATGTCCTAAGCTGAGATTTCTGGTTCCCTTCGACCTTTTGATATTTCCTGTTTTGCGTGTTTGTCCCTTTATAAATCTTCAACGATCGTTTCGATTATTTGTGTTTTAATATGTACATTATTTATTTGAAATGTTTGGAGTGTCGAAGAAGAATTAAATCCACCAATTACAAATAAAAAGGCGATAAACGACAGCGATATATAACATAATACCATTTTTGGTTTAAAACTCTGAATTACTACAGAAAACGATTTTCTTTATCGTATCCATCATTTCTTTGCAGCTAGGTCCAAACCTAGTAAAAAGAAAGGGTCCGGTGATTGAGCTAGAATAAACAGGAATATCGTTCAAGAATAAACTTTTTTTACTTGGTTTTAACGGTCATTAGAAAGATTCTTGAAATATAAGGGTCCCTCCTTGCCACTCCTAAATCAGTGGGGCGGGGATGGTTCAGTCGGCAGCGCGCCAGGCTCATAATCTGCACTTCCCAGATTCGAGCCCCACCTAGGCCAGCGTTGAGATTAATCTACGCAAAACTCCCCACCCTGCCACCGACCTGTGGGAGACACCGATGGACTTGGAAAGGCCGCCGTCTGTCGGATGGGACGCTAACCCGTGGTCCCTTAGTGGGAGAGTAATACCCTGTGGACGTTAAAGAACATGCTGGATGGCCTTAATGGGAGGCTGTCATCTGTCTCCCGACAGCTGTTCCAATGGGTCCCCTTTCCCAACCTTCTCTGACCCTTCGGGGTCCTTGTGATCTGGCCATTTAGATCATTGTGTGCAAAAAAAGTACCGCTCAGAGGTAAAGCAATCCAACCCAGTCAAACCCTTAAATCAGTCCTAAACAAAGCTATTGATGTAACGGTCTGAAATTTATATTCTTCACAAGAGAAACGAATTTTGTAACCCACATAAAATGCGTAAAAAATAAGCATGAAGCGCATTTTGTTTCTGCAAAATAGAAATATGAGATATCAAGCAAAGGTGAGAAATGCAAAATAGGAGAAAACAATCGCGCCTTTCGGCGACTCTTAATATCCCGACAATCACTATACACTTGTTTGACCTTGAACGCTACGCAGGATCAAAACTTTCTTGGCATTTCTTAGATCTACGACCGGAAATAGCACTATACACCAAATCTCACGTTTTTAGACAAATGAAGGTCGAAATTTCACCTCTGACCTCGATGGATAGTCACATCCAAAATTTATTAACGTTTCTGAGATGTAGGACACGAAAACCTCCAGACATCACTTTTTTTAGCTTTCTAGTACCAGTAGATTTTTGAACTCAAAGAGCCTACCAGATCTGAAATTTCACAACTTTCTGAGATCAACGATCCGCAATACCCCTAGATGCCAATTTTTTATCGTTCTAACACTAGTAGATAGAGATTTAACATCTACGTGACCACCATTTGGCCTTAAAGGACAAGTTGGAGATGAAATTTCGGATTGTTTCTTAGTTCTACAATCCGGATTGACCACTGATACAAATCTTCAGAGTTATACATCTGTATCATAGTTTGAATTAACGTGATCAGCACATACACGAAGATCCAAAATATTCTGACGCGCGTCTTTATGCAAATCGAAGCAAATGCAGGTAAACGACAGCGCGTGTGAAGGTTATGAAACGGTATAAATAACACAGTGTTATTCTTGTTCTTCAGATGGGAAAGTGTGATGGACTGCTCTCGATGTGATGGACTGCACCAAATGTCATGGCCGCCGGAGGACGTTGAATTTGTCCCTTAACTACCTTCACCCTTACTTCGGTGAAAAGACAGGTTCGCGGGTTGTTACACCTGTAACGACGTATGCCTGAGACTTGCTGCGTCAAGTGATGTATAAAAATATGTCCAACAATTCACGCATGAGAGTTATATAGGGACGACACAGTTTGTTCACACTTATATACAAGTACGTGCTGGGGATACTCTCAACCCCCCGGGCCTTTGCTGCGGCAAACAATTATGCAATGAGGTATAGAATCGTACTTTGCAGATTCTCGCTCTACCGACCTCAAACTCGGCGAAAGGATACCTAACCTTTGCCTAAAATGTGTGGTTCACACAGAACTATATTTGATTCACCAAGAACCTTGATTCCCACGTAGAATCGAACCCTTTCCTTAGGGGTTTTTCTTTGAGTAAGGGCAGCGTCCCTTGATGCGTGTTCAAACGTCTTTCCCATTTGACCGACACTCGAAACTTTGATTCTCACACAGAGAATCAAACCCTCTCGTCAAGGGTTTCATTTCAGTAAGAGTGGCGTTCTTTGATGCGTGTTCAAACGGCCTTCCCGTCTGACCGTTACGCTCAAGACTGTTCTTTCCTTATTGCGCGGCTCATCTCCTGTACACACACTCGCTCCCTAGGCTAGTCATAAAGGCCATAAAATGACTTTTGGAACACGTCAACCCATGCAGCAGCCAGCTCAGACCCGAAAACAACATCTGTGAATCACATCCCCACAATAGCACTTCAAAGAGCACAATATATAAAAATATTTACAATAACAAAAATACAATAAGATGCAACAATAAATAAAAATAAATAAATTAGAGGGACGTGACAGAAAGGCAGCGGACTTAAATGAGTTTGACAAAAGCCAAATTTTAATGGCCAGACGATTGGGTCAGAACATTTCCGAGACAGCAAGTCTTGTGGGGTGTTCACATTCAGCAGTGGTTAGTACCTTCAAAAAGTGGTCGGAGGAGGGAAAAACCATGAACCGCCAGCAAGGTGTGGGCCAACCATGACTCATCGGTGCTAGAGTTGAGCGAAGGCTATCCCGTATGGTACGAGCCAACAGAAGGGATACTGTGGCGCAAATCACAAGTAATTTGAATGCTGGTGATGAGAGTAATGTGTCACAACACACAATATATCGAAGCTTGCTAAAAATGGGACTGCGTAGCGTTTTTCCCCCTAAAAAAGGGGAAATGTTCAAAGGATTGTTACGTTATATCTTCCGAACGCGAGGGTCTACAATTAGATCTCAAATGAAAGTTCATATGAGGACCGTCGTAGACTACTTCGAATTATTGTTCCCACCATTTGCCTCTCCCCCAAAAGGGGATGGAAATTTAGGGTGATAGACCTTAACGCGTTATATTTCAAATCAATGCTTGTGACGTTACCAATGTCATGGTTACCTCAAAAAAGATTCCAAAAGAAGTGGGGAGATAGGGAAAATGTGGTCGATGTTTATGAATCATGTATGAAATGAAAGTTTCTGACGGTAGGTATTTTTAGTGACAAAAAAAATATAAATAAATTAAAAAATTAAAAAATACCTATCTTTCTATATTTACTTATTTATTCAACGTTCAGATATTTGAGATTTCCTTATACAGGCTTTCTCATCATGCAATTTTTTTATATAATTAACTATAATACTTTTTTTTAGTTAATTTCCATTTTATTCTCTTTATTTTTATTTATTTATTTATTTTAAATTCTGTTCCATAAATTTGTAGAGATTAGAAAGTCAAATAAAATTTCATAAATTTTAATTTTAGAATCAAAATCTTTCTGGTTCAAAATTAAATCAGTTCTAATATCCTGAAACCCATGTGCCTCTAGTGATTTAAAGAATTTTTTTCCTTTGAGTTGTGTTGTTTATACAGTTAAGTAAAATATGATGAATTGTTTCGGGAACGTTACAGTTTTCGCAATTTGGAGAGTTTAAGATAAAATTTTGTTTGATTTAGCATTGTTGTATTTGTTCTAAGTCTATAGAGGATACTTAATTGTCTTCTTGCAAACGGTAGATTTTGAATATAATTAATATTTTTTGAAAGAACATATCTACAGTTATTATTTTTTAATGATGCTTCAATTTGGAAGAATTGTTTGGTCAATTTAAATTCTATTTTTTTAATATCTTTTTTATAGTGTTATAAAAATTGAAGTAGTTGCTAATTTTGTTAAGTTTATGAGCATTTTTTGCTAATCTATCAACAAAGATTCCTAAAAGATAAATAATAAACTAAGGCATATCGATGGTTCAATCAGTCACCGAATTCGTATTTAGTTCAAAAGAAGATAGGTCGCCGATTTACCTACTCAACAAGATAGCCAGCACCCTATCTTCCTTTGAAGTGAATATGAATTCAATGACTGTTTGCACCATCGATATGCTTTAGGTTTATTTTCTACTTTTTAGGGCGCATATGGAAAGATAGGTATTTCAAAAATTTTTGAAATTATTTATATTTTCATTAATGCCTTTTGAACCCGAAAAAGATTTTTTAATTTATTTTTAAAAATCCAAGAAAAGTTGAATGTCTACAGACAGAGTAAAAACAAAAGGAGCTAAATATAGTTTTTCAAACCATTTGTTAAAGCAATTTTAGAATTTAGAATTTTTTTAATTGAAATTTTTTTAATTGAAATAAATCAGAAATAAATTTTAGGTATTAAATGCCGTACAACTTTTCTATGACTATCATTCCGACCATTAAATATTTGTGATCCCTTAATTCATTAAATACCAAAAGAACATTGTTGGAAATCGAGTTTCAGATAGATTTGATTGAGACCTTTCACCCCAGTCACTATTTTCATAAAATATACATTTAATAAGTTACGACGCTTAGGATTGATTGTCCCTTTCCATTGACAAGGGGCGGGGGTGGCTCAGTCGGTAGCGCGCCAGGCTCGTAATCTGTAGTTCCCAGGTTCGAGTCCCAGCTGGGTCAGCTTTGAGATTTATCTCCGCAAAATTCCCCGCCCTGCCCACGGTCAGTAGAGGACACCGATTGGCTTTGATAGGCATACATCCGTCGGATGGGACGTTAAGCCGTGTCCCGTGTGCGGGAGAGTAACACCCTGTGCACGTTAAAGAACACTAGATGGCCTATGACGGTTGGCCACCATCCGTCTCCCAACAGCTATTCCAGTGTGTCCCCCTCCCCCTACCTTCTCTCAGCCTTCGAGGTCCTTGTGACCTGGCCATTCAGCCTATGGTGTGAAAAAAAGTGCCGCTGAGAGGTAAAACAACCCAAATCCATTGACATAACATGGGGTTGCAACTAATCTTTTGGACACAAAAGTAATATCGGCTAATATTGTTAAATATACGACTTATTTTTATTATCATATGAAAATTTCGTTTTACAATTGTATATATATACGTTAGAATATTTAAAATATTTAATTTATTAATTTCTGTTTGATTTCAACAACACTATTGAAAACCAATTTACAATCAAACGGGAAAGAAACAGTCAGTTAAAAAAAACTCGGTATTGAATTTAACAGGACTGAATACCGTACCAAATCCTTTAGCAATCATTTATCTTAATTCTATAGCAGATTAATATCTGAACTATCTAAAAAAGGAGAAAAAATACGTTGCAGTAAAAAATAAGATATTTTTCCCTTACGCTTCATAAATATTTCGTTTAGACATTACTTTTACCTTCCAGTTTTCTCGATGGTCGACCATAAGAGCTCTCGAAGAGCAACGGAAGTAAAATATTTACCTAAATAAATAAAATCGTACGAAATGTGTTGACCCGCAACCGAGTTAATTCCCCTCTCTACCCATTTATCGTTCGTCTGCAGTGACCATTCTTCCCAACGGAGACAGACGATCCGTCACACTCGATCCGCCGCGAGACATCTGAGCAGCAGATTCTGTGTACAATCTTCTTATCTCTCGCAACACTAAATCGTCCAGCTACTACGTGAAGACTGGAGCATCTGTTGACGTGGAAGAACTTAGATGAAGCAGTATGCCCTATTTCCTCCTCCTTGCTCAGGTGAGGGAGGCAAAGGCAATCCATGGGGGGACGATGGAGGCAGTGACGATGATCTGTCAGTAAGGTGTTTCTTTTGCAGATACTTCGGTTTCAAAGGCTTAGCGTTATCTACGTTTGAAACTTTTCTGGCATCGTAATCGCCACCATCAGTGGAGGGAACTTTATAGGAAAATGTAGCGCGTGAAACTCGAGTGTTAAATCAAAACCGTTACCAACGACGGAGGTGGCCACACAGCAATTAAAGCTCATGATTTCCAAACCTCCTGCATCTTAAAATATTACTAAATAACTCAAGGGCCTTCACAGTCAAGATCCCTCTCCAAGTCTCTCTGTGACCCACAGGTTCCCAGCTGCTTATTTTCACTAAAAGATCTACTCTTGCTCCAAGAGAGTAAGAACTCAACTATGTGGTAAAGAATCACAGGATAAATCCTGTAGACATGAAATAATAAGTTGAAAAAAAATTGGTTTTGCCATGAGTGGGATTCGAACCCACGTCTCCAGGAAACATGCCTGTTACTGCACCACTACACCACTAATGGCTTCTATAGGTCATGGCACAGAGGCTATAAGTGATTTCAGTCTCTGCCATGAGCTATAGAAGCCATTAGTGGTGTAGTGGTGCAGTAAAATTATATGGAGTGTGAAAATTATATAGGAGACCAAACTTAGGTGTGAACCCGAGGACTAAAAGATGGTTGTGGAACAGGACAATTCTGTTTTTAGCGTAGAGATATTGCCCTACATTAAAATTCTACTCAGAGTAAATCTAAATACCTTTTTCATTATGTCTTGCATGTATCAAATATTACTTCTATTATTCTCAAAATACGCATGCGCAACAGGTTCGGTCTAATGACGCCATAATGATTGCAAATCGACTATATATCGTCCTAATTATTGTTTCCGATTGAAGCTCCATATAAACAGACAAAAAGTATATTATTACACTAGATAGCCACTGCACATACCCGATTCATCACTATGTCCAACATTTATTATCTTCAATCATGCTCAGTCATCCCTTGCAAGGATCAGCGTTTTTTCCTTTTTGTTCCCTGTTGTTTCGTGCCAGTGTTTGTCACATTGAATTTCAAATGTAATCGTCTATAGCAATGGTTCTCAACCTTTTATGCTTCACGTACCCCTAAAAATGTGTACGTAACTGGCGTACCCCTTGTATAGATAGATAAAATTATAGTTATAGTATAACGATGGAAATAAAACTTTGTTACTAAATCTAGTGACTTTTGAGTTCTCACGCGTACCCCAAAAAATTTTACTGCGTACTCCACGTTGAGAACCTCTAGTCTATAGGAATTCGTTGACCTCATTCTTTTAAAAAAAGAATTTCAGTTCGAAAGCAGTGAAAGAACAACACAGTATACATGAACGGACACTCTGGTATGGAGATCAGATCAACAAACTAGAACTCTGAATTATTTTCAGCATCACTTTTGTTGTGACCAATTTGTCGTTAACTGATCTTTTCCATCAAAGGAACCTTGGTCTTTGTTTCTCTTGATGATGAGAGATTTTGGCAATCGAAACTCTCAAAAAGACTCTTATTCAATTTATATTCAAACTCTTTTGTTGCAAATATTCGTTAAACAAGTGCTTAATAAAAAGTTTGCTTCATTTCATTATTACTTTATTAGAAAAATATTTGTTTCAGTCTAAATCACTTTCTTGTGTACGTTTATCTAACTCTGATAATTTTCTTATCTTAAATGTTTACTTCTTTCTATTTCGTTCTATGCAGCGCGTCGTGCAGTTTGAACTAAATCGAAACAAATCCGACCAATCTCGAGTGTGAACCTACGAACAGAACTGTTCTCATCTGACAGGAGTTCCAATTAAGGTGTTACCGTGTCTATATTAAGTATAAACATGAAAAAGCCTTTCTCCAAACAAAGCATTTCCTATGATCTGTCATTTGTACACGTCGATCTTGAATTCATTAACAGAACATATTTCCTTTCAGCAGCAGATATCATTCTTTAACGACGATCTTAAATAAGAAACTCCCTCCTCTTCAATTTGAAACCCATTTTCTGTTCTCCCCATTCAGAATCGAGGCAACAGCACCGCAAGAACTTCCAGTACATTCGATGACGTCTCCAGTTTGGATGCTGCCTTGTTTTCTAGCTCTGACACAGACAACGGAAATGTGTTTCTGTTGAGTTCAATTATTATCTTCCTCCTCGAACCCACTCTATATCTACAATATCTTTTCTTTCTTCGTAGTAATAGATCTTAGCGCTACTCCTCCTACGTATCTAATTTTTCTCAAACTGCTCATATACTTATTGTTTTGCCCATACACTTATTGTTTTGCCCATACACTTATAGTTTCCGGATTCCGGATATTTTGCTTCCACTACAGTTATTCTTTCCACTCTTCGCACTACTTCGCCATATACCGAATTTTTCCATCCAAGGAACCTTGTTGTTCATTTCTCTTGATGATACAAGTTTTAAACAATCGAAAACATATACCGTTTTGATCCGTTTTCTTCGTAGCACTATACTCTTCCTTCCATAAAGTAGTCTTCTATCTATCTTTCCTCCTGGTGCAGTTCTTATCAATATTAACACTACTCCCTCTATCCTTATAGCATTGTCTATCCACCGTTTCTTCATAATACTGCTCTTTCTCATAATACTATTTCTCCTTTCTCTGCTGGTAACTCTATTGTTCCTTTTCAATAGCTTTTTCCTTCCATTCTTTATTGGTAACACTCTTTTTCCTCTCTTACCTCGCATCGCCATTTTTCTTGTCTTTTCCTTTCATGATATTCGTTCTTCTTCCTGAGTCTCGCCTTGATACGCTCATCTTATTCTATTCCTTTTTCTCTCTGTAAGTTATCGCTTTTGACTTGGATTGACTCAGTTTGTAGCGCCAGGCTCGTAATCTGCAGTTCCCAGTTCGAGTCTTACCTGGGCCAGCGTTGAAATTTATCTCCGCTAAATACCCACCGTACCACATCTCTCCAGTCGGTCCCCTCTCCCAAACCTTTTCTGAGCCCTCGGGGTCCTTGTGACCTGGTCATTTAGCCCATTATGTGCAAAAAAAGTGCCGCTCAGAGATAAAATAACCCAACCCATATCCACATAATACGACACCTGTAACTTCCAAAAAAAATCCCTTAAGCCTTTACAAAAAACGATGAAAACAGAGTGCTTCGCTATGAGGGTGCTGCACTATGCAACACACTTCCACGTAAGATAACCACTTCCTAGATTCTGAATCTCTCTCCTCGTCTCTTGCAGCCTTCCAACGCCACTGTTGCTCCTCCGTCTGATCTTCTGTCCGCTGCTGACGTCATCACCAAAAGTCGATTCATGACTTACAGGAATTCTTGGCCATCAGGGGGCAGCACTAGCAGCATGAGGAGCAGACGGAAGTTGAGATCACCCAGACAAAGTTATTCTCTAGAGGATGACTCAAGTAAGGCTTCATCACGGTCGATTTCACGGTCATCAAGAACAAGGTTAATGAAAATCGTAAAGATTTCATTACATTTTGCCTCCACACTCTGAATAACAACTTCGTGACTTTATTATGCGAATGATTTCTTCTATGCTTTTACCGTTTTAATATATTCCTGCTACAAAACGATTTTGTACTGTCAAATTTACAAAATTAACCTTTTTTTATAAGTTATTCTTCTTATCTAAAAAAATTGGTTATATTTTTAAGTTTGACTCTAATCGGATCTTTGTTGTTATTTTCGGTAACTGTAGATTTAAGATGGCAGACAATGACACCATCACTTTCCAAGTCGACTAGCTCGCTTTGTCATCACAAAATTTAAAGTTTTCATTAGGGCAGCTTCTGCGATGACGTGGAACTTGGGACGGAGAGTAAATACTTTTTTGGAAATACGAAGTTTTTTGTAATACGAAGTTGTTATTCAGAGTGTGGTGGACAACATGACAATTCACATGACCTTCGATTAGATCATAGATTCCCAACGGGGACGATACCGCCCCCCAGTGGGCGCTGGAGCCTTCCATGGGGGCGGTAGCGGATCCAGAGGCAAATAGGGGGCGTTGAGGCAGTCAAGAGGGGCGGTCAAATAAATAAATAAATTTAATGGAATTTTCTGTGACAACATTTTTATCTCTTCTATTCTGTGGTGTCTTCCTGGTGATTCTGGTCATCCACTACCTCATCCGTCATGTACAGCTTTTCAACTGCAGCTTGGACAATAAGTTCCCTGCTACCACCTACTAGCGTACTGGTACGTCTGAAGTCGACTGAGATGCTCTCAAAAGTTCTCTTCAAGACACCAGATTGGATATAAGCTTCAATACGTTTTCCCACTCCAAGTCGCTTTGAGTATGCTTTATGGTACGTAGTTACAATACCATCCCACGTCAGAACATAAGGTATAATATTAACATTACACTTGTGAAATAGGCTCAACTCATTAGCCAGCAAATCATACTTCCTCTTCTTTTCAACCTCTACTGTCTGCAGGTTATCCTGAGATGTTATTCCTATTTCAATAATTGTAATCTCATTCAATACCTTTACATGCACTACTATATCAGGCTTATTATGTTGGAAATGTGTGTCCGTCCTGATAGGCAAATCAACCTTGATGCAATAACAATATAATAATAATAAATTTATTATATTTAATTTTTTTATAATTTTTTTAACATAATACTTTGAAAATACCTGTTTTCATGAATAAATATTTTATCTAGCTATGTAAATTATCTTATTGTCATCGCGTTAATAAGCATTTTTAAATTAGCATTAGGTATACCTATACCAAATTTGTTTTAGTTTAGAATAGATTGACGGTGACAAGTCCTTGCAAGTTGGTAGGCAAACACGCGGTTCATGCAATTTAACATGTTTCGACAAGAATATGGGAGCTTGAAATGACTTGTTTACGGAGCAAGTGCGCCGGCATCGCAAACATACAAGTTAATGCGTGCACAAAATCAAATCTATAAAAACGATAGCTCTAGGAATGTTTTATTATTTTTATGTGCTTCGCCGTGATAAATAGTCGTGAGTGATAAGTGTTAAAAGTCATTATAAACATTATTTTTATAACTATCTATAAATCTGTTGAGAAGTTAATTTGTATTTGAAAATGTCTGAATCTACATCTAAAAAGATATGCCGGCAGTACAGTATTGAGTATTTGAAATATGGATTTACGTACTCTCCTACAAACCAATCATTACCTATGTGTTTAATTTGCCGAAAAGTTTTTTCAAATGAAGCTATGAAACCTTCTAGGCTACAAGAGCATTTTAATGAAATAAATGCTGATAAGAAGAACAAAGATTTATCCTATTTTCAAGAACTGGAAAAGCAATATTTAAAACAGCCAACTAATGTCAAACCTTTTTGCGTCGTCTTCTAAACAAGATGATGATGGACTACGAGCCTCAATAACGTTTCATTGTTAATCGTAAAAGCAGAAAAACCACACACAATTGGCGAGGAATTAATTTTGCCGGCAGTCAAAGAGATATTAAAAACTGTTCTTCATCATAAGACACCGTCAGATATCATCAAAAAAATTCCTCTCAGTAAAAATTCAGTGCAAAGAAGAATAGATGAAATGGCAAAAGACGTTGAAATATCGTTATGTGATTACTTAAAGACTTGCAAATTTTCCATTCAACTCGATGAATCAACTCTACCAAATAACGAAGCTCTACTCTTAACATACGCACGATTTATAAAAGAAGAAAAAATTCATGAAGAGTTATTATTTGCTAAAAATTTGGAATATGATACAAAGGGACAATCTATATTTAATACCATGCAAAGGTTTTTTCAAGAGAAAGAAATTCCTATTTGCAATATTTTGTCTGCTGCTACTGATGGTGCTCCAGCAATGACAGGGCGTCATAAGGGTTTCATAGCGCATTTGAAACAAGCAGTACCAAATGTACTCGCTGTACATTGTATTATTCATCGTCAGCATTTGGTTGCAAAAAATTTGAATGAACGTCTGCATACTGCGCTCCATTACGTTATTAAAGCAATCAATAAGATTAGAAGCAATTCATTGAATGACCGATTATTTGGTAAGCTTTGTAATGAAAATGATGAAGATTACAATCGCTTGCTGCTGTACACAGAAGTACGTTGGCTCTCTAAAGGTGTTTGTCTGAATCGTTTTTTAAATCTATTTGACTCAGTACTGGACTTCCTTGAAGACAGAGACGAAAAATTGCGCGAAAACCTGATTACGTCAAAAAATGACATCGCTTATTTGACAGACCTGTTTAAAATATTTAATCAAGTTAATTTACAATTGCAAGGTGATGAGTTGAATTTAATTAAAACAAAAAACGTCATAGCTGCTTTTGCGGGAAAACTTCTTTATTCAAACGAAATCTAGGTAGAGGTGAATACAACCACTTTCCCACATTATCAGCAGTCTCTGCAAAACCGGAAGATTTACTTACTTACTGCCAACACTTGGAAGTTCTTCATGTTGATTTTACGAGAGTTTCCAAGATATTTTAAACATGAATACACCGAGTTGGGTTTTAGATCCTTTCGCAAACACAGATACTGAAGAATCATCAAATTTGGAAGAGGAACTCTTAAAACTCACGACTAACGAAGTACTCAAAGTAAAATTCAAACATGGATACCAAGAGTTCTGGCTTCAAAAATCAATACCAGTTCTCTACCCTGGATTGTGGGCAATAGTACAGAAGTTTTTAATCGCATTTCCTTCGTCCTATATGGCTGAGCGTGGATTCAGTGCAGTAGCTAATTTACTGTCAAAGAAGAGGAACAGACTACACAGCACTGAACGTGGCGATCTGCGATTGATGTTAACGAAATTGGAACCCGACATTAACAAATTGTTAACACTCCACCAGCCTCAACCATCTCATTAATTTTTTTTATTTATTATTAATTTTGTGTTTATCTCATTATTTTTTATTTCTTATTGATTCTGTGTTTATTTTTAAAATTTTAATAAACAATTTTATTGTACAATTGGTTGTCGTTTTATTAATTTCTGCTTTATGATTTTTAATAGATATATGTAAACAGATAAATTCGGTACAGATAATATGCAACAATATTTTAATATTTCATATAAAATTAACTATTATGGACTAGGGGGGCGTTGAAATTTTTGTTCTCTTCTAAAGGGGGCGATGGTCCAGAAAAGTTGGGAATCACTGGATTAGATGCAAGTATTAAATATGTAAAAAATGTGAAGGAATGCCACTATGTTACACTGTATATATATTATACTTTATAAGAAAGGTAAACGTTGGAAAGCTGCCCTACCGATTAATTGAACGAAACTTGGAATATCTATATAGACTTCAGAAAATTATGTTATCAGAAAGCGTTTCTTATTATATACTTCAAAAGGTTGCGTATTCAGACGTCGTGGGTTCCCATCTACTTCGGGGCAGGGGTTCTTCAGTGGGTAGCGCTCCAGGTTCATAATCTGCAGTTGCCAGGTTCAAGTCCGAAATGTCTGAGATTTCAGCTAGCCTCCTACCTGATCTCGATGATAAAGAGTTCACCATATTCAGTCAAATTCGAATTACACGGAAATTTTGAATTAAAGAGTTTAAAATTAATCATATTTTACTATATACGAATTTAAATATTAAAAAGTAGAGCAGATTCCTTAATAAAATATAATACGAATGGAAAGACAAATCTCCTCTGGAGAATATGGAATGCTTGTTCTCAAAGAGAATCAAGTTTTTTCATTTTCTCATTTTATCGCTTTCTAACGGTGGAAATTAGAACTAATACATGATTCCGATAATGCTAAAAAAAAGTAAGTAATATTTTATAAATATCTATTCAGCCCCCAAAACATGTCATCTATCTCTTGAATCAAAAAGTTGCATTTTTGACACAAACACACCTGGATATATGGGAGCCAATCGCTGTTGGTAAAATAAATTAAATGCCCCCTACCCCTCACCATTACCATCCAAATTTCTACATCATTTACAATATTAGTTTAAAAATCGTTTGCAATATTGGTTTAAATTTTACCATTTTTGAAATTTTATGCTCTAACTGTTTAAATCAAGACTGTTTGAAGATTCTGAAAATGAAAGTCCTAATATTTCATTAGTCCATATTTTACTTTAAAAAGGATTTCTTAGATTTTTTTTTCCTTAAAACTAAAAGTTGAATATCTACAGACAAAGTATAAACTGAAAAGTATTGTTTCTTGAAACCGATTTAATGCACTTTAATCAACGTATAAGACAGAGAAAGGTCTTAGAAACTGTTCCTAGTTTTAACAGGTCTTCTCATATAAAGACATATTCTACTAATAAGGAAGTCACTGCTTACCACTGCATCAATTAGAGTTAACACGCAAAGTTTGTCTTGCTAGAACAGTAGCTAGTTCCCTAACCACTGACCAATCGAGCTCTGTTTAGTTAGAGGTTTGTTTTAACAACTGTAACTAGCAGCAAGCGTCATAAACACATTCACCAAGTACCAATAATATTACTACAATTTATAGATGACAGTCTTTACATTACTCTTTATGCTCTTACTAACGCATTGCTTTCTGGGATTTCTCTGACACATTTGTTAAGGTTACTTTTTTTCTGCAGGATCCGAGTTATCTAAAAGCCGAAGAACTTTGGAAACTCGAATTTCCAGCATCAGAGAGCTCTCACGCAATTCTCTGCGAACAACATGACAAACCTCAATACGCAATTCTTATCGTCACTAAGCATTCAGAAGAACATCATGTGATGGATGATGAAGAAGAAGTTGAAGATGATATTGATGATGGTGGAGTTGGAGAGCTGGACATAAAGGAAGAATAGGATGATGAAGAGGAGCAGTCAGAGGATGAGTTTCCTTTGGAGCCAGTAGATTCAGTCGTCCAAGGCAATGATTGGGAAGTGCAGATGTTAGTACACGAGTTTGAGAAAAATGTCCGTCAGAGAAGGAGACATTCTGGTGGAGAGATCTTATCTTGGGATCGTGTTTTGGGTAGAAATGCTCTAAGGGCGGCAACAGAAGCCAATCAAAGGCTGGGAGAAAAAAAAGGCTTGGGCCAAGAGGAGAAGCGAATTCCTGCGCAAAGAAGTGCGCGAAAATTCAGCCCCATTGACGATCGCCTCCTGAGCCCATGGAACGTGACAGGATCATCTGCACCAACTAGGCTTCCGCCCACTTTCGGGCAGAAACCCATGGGTCAAGTGTGCGCCGAAGTGTCCATATCTCACGCAACCTCCGCATCCAATCTAAAAGGAGTATCTTCTCCCGGACATTCCATCGACAGCAGTGGAGCACCTTCATCTAGAAGCAATAAGGTGTCGACGGAAAAGAAGTCCCGTGTACGACATCGTGGATATAGACACCGACGGCAGCATAGTCTTCGTGAATACACTCGACCCCGGAACAACAGCTTGCCTTGTCCCGATGCGCTCGGTATCTCCAGGTGACTGAGTTTAGACGACCCCAAATCGAGAGATACACAGAACAACAATACTGTCATCACGAACTCGATCGACCGTACTTCTGTGATGAACTTTGAGCCCAGGTGTGGTTCCTTAGAGGACATCAGCGGACGTTTTCATCAGAGACACAACGGTCTAGGTCTCCGTCATCTACGAACTTCACGACGGATAAAAACTTTGGGAGAACGGCCACGATGCTCTTCCTGAAACGGCCATTCCCGAATGGTCTTCCAGTCCGTGTCTTCCTACTATCACAGAGGACGACCAGGTGAGACCACTATCATCACCCTGTAGGAGCTTCAGTCAGGACTGCTTCGTCGTGGTGCCGCCCTCTCCGCTGTGGACGCCCCAGAGTACCCCTCATTTTCCATTCCAGTGGGCTGGAGATGCTAGAAACACAGCTACCAATAAAGACAGAATAATGCAAGATGTAGGGGAACCTCGAGGACACAGAGTCACAGACTTCATACGTGGGAAGATGTCTGACACTAATGAGCCGGAAGGAAATATTCCCCTCATTCCGTTTGCTCAAAGCAGAGAGGAAAGTGTTGTGATAACTATTCCAGAGCATGAACCACTGTTAAGCCCGCAGTAAGAATAAGATGTTTAGGTTTTTGCATGTACTTTTCTTCAGTACAATGTTGCTGGGCACTTTAATGCTCGTTTATTACTTTGCGACATACTCACCATACGCTGGATCAGTTCCACTTTCGTTTATTGTAGACCGTGGGATTCGATTCGCAGCTGAGTCACAATGCTCATAACATTTTCATTGGCTGATCAGCAAGCAAGAAATCAACAGTTTTTTTACATTGGGTAAATGTCACAAGACAGAAGAAAAATACACATCCTGTCCATTGTAAAACAAGGCAATTATAGTTATTGGCAATATAGTTAGGCTTACCTCTGATGAAAGAGGAATTTACTACTCGCTTTTCAAATTACCAGCAAGGCGCCACAGGCCTCGATTCACCAATCACAAGTGAATCTTGACATCGCAATGGTAAATCCAAACTTTTCAGCTTTTTTCGTAAATGGATTTAGCTAACCTCTAGTGTTACCCCCCCCCCCCCCCCCCCCGCCAGCACTAACCTACGCTAATTTACTGCGGCAGCAGAGGTACAGTACAACTCTACTAGAACCATAGTGAGGAATAGTCGTCCTATGCATTGATCAGTTTACAAACGGACTGCAACAGATAGCAGACCCATGCACTTACTGGTATACAAATAGGACACAGTTGATAGAAAATGGTAACGCATTCTCTATTCCATAACAAAGACACCAGCAGCGTTTTTTTTCCGTAATGAGACTAACCGAGAATTGCAAACACGTTACTTAATTTATTCATCGGATGACGAACAGGTTTTTCAATAAGGTTCATAACTCATCTTTGGTTAAAGCCACAATTTTTATTTCAGTTTGGTTTGATACATTTAGGGTTGGTTCGCCACTTCCAGTACAGGCTTGATGTATTTTAAAACGATTGACCATCTGTCTTACTTTTGAAACGTCTAATGAGCAAACAACTCAATGCAAGTCATTTGCACAATAACTTTTCACTTAATAACAGAATTTGTAAATATAGTTTGCATTTATTGAGAAGATGTATATTATATTACTTTTGGACTTTCATCTAAAACTACAGATGCTCTACAAAATAACTTCTTTACTCCAAAGTTATTTTCATTGCTCTTTAATCTGAAACCATTTATTTCAAGCTCACGACAACAATCATGATGAATATTTTTTGATGATGTTCGAATATTAATCATGTAAAATGCACACATCGTTGCTTTCCAAACACGATCTTTTCAAGAGGCCTAATTTCTTCTTTCTCCTCACAAACAGCAAATTTGCTGAAGAAGAATTTTGTGATTGGTATCTGTTTTCTAGATCAAATATCAAAATTTGGAAACGTTTTTGATTTTGCACACCTGTTGCTTTAGAGTCAGCAGGAACTGTAGATATGCATTACAAGCAATCTTTATTGTTTCGTTCCAAAAGAAATCCAAACTGAATTAATTGCAAATATCTCCAGGATATATCTTTGAGAGTAATGTTTACAATCAAGTTCAGATACATTTCCTTGGCAGGAATATTGCTCTGATGGGAACGTTCATTCTTAACTTATTTTATATTACACTGGATCGTGTATTACTAATTTTCCATGAGCTTTTACCGTTAGCAATTAGATTAAAAACCTTACTCAAAAATGCATGAACTTTCTAAAACCACAATTTCCTTAGTTTTTAATAGTTCTTGGCCAGAATTTTCATTTTCCACATTTAATTCGTGAATCGGATAAACAGTTCGATTCATAATTTTTTTAAACTAAAACTCAATTTTAAATAGTGATGCATTTTTAGATTTTTCGAAATCGTCTTTTCGATTATCTATTCTTCAGTGAGGATGAATTAGCATGAAAACAAAAGAATAATGGCTACCATCCCCTCTTATGAACCACCCAACTTTTCTCCGTATCCTTAAATTCATAGGAATCCCATTGAGCTGGCCCTAATGCTCTGAAGTCAAATTTCTCTCTGGCATGTGAAAGTCCTAACACCAGAGATGCAATCAACGTTAGCAATATTTAGCCAGCAGCGTGCACGATAGCAAAATCAACTCAGCGCTTGCACTGAGAGAGACCTTTTAGGTTGTACACATATTTATGATGATGATGATGATAACAAAGGCGCAAAAGCCAGGCCTGGGCAAATGCTCTGTGATGTATAAAGGTTGGAATTCATTTGTAAATAATTAATGTACAGTTGGATAAATAAAATATTCTGTTACTCACTATTTTGTAGATATCTCTCTTGTTTATGGAATACACTTTGTACAGACGTTAATACTAATCGAGCAATAATCCAATGATTGATAATACTTTAGAAAAGTGAAATGCAGTTTTTAATACCTTTTATGTTGTAGAAAAGATTGAACTGCACTTTTTCAAAATGTTGTGTATCTGTTTAGATTTATGAGCAATACACTGGTTTCCATAAATTAAGGAAAATCCTTATGTTAAGTCTATGGGAAGATAAAGTCAAAGCTCTATAACTTCTAAAATAAGTTTTTTTATTCTGAAAAATGTGATTTCAAATAAAGATCTCAATCAAATAAATCAATATCTCGATTTTCACCAATATTCGTTCAGTATTTAATGAATTATCGAAGTTTGAATATTTAACAATAATAATGCCGGTTACAAAAATTGACTTCGGGAGTTATTGAAACTTAGTATTGTATCAAAGTGTTTAATAAAATAAGTGTGTATTTTACAAGTTTGTGTAGAGAATTCCTTCGCTAGTCATCAGTTTTGTATAAGTTTCTTAAAACTGACATTGCTTTTTAAAAAAATTCAAACTTCCATAACTTATTAAATACTGAACGAATATCATTAAAAAATCGAGATATTGATATAAGCGGCTCAAAATGGAAATCGCAACTCCGCGAAGGAATTGATGTTTACTCCCGAAACTGGCAGGACGGAAGGATGAGGGTAGACATGCTAATGACCAAAAAACGGAACGTGAGAACGCAAGGTACGTACGTTTAGTGCAAATTCATCAGAACATACTATACCCAACTCGGGCGATTATACAAGCCTGTTGACGTCTCGGCATTTCATCAATCAGATGGTTGATGGTGTTCTGAGGTATAGCATTCCAAACAGCATCCAATTGGGCATGAAGCGGCACCAGGCTTGGTGGTAAGGAAGGGTCGTGCCACATGATTAACGATGTCATCAATGCAACGTCTTGCCGTTAGTGCAACAGAAACATGGAGCAGAGGTGTCCGATTGATATATGTGATGCCACCCCATACCATTGTGCCACGATGACGAGTCGTATGGCAGCTAATGGAATCGACTTCCTCATGTCGTTGACGATGCCGACGACATGTGGACAAACGCCATCTGGCGTGCCGAAACAGAATCGATTCATCTGTGAACAACACTTTGGCTTTGAGCAGTGGAGTAGTTGAGATCTTTATTTGCTAGCACATATTTCAAAGCAAAAGTCTGATTTTAAAAGTTGAGTTTTGGCGTTTGCTCCCCATTGACATAGGGTTGTTTTTTGGTTTATGGAAACCAGTGTACATAATGAATTTCAATTAAATAAAGTGAAAACATATGTTTAAAGTTACCATATAAGACACGTGAAATGTTAAAATATCCAAAGGCTAAAAATCTACAATGGCATTCAGAGTAGACAATTTCTTTCTTAAAACCGTCTGTCTCCTAACAGCTGTTCAGTGGATCCCACAGGTCACAAGTCCTTTGGGTATTTTACCAGTCCATTTAGCTCATTGTAGCACAAAATGCCATTCAGAGGGATAAAACAATCCAGTCAAATCTTTCTTAACAAAAAACATTTTTAACAGTGTACCGATGTCCATTAATCTAATTAGTTTAGACATGATTATACAAAGCAGTGTTTCTCTATCTGTGGTACGCATGCCCCTAAAGGCATGCCAAAAAGTCTGTGGGATACCTAAACAAAATATAAATGTCTGAATTTTTATTTTAAGATTTAAATAAAAAATAAACACCCCCTCAAGCAGCTGCTTGCCACAGAGGTCTGACAGGAGCCTGTCAGTTTAATACGCCATAGTAGAAGGTCTGTGAGGATGGTGGGTCCTCAGCAGAAAAACAGCACACACATCCATGCCTTACCCAGGGCTCGAACCCAGGTCCCGTAGATCAGTAGCCAAGCGTGCTAACCACTCGACCACGGTTACAGCGGTTTATCACTGTTGTACTTCTTACATCCGAAATCAACCAGTCACTATTAAATTGTTTAAACAAATTTGTTAACATTGTAAAAAAAAAAGTTGGTCATTTGGTTCTTTATGAAAAAAAGGTTGAGAAACTCTTTTATAAAGCAGGTATTAGATTCTTAAGTAAAAGCAATGTCTGATTTTTCATTCTCAACTCCGTGTATTTCACTTTTAAAAACCAACGGCGTGAATGAATGAACTTTGAAGGAATTTATTAAAAATGCTTTAAATAAATTTCTAAAACTTTTTTCTTCTAATTCCTTTAATTGAGCTGGTGAATCCTGTGACTATTCAGCGCTGATCGGTCATCGACAAATTCATTTACCCCATTAAAAAAAAGTATATAGAAAGAGGAAATTTCGTTGCAGAAATTAATTGAAAATACTGCAAACGTTTTAATTTCATTATTCATGCCACTGAGTTTTAAAAATTAAAAAAAATAAAGAATGAAAGACAAAAGTACAATTGGAATAGTATCGTCCTTAGTCCTATTACTAGAGGCGTTCAAACGTTTTTGACATGCATCTGCAAAACAAAAGCCATTGCACTTATCTCAACAAAACTTTTAGTGTCCTTCAACGTACTCCTATCCAGAATCTATGCAAAGTTGCAGACATATACGACAATTGTGGAACGCTTAGTTGTACTCCTGTTGGCGAATACTGCGCAACTCTGAATGAACGCATTTTGCAAGGACCCTTGGAAAAGTCTTCCAAGCAAGTTCCTTTTTAATTTTTGGAAACAACCAAAAATCATATGGTGCAGGATGGGGTAGCTCTTTGATTTTTTTCTGCTCCAAATAGGCCGCAACTTGACAGGTTTTGAAAGCACTGGCATTGTCGGGAAGAAGGAGAGCCTTGACACACCTCTTGTTGGAAGCTGCTCCTTTATCTCTTTAACCATTTTGTGTAAAACAATGTTGGTGTAGTATTGGCCATTTACAGTATTTTTTTTTTTCAAGTAATGTGTCCACTGCTACTATTCCTTGGGAATTGAAAAAATTGTGAACATTGCTCTTCCTTGAGCGAAAGTCATTTTGGAGGATTTGGGGACGAATTCATCTTCCGCAACCCAAATATTGTCGATCTTCCTGGGAGTTGTATAATAATGAAACCACGCCTCATCACATGTGACAATGTCTGTTCATCTTTTTGGGCCACTAAATTCAAGCATTGCTAGCTTCTCCTTGCACGAGTTGACTCCAGCCCTTTTTTGCTCTTCTGTCAGTTTGTAGAGTGCCCCAAAGTAAGGCACAGTATAATTTATCTGCGATCGGGGCAGAGGGAGGGGGGCACAGTCAACAATATGCCAGGCTCCTAATCTGCTGTTCCCAGTTTCCAGTCCTGCATTGAAATATATCTCCACTAACATGCACCCTGCCTTCAGTATTCTCACTGAGAGCAAGGCGGAGGTTAGTGGATCTTAACATCCACTGTTCATTGGATGGATCGTTATGTGCTGTGGCCCCGTGTTAGGAGAGAACCATTCCTTGTTCAGGTTAAAGAATATGTTGGATGGCCTTGAAGAAACGCCTTCCATCTGTCTCCTAACAGCTGTCCAGTGGGTTGCCTTCCATCTGTCTCCTAACAGCTGTCCAGTGAGTTGCCTTCCATCTGTCTCCTAACAGCTGTCCAGTGGGTTGCCTTCCATCTGTCTCCTAACAGTTGTGCGGCGGGGGTGGCTCAGTCGGTAGCGCGCCAGGCTCGTAATCTGTAGTTCCCAGGTTCGAGTCCCAGCTGGGTCAGCGTTGAGATTTATCTCCGCAAAATTTCCCGCCCTGCCTACGGTCAGTAGGGGACACCGATGGGCTTGGAAAGGCCGCCGTCCGTCGGATAGGACGTTAAGGCGTGGCCCCGTGTGCAGGAGAGCCATACCCTGTGCACGTTAAAGAACACACCGGATGGCCTTGACGGGAGGCTACCATCTGTCTCCCAACAGCTGTTCCAGTGGGTCCCCTGCCTCAACCTTCTCTGAGCTTTCGGGGTCCATGTGACCTGGCCATTTAGCCCATGGTGTGCAAAAAAGTGCCGCTCAGAGGTAAAACAACTGAACCCAACCCAACCTAACAGCTGTCCAGTGGGTTGCCTTCCATCTGTCTCCTAACAACTGTCCAGTGGGTTGCCTTCCATCTGTCTCCTAACAACTGTCCAGTGGGTTGCCTTCCATCTGTCTCCTAACAACTGTCCAGTGGGTTGCCTTCCATCTGTCTCCTAACAGCTGTCCAGTGGGTTGCCTTCCATCTGTCTCCTAACAACTGTCCAGTGGGTTGCCTTCCATCTGTCTCCTAACAGCTGTCCAGTGGGTTACCTTCCATCTGTCTCCTAACAGCTGTTCAGTGGGTTGCCTTCCATCTGTCTCCTAACAGCTGCCCAGTGGGTTGCCTTCCATCTGTCTCCTAACAGCTGTCCAGTGGGTTACCTTCCATCTGTCTCCTAACAGCTGTCCAGTGGGTTGCCTTCCATCTATCTCCTAACAACTGTCCAGTGGGTTGCCTTCCATCTGTCTCCTAACAACTGTCCAGTGGGTTGCCTTCCATCTGTCTCCTAACAACTGTCCAGTGGGTTGCCTTCCATCTGTCTCCTAACAACTGTCCAGTGGGTTGCCTTCCATCTGTCTCCTAACAGCTCTTTAGTGGGTTACCTTCCATCTTTCTCCTCACAGCTGTCCAGTGGGTTGCCTTCAATCTGTCTCCTAACAGCTGCCCACTGGGTTGCCTTCCATCTGTCTCCTAACAGCTGTCCACTGGGTTGCCTTCCATCTGTCTCCTAAGAGCTGTCCAGTGGGTTACCTTCCATCTGTCTCCTAACAGCTGTCCAGTGGGTTGCCTTCCATCTGTCTCCTAACAACTGTGCAGTGGGTTGCCTTCCATCTGTGTCCTAACAACTGTCCAGTGGGTTGCCTTCCATCTGTCTCCTAACAGCTGTTCAGTGGGTTGTCTTCCATCTGTCTCCTAGCAGCTGTCCAGTCGGTTGCCTTCCATCTGTCTCCTAACAGCTGTCCAGTGGGTTGCCTTCCATCTGTCTCCTAACAGCTCTCCAGTGGGTTGCCTTCCACCTGTCTCCTAACAGCTGTCCAGTTGGTTACCTTCCATCTGTCTCCTAACAGCTGTCTAGTGGATTGCCTTCCATCTGTCTCCTAACAGCTGTCCAGTGGGTTGCCTTCCATCTGTCTCCTAACAGCTGTCCAGTTGGTTACCTTCCATCTGTCTCCTAACAGCTGTCTAGTGGATTGCCTTCCATCTGTCTCCTAACAGCTGTCCAGTGGGTTGCCTTCCATCTATCTCCTAACAGCTGTCCACTGGGTTGCCTTCCATCTGTCTCCTAACAACTGTCCAGTAGGTTGCCTTCCATCTGTCTCCTAACAGCTGTCCAGTTGGTTACCTTCCATCTGTCTCCTAACAGCTGTCTAGTGGATTGCCTTCCATCTGTCTCCTAACAGCTGTCCAGTGGATTGCCTTCCATCTATCTCCTAACAGCTGTCCACTGGGTTGCCTTCCATCTGTCTACTAAGAGCTGTCCAGTGGGTTACCTTCCATCTGTCTCCTAACAGCTGTCCAGTGGGTTGCCTTCCATCTGTCTCCTAACAACTGTCCAGTGGGTTGCCTTCCATCTGTCTCCTAACAGCTGTTCAGTGGGTTGCCTTCCATCTGGCTCCTAACAGCTGTCCACTGGGTTGCCTTCCATCTGTCTCCTAACAGCTGTCCAGTGGGTTACCTTCCATCTGTCTCCTAACAGCTGTCCAGTGGGTTGCCTTCCATCTGTCTCCTAACAACTGTCCAGTGGGTTGCCTTCCATCTGTCTCCTAACAGCTCTCCAGTTGGTTACCTTCCATCTGTCTCCTAACAGCTGTTCAGTGGGTTGCCTTCCATCTGTCTCCTAACAGCTGTCCAGTGGGTTGCCTTCCATCTGTCACCTAACAGCTGTCCAGTGGGTTACCTTCCATCTGTCTCCTAACAGCTGTCCAGTGGGTTGCCTTCCATCTGTCTCCTAACAACTATCCAGTGGGTTGCCTTCCATCTGTCTCCTAACAGCTGTCCAGTGGGTTGCCTTCCATCTGTCTCCTAACAACTGTCCAGTGGGTTGCCTTCCATCTGTCTCCTAACAGCTGTCCAGTGGGTTACCTTCCATCTGTCTCCTAACAGCTGTTCAGTGGGTTGACTTCCATCTGTCTCCTAACAGCTGTCCACTGGGTTGCCTTCCATCTGTCTCCTAACAGTTGTCCAGTGGGTTACCTTCCATCTGTCTCCTAACAGCTGTCCAGTGGGTTGCCTTCCATCTGTCTCCTAAAAACTGTCCAGTGGGTTGCCTTCCATCTGTCTCCTAACAGCTCTCCAGTGGGTTACCTTCCATCTGTCTCCTAACAACTGTCCAGTGGGTTGCCTTCCATCTGTCTCCTAAAAGCTGTCCACTGGGTTGCCTTCCATCTGTCTCCTAACAGCTGTCCAGTGGGTTACCTTCCATCTGTCTCCTAACAGCTGTCCAGTGGGTTACCTTCCATCTGTCTCCTAACAGCTGTCCAGTGGGTTGCCTTCCATCTATCTCCTAACAACTGTCCAGTGGGTTCCCTTCCATCTGTCTCCTAACAACTGTCCAGTGGGTTGCCTTCCATCTGTCTCCTAAAAACTGTCCAGTGGGTTCCCTTCCATCTGTCTCCTAACAACTGTCCAGTGGGTTGCCTTCCATCTGTATCCTAACAGCTGTCCAGTGGGTTACCTTCCATCTATCTCCTAACAGCTGTCCACTGGGTTGCCTTCCATCTCTCTCCTAACAGCTGTCCACTGGGTTGCCTTCCATCTGTCTCCTAACAGCTGTCCAGTGGGTTACCTTCCATCTGTTTCCTAACAGCTGTCCAGTGGGTTGCCTTCCATCTATCTCCTAACAACTGTCCAGTGGGTTCCCTTCCATCTGTCTCCTAACAGCTGTCCAGTGGGTTGCCTTCCATCTGTCTCCTAACAACTGTCCAGTGGGTTGCCTTCCATCTGTCTCCTAACAGCTGTCCAGTGGGTTACCTTCCATCTGTCTCCTAACAGCTGTTCAGTGGGTTGCCTTCCATCTGTCTCCTAACAGCTGTCCAGTGGGTTGCCTTCCATCTGTCTCCTAACAGCCGTCCAGTGGGTTACCTTCCATCTGTCTCCTAACAGCTGTCCAGTGGGTTGCCTTCCATCTGTCTCCTAACAACTGTCCAGTGGGTTGCCTTCCATCTGTCTTCTAACAGCTCTTCAGTGGGTTACCTTCCATCTGTCTCCTCGCAGCTGTTCAGTGGGTTGCCTTCCATTTGTCTCCTAACAGGTGTCCACTGGCTTGCCTTCCATCTGTCTCCTAACAGCTGTCCAGTGGGTTGCCTTCCATCTGTCTCCTAACAGCTGTCCAGTGGGTTGCCTTCCATCTGTCTCCTAACAACTGTCCAGTGGGTTGCCTTCCATCTGTCTCCTAACAGCTGTCCAGTGGGTTGCCTTCCATCTGTCTCCTAACAGCTGTCCAGTTGGTTACCTTCCATCTGTCTCCTAACAGCTGTCCAGTGGGTTGCCTTCCATCTGTCTCCTAACAGCTCTTCAGTGGGTTACCTTCCATCTGTCTCCTCACAGCTGTTCAGTGGGTTGCCTTCCATCTGTCTCCTAACAGCTGTCCAGTGGGTTGCCTTCCATCTGTCTCCTAACAACTGTCCAGTGGGTTACCTTCCATCTGTCTCCTAACAGCTGTTCAGTGGGTTGTCTTCCATCTGTCTCCTAACAGCTGTCCAGTGGGTTGCCTTCCATCTGTCTCCTAACAGCTGTCCAGTGGGTTGCCTTCCATCTGTCTCCTAACAACTGTCCAGTGGGTTGCCTTCCATCTGTATCCTAACAGCTCTTCAGTGGGTTACCTCCCATCTGTCTCCTAACAGCTGTTCAGTGGGTTGCCTTCCATCTGTCTCCTAACAGCTGTCCACTGGGTTGCCTTCCATCTGTCTCCTAACAGCTGCCCACTGGGTTGCCTTCCATCTGTCTCCTAAGAGCTGTCCAGTGGGTTACCTTCCATCTGTCTCCTAACAGCTGTCCAGTGGATTGCCTTCCATCTGTCTCCTAACAACTGTCCAGTGGGTTGCCTTCCATCTGTCTCCTAACAGCTGTTCAGTGGGTTGCCTTCCATCTGGCTCCTAACAGCTGTCCACTGGGTTGCCTTCCATCTGTCTCCTAACAGCTGTCCAGTGGGTTACCTTCCATCTGTCTCCTAACAGCTGTCCAGTGGGTTGCCTTCCATCTGTCTCCTAAGAGCTGTCCAGTGGGTTGCCTTCCATCTGTCTCCTAACAGCTCTCCAGTTGGTTACCTTCCATCTGTCTCCTAACAGCTGTTCAGTGTGTTGCCTTCCATCTGTCTCCTAACAGCTGTCCAGTGGGTTGCCTTCCATCTGTCACCTAACAGCTGTCCAGTGGGTTTCCTTCCATCTGTCTCCTAACAGCTGTCCAGTGGGTTGCCTTCCATCTGTCTCCTAACAGCTGTCCAGTGGGTTGCCTTCCATCTGTCTCCTAACAACTGTGCAGTGGGTTGCCTTCCATCTGTGTCCTAACAACTGTCCAGTGGGTTGCCTTCCATCTGTCTCCTAACAGCTGTTCAGTGGGTTGTCTTCCATCTGTCTCCTAGCAGCTGTCCAGTCGGTTGCCTTCCATCTGTCTCCTAACAGCTGTCCAGTGGGTTGCCTTCCATCTGTCTGCTAACAGCTCTCCAGTGGGTTGCCTTCCACCTGTCTCCTAACAGCTGTCCAGTTGGTTACCTTCCATCTGTCTCCTAACAGCTGTCTAGTGGATTGCCTTCCATCTGTCTCCTAACAGCTGTCCAGTGGGTTGCCTTCCATCTGTCTCCTAACAGCTGTCCAGTGGATTGTCTTCCATCTGTCTCCTAACAGCTGTCAAGTGGGTTGCCTTCTCCCAACCTTCTCTGAGCTCTTGGAGGCCTTGTGACCCGACCATTTAACCGTGCACTCAGAGGTAAAACAACCCAGAATATCTCCGATGCCATCGTGTTCTGAGGACACCAGTTGAGAACTGTGCCATATTTCTCTTTGAGACTTGTTCTGTTCACCAAGGAAAAGATCTTTTGTCAAAGTTTCGTTCACACCGAAACGACCTTCAGCGACGTTGTCACGTTCTACTACTTTCCTAAACCTTTTGTCTGTAGGAATGATTACCTGCCAATGCAAAAGATTCATCAGCAGTCTTCCACTTTCTGCACAGCACTTTTCTGTCATCCAAATGTGACGAGCCTCGTTGCGCCGAAATAGCTGATGGCTCTTTTAGAAACTCCTAGGATTGATGGCACTTGGGCGTTTCTTTTCACACGACACTTGCCTGTTTCGTAAAACCTATTTAGCGCTATTTTCCCCGTTCTAAACAGCGTTTTCTCTTGTCAGTGCAAGGACTATGGAAAATTCAACATTCACTTCCATAGGAGTTTTATCTTCTTCTAGTTCAAGTATTCTTAATCTGACTCCCTAACGGATATATAGATTTGGAATATTTCAGAGAGTAATGAGCTATTTTTTTGTATTAAAGAGCGTAAATTGTACGTATAGTAGTAATTAGACAAGTGTGAAAAACCAACCCATCTGCCTCCCGGATTCGAAATCTGGTTACACTTCAGTTGCTCTACCATTCGAGTTAGTGCAGGGGCAATTCACACTTGCTTAAAAAAGGTTGTGATGGTTGTGCTGTAAAGCTTTCGCCATGTGATTTTAAAGTGTTGGGGCTCTCATGCGTTATTTATACCGACGAGAACCAAGCTTTTAAAACCACACTGCACGTAATATACACTGCACGACATTGTAATTGCCCCACCCAGAAGGAGTGAGGGGATAGGGGTGAAATGTAGCACATACATAGCAATACATATTGGCATGCCATGATTTAATTTGCAGCCACTTACAGGGGTTAGAAGATGAGATAACCCAGCACAATATGACTCTTCAGTAGGTGGTTGCACCGCCGTGAACGGCAATACAGGCAGCAATACGGGGTGGTATGGAGTCATACAGTCGACGGATATGGTCCTGAGGAATGGCACACCGAGCAGCGTTGACTTGCTCCCATAGTTCATCGAGATTCCGTGCTGGCTGGTGAGGAGATTGCACACATCATCCAATGTGGTCCCACAGATTTTCTATTGGGGATAAATCTGGAGATCGTGCTGGCCATGGCAATACTTGAACATGTGTCATGCCCACGTAATTTTATTACGTGTCCAAGATTTTATAGGCTTCGGGACAACATGAGATTAAGCTCAATTTTAAATTGTAACATTTTCGACTGCCTCAATTTTTGTGTTCAGTTCAACGAAGAAGAACTCGGACGCAGGCCCCGAACTTTCCAGATTGAGCGTGGAACCCCAGATGGCAGGGAGCTATGTGATATGCCTGGTAATAAACGTTGGCCGGAGGGGAGCTGAGATTCGCACCTCGGCTACTCTGGCCAATCCCGTACAGCCACGCATGCACGGAGGTGACCTCCACAAGTGGGACCAGCGAAAAAGGAAGAAAGAATTTTGGCGAAGACAATTCAGTCCCTTCTTCTCGTCCGGGCTGTGTGGTCGGTAGCAATGGTCTTCTCCAGTCAGCAGAATCCCGAAGTGTGAACAGTATGTGCAGGGGAAGCGCTAAACAGCCAAGGCTCCCAGCAACTTGAAGCGCGGCAGCCCAGTGATCGCCGTCCCGAGGGACACCTGATTTGCCGAGGTAAGAGGGTTACTGTAATGGAACTGGCTCCGCTTTTCTTTTGCATTTGAATGTATTTCTGTGAACGGCCGTCACGGAAACTAGAGTAAAACTGTCTTAACTGTTAGGGACTGTCAGAGTCACGAGCAAGTAGCTCTTCATTTTCATCCTTAATTGAAAGGGGCCATGCTGGAGACATTGTTGAATCTGTCCCAAAAGTGGGAACTGCATATGTGTAGAATGTTTGAAGGTAATTTTGTAAATAAATGTGTATTTTATTGTTAACTGAAAATTTATCTCAGTTCTCATTATTGCAAATGTCTGTTAGCTTGATTGTGTGTCCAGGAATTTGCTTCGATTGTTACAGCAAGGAACGCATCCCGGCCTAAAAGTTGTGCCGCCCTAAAAATATACAAGGGGGGTCACAACACACGTTGCAAACATTATCTGGAGACCCTAGTAGTGTCTCATGCTGGAAAATGGGCTGCTGCATGCCTCCCAGGAACGGTAACAAAATGGGCTGCAGAACCGTGCTAACGTATGATGCAGCTATCAGTGTTCCTGTGATGTGCACAAGAGGTGACCTGCTGTCATATCCAATAGCACTCCATACCATTATGCTTGGCTGATGGGCAGTGTGCTGGTCACGAATAAAAGCTGGATACGTCCTCTCGTCAGGTTGCCGCCATACACGAACCCTTCGATCGTCAGCACCCAGACAGAAACGGGATTCACCACTAAACACAGCAATGTTCCATTCGTGACCCCAGTTCCCACGACTTCGGTACCAAGCTAGACGAGCGTTGCAATGGTTTGCAGTCAATGGCAGTCAACGTAATGGTTGCCTAGAGTGCAGGTGTACCTCATGCAACCTTTTGTTTACCATTCGGGACGTTATGGAGACTTCCATGGCTGATGACACAGCCCGTCGAATATCGCCAGCAGTGCTCTGTTGTGATGAACGAGCATGTCGCACAATGCGCCTATCAAGCCATGCTGCATCTATCAGATGGCAACACTCCCTCTGCAAAACACGCTAGAAATTTCATTTCGCCACTGTTTCCAACAGCATCCAACAGTTTGTGCATCCCGATGAACATGGGCAGCGACACGGCATATAGTCCATCCAGCTTCACATAGGCATATAATTTTTCCTCTCTCTAAAGCATCCAAATGGTGATAAACCTGCCGATGTCATGTACTATGCATTTTCAGCCTTCGCTGAAAAGTTTCCAAGTGGAACCAACTAATCTCAACTGTTCGCACGACTTGGTTCCGCACACAATACCATCCCTGTTCCTTCTTTCACCTTATATCTCTTGTGCCACACACGTCATTGGCTCCGGATTATCATCATTTGCATATCTCAACTGCGCACATCCACTCTTCTATTTGCATGTTTGTATGACATGTCCTTCTGGGACTTTCAATGTCGAGCAGTGTACTTTCGGTTATTCTGATGCTCAGCATCGAAGCTCTGGATGGAATAAACCTGTCCCCCGTAGGTCGGCAACCAATTTGATAGCAAGGAATGAATCTCACTACAGTGCTATGCTACAGATACGGCTGTCGAAAAGCCATTCAATGGAAGCTTCATTCCTTCCTATCAAAGTGCACATGTTGTTAGTTTTTTTTTTCAAAACTACGATTAATTCATTTTAGTTGTGATTTTTTTCTACCGAGTTGTTTTGTTAAAAGATATAAAATAACTGATTATGCTTTGCTTAACGGATGGATCTGAGCTTTTCACGTGAACAGCTCAAACGCTGTTCAGTTCGGTCTGGTCGACAGACATAGTAGTGAATAGTAGCGTGAGAAGAGGATGGACAGCTGCCCCACCCCTCGAAATTCGGAGAGTGTGCAAAGAGTATATTTTGCCCACCCTCGAAATTTGAATCTGTTTTTAACCTGTCGCAAATGATACCTACAGGAAAACGATTTCTGTGTTCTATCTCAGCTCCCATTGAAAATCAGAGACAATTTAGAGCTACACTCGAATTGAAATAGTATTTGCTGTGCTCATTTGGAAAGACCTTGTTATAACAAATGGGATGATATTCCATCTCCAAAGCCCTAATTATACGAGATTATCCCTCTGTAGCTGATAAGTATCGAAAAAGCAGCAGAAAAATGGCTTAGAAATTGGAAAATATACTATTTCTTGCTCCCCTGATTAGCAAATACGGTACGACATTAGCCGATTTCTGGTGTGATCATGATATTCACCTTGGGTTGGCACTCCCTTGGTTAGAAGCTGTGACGTCATGGGCGTAACTTTTATGTTTATATATATCCCACCCATCCTGGTTTTTTGGACTTCACACTGGCGAATATGGAAAATGATGGTTTTTAAAAATATTGAATTTTGATGTTTTCGAACTTTAGTACTGTCGCTCAAAAAAGTATCCGAACACTACGGTTGACTACAAAATTCAGAAAAAATATCTGGCAACGATTTTTTAGGAATTAGTGATCTGGCAACCTTCGTGTCACGTGACACGAAGGTTGCCAGATCACTAATTTCGAAAAAAATCATTGCCAGATATTTTTTCTGAATTTTGTAGTCAACCGTAGTGTTCGGATAATTTTTTGAGCGACAGTACCATTTTATCCGTGCAAATTAAACGTATTGGAACGTCCAACGTTGGTGAAATACTATATTACCTATAATAATAAAAGTCGATGCATGAGTGTGTCTGTGTATCTGTGATCGCCATAATTTTTCACCATAATAAGGCTAGTGACCTAAAATTTTGGCAGATAATTAAGAGTAGCAGAATATTTTGCATAAATGTTGATAAATCGTTACGCTATTATTATATCTTTGTGGTCTGATTTTATTAACAATGCATGATGATATATAACACAGGCAATATCAAATGTATCATTCCCATATGAGACGCGCGACTTGATTCCACTATTTAAAATTTACTGTCGTTCTAGAGTTAGATATTTTTCACTTCATACAATTGGTCAAAAGGAAGAATAAAAGAATGTAGTTGCCCGAAGTTAAGCTGCTTTACTTTAAATCTCCTTTAACGAACGTTACTTGATGGTGACGTTACCTATTATTCAAATACACTGCTCACAAAAATTAGGGGATATTTCAAAATGAACATGAAGCGATAAAAAAAGAAGCATTTGATTTTTTTTTATTAAACAAGAACATCAGAAAAGCAAACGACAAGTCAAAAAAAGTTGTTCGATTATGCAAATGAGATGCAAAACCAACTTTTATTTCATTGGTGAAAATGCACTATACAAAAGGCTGAAAGTACTGGAGTATCTGCACGTTCCCTGATCTTGAAAGTGCACTTCCTGCAATTTCCCAGCCTTTGCAATGCCCCTGCAACACGATTTGTTCGAATGCGAAGCATGGAGAGCCATAGGACGTCTGCAAGCTGGTCAAACACAGACGACAGTGGCAACAGCACTTGGAACATCCCAAAGCGTGATTAGCAGACTGTGGAATCGCTTTCAAGAGACTGGCAGAGTACGAAGAAGACGAGGGCAGGGTCGCCCATCTGCCACAACAGCAAGAGATGACCGCTACTTGACCTTATAGGCAAGAGGGAACAGGCGCAGCAATGCAACAGAGCTGCGGGGGCAGTTTCTTGCTGCCACTAGACGACGGATATGCACCCAGACCATACGAAATCGGCTCCATCGTGTTGGACTGCATGCCCGGCGACCAATAGTATGCATTATGTTATCTGCTGAACACCGTAGAATCCGTAGAAGGTGGGCTGATGAGCATTGTCATAGGACCCGTGATGAGTGGTCAACTGTCCTCTTCTCTGATGAGTCACGGTTCAGTCTGCAGCCTGACAATCATCGTGTCCTGATCTGGCACATGAGTGAGGAACACGGGAGAATATACGTTTCATGCGAGAAAGGACTCCTTCGGTGGTGGTGGAATCATGGTGTGGGCTAACATCAGCATTGGTGGTTGTACCAACCTCCACGTCATCAGAAACGGATCGCTGACTGCTGTCAGATATCGAGATGAGGTCCTGCACCCTATAGTGGTATCCTATGCTGGAGCAGTTGGAAACAACTTTCTTTTCATGGACGATAATGCAAAGCCCCACCGTGCGCATCTCGTCAACAACATGCTTCAGGAGGCAGGAATCGAACGCATGGACTGGCCTTCACGTTCTCCAGACCTGAATCCCATTGAACATGCTTGGGATACACTGGGAAGACGTCTGGTAAACCGTCCAATGCCTCCCACAACACTTCTTGAGCTGGAAGTTTCCCTGGAGCAAGAGTGGCAGAGGATCCCACAAGAACTGCTGAACATTCTGATCCTGTCCATGCCCCATCGCTGTCAGTGTGTTTTGGCAGTCTTGGGTGACCATACATCCTACTGAACAGTCAATGTATGGCACTCTCGTCCAGTTTGACATGCTTCTGTTCACCCCCACCAATATGTCACTTGCTACTCAATCACGACAATTCAGTTTGCATCTCATTTGCATAATCGAACAACTTTCTTTGACTTGTCCTTTGCTTTTCTGATGTTCTTGTTTAATAAAGATAATTCAAATGCTTCTTTTTTTTTTATCGATTCATATTAAATTTGAAATATCCCCTAATTTTTGTGAGCAGTGTACATTTTCAGTTCACCGTTGGCTTTTATTCGGAAACGATCTTTTAAATGCAAAATATTGTCCGACCTACGAAATTTTATGCGTATAAAAAAAACCTTTAAACGTACGAGTATATATTTTATTTTCCAAGAGGCAAAAAAAAATTTAAAGAATATTGCAACGCAGATAAAATATATATTTAATACAACTCAAAGGTATATAACTTATTTTTCTGCCCCAGAAAAGAGCTGCAGGAAAAGCTCAGAAAATCGATATTATTGAGTTTTATTTTCAATGGAAGCGTTCTACGTTCAGTCATCTGATATACGAAGAAGAAAGTTTCTGTGTCTGTCCGCTTATGCACTCGGCACCCAAATGAGCTTTCCCCCCCGCGGAAGATTACAGGCTATGCTATGTGTGAACCCTCTGGGATTAACCGCAACCGGTGTGGACGGGTTCGAAATTCTCGAAATTCCCATAAGACTTAACAATAGTGTTTGTTGAAAATAATTTTTACCTTTAAACGGAGAAATAATTCAATAAGTTCTTTTTTGCTTTCACACGAAAAAAATATTGTTTCAGAGACGGGAAAATAACTCGAGCTGTACACGAGGATTTTTGTTAAATTTAAGTCGTTTGAAAGAACATGAGAGGGACCTAAGAATTTTTTTTTTTTGAAATGAAGGCGTTAGGAAACTAAAAAGAATTCATATTAAATATTAATAAAATTAACGAAATTTATAAAGTGTATATTTATTTCTTATATTTTATTAAAATATACTTTAAATTAAAAAAGTATATCTGATAAAATATATTAATTAATAAATGCATTAAACAATAAATATTGTTTTTCTTTTTCATTGTACGTTACATTCTTAGTATATATACAAATTCAATAGTGCATACAATTTCGCACCACTTGGACCCTGCATACACAATTTGCTCATATTTAAATTTTTTCCAGCTAAAAAGTTACGTATGCCTTGTAAATTGCATTAGAAATATTCATTTATGAAAAAATTAATTTTCTGTTCTGTTTGAATTCCAACTCAGATCCATTAGCTCATGCAGTGTACATCTAGAGGACATGAGACTGTCATGAAACTTTACTTAAGATGATGTTATTATGCTCCTTACTTTTGCGAATTGGGATAGATGAAAGTATGTGACGGTATCGCAAAATAAAACTTGATAAACTAAGCTATAATTTTTCACTGGATCTTGCATAATTTAATGAATCTTTACAATTTTGCAAATGACAATGACTTTAAAAATATGTATGAAAAAATATATATTTTTTGCAATGACTTTAAAAATATGTTAGAGATCGTGTTCTCTGCCGTTTACGTTAGAATTGCTGGATTCCACCCCCCCTACAAATTTCTATTTGTTTACCCCTTCTGAAACTAAGGCAGATGGGAGGATTTTTTTCCATTAAAAGAGTTATAGAACATTGAATGTAACATCGCATGGCTGAAATATGGTAGAGTAATAAATTATCACAGGAAAATGTCCTGTAGACAAGAAACACTTGAAATAATTAGATGTTCTGAGTGGGATTCGAACCCACATCTCCCCTGTTCTGAGTGGGATTCGAACCCACATCTCCTAGAAGCATGACAGGCATCATAACCGCTAGACCACCAGAGACTAAACAGTTCCCTTCAACCATGTGATCTATATAAGCATTTCTACCTCCTGGTTGATTCGTCACTGGCGCCATCTATGTCGGGAATCGCGCAGATTTTTTTTTAAACTAAATTATTCCAATACCACCAGAGACTAAACAGTTCCCTTCAACCATGTGATCTATATAAGCATTTCTACCTCCTGGTTGATTCGTCACTGGCGCCATCTATGTCGGGAATCGCGCAGATTTTTTTTTAAACTAAATTATTCCAAGTGTTTCTTGTCTACAGGACATTTTCCTGTGATACTTTGTTAGTGAATTTTTTTATAACGCTGTGAGCATGAGTGACAAATATTACTACCATCATTGCCGATTTCCGACACAGACGATTTCCTGCCCGATTTCCGACATAGATAGCCAGTGGTGAATCGACAAAATGTGGGAATGCTTATATGTCACATTGTTGAAGAAACTGTTATTTTCTGGTGGTCTAACGATTATGACGCCTGGGATGTTATTTTTGGGAGATGGGTTCGAATCCCACTCAGGGCAACCAATGTTTTTCAGCTATTTTTTTCAATCGAAAAAATGGTAATTTTATAAAGTGGAGAAATATGAAAGAAACGTTTAGAGATACATAGTTAATCATGTGACCTTACACAAAAGAATAGTTTATGGTCAGAACCATACCGTGCCCGAGTGGGTTAGCGCGCTTGGCTACTGATCAAACGGACCTGGGTTCGGGCCTCGTGGAAGGGATGGATGTTTGTGTTGTCTTTCTGCTGAGGTCTTGCTCATTCTCAAGACCTTATACTCTGACGTATTAAACTGGAAAGCTCCTGTCAGACCTCTGTGGCAAGCAGTTGCTTGAGGGGATATTCAATATGATTTTATTGTGCTCAATTCACTGAGGCAAAAGTAGACTTTTCGCATGTAAAGTGAGTTACCAGAAATGCTTCAAAGTGCTGCGGTGAAACCTCTCTACGGTGTTTCTCTCAGCATTCAACAACTTCTTTCAATTTTAAAGGAAAAGATGACTAGAGATGAAGACCTCATCACGGTCTTCATCTGTATTCATGTATTCCTTTTAAATAAATTTCACATATTTTAATACAACCTTCAGTTTAATAGTTATGTGGGACCGCAAACATATCTCACCCTTCACTTAGCTCTAAGGATACCATTTATTTTATCCTCTTTGCGTACAGGATGCGAAATTGACTGTTGGCGATGTTTCTCATGTAATATCTTGATACTCTGCAATTCCTTTTTATATAATTTTTTTTCTCTCTCCATTAACATGATAGCTGCCTGACAACTCTGAAAAATGTGTTGGATGTTGTTTACGTCATCATTAATGAATTCCCCCCATGTCGTTTCCTATTTGTTCCCCACTTCCCATTTCTCGTATTCTTTTCGAGATTGTAACAGACCCGGGGGTGGGCCCTTCTTCCCTCCATGTGTGTGAACTTTTAACCTCTGGGAATTTTTCACTAACTAATAATGCCAGAATTACAATACTCGGTTGCTGAAATCACTGGACTATATACGTGGCGGGTCGGTATGAAAGGAATATCTCTGTAAAGAAATTTTCATTTCATACAGACTTTATTAATATGTCAGAAGGAATTAGTATATTAACATTGTATGACTGAGAATTACATCTCTAAGAATCTGTCTCGAAATAAAAAAATCCGTTACATTTCTTGATTTATGATCGAAAAAGATGGCCGACTTTTGCTTAAAAACTTGAAGTGAATGACATTAATTTTATAGGCAAAAGCAAACTCGACTCATGCATATACATTTTATATTTCAGCATTATATTTTTATACATTATATTTTAATGCTGAGCTCTATTGTTTAATTCGGGGTTATCTGTACATAGACTAATGCTTTTTTAAAATACCGATTTTAAATTACTTATTACTTAGGAAGGAGAATAATTACATACCTATGCTATGCTTAAATTTTCTGAAAGCGACTGAGCTCTCAAAAGCTTCTTCTATTGCTTTAATGTATACTCTTTATGTGCACTTTTTTTTACACCAGAAGCAATACAGAGCGCAATCACAGATATAAATCGACAAGGAACAGCGACTGCCTCCCAGCAAGTCCCTAAATACAAGATTCCCAATCCTATATCCACATCGCAAGCAAGTTGTCGCATAGGTGTTCCCCAACACCTAAGCAACAACGAAAACAGTTGACGCCAACAAGGACGACATCTTCACAGCCGTTCCCTTACATGAGTTTAAAGAGCAACTGTCTTTTTTTGAATTTCACTTCCTTTGTTGGAAATACAGCCGTTGCAGTCATGTGATGTTTTCCGGGGGTGTAAGGTTCACACGTTCCAATCAGACCCGCCCACGTTCCAAGCGAGTGGACGACCTTTCTAGAATACAACTCCGATCGCGGGACTTGATTAAACACATATGCTGTTTTTCACCCAGCATCAGAGCTGCCCTTCTTGTTGCTAGGCAGAAAAATGGGGCTCCTGGCTCGTCCTAGCCGATCGAGTCCTTACAGAGAGATTTGCTCCGTCTGGAGACGGAGCAAATATCTCTGTGAGGAATATCTCTGTAAGGAAAATTTCCTTTCATACCGACTTTATTAATATGTCAGAAGGAATTAGTATATTAACATTGTATGACTGAGAATTACATCTCTAAGAATCTGTCTCGAAATAAAAAAATCCGTTACATTTCTTGATTTATGATTGAAAAAGATGGCCGACTTTTGCTTAAAAACTTGAAGTGAATGACATTAATTTTATAGGAAAAGCAAAAATTAAAAATCACTACAAGTGTACATTTAAAATGTGCAGAAAAGTATTACACGTCTATATTCACAGTCAAAAATAACGATCAAATAAATATGTAGATAAAATATTTTTAAACAATAAAGGTAAATAGATTGTGATATTTTTATGCTATGCTCTGTTGATTTTTACATTTGAACACTAGATTCTTAATTTCAGTGATATTTTAAAATGAAGATGCTTCTTTTATTTTGAACAAGTTATGTTCTGAATTTTGTGTTTCACAATTTTACACATCTTAATAAAGTGTTTTGTTGTTGTTGTTTTTTTCAATAAATATATCTCAAAGATTTTGTAAACAGGAAAGCATACAAATATTTTCTTCGGGCGGTATCACCCAGTAAGAAATTATGCAATTCTACGCGTAGAGGAAGAAAAAGAAATGATAAAGGGAAAAAAATATTAAAATAAAGATATTAAAAAATGTTATGATCGTGTCTGAACAATTGCAGAGAAAAGATGGTATTAAGAGAGTTGGGAATAGGAACCGAAGAAAGTGAAAGAAGAAAAAGGACACAGAGAAGAGAATAAATAGATGAAGAAAAATGGAAGACGTGAGAGAGGATTTGGAAGAAGAAAAATGGAGGGATGAAGAAGAATTACACGATGAATCTTTACACCAGGCCCATCCAAACCTCGGCTCATTGCAAAAGAACTTGGGCTCATAAAACAAATAATCAATATATTGAATCTGGTTCATTTCATCTAATTTTTTGACGAAACTTTTTTAGGAGCATTATCAAATGATTTTGCCAATTCTTAGTATTAATTAAAAATGTATATATTTGTTTTTAATGATGATATTTCCTTCATTCCTTAAAAATACTTTTTTTTTCAATTCTTTACTAATTTAGAAATGTCCGCTTCCATTTTTAATAGAGGGTTTTCTCGTGCAGCTCTCTATAAGAATATGGTATTTTTTCCTAACGGTTCTCCATTATGTTAGGGTTGGACGGGCATGATGTAAAAGACTCTAACAAAGAAAACCTAAAGAATATATTCCATGATAATACACTCCGAGTGTCTTAAAAATTCTAAATAGTACATACTGCAATTATTCGTATAAAAATATAAACGAAGCAATGGTTCAGTTTCAATGAAAACAACAATGGAAATGCAGATAGCAAAGTGCTTGGCTGCGTTGTGGAGGGATCTGGGAAAAGATCCGGAATAAGTCATGGATGTTTCCTTTCTTGTGTTATATTTCTGCTGAGATCTCGACTTCCTCACAGATCTTTGCCACTTTATATCTTGCTATTTTACACTGAGAGGCTCCTGTCAGACCTTTATGACAAGCAGCGGCTTGACGGGTAATTTATTTATATATTTTATTACATCGATCTTACCCGTGTTCGAATATCGGCAGTTTGACCTCAACAAAATAATATAAAAATTTCATCTACTTATTTTTAATGCCTCTGTGATAAAAACTATCTTTTTATTTTGGTGCCATCCCGAGCAAAATATTTTTCATTTCTTCCAACGGACAATAATAAAGAAATTCTGCTCGCTGTGCCCCCCCCCCCCCCTTCGCTAACCATAATAAGGACTCCATGGGCATCACATAACAATCAAAAGAGGTGACAGGCTGCCTCTCTGCTGATGGATGCCTCTCCTCTTCTTCTCTCATTGCCATAACAACCCCAACCACCACAAGACACCGACTTCTTAATGCCTGGAATGCATTCATTATTTCTTCGCCATTGTCCTTCATTATTTCGCACTAGATTCTCCTCCTTTTTTCCACTTTTCCTTTGTCGACTTTCATAACGGTTTTGCAAACGATTCGGAAGTCCGTTCTAGGAAGCTTACTCCTCTAGCGCTGCTCAAATATCGAGATGCGATTTCGCGCTTCCTGCTCTCCAGACCCAAGTAATCGTCACCAAATGCCAAGAATTTTACATCAAACGCTTCCATTGCATTGAAGGGAATCAAAAAGAAGGGCAGAGAGCGGTATCTTCCTGCTGTTCACATGATAAATTTTCTGGTTTACCTAACACTTATTACAAACGCCGCGACATATATAAGTACACGTGGGTTTCACCAGATGAGCTGCATAAGAATATGATTGATTATATATTAATTAACGGCAAATGGGCTAGTTCTGTTAGGAATACCAGGTTATACATGGGAGCTGAAATTGGATCTGACCATTACCTTGTTAAAAGTGTCTTGCAACTTAAACTTAAAAGTGTTGTGCTAAGGTTAAAAAATTACCTTTAATTCTGAAGCTCTGAAAGACCCAGTAACAACTAAAGTTTACCATGACAGGCTACTTAGTCAATATGACAGTCATGATTTACTTACTACTGAAGTTGAGGAAGATTGGTACAGTTTTAAAGAGACTTTTCTGGAAACTAACAGTACTCTTTTAGGAAAAAAGGAGCAGAGGAGGCAAAATTATTTTAGTAATAAATGATAAGATAATTTAGTGTAGGAATATCATAAATCAATACCTTACTAGTTCTAATAGAAAGCGTTACAGAGAGTTTAATAAACGTGTAAAGGATCAGTTAACTGCTGAGGCGTAGAATAGGAGAGGCCCTAATAACCTCTCCTATCCTACGCCTCATGTTAAGAATCTTTGGCTTGATGTCGTGACTGACAAAGCCGAGGAATCAGTTAGACAGCACAACAGCAGAGAACTGTACCACATAGTCAATGTTTTGTGTGGAAAGAAAATGACATGTATACAGGAATTGAAGGATAAACAAGGTAAGATTATAGAAGGTGAGGATTCTGTCATAGCCAGGTAGACTGATCATTTCAGAGATGACTTAAATAATGTGGTTAGTTCTATTCTCATTGTAATAACGATAGATGCATTACTGGCTTTAACGTTGGTCCTATAACACAGTCTGAAGTTATTTTAGCTATTTCTAAACTTAAACTACATAAATCCCCACGTCAAAAGGATGGACTACCTATCGGTGCTCGAGGATGCCATGACCTCGATAGAGATTGCCGACATTGTGGAGGTTATGGAATAACTAAAATACAACAACAAAAGGTTCTTTTCAGAACCACTTCATTTGTGTAGAAAGGATTATCGATCGTACAATTTCTGTTCACAACTCTTCTCTATCTATACATTTTTTTTCTTCTCTATCACCCGTTAACAGAGTAAATTTTAGAGGGATGCTTAACCTTCAGTATAATTTTACACAGTGTGTTAGGATTAACAACTCTTATAGCGCAGTTATTGGTGGTAGGATCCCTCTCCACTTTTAAAATTTAGATCTTACACCAAAACCCGACAGTCTTTCATATACGTATTTTTATAACCATTTTAAACCAACACTTATTTCTTTTAGCCCTAGCGATTACTGGTTGTCGCATTTTTACTAGAAGAAGACCTACGCTGCACTAACACGCCCCGCAGAAAATAAAATAATGCTATTGGGTGAAAAATTAATAAAATCTGATTATACGCGTCATGATGAAAAATATTGAGGGGTAATAGGGCCGACCTAAAAGACTCCGTGTTCGGATCCTCACCCTGGACAACGTTTAACTGACGGATGGTTAAGTCCTACGAAATTATTCCAAACGAGGAATCACAAGGGTTTTATTGAATCCTGGATCTGTGCTGCTTTCGTATCAGGAGCACTGCCTTACATCGTGGAAACCCACTCACAGCCTAAATCCGTGATTAAGCACTCGAAATTTTTACAAGTCCAGAGACGGTTCTCCGTATTCCCAATTTCCTTTACTAGTTCACTTCAAAAACATCGTGATTGCAAAAGTATGACTAATAAAACTAACTGTTTTAATTCCTATATATCCGTTGAGCGACAAGTTTTAAAAATACTTATTACCGTTGTATTCTTGGCACGGGGGAGTAACACTGTTCGAAGAATAATCAGGTAAAACCGTTTTTAAAAAATCGTTTCCTTCGTCGTTTACCGGTGAACGTATGTCTCATCACGCTGATGAAATCGGGTGAAAAAATTTTTTTTTTGTACGAGGTAGAATGTTAAAAGTACGTTGCGTAAAAAACTTTAGTTCCATCACGAATGCACGTTAATGGAGTAGGGAGGCATTAGTTTAATACTTCAGCTATAAAAAATAATACATAGGCTCACTCGAGCATGTCCTCTCAACTTGCCTGCACTAATCCGCTGAAATTTTATTTGCAAAGTCCGTTTTAATCAACACTTATTTCTTTTAACCCACCCCTGCGACTATTGGCTGTCACATTTTTACTAGAAGAAGGACTACCTCACAGTAGCAGTCCCGCAGAAAAAAAAATGCTATTGGGTAAAATCTGATTTTATTCCTCGTGATGAAAAATATTGAAGGTAATAGGGTCGACCTAAAAGATCCGTGTTCGGATCCTCACTCCGGACGGTTATTAAAAAACCTTTTGTTAAAAAAAAGTCCTACGAAATTAAAAACTCCCCTGTTACGCGACGTTGTTTAAAAATACTTATTACCGCTGTATCCTCAGTACATGACGCAAACTCTTTCCTAGGAAGTAACGCTATTCGATGCATCCCCAGTTACATGCTTTTACAGGGTAAAGACTGTGTGCCAGAATGCTATAGAAAGAATGTTAAAAGTAGAATTCATACGCTTCCGTAAAAAAAACTTTAGTTCCAACATGAGTTAAAGGGGTATGGTTCGACTCAGGAAGAATAGGATTTGGCCTCGTACATTAGAAAAGGGAACAAATCCATCCCCGGTGCCCTTTGTTAGGTGATAGTATTAACATCCTCACCTCAAATTTTCATACGACATTCTGGGGTTAAGTTTCAACTTTTATTTTTTCCAACTGCAATAAAGCGCTGTTTCTGTGGAACGCGAGTGACTTCGACGATCCACACTAACGACTGTGCACTAAAAAACAAATCCCATAGACAATAAAGAACTAAAAAAGTCATTAAAACAGTGAATGGACTTATGTAATGTACAGAGCTTGACAACAGTAATATAGACAGAAGTCCTCGCTTACTATCATAACCCTCGATGCTTGCGAAATTATCAAAGATGAATAGAGGTCTGTAAAGTTCTGATCGCACAATCTTCTGAATTCATTCTGGTGTAGATGTTGCAGGATCACAAGGGATGTTTTACACATTCAAGGACTTTTTCCGACATTCGTTAATCAAAGTGTCTACACATCAGACTCATCATTACACCGACAAACTACCTATCCATAGGCTGAGTAAGCATTTAGAATGAAAAATTGAGTTTGCTTTCATTACAACCTCATAACTTAATTTTCAGATGCACTCCACTGATTCGTAAAACTGTCATTACGTATGCTTTCTCTCACTGTATCTTTCTAATAAATCATACACCCCAGAGTAGATAAATCGCAAGCATCATCAGATCTGATTCCATATATCTGCTTATGACGAAAATCTCACAATAGCCTATCCAATACTTTACCATAACCGATACATCCACAAGTTACGATTACCAGCATCTGTCCCATTGACAGTGGGTTAGTTACTTCTCACAAAGTCAAGGTTTGAGATCCATAGTAAGACATGAATGTTACCGAACACCTATGTCGTGTGAATGCTAACTGTTAAGACAGATAGTTGCATATATTTTTTTAAAAGATACATCGAATGCACTCTTACACGCACGAACTTTCCATTTCCTAACGTGTGAGAGGAAAGTGTGAACAGTCATTCTTTCACAACAAGTCAATGTTGACTGCATTAAATATGATTCGAACGGAAGACAATCTGAATAGCCGCTTTTGTTTGGAAATTTAAAATCTGAAAAACTCACTGGAAAACAACAATATTTCCACGAAAAGTTGGGTCCCAGAATCGATCCGCTAGAACTAACTTTGCATTCTCTGACTTCAACCACCGATAAAACGTAACGTAAGCTCTCTCGCGGTTATTTCAAGGTGCTTTCACACACTCTTGTCAGAGTTCCTGGCCCCCCCTACTACGTTTCAATAAGCGCATAAGTGTGTGAAGGTGGCTAGCTGCAAACACAAGTTTCGCTACAATATAACACTGAGATGTCTGTTTAGTTATTTTTCCCTGTTTCTATACTAGTGTGGAATTCTTAGAACAAGTGGTACAGTGCGAAAGTGGTTAGCACACGTTTTTTGATATGTATCCTATTTGGAAATAACAGTGCCTATGGAGCATTACTCCTGTGCATACCATAAGCATAATGCCTCGCGATTCTAAGAGTTCCCCGAACCGATATTAATCTTATTTTTGTAGTTCAACGGAGTGCTTTGAGCTTGCTCGACCTCTGTCACGGGTTGGACCGGTATTGCACTACTTCCAGTAGCGGTCCACATATTTAATCCAGAATTAGTACATGCAACATTTAAAGTTCTTTTGTAATCGTATCAGCTGTAGAGCAGAACAGGATACTTCAAACCACGACAAACAATATTGCAGAAGTAAGATTGTGAAAGAGAAGCGATAGGAAAGCACACTACCTGCATTCTCACATTAAAAGAAAACGTAAGCGTTCGTAACAGAGGGCGCCCGATGCCAGCTTAAAAGGCGACAAGAAAGCTGGAAACAATGGTTTAACCATTCATTTTTTAAGTATTAGGCCGTTAATGTTACAATTTCTTGAACAACGTTCATAGCTGCTGTAGATACAAGTCTACAACATTCACTCTTCTGTGTAAGCATGCGAATATTACATTTCAGATGTATGTGCACCAAATATTCGGTTGAGAATAATATTTAAAAACATCAGTGTGAACTCGTGGGTACATAAAACGTGTCTCCTTCTTGTGTCTCTTCATATCTATATACCATTCTTACGAGCACAAAAGATAGAACTTTCGAAGGAACATGAAGCATGTATCAGTTTAAAAAAAAAAGATTTCTGTGCTTCGAACGTTTAACCAGCACCATCTATCGGGTAGAGGAATCCTCACAACTAAGAAACAACCAATGGATTGAACTACAGTGAAATCCTCACACGGGACAAGCCACTCACTTTGAAAATAGGTGATAAATCTTCGAGATCAATAGCTGAAGGTTGGGTAGAAGGTTGGGGAAAGAGACCGGGTAGAAGGGTTGGACCAGTATTGCACCGATGGGTTGGCACGGACCCTGCAACAGTGATGGGTTGCCCCGGATCATGCACCAGTGATGGGGTGGACCTGAACCAGCACCAGCGATGCTATTTATTGGTGAATTACCCGTACTAGCAGAGTTGTAAGAGCTGGTACATGGTGAATGCAAATCGGTTCATACATATATCGTGGCTACTTCTTCATATCTCTATTCTTCCGAACACAAATGTTAAAAGATTTCATGCAGCAGTTAAGAAACAGTAAATAAGTGATTTTCCGCGTTTCCAACACCATCTATCAGGTAGAGGAATCCTCAAAACTAAGTAACAATACTAGAAAAATCGCGGTCCATAATATTTATATTCATGTATTTCATTTTCTTTTTACGAGGCATCTGACAGATAAGACAGAGGGCGCCATGTGTTACTCTTCTGTGTAAGCATGCGAATATTACATTTCAACTGTGTGTGAACCATGTATCCAGTTGAGAAGAGTATTTAAAAACATCAGTGTGAACTCATGGATACATAAAACGTGTCTCCTTCCTGTGTCTCTTAATATCTATATACTATTCTTACGACCACAGAAGATAGAACTGTCGAAGGAAGATGGACTATGCAACAGTTAAAAAACGATTTTCCGAAATTGAGCTTTTCACCAACGCCATCTAGTGCCAACAATGTTGATTTTCTGATTCAAGTAAAAAGAAGATTGTTACTTTCAGTCTGTTTATGAATATGTAGGAGAATGTTTCCCTGATCTTATGCAAAGTATATTCTTGTGTGGTGTATGGTATTATTCAATTGATGTCTTTCTAAGTGTATGCATATATCTGTGCGATGGACTAAGTTTTTTCTCACATACTTGTTTCGTCTCTGTAATTGTATGTTTGTGCGTGCATATGTTTCTGTGTGCGGGTGAGTGTGTGTGTGCATGCATGCGTATGTTTTCATGTTTGTTTCGCTGAATCGGATGTGTGTGTGTGTATGTATACGTCTTCATGTCTCTCTCGCGGTGTCTGTATGTGTTAAAAGTGTCTGTATGTGTTATCGTATGTTTGTCCACATGCAAGAATAAACATATTGTCTTACAGAAGAAGAAGCTAACAATTTAAAACTAGACTATCTTAACTTGAATACTCATATTTCAGGAGGTGTAAGGATTTTTCTTCGACACGTTCGAATATATTTTTTTAACACGACCGTCTTACGTTACATTTCCTGTCAGATGTCTCGTAACGAACAAAACGTGTTTGTGTTTTTTTGCTAATATAGAAGAGAACACACAACCGAGAATATTTCCAAACTTAGAATAACATAGCATCCTGACGCGTTAAGAACGAAACGGAGGGGTACTAACAACTGAACCATGACTTGAAACGATCGAAATCCTTGTTGTTTCACGCAAGAGTGGCGAAGGATGTAAAACATGTAATAATCTGAAAAGGTAAATCCCGTTGTTTCAAAAAGAGGACCTTTTATGGTACAAGGATTTTTCAGGAGTATTACGTTTTATCACCCTTCGTCCCTTGCGCGACACAACAGGATTTCGATCGTTTCAAGTCATGGTTCAGTTGTTAGTACCCCACCCTGTAAAAGCATGTAACTGGGGATGCATCGAATAGCGTTACTTCCTAGGAAAGAGTTTGTGTCATGTACTGAGGATACAGCGGTAATAAATATTTTTAAACAACGTCACGTAACAGGGGAGTTTTTAATTTCGTAGGACTTACGTTAAAAAACCATCTGGAGAGAGGATCCGAACACGGATCTTTTAGGGCGACCCTATTACCTTCAATATTTTTCATCACGAGGAATAAAATCAGATTTTTCCTTTTATTAAATTTTTACCCAAAAGCATTTTTTTTTCTGCGGGACTGCTACTGTGAGGTAGTCCTTCTTCTAGTAAAAATGTGACAGCCAATAGTTGCAGGGGTGGGTTAAAAGAAATAAGTGTTGATTAAAACGGGCTTTACATCAGTTATACGTATATTAATATGAAAAGACTGCCGGGTTTTGGTGTAAGATCTAAAGTTTAAAAGTGGAGAGGGATCCTACCAGAATTAGACATCTACAGTAGAATGAACTCCAAAGATTGTGCGGTCAGAACTTTACAGAGCGCTATTCATCTTTGATAATTTCGCCAGCATCGAGGGTTACGATAGAGAAAGCAAGCTTGAAGCAAGAACGTATAAGGATGTTAATACTATCACCTAACAATGGTGTATCAACTATCACCAGGGATAATGCTAAAGATTTTCGTATTTTTTCCACGGAATTATACACTGTACATTTCTTATGACATTAACAATTGTTCCCTTTTCTAATGTACAATGTCAAATCCTATTTTTCCCTGTAACTGCTACATACTTTAATTGTGATGTCGACCTTGTAAAATCAGCTGAGCGCTTGGAGAACGCGATAAGATCCGAAGACATCCCACATGGAGTTCTGATAGTGTAGCATTCGACCGGAAACAGTAATTATTTAACTTTCCCATTAGGGTTTCGGGTGGAGCCACTGCTCAAAGACGAAGCATTCGACCGCGGCCCGTGACCTTTGTACATCACCAGCTTGTTGTGTCCGCCGTTCAGATCACATTGCGATGAGTGTAGAAAGTGTCGAAACGGGTTAGAAGGTCGTCTCCCTTGTAAGCACTAGGCGCGAACATTTCATTTTCAGACTCGATCAGAGCATATTTGTCAGTGCATAGTTAAGTGGTTTCGTTTGCTAAATTTTGACTATCAGTCCCGTTGCAAATAAAATTTCAGTGGATTAGTGGAGGTAAGTTGAGAGGGTGTGCTCGCGTGAAGCAATGTATTATTTTTATAGTCGAAGTATTAAACTAATGTCCCCTACTCCATTAACATGCATTCATGATGAAAGTTTTTTAGCATTCTTACTTTCTATAACATTCTACCTCGTACAAAAAAAAGTTATTTTTTACCCGATTTCATCGGCGTGATGAGACATACGCTCGCACGCAAACGATGGGAGAGACGATTTTTTCGCCGATTTTTCTTTGGTGTTGCGTTACTACGTCGAAACACAGATATCTGATGGCACCAACCCGATGGAGACTAATTTTAATAAACCTAGCACTTGGAGGTTTAGGATGTGTCATTTCAAAAGTCTACATTGGGTACATTGAAACCTATCATAAAGGGTAGAATTGGGAGAACCGTCTCCGGACTTGTGAAAATTTCGTGTGTTTAAACACGGGTCAAGGCTGCGAGTGGGTTTTCATGTTGTAAGACATCGTGCCTGATGTGGGAGCAGCACAGATCCAAGATTCATTCGTCAATAAAACCCTTGTCATTCTCCGTTTGGAATTTTTTAATTTCGTAGGACTTAACCATCTGTCAGTGAAAAGTTGTGCAGGGTGAGGATCCGAACACGTTGTCTATTTGGTCGGCCCTATTACCTCTCAATATTTTTCCTCATGACGAATAAAATCAGATTTTTTTTTTCTTTTATTAATTTTTTACCCATCAGCATTTTCTGCGGGACAGTCTTTTAAAAACAGTTACTGCGGATAGTCCTAGTAAGCGACAGCCAACAGTCACGGAGTTAAAAGAAATAAGTGTTACTGAAACGGACTTAAAATACGTGGGTTAAAAATACGTATATTAATGTGAAAGGACTATCGGGTTAATTATAAGAAATACGTAGAAAAAAAAGCTAGTTATAAAGAATACAAAGGTGGTAAAAAACGTACTAGGTTAATATCTGAAATGTCTGACCCGTTCGACACGCATCTAAGCCACATCAAGTACAAGCCATAGTCGAGTGCGTCCGGCTATCGAGCCCAAGATAGTCAGTTCGAATCTCACTGCGGGGGAAGGATTTTTTTCGATGAAACCCATCTACAGAAAACTGATTTATTTCGACTGTGGGATGATTTTTAATAAAAGTGAGGGAATTTTGATGAGTTTTTAAATACAGGAGATGTACTAAAATGCGCATTGGATGCCGTTGGTTAAATTTTTAATAGAAGGGAGGGAGGTTTTTAATTAATAAGAATACAGCTTTGATTTATGTGAGGAGGTGTTTTTACAATTGGGACTTGTATCAACCATTCAGCTAGGAGTTCAAATCACACGGTCATGGAAGTATTTTTTTTCCCCCGATGAAGCCGTCTAGAGAAAACTGTTTTATTTCGAACGTACGATGAGGAACAGAGTTTAATTACTAGGGAATAATATGTAGATAACAAGAGAGTTTGGTGAAGTTTTAATAAAGGCGTGTGAGGGAGTGTTTAATTGCTAAAGAATAATATGTGTAGTGGGTTTGGTAAAATGAATAGCAAAGGATTTTTACTAGAAAGGGTTTTAATTACTAAGGAATAAATACAATTTTGGGAGTTGATTTACTGTTAAGTGTTTACAATTGAGACCTGCATTAAACGTCCTGAGTGTCACCATTCAAAAAGAGTTGAGTGGCCTTGTAATGGAATAGAAACCATGGGAGTTTGTGATGAGTTTTTAAATACAGGAGATGTACTAAAATGCGCATTGGACGCCATCGATTAAATTTTTAAGGGGATGGAGGGAGGTTTAATATGAATACAGCTTTGATTTTATGTGAGGAGGTGTTTTTACAATTGAGACTTGTATCATCCTTTTCTGTGCAATTATTCTGAGACCTGCAACAACCGATCGTTGCTACCCATGCAATTATTCCGAGTCTTGCATCAGCCAATCCAAGGGAAGGGGGGGCTTAAAATATAGGTAGGGCTTAAAATATAGGTCAACCAGGGGATCTGCAAGAGGAGGGAGGGCTTAAAATATAGGTGGGGCAACCAGGGGGTCCGAAAACGAGAAATTAAAGTTCAAATAAGGGTTTTTTGGGAAAATAGTACTTCTCACTGTCAACAGATGGCGCCAGGGGCTTTTTTAATAAGGGGAGGAAATTTTTATAAGGGGGGGATATCAAAAATCGGGAAATTAGAGCTAAAATAGGTGTTTTTGTGGAAATAGTACTCTTCATTTTCGACAGATGGCGCTACGGGTTAAAAAGGGGGGGAGGGGGCTTTTAATAAGGGGGTTATTAATTATGAATTCTTAATTATTAATAAGGGGGCGTGGCTAGTTACATAATGATTACTCCATGTACGCCATAGGGGAGAGGGGAGTGGCCTGTGACGTCATAGGGGGAAAGCACTGTGGGAATCCTCTGGGTGTGAATAAACTACTTAGGGCTTCAATACGTAGGAGGAAATCATTAACTGAGTTAGCAACATCCACTAGGGGAGGGCTTCGACTCATAATTTTTACACAGATGCTCTTCACAATGGTTTCAAAAAGTCGGACATCCAGAGCATGAGAGGAAACTAAGGCTGCTAGGGTGGACTTTATACACCAACAGCTGTTCTTCACATGCATTGGTTTTTTTTAGTCGGACATCCAGAGCGTGGGAGGAAAATCACCCCCCATCTGTGGTCAATCACGAAAGGGTTATAACAGCTGGAAAACATCCACACTGGAAACACCTGTCCTTGGCTGCCATCTTTCCTATGGCGATGCCTTAACTACTGACCTTCCTTGACAATTGAACAGAAACGTCGAGAAATTTCTTCCATTTATTGATTATGTAGATATTCCTGCACTACGGAAAAATGGATAAGAAACCAAAAAGAGAACAATCGATGATTTCTTCACTAATGTTGAGTTCTCCCGAAACCCAAACAATTTTACATTTTACCGATACACATATTCTAAATGAGCAAAAAATATTTTTAGATATTTTTGTTTTTATCCGTCCCGTGGCCAAGTGGTTAGCGCGCTTGGCTACTGATCTACGGGACCTGGGTTCGAGCCCCGGGTAAGTCATGAATGTTCGTGTTGTTTTCTGCTGAGGTCCTGCCATCCTCTCAGATCTTCTACTGTGGCATATAAACTGATAGGCTCCTGTCAGACCTCTGTGGCAAGCAGCTGCTTGAGGGGGTATTTATTTATTTATTATTATGTATCATAGTGCAGTTGTTTAGGTAAACAACAAGTAGCAGATACTAAGTATACTTTGTTCGAATCACCAAAAATGAAATAGCCATATCTTCAGCTGAAATTCAGACCAAGGTCCCATGGTTTACCTCCAAATGCGCTAACAACTCAACCACTAACAATAAGTTCATGGGCCTATCGAAAGCTAAAATAGATTAAGTCCAAATTTTATAGAAATCATGCATACTGATTTTTCTGAACTTTAGAGAGCATTTGTTAGAAAACTTATTCTTCCTAATTCAAAAATATTTTCAATGGGAAATTCATTTACAACTTGTTTACAAAGATGCATTTCATTGAAGATTGGTTTAAAGTTATCATTTAATTTCTAAATAAGCCTGAATTTCTTTTTTTTTCCAAAACGAGCATAACATTATTACTAAGATTATAAACAACGATCAAGGTATGTTTACCTCACTTTCTCTACTCAGTCTTCTGAAGAGTTCGCCCGATTCAAACTTGGCTTTCTGGTCCACGACGACCCTGGGCATTTTAAACAAGAGCCTGGGCATGTGCTCGTAGATCCCGAGGTGCTCATAGGGGAGCATGGCTGGTTTGCTCTTCTCATGTCGCGGTTTCAGCGTTCATCGCTCAGGCGCGCTCCGGCACTTCACTGCTTGCCTCCCACGGGGCGGATCCCATTGGCCGAAACGAGGAGAGCGTGTGCCAGTCATTGGCCTCGTGCTTCTGTGGGAACGATCGACGAGAGAGATTGGACGAGGGAGGCGTGACTCGAACCAGTGACGTCAGGGCTATTAGGGTGTGTCCGGTGACAACGTTTAACAAATATCACATGAATTATTGGAGTAGCATCAGTCTTGAATGGATTATGTAGCACTTTGAGCTTGAGGCTATTTTAAACGCCTAGGAGCTCGATGCTTAATCATAAAATTAATACCTCTGGGCATAGATCTCACCTGAAAACTACTACTTGGCTTTTCTGCTCTTGGTATATGTTTTTATAGCATTCGTGTAGTGTGTCACAATTAGATAGGGTTGTTTTACCTCTGAGCGGCACTTTTTTTTGCACACCATGGGCTAAATGGCCAGGTCACAAGGACCCGAAGGCTCAGATAAGGTTTGGGAGGGGACCCATTGGAACAGCTGTTGGGAGACAGATGGTAGTCTCCCATCAAGGTGAATTCAGCGTGCTCTTTAACGTGCACAGGGTATGGCTCTCCCGTACACAGAACACGGCTTAACGTCCCATCCGATGGAAGGCTGCCTTTCGAAGCCCATCGGTGTCCAGTACTGACCGTGGGCAAGGCGGGGAGTTTTGTGGAGATAAATCTTAACGCTGATGCAGTTGGGACTCGAACCTGGGAACTGCAGATTATGAGCTTGGCGCTGCCGACTGAGCCACCCCCGTCCCATCACAATTAGGTTTGACGGCATCATCTCGTGTGGCTTCAATTAGGCCCATCCGACAAAACCATGTATTGATTATGGAAAGTCTTTTCAATGATGTCCACAGTTTAACACTTGCATGAGGCCTCTCGCTATGTATGGCTAGACTGCTTCACCAGATATGTTCAGTTCTACGTAAAAAGTTATTTAGATATTTTTTTTTATGTTTTAACAATTTGATGGGGGAAAAAAATTTTTTTTTTACACCTCGTTATTACAAACCCGCGTTGGTCTGGAGCACATTAATTGGGTGTTACCTGTACTGTTAAAACCACTCATTTATTTGAAGCTTTGTTTGAGAAAGTTATCAGTTTAGCTTCTCATAAGCCCAGCGGTTGTATTTTTCTAAATGAGCTTAGCATTATAACTGTCATTATAAAACATAACATCAAATGGGGGGGATTGAATTTAACTTACTTGCTGAGTCAAGTTATAAGAGTAAAGAAATCTTGCATTGAAAGCAAATCTATGTGAAAGCTAAGTCAACTGCTCTGTCGCTTTTGACGTTTCCTTTATTAATATTATATGGCAGTGGTTCTCAACCTTTTATGCTTCACGTACCCCCTGAAAATGTGTATGTAACTGGTGTACCCCTTGTATAGATAGATAAAACTATAGTTGTAATATGACAATGGGAATAAAATAAAACAAATATATATGTAACATATATCTAGCGACTTTTGAGCTCTCACGGCGTACCCCAAAAAATTTTACCGCGAAGAACCTATTATATGGCATAATCAGTGACGTAAGTAGGAACGGAAGGGTCCTTAGCAAAATCTATCTAAATTTCTTTCATGGTTGATTTGGAGACCTGAAACGCTTTTTTTTTTATCCAATTGTTATTTTTCGTTGAAAAGAAAAAAAAAGGCTATATATGAAGTATAGTAAATTAAAAAAATAATTACTTCTCAAGCAGCTGCTTGCCATAGAGGTGTGACAGGAACCTGTCAGTTTATTCGCGATAGTAGAAGGTCTGTGAGAAAGGCGAGACGTCGGCAGAAGGGCAACAAAAAAAAGTAGAGTAGTTTATTAAAAATAATACACTAAATATGAACATTGATATAAAAAGATTTTAAAATTCCTTTTTAGGTCTTCCTTGCGTTCACTTCCACAAAATGATCGATGATTTCTTTCGAGTTCGCTATAATCTATGGAGTTAAAGAGATAGAATTGATCCCTTCTACCTTTTTCACTTTGAGGTGGAAAGAGTTTCAGTAGTCCCCCAGAAACCCTAGGCCGTTGCATTTTGCTCCCAGGTGTTATGCCACTTGTTTCATCCAAATCATTTCGTGAACTTCAGGTTTCGATTTGGTTGCGAGAATCACCAGGATTTTAAGGTTAGAAGAGGTAAAGCGAGAACGCTCGTTGTCCTTGATTTGTTTCATTAATCAGAGATAAATATCGCCAAATGGCAGATATGTGTCATTGTGTAAATTTCCTGACATTCGGGAAATTTTCATGGCAATTACTTCTAAAAATGAAAATATCGTCTGCTTTAGGAATTACAGGAAGCTTTTCAAACTTCTCTTTTGTTCCTTTTAAATTTTAATTCCATCAGTTCTATTTTTATATTTGGCTGCACATCTATTTTCGATTCTAGCTGCGTATTTAACTATGAGAGCATAATTTACATTTTTAAAGTTCAAATGCCTTCTTCAAATCAGGTTGCTACAAGGTGATGCATATGGCAAAATTATAATTGTTTTATTATGATCAAACGTCTGACAAATAGAAAAATATGTACCAAATATTTAAAACTTGAAATATATGTATATATATTGAAAAGAATTCACATGCCATTAAGGTCATGATGTACAACGTGTTAAGCAGCCGTTAAAAACAGCTGAAAAAAATTAACTCTGACGCGGTGGAAATCGAACCCGCTACTCTCTAGAGTAGGGGTTCTCAACGTGGAGTACGTGGTAAAATTTTTGGGGGTATGCCTTGAGAGCTCAAAAGTCCATTACCCAGTAAAATGTTTACAATTTTAAGATTTGTTAAATTGTTTATGACATTTTTGGTTTTATCGATATATGTAATTCATGAATACAAAATTTAATGTGTATATATATATGTTTTATTTTATTCCCATTGTTATACCATAACTATAGTTTTAGCTAGCTATATAAGGGGTATTCCAGTTACATACATCCGGGGGTTACGTGAGGCATAAAAGGTTGAGAACCACTGCTCTAGATACATGCCAGAGCGCTCTCACCATCGAACCACTCATCAGTCGGTAAAATCTTCCAGAATAAGACCTATAAATCTTTCACAAGTTCACTTCAGTCAGTTAGAGTGAAGCATGGTAAAATTATATTGTATAATATTTTCCATCTTACTTATAATAGGAAGTAAAAATTAATTTCGCTGAACACACTTTGAGAACCACTGGGCTAGATCATTGGCTATGAAAGGGGGCACCACTGTCCTTTGTGAGGTGTTTTGGAATTTTGAGTGGGAATAAAATAAAACATAAACATATAAACGCAGTAAATTTTGTATTCATAAATAACACATCGATAAACACAAAAAATGACATTTTTGCACAGCAGTGTTGCCAACTTAGCGACTTTTGAGCTCTCACGGAGTACCCCAAAAATTTTAAACAGTACCGCATATTGAGAACCCCTGTTCTAGAGTATGAAAATTTAATTTTTAAATTTTAATTACATCAAACCTTTGTGTTGTATATAATTTAACCAAAGAAATGCGAAAGCAGTTTTTTATATTCTAGTTTGATATTTTATTTCAACATTTTTCTCCTTTATTTTGGGTAAAACTGAAATTGTATAAACAGTTTCATCTAATTTATTATAAGATTGAAAAAATATAATTTTCCTCACTCTATTACAAACATTGACTTTTCATATAAAAAAACGCGCGTTTTTTCACAATTAAAATTTCGAAATTCAGTGGACCTTTGCCCAAGCTGAAAATTTTGATGATCCATTATATTTTAAAGAAATTTCCCTTTATCACTGTTTCAAATGAGTGCATGAAAAGGTAGTTTATTTCATTCTTTTTTTTTTAATTGATTTGTTTCTAATTTGAAACGTGTTGTGTCAGTCATATTTATGACGATCCACTATTATTACTACAGCAGCCAAGAACACATTTACGGGGCATAATAAGAATAATAATTAGCATAAATTCACTAAAATTTAAACAATATAGATAAAGCAGAATAATGAAATAGAACTTACATTTTGCACACAAAGGTAAAGTTGCAAACATCAATGGCGACTACTAGCACACGCGTAGAATCAAGTCTCGTGCTTCGACTGAGCCTAGTCCTTGGCTCCAGTAAGCCCCCAGTGCCGCAGTCCAAATCACAACAGGCTTTCCCTTCAGACGGCTTTGGTGCGATCCAAAATATAATTGGTTAATATTGTCTTAACTGATTATAGAACTTAACTATATGTGCAAACTTAGTGTAGTGGTTACTATACTAAATAAGGGCAAGTGTATATTTTGTGCTTATTTGTTTTATAAGAAACTAAGGCAATCCTTAAAGAACTTGTAGGTTATTAGACTATTATACTACTCTCAACTCGAGCCAATATGATGCCACTTGCGTCACTGAGAGTTAAGTGAAAGATTAGACTATTTGCATTTAAATATACCATTTCTCAACTGTCAGATATATGAATTCAAATTCTACATACAGTGAGTGTAAAAATGCAAACTACAGAAACTGTATTGCCAATAACTGAAATATATTAGGTTTTTGTCAATATTTATCCAGTAAAGTACTGTTAGTAATATACTGCCACACGAAGTAAAGGTCGATATACCACTGTCCAGACAGCAAATATTATCAGAGACACCAAAAGTCAAACGAAAATTGGTGAAACAACGTTTCCATGCTTGAAGACATGAAGTGGGATCGTTTAGGCCGCCTGACAGCTTATGGTCACCTTCAAGGCGATATTGTCGAATTTGTTCAGCCCTCACCCGTTGCAAGAAAAAGAAATTGACTGGACTCCTTATTGAAAATCTGTTAAAAAATGTGTTCCGTGAAGACTTGTGTTAAAAATATTGTATTTCATGTAGCCTTGTGTTGAAAAATAATGCATTCTTTGAAACAATGTGTAAAAAAGAAATTTTGTACTATCTGTGGTATTCAATAAAAAATTAAAACTGATATGTCTCTGTGTTAATTATCTGCTTTTGCTTAAAAAAAGGTTTTCCACAACGCCACCAGATGGCACCCCTGCAACAAGCCATCACATGACTCACATATATAAAGTGTTGAAGGTTGGGAAATAAGCGACTGATTTAAAAAACATTATTCTTAAACATTTTTAAGTTCATAGTATGTACAAATATTCACAGCATAAAAATAGAACATTCAGTTGTTAGTAGTACCGATTTAAACATTTATTCGTGCACCATTGAAGCATTATAAAATTATTTAGTACATTGTAATTTTACAACATATTGTGGCATATTGCAACGTTAAAGTTAGGCGGTTTAAAAATTTGCAATCAAGCGTGATGCAACAAATGAATTTTTTTACTTTTAGAATACGCAATTAACATATATTTCACATGAAGAGACTTTTATAAAACTTAACCCTGTAATATGCTAAATACACGAGATTCACACAATATAACTAAATTTATGATACAAATAAAAACACATTTTAAAATTCTCTTCCTAAAATTGATCTACACAACATTTACTAGTAACGCTACTGAATAATATTAAAAACAACTCACAATAAGTCTATCAACATGTCCAGATCTGTATCAGCGTAATCAAATGGAACAGAACAGGTCTCCCCTGGTGGAAGGTATCTCTTGTCCATAACAACTCTGAATTTTTTATCTGTAGGTTTGTTTGTGAGAGAACTTTTGGCCTTATCTCTCACAACATTGAAGGGAACTTCGAAAGTCTCTGAGCTCCTGGTTTTATCTAAAACCGTTGCTTTCAGAATTTCAAAACTGTACTCGTTTTTATTAACCCCTTTGAGAGTAAAACCTTTTGCTCTAAGTATTTGATCGTTGTTACTCAGTCTCAAAGTATAAGACTTTGGTCCTGCTGATACATAGTCCAAAATACGAACATGAGATCCGTATTTTGTAGACATTTCAGACACCCAACACCCTAGGAAACCCCCTGTTTCAGGGATAAAAGTGTCGTCAGGGGATGTATAAAAAATACAGCAATCTGTATCAAAATACAGAGCTCTACATTCAAGTTTTCGGAGCAAGTCGTAGAGTTTCAGACATGCATTACCTTTTGAGTTTTCAGGACAAACTTCGGGAGTTGGTTTGTAAGTTACCGAAACAGATTCGTCATTCACAGGCTAATGTCCTCACTATAACTGTCGAGTGTGTCAACAGTCTCATGTATTCTACGGGACACTAATTGTTCACTAATTGTGTTTTAGTCTTTTCCATGCCCTCTGCTTGTTTTCCGCATGACGAGTTCAACGCTAGTTTCGCCAGCATCCTCTGGAGGCTGTTCTTGACAACTTCAGATGGTAGAATCCTAACCCCCTCTGCTCGGTAAAAGTTTTCGCAAAATTGTTCCTTCTCAGCATCTGTATTCACGAGGTGGAAACCCTGTATAGTGTTGTTTAGCGGCCAAGAATGTGCTGATATATGACTTGTACAATCTTCCTGATTTGGTGAGTGGGTCGTATTTCAATCTTGAATGCAAATGCCAAATATCGTGAAATTTGACGAGACAGTATCCAGCTCTAATTGCAGCATAAATTTCAAATGTTGGCCACGATGCTGTCAATGCTCTCTCGTAGTCACTATGAGTGCACACTGAAATTTCATATTCAGCACGGATGCGACAGAATGGAAAGAGCAGCTTCCCTCGGGCCCTGTACGGTAAAACAAGGGATGAGAATTTCCGAAGTAAAAATCAAGATGAGCTATTCTGAAGGATGAGCTATTCCGAAGATGAGCTATTTCCGAAGAAGAAGGATGAGCTATTCCGAAGTAAAAATCAAGATCGTGGTGGAAATCTTTTGTTATTCTCACAAGATGACCTTTCCCAAACTCTGCATATTTACACACAAATGGATAAAGAGAGTTGACATCGTAGTAATCTAGTTTCACACCTTGATCCACTGAACCAAAAGTTGAGAAAACTTCTGTACGACCACCGTGTAGGAAATCGCGACAACCTATTCTTATCGGTTCAATAGTTTTATACATCTTTGCTAAAAGTGGTGTTGTTCGTAGCATCTTGTCGAATTCATGTTCCCAGAGAACTTTAAGCTCGTACTCAGGCATCAGAACTTTAAGTGCAGTGAGGCAATCCAGGATTTTAGTGTAAAGGGCTCCATATGGTTTTCACGCAGTAGGCTGTATGGCAACAGGCCTGAAGCATTTTGCACAATCGTGGAAATAACAACTGTCATGCCTACATAATTTTATTACATGGCCAAGAATTCATGGGCTTCGGGACGTCATTAGATTAGGCTCCATTATAATAGCGACATTTTCGACTGCCTCCATTTTTGTGTCCAGTTCAACGAAGAGGAACTCGGCCGCAGGCCCCGAACTTTCCAGGTTGAGCCTGGAACCCCAGATGGCAGAGGAACTAAGTGACATGCCTGGTAAACAACGTTGGCAGGAGGGGAACTGAGATTCGCACCTCGGCTACTCTGACCAATCCCGTACAGCCATGCATGAGCGTAGGTGACCTCCACAGGGGGGCAGCGGAAAAGGACAAGAGGGAATTTCGTGAAAACAGGCTCTCTTCTTCTCATCCGGGCTGTGTGGTCGACAGCAATGATCCTCTCCAGCTAGCGGAGCCCCGAAATGCGAACAGTGTGCGGGGGAAGCGCTAAGCGGCCCAGGCTCCCAGCAACTTGGAGCACAGCGGCCCAGTGATTGCCTTCCCGAAGGACTCCTGACTTGACGAGGTAAGGAGGAACTTTAATGAAACTGGCTCTGCTTTTCTGTTGCATTTGAATGTATTTCTGTCAACGGCCGTCATGCTGACCAGAGTAGAACCATCTTAACTGTTAAGGCCTGTTAGAGTCACGAGCAAGTAGCTCCTCATCATGAACTGTGGATTAATAAACTTACAAAGTTCCCTTACTTGAAAAGGGCCATGCTAGAAGCATTGTTGAATCTGTCACAAAAGTGGGAACTACATATATGAGGAATGTTTGAAAGTAATTTTGTTAATAAACGTGTATTTTATTGTTAACTGAAAAATTATCGCAGTTTTCATTATTGCAAATATCTGTTAATTTGGTTGTGGGTCCAGGAATTTGCCTTGATTTTTGCAGCAATGAACGCATCACGGCTTAAAAGTTGTCCGCCCTAAAAATACTCTAGGGGGTCATAACAAATTGGTTCCCGTGACCAGGATTACCAAACCTGTGGGTTATTGCGGATAAAAATTTGGAAAAAAAAATAATTATAGCTATGGAAAATTGAAATGTTCTTGTTAAGGAAAGTGAAATTTCATTAGCGAGGAGTGTGTATCATGTTCTAGCTAGGATTTGCAGGGACATCTGTTAAAACAATACCTTTTTTGATGTGATATTTTTGTGAAATTGTACATTACATGCTAGTTTGTAAGAGTAGATTAGGCCGAGGATTAGCATGTATGTGGAGATTTAGAGAATCAACTAGGGACTACTGCATCATTATTTTATTCTAGAGCAAGGAGTGATTTTCATGTATGGCATTTCTGTGACACACCTACCTGCCCTTTTGGAGGATTCCAATAAACATATACACCACTACAACGCTCAGTACTCGGGGAATGGCGGAACAAGTGAGTAGAAACACTAAGCGATGTAATTAGGATGCAATATGTTGTCTTTTTTCCTTTGATAAATACTGCAGATAAGCTGATTCATGTGTTATTAAATATTATATGTATACTACATGTTTGGGATTTTCTTAGTGAGATAAGAGGAGTTTTGATGACACTCTGAAATGATTGATTAATGATTAAGTGATTGTATTGAAGTAAGAATTAAGGTATCGATGAAAACAGTTTTTAGAGAGACTTGTAGAGAATAGTTTGTTTGATAAAGGTTTAGTGAAGCAGAGTGTAGCACATAAGAAGTACATAGTTTTTTTTTTAAGAGATTTAGAATACTGCATTATCATTTTAAGTTGCGTATCTGTTAGCATTGGCTTTGGGAAATTTTAGACATGGCCCCCATACCTATTTACAACGTAGCGATCAACTCTGGCGCACACCCTCAACACGAGAACCGTCACAACCCGCCTAAGAGGAGCACTAGGCAGCGCACGAATCAATGTTGGGAGCGTGGAAAACGCGGCCATTCGGCTGGTGACTGCCCCACCAAGAATGAGTATTCAACGTATTATGAGTATGGCGACCCTGAGACCCACAACGATACACAAGGAATTGTCAGGAACGTGGAGATTCTAATCATTTTACTAGAAATTGTCCCACCAGGAGCCCCCCACGGAAACGTTTCATTTACGATAGTTCCGAGTACTACACTGAACCCCGTTCACTACCTCAGCCTCACCGAAAACAGGACCCCTCTTGCAGCAAACATGGAAAGAATAGCCACCCCGCAGTTCACAAAATTGAGAATTTGCCTTATAACTCACCCGAACCCCCAGTGTACCCCACTCCCACACCTAACTGGATTAGGCATTCCCTTTTGTTCTAGACATTAGAGGCAGAATTAGGACCCTCTCCCATGTGTTGGAGTCATGTGGACGATCTTAATATCGAACGATTAGCGGGCAAAGTTTTTGTCCCTATCGAGTTGGAAGATGACGTACTAGTCCGTAGAATAGAAATTATATTTGATATAAGCGGACCTTGGAGAGCAATCCATAAAACTTTAAGAATTTTGGCTCAGGAGAGTAAATCAATGGGACAGACAGCAGGACAGAAACAGAACCCATCTGACGATTAGCGGCCAAGGTTTTTGCTCCTATCGAATTGGAAGAAGATTAAGAACTAGTCCATTGAATAGAAATAGAGATTGATATAAGCAGACTTAGGAGAGCAATCCATGAAATTTTGGCTCGGGAGAGTAAATCAATGGGACAGGCAGCAGGACAGGAACAGAACCCATCTGACAAAACGCCCAGAATTAGGCAATCTGCCCTGTACAGGACGTTAGAAGCAGAATTAGGACACCCTCCCCTGTGTTGGAGTCAAGCAGCTGATCTTGATACCGAACGAGTAGCGGCCAAGGTTTTTGCCCCTATCGAATTGGAAGATGAACTAGTCCGTTGAATAGAAATAGAGTTTGATATAAACTGACTTAAGAGAGCAATTCACGAAATTTTAAAGAAGTTTGGCTCCGAAGAGTAAATCAAAGGGACAGAAAGCGAATTGAACCCACATGGAGAAGCCAGCGTAGGATGAAGTGCAGTTTTCGTATCCAATCTCCCCACTCCAAACGGAGATGAAGTTGACCCCCACAGGGATAGCTATAACATCGGTATTCGACGTATTACGAGTACCCCGACTCGGCACCAGCCACAGGGTGAAGAATGCCTCCCCCCCCCCCCCCCCCCGGAGCTCACCACAGCTAGCGAGGTCTCCGACTCACTGGAGAGTAAGAACAGGCAGATAGAAGAGCGTCAGGCTAGGGAGAATTTTGAGATGCTGAAAACTGAGAATTTTGTGGCACCGAGTAAGGGAGAAATTGTTGAGGTGAACAGATTGAGATGCCCAACAGTAGGGAAACTGAGATACAAAACAGTAGCAGTAAGAATTGGGAAACCCATTTGGAAATTGAGAAGTTGGCCCCACCTATCGATACTGGAAACAATTTTGAAACCTCCGAGAAACATGAAGACTGCCCTCATCAGAGAATAGAGACTGGGAATTATAAGGGGTTAATGAGAGTTTCGAGCTACCCGGTCCGAAATTAGATGCCCCTACAGAAGTAAAGAGTGAGAATTTTGATACATTCCGATGGCAAGATTTTAGTTTGAACAGAACAGGTGATCGCTTTAAGATTCACGCTGGAGATATAGGATTTGTAAAGCCAAGTAAACGATGGAAGAGTAAGAGTTATTACACTCAAAATGGGGGCTTTTATGCAGAGAGGAAGATAGGAAGTTCTAACGGACCAAGAGATAGAGCCATTAAGAAGTTGGCCTCACCTATCGGTTAGGAATTGGGAGACCAGAGGAGAAATTGAGAATGTCGTGACACCTAGGGCTGAAGTGTTTGGATATGCCTGGAGAAAATTTTGTTTCATGAAAGTAGGTTGGAAAAATTTGCTATCTGCACAAAGGCATTAGGAGCTGTTGCGCGCATGGGTATGGTGAAAGCAATGAGCCGGACAGAGATAGCGAAAGTTTTCTATACACGGAGACAGTGAGAGATGCAAGGATGAGACCCTGCCAAGAAAGTTTGAGAAACTCAAAGGAGAGAACGACTGTGATTTCGATCCACGGGTCACCCTAACCGCGCCGTAGAGCACCCTTTACCCTCTGCGCCAAGAACGCCTCCTCCGGCTACCCAAAGGTCGAACCCCTCCTGCGCCGAGCCAACATCTCCTACAAGAGAAAGCCATCCAACAGACTCCATGACGTCACGCCAGTTAGACCCACGTTCGTCTCGTCAGGAGCACTTCGCTTGTTAACTGTATGATAGTGACTCCCACCGGATTTTTTTTTTCAAACCATATAACGCGAGGTTTAACATTTTTTTATTATTGTAGTTGTTGATTTAGCACATCGTTAACTTATATGTTTTTATTTAAATATTATGCTACTATTAACAGATTTTATCACTTTAAATATTTTCCGATCTTTTTATCACCACTTCTAAATGTTACCATTTCAAATAAAAAAAAACAATTCTAATTTCTATAAATAATTTTATTACCACATTAAAACATATGTACAAAAAACGATATAATTCAAAAAACGCATTTTAACAGTCAATAATTTATTCCTCTTGACACATGGTAGTTACATATAAATACTACTCACGATTATTACAAGAAAATACAATTTTTAGAACTGACTGATTTCCCACCCAACATAGGATATACCATCATTCACTGGATTATATAAAAGGCTTATTGCCAAAAAATTAAACTTGATATTGGATACACATCTTCAACACAAATCATAAACAAAAATTTTTTAAACTGCTATTATGAAGATTTATAGGTCAGCATACACCTCTTTTATAACATCAAAGGTACATTATATTCAAATGAAAAACTATTTTGAATCAGATGCAATTAAATGAACTTTTGTATATTTATGACTACCATAGAGCAATTGATGAAAGTAAACCTCTTACTCTACAATACCTTGCAAAATATTTTGTTTTCCAGCCAGAGCTATTCAAATTCATGTCATCAAAACTAAAGGTAATTCTTCTTACCATAAATGACTAAAAAAGTACACACACTGATGGATTACTCTCAAGCATGTATTTCCTCCAGATGTATTGCAGGAATCTATTATTTTCTACCTAAAATTCCTCCATCATGTAAACACTGTAAATGACTACTAGAACTTGAGTTCAAGGAAGGAGAAACCAAAATGAATAAAAATAATTTTTTCAAGTGGCCAAGCAACAATTCCCATATGATTTATCAGAACACATATCTGACTAATCATAAAACACACAATGTTTCACACTGATGTGCAGTACCTGTCTCTAAGTACTAATATGAAGATATATGTCAGCATTTACATATTCATTAACCTGTTGTATAATATTAATGGCACATTACATTGAAATTAAAAACTATTTTGAATCAGATGCAATTAAATGAACTCATATACCTATGATTACCACAGAGCAATTGATGAAAGCAAACCTCTTGCTCTACAATACCTTGCAAAATATTTTCCCCTCAGCCAGAACTGTAATTTTCACCTTCAATTCAAAATATATGAAAACTAAAAGAATTCATCATCTCAAACACCTAGTCAAACAATTTAAACAAACATGACTATTTCATGAGTCCCATGTCTACAGGACATCTGTGAAAATTTACTACTGAATATATATATATACACACACACACCCCTATGAATTATCCACAATCATGAATGTAGTTATTCAATTTCAGTGTTCAAAGACTGGCAAGTGTAATTCTATTGAAATTAGTCAATAAATATTTGATAATTACTCCATAATTTAACATAGCAAATAAACCTGATCTTAAGCACATGTGACAAAGTATTAATTACTATGATTATCAGTCACTTTAATCAAATATTCTTATTTCAACATTTTTCTTAATATAAATGCAAAATTAACATAGACAAATGATATTGCTGAATCATAATTTGGCACTGTGATTATATATCGAAACTGTTATATTTGGTTAATACCAGTAAAGAACCAGTCCTAAACATAATAGGAAGAAGTGAAAAAAAAAAGCAAAAAGATTTGAGCATTTACCTTAAATCTAGTTATGTTAATAAACTGCTAGAAATCATAAATGTATTAATTACAGAGGTGCTACTTGTGTCAGTGTATTTAATTTCTTTTTTTTAACATGAGAAACTGGAATATCATTGATTTTTTCACAGTAATTTTTAACAAGGTATTTGTTGATGCACAAACAACTTCATAACAAAATCACTTGAATGCCCATTATCACATATATTAATAGGTAAATATTTCTCATTACAACTCAAGATATTCATTGTTAAACTGGAGACATATCTTTGGTTACGATTTTAAAAATTCAGCTGATAACAACTTGGATATTATGATGTAATTGTATATAATTATGTTAGTGACATGTTCAGTGGGATATTTTAATCCTCCACGATCAAGTTTATCAGATCCCAGGTTTCACTACATTCTATATTTTTTTCTAATACAAGGTTGTTTCTGCAGTATATACAGTTTAATTTTTTTAATGCTGAATAAGCACAAAAGCCTGATATATAAATTGATTATTATTATAAGTTAACATTGGAAGTAAATTATTTAACTGTAAAATATCACTTTCATTAACTACAATTTGACTGTGCAAGTATTATGAATTAATAGAATCATCTTCCATAGCATCTACTGCACTAACATTAAAATTTCCATACTTGTATGAATTTAGAGTTAAAGGTAAAAAGTTTTGAATTCTTAATTTTTTTTCTGTTTCGTACACCTGAGTTACAGAGATGTGATACTGAGCTCCAGCTGTCTGTAATGACCAAAACGATCTTCTAATGAATCAATCTGTAGTTTACCAGTTAAAATATATTTAAAATTTAGTTCATGGCCGAGTGGTTATCGCGCTTGGCTACTGATCAAGGGAACTGGGTTCGAGCCCCGGGTTAAGGCATGGCTGCCTGTGTCGTTTTTCGGCTGAGGGCATGTCATCCTCTCAGACCTTCTACTATGGCATATAAACTGACAGGCTCCTGTCAGACCTCTGTGGCAAGCAGCTGCTTGAGGGAGTATTTATTTTATTTATTATTTTTATACAGTAGCGTGCAATTTCAAGTATAGCATATGTAGAATGCTTCACTGCAAGCTTAGTCTCTTTACTGTAACAACCTGTTGTACAATCAAGTTTCTCCCAGTTTTCCAACCAATTGAAAAAATTATTCAAAAATTGAACCTTTATGTCATCTGCTGAATTAGTCAGTGGCTCCTGATACTCATTTCTATTGTGTTTACCTTTAATTGGAGTGCGTACCATTTACATATGACCACCATTTACATATGATCCCAATATAATCAGCAGTGTCTTCAAAATGTGGGATTCTGTGCTCCTGCAATACGAAGGCCTTCAGAAACATGAAAATTTGAAGTGCCAACTTCACATTTTGCCTTTCAAGATTGGTGGGACACAAAGCTTTTGAAGTCAGTATATAGCCATATTTTACCAAATTTGTATTATTCTACTTCATGTAGCTTTTTAAGGGAAGAAAATGATTGTTTTTACACAAATTGCATCATCTATACATTCTGGTTTCCGATCAAAATTTGGATAATACATACACTGGCTGTGATTTTTTTGATTCAGCCAGTTATTCCTGATACACTTCAGTATATGAACACAATCAATAATAAAAAATAATGGCCTCATAGGATCTACAGTGTTTATATACAATATTCAATTGAGGGGATTTGGAAAAGAATGAGACAGCTCGTCTGTTGATAGCATTATCACTAATAATAGAAATGACCTTAACACCAAGGATTTCTAATCCTTCAATTATCTTTAAAATAAAAGTATACAGGATATCAGCAGATATTTTAGCAACTGGAAGAATATGTACATCTTTATATGCAGACATAATACTCTATCATAAATACATATGCTATCATAAATACGTTGCTGCCTTTTCAGTTATAAGCCATTCCAATGATATTCCCTCCTTTGTAATCTAAAAATGATTTAATGTGGATTTCATCTATCATTAAAACAACATTTTTATCAAAATCATTTAGATCGGCAATTTTTTGGTTAATATACATTAAAAATTTTTGCTCAGACCACTCTAATTTAGGATCAATATTATAATTACTACAAAGGTTACATATTGTATTTGGATGTGGTAAAATTAAAGAGCAAATGTTACATAAAAAACAATATACATGTGGTGATATAGAAAATACCAAAGAACATAAAATTAGAAAAGCTGCACTGTAACACAATTTTACTGCTTGACTAAATGCAACATGCTTTAAAAAAGATGATTACCTCCTAAGAGTATTTTTCTTTCATTGTTATTTTTTTTTAAAAGATAATATCCTATTTTTTACTGGGAAGTCACTATTTTTTAACCATCTATTAAGTTGGATAACAAAAATAAAATCTCCATTAGCTCTTATCTGGAGAGCTAAACTAATAATTTACTGTTACAGCCTAAAACAAGTCATCTCACAGAATATTTTTTTGATTGCATGTATCTTTTAGAAACTAGTGAGCACTTTGGAAGAGTGTACAATAAATCTATTTCTTTGTAATAATTTTTATTCATTTTTAAGTTTAGTATTATAGTACGAAGATTGTGACACCTATCACTGAAGTTAACTTCGCTGAGTGTAGCAACATGGATGTGTAACTGTCTATAACTGGGAGGGTAATGTAGGAATAGTTGCACTTCATTTCGTTTTACGTTGTAACTTGTCTCCACAAATTGCTATAAAAGTAAAAAAAATACCACTTTACAAGTAAAAACTAAAAGTTAATTTTGAAAAATTTACAGGAAAAATAAAACTTCAATACAAACATAAAATTAACTTTATTTTCAAATGGTATTAGACATTTTTCAGAAATAAATATATTTTCATTCATTGAACAAGTGTAAATATTATTGAACTCACAATAAACTGAAAATATTTCAAGACAGTTAAATATGGTTAATGCTGGAACAAATACATTCTGGGAAAGCCTGAGGAAGGACCTCCCAATGAAAGTAACGTTGAATGAATGAATGAACACACGCATTTTTCCCTTTCATTTTTTAAGGCTTTCCTGTTGCTTTTCTTAAAATTTGAATGATGGGAATATAGTCCTAAAATATATCTGCTTTCCTTTTGAAATGCTTTTTAAAGGAACACTTATTGTGTAGTAACTACAACTGTCCTATTTGCATTTATTGCTTCTATACAGTACATTTTATCCTACTTAAGTATATAACCAATATAAAAATCTGCTACTGGTTGAAAAGTAGATATTTTCGTTTTTTACAATGCAAATACATTAGCCCCTTGATTTATGCCAAAAATAGGTTCCTGAAGATGCATATGTTGAATTGGTGTAAATGAAACCCAAATTATACTGTATTTCAATTAGATGCATTCCAGGTGTATGAAAACCGAGACTCTCATACAATAACACTTTTCACTTAATCACAAATAACACTTTGTCTGAGATGAATGTTTCTTTCATTTACTTAACCAACAATGAGAGTAACTGTTCCATTTTTTCCAATCACAGGACCATGTGAGCATCTACTACAAGTTGTAGCAGTTTCCATTGTCTTTTCATTTTTATCAGCATTTTTCATGATCATTGTTACAGTGGAGGGGGCAATGTGTAGATAACCAGATACGGTTCCAGTTTTATTTTAAAGAACAAATTTATTAAATATTTTAAGTCACAAGAAACATTTGGAAGTGATGAACCAGAACAGGTAAGCAGAAATATGAACCTGAACAGATAACCAGAAATATGAACTTAGAAATATTTTGGTGTGCTTGAGACAGTAAATTTCAAAGAAACTGTTTGAAATATAGCAAAAGCATTACAGATACATGCAATTAGTAAGGATATCCAAGCTGCTCATAGGGTTCCTACTAGAAACAAATAAAAAAGGAAACCAATTACTTTACAATTGGGATCTTGCAAAATGATCATTGACCTCCTCATTGGAAAGTAAAAATGAAGTATTTCTAAAGAGATTCATGGAGGATTATATACACTGAATTAGGGATAGCAACCTAGTAAATGTTGGACCCCCCCCCCCACCCTGACCATGATAATGGCCGCCACACAAGGCAAGGATTCCACAAGCTTGCATAAATGTTCCACAGGTATGGCTACCCATGCATACTCCAGAGCTGTCAACAATTCTTTCAAGCTGATGGTACACGGGTCCAAACACTCTGCACGATGGTATCGCAAAGTTTTTTGATGGGTTTTAAATCTGGGTTTCGAGGTTGCCAATTCATTATTTCAAAGTCGGCAGAATGCTCATGCAACCATGCAGTAGCCAACCTGTGAAATGAACAGTTGTCTTGCTGGTAGACGCCATCTGCATTGGGATGCATGACGACCATAAATGAGTGTAATGGTCAGCCATGATGACCATAAATGAGTGTAATTGGTCAGCCATGTGTTCTACTTAGCAAGATGCATTAAGTCATCAGTACACGTACCAAAGGTCCCACAGACATCCAACTGGACACCCCCAAGCCATCACTGAGCCACCACCAGCTTGTACTCTTCCGAACTGACATGCAGGATCCTGGCTTCATGGGGTTGGTGTCATACCCTCAGTCTCTCATTGGCACAATGAAGTTTAAATTGGGATTCATCACTCCAGGCTATCCATTGCCAATTTTCGATGGTCCACTTTCAATGTTTTTTTAGCCCACTGCCATGCCATTAGAAGTGGGACTCTTGTTCTTGTAGGTCAGCAGCTCCCAAAGCTGAGACGAAGTGAACATTGCATGGTCCATGCAGTGACTTCCTAGCTGGAACCTGCGTTCAGATGTCTGGCCTTTATTGGTCCATATGATGGTCAGACAGCAAAGCCCATGATCATTCAAGGCTGGTTGTCCTTTACAGTTTGTCTGAGTGCTTGTTTTTTTGCTGGAATTTTCATATTTCCGGAATACTCTTGAAAGTGTCATACAAGAAAATCCAAGTTCATTGACAATTTCATAGGTAGAGTGTCCCATGTGTCAGGCACTTACAATCTGCCCTCCGTGAAATGCATCTAAATCTAGTGTCTTTCCCATTATGCTTCTCACTACAATGCTTGGGGAAGCCAAAGCTGACAGCTATATATGATCGAAGTTTCAGCCACGCATGCACGACTTGCAGTACTGAATTCGGTTTGGTTGCTTTATCTCTGAGCGTCACTTTTTTGCACACCATGGGCTAAATGGCCGGGTCACATGAACCCCCAAAAGCTCAGAGAAGGTTGGGAGAGGGGACCCACTGGAACAGCTGTTGGGAGACACATGGTAGCCTCCTGTCAAGGCCATCCGGCATGTTCTTTAATGTGCACTGGGTATGGATCTCCCGCAAGACAGCCATGGCTTAACATCCCATCGAACAGACGACTGAATTTCGATAATGCCTTTTATCCCTAAATCAATGGCTTAATACTTCAGTGTATTAAAGAAAAGAAAATACAAAAGTATCAAAAAATTTATTGCTTAATAATAATTGGTTGGACCAAAATATAAAATTTACTAATTTTAACACAAGATACAATAACTCTAACTCTCACCTTATATTGTATTGAATGTTACCTTGGAAAACCGTGGTTAAAAACCTTGCTTTCAGCTTCACCAAAAATAATATATTTTTTGCAACAACAGAAAAATGAAAAAAAAATACACATAGGTCTACTCCAAATCTTTATAAATGGCTACAAAATATTTTTTGATTGCTTTCAAACTTTTTGCTCAATTTGTTCTGATTACTTCAAAAATGCTTAATACATTTAGACCTTTTTGTTGTTGAAAATGATTGATCTTATTATATACACTGCTCAGAAAAATTAGGGGATATTTCAAAATGAACATGAAACAATAAAAAAAGAGGCATTTGATTTTTTTTTTTTTATTAAACAAGAACATCAGAAAAGCAAATGACAAGTCAAAAGAAAGTTGATAGATTATGCAAATGAGATGCAAAACCAACTTTTATTTCATTGGTGAAAATGCACTATACAAAAGGCTGAAAGTACTGGAGTATCTGTACGTTCCCTGATCTTGAAAGTGCACTTCCTGCAATTTCCCAGCCCTTGCAATGCCCCTGCAACATGATTTGTTTGAATGCGAAGCATGGAGAGCCATAGGAGGTCTGGAAGCTGGTCAAACACAGACGACAGTGGCAACAGCACTTGGAACATCCCAAAGCGTGATTAGCAAACTGTGGAATCGCTTTCAAGAGACTGGCACAGTACGAAGACGAGGGCAGGGTCGCCCATCTGCCACAACAGCAAGAGATTACCGCTACTTGACCTTATTGGTAAAAAGGAACAGGCGCAGCAATGCATCAGAGCTGCGGGGGCAGTTTCTTGCTGCCACTAGACGACGGATATGCACCCAGACCATACGAAATCGGCTCCATCGTGTTGGACTGCATGCCCGGCGACCAATAGTATGCATTATGTTATCTGCTGAACACCGTAGAATCCATAGAAGGTGGGCTGATGAGCATTGTCATAGGATCCGTGATGAGTGGTCAACTGTCCTCTTCTCTGATGAGTCACGGTTCAGTCTGCAGCCTGACAATCATCGTGTCCTGATCTGGCACGAGTGAGGAACACGGGAGAATCCACGTTTCATGCGAGAAAGGACTCCTTCGGTGGTGGTGGAATCATGGTGTGGGCTAACATCAGCATTGGTGGTTGTACCAACCTCCACGTCATCAGAAACGGATCGCTAACTGCTGTCAGATATCGAGATGAGGTCCTGCACCCTATAGTGGTATCCTATGCTGGAGCAGTTGGAAACAACTTTCTTTTCATGGACGATAATGCAAAGCCCCACCGTGCGCATCTCGTCAACAACATGCTTCAGGAGGCAGGAATCGAACGCATGGACTGGCCTTCACGTTCTCCAGACCTGAATCCCATTGAACATGCTTGGGATACACTGGGAAGACGTCTGGTAAACCGTCCAATGCCTCCCACAACACTTCTTGAGCTGGAAGTTTCCCTGGAGCAAGAGTGGCAGAGGATCCCACAAGAACTGCTGAACATTCTGATCCTGTCCATGCCCCATCGCTGTCAGTGTGTTTTGGCAGTCTTGGGTGACCATACACCCTACTGAACAGTCAATGTATGGCACTCTCGTCCATTTTCACATGCTTCTGTTCACCCCCACCAATATGTCACTTGCTACTCAATCACAATTGAGTTTGCATCTCATTTGCATAATCGAGCAACTTTCTTTGACTTGTCGTTTGCTTTTCTGATGTTCTTGTTTAATAAAGATAATTCAAATGCTTCTTTTTTTATCGCTTCATATTCATTTTGAAATATTCCCTAATTTTTGTGAGCAGTGTATTTAACAAATTGCACAGGAAAGTTTTTGTGCTCTTGTGGCTACCAAGAATTTCCATTTACTGAAATATTGTATTGAAGTTCACTGACCACTCACTCCCATATTTGGCTGCACACATATCTGTTCATGGAGACCATAATTTTTTTTCCTGCACTCTAATCTCATAAGCAAATGTGTTTTTTTTTGCACAAACCCAGTTTGTTAATAACATTGCTGGTACTTCACTTATAAGCTCAAAGTGAGCACTTTTTGTAGCAATCTTTATTAATAGACATACCATAAAAAATTATATCAAGAATTGTAAGTACACTACAGGAAATAAAAAATGCAATACTTGAAAGAAGTTATGCAAATGTGACAAAATTTAGGGAAGCGGTAGTATATGTAAATGCATGTGGCAAATTTCATTTTTGTAATTTTCCATTTGTTTTTGATAATGTAATCAATTGCACATCTGTATATGCTAACACCTGCCTAAATTTAAATAAAATGGCATTAATCCATCCAGGATTTGCAATTTTTTTCCCCTATAGTGTAATATACAAATGCATAATGGTAATTACACAATCTATTCACTAAAAGTAATTTTTAAACTAATCTTACCAAAATTGAATGCTCCAAATTTTCTAATGCCCAGGAGTGACATCCTTCTAAATCTCTTAAGCTTTTTAAGTTCCGGTCTTTTGTAATGGCTAAGAGATATAACTTTTTAATATCGACACCATTCCACCTTTTGTCTTTGAATAGCAAGAAAAAAGACATCTTTATATCTAGGAGAACTTGACTTGGATCTTTCATTAATTTCGTAATCCACTGAAAACGTTTTTAAAACGTCAGAAAGTAGACACACACGTGAATATATTACATTTTTGAAACACTAAGAAGAGAAAAATTATACACTGCAATATTCTGGTAAAAACGAGTAAAAAAAATTCTCTCAAGTAGCTGCTTGCCACAGAAGTCTGACAAGAGCTTGTCATACACCATAGGTCTGAGGATGGTGGGACCTCAGTAGAAAAATGACACATATCCATACCTTACTCAGGTCCCTTAGATCAATAACCTATGACTCAGTGGAATCCACAACTTTGTGCAAATAATTATGAATTATCTGAAATTGACAAATGGTTAGTTCTGTATTACATGGGCATAGATCAGTAGCAAAAGCATGCTAACCACTCTGCCACAGGATACTATAGCACAATTCCATCCCTCCCACTTTTATTTCTATATCCTTTACTTATTAATTCTGCATATATATATTTTTTTTCAGAAATTTTCATTTCTACCTCTTTCATTATTAATTTTCTTGCTCATTTCACAAACTGAGCTACAGTTTTCACATTGATGCTGATTGTCAGAAGACAAGACATGCAGCTTTTTGCTTTAAGAGATTAAAAAAAACTATTTGTAGTAAACATGATTCTGATGAACTTGAAATGATGCACATAAAACAGTTTTATAACGTATTATAAAATAAATTTGATCAAAAAGTTATGGTGTATCAGTTTTTACCAACAAGGGAAACAATTGCTAAAAAATAGTCCTGTGAAATCGGAATTTTATATTATTCTTAACACCCAGGAAATTTCAGAAAAAGGGTAGAGGGTATTAAAGACAAATGAATAGCAATATTTCAACAAGTCAATTTGAAAATTTCAGCCATTTTGGGGATTAAGGGGTTAACTGCAATTACAAATTGGTCCATTTTTTTTAAGCAACTGCTTTTATTAATTTATTCATACTGGTAAATACAAAATAACATTTGAGCACAGTGAAAAAAACTTAGAAAATTCTTACTAATAACACCTTGCCCATGGAATACAGAACTAACCATTTGTTAATTTCAGATAATTACCCATTCATAATTATTATCTGCACAAAGTTGATTCCAGTGGGTCATATTGGTTCATAGGGCCTTAGAAAGTGGGTATGCACTACATAAAAGATGCATAGGTGACTAAATCAAAATTCCATCAGCACCTCAGCTAAAACAATTATCCAGTTTTCCAATCATGATCAACATTAGAATCACTGGAAAGTGTGAATTTGTGCATTATTTACTCTTGTGTTTTTCTTTTAAAACTTGTACACTTCACACCATTATATAGAGATCCTTTCTTAAAGTTAATTTCAATAGTAATAAAAATGTATTGCTCACCAAATGCAATTGAACTTTATAGTTCAGCTGTACTCCATTAAGGTAATTACATCTAATTAATTTTTAATAGTAAATAAAAAATATATTCATTACACTGCACTGAAGCAGGAGTTGCTCCACCATCACAAGAGCTCTCTCAGTCATGGGGTTATTGCTGCCAACTCTATTCCACAAATTTATTCTTCAGTTTTGTGACACCATCTCTTTCAACTCAGGAGAATCAAATTGTTGCCATCTCGTCAGTCAGGATCTCCATGATCCTCACTGGTTAAAACATATTAAGTTAACCATGGCAAGTTGTGCTGGTGTGGCTCTATCTTTTGTACTGAAAGCACTGCAGAAAGATTTTTTGCATTATATGACAAATTTTCCTTAACAAACTTGGTAATAATCAAAATTATAATTTGTTAAACACATACAGTATTCCACAAAAATCTATAGATTCTTCATTTCATTCCAAATAACAGTTTAAAAGTAACAGTAGTATTAAACTTGCTTTCAAATTTAGTCTATATTATTACAAACATTACATATGCTAAAAATTTCCAATTTCAGATATAGTAATGTATAAAAATAAGTTGTTTTTGTAGTAGTGTATGCAAATAAATCGAACACATCTGATTCACAATTTTATGACACGTCTATGAATTCAGTGGTTAATTTCTCAGATGGTTGGCAATTTTCATTTACTGAATTTGTATTTTTATTGGGAAAGCAATTTCCTTGGTAACATTGGGTCTAACTTTACAATCACATTACATATAATATTCAATTTCTTCTTTGTTATTAAATGGTAGCTAGGCATAAACTGGAAGGAGAGCTCTGTACCAATCCCTAGTGATGATGCACAGAACTGGCCAGGTCTAGCACCTAATATCCGACCCCGCATTCTTGTGGTGCAGGCCGTTAGTACCTTTCAAAAGAGATATTCTCTTTTGGAAGGGAACGGAAGGGAAGGGCTGCCAGTTCAGTATGGCCTACTGATCTGCTCATCTATGGCCACTTTTTCCTATTTTTTTCAACCCTGCTGAGGAGTGGTCAACTTCACAGGGTCCAGGTGCTGACCATTTATACCTACTAGACTGGACTTGTTTATGGATCTGAGCTTGATTATGGATCCAGGATTTGCTGCACTGGTGGGCCTCTGTTGAGGGAGAGTCTGCTGCTGTTTTCTGTTTGCTTCTGGGTTGCCAGCTCTAAGTGAACAGAGGCATGGGATACCTTATATCAGCTGGTAGATAATCCTAATCAGAGGCCATCGCAGGTACCTGAACCTTACTTTGCTAGTTGGCCATCGTCAAGCCTAAACTGGAGTAATGTGTCTCAGACAGGCCATATGGTTCTTGAAAAGTCCACTTGAAAAGGTGGTGCCTGAAGTTCCTACCAACATCGGTGACTTCAGCCTTTAGCAGAGGAGGAACAGGTCTTTGCCCCATGCCTGCAATCAGGGGGCTGTTTGATATTGTTGGCCCTACCAATCTCAATAAACCTAATTTCTTTAAAAATCCTACTAATCATTTTCTCTCTGCAGGAACGTGAGGACATTACATAGAGATTATTCTCTTGATGTCCTCATGCAGGAATTCCAGCACTATAACCTAGATATTCTAGGCTTGCAAGAGACCAGATGGACAGATAAAGGTCAGATTCTTAAAAATAATCTTAAATTTCTCTTTTCAGGGTGGGACGACAATAAGCATCACTAAGGCATGGGTCTGCTTTTCAGCAGACACGCTAGTGATGCTCTTCTAGGATATGAGTGCATTAATGAAAGGTTTCTTACAGCAAAATTTCAGACAAGCATTAAAGACTTGAATGTTATCTGCTGTTATGCCCCCATTGAGGATGCCGATGAGAACGATAGGTTTTATGGACAACTTCAGGATATTTTGAATTCTGTCAAGAAAGGAGATATTACCCTTGTTCTTGGTGATTTCAATGCCAAAGTTGGTACTGACTCTGACCTTTGGGAAGGAGTAATAGTCCCTTTTGGTATTGGTAGGTGCAGTGGCAATGGGCAACGTTTCCTACAGGTAAGTTAACTCAATGGATTCAGAATAACTAACACTTATTACAAACACTGCGACATACATAAGTACACATGGGTTTCACCTGATGGGCTGCATAAGAATATGATTGATTACATATTAATTAACAACAAATGGGCTAGTTCTGTTAGGAATACCAGGTCCTATAGGGGAGCTGAAATTAGATCTGACCATTACCTTGTTAAAAGTGTCTTGCAACTTAAACTTAAAAAGTGTTGTGCTAATGTTCAAAAATTTACCTTTAATACTGTAGCTCTGAAAGACCCAGTAATAGCTAAAGCTTCCCATGACAGGTTACTTAGTCATTATGACAGTCATGGTATGCTTACTACTGAAGTTGAGGAAGAATGGGATCATTTTAAACAGGCTTTTTTGGACACTAACAGTACTCTTTTAAGAAAAAAAAAAGCAGCAGAGGAGACAGAATTATCTGAGTGATAAGGCACTTGAGCTTATTTCGGAAAGAAATAACTGCAGAAATGTCCTTAATCAATAACCTACTAGTCCTAATAGAAAGCATTACAGAGACCTTAATAAACTTGTAAAGGATCAGTTAGCTGCTGATAAGAATCTTTGGCTTGATGGTTTGGCTGACAAAGCCGAGGAAGCAGTTAGACAGCACAACAGCAGAGAGCTGTACCAGATAGTTAATGTTTTGTGTGGTAGAAAACGGACAGGCATACAAGGATTGAAGGATAAACAAGGTAAGGTTATAGAAGGGGAGGATTCTGTCATGGCTAGGTGGGCTGAGCATTTCAGTGATATTCTAAACAATGTAGTTAGTTCTACTCCCATAGTTTGCAATGATGATAGATGCATTGGTGGCTTTAATGTTAGCCCTCTAACACAATCTGAAGTTATTTTGGCTGTTTCTAAACTTAAACTTCATAAATCCCCAGGGGTAGATGAAATTACTACGGAAATGCTTAGAGCTGGGAATGTTTCGGTTACCACTTGGATGACTGAAATTCTGAATATCTTTTATGATAAAGGCATGGTTCCTAAGGATTTTACCAGAGTTATTGTTATCCCTATTTTCAAAAAAGGTGATCGCAGTTCTTGTGATAACTATAGGGGTATCAGCCTACTCTCTGTTCCAGGTAAAGTTCTTTCCATGATTGTGCTCAATAGAATTAAGAATCTGGTTGACAGTCAATTGCATGATGAGCAATGTGGATTCAGAAGTGGTAGGGGATGCGTGGATCAGATATTTTCACTTAGGCAGATTCTTGAGAAATGTTTAGAGTTTCAGAAACCTTTGGTTGCTAGCTTTGTTGATTTCAAAAAGGCTTTTGACTCTGTTGATCGTCATAATTTGTGGTTGATTGTGAGATCATATGGTATACCAGACAAGTTAGTTAACATAATGAAAGCTCTCTATAATAACACTGAGTCGTGTGTGAGAGTTGGTAAGGCTTGTAACAATTGGTTTAGCATTACTTCTGGTGTTCGACAAGGGTGCATTTTGTCTCCTTTTCTCTTTAGCTTGGTTATTGATTATGTTATGCGAAATTCACTTCAAGGGAAAAGATTTTGGCCTTAAATGGGCTGGAGATACAAAAATTTCTGATTTAGATTATGCTGATGATTTAGCCCTTTTGGCAAATGATGTTGATGGGATGAACTCTTTCATTCGAGCTGTTGTGATGAGACTGGTAGTAGAGTAGGTTTGGTTATAAACAGAGAGAAAACTAAAGTGATGAAAATTGGTCAGTCAGGCTGTGATTCAGTTAATCTGAATGGTTGCAGTCTTGAGCAGGTGTCACAGTTTAATTATCTTGGGAGCTATGTAACAGATAATGGTGATGTGTGGCATGAGATTAACAGACGAATAGGGATTGCTGTCGGAACTTTTAAGAATCTAAGGAGAGTGTGGAGAAATAGGCGTATACACCTAAAGACTAAAATTAGACTGTATAATAGTTTGGTTCTTTCTAGGGTTAGTTATGGTAGTGAAACTTGGACACTTTGTAAACTAGATAACAGGAAACTAGGTGCTTTTGATTCCAGATGCTTACGCAGTATCTTGGGCATTAGGTGGTTCAACTTTGTAACTAATGATGAGGTTAGGCCAGGCATGGCCAACTGTTTTTGCCCCCGGGCCGGATTGCAAAAAAAAAATATTTTCACGGGCCGGACGAAATATTAAAATTGAAAAATGTTAAGCAAAACACTTATTTCTTTAAGTAAACAAAATTTTATTATGAAATTTGTTTATGAATAATTGTAAGTAAATCAATACAACAAATTGACATAATAACTAATGCGACGTGTTGAGGCGGTTTGCATCGCTTATTATTGTTTTAATATCTGGTTCTATACTTGTAGTAGCTATTCTTAACACAGCCTCCAAATGTAAATCATTCAATCTTGATCTTGTTGTACTTTTATTTAGATTCATTAAAGAAAAGGTTTGTTCACAAATATAAGTTGAGCTAAAGATTACTAAATACGTCTTGGCAAGTTTTTTTTAAATTTCCATATTTTTCATTATTCAATTGCTTATAAAAATTACACAAATTTTCTTGCTCTTCTCGATATTTCTCATGTAATAATTCATCACATTGTAAATTAATTATTTCTAATTGTATATGAATAGGAACGTCATCAACTTGTACAGAAAATGGATTTCGGATAATAGATAAAATTTTATCAATTTTTTTGAAGCAATCGAATCTCTGCTCGTAATCTGTCATTAGTGCAAGGATGTTTTTATTAAATGTTTTAACCTTTTCTTTTAAAATATTTAAAGATATGGTCTGTAACGTTGGAAAATGATCAAATTTACATTCAGCCAGAATTGTAGAAAAAAGGCTAAGCTTCATTTTAAAAGCTCTTAATTTCTGATTAAATCATGAACAAATAAATTTTTTCCTTGTATACATGTGTTAAATTCGTTCAAATGTGTGAGAATATCCAAAGAAAATGCTAAATCACAAATCCAATTTGGATCTAATAATTCAGGAAAATCCTCATTTTCTTTAAGCATTAAAAATATTTTTATTTCCTCTTGAAGGTCCCACACACGTCTTAAAACTTTTCCCAAACTTAACCAACGGATTTTATTGTGATATAGTACATCTAAATGACTGGTATTTAGTTCTTCAAGGAGATCAATAAATTGCCTGTGATTTAATCCTTTTGATCGTAGGAAATTCACTAATTTCACAACTACATTTGTAACATGATCGATTTTTAAAATATTTTTGCACTATGCAAAAATATTTTACTCGCCTGCTGGCAACGTCGCTTGAACGTCGAGTGCAGATGAGTATAAAAGTTTTAATTCTTTATAACGGAATCTTTTTTAAAAAATATAGAAGTATCGAGAATTCATTCGATTAATTACTAGAAGTTAAATGTAATATTGAAAAATTGTTCGCGGGCCACATAAATTCATTACGCGGGCTGGATCCGGCCCGCGGGCCGTATGTTGGCCATGCCTGGGTTAGGCAAAGGAGTTTGCAACCTCCTTTAAGCGGCATATTGTGCAGAGAGAGACTCCGTTGGTTTGGCCATGTTGCCCGTATGGATAATTATAGATTGGCGAATAGGGTTATGAACAGTGTGCCTAGAGACCTCAGAAGGAGGGGGAGACCTAGGATATGGTGGGCAGACAAGGTCAAACAGGACCTTGTTAGAATTGGTGTGCAGTGGCCGGATGCAGCAGATGTAGCTCAGGACGGATATACTTGGAGAATTAAACTGCACTGTCTGGTTGGACCTCCATAGCCCATGGCTGCTTGAGGAGGAGGAGGAGGATGATATTAACATTAGTCTATCATTCTGATAGCCCCAAATTATTATCCTTGATATTATTAGTTGCCAAGATGGTTGAGTGCATTCTGTCACTGAGGTGTTACTTACTATAATTGATATCTTGACTAACATCTTTCATTTGAAGTGATATGTACCCAGGTGAAGAAAGAACATTACATGAATCTTAAAAATGAAAATACAGCTTTAACCCAAATAATAATGGAACATCGTTTGCTTATAACACAATTAAAATATAAAATTATAATAGACCCCCCCCACCTCCTTTATCTATCAATTGGATTACTTAAAAACATCTTAACTTATGCCAATACACCTCATGCAACTGTGACTTTACAACCTGCCTCAGGTATGCAATCTGCTACTGTGTCAGCAGACTTGTAAGATACCAACAGAGGACATCATTCTTAAATTACCTATGTTTTATTATCAATCACTAGCCTGATGAAATCATCAGAGTATGGAGGAAATACATTGCACTATTTTTTTTTGTATGTGAAAGTGATGAGTTGTTTCCAATGTTAGTAATGTTCTCAATATGTACCTTTTTAATTAGCTGGGTAGATATCACTTCATATGAAATGACATCAACTGTAGTAACACTTCAATGGAATGAAGTAAACATTAATACCAATAAATCAACTATCTTGGCAACTAATAATATCAAGGTTAATAGTGGTTAACTGCTTATCCCTTTAAGGAAGAACAAGCACATATGATGCAACCGGAAGAGTTCACCAACAGTTAACATTAATTAGTGATGATTCCATGAAATTCGACATCTGCAACAGAACATTCCAGACATCTCACCAGATTTACTGGAAAAAGAATGGATGGTAAAGTAGTTGAGTTTCCATCATAAGCATATAGCCTTTACATAATCCAAGGAGTACTATAATGCTGAAATTAGTTACTAATGTTTTGTTAGTGAAAATATTGGAAACTAGACAAGTAACATGTTTAAAACCCAATAATAGTCACATATGGGAGCATTATAATTTTACTTTTAATAGTATTTTTTATGGCAATTAAAATTTATTAGATCCAGATTTTACTATGGAAATTTTGTTTTTTAACATGGGATACTTGAATCCTTTCTCTTATTTCACTCTCAACTTCACCTATACTGTACCTACATTCAGCATACCATAAAAAAATTTATGAAACAGTAAAAAAAATAAAGCATATAATAAAAAAATAAAGAATATAATTGACTAAATACCATTATTGATCTGGCATCTTCTTCAAACGCCTTCCTTGTTACAGTGTTGTACATAAAACTAGTTTCACATATCAATATTTTTTCATCAAACTCTATGCTTTCTTCGATTCTTCTTACATCTCTGTCTTGCAGGTCTCGTAGTATTTCACCAGTAAGAACTAAGAAATCAATTTATTTTTAAATTAATGCTTGAAACAACTGACTACAAATATTTAATAAATCAATAGACAAGCTTCAAGTATTAAATCTAAAATGAATGGAATATGAACATCTTTTCATACTCAAGTGCAAGAGTTAAAAACATTTTACCTCTACTAGCACTTTTTTTGGCACAAAATGGGCTAAATAGCTAAGACCCAAAGGTTCTAATAACTAAGACCCAAAGGTTCAGAAAATGTTACCAAAAAGGATCCCATTTACACTCGTTAGGAGACAGATGGAAACCTCCCATGAAGAGTGTGGTAGCCCTAGTATTTTTGTTGTGCACTGGAGGGAGAGGAGGATTTTATTAATTACTACCGAGAACAGACACTATTTCTTTTTCTTCTTAATTCCTGCAGAGAAGCTTAAAAATTGTATGACAAGCAATTTTTCACATATTTCCATTCATCTGACAGTTTTTGCTGCCTGAGGCAATTCTGCTTTGTGTTCATCCCATGAGCCAACCTTTCTTAGCATAATATTAATAGCAAATTTCTGTTGAAATTGTATAGATCTCATATACACACCTCTCCTTCCAATTAGACAAGTGTAAAAATAACTAGCACACAGTTATTTTTACAAATATCCCGCACACAGATCATGGTTTAATGTCCCATACAATAGACGGTGGCCTGTCAGCCCGATGATGTCCCCTACCGACTGTGGGCAGGGTGAGGGTTTTTGTAGAAATAAATCTCAATGTTGGCATGCTGGGACTCGAACCTGGAAACTAGAGATTACGAGCCTGGTATATTACTGACGCTCTCTCCAATTAAATTTGAACCATTTTTTACAGGTAAAGATCTGAATATACCAGATGGTTTACATTGAAAATGAGAAATTTATTAGCAATACAATCAGGGCCATGCAAATGCAGGGGAGTGTTCATTGGTTTGTTTTACCTCCGAGTGGCATTTTACTGCACTTCTTTTACCTCAAAGGGGCGCTTTTTTTTTTTTACACACAATGAGCTAAAGGGCCAGGTCACAAGGACCCCAAAGGCTCAGAGAAGGTTGAGGGAAGGGACCTATTGGAACAGTTGTTGAGAGACAGATGGTAGCCTCCTGTCAAGACCATCCAGTGTGTTCTTTAATGTGCATAGGGTATGGCTCTCCCACACATGGAACCACAACTTAACGTCCCATCCAACAGACAGCAGACTTTCCAAGTCCATCGGTGTTCCCCACTGACCATGGGCAAAGTGGGGAATTTTGTGTAGAAAAATCTCAACGCTGACCCAGCTGACTTGACCTGGGAACAGCAGATTATGAGCCATCCCCACCCCAATTTTCTGCACAGAATGGGGTAAATGGCCAGGTCACAAGAACCCCAAAGGTTCACAGAAGTTTGGGGGAGAGGGACCCCTAGACACCTGTTAGGAAACAGATGGTGGCTTCCCATCAAAACCATCGCATATTCTTTAATGTGCACAGCTCTCCTGCACATGGCCTAGGGCTTAAGGTCCCATCCGACTGATGTGGACTTTGCAAGTCCATCACCTTTCCCTACTGACCGAGAGAAGGATGGGGGGGGGGGGGGGTTACAGAGATAAATCTCAATGGTGGACCAGCTGGGAACTGCTGATTATGAGCTTAGTGCACTAGCGACTGAGCCATCCCCACTCCATGGAGTGAATGGGGAAGGTGTCTCTAGCATAATTTCTAATAACACAATCAATTTTCATTATTATATGCCTAAAGGAACTATCCAGTAGACAAATAATTTTTACCCTAGGTACAAATATATTTTGCATTAACAGTGCAGTTCATTTGCATGTTTGGAACCTCTGAAGTAGATTTAAGTTCTTTTACATATTAAAGTAACTAGATTTTCAATTCCATATATTTTTTACCTATCTTTCTTGCTTTTCTCTCATCATTTATCAGTTTGTTGGGGTGTGGATTTGTCAAAACAGTTGTTCCACCATATCTTTCAAATGTCATAGGCTATAAAAAACTGACACTCATGCTTTCTTCCCTCCCCGCTAAAGGAGAAATATGAAAATGACTGTTCCACTATATCTTTAGGTGAGTGCTGAAAGTAACAAGCTGTATATCAAATGAAAGCTTGTGACATAGGGTGTTGTGGGTAAGAAAAATGTACCCCCTTACTTTCTTTCCCCCTAAAATATGAGAAATGTGAAAATCATTCTTCTATTATATCTTCCAAACACAAGGCCTAGAGATACAAGGTGTCAAATGAAAGTTTCTGTGAGGAATGTCATAGACTACTTCAAACAAATTTCCTTCAGCATTCTTTTCCCCTCCCAAAAGGTGGTGAAAATGTTTTGGGGATCAACCTGAACAAGTTATATTTCAAAGCTTGTGACATCTCCAATGTCATGGACTACCTCAAACATGACTGCGAAAATAGGGGAGGAAAAATGTGGTTGATGTTTATGAGTTGTGTCAAATGCAAGTTTCTGAAGATAGGTGATTTTAGTGACAAAGAATAATTTTTTAAAAAACCTATCTTGCTCTTTGCACTTTAAAAAAGTAAAACCTAAAATATATCAGTGATGCAATCAGTCACTTCAAAAGAAGATAGGACGCTGATTTACCTACTCAACGAGATTTCAAGGGAAGATAAGGCACCACAATCAATACAAACTCTGTGACTGATTGCAACAATTGATATGCTTGTTTTATTTCTTAATTTTTAGAGCACACATGGGAAATATTTTTAAAATATTGTAACTATTTATATTTTTTTAGAGAAAAAAACAATTGAAACTTAACCAAAGATGAAACTCATAGTTTAAAATAGTATTGTACTTATATTTATTACATCTTTGAGACTATCAATGCTGCACCACAGCTTGTACCACATAAACTGTTTTGCTGTACCACATAAATTTCTGAACCCCAGGAGTATAGGCACTGGGCTAGCACAAAACTTAAATTTTTGAAAAAAAAATCTGCTATCAATCTTTTTTTTTATTAAAAATATATAAATTTCTATATATTTTATTGTTTAGTTTTACTTTAACTTAGCATCCCTAGCTATCTGATATCTCCACTAAACTCCCACCCTGCTCTCAGTCAGTAGGGGACACCAATGGGCAGGAGTGGAAATAAGAGGCTATTTGTGTGCAGGAGAGCCATACTCTGTGCAAGTTAAAGAACATGTTGGATGGCTTTGATGGGAGACTACCATCTTTCCCAGCAACTGTTCCAATGGGTCCCTTGGACAGTTTTGCTGTACCACATAAACTTCTGAACCCCAGGAGTATAGGCACTGGGCTAGCACAAAACCAATGGGTCCCATGGTTCCAATGGGTCCCTTGGGGTTTTTCAATTTTAAAAAATTTTTTAAAGGATTTTTCTATTTTAAAAAATATAAATCAGTTACAATATTTTAAAAATACTTCCCATATGTGCTCTAAAAATAAATGAAAAGCACATAAATTGTTGCAAACAGTCACAAAGTTTGTATTGATTGTATGCCTTATCTTCCCTTGAAATCTCATTGAGTAGGTAAATCAGCATCCTATCTTGGAAATAAGAGGCAGCCATATGTTGGATGGGACAAAAAACTATGTCCCATGTGTGGGAGCCATATCCTGTGCATATTAAAGAACACACACTGGATAGTCTTGATGGGAGGTTTCCACTGTTGTAACAACTGTCCCCAGTAGGACCCCTTCCCCCAACCGTAAAGTTCATCAGAGGTAAAACCACCCAACCCAAAAATAACCTTTCTGATTGCCATTCCTTATCATCTAAAATCCGGTGTTGCCTACTCCTTATTCCATCAAACCCAATGCTTAAGCGTATAATTTCCCCCGAGTTTTAACTGAACTATTACCAATGTTGCTATTCTGTCAATTAGTTCTCTTGAAAGTTAAAACTTTTAAAAATTAGAATTTTTTTTAGGAACAATTACCAAATTTGTATTTCCCTTTTACTTTTTTGATTTGCTGCATTTTTTTCTGGTTTAAACCTATGTTAATATTTCTAGAAGTCCCAATATCGAATGTGTAACTTTCCAATACTGAAGCTAAAACCGTTAAAAATTCTTTGGATCTAGAAAAGTTTTTAAAATATTCAGTGAATTGCTTCGTTTATCAGTGTAATGAGCACTAAGACTACCTGCAGTAAAGAAATACCAGATGTATCTGATTACTTGATTGGTTAGTTAATAAAATGTTTCTCTTTGCACTCGAAAGTTTTTTCACTATAGGGAAGTAGCAACTCGAATTTTTATATATATATATATTACAAATATAAAATACTAAATCGTAAAAAAAAATACTGAATAAGTAATCTTACCATTATCATCTTTAGTTATCATCTCAAACGTGACCGTTTTATTTTCTTCAGAATAACCTGAAATTACAGCATTCCTAAACATTCCATTGACTTCACCAATATCAAAAGAGGCCTTTCTAAGTTTGATTAATGTATATTTTTTATTTGAGTTGTTGTAGGTTTTAAAAAATACTGCTGTTTTAAACTTGTTAAAAAGTATTTTACACAAATTTGATAGTTCTGGAAGTGCTTGAATTACCTGAAATTTAAAGAAAATACTTCAAAAATAATGATGTAACATTTAAAAAAAAACAAAAATTTAATATAAAATTTTAATTAATGTAATACTTATGGACACAAAAAATTGCAACACTATGAAAACAAGCCTCAAACCTTGGTAAAATGAGCCAATTTAGGTTGTTTTACGTGAGTCGCACTTTTTTTGCACGCAATGAGCAAAATTGCCAGGTCACAAGGACCCTGATGGTTCAGAGAAGGTTGGAGGAGGGGACCCACTGGAACAGTTGCTGGGAAAGATGGTAGTCTCCCATTAAGGCTATCCAGCATGTTTTTTAACATGTTATCCAATGGATTGATTGATTGTTTCAAGAACTGATGGAACGATTTTGAAAGTTGCGCAAAAAAAGCTTGTGTTAGTGCCTGATGCCATACCACATATTTTTTCCAATCAACCATCGTATTTTACCAAAATGGTTAGTGTCTCAACGTAAAGATCCTGCTGACTGTGTAACTAAACAAGTGAAAAGAAATGATGAAATGTTTAAAAAATGGTTGGAATGTGATAATATTGTAAATTTTGCATCATTGAGAAGATGTAGAAAAGATGTAACTCGGGATGGTTTTCATGTTTTCCATTAAGAGTTTGTTTCAATTTGCAAAATTAATTTTTATCAATGCCCAAGAATAACTGTTTCTTTAAAATTGTTTCCTGATTTCTCTTTTGAAATTTGGAATGATAATGTGTTGCTACCTATTAATCAATTTAAGTGGTTCTAAGAACTGAAAGTTAATAAATGGAGTAAATTTGATGCCTTAATAAGCCATTTAAGTTCTTTCAAATTTCAGTCTATTCCATTGGACAACAAATTGAAACTTGCAAGAAACATTATTACTGAATGCAAAAGATGCATTTCAGACAGTGGGGCTGAGAAGGAAACAACGTTAAATTTTCTTTGTGAACAGCTGCATTTGTTGACAATGAAATGCCTAAGATATTCCACAGAGTAAATGATAATGGGCTTTTGAAATTTTTTTCCTGTAATTCTGGTGCATATTTTTGGTTACAAAAATCTGGCTTATTGTCTATGCCTCATTCAACTCATTTGAAATGACTTAGTTATGGCCTTGGTACTGAACAGTCTGGCTTACACAATTCACATATGAAATTTTTAAGAGAAAAGGCTTCTTTGCTGCAGCAACATGGAAGAGTGGTTATTGTTTTTTTGGATGAAACATATGCTAATCCTAAAGTAAGTTTCAAGAAAGATGTGATAAAAGGCTTCTCTGAATATGAAAGTTTATGTGCCAAAACTGTTCAAGCTTTTACGATTGTCTATTTTTTCAAAAAACAAAGATTTAGTTTCTTTGCATCCTATAAAAAATCTTACATCTAATTTACTGTATGAAATCACAATGATGCAGGTTATATTGTAATATCTCTAATATCAGACAATAACCATATAAATAGAAACATATCTGAAATCATGTATGGAGGGGAACTGAAATGTAGCATACCTAACCCATTTGATAAGTATCACCAAATATTTTTCTTGTTTGACACAGTGCATTTGTTGGGAGTCTATATGAAACAACTGGTTCAGGCAACTTGATAATGAGCAATCATTTATGTTCCCTTAATTTGATGATCAAAATTTAGTGCTAAGGGCTAGTGTGTCACACATAAAAAAGCTGTATGCTGCTGAAAGCTGCAATGTAGTTAAACACCAAAGTTAAATGGAAAAGTTCTATTCCTCACATCCTCCGAGAAACAAAATGTTACTTTGGCCATTTGCTTTTTTAATGATCAAACTTCTATTGCCCTTTCACAGTTTGCTTCTCAACATAAAATCTGCTTTTCTAGCATCATTCAGTTCTTGGATATCATTTGTAAGTGTTGGAAAATAATAAATGTTAAACATCCTTACAAAGGAAAAAAATCTTGACCCATTTTGTGATCCCATAAGAAATGACCATGACAATGCCTTGAAAAATTTTCCTCGTGGTTGGATAAGTGGAAAGCCATTGTAGTTCCTGGTTCTTCTACTTCTAAGCAGTTTGGAACATTAACACAAGAAACATTTTTTTGCCTTAAGACACACAACAGAAACACTGCTAAAATTATACTCATATATGTTTACAGTTTTCAAACCTAAATATATATATAAATAATAAAATAAATACCCCCTCAAGCAGCTGCTTGCCACAGAGGTCTGACAGGAGCCTGTAAGTTTATATGCCAGAGTAGAAGGTCTGAGAGGATGGCAGGACCTCAGCAGAAAAACGACACAAACAGCCATGCCTTACCCGGGGCTCGAACCCAGGTCCCTTAGATCAGTAGCCAAGCGCGCTAATCACTCGGCCATGGGATGGCTCACAATAAATAAATACCCCCTCAAGCAGCTGCTTGCCACAGTAGGTCTGTGAGGATGGCAGGCCATCAGAAGAAAAATGACACAAACAGCCATGCCTTACCCGGGGCTCGAACCCAGGTCCCTTAGATCAGTAGCCAAGGGTGCTAACCACTCGGCCACCTTTTAGAAAAATTTCAAACTGATAACTTAGAGAATAGATTCAGTTGCTATCAGAAAATGAGTGGCGCAAACTGTAATGTACCAGTGACTCAACAGATATTGGTTTTTATCAGTGGCTATGTAGCATATTCCATATGTAAGACTTTAAAATGTCCAAATTGTAAAATTCTCTTACTGTATGAAACTGCTTTTGAGATTGATTCTTCACATGTAATATACAAATATTTGCTTGAAAACAGCAGAGGTGGTCTGAAATGGCCGAAAGATTTTCTTGTATATTTAAGTATTACAGCATTCCAAATTTTCCAAGCAATAATTTAAGATTTAAAAATTATGCATGATTCATAGCGTGACCACAATTTCAATGAGAATTATCAGCAATAATAAATCTCAAGTTCAAATGCACATATTTTGTTCAACCATTTAAAAAGTAATTTGCAATCACATAACATTTGAGAGATAATCACTAATGGTTAGTGTACCTGGCTATGGAATACAGTGACCAAATTTTGAGCCATGGGGAGTGTATGGAATTTTCTTTTATCAGGTATTATGGCTGAGGTATTGTTTTTCTCAGAGAGATCTACAGCTTATAATGGCAGGCTGCATTATATTTCTGTAGCAAGTAAATGCTATAAAGATAATTTTTCTGCTTGTGGTATACAATGATCATCATGGTACATGATGTACTATATAAGCTACATATAAATTTATATTCAGTCATATACAAGTAGAAATTCGCTGAAAAATGTTTTAATGGTAGCTTAACAAAAGACCAGTGCAATTTAGTATGGAGAATGTGAGAAATAGTGTGACAAAGCAAATTTTTCAACTTATTACAGCAATTGCACAGGAATAAGTTACAATTACAGAATGAGTGCAAAATTTAAGTCTAGTAATATTTTAAATTTATATGAAAGCTATTATATATAATAGCTTTCATACACGACACGATTTCATTTTCCAGACACAGTGGGAATCGAACTCGCATCTCTCCAGATTCATGCCAGAGCACACTACCATTGTACCACACGTCGGACATGAAATTTTTCAGAATAAGACCTTATAAATCTTCTTCACTGAGACGTGGCTGACACAGTGCCATTTATACACTATGGATTGATTTTTAATCATATATTAACACTGTAGTGTTAGCGACCTTCTCATTAACATCTGATAATCAATAGCAACGACTGAAAAAGTTGCATCTCTTTGAGTACAGATGGCACTGTGTCAGCCACATCTCAGTAAAGAAGATTTATAAGGTCTTATTCTGAAAAATTTCATTGTCTGACACGATACAATGGTAGCGCGCTCTGGCATGAATCTGGAGAGATGCAACTTCAATTCCCACAGTGTAGGCGATGAATTGTTTTTCAGAATCTATTAATTAATGTATAAAACAAACTTTCATATCTCTTCTTTCAAAATATGCGTGATTTTCTCAATCTTTATATAAGGAATTTGTTTTTACTACCCTCTACACTTTTCTGCAATTTCTGGGGTCAAAAGAGTTAAAAAAAAAGATAGTACAATATTTCATACAAAAAAATAAAGTGTGTAAACATTTTGAATTTTTTTACAAAATTTAATAAATATTGTTTTATTTCTGCTAATCAACATATAATAAAAATATTTCAGTCAAACAACTTATGACACTGAGATAACCTCAATGTTGAATAACTTTGTTTGATGAAAAAGACAGTTTTAATTTTATTATAAGACATTAGTCTCTTAGTTCATTGGAAGTGTTTATAAAGTGTTAGTAGTTTTTCTTCAGTAAAACAAAATCTACTAAAGAACTGAATTCTTTTTGTTTTTGTAGAGTGGCATGTTTGTGATTTATAACTAAACAAAAATGCAGTCATAAAAGTAATTCTCTATTTTAATCATAGATAAAAAAATGAGAAAATAAAAACAACAAAGAGATGCCTCTCAGGAAAACAATATACACTTAAACTGTAAAAAAGTTTCAAATACATTCTAGTAAGAAAAGATGACAGATTTACCTCTTGACTTTGAGGTAATATTAATTCCATAGGAGACTTTTCTTTAGAGCTCCTCGAATCTTGCAAAGGTGGAAGATGGTGAGATGCAGTAGGATGAACGTTTTGACCTTCTGAAATAAAAGTTTGAATATGTTTCAATGTTAAAAAAATGTTAATTTGTCTAATGATCTAAAAAGGGTAAGTAAGGTTACCATCAGTAAGGGTAATGGATGCAAAAAATTATTAAACTTGTGCATATTTCAAGCATTTTTTATAAACCTCTAAAATGAAGGGGGAAATGTTATTACTGCAATGGAAATTCACTCATGGGCCCCTAACTTACCTTCTTTATTTGGCTTGATTAAATCACTTGATCCCCTCCCCCCACACACACACTTTATATTTTTCTAGATCTGGGCCTGGCATGTGGTATCAGATACCATTCCACAAGTGATAGATAAGGCACTGCAGAGAGCTAATAGGAAATTATTTTAAAAATTGATTGAAATTATCAGATGCAGTTGTGTTATTAAAATTAATATAATACAGATATCATCATGAAGACTACAGTGGGCTCATTTTGCAAACTCTCTCCCACCTGCCCAAAATATTTGAATCCTTCCCAACACTGCACAAACATACAAAGCAAGAAAGAAAACAAAAACAGCTAGTAAGAATATAAGAATTGCTTTGTTGCCATCCACTATCCTAGGTGTTTCAAGGTGTTCTACACAGAAAAATCTTTAAATGCAAGAACCTTTCATTATTTCAACAACATATTGAAGCAAAAATTTAACAATGTATTTTATTTAACAATTTAATGCTGATTGAATTAGATATTTAAAAAATTAGGTGAAACTGCATATTATAAAAATTTGATAAAACTGGATATTATGAAAATTATGTGAAATTGCATCTTTTACATTTTAGGTAAAATTCCATTTCATCTTTAAAAAATAGTAATTTTGGGCATTAGTGCAAAAATATTTGTAAGCCAATGGGTTAATTAATAAAGCTTTACTTGAAAATTTTTAATATATATCATCATCATCCTCAAGCAACCATGGGCTTGAGGATGATGATGATATATATTAAAAGGTCCAACCAGACCGTGCAATTTAGTTCTCCAAGCAGATTTGTCCTGAGCTACCCATCTGGCCACTTCACACCAATTCTAACGGAATCCTGCTTGACATTGTCTGCCCAACACATCCTAAGTCTCCCCCCTTTCTGAAGCCTTTAGGCACAGTGTTCATAATCCTATTTGCTATTTTATAATTAACCATATGGGCAACATGGCCAAACCAATGGAGTCTCTCTCTGCACAATATGCTGCTTAAAAGAGGTTGCAAACTCCTTTGCCTAACCTCATCATTAGTTACAAAGTTGAACCACCTAATGCCCAAGATACTGCGCAAGCATCTGGAATCAAAGCCATCTAGTTTCCTATTATCTTGTATACAAAGCATCCAAGTTTCACTACCATAACTAACCCTAGACAGAAGCAAACTATTATACAGTCTAATTTTAGTCTTTAGGTATACACAGTCATATCAGAATAATATGACTACCCAGGTGCGTCACAGAGTGCACGACAAGGTTGACCACATGGAAATATGTAGCCAGCCAGAACAGATAAGCCATAGTGCGTAACATGAGGACAATGGGCAGAGGTATTGATTTGACAGATGTTCAAAAAGGAATGATCATCAGCTACCGCACCAAGGGTGGAAGCATCTCAGAAACAGAAGACTTCGTGGGCTGTTCACGAGGTGCTGTAGTAATGGTGTATCAAGAATGGACCGCTGGCACACCGAGTACCTCCAGACGTCATAACTGTGGTGGAGCCCCAAAGGTCATCAACCCCAGAGGAGAACGTTGCCTCTGTTGACTGGTAAAGGGCAATGGAAGTGCAACAGTGCAGCAATTGACCACTCAAATGAATGCTGGGGCACCCAGGTACGGGTCCCCGATAACAGGAGAGCAAACCCTTTAAAGCATGGGTCTCTGGAGTTGACGCTGCTTAAAGGCACCCATGTTAACCAAAGTCCATCGGCAACAACACCTGCAGTTCACACAGGACTACCATCATTGGACAGCGGAAGAGTGAGAAAAGGTTGCCTTCTCCGACAAATCGAGGTTTCTAATCCACAGAAGTGATGGGCAGTGGCGGATATGGCATCCGACACACAAGAACCAACACCCAGACAAGCTTGTCAGTCAATATATATAGGTATATATATTGTATACCTATAGGCTGGTGGTGTAGTATAGGCTGGTGGTGGTAGTATGCATGTCTGGGGGATGTTTTCCTAGTATGAACTGGGACCACTGGAAGGCTCCCTGAATGCCAATGGCTACCTGTCCATTCTCGCTGACCACATGCATCCCTTCATGTTGGCATGTTTACCTGGTGATGATGGTGTCGTTTACCTGGTGGTTATGTTTACCCTGGTGGTGATGGTGTCTACCAACAGGACAAGGGTTGGGTTGTTTTACCTCTGAGTGGCACTTTTTTGCACACCATGGGCTAAATGGCCAGGTCACATGGACCCCGAAGGCTCAGAGAAGGTTGGGGGAGGGGACCCACTGGAACAGCTGTTGGGAGACAGATGGTAGCCTCCCGTCAAGGCCATCCAGCTTGTTCTTTAACGTGCAAAGGGTATGGCTCTCCCGCACACGGGACCACGGCTTAACGTCCCATCCGACGGACGGCGGCCTTTCCAAGCCCATCGGTGTCCCCTACTGACGTGGGCAGGGCGGGGAGTTATGCAGAGATAAATCTCAACGCTGACCCAGCTGGGACTCGAACCTGGGAACTACAGATTACGAGCCTGGCGCACTACCGACTGAGCCACCCCCGCCCCTGCCATATAGATGGAAAGCATGTCTTACAAGTATGCTAATGATAATAAATAATGAGATAAACTCGACAGTTCAACATCAAAAATTATCACTTTGATTTATTATGTGTATATGCCCATTTCTCAATAGATTCTTAAGTCCCAACAGCAATCCATTTGAGTCTGTTAATCTCATGCTGCACATCACCAGTATCTGTTACATAGCTCCCAAGATAATTAAACTGTGACACCTGCTCAAGACTACAACCATTCATATTAACTGAATCACAGCATGCCTGACCAATTCTCATCACCTTAGCTTTCTCTCTGTTTATAACCAAACCTACTCTAGTACCAGTTTCATCAACAGCTCGAATGAAAGAGTTCATCTCTCTTTCATCGAATGAAAGAGAACATCATTTGCCAAAAGGGCTAAATCATCAGCATAATCTAAATATCTCCAGCCCATTTAATGCCAAAATCTTTCCCTTGCAGTGAATTTTGCATAGCATAATCAATAACCAAACTAAAGAGAAAAGAAGACAAAATTCACCCTTGTCAAACACTAGAAGTAAAGCTAAACCAATTGCTACAAGCCTTACCAACTCTCACATGTGATGGTGTTATTACAGAGCTTTCATTATGTTAACTAACCTGTCTGGTATGCCATATGATCTCACAATCAACCACAAATTATGAGAACAACAGAGTCAAAAGCCTTTTTGAAATCAACAAAGCTAGCAACCAAGGGTTTCTGAAACTCTAAACATTTCTCAAGAATCTGCCTGAGTTAAAATATATGATCTACACATTCTTTACCAATTCTGAATCCACATTGCTCATCACGCAATTGCCTGTCAACCAGATTCTTAATTCTATTAAGCACAATCATGCAAAGAACTTTACTTGGAACCCCTATAGTTATCACAAGAACTGCAATCACCTTTTTTAAAAATAGGGATAATAATAACTCTGGTAAAATCTTTACGAACTATGCCTTTATCATAAAAGATATTTAAAATTTCTGTCATCCATGTGGTAACCGAAACATTCACAGCTCTAAGCATTTCCATAGTAATTTCATCTACTCCTGGGGATTTATGTAGTTTAAGTTTAGAAATAGCCAAAATAACTTCAGATTGTGTTATAGGGCCAACATTAAAGCTACCAATGCATCTATCATCATTAAAAACAATGGGAGTAGAACTAACCACATTGTTTAGAACATCACTGAAATGCTCAGCCCACCTAGCCATGACAGAATCCTCACCTTCTATAACCTTACCTTGTTTATCCTTCAATCCTTGTACACTTGTTCGTTTTCTACCACACAAAACATTAACTATCTGGTACAGCTCTCTGCTGTTGTGCTGTCTAAGTGCTTCCTTGGCTTTGTTAACCAAACCATCAAGCCAAAGATTCTTATCAGCAGCTAATTGATCCTTTACACGTTTATTAAGCTCTCTGTAATGCTTTCTATTAGGATTAGTAGAGTATTGATTAAGACTAGTTCTATTTAGACTAGTAGAGTATTGATTAAGGACATTCCTGCAGTTATTATTTTCACCATTGCTTAGCTGGTAATTTTTACCTTTTTAATTTCTATTTAGACTAGTAGAGTATTGATTAAGGACATTCCTGCAGTTCTTTCTTTCTGAAATAGGCTCAAGGGGCTTATCATTCAAACAAATTTGCCTCCTCTGCTCCCTTTTTCCTAAAAGAGTACTATTAGTTTCAAGAAACGCCTGTTTAAAAAGGTCCCATGTTTAAAAAGGTCTTCCTCAACTTCAATAGTAAGCAAACCATTACTGTCATAATCACCAAGTAACCTATGATGGAAAGCTTTAGATATAACTGGGTCTTTCAGAACTTCAGAATTAAAGGTAAAATTTTTAACCTTAGCAGAACACTTCTTAAGTTTAAGTTGCAAGACACTTTTAACAAGGTAATGGTCAGATCCAATTTCAGCTCCCCTATATGCCCTGGTATTCCTAACAGAACTAGCCCATTTACTGTTAATTAATATATAATCAACCATATTCTTATGCAGCCCATCAGGTAAAACCCATGTGTACTTATGTATGTCGTGGTGTTTGTAATAAGTGTTAGTTATTCTGAATCCATTGAGTTTACATACCTATAGGAGACGTTGCCCATTGCCATTGCAGCTACCAATGCCAAAAGGGCCTATTACTCCTCCCCATAGGTCAGAATCAGCACCAACTTTGGGATTGAAGTCACCTAGAACAAAGGTAATCACTTCATCACTTGAATGTCATTCACTACTGTCTTCCTCATTCCCTAACAAATGATGGCGCTCTTCGAAGTGGGTCGAGCTTAAATGTCCATCTAATAAAGCAATATTTTAAATATACCACATATTTAATAATGTAACTGAATAAAGGCATGCAAACATAACAGAATAAAGACAACTACAGAAAGAAAATCTGCAATTTAAAAGCAAATTTGTTTAAAAGATAATGCTAAAGTTGTTTCCTACATTTTTTTTTTATGACCAGTCTATTTAGAAATACTAAAATTATAATTAAAATGTTGGTTGTTTGGGGTTTATGGTGCAAGAGCATCAAAGGTTATATTGTGCCAAACAAAGATAAATAAATAAGTAAAAGACATTTAACATACAACCAAAGTTGAAATAAACATGCAAACTGTATAGGACAATACATAAACAAAAATGGTAAAACAAAAATGATAATAAAAAGAACCAAGAGTATACCTCAATGATAACAATGGGTGTATAGGACCCATTTAAAATCAGAAACAAGAGTATAATCTAGAAAACAAAGTACGAATATTATAAACAGTTAAAATATCCTGTATAACATAAAAAAGCAAAAACTGAGGTTAAAAACAAGTCATTGTGTAAAAGGCGTCCGAGTGCAAAGGGTTCAATAATTTAAATGTATTACTATTAAGTTAACAGCTTTACACAGTCATTATTTTCACAGAATCACATTCAAAACAATAATTCACTTGAACTTTTATTTTTACATGTTTTATGTAATTAAAAGGCATTTAACTTAATATAGTAAATATATCATATATATTTTTGGTCTGTAAATGGTAGCTAGGTAGTCACTGGAAGGAGAGCTATGCACCAATCCCCTGTGATGATGCATAGAACCGGCCAGGCCTAGCACCTAATGTCTGACCCCGCCTTCTCGTGGTGCGGACCGTTAGTAACTTTCAAAAGATATACTCTCTTGTGGAAGTGAACGGAAGGGGAGGGCTGCCAGATTAGTGTGGCCTACTGATCTGGACAACTATGGTTACTTTTCTTTTTTTTTTCTACCCTGCTGAGGAGTGGTCAACCACACAGGGTCCTAGTGCTGACCATATAAACCCACTGGACTGGACTGAATTATGGCTCTGAGCTTGATTATGGATCCTGATTTTGCTGCACTGGTGGGCTTCTGTGGAGGGAAAATCTTCCGCTGTGTTTTCTGTTTGTTTGTGGGTTGACAGCCCCAAGTAAATAGATTCACAGGATATGTTTATCAGCTGGTGGATAATCCTGAGCAGAGGTCATCGCAGGCACCTGAACTCTTTGCTTCTATTGGCTCGTCAAATTCTACATTGGAGGAAGTCTTCCAGTTGTAGATGGCTTCAACCGTTAGTGGTGGGGGAACGGGTCTTTGCCCCATGTCTGCGATTAGGGGGCTGTTTGATATCGTCGGCATTCCCTCTCTCAATAAACATAGTTTCTTTAAACATCCCACTAACCATTTTCTCTCCATAGGTAGTTGGAATGTGAGGACTCTGCACAGAGCTTTTTCTCTTGATGTCCTCACACAAGAATTCCACCGTTATAATTTAGATATTCTCGGCTTGCAAGAGACCAGATGGGCAGATAAAGGTCAGATTCTTAAAAATAATCTTAAATTTCTCTTTCCAGGGCGGGACGACAATAAGCATCACAAGGCGTGGGTCTGCTTCTCAGCAGACACGCTAGCGATGCTCTTCTAGGATATGAGTGCATTAATGAAAGGTTTCTTACAGCAAAATTTCAGACAAGCGTTAAAGACTTGAATGTTATATGCTGTTATGCCCCCACTGAGGATGCCGATGAGGATGAGAAGGATAGGTTTTATGAACAACTTCAGGATATTTTGAATTCTGTCAAGAAAGGAGATATTACCCTTGTTCTTGGTGACTTCAATGCCAAAGTTGGTACTGACTCTGACCTTTGGGGAGGAGTAATAGGCCCTTTCGGTATTGGTAGCTGCAATGGCAATGGGCAACGTCTCCTACAGGTAAGCAAACTCAATGGATTCAGAATAACTAACACTTATTACAAACACTGCGACATACATAAGTACACATGGGTTTCACCTGATGGGCTGCATAAGAATATGATTGATTACATATTAATTAACAGCAAATGGGCTAGTTCTGTTAGGAATACCAGGGCATATAGGGGAGCTGAAATTGGATCTGACCATTACCTTGTTAAAAGTGTGTTGCAACTTAAACTTAAAAAGTGTTGTGCTAGGGTCAAAAAATTTACTTTTAATACTGAAGCTCTGAAAGATCCAGTTATAGCCAAAGCTTACCATGATAGGTTACTTAGTCATTATAACAGTCATGGTTTGCTTACTATTGAAGTTGAGGAAGAATGGGATCATTTTAAACAGGCTTTTTTGGACACTAACAGTACTCTTTTAGGAAAAAAGGAGCAGAAAAGTCAGAATTATCTGAGTGATAAGGCACTTGAGCTTATTTCGGAAAGAAAGAACTGCAGGAATGCACTTAATCAATACCCTACTAGTCCTAATAGAAAGCATTACAGAGACCTTAATAAACTTGTAAAGGATCAGTTAGCTGCTGCTAAGAATCTTTGGCTTGATGGTTTGGCTGACAAAGCCGAGGAAGCAGTTAGACAACACAACAGCAGAGAGCTGTACCAGATAGTTAATGTTTTGTGTGGTAGAAAACGGACAGGCATACAAGGATTGAAGGATAAACAAGGTAAGGTTATAGAAGGGGAGGATTCTGTCATGGCTAGGTGGGCTGAGCATTTCAGTGATATTCTAAACAATGTAGTTAGTTCTACTCCCATAGTTTGCAATGATGATAGATGCATTGGTGGCTTTAATGTTAGCCCTCTAACACAATCTGAAGTTATTTTGGCTGTTTCTAAACTTAAACTTCATAAATCCCCAGGGGTAGATGAAATTACTACGGAAATGCTTAGAGCTGGGAATGTTTCGGTTACCACTTGGATGACTGAAATTCTGAATATCTTTTATGATAAAGGCATGGTTCCTAAGGATTTTACCAGAGCTATTGTTATCCCTATTTTCAAAAAAGGTGATCGCAGTTCTTGTGATAAGTATAGGGGTATCAGCCTACTCTCTGTTCCAGGTAAAGTTCTTTCCATGATTGTGCTTAATAGAATTAAGAATCTGGTTGACAGTCAATTGCGTGATGAGCAATGTGGATTTAGAAGTGGTAGGGGATGTGTGGATCAGATATTTTCACTTAGGCAGATTCTTGAAAAATGTTTAGAGTTTCAGAAACCTTTGGTTGCTAGCTTTGTTGATTTCAAAAAGGCTTTCGACTCTGTTGATCGTCATAATTTGTGGTTGATTGTGAGATCATATGGTATACCAGACAAGTTAGTTAACATTATGAAAGCTCTCTATAATAACACTGAGTCGTGTGTGAGAGTTGGTAAGGCTTGTAGCAATTGGTTTAGCATTACTTCTGGTGTTCAACAAGGGTGCATTTTGTCTCCTTTTCCCTTTAGCTTAGTTATTGATTATGTTATGCAAAATTCACTTCAAGGGAAAGATTTTGGCCTTAAATGGGCTGGAGATACGAAAATTTCTGATTTAGATTAGCTGATGATTTAGCCCTTTTGGCAAATGATGTTGATGAGATGAACTCTTTCATTCGAGCTGTTGATGAGACTGGTAGTAGAGTAGGTTTAGTTATAAACAGAGAGAAAACTAAAGTGATGAAAATTGGTCAGGCAGGCTGTGATTCAGTTAATCTGAATGGTTGCAGTCTTGAGCAGGTGTCACAGTTTAATTATCTTGGGAGCTATGTAACTGATAATGGTGATGTGCGGCATGAGATTAACAGACGAATAGGGATTGCTGCCGGGACTTTTAAGAACCTATGGAGAGTGTGGAGAAATAGGCATATACACCTAAAGACTAAAATTAGATTGTATAATAGTTTGGTTCTTTCTAGGGTTTAGTTATGGTAGTGAAACTTGGACACTTTGTAAACAAGGTAACAGGAAACTAGATGCTTTTGATTCCAGATGCTTACGCAGTATCTTGGGCATTAGGTGGTTCAACTTTGTAACTAATGATGAGGTTAGGCAAAGGAGTTTGTAACCTCCTTTAAGCAGCATATTGTGCAGAGAGAGACTCCGTTGGTTTGGCCATGTTGCCCGTATGAATAATTATAGATTGGCGAATAGGGTTATGAACAGTGTGCCTAAAGGCCTCAGAAGGAGGGGGAGACCTAGGATGCGGTGGGCAGACAATGTCAAACAGGACCTTGTTAGAATTGGTGTGCAGTGGCCAGATGCAGTAGATGTAGCTCAGGATAGATTTGCTTGGAGAACTAAATTGCATGGTCTGGTTGGACCTCCGTAGTCCATGGCTGCTTGAGGATGATGATGATGATGATCACATTTTCTAAATTTTTCCTAAGAAGCATATCTGATACTTGATGACTGCTACCTGCACAGTTATACCATTTTGTATAAAACATTCCATAAGAGATGAATCTAAATTTCTACTAGAATGAAAACATGTAATGAAAGGATAACTGAATTCTGAAATTCACTACTAGCTTTTGCCACCATATTTCATCACCAAAACAGAAGGTTTGCACACTATTATGCCAACTAATGCATGCAGAAGCTAGAAAGAACAGAGCCTGATAACTATTGCTTGAATTGGGTAGAGTAGAAGGTGTACAGAGTTTGAAAGATATAACAGCAAGGTCACATAAAATCTGCCACAGCAAAGTGAGCTAGCATTTTAAGGACTTTCTGAATAATTTTGGTAGTGCTGCTCCCGTTAGCTGCAAGAATGAAAAATGTATTATTTTGGCATTGCTGTTCTATTTTATGATATAAAAATTATTTTTGTAATATTTAAATAAAACTACCTAAGTCACCAGAGAGTAGATAAAATAACCAAAATTTCTTTAATCCAGCATCTGGCAATTTGCATAAATTTCCATTTTAGCAATGGATGAAAATTTTCTATTATATTGAAGCTAGTGATGTTCTAGTGACAAAATTAGCAACTTTCATCCTCTCCAATGCCTTCCATATCTACACCAATGCCTCATAGTAAGAATTAAATTCAGTACTGTAGTGTTTTCAGTAAACACATTACATACATTCGGCATGATTTAAACTGAATTTCTAACCCTTCCAGGGTCTCTGCTGAATCAAATTTTCATTGCAATTAAGTCATCAATCTCAAATCCCTATTTGAAGCATTGATCAACACATTAATGGTAAAATGCCAGAATTTCACCAAAAGATCAAAGTCATGACACTGAAGTTTTCTCACAAAATTTTCACTTTCTATTTCCAACACACCATATTAACCAGTTCAACATATTTATCCAAATGATAAAAAGTGGTAAACATTAATAGATAAAAAATATGATAGGAAAAATACAAAGTAACTGTAAATACAAGTTAATATTTTATTTTTCACAAAAGTGAAAAAATGCAATCTGCATAAAGAATAATTTAAATTATGAAAATTTACCATAATCAACAAAAGACTGATACTTCTTTAATTATAAATTTAACTTGGCAAAAGTATGATATTGAAATTATATAATCAGTAACATAATTTAATTGCTTAGCTTTACCTTGTTTTTGGAAGAAAGTCGAACTTTTATCTCCACTAAGAGAATGAGAATTCCTTGGAGATGGCTGCTCAACTGGACAGGAGCCTCGAGACAGTACATCACTATTGAACATCATATTTGGTACAGACATCACAGTTGAAGAATGAGGCAACATCTGAATTGTAAATTATTTTGTTTAGCATCTTAAAAGTAGCAAATGCTAGTAAACTTATACATAAAACCTAGAGTTTAATATTACTTCCAAATAGTATATTTAATGAAACCAGCATAATGAAAATATTGGAATGAAAATCAGCAAACCACATTTAGGTATAGAAATATTAAAACTGCATTAGTTATAAAAACAAAATATGAAACACTAATAAAATACCTGTGCTTGCGATTGGTGACTAGGAGACGTTTCACTTTCACATTTCAAACTACTCTGCCTCTGAGCTACTCCAATAGTAACTCTATGTACTTTAGTAGGTGGAGGTGGTAACTGCCCAAATGTATGAGTTGGTGCTCCAATATGCCTGTGGTCAGCAATATTAGAAGTGCCTAAAGGATTAAAAATACGAAATCAATGGAATTTTTATAATGATAACCTATATAAAATAATATATCAAACATCTGTAGTTTTAAACATGCTTGTTTTCATAACATTTGCAGATAAGTGAATAAATATTTGAATGTTACTCAAGCAAACATTTATTAGTATCAATAAATGTTTAGCAAATCTAATTGTAATTCAAGAACCATTGTCCCATTTGTGCCAATGGCACATATTGTTAAAGGAGTACCCTCCTTTCTTTCATAATGAATGTATTTATTGTAATATTCCTGCCATTGTCCACATATAAGATAAACTTCTATTATGTAAGATCATCTTAAAATTACTTATTACATGACAGGTCACGTTTATATATGACAAGCAATTTTTAGAAAGTATGAGAAAAATTGGTGATGATGTAGAAAGTTGCTGAGGATGTAGTTTGCAGGTGTCATAGAGGAAATCTAAGATAGAAAATAATGCAAAAATTTCATTTGTTTCAAATTATCACAAAAAAAAAAAGAGTTCCCAAAGAAGCCATCAAAAACATGGGGTGATCTCACTTTTAGTTAAATATATGCTCTCAGACATATATTACCTATATCTTTTTATATTGCCCATTTAATGTGCCAGTTTTCTCTCACCCTCATTATTTGGACTCGTAATGAAAGTTATGACAATGTTTTATTTTAAACCATTTTAAAAGTTGCATTTTTTTGCCACTGCTTATAAGAATTGTGCTTCCTTTATGCATTAACTATAGAATTTACTGCTGAAGTCAGCATCCCTTTATTTTTTAAATAATTATTTTCCATGTGTAGTATAAATATATAAACCCCGGTGGCCACTTCATTAGGAACATTACTTAAATGCATATAATGTAAAGTAGCATTACTTAAAATTTTCACTTTCTATTTCCAACACACCATATTAACCAGTTCAACATATTTATCCAAATGATAAAAAGTGGTAAACATTAATAGATAAAAAATATGATAGGAAAAATACAAAGTAACTGTAAATACAAGTTAATATTTTATTTTTCACAAAAGTGAAAAAATGCAATCTGCATAAAGAATAATTTAAATTATGAAAATTTACCATAATCAACAAAAGACTGATACTTCTTTAATTATAAATTTAACTTGGCAAAAGTATGATATTGAAATTATATAATCAGTAACATAATTTAATTGCTTAGCTTTACCTTGTTTTTGGAAGAAAGTCGAACTTTTATCTCCACTAAGAGAATGAGAATTCCTTGGAGATGGCTGCTCAACTGGACAGGAGCCTCGAGACAGTACATCACTATTGAACATCATATTTGGTACAGACATCACAGTTGAAGAATGAGGCAACATCTGAATTGTAAATTATTTTGTTTAGCATCTTAAAAGTAGCAAATGCTAGTAAACTTATACATAAAACCTAGAGTTTAATATTACTTCCAAATAGTATATTTAATGAAACCAGCATAATGAAAATATTGGAATGAAAATCAGCAAACCACATTTAGGTATAGAAATATTAAAACTGCATTAGTTATAAAAACAAAATATGAAACACTAATAAAATACCTGTGCTTGCGATTGGTGACTAGGAGACGTTTCACTTTCACATTTCAAACTACTCTGCCTCTGAGCTACTCCAATAGTAACTCTATGTACTTTAGTAGGTGGAGGTGGTAACTGCCCAAATGTATGAGTTGGTGCTCCAATATGCCTGTGGTCAGCAATATTAGAAGTGCCTAAAGGATTAAAAATACGAAATCAATGGAATTTTTATAATGATAACCTATATAAAATAATATATCAAACATCTGTAGTTTTAAACATGCTTGTTTTCATAACATTTGCAGATAAGTGAATAAATATTTGAATGTTACTCAAGCAAACATTTATTAGTATCAATAAATGTTTAGCAAATCTAATTGTAATTCAAGAACCATTGTCCCATTTGTGCCAATGGCACATATTGTTAAAGGAGTACCCTCCTTTCTTTCATAATGAATGTATTTATTGTAATATTCCTGCCATTGTCCACATATAAGATAAACTTCTATTATGTAAGATCATCTTAAAATTACTTATTACATGACAGGTCACGTTTATATATGACAAGCAATTTTTAGAAGGTATGAGAAAAATTGGTGATGATGTAGAAAGTTGCTGAGGATGTAGTTTGCAGGTGTCATAGAGGAAATCTAAGATAGAAAATAATGCAAAAATTTCATTTGTTTCAAATTATCACAAAAAAAAAAGAGTTCCCAAAGAAGCCATCAAAAACATGGGGTGATCTCACTTTTAGTTAAATATATGCTCTCAGACATATATTACCTATATCTTTTTATATTGCCCATTTAATGTGCCAGTTTTCTCTCACCCTCATTATTTGGACTCGTAATGAAAGTTATGACAATGTTTTATTTTAAACCATTTTAAAAGTTGCATTTTTTTGCCACTGCTTTTAAGAATTGTGCTTCCTTTATGCATTAACTATAGAATTTACTGCTGAAGTCAGCATCCCTTTATTTTTTAAATAATTATTTTCCATGTGTAGTATAAATATATAAACCCCGGTGGCCACTTCATTAGGAACATTACTTAAATGCATATAATGTAAAGTAGCATTACTTAAATGCATATATATGCAATTATAGCAGACATATCCAACAGTAGTTTACAAATGATTGGTAACAAAACAAGGGGAAAACCAAGATTTAATAGACTTTGAATGAAGCATGACTATAGGCAAGAGTATATTTGAGTACTGATGAAATAGCAGTTTTAGCTGAATGCTCATGAAACAATAGTGTGAAGATTGTACCAAGAATGTGCATAGGTCAGAAAACAGTCAGTCAGCAAAACACTTATGGGTGAAAAAGACTAGTTGACAATTTGAGGCCAAAAGTCATAAGGATTCTGCAGTACACAGATGAGCCAGAGTGGAGCAAATAGCAACTGAACATAATGGGGGCTATAGTGTAATATAAACTGAACTATATATCAGACTCTTGCTCCTTTAAGTTACCACTACCACAGATGCATCACTACTGTCAGCATGTAACAGACAACTGCATCTACAGCAGGCCAACAAACACTGAAACTGGTCAGTAGAGGATTGGAGAAAGGTTGTTGTGATGAATTCAAATTCTAGTTGCATCATGTTGATAGAAGTAAAATGATAAAGAGAAAATAGCATAAGTCCATGGACACATCACAACAGTACAGACACTGCAGACCAGTAAAAGAAGTTATGGTCTTGGGCATGTTTTCTTGGCAAACATTGGGGCATACAATACTAGTCATCCAAACATTCTATTATTATATACTTTATGTTGACTGTTTACCCCTCATTTAATTGGCTACTTCTACAATGATAACACAATGTGTAAAAAAGGCTCACATTGTAGAAAAGAAAGTGATAAATTGAGAAATGATTTCACGGCATTATAGTTAGCGTATGACAAAGGAAAACGCTTTTTATACTGGTTTTATTATTTATAGATGTATATAAGTTAGGCACTAAAATATGCTATGTACATGATTGCAAAAGACAAGTGCTTTTGACTGTACTTGGAAGTCATCTTTAGGGTAACGCAAAGTTCCTTGGAGAAACGGTTTGTTGGTGAAGCATTAAATAGGTAAAAGTTATATCTTTTCCTCGGAGAGACTTGCAGCTTAAAAGAAGTCCTGCAGTGGAAGTAAGTTTCAGCATTCTTGTAGTTTTGTGGTGGAGCTAAAGTCCCTGAATAGCTGCGATCTTCAGTCTTGCCAGGAGCATTCTCGCAATGGACTGAAGATCACAGCTACTCAGGGACTTGAGCTCTACTACAAGAATACTGCAACTGCTTCCTTAAAGAACATTGCACCATCCTGGTGATGGCTGCCAAGTACAGTCAAAAGCACTTGGCTTCTATAATCATGTACATAGCACATTTTTGTGCCTACCTTATACACGTGTTAATAATTCTAGCCGGCATAAAAAGCATTTTACTTTGATATATGTTAAAGCTCGCACTGTTATATTCTAGAACACTCCTATGCAGTAACTTTGCTCTCCTCCAATGACTTGTGCAGTTGCCCAATTTAAACACCACTGAGCATTAGATGAAGAAACAGCAGTCAGATATATTGATCCACTTTTGACAGGTATATTTCTATAAGATAATTTCATCATATTATGGAATCAATAAGGTGGATCACAGCTGTTCTGAAAGTAAAAGTAAAAGGAGGTCCAACAAAGTATTAGTTAGCATTCCTAAAAAAACAATTACTAAGTGTAATTAGTGATATGCACCACAGCACTCTGGAAATTATTTGATGACAGTTTAAGAAGCAAAATAAAAATTATGCAATAGGAGACTAAGTTAATCCAGCAAGCTAAAAGTTTTTTAAAAATATTTTTATCAAATGTCTCAAGTACAAACTATAAGATAATTTTTTAAATGCTTTACTTTAACTTCCTATTTTAAAATTTTGGTATGAAAAACTTCACAAGAATAGAGATATAAATCCAGTTACTTACAAATTTCCTTTGTTGTACCAAATTTAGGTAAAGGAATCTCAATTCCTAAAACAAAGCAGACAGATTTAGAAATTAAATATATGGTATAGCTTTTAAAGATGAGAGTTCTATACAACATACATTTAAATAGTCATTTCAACATGGACTAATTAAAATTATAACATGACAAAGGATAAATTTAAAAATACTTATATACATGCCAAAGGGAAAAAATCAGAATTTTATTTATGAAAATGACTAAAATTTACAATTCATACTCTTATTACCAAATTTACTCAAAAGAACTAATTTTTTTTTTTACATAAAATGTTTTAGTTACAATGAATATTTAAAAAAGAATAAACAGAAACAATGCATCCTTATAAAATATTATCAAAAGGTATATAACATCCATTGCACAAACTTTTAATATGCATAGATTATTAAACATAGAGTGCAGCTGAAAACAGGGGGGGGGGGGCTTTAGTATTTATTGGGGCAGTTGCCCAAAGAACTTTTATAAAAAATAAGAATTTGATGTATAAAACAAAGTGAGGTGCACATTTTTTTCATCAGCATCCCTAATATAAACAAATTCTTGTATTTTAAGGTAGAAAAAGTTAAAAGTTTCAAAAATTCAAACAGATTAAAAAACATGTCATGGGAAGAGAACTAACTGGTTACTGAAGAATTGGAGAATTAGAGCTCTTCATAAGAATGAAAGTTGCTGAATGCCTCAATAATAATCATTTCTGTCTTGCATTTCAATGAAAAAGCAGAGGAACAAAAAATTGGGCAAGTACCTGTATATGTACTCATTACTTTGATTGTGATCCTGGCAATTTTTAACCCTTTCGGTGTTCAGCCTGAAAAACTGGTTTACATTCAATTGTCAAGCTATTTTCTCCCTATGCTTAGCCAAATAAAAATTAACTTTAGAACATTTTTTTTGCCAAATAACTTATGAAAGGAATTATGGCATGTTATAAGCCAAATTAATCAGCATTTAATTTTGGATTTTCTAAAAATAAAAAATTTAACAAAAAATACTATGTTTTATTTTAATAGGACTTATTTAGAGACACACAGTAAAAAAATGCATCTGGCAATGCAAATAAAAATTTATTAAGAGCAAACTAATAGAAATAATTATAATGCATATGAATAGATGAGCAATTTATCTTTGAATAAAAAAAAATACTTCAAACAAGAAGATTATTCTCTTTTTATATTTTTCTTGGTACCATACTTTGAGAAAATTTCAGGCTTTCTGTCAATTGTGCCGAGTCAGACAAACAAGCCAAATAATAAAAAAAAAAATCAACAAAAATAGGTCGTACTAAATACCAAACTACACAGAATTTAACTCTAAATTTTATGAAAATATAAAATTTAAACAAATTTACAAGCACATGAATTTTCATAAGATTTATTCACAATGATAAAAATTAATCGAACTATGTGATTAAGGGATAATTTTGGAAAATGTGATGAATAAAAACAGTTACATTGCATATTAATCAAAAGTAAATTTTTTTACCACATAATATAATATTTACTTGAAATATGATTTTTTCTTCCTTTTAATAAGTCTTTTCAGTGTGGCATATTTTAAAACAAAGGCCAGTGTTATACAAAGAGACTTAGATTGTTCACATTAAAGGGTTCTGTTTATGAAATGGAGGAACACTTTCTAGGCTCCTTTTTTTTACTAAATATTCTCAATTTTTTTATTTGGGTGTTGAATTTCGGAGATCTTGGCTAAGTGCCAAAAAGTTAGTGCACCAAAGGAAAAAAAAAAGCAACGCAGTCAAATTGGTGCAGTCAGATGCTGGGGTGGGGGTAAACACTTTTAATATAAACTTAAAATTTCTCAATGTTTTAAAAATATGAAACAGAAGGAATGATTTCAGTGCCAAGAATCCTTTTTGCTTCCATATCCAAGATCTCATTCATCTTCGGGAAATGATAAAGATCAAAGTAGTTTTACTGGAAAACAAAGAAATAATAGAAGAAAAATTAATATATAACCTAATGCGATGTCAAATAAAATATCCACAGCAACAAGTTGTAAGCCAGCCATCCAAAGTATGACTCCAAAAAAAAACAAAAAAATCGATAATAATCAGTTGATAGATCAACCAACCTAAAGAACAATAATATAAGGAAATGAAAAATATCTACAGAAATTAAAACTAAGGTTTAAAAAATCCTTTGCATGTTTATTAGGCTCTTTGTAACACTTTCTATTAACACTAGTAGGTATCGATAAGGCTTGGTTGGTTGGTTCTTTTACCTCTGAGCGGCACTTTTTTGCACACCATGGGCTAAATGGCCAGGTCAAATGGACCCCAAAGGCTCAGAGAAGGTTGGGGGAGGGAACCCACTGGAACAGCTGTTGGGAGACAGATGGTAGCCTCCCATCAAGGCCATCCAGTGTGTTTGTTAACGTGCACAGGGTATGGCTCTCCCATACATGGAGCCACAGCTTAACGTCCCATCCGACAGACGGCGGCCTTTCCAAGCCCATCGGTGTCCCTACTGACTGTGGGCAGGGCGAGGAGTTTTGCAGAGATAAATCTCAATGCTGACCCAGCTGGGATTTGAACCTGGGAACTGCAGATTACGAGCTTGGCGAACTACCGACTGAACCACCCTCGCCCCTATTGATAAGGTATTCCTGAAGTTCTTTCTTTCTGAAATAAGCTCAAGTGGCTTATCACTCAAATAAATTTGTCTCCTCTGCTCCCTTTTTCCTAAAAGTACTATTAGTTTCAAGAAAAGCCTGCTTAAAATGGTCCCATTCTTCCTCAACTTCAACATTAAGCAAACCACAACTGTCATAATTACTAAGTAACCTATCATGGTAAGCTTTATATATAACTGGGTCTTTCAGAACTTCAGAATTAAAGGTAAATTTTTTAACTTTAGTGCAACATAATAATATAATCAATCATATTCTTATGCAGCCCATCTGGTGAAACGCATATGTATTTATGTATGCCGCAGTGTTTGTAATAAGTGTTAGTTGTTCTGAAACCATTAAGTTTACTTACCTGTAGGAGATGTTGCCCATTGTCATTTCAGCTACCAATACCAAAAGAGCCTATCACCCTCCTCAAAGGTCAGAGTCAGTATCAACTTTAGCATTGAAGTCACCTAAAACAAGGGTAACATCCCCTTTCTTGACAGAATTCAAAATATCCTGAAGTTGTTCATAAAACCTATTCTTCTCATCCTCATTGGCATCCTCAGTGGGGGCATAACAGCAGATAACATTCGTCTTTAATACTTGTCTGAAATTTTGTCGTAAGAAACCTTTCATTAATGCACTCATATCCCAAAAGAGCATCACTAACGTGTCTTCTGAGAAGCAAATATATGCCCTGAAGATGCTTTCCATCTTACCTTCCTGAAAAGGGAAATTTTAGATTTTTAATTATCTGACCTTTATCTGTCCACTGGTCTCTTGGAAGCTGAGAATATCTAAGTTATAACAGTGAAATTCTTGTGTGAGGACATTAAGAAAATAATCTCTCTGCAGAATCCTCATATTCTAATTACTTTGGAGACAAAATGTCTAGTGGATGTTTAAAGAAACTACGTTTATTGAGAGAGGAGATACCAACAATATCAAACTGCCTTTTAATCACAGGCATAAGGCAAAGACCTGTTTCCTCCACGACTAAAGGCTGAAACCATCTACACTGGAAGACTTCCTCCAATGTAAGTTTGACAATAACTATAGAAGCAAGAGTTGAAGTACTTGTGATGGTCTCAGATCAGGATTATTCACCAGCGGATAAAACATATCCTGTGAATCTATTCACATGAGGTTGTCAACTTACAAACAGAAAACACAGCAGAAGATTTTTCCTCAATAGAAGCCCACCAGTGCAGCAAATTCAGGATTCATAATCAAGCTGAGTTTTATTCCATTCCAGTTGGTGTATATGATGACCCTGTGTGGTTGACCACTAATCAGTAGGCTAGAAAAAATGGAAAAGTAGCCATAGTAGTGCAGATCAGTAGGCCACACAATTTGGCAGCCCTCCCCTTCTGTTTCCTTCCACAGGAGAGTATCTCTTTTGAAAGGTACTAATGGTCTGCACCATTAGTACCTTTCAAAAGTCAGTTGACATTGTTTTAACCATGAAAAGGCAGAGTTGAACTTTAGGTGCTAGGTTTGATCAGTTCTGTGTTTATTGCAGGGGATTGGTGCATAGCTCTCCTTCCAGTGACTACCAAGCTACCATTTACAGACTAAGTCATTTAACATTACATAAAATACGTTTTTGGTAACTTTCATTATCAACATGATAAATTTTATTAATTTTTATATTAATAAATTTATTATAAGAGTGCAAATTGTTGCTATCAGTGTAAATCTTTTGACCATTACACTCCCAACCAAATTTTAAATTATTAACATTAACAGATTGTTTAAAATATTGAAATAAATTATAATAAATTTATATTATTTTAGTTTCCAACTTTAGTGCTTCAAAATGGTGGAAATTAAAACCCAATTCTAACATTTTATCAGTACTTATCCAACAAACTCTAAAAGCAAAAAAGTTGAATTTTAACAAGCAGACAGATGAACATGAAAGCAATAGTTCCTTTTTCTTAAGATACAAATAAATAGCAACAAATAAAACTAATAGCAACAAATATAATACAATAACATACCTGAGCACAATATTTCAGGATTCAACGGAAGACCAGCCTGTGCAGCTGCTATTAGTTTTAAAGCAAAGTAAAACTGTCTTCTTTCAAAATGTCCAAGGTGTTTTACACCACAAAGATCAGTAATCTAAAATAAAGTTACATCATTCTCAAGAAAACAATCAGATGAATGCTACATAATATTACTTATTATTTCCACTAGAGAAATGATGCTTATCATAGTTTCTATTATTAGACATTATTACAACAGATATTCCACCCCAGTGAATATCATGTTGGCTTGTGTTGATACTGCAACTGCTTGAGTTCAAGTCTTAGGCTGACATGGTCATTTGCTCTGTCACAGCCTGTAAATAAATTACTAGTTTTGTAGACTTAAAACTAAAAAAATATGCCATATATACACACACCAGCCACTGAATTAGAAACTTTTATTCAATACAGAGTTGGATCTCCTTTAGCCCAAATTATAGCATGTATGAGGTTTAGCACAGATTTCACAAGGTCTTGGAGTGACTTTAAGCCCAAATTATAGCATGTATGAGGTTTAGCACAGATTTCACAAGGTCTTGGAGTGACTTTACATCTACAGCATTTCAGGCATTCACCAGACAGTCCTTTAACTGGGTCAGATTTGATGGAAGAGAACTTTGCTCCCAGATCTGTTTTTCTAACATATCCCATACATTCTCAATGGGGTTCAGATCTGGGCTTTGTGGTGCTCAGGGAAGATGGTGGAAGTTGCTGTTTTGCTTGCTGAACCACTGCTGAACACATCTCATGCAATGGATAGTAGCATTGTCATCCATGAAACAGCTGTCATCTGCTGGATAAAAAGTCAACATTGTACGATGGACTTGATCAGCAACAATGTTCAGATAATCCTTGGAGGATACCTGACCTTCCAGCAATATCAGGGACCCGTTCCATACCAACAGAACATGCTCCACACCATGACATCGCCTCTAGAACCTTGAGTTGTGTTTACAAGGTAAACTGGGTCCATTGCTTCATGGGGTTCCTGCCAAACTCACTGCCTACTGTCAGTACAGAACAAGGTATACTGTGACTTGTCAGACCAAATGACTTCTTCCAGTCTTCCAGTGATCCTGACACCAATTTAGACAAACTTTCCAGTTCTTTGCAGAAATCAGTGGTTTCTGTATAGGCATGCTAATACCGATCCTCTTCAATTCCCTGAGTATAGTTCGTCAAGATATGGGTCGGGAACAGCCTTCATTGAATGCTTCGGTCAATTGCTGCACACAGGAAGTCCTGTTTCTCCATACAAGCCTTCTCAGACGGCGTGCAATCTCATTCCTGACAGACTGTCATTGCGACATACTTACGCCTCTTAAACAAGCAATGTGAATTATTTTTCCACTGATTAAAAACCCGAGATATCTCACCTTTTGAGAAACCAGTCAGCTCTGCTGTTTTTAAAATTGTCACTCCAGCCAGACATGCACCCACAATAAGCCCTTTATCAAACCCCAAAAGATCCTGTTTTTCCCCATTGTGATCAACATTACTGACAAGCAGCAGTCTTAAATAGTTGCCTAGATCACGTGGTGATGCATGCAACATCGTATTTTGCATATACATTGCACAAGTGACATTTTCATACATCTGCATAAAAGTTTTAATTCAGTGGTTGGTGTGTGTATCTGCCAATAGTGTATTTTGTAAATATGTTTGGAAGGAATTAAAAAATAGTTAACCAATAAGAAAATATTAAATATAAAAGGCAACCAATAAGTAAAAAACAATAGTACATTTTGCATCAATGCTTAGGAGTTACTAAATGTCTCAAATGTATAAAGAAGTCAAAATATAAATTTGGATGGTGGTGGTTTGAACTCCCAAAACTTTCCCCTTAAATACACTTCTGGTATTTGATTTAATGGATAGATTTAGATAAGATTTAATGGATCCACTTGGAAGTCCATATGTTATGCAGAATATGTAACAAATATGAAACATCTATGCATTGTGAAAAAAATAATATATTTCTTCCAAAATAAATTATGTTATACATAATAATAAATATCCCCTCAAGCAGCTGTTTGCCATAGAGGGCTGACAGGAGCCTTTCAATTTATACAATATAGTAGATATAGTAGAAAGTCTGTGATGATGGCAGGACTTCAGCAAAAAAACAACATAAACATCCATGCATTCTTTACCCGGGGCTCGAACCCAGGTCCCTTTGATCAGTAGCTAAGTGAGCTAACCACTTGGCTATGGGACAATGTTACATATAATATTGCATAAAAATCATAGGTGTCTCTATTCAATGGTGCAGGTGGTGCACCTGCACCAGGACCTGAACTTAAGTGGGCCCAAAAATAAAATCAAGGAGGTTTAGCTTTTATTTTTAAATATACAAGCACTGATGACATGTCAGTTTTCAGAACAGGAGAAGCATTCACAAAAGGGAAAGAGGTAATTTTACATTTCCAGTATATAAAAGAAACACACAGATCCTTTCCACACTGCTACTCCCTACTTCTAACCTTCCTACTCTCTCAACATGTTGACTCAATAATGCCAAGAGATTGGATTTCCAATGCAGCATAACATTTCCCCTTACATTTTACAGATTTTTTAAAAAAATTCTTGAAAAATGAAGCAAAATATAAATTATTTAATAATTTTTTTGCCCTTATTACCATTCTGAAAGGGGAGGAGAGCGTGGTTCCCATAGATCTGGTGCTGCTTGGAGAACATAATGGCAAGAAAATTTATTGTATTAAAAGAAGAAGCTATACACCAAACTTGGTAGTTTTAGCTCAAACCTGCATCCCATTTTCCTGGCACAATTAAACCCTTACAATGTTTTAAATTATAATAAAAGGAAGCTGTATACTGAATTTGGTGGTTCTAGCTGTTACTGTTCAGAAGTTCTTGATGAACCAAGACATTCTCCAAAATATACAGTAAATAAATATTGCATGTCTTACTGTAGGAGCTTCAAAAATTAAAATGCCTTGTAACAGAGCTCAAGATAACGAAACTCAGAAAATGCCCAATTGCAGGTCTTAAAAGTATAAACCACATACTTCTTCTGTTTGTGTGTGAATAGGTGTTTTAAAGTTTTGATGAAAAAGGAATAATAGTGTTCCAAAATTATAATTATCTTCTTCACTCCAGTCTCATCCTATACACAGTACTGTCATCAAACACATTTATTCACATCAGATCTTAGTGAAATATGTTCATAAAATGTTAAATACATTCCCTTTCCTTGCAAATATTTTTCCTATATAAAATATAATTTAAAGTTCAAAGTTCATTAACAAATTTAAATCTGCTAATATCTCATATTTAACCTACCTGGTGTAAGGTTTCAGTAGGAAGTTGTGATGCAATGAATAATTCAGAAGCCTTTGAACCAGCTATCTTGCCTTGACTTTCTACATCACAGCATGCAAAAAGATCACCAAAATAATGCTGTTCAACATCAGTGAGTTTTAATCCAAGAGTATCCATGATGATGATCTATAAAATAAGTGCGTGTTATAGAATTTATTATACTGTAATTACTATAATTACTATTTAATTAGTCAAACAGCTCTGATTCTGGCAAAAGTAAAATATATTCAGGGCTTGAAAAATACAATTGTTTACTGATTTCTAATAAGCAGATATTTTACGTTACGAAGAAGGATGACTGCATTTCTGTTGCATTTTGTTTTTTGCCACGAAAAAAATACTAACCTTTTCTGATTATGGTCAATGACCGTACATTTCACTCAATTAGGCACCAGAAATGGCTCAAAAAGATTATTTACCTATTATTTTTAAGATCTTTGAAAATTTGATGGTTCTTGAAAAATTTGGTCACAATTTCAGAATGATGGTTTGAAAAAACATACGCCCTTTAGGACAGGTATCAAAAAATTTAACTCACCCTCCAAATATTCCTACCCTGTATATTACAAATGTCTATATGATGCAGAGTTTTTAATACAATACTTGTTTATATTACATTCACAAACCAATATGCTAAAATTCCTTACTATTCAATAGTTAAAGTGACAATGCAAAAAAAAAAATTTTTTCCCCCATTTAACTTAATACTCTTAACGTCATATAATATCTATCAATTATGCCTATCAAAATGACTAATTTCTATTCCAACATCAAGCCAGTGATTTCCAGCCAGAATTGGGTCAATTACTTCTCTATGCTGTGTTTCTTGTGCAGTGCAAGTACAACTAACTTCATTGGGAATATAACCTAAGCCCAAACTTCAGTGGGGGAAAACAAGTAATTTCTCCCTTTCTTAAGGGGATTACGATTTCTTAAGGAGACTTTTAATTTCCCAGCAGCAATCCCTATTCTTCTATTTATCTCATGCTGCATATCACCAGTATCTGTTACAAAGCCACCCAAGATAATTAAACTGAGACATGTGCTCAAGAGTGCAGCAATTCATAGCAACTGAAGCATTACCTGCTTGATCAATTGTCATCACTTTAGTTTTTTTCTCTGTTTATCGCCAAATCTACTCTATTACCAGTCTCCTCAATAGCCCTAATGAAAGAATTCATCTCATCAACATCATTAGCCAACAGGGCCAAATCATCTGCATAATCTAAATCAGAAATTTTGAAAACTCTAGACCATTTAAGACCAAAATCTTTGCAAAGAATTTTGCAATAACATAATCAATAACCAAACTAAAGAAAAAAGGAGACAAAATGCACTCCACTAGCAATGCTAAACCAATTGCTACAAGCCTTACCAACTCTCATACATATCTCAGTGTTATTATAGAGAGCTTTTATTACACTAACTAACTTGTCAGGTATTACATAAGACTGAACAATCAACCACAAATTACGTCGATCAACAGGGTCAAAAGACTTTTTGAAACCAATAATAAAGTTAGTAACCACAGGTTTCTGAAACTTCAAACATTTCTCAAGAATCTGCCTAAGTGAAAATATTTTATCAATACATCCCCTATCACTTCTGAATCTACATTGTTCATCATGTAGTTGTCCATCACCCAAATTCTTAATTTTATCAAGTATAATAATGCAAAGAACTTTACCTGGGACAGAAAGTAAATTAATTCCCTTATAATTATAACAAGAACTGCAATCACCTTTTCTAAAAATTGGGACAATAACAGCTCAAGTAAAATCTTAGAAACAACACCTTTATCATAAAAAATATTTAAAATTTCAGTCAGGCAAGTGACAATACAAATGTTCCCAACTCTAAGCATTTCAGTGGTGATTTATGTAGTTTTAGAAATATCCAAAGTGACTTCAGAATGTGATAGTGGGCCACCATCAACCCTTCCAGTGTCAAGGACATCTGTATATGTTCGTAGTATTTGAAACAAGAGGCCAAGAACATATCCGTTTTTAGAAGAAAAAAAAACTTTTAAAAGTAAAAATTAGTTTTAAATTTTTTATACATGTCTTATAAAAATATATAATTCAGGCTTGATAAATAATATTTTCTTTTCCATCTGATGCATATTTTGTTAAACTATGACATAAATAATTTATTAAAGCCATCTGATTGCCATTTTTAGAAGTGATATAAGGTATTGCCAATTTGTTTGTTAACATTACTCTATGCTGAATCAATGCCCTAATTTAAACTCAGAAGTTTGATTTGAACTGTTATCAACAATTTTTCCTTAAAGTTTCTAATATCTCCTGATAATTAACAAAATACTGCTATTTTTAAAAATGGAAGATTTTGGAAGTAATTATGAAATATGTATTTTTTTGGTATACCACTGTAAAACGTTTTATTAAAATTAATCTTTCTACAATGTTCAAAATTTTTACTTTAATAAAATTAAGAAATTCTCTTTAATTTGGTAATAACATGACCTATTTATGTTGTTTAGTAATTTATTAAAAACATTCTAAAGTTGACTTGTTTATTGGACTCTGCAAAAAGCCTGGACTTTTCTCAAAAGTATGGTATAGAGAAAAAAAAAATCACCAAACGGAAGAATTGTTTACTTTAACAAAGAAATTTTTTTCTGTTACTCAGAAATAAATAGCCCATCTATTCATGTGCATTTATAATCATTTCTATCTATGTGTTTTTTAAATAAATTTTTGTGTTGCCAGATGAATCTTTTTACTATATGACTAAAAAAAAGTCCTATTAAAATAAAATTTGTAATCTCTTTTGCTAAATATTTTATTTTCAGAAAATCAATAATTAAATGATGATTAATTTGGCATATAACATGTCATAATTCCTTTCATTAGTTATTTGGCAAAAAAGCTCTAAACTGAAATTTTTTTTTGGCTGAGCATATGGAGAAAATAGCTTGGCCTCTGGATGGAAACAGTTTTTTCAGGCTGAACACTGGAAGGGTTAAAGCCAGTAATGCATCTATCCCCATTACAAACAATGGGAGTAGAAATAATCACATTATTTATAACATCTCTGAAATTCTCACCCACCTAGCCATCATAGAATCCCCACCTTCAACCACCTTGCCATGTTTATCCCTCAATCCCTGTGTATCTGTTTCTTCCCATATAAAACATTAACAATCTGGTACAACCCTCGGTTGTTGTGCTGTCTAACTGCTTCCTTTGCTTTGTCAGCCAAGCTATCAAAAAAAAAAGATTCTTATCAGCTGTTAACTAATCCTTTAAACGATTATTAAGCTTGTTGTAATGCCTTCTGTTAAAATTAGTAGGGTGTTGATTCATATTAATCCTGCACTTCCTTCTTTCAGAAATAAGTTCCATAGCTTTATCACTCAAATAATTTTGTTTCCTCTGTTCCGTTTTACTGAAAAGAGTACTGTTGGTTTCAAGAAAAGCCTGTTTAAACTGATCCCATTCTTTCTCGACTTCAGCAGTAAGCAAACCATGATTGTCATAATGACTAAGTAGCTTATCATGGTATGCTTTGGCTATATCTGGATCTTTCAGACCTTCAGTGTTTAAGGTAATTTTTCTTAACCTTAGCACAACATTTCTTAAGATTCAGCTGCAAGACACTTTTTACCAGGTAATGGGCAGACCCAATTTCGGCTCCCCTGTATGATCTGGTATTCCTAACTGAACTAGCCCATTTGCTGTTAATTGAAATATAATCTATCATATTCCTGTGCAACCCATCAGGTGAAACCCATGTATATTTATAAATGTCCCTGTGTTTGTAGTATGTGTTACTTATTTGCAAACCATTAAGTTTGGTTACCTGAAGAAGACATCTTCCATTGCCACTGGAACTACTAATGCCAAAGGGAACTAAAATTCCTGCCCAAAGGTTAGAGTCAGTACCATCTTTAGCAATGAAGTCTCTTAGCACAAGAGAAATATCTCCTTTCTTCATAAAATTCAAAATACCCTGAAGCTGGCTGTAAAAAGTATCCTTCTCATTCTCATCCAAGTTCTCTGTGGGGGCATAACAACAACAGATGACATTCAAGTCTTTAATTATTGTTTTAAATTTTGCTGTAAGAAATCTTTCATTAATGCAGTCATGAGGGGGTATTTATTATTTTTCATATTTTATCCTAGAAGAGAATCACTGGCCTGTTTGCTGAGAAGCAAACCTACACCTTGGAGATGCTTTCCATCCTCCCTCCCTGAAAAGAGAAATTTAAAGTTTTTTTAAGTATCTCACCTTTTCCTGTCCATCTGGTCTCTTGCAAGCCTAAAATACCTAAGTTATAATGCTGGAATTCCTGCATAAGTGCATTAAGAGAATAATGTCTATGCAATGTCCTCACATTCCATATACCTGCAGAGAGAAAAAGATTAGTAGGATTTTTAAAGAAACTAGGGTTATTGAGAGAGGTAGGGCCAACAATATCAAACAGCCCCTGATCGCAGGCATTGGGCAAAGACCTGTTCCCCCACCTCTAAAGGCTGAAGTCACTGATGCTGGTAGGAACTTCAGGCACCACCTTTTCAAGAGCCATATGACCTGCCTGAGACACATTACTCCAGTTTAGGATTGGCAAAGCCCAACTAGCTAAGTGAGGGTACCAGCGATGGCCTCTGATTAGGATTATCCACCAGCTGATATAAGGTATCCCATGCCTCTGTTCACTTAGGGCTGGCAACCCAGAAGCAAACAGAAAGCACAGCGGCAGACTCTCCCTCAACAGAGGCCCACCAGTGCAGCAAGTCCAGGATCCATAAACAAGTCCAGTCTAGTAGGTATAAATGGTCAACACCTGGACCCTGTGAAGTTGACCACTTCTCAGCAGGGTTGAAAAAGAGAAAAAAAGTGGCCATAGATGACCAGATCAGTAAGCCACATTGAACTGGCAGCCCTCCCCTTCCAAAAGAGAATATCTCTTTTGAAAGGTACTAACAATCTGCACCATGAGAAGGCAGGGTCAGACATTAGGTGCTAGACCTGGCCAGTTCTGTGCATCATCACTGGGAATTGGTACACAGCTCTCCTTCCAGTTTATGCCTAGCTGCCAATTACAGATAATTTAATTATTGGATTGAAACAAAGGTTTTTATTTTGCATCTTCGGAAGAAACATTTATGGTGGGGGAAAAAATATGTTCAAGTGAGTGAGAACACAAAATCAAAGAGTGGCACTGTCAGGGTGCGATGGAAATTTTTGGAACAAGCATTGGTTGGGCTGCTGCTCTGCATAAGTGCTAGCATTGATTTCCAGCTACAGTGGGCAGATATATATATATGTGTGTGCTAGCTACTTAATCTGTGGTCCCCCCCATGCCAAGTGCACATAGTCCCATACTGCATCTGTATTTTGGCTAGTTGAGGATGGGCTTGCAGGTGATATTCGATCATGTTCCAAACATATTCAATGGGCAACAGGTCTGGGATATAGCTGGTTGTGAAATTGTATTGGTGCCTTGTAGTTATGCTCTGGAGATAGCAGTATGTGGCATTATCTTGCTGGAAGATGTAACTAGGAATACCTGTCAGAAATAGTAGTCTGACTAGCCATGGGACATCAGCAACTTACCACTAGGCATTCAAATTACTGTTTACAGGTACCAGAGGTTGTACCATTCTATTGTAGCTGATAGGGTTATGGATGAAGAAAAGTTGAGTAGCAAAGGCATTGGCTATCTGATTGTGATGTTAGAGTGGGTTGGACATTTACAATATTTACTTTTTGTTTCCTATTTCATAAATAAACAATTTTCAAACCATTTTAAAACTTGATCTATTACTCCATTTGTTTTCAATTTTTTTAGTGACAAGGTATGTGAAACGAGTCAAAAGTTTTTTTTTATATTTAAAAATATGGACCATTAATATAACCACAAATATTATGGTTACTGTTACAGATTTTTCATTTGTGACACAGTAGTCTATTAAAGTATATTTTGAGCTAAGGTCATCCCAAAATTTTATAGCCAGCTTATACAACTTATGGTCCTATTTACATAATGCATTAACAGCCAAAACCAGTTTGAAAATACTACTTGGTACCTACACTGGGTTGCTGAATTTGTCCAAACTGCCCCACTATTGTGTCTACTAAAAGGTCATTAAACTGAAAAATATATCACTATTGCTAATCTCTTAAGTAGCAAGATATCATTTTGTATTGACCATACTCAAAAAGTTCAATATTTGTTAACTCACACTTGATATTAACATACTTCATTTGGTGCAATACTTTTTCTAAATAAGAATGGCTACTATTCAAAACTCTTTTACTAGTAATAACAGTGCTCTATGGTTGAGTGAGGAAGAATTGCTTTAAGCAATCAATCTTTTTACTACAATTATTCTTAACATTGTTTAGAGCCCAATTGGTATTTATGACCTTACTGTTGGGAAACAGCAAATAAAACAAACATATTTGAGTTGTGAGACCAATGGCAGGCAACAAATAACAAAATATATTCCTTTATACTGGAAGTTGATACAGTAAAGACTCAGTTGCTTTATTATAAGTAGTGGTAAATTATATTGAAAATACCTGTTGAATGATGGGAGATCTGATGGCTCCAGAGATATTTTTGACATTCACAATTCTCTAATGTCCTAAGCAACTCTTAACTACATCAGCTTTCAAAATTTGCCTTCATTTCAATTTTTATTTTGTTACCATACTTTTGTTTTGCTTATTCTGAATAAGTAATTCTAAATTATTAAAAGAAATAGCTCTAAATTTATTTCTGTTTCACTACTTGTGCTAAGTTTATAATTTATCATTCACTGCTAAATGCACACAAATCTGAAATGATGTTTAACATATTTAAGCATTAGTGACAAAGGACAATATTAATTCATGATTATGACAGAGCAGTAAATTGCTTTAAATCATCATCACTCATTAAAATATTGTAAAAAATTAAAAGGAGAAAAAATCATGAATACATATAATCATTACAGAGTAAATCATTATCCAAGCTGTAGATTTTTTGGATTTTAGTGATTCAAATAAAACAGTTTAATCAGTCACACTTAGGGAAAGGTACAGCCATTTGCACTTGAAAAGTGCAAACAGTGGTGAATAACTGCTGCATCTGTAGGTCAATAAATGAATAAATCATTAACAAATATTAAAAAAGCCAAGCACTATCAAAACCATTTTCCTGGCTTTCGTGTTAGTAGACAAAAGTGTTCAGACAGGCAAAATGGATATAGTTTCATGTTACTTCAAAAGGGAGTCATATTCAGAGCTCAGAAATTTCCTAAATAAGCTTTTATGGAAAACTGTAACAGAAAATAAATTAAAGGCTGTGTTGTTTTGCCTCTGAGCGACACTTCTTTGCACACAATAGGCTAAATGACCAGGTCACGTGAACCCCAAGGGCTCAGAGAAAGTTGGGGAAGAGGACCCACTAGAAAGCTGTTGGGAGACATGGTAGCCTTCCATCAAGGCCATCCAACATATTCAACATTCATAAAGGTATGGCTCTCCTGAACACAGAGCCAAAGCCATATGTCTCATCTAGTGGAGTGTGGCCTTTCCAAGCCTATCAATATCCCTTTTTCCTGACTGAAGAGACTGTGCTTTGCAGAGATTAAAAAAAATTAAAAGGTCTCGAATATAAAAGTGGAAATAAAAAAAATCAGCTCAAAGGCCCAAACTTTCCTTAATTTATGACATTAATACTAAAAATATAAGAACAATAACAGCTTAGTCTTCAAAAATCATTCAGAATTGAAATAATTATTAGAAAACTGCTAAAATATACATTTCAGTCAAGATTAATATAATGGTTATATTTCATTTTAACTTTGAAATAACTTTTCAGATCAAATACTTTAAATGATTAAGCATTCCAGCTTTCATAACTCTTTGAATATTATGAGTGTTGTTGAAAATTGTGATTTACATGGATTGAGTTCCTGTCTTCAATCACATTTTTCTATAAAATGCTTAATCAAAAAAGTTACTGAGCTCTGAATTTAATTCCCTATGGATACAGATATGTTTCCATATTTCTCTCCAACACCCATACAGGTACAGTTCTATGTTATGTCAGATACAGAACTCAATAACTTCTTAAACAAGCTTTTCATAAAAAAAAAATATAACTTAAGCTAAATTAAAGTTCTCAATCAAATCTATTTAAATATCAGTCTCCAACAACATGTGTTAAATATTTAGAGATATGAAAGCTGAAACATTTAGCAAGTTAGCTCATTCTGCAAAGAAAATAATTCATAATTGCCAAAAATTAACAATTATTATGTGAACTACTAAAAAATACAATTGCTTCTAAAATTTAATAAAACTAATGGTTGTAGCTTTCAACTTTTTATTACCTTTTTAGAGCAATTATTCAAACTGGCATTGTTGCTGTTAAATATTGCAATTTCTGTTGACATAACATGGAACTGTACCTAATGAAGTGGCTGCTGAGAATATATTACCCATATTATATTTAAAAAATTCTTAAGTACCACTAAAATAGGGGGGGGGGGGGATTATATTCCAAAGAAACATTTCAACCTGTTTTGGCTCAGTTGAGTCACTTAGAATCCCCCCACCACCACCACCACCAATACTTTTCTAAATATAGGTCTGTAACCTGTAAATGCTGTGAAATAGCCCAACAAGAAAGAAAAAGCAAAGAAGAGGAGTGCCATCAATTAGCAGCAAAAGGAGGGAGTACAAAAGTATATTAACTAAATTTTTGAATAATTTACTTAAAAAAAAGTAAATAAATAAATACCTCCTCAAGCACTTGCTTGCCAGAGGTCTAACAGGAGCATGTCCATTTATATGCCACAGTAAAAGATCTGTGAGGATGGCGGGACCTCAGCAAAAAGACAACACAAGCATCCATACCTTAGCCAGGGCTCGAACCCAGGTCCCTCAGATCAGTAACCAATCACGCTACCACTTGGCTGAGGTTAAAAGCCAATTAACCTGTTGTATAGTGCAGCATACCATGATTATATATCTGCTGCACTTAATTTCAATAATCATTTTAAAATTTAATTCTAATTAATAAAAACAACTTTATTTTTTACAACCCAAAAATGAGATTCAAGTGAATATACTTTAACAAAAAATCCTGTGTTCAACTCAGTCCTAAAGATGTTTGTGAACGAAACTTGAAATAATGAATTGAATTTCTGATATAAAGTCTACCATTTAAACCAGTTTGTGTCATAATCATGAAACTTGTGTTTTAGTGGCTTCTATTACACTACTTGATTTAGATTTTATGATGTGGAGGAAAGTGTATAAATCACATTTTTTTAAGCTCCTCCAATTCATATTTTGTATAATAGGTTTAGTTCTATTTAGTTATTACATAAGAATATGATTGATTATATATTAATTAACAGCAAATGGGCTAGTTCTGTTAGGAATATCACACGTCATATAGGGGAGCTGAAATTGGATCTGATCATTACCTCGTTAAAAGTGTCTTGAAACTTAAACTTAAAGTGTTGTGCTAGGATTAAAAATTTACTTTTAATACTGAAGCTCTGAAAGACCCAGTTATAGCCAAAGCTTACCATGATAGGTTACTTAGTCATTATGACAGTCATGGCTTGCTTACTACTGAAGTTGAGGACGAATGGGACCATTTTAAACAGGCTTTTTTGGACACTAACAGTATTCTTTTAGGAAAAAAGGAGCAGAGGAGGCAGAATTATCTGAGTGATAAGGCACTTGAGCTTATTTCAGAAAGAAAGAACTGCAGGAATGTCCTTAATCAATACCTTACTAGTCCTAATAATAGCCAAAGCTTACCATGATAGGTTACTTAGTCATTATGACAGTCATGGTTTGCTTACTACTGAAGTTGAGGACGAATGGGACCATTTTAAACAGGCTTTTTTGGACACTAACAGTATTCTTTTAGGAAAAAAGGAGCAGAGGAGGCAGAATTATCTGAGTGATAAGGCACTTGAGCTTATTTCAGAAAGAAAGAATTGCAGGAATGTCCTTAATCAATACCCTACTAGTCCTAATAGAAAAAATTACAGAGAGCTTAATAAACATGTAAAGGATCAGTTAGCTGCAGATAAGAATCTTTGGCTTGATGGCTTCGCTGACAATGCCGAGGAAGCAGTTAGACAGCACAACAGCAGAGAGCTGTACCAGATAGTTAATCTTTTGTGTGGTAGAAAATGGACAGGTATACAGAGATTGAAGGATAAAAAAAGGTAAGGTTATAGAAGGTGAGGATTCTGTCATGGCTAGGTGGGCTGAACATTTCAGTGATGTTTTAAACAATGTGGTTAGTTCTACTCCCATTGTTTGCAATGACATAGATGCATTGGTGGCTTTAATGTTGGCCCTATAACACAATCTGAAGTTAGTTTGGCTATTTCTAAACTTAAACTTCATAAATTCCCAGATGTAGATGAAATTACTACTGAAATGCTTAGAGCTGGGAATGTTTCGGTTACCACTTGAATGACTGAAATTTTGAATATCTTTTATGATAATGGCATGGTTCCTAAGGATTTTACCAGAGCTATTGCTGTTGTGATAACTACAGGGGTATCAGCCTACTCTCTGTTCCAGGTAAAGTTCTTTCCATGATTATGTTTAATAGAATTAAGAATCTAGTTGAAAGTCAATTGCGTGATGAGCAATGTGGATTAGAAGTGGTAGGGGATGTGTGGATCAGATATTTTCACTTAGGCAGATTCTTGAGAAATGTTTAGAGTTTCAGAAACCTTTGGTTGCTAACTTTGTTGATTTCAAAAAGGCTTTCGACTCTGTTGATCGTCATAATTTGTGGTTGATTGTGAAATCATATGGTATACCTGACAAGTTAGTTAACATAATGAAAGCTCTCTATAATAACACTGAGTCGTGTGTGAGAGTTGGTAAGGCTTGTAGCAATTGGTTTAGCATTACTTCTGGTGTTCGACAAGGGTGTATTCTGTCTCCTTTTCTCTTTAGCTTGGTTACTGATTATGTTATGCAAAATTCACTTCAAGGGAAAGATTTTGGCCTTAAATGGACTGGAGATATGAAAATTTCTGATTTGGTTATGCTGATGATTTAGCCCTTTTAGCAAATGATGTGAATGAGATGAACTCTTTCATTCGAGCTGTTGATGCGACTGGTAGTAGAGTAGGTTTGGTTATAAACAGAGAGAAAACTAAAGTGATGAAAATTGGTCAGGCAGGTTGTGATTCAGTTCATATGAATGGTTGCAGTCTTGAGCAGGTGTCACAGTTTAATTATCTTGGGAGCTATGTTACAGATAATGGTGATGTGCGGCATGAGATTAACAGACGAATAGGGATTGCTGCCGGGACTTTTAAGAATCTATGGGAAGTGTGGAGAAATAGGCGTATACACCTAAAGACTAAAATTAGACTGTATAATAGTTTGGTTCTTTCTAGGGTTAGTTATGGTAGTGAAACTTGGACACTTTGTAAACAAGGTAACAGGAAACTAGATGCTTTTGATTCCAGATGCTTACGCAGTATCTTGGGCATTAGGTGGTTCAACTTTGTAACTAATGATGAGGTTAGGCAAAGGAGTTTGTAACCTCCTTTAAGCAGCATATTGTGCAGAGAGAGACTCCATTGGTTTGGCCATGTTGCCCGTATGAAATATTATAGACTGGCAAATAGGGTTATGAACAGTATGCCTAAAGGCCTCAGAAAGAGGGAGAGACCTAGGATGCGTGGGCAGACAATGTCAAACATGACCTTGTTAGAATTGCTGTGCAGTGGCCAGATGCAGCACATGTAGCTTAGGAAGACTTGCTTGGAGAAGTAAATTGCATGGTCTGGTTGAACTTCCATAGCCCATGGCTGCTTGAGGATGATGATGATGAGTTATATTTAGTTTATCTTTACCATAACTGAATAAAATCTTCCTTAATTCGAAAGTAGCTACTGTTGAATTTCTGATTTTTTAGAATAGTGTAAGAAACACAATTAAACTTTAAATAAGTAGCACTGAATTTTTCATTAATAAGCCTTTCACCTTATTTATCATGGCAGTTAGTTTTATAATGAATACTATTTTAATACCTGCCAAAATGATGGGTTGCAATTTATTTACTAAATTTTATTCTTTAAATGAAATGTGCAGAAGAAAAAAAAAATTATTACTTTTGCTTCTTGAAGTTTCATACAACTTCAAACACTGTGAATAAATGCATGTTTAAATCTGTTGGAATGAACTACGAATTTCGCTTAACTTATTAAGGATTAAAAAAAAGTCGTGCACTCAAAAACCACATTTTTAATCCTGCTCACGTCGATATATATTACATATTTTTTATCTTAAAAAATGAAAAATCTTTCTGTGGTGACCATATGACACCACACAAAGATTAAACACTTAAAATCCTACCCTTAACCAAATTGGATATGGTAGTATGTTTAGTAGTTAGCATGTTGGCCTTGGGTAAAGGGTCTGAAACACAGAGTCTGTGGAGTCATTTTGTGTGGCCTGCAAGCAATATGTTCCATCATAATCATGGTTGTGAAATGTGGTTTACTAGTCTTGCTGATTCAATGATCTTATGCAAGTGTGGACAATATGACTAAGATTAAAATTAGATTGAAAGAAATTACTTTGTCTAAAGATGAAGCCCCTAAAATGAAATTTAGGTTTACGTTTTGGTGTTAAAAGCATGTAACATTTAAATATTAAAACAATATAAGTAATTATGTTTTGCTTATTATTACTTATAATAAAATGCATCCCACCATACATTAGAAGTAACTGATTTGGCCCTATATGATTTCAGTTTGAGACCCCTGATGTAAATAGTTCTGGATCAAGTCCAAGTGATACTTGGAATCATAAAGATCTGAAATTTTTCCTGGTATGAAAATGTTGGAAGAAATGTATGAAATCCATCAGATATTTCAAGAAGAGTTATGATGATTTTCAAAAAAAAAAAAGTGAGGGGAGAATCAGTAATTTGAGTTGTCTGCTGAGGGATGGAAGCACTAGTCAAAAGGTTCGAGTCTGAAATGTATATTTGGACAAGTTAGATTTTGGATGGAGATATTGAAATTGACTCTGGAATGAGGTAAATTTGTTGGTAGGGGTTTATTCTCACACTCCATGTCTTGGATTTGGACTGAAATTTGAATATGACATTAATTGGTAGAAGCTTATCTACTTGTATCAGTAACGAACTTGAGACATCACAAGTTAGTATACAAAGATGAGAGTCGAGATGAAATTGATGTCTGAGTCACCACAGACTTTTTATTGCAGTCTGGGTAACCTTGGTATGCAACTGTTGTAAGTAGAGTATACCCTAATGCATTAACATTGCCTACTGTGCTTGATAAGTTGCAGTTTAAGCCATGGTACTTTATTGATGGTAGTCGCTTCATTTTTCAGGAATAGTTGTCTGAGTGGAATATTTAGTATGAATTGTATTAAGTGTGGAACAAGATATTTTGCTTACAAATTTGGGTTTTATGGACTAGTTTTCTGAACACTAGATTTTTAGCTTCTGTGGTTTTTGTTTTTAAGTGTGGGAAGGAAGTGCCTTGAGACACATCACTGCATAAGTAGATTACTAAACAAGAAACCTTATAAAAACCACCATGACTAAATAATCCTGTCAGAGATTAGTGTACTGAAGCCACTATATTAAAAGGCACTGCTTTCACTGATGTTATATTTCTCACCAGTGTCAGCTAAACTGCAATTTCCCCTTTTTCAGGAACACTTCCTGCTATAAATCTATGTTAGTATAATACTCATTAGCATCATTAATTTCATCAATAAATTTGTCATCTTCCTGTTCTGACACATCTTATGAATAAAAATTATTTCTTCACTCATTACGATTCTAAACAATATGGCAAATTTGAAAACAGTTGATAATTTGGGGGAAACTTATTAAGTATATTGTTCAATTATTTTTGACCCAAACTAGAAGATAGCACGAAAACGGATTGCTCAAGTCAGACTAATAATGGACTTCCAACACCTTATCTAAGTACTACATGGTATGCCCTATCCATCAATTTTAAAGCAAATATAATTGCTTTGGGTTAAAATGATCTGACAGTAGTAGTTACAAGTTAGGAATCAGATATAATAAAAAAAGATGGGATATTACTATATCCATAAAACCAGAACTGCTACGAAGTATTTAGTAATACGCTACTCTAGGTATCCATTTTTAAAAACCGAATCTCTTAACTAGAAAAACAGACTTAGAATTATTGAAAGAGTAAGGTTATTATGGCCTTGGCTTCCAATGATAATCTTCTCCAATACGTTCTCAACATCACCACATAATTTTTTTCAGCATTATACTACTTTAGTTAGAGTTGCACTTACATTAATCTATAAAACAAAACTTATAGTGAAAAACAACAAGCTCTTTTTACTACTGCTGAATTAATAGGAAATGTTATTTTGCAATGAAACAAGTATTTGACATTATCGTTAAGTATTGACTGCTATTTTTTTATGCATCTAAGTACTGGATACTTTACCCTTTACAGCACTATATAAAATATATAATTTTTTTGAGCATGTTCATAACTATGGTAATGAAAAAATATTTATGCAAAATACTAAGTTTAAAGATTTGACCTATAATAAAGAATGCATAAAATTCATTCCATTTATCAAAGCTAACTGCAGTAGTTTATATGAATAGCTATAACATTTAAAGTACAAAAATAACTTACCTTTAGTTCACATCTGTTTTCTTATTCCGTATAAAATTACCATATTTGATACTTTATTATATATTAAATAACAATTTTATAGTCGTTTATCAGTGGAACAGAAATCTAACATCATCATTTAATGTTTTAAACCACAAGTCAGCCATGATTTCAGCGAGACTTACATCATATGCAGAAGCAGTCAATATTAATTTTATTTTCATCCATGATGTTTTAAAATAAAGTATTTTGTTTGAAATAATTTATTATTTTAAAGTAAGAATAAAATCTTTAATATTTGAATTTTAGACATTTAGAGTTCAATTTTTATTATTTTATTGCACGCATGCTCTGTAGAGTTCTGTATAGTTAGAGCTTGGCCAACAATGATAGAGTCAACAATCACTGTTGGCCAAGCTATCAGGTAAAAAAAAGTCATGGCAGATATAACTATATTTCTTTTCGTTATACCCATTTGTATCCTTTTCATTCATTATGCAATACGTAAAATGCCGAAAACGCCTTGCAAGAAACTAGTAACTCCTGTTAAAATGATTGGGTAAGTTATTTTTATTTTCCTTACTATAAATTTTATTTTCTCAACTGACACCATCTTCCAAATTAAATATCCATAAAATTCCCCGCCTTGCCCTGGTCATGTATTGCCAAAGGCGTCACTAATTCAGAGCAGTAAAGAAATCCGCTGCTCATAGATCGGTAAATGATTATCAGAGTACCAGGTACATGGGTACCCATAACCTCTTCCATCTAATCATGTGCCTAGTTGGCATCAGTGTAAACACAAATAAAAAATAAACCACCCATGGTGGGCCCCGAAGGGCAATAAAAAATAATACAAAAGTAGGAAGGATGCATAAGAGACCTAAAGTGGATGACTATCTTTGTTGAAAGCCATCAATTTAGGCCTCTTGTCATCATTTTTAGGCTCATGACTTCATGATTGTAGTCAAGCAAGCAAGATATAATTTCATGTGGATTGCTTTGAACTGAATCAAAAAAGCCACGTGAAAGAAACTTAATATAAGAGTAAATATGATCGATGCCCAGATCTTTATGGATTTGTCTGTTAGTTACAAACCAAGGAGCTTGTTCTGCAAGACCTGAATCTTGTGGATATTGGAGGGAGTAGTGTTCGCCCAAATAGGGGAAGCACATGATACGATAGGACGGATAACCATGTCGTAGAGTAAAAGCTTGTGGTCAATGGATAGGATGGAGTTTCATCTGAGAAGGGGTCCCAGCTGACATCTGACGGTGTTCACCTTAGTGACGATACCATGAATATGGGGATCCCACTTGAGTTTCTTGTGCAAGGTGACTCCTAAATATTTCACAGTATCTTGCCATCTAATGAACTCATCCATAAAAAGTAAGGTTTGAGGGTTATTAATCCTCCTGCTAATAAAGAGTATAGCGTTACTTTTATCTGTATTTATTTTCATCTTCCAGTTATTGTACCAGGAATCTAAATCATTTAAGCACTTCTGGAGTCTTCTTATAACTCCCAAAGAAGGGGAGATTGCAATATCATCAGCATACTGAGCAATGACAATCCGGTCAAAAGAAGGAATGTCAAAAAGGTACAATGAAAAGAGAGTGGGGCCTAGGAGAGAGCCTTGAGGAACTCCAGCAGCCACCACTCTCTTTGTGGAAATAGAGAATTTAATGTGAACCTGGAAGGTTCGGTCTGACAAATAAGATTGAAGGATGCGGGTAAGGCCCATGGGAATTCCAATCTTGATCAGTTTGTTGATGAGGCCGTCCATCCAGACGCGGTCAAAAGCTTTGGTCACGTCTAGAAAGACAGCAGCAACAGTTTCCTTTTGGTTTAGTGCCTCAGCAATAGTCTCCACTACTCTGAGGACTTGATGTTGAGTCGATCTTTTACATCTGAATCCGAATTGTGACTCAGGTAGAATAGGATGATTTGAAAGGAATTCACCCAGTCTGTTGAGCAAAATTCGCTCAAACAGTTTTCCTAAACAGGATAGTAGACTTATTGGCCGATAGCTGTCAGCTAAAGAAGGGTCCTTACCCGATTTGTGGATGAGCCTGACATAGGCGTTCTTCCAAACCTCCGGAAAGGTGCGATGACAGAGGAGAAAATTCTAAATGTTGCACAACAGTGTGATAGCTTTTTTCGGGAGGTTCTTCAGCATCCTATTATAGAAATGTCATCAGGACCTGAAGCCTTATTGGGTTTCAAATTGCAGATGGCCTGATTAATTCAGATGGAGATGTAAAACAGATTCTAGATCTATCCACTTGAGAGAAACGGAAAAGAGTTTCCTCCACTTTATCCCAAGTGTTATCATTGGAGAGATCAGAATTTTCTTGAAATTGAATTTCAAGGACATCCACAAAAGCTTCACATTTATCATCCTCATTATAGCACAATCCATCCTTTCCATGGATGGGTGGGTGGGTAGTTTACATAAGGTTTTTTTAAGATTTTAACCATCTTCCAGATGGAGCCATCACTTGTAGAAAGTGAGTAATTTTCTTGTTCCACATAAAACTACGGTGGTCCAGGATCTTCTGTCTGACTTCGATTTTGAGTGAATGGTAAACATTCTTGTCATGAGTCTCTCTAGATCTCTGCCATTTATGTCTGGCTTTGTTTTTTTAACAAAATCAGAAAGAAATCTTGGAAGAATGTAGAAATTCTCACAAGGTTTATGATTGGTGCTAGCGTCAATTCTAGATTGATTCAATAGATCAGTAAAAGTGAGAATTGATCATCAATCTTCCTATGAGACAGAGGATTACAAGATCCTGAGACTTTTCTGTTGACCATTGTTTTATAAAGCTCCCAATTTACGACTCTAAAAGTGTCTGGGGCAAGAGTGACAGACGTGAACAGAGTCAAGCAAACTGGTAAATGGTCAGAATTTAAATTATCATGAACACAAAGTTCATAAGAGGGTAAAAATTTTTTGAACATGACCAGATCTTAAACATCTGGTCTGTACATGGAGTTGTAAGGATAAAAAGTAGGCTCACTAGGAACGTCCACAATAATGCCATTGAATGTGGCATAATCCAAAAGAATATTTCCATTTTTGTTGCAGGATCTGGAGTTCCATGAAACATTTTTGGAGTTTAAATCTCCTGCCAAAATTGTAGGAGTGCTGGTGTTGAAAATTATTTTAAAATTGTTTAAAATAATATCAGAATCGGGCGGTTTATATGCAGCATATATATTCAAAGTTCCAAAAAGGACATCGTGGACTGCAATAGCAGTAATCTCCAACGTATCAAAGTCTACTGTTGGTAAAAGATGGTGTATGATGGATCGTTTGATGATGACAGCAGTACCTCCACCCCTGTTGTGCTGGCGATCCATCCTGTAGATTTCGAAGTTAGGAAACTTCAATTTATCAGAAGCTCGAAGATGGGTTTTGCCCAAAAGGACAATATCAGCTTGGAAGTCAGTCAAAAAGTTACTGAACTCCCATAAATCTGTGAGAATGCCATTCGCATTCCAAGAAAAAATCTTGAGATAGTTCTTTTTACAGTTGTGCTCAATCTGACGACAGCGAAGAAAGTATATAATCGAACACTTTTAGCCCAACTGGAGTTTGCCCTTAAGGTCGTTGGCATTCTGATATTTGTTAATTAATGTCTTGGCCATTAATAACATCTTAGCAACATTAAGATTTTTAAAAATCAAAAAGATCTCATTCAGATCATTCAAGATGGTGGCATCAAACTGCTCACTTTTAGGAGCTTGCATAGGAGGTACAGCAGTAGGATCTTTCTCTTACGTAAAGGTTTATCTTTACCAATAGATTTGGAAGCAGGTGCGCCTTTCACAACAGCACTTGCGTAAGGTAATTGAGGCGTGACAGGAGTACTAATAGCCTTAATATGTGGGACAATAATAGGTTTTTCCTTTGGAGTAGTCACTACCTCCTTTGTAGGATAATAGGAACAGCCTTTATAATTGGCCGTATGGCTAAGGCCACAATTGCCGCATTTAGGCGGACTTTCATCCTTTTTTCTAAGGCAGTCCTTTGTAATGTGATTACCAGCGCATTTCACACAGCGTGGAAGATTAAAACATTCACTCTGCGCATGGCATAGTGCTGGCAATTATGACACTGCATTGGTGTTTTCTTAGTCCTGTAGCTTTCAATGTGAATCTTCAGATGGAAGAGGTCAGTTACATCGTATATCTTTTTGTTAACTGTGTCTTTTGGCAATTATACCAAGAAAACAGGAATCAGAGTTTTATATTTGCCACGTCTCATCTGTGAAATTTTTATGACTGTAAAGCCAATTCAACCAGAGCAATACGGACATCATCGGAAGTTATGTCATAGGGTAGATTTTTAATGACTACCCTAGGATTTTTCTCTTCTTTTAATTTATATGTGTGGAATTGCTGTTTTGAGGTTTCAAAGAATTGGACAAAGGACCTATAGTCATCTGAGCATCTGGTCTGTAACCTGACCATTTCACCAGAGATCTTTGCAGAAAATGCCTTTACAGCAATTTTTGTCAATTCTTTGTGAGTGTTCATCCAGTTCTTGGGAGAACGTATAATGATGGGGGGAATTTTTCCTTTACTATTTCTAATCTCCTCAGAAGTAGAAATAGAATCTGTAGCTTGCATTTCGGAGGCTGGTGTATCCAAATACTCCTCCTCTAAAACTGAAAATCTAGTCTTAGAGGTGTATATGGAGTCAATAACAGGGAAGAAGGCTCTCTTGTGCCCCTTTTTGGAGTTTTTGCCAAGACCCTTCTTTTGGGTTTATTGGCAATCTTTATGGCATCTTCAAATAAATCTAACCCATGCTTTGGGCCAGAATTTAAGCCTTGAATGCCCTCCAAAACAATTATTTGTGAGGAGCATTGACCGGAGCAGACATGTTCATTTATGTCTTTTTCTAAGTAGAATCTCTCTAATATAGCATCATTAAACTTGACACGTTCATCAGGAAGAATGCTATATAAATCTTTCATAGCTGGAATGTTTGAGATAGTAGAATTAAAATCAAAAAGGACCTTGTTTTTTTCCGACAGGAAAGTGCAAATTTGTTCACTATAAGTCAGTTGTGAAGCATCAACAGAGACTTGGCCTTCAGAAATCCGCTGCTCTGAGTAGCTCACACTTTTATATGGTGCTATAGTTGTGCATAACGTAACAAAACCATCAGCAGTTCAGACACAATAGATTTATTTTGGTTTCTTTTTAACACTATGATTCAAAGATCATCATCATCATCCTCAAGCAGCCATGGGCTATGGAGGTCCAACCAGACCATGCAATTTAGTTCTCCAAGCAAGTCTATCCTGGACTACATCTACTGCATCTGGCCACTGCACACCAATTCTAACAAGGTCCTGTTTGATATTGTCAGCCCACCGCATCTTAGGTCTCCCCTTCTTTCTGAGGTCTTTAGGCACACTGTTTATAATCCTATTCGCCAATCTATAATTATTCAAATGGGCAACATGGTCAAACCAACGGAATCTCTCTCTGCACAATATGCTGCTTAAAGGAGGTTGCAAACTCCTTTGCCTAACCTCATCATTAGTTACAAAGTTGAACCACCTAATGCCCAAGATACTGCGTATGGAAAGCATCTAGTTTCCTGTTATCTTGTTTACAGAGTGTCCAAGCTTCACTACCATAACTAACCCTAGAAAGAACCAAACTATTATACAGTCTAATTTTAGTCTTTAGGTGTATACGCCTATTTCTCCACACTCTCCACAGATTCTTAAAAGTCCCAGCAGCAATCCCTATTCGTCTGTTAATCTCATGCCGCACATCACCATTATCTGTAACATAGCTCCCAAGATAATTAAACTGTGACACCTGCTCAAGACTGCAACCATTCATATGAACTGAATCACAACCTGCCTGACCAATTTTCATCACTTTAGTTTTCTCTCTGTTTATAACCAAACCTACTCTACTACCAGTCGCATCAACAGCTCGAATGAAAGAGTTCATCTCATTCACATCATTTGCTAAAAGGGCTAAATCCATCAGCATAATCTAAATCAGAAATTTTCTTATCTCCAGTCCATTTAATGCCAAAATCTTTCCCTTGAGGTGAATTTTGCATAACATCATCAATAACCAAGCTAAAAAGAAAAGGAGACAGAATGCACCCTTGTCGAACACCAGAAGTAATGCTAAACCAATTGCTACAAGCCTTACCAACTCTCACACACGACTCAGTGTTATTATAGAGAGCTTTCATTATGTTAACTAACTTGTCAGGTATACCATATGATCTGACAATCAACCACAAATTATGACGATCAACAGAGTCGAAAGCCTTTTTGAAATCAACAAAGCTAGCAACCAAAGGTTTCTGAAACTCTAAACATTTCTCAAGAATCTGCCTAAAATATCTGATCCACACATCCCCGACCACTTCTGAATACACATTGCTCATCACGCAATTGACTGTTAACCAGATTCTTAATTCTATTAAGCACAATCATGGAAAGAACTTTACCTGGAACAGAGAGTAGGCTGATACCCCTATAGTTATCACAACAACTGCGATCACCTTTTTTAAAAATAGGGATAACAATAGCTCTGGTAAAATCCTTAGGAACCATGCCTTTATCATAAAAGATATTCAGAATTTCAGTCAACCAAATGGTAACCGAAACATTCTCAGCTCTAAGCATTTGCATAGTAATTTCATCTACCCCTGAGGATTTATGAAGTTTAAGTTTAGAAACAGTCAAAATAACTTCAGATTGTGTTATAGGGCCAACATTAAAGCCATCATTGCAAACAATGGGAATAGAACTAACCACATTGTTTAGAATATCACTGAAATACTCAGCCCACCTAGCCATGACAGAATCCTCACCTTCTATAACCTTACCTTGTTTATCCTTCAATCCCTGTATACCTGTCCGTTTTCTACCACACAAAACATTAACTATTTGGTACAGTTCTCTGCTGTTGTGCTGTCTAACTGCTTCCTCGGCTTTGTCAGCCAAACCATCAAGCCAAAGATTCTTATCAGCAGCTAACTGATCTTTTACACGTTTATTAAGTTCTCTGTAATGCTTTCTATTAGGACTAGTAGGGTATTGATTAAGGACATTCCTGCAGTTCTTTCTTTCCGAAATAAGCTCAAGTGCCTTATCACTCAGATAATTCTGTCTCTTCTGCTCCTTTTTTCCTGAAAGAGTACTGTTAGTGTCCAAAAAAGCCTGTTTAAAATGATCCCATTCTTCCTCAACTTCAGTAGTAAGCATACAATGACTGTCATAATGACTAAGTAACCTCTCATGGTAAGCTTTGGCAATAACTGGGTCTTTCAGAGCTTCGGTATTAAAAGCAATTTTTTTAACCCTAGCACAACACTTTTTAATTTTAAGTTGCAAGACACTTTTAACAAGACAATGGTCAGATCCAATTTCAGCTCCCCTATATTCTAAACAGAACTAGCCTATTCCTAACAGAACTAGCCCATTTGCTGTTAATTAATATATAATCAATCATATTCTTATGCAGCCCATCGGGTGAAACCCTTGTGTACTTATGTATGTCATGGTGTTTGTAATAAGTGTTAGTTATTCTGAATCCATTGACTTTACATACCTGTAGGAGACGTCGTCCATTGCAGCTAACAATACCAAAAGGGCCTATCACTCCTCCCCGAAGGTCAGAGTCAGTACCAACTTTGGCATTGAAGTCACCAAGAACAAGGGTAATATCTCCTTTCTTGACAGAATTCAAAATATCCTGAAGTTGTCCATAAAACCTATCCTTCTCATCCTCATCGGCATCCTCAGTGGGGGCATAACAGCAGATAACATTAAAGTCTTTAATGCTTGTCTGAAATTTTGCTGTAAGAAACCTTTCATTAATGCACTCATATCCTAGAAGAGCATCACTAGCGTGTGTTGCAGACCCATGCCTTGGTGATGCTTATTGTCGTCCCTCCCTGAAAAGAGAAATTTAAGATTATTTTTAAGAATCTGACCTTTATCTGTCCATCTGGTCTCTTGCAAGCCGAGAATATCTAAATTATAATGGTGGAATTCTTGTGTGAGGACATCAAGAGAAAAAGCTCTGCAGAGTCCTCACATTCCAACTACCTATGGAGAGAAAATGGTGAGTGGGTTGTTTAAAGAAACTATGTTTATTGAGAGAGGGAATGCTGACATATCAACAGCCCCCTAATCGCAGACATGGGGCAAAGACCCGTTCCCCCACCACTAAAGGCTGAAGCCATCTACACTGGAAGACTTCCTCCAATGTAGAATTTGATGATGCCAATAGAAGCAAAGAGTTCAGGTGCCTGCGATGACCTCTGCTCAGGATTATCCACCAGCTGATAAACATATCCTGTGAATCTATTCACTTGGGGCTGTCAACCCACAAACAAACAGAAAACACAGCGGAAGATTTTCCCTCCACAAAAGCCCACCAGTGCAGCAAAATCAGGATCCATAATCAAGCTCAGAGCCATATATCTGTCCAGTCCAGTGGGTTTATATGGTCAGCACCAGGACCCTGTGTGGTTGACCACTCCTCAGCAGGACAGAAAAAAAAAGTAGCCATAGTTGTCCAGATCAGTTGGCCACACTAATCTGGCAGCCCTCCCCTTCCATTCACTTCCACAAGAGAGTATCTCTTTTGAAAGGTACTAACAGTCTGCACCAAAAAATCCATGAAGTCAATATTTATTAAGGAATATTTTATACATATAAACTATTTAATGAATTTTTGCATTAGGTCTATTATTTTCAATATTCTCTACTAAACAATTTTTTTCTTTTCACTTTCTTTGTTGGTCTACCAGACTGAATTCATCGTCCCTTTTTTGAAATTCCTCTATTTCCTCTTCGACTAACAGATGTAGGTTGAACCTTTATCTTCTTGCTTCTTTTAAAAGATGACTTCTCAGCAAAATATGTTTCAATTTGTGCTGGCGTTTTCAAAGTTTTCAATATTGTCAGTTTTACTATTTGAGATGTGAATTCTGGCGAATGATGAGTTGAGGCAGTGTCGCATATTAAATATTCATCTCTCATTTTTTTCACTTCCTCCATGTGTCGCTATTTTGAATCTTCTATTGATATAGTACATTGTGGAAGAGATTCAAATTCTGTTTCGTCAACAGTAATATAAAATGAGTGCTTTGGTTGCGTGTGTTGGGGAGATTCATATTTGAATCTGATGTAATCATATTATCATAAAAATCTTCTGGGATGTTATTTCCAAGTGTCAATTTAGCAATATTTCTTTTATCCATTTCTGTTAAAACTGGTGACGTGTGGAATGCACACTGATATTTTTCTTCCATGGTGCATAAATGTTTACAATATTTGCTGCTTTTTCCTGCCAAACATTCGCAACAAGCAATGTCAACATATACAGTGTAAGAATTTTCTGATGTGGTAGATTCTACTGTAAATTCATTTTCTGATATTTGTGTTATAGTTTTCAATGATTTGGCTTTATTATAAAAATTTAAATACCTAATATTATTAATATTTCTCCTGTTGTGTGCAAATTCCAGCAATCGTCTCTTAGAATAACTATCAAACGTTTCAGTGATATATTCAACAATGGCACATGCGTTGAAAACTTTACATCTTGCTAAAATTATATCTTTAAAAATTCGTATTGATGATTCCACAAAATTGTTGGTGTTATTTCCTCTTGTTAAGAAAGTGTTTCTATTGTACATGCATCATTCTTCACATCTTTCCCACAAATCATTGATATATTTTAATAACATTAATAATCTTCTCATCATTAATAAAATCAGAATAGGCAGATATAGCTTCATTATAAGTTTCCATATACAAAATATTTCTAAATTTTTGCATTACAAGTTTTCTATCTTCATTCTTCACATGACTGTTAGTCCAAAGTCATCTCCAAAAAGACTGGCATACATGAAATATGCATAATAACAAGTACGATTTTGGAAAGACCTCTCAAAGCATTGCGCTCTACTGTACTATCATCAGTCATTATTAACTTTGAATAAAACATCTTCTTTGAATTAAATTCAATAGAATTTTTTATTTCAGTGAAGACTAGAGTATAATTAGCTTCTGTTTGAGCTGTATGAATTGCACAAGCTAATGGAATAGCATCAACTTTGTTACTTGTAAAAATAAAAGTAATGCAACTACTTGTTTGATCGCATGAACTCGTGGTATCAATAAAAACTATTTCATCGCAAAATGGCTCTACAGATGCTCGCTTCATTATAGGTGTTATGATAGTAATTACCAATGGATCACTTTTAATATTTAGGTAAACATCTGATTTTTTTGTTTATATGCTAATTTTTTTTATTCAAAATCTGTATTACTGTTAATTTTTCTCTGTCCCCATATTTATTGCTCTGCCATTTGTCATACATATACCTAATTTGCCTCGCTGTCGGATTTATTTGGGCATTGGCAAGTGTCCTCGGAATATCTTTTTCACATAAACTGATTATTAAATTCATTTCATGACAACTTTGAGCTTCGGAAGGTGACATACCAGATTCAAAATAGAGTTCAATTTTTTTTTATATTATCACTGCAGCATAAATAACTATAAGCTTCAGCAACATTAACTTTATGTGAATGGTTAAAATTTATTTTCAGTTGCAAATTCAACTGCCTTTTTAGATAAATATCGTTTTTCATCTTATTTCTGTTTATAATTTTAAAAGTAAAATCGATCTCAGCACAACAGGCCTTATTGCGTGCTTGGCATTTATAAGAACTGCGCTTCTTATTTTTCTTGGAATGATGACATATATGTCTTTCTGAATATATATCTCTTAGGACTTTTAAATAACCTTTTCGTTATCCAAATAGTATTTGTTAATTCGGAAAACTGACTTATTAATTGTGTACACCCTTCCTATGGTTCTTTATCTAATAGTTTTACTCTAATTGTCGAATTAAATAATTCCACATAGGCACTGCTCAAGCAGTTTGATTTGGAAAATCTTTGTCTCTCTAAAATGTCACGACCTTTTTTGTGATATTTCAAAATAATATAGGAGTGGTACAGTTTATTTTGCAAACTCCAATGGCAATAAGTATATAAGGCAAACAAGGTTCATCCCTGAAACATGAATTTTACACTGACTATATTACAGACATATGCACAATCTCTTCTTTATTGAAAAAATTTCTTTGCAAACCACAAAATAGGTAAAAATTTGCTTTGTTCATTATTCTTAAATTTGCAAAGTGGCCATTCATAAACCTAGGGATGGGCTCAGGGCCGCCGACAGGGAGGGGCAAGGGGGACTAGTGCATAGGGGCCCGTCAGATTAAGTGACTCTTTACTTTTTCTTACAAAAATTATTCTTAGTTAGGCTATATATCGATTCTATAAAATTCCATAAGAACATTATTTGTTATAATATGCTTTTAAAAAGAAACACTAGTTGGATTATGACATATTATCTCATTAATAGTAATTGAACGAACCATTTCTTAACATCTTCTTTTGTCTGCGTTAACTTACAGCATTTGCTTGTATTTTCCCTGTTAACCACCCCACCCCTGCAGCAGTAGCAACAGTTGGACTCTGCCAAACCCAACCCGTGCGATCAGGTATATTACATTGTTCATGTTTCGAGTTCCAGTAACATCGTCTGTGGTCTGTGTGTCAGTGTTACAAATTATAACAGTTTAAAAGTCTCTTGTCGGCACATTTGTTTCACCATTTCGTTGTCATTTGTTTAGTAAAATGATATATTCATTGGTGCTATAGTCTAACTGAACAATGGACAAGTATAAGCATAAGTCAGGAGCTGAGAAGCGAAAGGAGAGAAATAAAAAATTGGAAGTTATTAAAAAAAGGAGTAGAACTTTGTTTGAAGTCGGTGTAAAAGTGAATGTGGACAGTGAAGGTGCAAAAAATGAACTAATCCCAATCTCAAGCTCATCTGTTCCCGCTCTCAAAAATAAAGAAATTTCAAGTTCAGAGGGGAATGACGATGGTTTTGGTTTTTTTTTTTAATTTTGACGACAACAGTATTGAAACGAAACAACCAAACAGCAGTGAAAATGATGCGCATTCTATAAACTATGAAAGTGAAGCGATCAAAAACAAGATGGTCTGCTCGTGTTGTCAGTGTTAAACCATTTTCCAAACACCTATCACTCATCAAACATGCATTAAATCAATGCAAAAATTTTAATCTCTCAGATGAGTGTAAAACGGAATTGATGGGAATAAAACGATACCTTGAATCATTTAAATGTACTTTGATGGCAACAATCTGGTTCAAAATTCTCTCGGCAATTGACATTCGCAACAAAGTTCTATAAGTTCGTGATGCAACTCTTGATGTAGAGATTGATAATATTCGCGATCTGCTCCAGGAACTGAAACAACTCTGTGATAAATGGGAGAACTTATTAAATGAAGCAAAAGTAGTGGCCACCTCATTAGCAAGTGATTTTCCTGCAGAGACAGGACTTCCAAAGATGAGAGTGAAAAGAAGGAAAACTTTCTTGGACGAAATAAATGAAGATGTTCCAGAATTTCGAGGGAATGAGGGAGAAACTAATGAAGAATGGGAGTTCAGAGTAAATGTGTTTTATAGGGTAATTGATTCTGTTGTTTGTGGACTTACTAATCGTTTCACTTTGGCGGAAAAGTTAAATGATAGATTTAAGTGCTTATGGCTATATCCAGACATTGAAGAACATGATATTGAAAATATGGGTGTTACTTTGCATGAACAATATTATGAAGACATTAATAGAGAGATCAGTGATGAGCTGAAATATCTAAAATCAATTCATTCTTCTAATTTAGGGACAGGCCCATTGAAACCACTGGAGCTCTTAAACCGTCTGAGAGAATTGAAGCTGGACAGTTTATTTCCAAATATTTGTATACCCATTAGAATATTCTGTACAATTCCTGTGACAGTTGCTGATGATGAAAGATCCTTCAGCAAAATGAAGGAAATAAAAAATGTATTCAGATCAACAATGTGTGAAGAAAGACTGAGTAACCTTGGTTTGCTTAGTCTGGAGAGCGATCTTGCTAGGTCTTTAAATTATGATGACATAATTGACGATTTTGCATCAACGAAGTCAAGGAGAGTTGTTTGTTGACATTGATCTACTGTATAAGTTAGAAGTTGCAACTCTTTGGGAATAATGTGTTATATTATATTTAGTGTTGAATCTGCTATTATGCTAATGTGAAGTTTAAGAAATACTGTTGCCTATTTTGCAGTACTGAAAATTAAAAATGAAGACTCGCAGAATTGCATAGTTTTTCTCCATGATATGTTATGTAGCCTATATTAAATTTACTCAAAAATCCTAAATCTTGCTGTGAGCTTTGCAAAATATGTTCCCTAAAATAAATGCTAAAAAGTTTTATGTGACACAAACTGTGTAGGCCTATGTTTTTGCATGCCTGACTGCGCAACAGGTTTTTTTTTCTCTGAATGTCATCATTGTGTCCAGAATAATTGCTATTAATGATTTGTAAAGATAAAAAGTTTTCAGGGGGGCCCGAGCATAATATTACATAGGGGCCCATAAATTCTCTCGGCGGCCCTGGATGGGCTTATCTGAATTAAGTCCTTTTTGTCTCATGATGAAGCGATTATTGCAACATAAAACCTGTGGACCAGTAAAAGTGAAAAAGAGTAGGTTAAAATCATACTCATACCTACTATTCAAATAGATTTTGTTTGCAAAGGGTTCATAGTTTTAACCAAAAAGAACATTTTTGATATGCCTTTATGATTAGGCATCATAAACTTGCAGTAAGAATGTATCTAAAAACTTACAAGAACCTGAAAAATACTGAAAGATTTAGACAAATTTCTACTTATTGTGTTAAATGGTTTTAACAATTATTGGGTTGATACAAAATGAGGAAAAATGTGAAACACACATTTGCCATTGTCAAGAAAAGTGCAGTGGTCTTTTAACTAAGTGAAAGACAGTGCATGCAATAGCTCTGGCACCTAATGATGTTCTGTACCTACATTTAGTCCACACGTGACAGCCAGCATTTCACAGTAGCAATGTAAATGTGTGTATTTGTTCCACCATGCTGTACAAATTTAGAAATGGTGTCAAAGAGCTTTTACGTAAATTGTTTGTTTTTTGTACAAAACTTATGGGGACGAAAACATCTTTAAAAGAATTTGTTATGGGTGGTATGACAAGGTCTAGTCAGCTGACTTTCAGCTCGGAAATAACCTTGAAGCAGCCAGCAGAGTCAAATGACTGTTTAAAAGCACTGCTAAACAAAAATCCACAATGGACACCCAGAGAATTACCTCAGCTACTGAACATCAATCAGTCCTCTGTCGCTCAACATCTGCAAAAGCTGGGTCTCACATCAGTTGTCACAGCAGAACATGGTAACTCGCTATACTGCAAATGCTTCATTGCTTGATTGGCAACAGGCTGATAGTTTTCTTCACAGAATAATCACAGGGTATGAAAAGTGGATTATTTATAATAATGTTGTCCATAAAAGATCATGGCATCAAGCAAAAGAATCATCCCAGTACAAAACTGCACTGTAAACTGTAAAACTGGAACTGCATTCTCATAAGGTGAGGCTCTTTTGTTGGTGAGATTGTAGAGGTATCATCCCCTTGATACCTCTACAATATATACTACTACATGAGCTTTTAAACTGGTCCCAAATCATCAACTAAGATGTCTACTGCCAGCAGTTGGGCAGCTTAAGCATAGAACTGAAGGCCAAATGCCTGGCTTTTGCACACAGAAAAGGTGTATTCCACCAGGACAATGCAAGGCCCATGTTGCATTATGGACATTGCATCAATTGGGCTGGGAAATAATGACATATCCCCCATATTTGCCAGACCTGACTCCCTGAGATTTCTATCTGTTCCAATCCCTCAACAATTTCGTTTCTGATAGCAAATTTAAGAATGATGATGAGGTGGAAGAGTACATTGGCGACTTCAATGCCATGAAGAGCAAGAATTTCTATAGGAATGGCATCTACAAACTTGTAAAGCATTGGAACATGGTCATATCTACTATTGGTAATTATATTCTTGATTAAATAACACAACAATTAATCATGGGAACGATTATTCTTGAATGTCGTGTTTTCCTTACTTTTGCAGCAACCAAATACTTAAGTTTCAACTAACTTCTGAGGTAAATTAGCATTGCTGTTGTTAAACATTCAAAATTCCATAATTCTTTAAATACTCAATGGATATTACAGAAATTCAAGAATCAGACTTAATGCAGATCTTTATTTTCAGTAACACTTGACTATAACAACTTAATTTAGATTTCATACAGTTTTGAAGTTAGCTTCCCACTGATATAACTTGGTAATTCTCTATTCTGTCTAGGCAGAGAATAATGTACCGAAATTTGTTTTGCAGAGAGCAAAAAAGCCAAATTAACAAATTAAGGAACTTCAAGTGTTCCAACAATTGTCATAAAAATCCACCAAGTTTTACAGCAACTGGTAACAATGAATGCTAGTCCAATATGACATAAATCCCATATCTCAATAACTGATGGTTCAATAACAATAATTTCTACGTACATAAATATCTGTAAAATGCTGATATGACCAGGTGTGGACTCACCATCCTATTCTTTCATTGGCCAAAATATTCCATGGCAGCCAAAGGTAGTTCAAATTTTGTTTTACTGCATTTGGCACACACATATTTTCCCCTCTTTTTGCCTCTTTGCCCTACTCTCTCATCTCCAATAATAAAAGTGCTTCAAAAGTAAGTTCATTTGCTTCTGGGCCCTCAGGGGCCATGGTACTGGGGGCCATGATACTAAATGAATACACAAAGCACAACCAGGCTGTCAAAATTATTTAAATCATGAAAATTACACATATTAATATCATTTTTAATTTTTATAATGGTTTCTAATTTGTAAATATTTTTACGAGTTCAAGAAAATGTTTATTTTTTTTGCTAGGGATACACAAGCAGTGTTTTTAAAATTTCTATCGACCAACCACCATAGGCTGCAATGTTTACTTTAATACTGAAATGTTTTTCTTACATTTAGAGCTTTCCTATTCCTTATGAAAACAATAAAATTTGCTGATAATAAAAATATATTTCATTAATGTACATTAGAACTGCAAGTTCTTTGTCATTGAACAATAAAATTTTGAAGTTTACCCTCGACACTATTTGCATATCAAAAAGTTTCCAACAGCATACTCAAACTTTTCGAAGCAAGGACAGTGCTTCACATTTCGTGAAGTGACACTAAGTAATGACATCAGGGCTGTTAAGAACTTCTTTCCACATCTCATGGATGGTGATTCAAGTGTCTCAGTTGCAGGTGGGGTTAGACAGGTCATTATTTCAATAGCCACATGGTTGATGGTTCCATAATAAGTAGTGTGGCATATTCCCAGTCTATGATAGCGTGCATTGTATTGTTAGCTTATTTAATTTGTTAGGGGCTAACATCTGTCAATGCTCTGTGCTCTGAATGCTCTGCTGTAGAGAACAAATGTTTTTTTCTTTTCAATATAATAAATAATGCAATTATCCAGCAGATTTAGGAAAAATCTGTATATCACTGATAATTTTAAATTTCTCTTTTCAGGGAGGGAAGATAATAAGCAATCATTGGTGTGTCTGTCTGCTTCTCAGCAGACACACCAGTGATACTCTTTTAGGATATGAGTGCATTAATGAAAGGTTTCTTAAAGCAAAATTTCAGACAAGCATTACAGACTTGAATGTTACATGCTGTTACGCCCACACTGAGAATGCCAATGGAGATGAGAAGGATAGGTTTTGTTGGCAACTTCAGGATATTTTGAATTCTGTCAAGAAAGGAGATATTACCCTTGTTCTAGGTGACTTCAATGCCAAAGTTGGTACTGACTCTGACCTTTGAGGAGGAGTAATAGGCCCTTTTGGTATTGGTTGCTGCAATGGGCAACGTCTCCTACAGGTAAGTACAATCAATGGATTCAAAATAACTAACACTTATTACAAACATCGCAACATGCATAAGTACACATGGGTTTCACCTGATGGGCTGCATAAGAATATGATTGATTATATATTAATTAACAGCAAATGGGCTAGTTCTGTTAGGAATACCAGGTCATATAGGGGAGCTGAAATTGGATCTGACTATTACCTTGTTAAAAGTGTCTTGCAACTTAAACTTAAAGAGTGTTGTGCTAAGGTAAAAAAATTACTTTCAATTCTGTACCTCTGAAAGACCAAGTTACAGCTAAAGCTTACCATGATAGGTTACTTAGTCATTCTGACATTTATGGTTTGCTTACTACTGAAGTTGAGGAAGAAAGACCATTTTAAACAGGCTATTTTGGAAACTAACAGTACTCTTTTAGGGAAAAAGGAGCAGAGGAGGCAGAGTTATTTGTGTGATAAGGCACATGAGTTTATTTCAGAAAGAAAGAACTGTAGGAATGTTCTTAATCAATACCCTACTAGTCCTAATAGAAAAAATTACAGAGAGCTTAATAAACATGTAAAGGATCAGTTAGCTGCTGATAAGAATCTTTGGCTTCGCTGACAAAGCCGAGGAAGCAGTTAGACAGCACAACAGCTGTACCAGATAGTTAATCTTTTGTGTGGTAGAAAATGGACAGGTATATAGAGATTGAAGGATAAAAAAGGTAAGGTTATGGAAGGTGAGGATTCTGTGATGCCTAGGTGGGCTGAACATTTCAGTGATGTTCTAAACAATCTGGTTAGTTCTACTCCCATTGTTCGCAATGATGATAGATGCATTGGTGGCTTTAATGTTGGCCTTATAACACAATCTGAAGATATTTTTTCTCTTTCTAAACTTAAACTACACAAATCCCCAGTGGTAGATGAAATTACTACTGAAATGCTTAGAGCTGGGAATGTTTCAGTTACCACTTGGATGACTGAAATTTTGAATATCATTTATGATAAAGGCGTGGTTCCTAAGGATTTTACCAGAGCTATTATTATCCCTATTTTCAAAAAAATGTGATTGCAGTTCTTGTGATAACTATGTGAGTATCAGCCTACTTTCTATTCTAGGGAAAGTTCTTTGCATGATTGTGCTTAATAGAATTAAGAATCTGGTTGACAGGCAATTGCGTGATGAGCAATGTGGATTTAGAAGTGGTAAGGGATGTGTCGATCAAATATTTTCACTTAGGCAGATTCTTGAGAAATGTTTAGAGTTTCAGAAACCTTTGATTGCTAGCTTTTTTGATTTAAAAAAGGCTTTCGACTCTGTTGATCGTAATAATTTATGGTTGATTGTGGGATCATATGGTATACCTGACAAGTTAGTTAACATAATGAAAGCTCTCTATAATAACACTGAGTCATGAGTGAGAGTTGCTAAGGCTTGTAGAAATTAGTTTAGCATTACTTCTGGTGATCGACAAGGGTGCATTTTTGTCTCCTTTTCTCTTTAGCTTGGTTATTGATTATGTCATGCGAAATTCACTGCAAGGGAAAGATTTTGGGGTTAAATGGGCTGGAGATATAAAAATTTCTGATTTAGATTATACTGATGATTTAGCCCTTTTGGCAAATGATGTTGATGAGATGAACTCTTTCGTTAGGGTTGTTGATGAAACTGGTAGTAGAGTAGGTTTAGTTATAAACAGAGAGAAAACTAAAGTGATGAAAACTGGTGAGGCAGGTTGTGGTTCAATTAATCTGAATGGCTGCACTCTTGAGAAGGTGTCTCAGTTAATTATCTTGGGAGCTATGTAACAGATACTGGTGATGTGCAGAATGAGATAACAGACAAATAGGGATTGCTGCTGGGACTTTTAAGAATCTATGGAGAGTGTGGAGAAATAGGCGTATACACCTAAAGACTAAAATTAGACTGTATAATAGTTTGGTTCTCTCTAGAGTTAGTTATGGAAGTGAAACTTGGATGCTTTGTAAGCAAGATAACAGGAAACTTGATGCTTTCATTCTAAATGTTTACACAGTATCTTTGGCATTAGATGGTTCGACTTCAAGCAATGATGAGGTTAGGCAAAGGAGTCAGCAACCTCCTTTAAGCAGCATATTGTGCAGAAAGAGACTGTTGGTTTTGGCCATGTTGCCCCGTATGGATAATTATGGATTACTGAATAGGGTTATGAACAATATGCCTAAAGGCCTCAGAAAGAGGGAGTAACCTAGAATGCAATGGGCAGACAATGTCAAACAGGATCTTGTTAGAATTGGTATGCAGTGGCCAGATGCAACAGATATAGCTCAGGACAGACTTGCTTGGAGAACTAAATTGTGTGGTCTGGTTTGACCTCTGTAGCACATGGCTGCTTGAGGATGATGATAAATTGGTCTCTATCCCCTTTTTATAATTTTCTTGGGATTTGAAGCTGGGCTGTAAGCAGTAATAATTTTTTTGTGCTCTGGGTAATTTGCAGCCTGATTCGCACAGGACACAAACAAAGAATATAGATCTGGAAAAGGTTGCCTTCCCAGAGGTGACTGGGAGGAGAGCCGAATCTGTTCTGTTGTTGTCTCTATTACCCACTGATTAGCTTTTCTGTCGTTTTTAAGTGGAGACTGTAGACATAGCAATGGATTGAATGTTTTGCATTTTTTTTAAAGCAAAAACTCATTTGATGATACAGCGGCCATATGTGAGAATGGAAGGCCACCCAGCCTATTATTTAATGGACACAGAGTATGGCTCTCCTGCACATGGGGCAATGGCTTAACATCCAATGGACAGCAGCCTTTTCAAGCCTATCAGTGTCTCTTACTGTGGAGAGGGCAGAGTTTTGTGGAAATAAATATCAATGCTGGCCCAGCTAGGATTCAAACATGGGAACTGCAGATTATGAGCCTGGAGTGCTAACGGCAGAATAATACATTTGTAAATCCTACAGTTCTCACAAAGCAAACCTTTCAATTATCTGCTAAACAAATGTTACAACTAAAACGAAAAAAATTCTGTTAGTCATGCTAAAAACTTATGTATAACAAGCGATATGTTTAAAATACTATATGAAATATTAACTATACTTCTGTTAGTCAGTACTAAATACAAAATTGAACTATATTTCACTTTTACCACCAGAATTGACAAAAGAGGGTTCGACAAACTCTTTTTAATACAATATTGTCGTAAACCTGAAAATTCAACGTGGAAAGGCTATTTTTCCAATATGCACTTTAGCTATAATGACTTATATATGCATAAAAATACAAAAATATGGGTAATATGCCTTACAACATATAGCTGGCAAAGAGATTTTAGAATTACAGGCCTACAAGTCAAAATAAACACCAAAACCATACTCCTTTAATAAACTATTGTCCCTTATCCAGAAGAGTATTTTTGTGTCTGCAGGCCTTTCAGAGGGGGAGGTGGGAAAGAAGGCCATTTTTGTCCTAGGTCTCAAATTTTTTTTATATTAGATACAACAATAAAAGGTGTGATTTAGTAAACAATATAATTTTTTAACTGACGAGTCTTTAATATTAGATACAACAATAAAAGGTGTGATTTAGTAAACAATGTAATTTCTTAACTGATGAGTCTCAGATAAGGCATGGATTTTATTTTTTTACATTGTGTTTGTGCTGAAGATCTCAGACTTCCCCTGGCATATTGCACTAACAAGTTCCTTTCAGATCCCTGTGGTGTGGTAAGCAGCTACTTGAGATGTAAATTTTTCACACATATTTTGTCAAATTATGTTTAAAACCATTTTTGAATAATAATGGAAATTGATTTCTGTTTGGATAGGAGTCTCAAAAGCTAGAAGTATCCTTGGTCTCTGTGAACCTGTGAGAAGCCCTGTGTAAATATGGTAATGGCTATCTTACCATTCTGTGGTGGAAAAAAGTCTCAAATCCAAGAAATTTATTATAGTATTACTACATACTACCCACTTTATACAGATTTCCATTAATAGTAAAATTTGACAGTTCATACATATACTGATGGCAACTGGGGTAACATTTTTTCACTCAGAAAGGTACCACATAATTACCATTGTTTTTCAATAAACTGAAATGATGACACCCCCAACATATATGCCAAACATTATGACATATTAAGAGCCAAATATTATGACCACCTGCCTAATATGATGTTGGTCCTCCATGTACCAGCTCTTATCCAGTGAGTCATGGACACAAGATTTCTAAAGGTGTCTTGTGGTATCTGGTACCCACATGTTACCATCAGATCCTTTAACTCTTGTAAGTTACATGGTTGAGCCCCCACAGATAGGATATGCTGTTCCAACACAAACCACAGACGCTCAATTGGAATCTTACTCGTGTTCCAAGAACCATTCTCTAACAATCCGGGCAGTGTGGCATGGTGCATTATCCTGCTGAAAGAAGACACTACTAGAGGGTTATACCATTGTCATGAAAGGATATACTTGGTCTGCAATGATGTTTAGGTAGGTGGTAGACATTATAGTTTCTTACACATGAATGACTGGACCCAGGGTTTCCCAGCAGAACACTGCCCAAAGCATTAAACTTCCTCCACTGGCTTGTTTTTATCCCACCATGCATCCTAGTGCAAAACTTCCCAAGTAAACGATGCACACGTACCTGGCCATACACGTGGTGGAACAGGAAACGAGATTCATCGGACCAGACAACCTTCGAACCATTCAAGGTCGTTTGGATGCTCCCGTGCCCATTGTAGGAGCTTTTAACAGTGAACAGAGGCTAGCATAGGCACTCGGAACAGCCCCATTTTCAGCACAGTTCAATGTACTGTGTATTTTGACACAATACTCCCATCACCAGCATTCAAATTATGGGTGAGATGCACCACAGTATCCCTTCAGTTGGCTCGTACCATACGGGATAGCTTTTGCTCACCTCTAACATCAATGAGCTGGTTGGCCCACACCTTGCCAGTGATTCAGGGTTTTTCTCTCCTTAGAACCCTTTCTGAATGTACTAACCATGACTGACTGTGAGCACCCCAGAAGCCTTGCTCTCTTGGAAATCCTGATTCAGTCATCTGGTCATTACAATTGGGCCTTTGTCAAACTCACTTAAGTCCGCTGTCTTTCCCACCTGAAGTACACTGATTAATAGAGCTCAGTATCAGGTGTTATTTATACCATTTCATGACCTTCACATGCTTTGATTTCCATAAAGACATGCTTGTCAAAACGCTTTGGCTCTTTTTAATGAATGTAGAGTGTTCTAAAGTTCACTATGTTGCAAATCAGGTATCAGATTATAAGCTGGCAACTTCAGCTGCCTGGTATATTTAGATTTATCTACTGTATATTTAAATGATCAAACAATAACGTTCAATTGCAAAATATATATTGTATGTTAATTGTAATATAGTATTAAAAAAAGGCACTTACGAAGCTTCAAATGCTTTCTGGTTGAATTAGAGGTTGTATCCTCTTAATCAAATCTGCTTCTTTAATATATTATTGCACAGACATAAACTTGATAGTAAACTCGGAAGAGATTCTCATTCTGGACATATGACTGTTGCAAGTTTACAGCAAGTAAAAATAAGCAAGTTTAAATGCACGAGGCAACGATTTCCGAATTTGCATAAAACGATTCGGTGTTCATAATCGATGAAACTCCAGTAAAAAAGACATTCATTTCTTATATTGAAACAGCAAAAATTCTGACAAATATTAAGAGGTATCTATTTTCCATACGTTCCTTGAAGAGTAAAAATTACGTCTCTAGTTGTAGCAAAGAACACTGCTTACACACCTCCCAAACTATAACTGCTTAAATATATTTACATGGAATCTACTTTATCACCTATTGTTTCATTAATCAAATTAACTCATTATTTAACATCAACTAATATCATTCGTAATTGTAAACAGTAAGCACTGTTAGATTCCTTCGCTCGTCACACAGCACTTCCAACCGCAACGACAACTTCCACACTTCTAACAAACAAATCGGTTGCCGGTTCGGCAACACAAATTGTATGCACAATCGGATGACAATATTGGAGACGTATTTTCATTGGCGTATTAGAGGTGGTCTGAAATGTAACGTGTCAGGATAACGAGCTCGATGCTAAAAATTTTTCTTCGTAATTTCATCAGTAGATTACATATAAAACAGACTGCAAAACACGAGTTGCAGAAAATCAGTTAAAATATATGGCGTAATATAGAACTGTGCTCCTGAGAAACCCCCTTAGGTGCTTCAGATTTCCTTGGGACCAAATTATGAAAAAAGCCAAAAATACAAAAAACAGGAAAAATATATTTAAATCTATATAGAACCAAATATCGAAAAGTAAACCTTATTGCATTAGACTGTATGCCCTATCAAACATTCATCTCCAAAAATGTTTCAGCATCTCAGAAAATAGGTGGAAAATAGAAATTTCGTCTAGCTGACCAAATTTGTTATATATATTGAATTTGCACTGTATAACTATTGCACTGTACAGCAGTTTCCTCGAATTGTCAGGCGGATTATCAAGAAAAAAATTCTTTTCGGATTTCATTGATCCTTGAGACATTTAAACACTTTGTAATGCTGCCTGTTAGGACTAGTGGCTTGCTTATTATATATGATCCTGCAGTCCTGAGAAATTAACGACATTGCTTTATTATTCGTATGATCCTGTCTCCTATACACCCTTTTACCAAAAAGACAACTTTTAGTTTCTAGTTTTTCCAATCTCAAGCCGCTGCTTGGCATAAATTATGATGCTTTCTACAGGAAAAAAGAAGGCAAAAACCGAAGTTCCTTTGATCTGTAGCCAATCAGGCTAACCATTCCGCTACAGCCAGTTTAAAATGACTTTACCAGAGACGGATCTTTATTTACGTGAAGTATGGACAGAAGTATGTCCCTTACTGCTGAGGGGAACCGTATTGCTTTTTTCAAATATATTACACCTTTATTTATATAAACAAACAGGACCTCCCCAAAAAGGGTTGTGTGCAGTTTCATGCAGACCATAATCTGGCTGCCGGGTTTGAATCATTTTCAACCTCACTTGTAAACAAAGCAAAACTGTCTATCTTTTCTCTATTTCTCCCTAATCCTTCTCTAGTACAAGTGGAATCGACAGCCCTAATGAAGAATTCATCTACGCATCATTTGTCAATAGGGCCAAATCATCAACATCTTCCAAATCAAATTGAAATTCTTTAACAAGTATTTCTCAAAATATGATTCGCAGCCCACTGGTGGGCAGCAAACTATACACCAAAGGGCCAAAACATTATGACCACCTGCCTAATATGATGCTGGTCCTCCACATGCCGCCAAAATAGTTCTTACCTGGCGAGGCATGGACGCTACAAGATTTCTAAAGGTGTCTTGTGGTATCTGGTGGTCTTGTGGTACCGCAGATCCTTTAACGCTTCTAAGTACATGGTTGAGTCGCCACAGATATGATATACTGTTCCAACACAAACCACAGATACTCGATTGAATTGATGTCTCGGAAATTTGGAGGCCAGAACAATACCTGGAAGTCTTCCTCATGTTCCGCAAACCATTCTCGAACAATCCGTGCAGTGTGGCACGCCACATTACTCCACTGAAAGAAGGCACTAGAAGCCACTTGGCGATTGAATTGATGTCTGGGAAATTTGGAGGCCAGGGCAATACCTAGAAGTCTTCCTGATGTTCCGCAAACCATTCTCGAACAATCCGGGCAGTGTGTCACGCCACATTACTCCACTGAAAGAAGGTACTAGAAGCCACTTGAAGGTACACTGCATACACTGTACCACTTGAAGGTACAGTTTACGCAGGTACACTGTAGCGGCGCATAACGGCCCTACTTGTGTTTGGAGCCATGCTGGGTTCCAAACATCAACTTCAGGTCACTCCAAGCACGTCCTGAACTTGCCCACACAGTTTGCATAACTTTGGGTCCACTGTTTCGTTTGAGGAACAGCGAATTGCATGCATTCATTTCAGTTATGTTTTTCATAATTTTTTTTCACTGCATTCGTAAAAGTTATGTTGTTTTTATTAAGGCAAAAGCGGTTGCTTTAATAATTTCTATCCGAAACAAAAAACCTAAACGAAAATAAAAGTGTATATGAAAATCAAGCTTTAAAAGGAGGACAAATGTCTTTATATTGGTTTTTAACAGTCGTCGTTAATCTTACTGTGGTACATGAGAAATGAAACATAAGTGGTACCTCATGTTCAATAAGACTTCAAGTGTACATATATATGAATAAAAAAAAATCAATAAAATAGAAACATTTGTTTCATTGTTTAAAGCTATTTTGTACTTAACCTTTTTATTAATTAACTTTTTTAGCATTATACTGTTAAAAAAAACATTAAATGTTCTATATGTAAAGACGATTATTCACAGTTTGGGCAGATGATAATTGAATGCTTATAGCGTATTACACTGAAACCATTATATTCTATTTTTATTTTCATGAAAACCGCTAAACCCCCACCCTGCCTCGATGAGAAAGGGTACACCGATAGATATGCTTGAAAAACTCACAGTGATCTCTGAGTTCAGGGGAGCTATACGCTGTGTACGCTAAAGAAATATTAGATGGCCTTGACAGAACATTTATCCTAACAACTATACAGTGGGTACCTTTCCCCAACCGTCTCTGAGCCCTAGGGGGTTCTTGCAGCGGCAGAGCCATGGGGGGATGGGGGGAGGATCCCCATCAAAAAATGTAACTCGGAGTTGGCAAAATTCGAAGCGACTTCGTAAAATCTAGGTGAGTTGTAAAAATTTGTAATTTTTTTTTTTTGAAAAAATAAGGGGAGTTGTCAAAATTGAGGCAACTTGGCACATCTAAGGTAGTTTGAAAAATGGAGAGACGGCAAAATTTAGAGCAGTTGGTAAAATTCGAAGCCATTTAGTAAAATACAAGTGAGTTGACAAAATTCGGAGTGATTGGTAAAATCTTGGGGTGTTGACAAAATTCGGAATGACTTTGCAAAATCGTGGGGAGTTGGCAAAATTCAGGTAAGATGTTAAAATTCGGATTTTTTCTGTAAAATTATGGCGAGTTGGCAAAATCTAGGAGAACTGGCAAAACTTAGTGATTTTTTTATTTCTCCCCCCCCCCAACCATAGTCCTTCACTACGCCCCTGGGTCCTTGTGAACTGGCCATTTATCCTACTGTTACAAAACAGTGTTGCTCAGAGGAAAAACAACACAACTGTCACAAGAATGTGGACATTCCTAAAAATGCGACTTTTTTTCCCGATTAAAAATTATGGAAGAAATGCTTTTCCAACAAAATTATAAACTTCAAATAAATGTTTTATTGTTCTGGGAATTTGAGGCATCATTTTCGGACCTTTTTTTTACATTGTTTTGCATTCTATGCTTGGTTACTTATCAGAGATATTTCTCAGGTTTTATCCCCCGATAGCTTGTGGATGTTTTTTTCCTTTGTATTGTCCTTCTTCTGAGGTCTTGCCTTCCTTACATATCTTCTCACTACCATATTATACTGACAGGCTCTTGTCAGATCTCTGTGGCAAGTAGCTGCTTGAGAGATAATTTATTATTTTTATAGGAGAGGGATAAAGTAATTACAGTTAGCACCACTATTCATATCAAGGCAGTGACAACCATACCAAAAATGATGAAATCTCTTTGGTTTCAGTTTGTAACTCCACTACTTGTCTGTATAGGATAATTTTATCTCAAAAAACATATTTAATATAAAAACTTCGAAACATTTTCGTAGACGGCACCATGGAATCTCAGAGATGTTTGACCTTAGGTAAAATTATTAAATCGATGTTATTATTATTATTATATTGGCTTATTCTAAATTTCAGTTTTAATTAAGGAATACTTATGCAGAACAAAATATTAATGCTTTTTTGTTACTTAATTTTTTATATATATATATATACAGGGTGTTTCAAAAAGGGCACAACCTTCTGTTGTATTTTTCTATTTAAACTTCACAAAGTATATACAGGGTGTATACACAAGTATATACAGGGTGTTTCAAAAAGGGCACAACCTTCTGTTGTATTTTTCTATTTAAACTTCACAAAGGACACAAATTTCAAAAGATGCAAATTGGACAAATATCTACCTTTAGAACAGAAGTTGAAGTAATTTCCTGCAACCTGGATACAGGTTCGTACCCGTTTCATCACATTTGCAGCCACCTTTCGTAATGTTTGTTTTCTTATGTTTAAAATCTCTCTTTGAATGTTGGCCTTCAAGTCTTCAAGTGTATGAGGATTGTTTTGAAACACTACACATTTGAGATATCCCCAAAGGAAACAATATGGAGGAGTAAGATCTGTGGATCTTAGGGGCCACAATTTTTTTGAAATCAAATGATCACCAAAAAATTCCTGCAACATGCATGACCATCGTATTATTTGCAGTATGATCAGTTGCGCCATCTTTTTGAAACCGACACTCTTGTTCATTTACATCCAATAGTGCAATAAACTGTTGAATGAGGTCACGATAAACTTCACCAGTTGCAGTTGAATGAAAAAATAAAGGCCCTATCACACAATGGCGGGAAATTGCACACCAAACACCAATTTTCCGTGCGTGCAATGGTTGTTCATGAAAAGTGTGAGGATTTTCATTGCTCCATATTCGACTGTTTTGACTGTTCACTGCTCCATATTCGACTGTTTTTACTGTTCACATACCCATCCAAGCGAAAATCAAGCCTCGTCACTGAAATAAACACGGTCCAACATATCAATTCCATTTTCATCAACGAAAGAACGAAACCAATGACTATCGTAAACGTTTTTCGTGGTCTGGTTCTTTCAGTTCATGAACGACACCAATGCGGTAGGCACGAAATTTTAACTTCTTTGTAACCCTGAAAACACTAGCTGGTGACAGGCCAATCTGTGAAGATAACTTTTGAAGAGATTTTCTGGGTGAGCGAGTTAAACGCTGAGACACATCATCAAGAACTTCGGCAGTTAACAGCGATAGCCGGCCTAGGCTCTTTCGATCCTGTACAGACCCAGTGTCACGAAATTTATTAATTAAATAGATGTTGTCGACTTGTTGGGAACTGCAAACTGAGGAAACTTCAATTCAAACTCCTCTCTCACACATTTGTAAGATTTGTACGCACAATAAGTCTCAAAAATAAATACACGTTCGTTTCTGGAAAGCGACATAGCTGACACAACACAAAGGAATGAATGCTTGAGTGAGATTAGCGCATGACGTAGTCATTTCAACTGCTAATTGCTGTTAACCTTGAGTAGAGTAATCCCAACTGACTAATATTATGGCATAAAATGTACATGTGCATAACTTCTATTCTCTTACATTTAGGGTTGTGTCCTTTTTGAAACACCCTGTATATATAGAACTCTGTATGCGAATGTGGAGAGAACTTTTATTATCAACACAGGTCTCTAGCTACTAGAGGTCCTGTATAGTTAAAAAAAATAAATAAATACCCTCTCAAGCAGCTGCTTGCCACAGAGGTCTGACAGGAACATGTCAGTTTATATGCCATAGTAGAAGGTCTGTGAGGATCGCAGGACCTCAGCAGAAAAACGGACACATACATCTATGCCGTACCCGGGGCTCGAACCCAGGTCCCTTAGATCAGTAGCCAAGCGCGCTAACCACTCAGCCATGAGGGACTGGCAATCTCGGTGATTGACTGCCATTGGTTGATTCAGTCACATGGTTTATGGACGCAATGTTTTGTTGTACAGTGAGTAGAAAGTGTGACCTTAGATAAGGGGTATAAGGGTAAAATATTTTACCAATGATATCAATTGGTGAAATGCAACTTTTCTTCTTTAAGAAATAAGTGAATTTTTTTTTTGTATTTTTCAGGTACTAATGAAATATTAATGCTTTATTTTTCCCAATTATGTAGTAGTTCGAATTTCCACTGTCAGAGGATACTGAACGTGTAAAATAACTAGAAGAACGCATATCGCCTCTTGCGCATATCGGAATCTCGTTTTCAAAGAGAATTAAGTTCATTTGCCAATTTTTTTACTCCTCAAAAGTTATATTTATCGATGTTTGTACTGTATTTCTGCTGAAGTTCCGCCATCCTCGCGGACCTTCTACTATGGCATATAAACTGACAGGCTCTTGTCAACTGTGGCAAGCAGCTGCTTGAGAGAATATTTATTTATTTTTTTTTATTGTATGATGGGTAAAATGTATATAGTAATATTTTATTAGTAATTATCAACATAAAAAATATTTGTCTTTTAGCTCTTAAATTTAAAATGTTGCTATTCTCCCACCCCTTTGAAAATAGTGGGCAGATCATTGCTCTCAGTGGAATTTCTACTGTAACAGGACTCTACCACTGAAATTTCTGCCACAAACAGATCACTTGAAACATACATTAAAAGTTTTGCCTAAATATTTTATGTTATATATTAAAACTACCTTTGAAAATGCGAATTGTATTTCATTAAATAATAAATAATAAAATACCAATAAAAAAAAAGATTTTCAATTATCCCTTGAAACAAAACCGTTCCGTTTCCTACCTACCTTGGGCATAGGGGTCGATTCCTTGTTCTTAATGAATCTTCAAGACTGTCACATTCCACAACCAAAATGTCAAATTTTTATCATGAATACATCGTTTTCAATATTCATTATAAATTTTGGAATTCTTCGATTTTTTTGCACAATTAGAGGGTGCAATTATAGCTTTTGGGAGATTCGGAAAATGCAAATTATAATATTTCATCAATACTTCTACAGCCCAAAAGGATTTTTATTTTACCTCTAAAAGCAATTTTTTTTGTTAAAACAAAAAATGTTGCATTCCCCCCCCCCCCCCCCCGTCTAAAAGGTCAAGTGATTGTTCCCAATGGTAACTTCGTAACCTTCACATTTCAACTTCAACACCAAAATTTCAATTTTCTAACATAACTACATCGTTCGAAATATTCATTTGAAATTTTGGAGATTTCAACTTTTTCCACCGTTAGAGGGCGTAGTAAATTTTGAGAGATTCGAAAATCGCATATCGTAATATATCATTAATGCCTATCCGACACACAGTTTTTTTTTTTATATTTTTTCTGTATAAACAAAAAAGTCCGATATCTACAGACGACAAAACAAAAATTATAAACTCTTTTTTTTTAATTTCTCAAATTTACTTTTCCTTTTTAGCCGTTTTCTAAACTGCTTCCAATCATGATCACTAAAATCTGTACCAAATATTACCCTACTCTTTTCAGAAATCCATAAGTATATGTGCAATACTATTCAACTTTGCACGCCAAACAATTTAGGGGCGACGACAAAACATGGTGTCCAATTTTGAAATGTCCAACCTCTTCCTATATAAAGCCTCTCTAGCTACCAGTACCCATTGTTTCACAGTGCTGCATGAGAAGCAGCATAATCTGTGGACTACGTAAGGTGAGGTACCGATCGTTGCTGGTTAATCCCAATATTTCACCTTTGACTGACCAATTTATTATTTCAATGCTGAAATCAATAAGTCGTGCTTAAACTTTCCAATTCGCACTTTTTATAGTTTTAAACATAGCAACACTGATATTTATAGCTATGCAGAAACTGGTATAAAGGACTGATTATTTTAAATGAATGAAACAGATTATACGTAAATATTTTTCTTTGTATCTTTCTGACTGATCTATAGATGGATTTGTTAGCCACACAATTAAGTCATTCACGCCACACAAAGGAGTGAAAGCTTTTGGACTGAATCCTCGCCATGGCTCAAAACCCAACTATATATGGCTATCCTTTGGCCTCGGATGTAGGCTTTATAACACAGTTGTTGATGCAACGCCAAATTAAGATTTTGTAGGCCCCTGGGCTGTAGGTACTGTGAAGCCCCCAGTAATATTTACAAAAGTCATACAATATATATGTACACAGTAGTGTTTCTTTTTGCCATAGTACGTTTACTACAAATATTTATACAGTATATTCATTGAACCCTTTTTAAATAGATAATTATGAGTACTTACACTTTGATTCAGCGTTCACAAATAACTTTTCATCTAATCTCTCGAGGTCATCCACCTGGCTGTAGCCCCTAAGCCCTGGCTCTATCTCTCTGGGACAAACTGCACCTATATGAGATTTATCTCCGCTAATAACTCTTCCCTTGATGAGAAAGGAGACACCTTGATGGGCTTAAAACGGCCTTCATTAGGCAGATGGGATGTTATTGCATGGTCCGATGATGTAGGAACAGTCCCACACAGCACAGTTATATTAAGAGGATATCTTTATGATATCCTCCAAATGTTCCTGGATATCCAGGAAATATTCTGCTGTTTCTCGGTTTACCTTTTATGCACATACATAAGTAGTTGACACATTCGCTTATTTACATGCCAGAAGACATCCATAGTCTAATTGCTCTTATATTGATTTGTTAAGGACGTTTATAGATATTTAATATGTTTTATGGACATATTTCAGATGATAGATTATTTTGGAAAGTCTGTTGGACGTTGCTGATAACTCATAGTTGTTTTATGGATTTTTTTTAACACGTTATTGACATCTTAAAGTTATTGCAAAATATTATACATATCTTACAGATGTTATTGATAGCCTATGAGAAGCTAACGAATGTTCTTTATAGGTTTCATAAATGTTTAGAATCACCCACTTCTATCCAGTGGACATCCATAAAAGATCTTTACTGCACACTCATTCTCTTATGAACATCCTACACCATTCTAAAGTACTCAGTGCTCACTAAATTATGATCACCTCTCTCCATGATGTCAGTATAAGCTAACTTTCAAGCTCTATAACTTCTAAGAAAAAGTTCTGGGATTAAAGATAAAGATCGCATCAAATCTATTTAAATATCGATTTTCAGCAATATACCCTAAGTATTAGAAGAATTATGAAAGTTTGAGTATTGACAACAGCATGGCTAGTATTAGAGTTCAACCCAGAATTATAATTTGAATAAGATGTATTATTTCACACCATGTAATACAACAGATTATTACAATTATTGAAAAACATATAATTTTTTTATATTTTTCAATTTTCCTAATACATTCCTGCTGTTAAATAATCAAACTTCCACAACTCCTTAAGTACAAAGTGAACTTTATTGAAAAATAAAGATTCTTATCTTCTATTACATTTTCTCATAAAATATTTAGAAATTATAGATTATTGAAATTGGATTCCACTTGTTTAACATGGAGAGAGATGGTCATAATTTAACGAGCACTGAGTGGTATATTTTAATTATAACGATTGTCTAAGTTGCGTGTCACATACGAAATGTATTGGCAAATTTTGTTACATAAAGATCCAAAATCGCATTTTTTAACAGAAAACTGTAACAAAATATAAAATTTTTTTAATTAGGTAAAACATTTGAGTTCAGGTTACATGTCAAATCTCTGTAGAAGAAAACTTCTAAATAAATCTTTCTTCTTAGTTCTTTAAATATCAAAGGATGCTGCCTAAATCTGATTTAATGTAGTTTTGTGTTTCCCCACTCAGTATTAACGGTTAGAGAACATTGAATTGACATTCCAATCACTGCAGTTTCAACAATTTTCATGATAGTGCACAGTACTAAATGCAATGAAGAAAAATCTTGCATGATCGGTAAGCATAGCAGTAATGTAAATTATAGTAATAGACTTTTAAATTTTAAAACCAGTCTCTTGTGATGGTTCTGACACCGATCTGAAAGGAAAATTACATTTTTTTTTCTTTTATGCTGTCATGAAATTCACTCATTGATTTTATGCTGTCATGAAATTCACTCGTCATGTTATTTTCTCAATTACCCTATTCAATCACAGGAAGTTTGAAAACTGTTTGCCAAAAACTAATATCATTCCCCCAACCCTCCCTCACACTTAAAGGGTACAGAGGTTATTGAAGCTACCTTTTATATTTATATTGATTATTGTATCTACATTTTTAATAAATATCAACATTTATTTTATCTAAATACATTTATTTTCAATAAGTATCAACATTTATATTGATTATTGTATTTAATTACTTTTATTTTCAATATAATCAATAATAATGCAGTTATTAACAATGTTTCAAGGATTTTCAGCAATACACATCATATTTATATATATATATATATCAATTTATTTACATACTATACATATTTTACAAACAAGGAGCTGTAGATGTGTAGTTGGAACACTGGTCCTTAACCTTTGCATGTATAAGACATTTTTTAAAAACTCCTTCAAATATCACTGTCTGACCTATTTTTACATTATAGATTGTCTTGTAGCATGTGAAAAATATTTTTTTAAAAATCAACTTTTAGAAGTTTTATAACACAATAAAATTTACAAGAAAAATGTGGACCTCGTTAAGATAACTGTTTCAAATTAAACCACCCTTCATTTAAATGAGTACTAAGTATAGAATCACAGAATAAGTCCTGTAGACATGGACTCATGGCAAAACCAATTTTTTACAGCGCATTATTTCATGAGCAATTGTCTAAGCACTATAGCAATTGAGAGTGAATATCTTCAACTCACCTTTTAATTTAAAACACAGCAGAACTATATTATATACCATGTACACTTTTCAATATGGAAGTTAAAGTTTTAAACACTGCTTAATTCCCATATGCTTAAATTCTTCAGCTGTTACAAGGACACATCATTGTTTGCAACATCTTACATTCTTAGCTCCTTCCTCAATAATTTTAAAATATTTTCTCTCACTATGAAAAGTAAAAAAACATTCGATTTGCTTATTCCCAATAAGCAATTTAGTTTGAAAATTAATAAACCATGTGCAAAAAACAGCTTCCACCATATATAAACCGAAAAAATGTTCATTTCTCCTTACTGCTCATCCAGCTGAATTCAGAAGCCAAGATCTTTAAGATTCAGCAAATTGCTTTTCCAAAATTCACTCCACTCAATACAGTGGTCTGCAAAGGCATTAAAAAAGGGCAAACTTAATTCTGATGATTAAAACATTAAGAAAAAAAAAGCAAAAATGCAAGCTTAGAACAAATCAATTTGCAAATATTTTTTCAAATTACAAGTATCTAAAAAAAGTGATATGGTAATAATGTAATGAATTATTAAAAAAAGACAGAAAAAATACATATATATATTAGCACTGATTCACAAGGTGAATATTATGATTCCGTACATAACCCCTAAAAATGATTGCAAAACGAATTTAAGCAGGACCGGATCTAGGGAGTAGAGCAGGTCCCTCCTCTTCTTGAGAAAGCTAGTAAGAACAATGAAAGCAAAATAATTTTAAAATTTAATCATATTTCACGCATTTTTCAAGAGATTTGTTAAAGACCTTTAAAATCAAAGAGATGTTCTACTGCAGTGGATATCCAATCTCTTTCACGCCCCTCCTCTCCTAACTGTATGCTAGATCCGGTCCTTTATGTAAAAATGACATCGTTGTTTTATTTCAGACAAGACAAATAATGATTTAATACTGAACTTTAAAAAAATATCCCACCCCTCTCCGCTAAGAAAAGTACAAAATTATAAACAGCAATATTTGAAGTACTCGTAGGTAAGATGGATATTAATACTTACAATTTTCAAAATTTACAAAAACACAATCTAGAATGTAACCGTAATATTTATTAAAATCATAATTATAGACCTCAATAACAAATTTTAAAGATTAAAATATTTTTCAATTTTAGAACTGTTAAACCAAAAGCAGCCACCACACAAGAATTAAGCTGCTGCCAAGGGAGAACCGAGAGAACACCCCGTTAGTTACACTCTTGGATATTTTTTTTTAACCATTCCAAGGAAAGATGTAAAGGTTAACAGCAGAGTTTCTGTGATATCTTAAAGGTTGAAAGTTATACAGAAAAATCATAAGTAGCAGATATTGGTCTATTTCAGCATTACGCTAAATCATTATAATTACCTTATATTTCGTCTCCTTGCTTGAGATGCAAACGTTTGACTTCCTTGGATTAGCAAGTCGAACAATTACAAAACCTCATGATTGCTTAACACTTCAGAGGATGACATTTGATTCTCGAGATCTATCGCTTGTTACAAAAATAAACGACAATGTTACGTCAAACAATTCACGACACTACTATAAATTGACTAAACAGTAGGATGGATCACAGTAGGGATTCGAGAACAATCTGTACTTGATCCTGGCTGAATTTACGCTACTCAGGACAAAGCAGTTTTATAAACCAGTGGCGAAGCGAGATTTTTTTAAAGGGGGGAAGAAACTATCGTGGCTGCTCAGGAAATGGAAAGGATTGTCATTCAAGGCACTCAGTAATTTCAGATCTCTGAATTCCATGTTTTACTTATTTTAAGTTTTTTTAAAAATTAATATTATCAAAAATATTTGAAAACAATTATTTGCTTCCACATATATTTTAAAGCTAATACAAACAACACTAACTGAAAAGAGAACATGTATTTACTGAAGCAAAATGTGATTCTAGGAATATCACATTGGGTTTGTGTTTACACGAATAAGAATTCGAATTACCGAGAGTAATACTTCCAAAAAAAAAAAGACTAATATATATTAATCAATAAAAAATAGCATAGTGTAGAAAACTAATGCACTTGCGGTATTTACTTATTATCTTCTCCAAATTGTTTTGTTTCGAAAATAAAGTAGTCAGATACCAATGTTTTCATTGGCTAGCTTTCTGAAACTGCCGATGGGCATATAATTTCTTTTTACAAAAAAATCTGAAACACCACATGTTGATCATAGTTGAAGGAATTTTTCATTTTCTTACCTTGCAATAACATTTTAGCCTAGGTTTTACATCACTGTTATTCCTTCATCATCATCATCATCATCATCCTCAAGCAGCCATAGGCTACAGAGGTCCAACCAGACCGTGCAATTTAGTTCTCCAAGCAAGTCTATCCTGAGCTACATCTACTGCATCTGGCCACTGCACACCAATTCTAACAAGATCCTGTTTGATATTGTCTGCCCACCGCATCCTAGGTCTCCCCTTCTTTCTGAGGCCTTTAGGCACATTGTTCATAACCCTATTCGCCAATCTATAATTATTCGTACGGGCAACATGGCCAAACCAACGGAGTCTCTCTCTGCACAATATGCTGCTTAAAGGAGGTTGCAAACTCCTTTGCCTAACCTCATCATTAGTTACAAAGTTGAACCACCTAATGCCCAAGATACTGCATAAGCATCTGGAATCAAAAGCATCTAGTTTCCTGTTATCTTGTTTACAGAGTGTCCAAATTTCACTACCATAACTAACCCTAGAAAGAACCAAACTATTATACAGTCTAATTTTAGTCTTTAGGTGTATACGCCTATTTCTCCACACTCTCCATAGATTCTTTAAAGTCCCGGCAGCAATCCCTATTCGTCTGTTAATCTCATGCCGCACATCACCATTATCTGTAACATAGCTCCAAAGATAATTAAACTGTGACACCTGCTCAAGACTGCAACCATTCATATGAACTGAATCACAACCAGCCTGACCAATTTCCATTACTTTAGTTTTCTCTCTGTTTATAACCAAACCTACTCTACTACCAGTCTCTCACCAGCTTGAATGAAAGAGTTCATCTCATTCACATCATTTGCTAAAAGGGCTAAATCATCAGCATAATCTAAATCAGAAATTTTTGTATCTCCAGTCCATTTAAGGCCAAAATCTTTCCCTTGAAGTGAATTTCCTATAGCATAATCAATAATCAAGCTAAAGAGAAAAGGAGACAAAATGCACCCTTGTCGAACAACAGAAGTAATGTTAAACCATTAGCTACAAGGCTTACCAATTCTCACACACGACGCAAGCTAGCAACCAAAGGTTTCTGAAACTCTGAACATTTCTCAAGAATCTGCTTAAGTGAAAATATCTGATCCACACATCCCCTACCACTTCTGAATCCACATTGCTCATCACGCAATTGACTGTCAACCAGATTCTTAATTCTATTAAGCACAATCATGGAAAGAACTTTACCTGGAACAGAGAGTAGGCTGATACCCCTATAGTTATCACAAGAACTGCGATCATCTTTTTTGAAAATGGGGATAACAATAGCTCTGGTAAAATCCATAAGAACCATGCCTTTATCACAAAAGATATTCAGAATTTCAATCATCCAAGTGGTAACCGAAACATTCCCAGCTCTGAGCATTTCTGTAGTAATTTCATCTACCCCTGGGGATTTATGAAGTTTAAGTTTAGAAACAGCCAAAATAACTTCAGATTGTGGTATAGGGCCAACATTAAAGCCATCAATGCATTTATCATCATTGCAAACAATGAGAATGGAACTAACCGCATTGTTTAGAATATCACTGAAATGCTCAGCCCACCTAGCCATGACAGAATCCTCACCTTCTATAACCTTACCTTGTTTATCCTTCAATCCCTGTATACCTGTCCGTTTTCTACCACACAAAACATTAACTATCTGGTACAGCTCTCTGCTGTTGTGCTGTCTACTTGCTTCCTCGGCTTTGTCAGCCAAACCATCAAGCCAAAGATTCTTATCAGCAGCAGCTAACTGATCTTTTACACGTTTATTAAGTTCTCTGCAATGCTTTCTATTAGGATAGTAGGGTATTGATTAAGAACATTCCTGCAGTTCTTTCTTTCCGAAATAAGCTCAAGTGCCTTATCACTCAGATAATTCTGCTTTTTCTGCTCCTTTTTTCCTGAAAGAGTACTGCTAGTGTACAAAAAAGCCTGTTTAAAATTATCCCATTCTTCCTCAACTTCAGTAGTAACATCATTATGACAGTCAAAGTGACTGTCATAATGACTAAGTAACCTCTCATGGTAAGCTTTGGCTATAACTGAGTCTTTCAGAGCTTCGGTATTAAAAGCAATTTTTTTAACCTTAGCACAACACTTTTTAAGTTTAAGTTGCAAGACACTTTTAACAAGACAATGGTCAGATCCAATTTCAGCTCCCCTATACGATATGGTATTCCTAACAGAACTAGCCCATTTGCTGTTAATTAATATATAATTAATCATATTCTTATGCAGCCCATCAGGTGAAACCCATGTGTATTTATGTATGTCGCGGTGTTTATAATATGTGTTAGTTATTCTGAAACCATTGACTTTACTTACCTGTAGTAGACGTTGCCCATTGCCATTGCAGCTACCAATACCAAAAGGGCCTATCACTCCTCCCCGAAGGTCAGAGTCAGTACCAACTTTGGCAATGAAGTCACCAAGAACAAAGGTAATATCTCCTTTCTTGACAGAATTCAAAATATTCTGAAGTTGTTCATAAAACCTCTCCTTCTCATCCTCATCGACATCCTCAGTGGGGGCATAACAGCAGATAACATTCAAGTCTTTAACGCGCTTGTCTGAAATTTTGCTGTAGGAAACCTTTCATTAATGCACTCATATCCTAGAAGAGCATCACTGGCGTATCTGCTGAGGAGCAGACCTATGCCTTGGTGATGCTTATTGTCGTCCCTCCCTGAAAAGAGAAATTTAAGATTATTTTTAAGAATCTGACCTTTACCAGTCCGTCTGGTCTCTTGCAAGCCGAGAATATCTAAATTATAATGGTGGAATTCTTGTGTGACGACATCAAGAGAAAAACTTCTGCAGAGTCCTCACATTCCAACTACCTATGGAGGGAAAATGGTTAGTGGGATGTTTAAAGAAACTATGTTTATTTAGAGAGGGAATGCCGACAATATCAACAGCCCCTTAATCGCAGACATGGGGCAAAGACCCGTTCCCCAACCACTAAAGGCTGAAGCCATCTACACTGGAAGACTTCCTCCAATGTAGAATTTGATGATGCCAATAGAAGCAAAGAGTTCAGGTGCCTGCGATGACTTCTGCTCAGGATTATCCACCAGCTGATAAACATATCCTGTGAATCTATTCACTTGGGGCTGTCAACCCACAAACAAACAGAAAACACAGCGGAAGATTTTCCCTCCACAGGAGCCCACCAGTGAGCAAAATCAGGATCCATAATCAAGCTCAGAGCCATATATCTGTCCAGTCCAGTGGGTTTATATGGTCAGCACCAAGACTCTGTGTGGTTGACCACTTCTCAGCAGGGTGCACAATCAATATTTTTTTATAATTTATGAACAGGGAAACTATGCGACTCTTATATAGAAGAAATTTTTTAATAAGTATTATGAGAACACTTTACGATATGTGAAAGGCATATACTGTGTGTTAAGTTTATTGAAAATATATTGAAAATTTAATTTTCAGATTTATAAACAATAATATTTCTCTTGCTTCTAAGGTCGCTTCGCCACTGTGAAACGCAGCTTATGTATATAGCTGTGGACGAAGCAAGTCTATTAAGGAAGATTTTTAATGAGAATTTAGCATTGGCACAGATGCTTCAAACAAAGGAATACTGGAGACATGTTGATTTAATCAATCCAACGAAGTTTTGTATGTGAACTATAGTCTCTACAAAAATGGGGTGAAATTTAGTTCTTCACGAATTTTGAACCGTATGGCGTTTCATATCCATGCAACAAATCCCACTAGCTAGAAAATACCGATTAGAGGTGGAAGGGGCGGAATTCGATACAGGTGAAATATTTTTTATTGACTTCTAGCATGACTTATAATTAGTCTTTAAATAATAATAATCAAACATTTGTAATTGATTTATAGTATGACATAAATAAAATATAAAAAAAATAAATACCCCCTCATGCAGCTGCTTTGCCACAGAGGTCTGACAGGAGCCTGTCAGTTTATATGCCATAGTAGAAGGTCTGAGAGGATGGCAGGACCTCAGCAGGAAAACGACACACATATCCATGCCTTACCCGGGTCTGGAACCCAGGTCACTTAGATCAGTAGCCAAGCGCGCTAATCACTCGGCCATGCTAATATTAAATATAATAATAATAAAATATTTTTATTGACTTTTAATATGACAAATAATAATATTCAATATAAAAATAATCGAGTTAAAGTAAAATAATACTCAGAAATCATATTCATAATCTATTAAGGTAAAAAATTTCTAAGATTAAAATCTTAGAAATTTTTTACCTTAACAGAATCTGTTTTGTTCCCCGCCTCTCTCTCGGTCAACAGACAGATTTTGGCAAACAATGACATCGGGTTAACGGGTTACCACGTTTCCCGACTCGAGTTAGAGTTCCTATGATGAGTCTAATGATTAGAGGACCTTGCCTGCGACGAAGACGACTGAGGGAGCAACTTCTCAGCTGCTTCTACAGGATGGGATGATCGCATGGCACAAGGCACTGTCGTGGCTTTACCCGATCATATGCACCATGTGGTGCACGCGCAAATTGCGGTCACAAAATTCGTACAAAGTCGATGCTTTATATTATTTTATAGCATTATACTCTCATTAACTTTGTTGCTGGGTATCATTTGAAATCATTTAAAAAAATTTTCAGGTTTAAGTAATTGTGCCATTGCTCAGTGTCCGCTTGTGAGCATCAAAACTGGTGGGATCCGGTAAATATATATATAGCAACGAATTCTTACGTAAGAAATTAAAAATTAAGGGTGGGGAGGTTAAAAGGAACGAGATTTCAAATGAAATTTAAGTCTAACAATTCTATTCATTTTTATTTCCGTTTATTCGACAGGTTCGTGTCAGACTTCTGTGGCAAGCAGATGCTTTATGGGTTATTTATTTATATTATTATTTGAAAGCCGTCCCGTGGCCGAGTGGTTAGCACGCTTGGCTATTGATCTAAGGGACCTGGGTTCGAGCCCCGGGTAAGGCATGGATGTATGTGTCGTTTTTCTGCTGAGGTCCTGCCATCCTCTCAGACCTTCTACTGTGGCATATAAACTGAGTGGTTAGCACGCTTGGCTATTGATCTAAGGGACCTGGGTTCGAGCCCCGGGTAAGGCATAGATGTATGTGTCGTTTTTCTGCTGAGGTCCTGCCATCCTCTCAGACCTTCTACTGTGGCAAATCTCAGGCTTCTACTGTGGCCTTCTACTGTGGCTACTGTGGCCACAGTAGGCCACAGTAGGCTGTGGCCTACTGTGGCAAAAAAAAACAGGCTCCTGTCAAACCTCTGTGGCAAGCAGCTGCTTGAGGGGGTATTTATTTTTTTTTATTTTATTATTTGAATTTCATATATGTAGTAGAATTAGAAATATTTTAAAACCAAATCAACCCATGAGAAAGTGTGTTTTTTACACCTTAAACTTCTATTTTTTTTGTCTCAACTATTTGGCTGAGTATATTGCCGCCTAATGTACGAGATGTATATGACTCTATGAGATTGAAAACCTCTCTTAATCGAAATATTTTGGTGGAATGGCCAATTTAATCAAGATAAGCAACAAACCACTCATCAGAAAACTGAAAGAGAATTAATATTCAACCTTGAATTTATTCGATTTCTCATTATGGCACTCAGAAGGGAAGACAAAGAACTCAAAGGTAAAGAATATTTTAACGAATTATATTATAATTTTAATTCATACAATAGAAGAAAAACTTCGTATGAAATGGCGCTTCAGTGTCGGCGTGAAGATAAATTCGATCCGTACATGCTAAGATATGTGGAGGACTACCTATTAAGTGCAAATTAAATGATAATGCAATTCCAGTTTAAAAAACTAACTTGTTACATAATAGAATCAGTCTTGTTACGATGACCGCTTCTACATCCGCCAGACGATTGTTATCACGGGAAACAACCAAATGATTGTTGGAATAAGAAACCGATCGTTATGAAAACTACGTCAGTGTACACAGTAAAAACGTACCTATCTCAGGTAATTGATAATTTAAATACCTTGGCATATGTACTTCAGTACTAAAAAACAAATTTCTCCTGGAGCGCAGTTTCGGCAAAGAGTGGCTTCACTCCCTAACCTATTACTTGGGGAACCTTATTTTTCAGAAAGAAAAAAAAATGCACAATATATATCTCAAGCAATAAGAAACCATAAGGATATTTTTACCATGAGATCTTACTCATTTCCATTCCATAACATTTGTTGTTTACTAATAACAAAATGCTTTTGGTTTTCGTTGAGGAATGTGAACTTTGGCAATTTCTTCAATGTGTACGAAGTTTATTGAGTATTTCGCAGATTTTAGTCAGCAGCTAAAATTTGAGATTTTTTTTACTGTTTACTTATAGCACTTGAAACTTTTTTCAGTCTGTATACTTTATTAATTTTTCTTTTTTAATAGCATCAGGAATATACGGTGGCTTTCTTAGTGGCATATTTCTTGTAGCTTTTGGGGTCAAAATTCTCTAGGATGACGCATTTCATGCAAAATTTATGTAATTTGGGCTAAATATTTTCCCAGAAACTAATATTTCTCTGAATTCATATTATTTTTCGAATCAGCCTCACACTAAAAGAAAAAAAAATCACACCATTTCCTGTTTCTGATGGCTGATGACCTTGAATTGAAATATAATATTTATGCTTTGTGGAGAGGAAACCAAATCCATCACAATTTATTTTATACTGATAGTGTGTGTTTATAAACCAATGCAAAATTTTTACATTACTGCAGGTGAAGGACATAACCTCTACCAAATCATCTCAAGTAATTGATAAATTAAATACCTTGGCATAGGTACTTCAGTACTTAAACAAATTTCTGCTGGAGCGCATTTTCGGCAAGGTTTGCTTCACTCCCTATAACCAATCACTCCTTCAAACCAATCAACCCCCTTCACTCCTTCAACCAATCAACCCATCAGGACTCATGCAAAGGAAAAGTTTGCGTTATTTGGTTTTGAATAAAAACAACAATTCGGTGGATAATCACGGATAATGACACAAAACTCGTCCGCTCCCACCATCGATTGTTAGAATCTTGCAACCAAGGTGCCCACTCCAAGCGACCTTTTCGAGAGTCAATGGGCACTCATCTCACTAGAGTGTCGGAGTTCGGCCAGGGGGGAGGAGGAGGGTCGGCTCCGTGGTGACATATTTATTGCTTTTTTTCGAGATAACAGAAGCCTAAGGTGCCTGGAGCCACTTGAGGCAACTGCTAGAATGGCGGACTGCCACTGAACAGAGCAATGGTTGTACTATGCACTTTTCGACCACATATTCGTATATAAAGAAGCATGTAATATAGAATATAGGTAATTAGGTTCACAGAATGGAATGTAATAAACATAAATGCGGTTAATTTTTTGAGGAAATGTGATTAGAAAATAAATTATTTTCAAAAAGTATGGCATCTTACAGTAATGAAATGCTACAGAAGGAAGTGTAGCGCCATCTAGTGTCTATAAGGGAACATATATCATGGTTAATTTTAAAAAAAAACTGTAAGTGAAAAAAACGTACATCTAAAAATATTTTCTCTTTTTTGTATTTTTGACTCAGCCATAATTTTTTTTTTTTTTTTGAAGTTTCTGTAATCTACAATTTCTCTAATTCGAGCAATCTTTCATTTCTGTGTAGTTGTGACCCAAAATATTTACCATTGCAAGTACATGGCTTTCACTTCCCCTTAAACATTTTCTCTCTGTATGTAGGTCGACCATGAGGACGTTATAAAAATTATTCTCTTGACGTCCTCACACAGGAATTCCAGCTTTATAACCTATATCTTTTGGGTTTGCAAGAGACCAGATGGATAGGTAAAGGTCAGGCTATTAAAAATAATTTTAAATTTCTCTTTTCGAGGAGGATGGAAAGCATTTCCAAGGTGTAGGTTTGCTTCTCAGCAGACTCACCAATAATGCTGTTCTAGGATATGATTGCATTAGTGAAATATTTCTTATAGCTAACTTTAAAACTAATATTAAAGACTTGAATGTTGACCTTAGAGGATTTTGACGACGACGAAAAATATAAGTTTTACAGATAACTTCAGGATATATTAAATTCTTTCAAGAAAGGGGATATTTTTGTTGTGCTATATAACTTCAGCCGTCCCGTGGCCGAGTGGTTAGCACGTTTGGCTACTGATCTTAGTAACTTGGGTTCGACTCCTGGATAAAGCATGGACGTGTGTGTTGTTTTTCTTCTCAGGTCTTGTCATCTCCTCAGACCTTCTACTATGGCATATAAACTGACAGTCTCTTGTCAGTTCTCTGTGGCATGCAGCTGCGTGAGGGGGTATTTATTTTTAAGTAAATTCAATGCTAAAGTTGGTACTGACCCTGACCTTTGGGAATGGGCAGACACATACTCAGATTTCGGGGAGATATTTTGTTGAAGCATAAAACTTGAGTAGGGTTTCCCAATTACTAAAATATTTCACCGAGCACTATTTTTAGTGTCGGACATATATACCAAATTAGTATTTTGGATTTCAAAGCAGGTAAAGTTTGAAATTTTGTATTAAACGACAGGATTATGGGTTCGTCACCCCCACCCCCCCCCCCCCCCGGTACGTCCCTGATCAGGTTGTTAGATCGCTTTGGCTTTGGTAGTTCCAATGGTAATAAGGAACGTCTCCTATAGGTAATTAAACTTAATGTTTGAGACTAACTTACGCTTATTACAAGCACTTCAACATACATAAATTACGGTGGTTTCACCAGATGGGCTGCATAAGAATACGATTGGCATTAGGTGGTTCAACTTTGATTTGAGCAATGATTGGGTTAGGCAAAGGATTAGGCACCCTACTTTGAGCACCTTATTGTGCAAAGAGAGACTGGTTTGGCTATGTTGCCCTTATCCGAAACTTTATATTGGCGAATAGGGAACAGTATGCCTAATGATCTCAGTAATAGGGGAAGACCTAGGATGTAACGGGCTGACAAAGTCAAAAAGGACCTTGTTATTATTGACCTATAGCTGTCAAATGCAACAGCTGTAGCTCAGGAGAGGCGTGTTTGGAGAATAAAATTGTACAGTTGGATTGCATGGGTTAAAGATATTTTTTTCCTTCCTGAAGTGTGAGGAAACAACTCATCAAACCAATGAAACGACAGTGACTTGGAGGGGAAAAAATTTTTGTCTCTGTAGAAGCAGTCGTGAAAACGAGATTGTACGTTTTCCCACGTGCATAACGTTGTTAACCGACGCATTTAAGAGTCTTCTTCATTCAATTTATTAATTATCAGTTGAACTGTATAGGCGCTGTCCGAGACCGTCACTCTGACCCCTGTTTGACCTTAAACGAGACATTGGATCTAACTTTCTTAATATTTCTGAGTTCTGCTGCCCAAAATAATTCATCGTTTTTAATCTCTCAACAACGTTATACAGAAATCTGACCAATGACCTAAAAGGACTCCATTGCATCCAAACTTTTAGCGTTTCTGATATCTAAGATTATTACGCCGGAACGTCAAAAAAAAAACGCGAACAATGAATTTGTCAGTGATTAACTTTTCCCCCAGAAAGAGCTGGAAAATGCTTTGCTTCTAACAAGCCCCCATTTTTGGAATTTCGACTTGAAATTGGCCACCGCAACAAATTTAGACGACAACCAAAATAACATTCCGTCATTTTTTGAAGTATTTAATATGATTTCACGATGAGGTATGACTGCCACAGACACACAAACATACTTTATTATTATAGATTTTGCTTCGTTTTCTAATCCTTCTTTCTAATCCCCTACCTGGGTGTGATTTTGCCTCGAAATTCTTCTCTCAGTGAGAAAATGGATAATGATGAGCTTCGAGAAGTCACTTACTGTCCGTTGGAGGAGAGAAACACATTATGCAGTTTAAAGAACACATCTGAGAGTAGAAACTTGAACTGAAAAACTACAAGATTAGCCTATCGCCTCTCACGAATGCCTTTTTATCTTCTTCTCACAAATACCGGAATTACTAATACCTTTATCTTCCACTCATCATTTTTGGTTGGTTGGTTGTTCCTCTGAGCGGCACTTTTTTGCACACAACGGGTTAAATGGCCAGGCCACAAGGACCCTGAAGGCTCAGATAAGGTTGGGAGAGGCGACCCACTGGAACGGCTGTTGGGAGACAGATGGTAATATCGCGTCAAGCCATCCAGCGTGGTGAACATCTAGAGCATCACACACTATTGCCAAATTTTTGCTTCTAGCTTATGATTTTCAATATTCGTTTAAAGTTTTGGCACTTCCTCCAACCTTTAAAGTTGGGTGTTTTACTTCTGAGCAGCATTTTTTTTTGCACTCAACAGGCTAAATTGCCAGGTCACAAGGACCCAAAGGCTCAGAGAAGATTGGTTGAAAGGAATCCACTACAGAACGAGAATTCCGAACGTAACAGGTTGCATATCAAATGAAAATTTGTGACTTGAGGAATGTTGTGAGTAATAAAAATATACCCCTCTAAAAATCGGAAAATGTGAAAGTCGTTCTTCTACTATATCTTCCAAACGCCAAGTCCTACAAATACTAGTTAGGTGTCGAATGAAAGGTCATATGATAATCGTCGTAATTATCAAGGGGGGGGGATTTCGAATCCCCCCCTTGATAAAAAGAGGGGTGCGGGTTTTTGCGTGGTCGAAATTAACGACTTATATCTCAATTTAAAGCTAGTGACGTCTCCAGTATCATGGACTACCTCAAACACGATTCCAAAAAAGGGGGAGGAAATATGTGGTCGATGATTATAGTGTCATATATGAAATCAAAAATATAATTTTTCGCCGCGGTGAGTAGTGGTTTTAATTTTGTTCCTTCCAAAAAACATTTAATATTATCTGAGGTAAATACAGTTATCAATTTACAAAGAAAGTTTTTCCTGGAGTTATCTAATGAAAAGTCTGCTTTTTTTCTTGTTTTGATTAATTCTCAAAATTTTATTCTCTTGTATCAATTTTATTTATGTTTATCCCATGGCCTTTGCTTTGATTTTAATGCTGTTTGCAACGCAGAGAGTTTTTCCCTCTGGTTCATTTAGATTTTAATAGCAATTTGAAACTGCTTTTGTAATTTTTTAATGCGTAACTAAGACGCACTTACATAACTTTTTATTCTTATGAATCAGTGCAGTATAAGCCAAAACATTAAAATTATCAATTACCTGAGATAATTTTCTTGCTGTTTGCAACCTGAGAGTTTTCAGAACGATCTTTTTTTATTCCAACAATCATTTGGTTGTTTCCCGTAATAACAACCGTTTGGCGGAAGTAGAAGCGGTCATCGTAACAAGACTGATTCTATTATGTAACAGGTTAGTTTTTTTAATCTGGAATGTCATTATCATTTATTTTGCACTTAATAGGTAGTCCTCCACATATCTTAGCATGTACGGATCGAATTTATCTTCACGCCGACACTGAAGCGCCATTTCATACGAAGTTTTTCTTGTATTATATGAATTATATTACAATATAATTCGTTAAATATTCTTTACCTTTGAGCTCTTTATATTCCCTTCTAAGTGACATAATGAGAAATCGAATAAATTCAAGGTTGAATATTAATTTGTTTTCAGTTTGCTGAGGAGTGGTTTGTTGTTTATATTGATTAAATTGGCCATTCCACCAAAATATTCCGATTAACAGAGGTTTTCAATCTCTTAGACTCATATACATCTCATGCATTATGCGGCAATACACCCAGGCATATAGTTAAGAGAAGAGCAAAAAAAGAAGTTTAAGGTGTAAAAAACAAACTTTCTCATGAGTTGATTTATTTTTAAAACATTTCTAATTCTACTACATATAGGAAATTCAAATAACAATATAAATAAATGTCCCTTAAAGCAGCTGCTTGTCACAGAAGTCTAACAGGAACCTGTCGAATAAGCAGAAATAAAAAACGAATAGAACTGTTAGACTTAAATTTAATTTGAAATATCTTTCCTTTCTAACTCCCCCCCCACACACACACTTAATTTTTAATTCAACCTAATGTTTCTTACGCACGAGTTCGTTGCTATATATATTTACCGGCTCTCACCAGCAAACGCTGAGCAATGGCACAATTACTTAAACCTGAAAATTTTTTTAAATGATTTCAAGTGATACCCAGCAACAAAGTTAATGAGGGTATAATGCTATAAAATAATATAAAGCATCGATTTTGTACGAATTTTGTGACCGCAATTTGCGCGTGCACCACCAGGTGCACATGATCGGATAAAGCCACGACAGTGCCTTGTGCCATGCGATCATCCCATCCTGTAGAAGCAGCTGAGAAGCTGCTCCCGCTATAATTCCTGCTAGGCTGTTAATCAGTCGTCTTCGTCGCAGGCAAGGTCCTCTAATCATTAGACTCATCATAGGAACTCTAACTCGAGTCGGGAAACGTGGTAACCCGTTAACCCGATGTCATTGTTTGCCAAAATCTGGCTGTTGACCGAGAGAGAGGCGGGGAACAAAACAGATTCTGTTAAGGTAAAAAATTTCTAAGATTTTAATCTTAGAAATTTTTTACCTTAATAGATTATGAATATGATTTCTGAGTATTATTTTACTTTAACTCGATTATTTTTATGTTGAATATTATTATGTCATATTAGGATTCAATAAAAATATTTGATTATTATTACTATATTTAATATTAGCATAATTATTTGTCTTGTCGGAAATAAAACAACGATGTCATTTTTACATAAAGGACCGGATCTAGCATACAGTTAGGAGAGGAGGGGCGTGAAAGAGATTGGATATCCACTGCAGTAGAACATCTCTTTGATCTTAAAGGTCTTTAACAAATCTCTTAAAAATGCGTGAAATATGATTAAATTTTAAAATTATTTTGCTTTCATTGTTCTTACTAGCTTTCTCAAGAAGAGGAGGGACCTGCTCTACTCCCTAGATCCGGTCCTGCTTAAATTCGTTTTGCAATCATTTTTAGGGGTTATGTACGGAATCATAATATTCACCTTGTGAATCAGTGTTAATATATATATATGTATATTTTCTGTCTTTTTTAATAATTCATTACATTATTACCATATCATTTTTTTAGATACTTGTAATTTAAAAAAATATTTGCAAATTAATTTGTCCTAAGCTTGCATTTTTGCTTTTTTTTTCCTTAATGTTTTAATCATCAGAATTAAGTTTGCCCTTTTTTAATGCCTTTGCAGACCACTGTATTGAGTGGAGTGAATTTTGGAAAAGCAATTTGCTGAATCTTAAAGGTCTTGGCTTCTGAATTCAGCTGGATGAGCAGTAAGGAGAAATGAACATTTTTTTCGGTTTATATACGTGGAAGCTGTTTTTGGCACATGGTTTATTAATTTTCAAACTAAATTGCTTATTGGGAATAAGCTAATCGAATGTTTTTTTACTTTTCATAGTGAGAGAAAATATTTTAAAATTATTCAGGAAGGAGCTAAGAATGTAAGATGTTGCAAACAATGATGTGTCCTTGTAACAGCTGAAGAATTTAAGCATATGGGAATTAAGCAGTGTTTAAAACTTTAACTTCCATATTGAAATGTATAATGGTATATAATATAGCTGTACTGTGTTTTAAATAAAAAATGAGTTTAAGATATTCACTCTCAATTATTATAGTGCTTAGATAATTTTTTACGTAATTATGAATTGCATGCATATTATATGAAGGGTGCTCATGAAATAATGAACTGAAAAAAATTGGTTTTGCCATGAGTCCATGTCTACAGGACTTATCCTGTGATTCTTAACTACTGATTTAAATAAAGGGTGGTTTAATTTGAAACAGTTGTCTTAACGAGGTCCACATTTTTCTTGTAAATTTTATTGTGTTATAAAGCTTTTAAAAGTTGATTTTAAAAAAATATATTTTTCAGATGCTACAAGACAATCTATGATGTAAAAATAGGTCAGACAGTGACATTTGAAGAAGTTATAAAAAATTGTCTTGCACATACAAAGTTCAGGGACCAAAGTGTTCCAACTACACATCTACGGCTCTCAGTTTGTAAAATATGTATTGTATGTTAATAAATTGATATATATAAATATGATGCGTAATGCTGAAAATCCTCGAAACATTTTTAATAACTGCATTATTATTGATTATATTGAAAATAAAAGTAATTAAATACAATCATCAATATAAATGTTGATACTTATTGAAAATAAATGTATTTATATACAATAACTGTTGATATTTATTGAAAATAAATGTAGATACAATAATCAATATAAATATAAAGGGAAGCTTCAATAACCCCTATATCCTTGAAGTGTGAGGGAGAGTTGGGGGAATGATATTAGTTTTTGGCAAACAGTTTTCAAACTTCCTGTGATTGAAAAGGGTGATAATTAAGTAAATAACGGTGAATTCCATGACAGCATAAAAGAAAAAATTGTGGTAATTTTCCTTCCAGGTCGGTGTCAGAACCGTCAAAAGAAACAGATTTTAAAATTCAAGACTCTATTACCATAATTTGCATTACTGCAATGCTTACTGTTCATGTAAGATTTTTCTTCATTGCATTTAGTACTGTACACTACAATGAAAATTGTTGAAACTTCTGTGTTTATGTGATTGGAATGCCAAATTCAATGTTCTTTAACCGTTAATACTTAGTGGGGAAACACAAAACTACATTAAATCAGATTTAGGCAGCATCCTCTGATATTTAAAGAACTAAGAAGAAAGATTTATTTAGAAGTTTTCTTCAACAGAGATTTGACATGTAACCTAAACTCAAATGTTTTACCTAATTAAAAAAATATTATATTTTGTTACAGTTTTCTGTTAAAAAATGCGATTTTGGATCTTTATGTAACAAAATTTGCCAATACATTTCGTATGTGACACGCAACTTAGACAATCGTTATAATTAAAATATACCACTCAGTGCTCGTTAAATTATGACCATCTCTCTCCATGTTAAACAAGTGGAATCCAATTTCAATAATCTATAATTTCTAAGTATTTTATGAGAAAATGTAATAGAGGATAAGAATCTCTATTTTTCAATAAAGTTCACTTTGTACTTAAGGAGTTGTGGAAGTTTGATTATTTAACAGCAGGAATGTATCAGGAAAATTGAAAAATATAAAAAAATTATATCTTTTTCAACTTACATCTGTTGTATTACATGGTGTGAAATAATATATCTTATTCAAATTATAATTCTGGGTTGAATTCTAATACTAGCCATGCTGTTGTTAAATACTTAAACTTTCATAATTCTTCTAATACTTAGGGTACATTTCTGAAAATCGAGATTTTAATAGATTTGCTGAGATCTTTATATTCAGTATCGTTCTATGACATAACTGTTTTTTTAGAAGTTATAGAGCTTGAAAGTTAGCTTATACTGACAACACGGAGAGAGGTGGCCGTAATTTAGTGAGCACTGAGTACTTTAGAATGATGTAGGATATTCATAAGAGAATCGGTGTGAAGTAACGATCTCCTATGGATGTCCACTGGATAGAAGTGGGTGATTCTAAACATTTATGAAACATGCAAAGAGTATTCGTTAACTACTCTTAGGCTATCAATAACATCTGAAAGACATGTATAATATATTTCCAATAAGTTTAAGACGTCTATAACGTGTTAAAAAATCCATGAAACAACTATGAGTTATCAGCAACGTCCAACAGACGTTCCAAAATAATTTATCATCCGAAATATCTCCATGAAACATATTACATATCTATAAACGTCCTTAACAAATCAATATATAGAGCAGTTAGACTATGGATGTCTTCTGACATGTAAATAAGCGAATGTCTCAACTACTTATGTATGTACATAAAAGGTAAACCGACAAAAGGAGGATATATCCGGGATATCCAGGACATTTGGAGGATATCCTGAAGATATCCTCTTAATATAACTGTGCTGTATGGGACTGTGTTCCTACATCATCGGACCATGCAATAACATCCCATCTGCCTAATGAAGGCCGTTTTAAGCCCATCAAGATGTCTCCTTTCTCATCGAGGGAAGAGTTATTACCGGAGATAAATCTCATAGAAGTGGAGTTTGTCCCAAAGAGATAGAGCCAGGACAACGATTAAAGCATGGGTTTCAGGGGTTACAGCCAGCTGGAGGACCTTGAGAGATTAGGTGAAAAGTTATTTGCGAACGCTGAATCAAAGTGTAAGTACTCTAAATTATCTATTTAAAAAGGGTTCAATTAATATACTGTATATATATATATTTGTAGTAAACGATACTGAATTTGTAGAAACACTACTGTCTACATATATTGTATGACTTTTGAAAATATTACTGGGGGCCTCACAGTACCTATAGTCCAGGTGCCTACAAAATCTTAATCTGGCCTTGGATCAACAACTGTGTTATAAAGCCTACATCCGAGGCCAAAGGTTAGCCATATATAGTTGGGTTTTGAACCAAGGCGAGGATTCAGTCCAAGAGCTTTCACTCCTTTGTGTGGCGTGAATGACTTAATTGTGTGGCTAACAAATCCATCTGCAGATCAGTCAGAAAGATACAAAGAAAAATATTATCGTTTAATCTGTTTCATTCATTTAAAATAATCAGTCCTTTATACCAGTTTCTGCATAGCTATAAATATCAGTGTTGCTATGTTTAAAACTATAAAAAGTGCGAATTGGAAAGTTTAAGCACGACTTATTGATTTCAGCATTGAAATAATAAATTGGTCAGTCAAAGGTGAAATATTGGGATTAACCAGCAACGATCGGTACCTCACCTTACGTAGTCCACAGATTATGCTGCTTCGCATGCAGCACTGTGAAGCAATGGGTACTGGTAGCTAGAGAGGCTCTATATAGGAAGAGGTTGGACATCTCAAAATTGGACACCATGTTTTGTCGTCGCCCCTAAATTGTTCGGCATGCAAAGCTGAATAGTATTGCATATATACTTATGGATTTCTGAAAAGAGTAGGGTAATATTTAGTACAGATTTTAGTGATTATGATTGGAAGTAGTTTAGAAAACGGCTAATATGAAAAGTAAATTTGAGAACTTTTTTTTTTAAAAAAAGAGGTAATAATTTTTGTTTTGTGTCTGTTCATCTGTAGATATCGGACTTTTTTGTTTATACAGAAAAATATAAAAAAAAATTTGTGTTGGATAGGCATTAATGATATATTACGATATGCGATTCTCGAATCTCTCATAAAATTAACTACGCCCTCTAACGGTGGAAAAAGTTGAAATTTCCAAAACTTCAAACGAATATTCCGAACGATGTAGTTATGTTAGAAAACTGAAATTTTGGTGTTGAAGCTGAAATATGAAGGTTATGAAGTTACCATTAGGAACAATCACTTGACCGTTTAGACAAGGGGGGGGGGGGAATGCAACATTTTTTGTTTTAACAAAAAAAATTGTTTTTAGAGTTACAATAAAATTCCTTTTGGGCTGTAGAAGTATTGATGAAATATTATAATTTGCATTTTCCGAATCTCCCAAAAGCTATAATTGCGCCCTCTAATTGTGCAAAAAAATCGAAGAATTCCAAAATTTATAACGAATATTGAAAACGATGTATTCATGATAAAAATTTTGACATTTTGGTTGTGGAATGTGACAGTCTTGAAGATTCATTAAGAACAAGGAGTCGACCCCTATGCCCAAAGTAGGTAGGAAACGGAACGGTTTTGTTTCAAGGGATAATTGGAAATCTTTTTTTTTATTGGTATTTTATTATTTATTATTTAATAAAATACAATTCGCATTTTCAAAGGTAGTTTTAATATATAACATTAAATATTTAGGCAAAACTTTTAATGTATGTTTCAAGTGATCTGTTTGTAGCAGAAATTTCGGCGGTAGAGTCCTGTTACAGTAGAAATTCCACTGAGAGCAATGATCTGCCCACTATGTTCAAAGGGGTGGGAGAATAGCAACATTTTAAATTTAAGAGCTAAAAGACAAATATTTTTTATGTTGATAATTACTAATAAAATATTACTATATACATTTTACCCATCATACAATAAAAAAAAATAAATAAATATTCTCTCAAGCAGCTGCTTGCCACAGTTGACAAGAGCCTGTCAGTTTATATGCCATAGTAGAAGGTCTGCGAGGATGGCGGAACTTCAGCAGAAATACAGCACAAACATCCATAAATAAAACTTTTGAATAGTAAAAAATTGGCAAATGAACTTAATTGTCTTTGAAAACGAGATTCCGATATGCGCAAGAGGCGATATGCGTTCTTCTAGTTATTTTAAACGTTCAGTACCCTCTGACAGTGGAAATTCGAACTACTACATAATTGCGAAAAATAAAGCATTAATATTTCATTAGTACCTGTAAAACAAAAAAAAATTTCATTTATCTCTTAAAGAAGAAAAGTTGCATTTCACCAATTGATATTATTGGTAAAATATTTTACCCTTATACCCCTTATCTAAGGTCACACTAACTTTCTACTCACTGCACAACAAAATATGGCGCCCATAAACCATGTGACTCAATCAACCAATGGCAGTCAATCACCGAGATTGCCAGTCTCTAACTATTCAGGACCTCTAGTAGCTAGAGCCCTGTGTTGATAATAAAAGTTCTCTCCGCATTCGCATACGGAGTTCTATATATACAGGGTGTTTCAAAAAGGACGCAACCCTAAATGTAAGAGAATAGAAGTTATGCACATGTACATTTTATGCCATAATATTAGTCAGTTGGGATTACTCTACTCAAGGTTAACAGCAATTAGCAGTTGAAATGACTACGTCATGCGCTAATCTCACTCAAGCATTCATTCCTTTGTGTTGTGTCAACTATGTCGCTTTCCAGAAACGAAGGGGTATTTATTTTTGAGACTTATTGTGCGTACAAATCTTACAAATGTGTGAGAGAGGAGTTTGAATTGAAGTTTCCTCAGTTTGCAGTTCCCAACAAGTGGACAACATCTATTTAATTAATAAATTTCGTGACACTGGATCTGTACAGGATCGAAAGAGCCCAGGCCGGCTATCGCTGTTAATTGCCGAAGTTCTTGATGATGTGTCTCAGCGTTTAACTCTCTCACCCAGAAAATCTCTTCAAAAGTTATCTTCACAGATTGGCCTGTCACCAGCTAGTGTTTTCAGGGTTACAAAGAAGTTAAAATTTCGTGCCTACCGCATTGGTGTCGTTCATGAACTGAAAGAACCAGACCACGAAAAACGTTTACGATAGTCATTGGTTTCGTTCTTTCGTTGATGAAAATGGAATTGATATGTTGGACCGTGTTTATTTCAGTGACGAGGCTTGATTTTCGCTTGGATGGATATGTGAACAGTAAAAACAGTCGAATATGGAGCAGTGAAAATCCTCACACTTTTCACGAACAACCATTACACCCACAGTAAATTGGTGTTTGGTGTACAATTTCCCATCATTGTGTGATAGGGCCTTTATTTTTTTATTCAACTGCAACTGGTGAAGTTTATTGTGACCTCATCTAACAGTTTATTGCACTATTGGATGTGAATGAACAAAAGTGTTGGTTTCAACAAGATGGCGCAACTGCCCTTATTGCAGATAACACAATGGTCATGTTGCAGGAATTTTTTGGAGATCATTTGATTTCAAAAAATTTGTGGCCCTTAAGATCCACAGATTTTTCTTCTCCAGATTGTTTCCTTTGGGAATATCTCAAATGTATAATGTTTCAAAACAATCCTCATACACTTGAAGACTTGAAGTCTAACATTGAAAAAGATATTTTAAACATAAGAAAACAAACATTATGAAAGGTGGCTGCAAATGTTATGAAACGGGTATGAACCTGCATCCAGGTTGCAGGAAATCACTTTCACCATCTGTTGTAAAGTTAGATATATGTCTAATTTGCATCTTTTGAAATTTGTGTCTTTTGTCAAGTTTAAATAGAAAAATACAATAGAGGGTTGTGTCCTTTTTGAAACACCCTGTACATATATATTAAAAATTAAGTAACAAAAAAGCATTAATATTTTGTTCTACATAAGTATTCCTTAATTAAAACTGAAATTTAGAATAAGCTAGTATAATAATAATATCGATTTAATAATTTTATCTAAGGTGATATTTGCTGCCCACCAGTGGGCTGCGAATCATATTTTGAGAAGTACTTGTTAAAGATTTTCAATTTGATTTGGAAGATGTTGATGATTTGGCCCTGTTGACAAGTGATGCGTAGACGAATTCTTCATTAGGGCTGTCGATTCCTCTAGTACTAGAGAAGGCTTAGGGATAAATAGAGAAAAGACAGACAATTTTGCTTTGTTTAAAGTGAGGTTGAAAATGATTCAAACCCGGCAGCCAAGATTATGGTCTGCATGAAACTGCACACAACCCTTTTTGGGGGGCCCTGAGATTCCATGGTGCCATCTACGAAAATGTTTCGAAGTTTTTATATTACATATCTTTTTTGAGATAAAATTTTCAAATACAGACAAGTGGTGGAGTTACAAACTAAAACCAAAGAGATTTCATCATTTTTGGTATGATTGGTACTGCCTTGATATGAATAGTGGGGCTAACTATCCCTATATCCCTGTCCTATAAAAATAATAAATTATCTCTCAAGCAGCTACTTGCCACAGAGGTCTGACAAGAACCTGTCAGTATAATATGGCAGTGATAAGATATGTAAGGAAGGTGAGACCTCAGAAGAAGGGCAATATAAAAGAAAAAACATCCACAGGCTATTTGGGACTAAAACCTGGGAAATATCTCTGATAAATAACCAAGCATACTAACTACTCTGGGTTCTCTGATAAATAACCAAGCATACTAACTACTCTGGGTTCTCTGATAAGTAACCAAGCATACTACCTCTCGGTCACTGGTCTTATATCTCTCTCTTCTAACAATGTAAAAAAAAGGTTCGAAAATGAAGCCTCAAACTCCCAGAAAAATAAAACATTTATTTCAAGTTTATAATTTTTGTTGCAAAAGCATTTCTTCCATAATTTTTAATCGGGAAAAAAAAGTCGCATTTTTAGGTATGTCCACATTCTTGTGACAGTTGTGTTATTTTTCCTCTGAGCAACACTGTTTTGCACTCAGTAGGATAAATGGCCAGGTCACAACGACCCATATGGCTCAGAGAAGGTTGGGGAAAGGTACCCACTGCATAGTTGTCAGGAGACAGATAGTAGCCTTCTGTCAAGGCTATCTAACATGTTCTTTAGCGTGCACAGCGTATAGCTCCCCTGAACACAGAGATCACTGTGAGTTTTTCAAGCATATCTATAGGTGTACCCTTTCTCATCGAGACAGGGTGGGGGTTTAGCGGTTCTCGTGAAAATAAATATAGAATATGATAGTTTCAATGTAGCACGTTTATGTGCTCTAAGCATTCATTTATCATCTGCCCAAACTATGAATAATCATCTTTACATATAGAATATTTAAAGTTTTTTAACAGTATAATGTCGAAAAAGTTAATTAATAAAAAAGGTATATAAAAATAGCTTTAAACAATGAAACAAATGTTTCTATTTTATTGTTTTTTATTTTCATTCATATATATGTACATTTGAAGTTAGATTGAACATGAGGTACCACTTATGTTTCATTTCTCATGTACAAGAGTAAGATTAACGACGACTGTTACAAACCGATATAAACAAATTTGTCCCTCTTTTAAAGCTTGAATTTCATGTACACTTTTATTTTCGTTTAGGTTTTTAGTTTTGGAGAGCAATTATTAAAGCAACCGCTCTTGTCTTTATAAAACATGACACCTCTTACGAATGCAGTGAAAAAACATTATGAAAAACAGCTGAAATGAATGTATGCAATTCGCTGTTCCTCAAACGAAAAAAACAGTGGACTGAATGGGTGAGAGCCCAAAGTTACGCAAACTGTGTGGGCAAGTTCAGGACGTGCTTGGAGTGACCTGAACTTGATGTTTGGAACCCAGCGTGGCTCCAAATACAAGTAGGGCCGTTATGCGCCGGTAATACGTACGGGTGCGTACTGGCGTACATCACCACTGAGTAGTGCCTTCTTTCAGTGGAGTAATGTGGCATGCCACACTGCCCGGATTGTTTGAGAATGGTTTGCGTAACACGAGGAAGACTTCCAGGTATTGCCCTGGCCTCCAAATTTCCCAGACATCAATTCAATCGAGCATATGTGGTTTGTGTTGGAACAGTATATCAGATCTGTGGTGACTCAACCATGTAACTTAGAAGGTTAAAGGATCTGCGGTATCACATTGGTACCAGATACCACAAGAAAACTTTAGAAATCTTGTAGCGTCCATGCCTCGCCAGGTAAGAACTATTTTGGCGGCATGTGGAGGACCAGCATCATATTAGGCAGGTGGTCATTATGTTTTGGCTCTTTGATGTATAGTTTGCTGCCCACCAGTGGGCTGCAAATCATATTTTGAGAATTACTTGTTAAAGATTTTCAATTTGATTTGGAAGATATTTATTTGGGTTGTGGGTTGTTTTACCTCTGAGCGGCACTCTTTTGCACACCATTGGCTAAAGGGCCAGGTCACATGGACCCCGAAGGCTCAGAGAAGGTTGGGGGAGGGAACCCACTGGAACAGCTGTTGGGAGACAGATGGTAGCCTCCCGTCAAGGCCATGCAGCGTGTTCTTTAACGTGCACAGGGTATGGCTCTCCCGCACACGGGGCCACGACTAAACGTCCCATCCGACAGACGGCGGCCTTTACCAAGCCCATCGGTGTCCCCTACTGACCGTGGACAGGGCGGGGAATTTTGCGGAGATAAATCTCAACGCTGACCCAGCTGGGACTCAAACCTGGGAACTACAGATTACGAGCTTGGCGCGCTACCGACTGAGCCACCCCCGCCCCAGGAAGATATTGATGATTTGGCCCTGTTGACAAATGATGCGTAGATGAATTTTTCATTAGGGCTGTCGATTCCACTAGTACTAGAGAAGGATTAGGGATAAATAGAGAAAAGACAGACAATTTTGCTTTGTTTAAAGTGAGGTTGAAAATGATTCAAACCCGGCAGCCAGATTATGATCTGCATGAAACTGCACACAACCCTTTTTGGGGAGGCCCTGTTTGTTTATATAAATAAAGGTGTAATATATTTGAAAAAAGCAATACGGTTCCCCTCAGCAGTAACGAACCTACTTCTGTACATACTTCACGTAGCTATAAATCCGTCTCTGCTAAAGTCATTTTAAACTGGCTGTAGCGGAATGGTTAGCCTGCTTGGCTGCAGATCAAAGGAACTTCGGTTTTTGTCTATTTTGCCCTGTAGAAAGCATCATAATTTATGCCTTGCAGCTGCTTGAGAGTGGAAGAACTTGAAACTGAAAGTGTTCTTTTTGGTAAAAGGGTGTATAAGAGACAGGATCATATGAATAATAAAGTAACGTAGTTAATTTCTCAGGACTGCAGGATCATATATAATCAGCAAGCAACTAGTCCAGAGTTGTAAATGTACAGAGTTGTAAGATGTAACCAGTACAGAGTGTTTAAATGTCTCAAGGATCAATGAAATCCGAGAAGAATTTTTTTCTTGATAATCCGCCTGACAATTCGAGGAAACTGCTGTACAGTGCAATAGTTATACAGTGCAAATTCAATATATATAACAAATTTGGTCAGCTAGACGTAATTTCTATTTTCCACCTATTTTCTGAGATGCTGAACCATTTGGGAGATGAATGTTTGAAAGGGCATACAGTCTAATGCAATAAGGTTTACTTTTTGATATTTGGTTCTATATAGATTTAAATATATTTTTCCTGTTTTTTGTATTTTTGGCTGTTTTCATAATTTGGTCCCAAGGAAATCTGAAGCACCTAAGGGGGTTTCTCAGGAGCACCGTTCTATATTACGCCATATATTTTAACTGATTTTCGGCAACTCGTGTTTTGCAGTCTGTTTTATATGTAATCTACTGATGAAATTACGAAGAAAAATTTTTAGCATCGAGCTCGTTATCCTGACACGTTACATTTCAGACCACCTCTAATACGCCAATGAAAATACGTCTCCAATATTGTCATCCGATTGTGCATAAAATTTGTGTTGCCGAACCGGCAACCGATATGTTTGTTAGAAGTGTGGAAGTTGTCGTTGCGATTGGAAGTGGTGTGTGACGAGCCAAGGAACAGTGCTTACTGTTTACAATTACGAATGATAGTAGTTTATGTTAAATAATGAGTTAATTTGATTAATGAAACAATAGGTGATAAAGTAGATTCCATGTAAATATATTTAAGCAGTTATAGTTTGAGAGGTGTGTAAGCAGTGTTCTTTGCTACAACTAGAGACGTAATTTTTACTCTTCAAGGAACGTATGGAAAATAGATAACCTCTTAATATTTGTCAGAATTTTTGCTGTTTCAATATAAGAAATGAATGTCTTTTTTACTGGAGTTTCATCGATTATGAACACCGAATCGTTTTATGCAAATTCGGAAATCGTTGCCTCGTGCATTTAAACTTGCTGTAAACTTGCAACAATTATATGTCCAGAATGAGATAATCTCTTCCGAGTTTACTATCAAGTTTATGTCTGTGCAATAATTTATTAAAGAAGCAGATTGAATATAGAGAACAGAATGTCTACTTCAACCAGAAAGCATTGGAAGCTTCGTAAGTGCCTTTTTTAATACTATATTGCAATTAACATACAATATATATTTTGCAATTGATCCACATTATTTTTTGATAATTTGAATATACAGTAGATAAATCTAAATATACCAGGCTGGTGAAGTTACCAGCTTATAATCTGATACCTGATTTGCAACATAGTGAACTTTAGAACACTATACATTCACCAAAGAGCCAAAGCATTTTGACCAGCATGTTTTTATGGAAATCAAAGCAACTGCAGATAAGTGACATGTGTGAAGGTCATGATATGGTATAAAAAACACCTGATACTGAGCTCGATTAATCAGTGTTATTCTTGTTCTTCAGGTGGGAAAGCCAGCGGACTTAAGTGAGTTTGACAAAGGCCCAATTGTAATGACCAGACGACTGAATCAGCATTTCCAAGACAGCAAGGCTCGTGGGGTGCTCACAGTCAGTCGTGGTTAATACCTTCAGAAATGGTCCAAGGAGAGAAAAATCATGATCCACCGACAAGGTGTAGGCTGATCACAGCCCATCAATGCTAGAGGTGAGTGAAGGCTATCCCGTTTGATACAAGCCAACGAAAGGTATACTGTAGTGCAACTTGCCCATAATTTGAATGCTGATGATGGGAGTATTGTGTCACAATACACAGTACATTGAACCCTGCTGTAAATGGGGCTGTATAGCTGCAGGCTGCTCCGAGTGCCTATACTAACCTCGGTTCACCGTCGAAAGCTCCTACAATAGGCATGTGAGCATCAAAACTGGACCTTGAATGGTTGGAAGAAGGTTGTCTGGTCCAATGAATCTCATTTCCTGTTGCACCACATGGATGGCCAGGTACGTGTGCATCATTTACTTGGGGAAGTGTTGCACTAGGATGCATGATGGGATGAAAGCAAGCCAGTGGTGGAAGTTTAATGCTTGGGCAATGTTCTGCTGGAAAACCCTGGGTCCAGTCATTCATGTGCAGGAAACTATGACATCTACCACCTACCTAAACATCATTGCAGACCAAGTACATGCTTTCATGGCAATGGTATAACCCTCTAGTAGTGCCTTCTTTCAACAGGATAATGCACCATGCCACACTGCCCAGATTGTTCGAGAATGGTTCGTGGAACACGAGTAAGATTCCAATGGAGCATCTGTGGTTTGTGTTGGAACAGCATATCCTATCTGTGGTGGCTCAACCACATAACTTACAAGAGTTAAAGGATCTGCTGGTAACATGTGGGTACCAGATACCACAAGACACCTTTAGAAATCTTGTAGTGTCCATGAATTGCTGGGTAAGAGCTGGTACATGGAGGACCTACATCATATTAGGCAGGTGGTCATAATACTTTGGCTCTTAATATATCATAATGTTTGGCATATGTGTTGGGGGTTCCATCATTTCAGTTTATTGAAAAACAATGGGAATTATGTGGTACTTTTCTGAGAGAAAAAATGTTACCCAGTTGCCATCAGTATATGTATGAACTGTCAAATTTTACTATTAATGGAAATCTGTATAAAGTGGGTAGTATGTGGTAATACTATAATAAGTTTCTTGGATTTGAGACTTTTCCACCACAGACTCGTAAGATAGCCATTACCATATGTACACACAGGGCTTCTCACAGGTTCACAGAGACCAAGGTTACTTCTAGCTTTTGAGACTCCTATCCAAACAGAAATCAATTTCCATTATTATTCAGAAATGTTTTTAAATATAATTTGGCAAAATATGTGTGAAAAATTTACATCTCAAGTAACTGTTTACCACACCACAGGGATCTGAAAGGAACTTGTTAGTACAATATGCCAGGGGAAGTCTGAGATCTCAGCACAAACACAATGTAAAAAAATAAAATCCATGCCTTATCTGAGGCTCATCAGTTAAAAAATTACATTGTTTACTAAATCACATCTTTTATTGTTGTATCTAATATAAAAAAATTAATGTGTCTAAATTTGAGACCTAGGACAAAAATGGCCTTCTTCCCCATCTCCCCCTCTGAAAGGCCCTGCAGACACACAAATACTCTTCTGGATAAGGGACAATAGTTTATTAAAGGAGTGTGGTTTTGGTGTTTATTTTGACTTATAGGCCTGTAATTCTAAAATCTCTTTGCCAACTAATGTTATAAGACATATTACCCATATTTTTATATTTTTATGCATACATAAGTCATTATAGCTAAAGTGCATATTGGAAAAATAGCCTTTCCACATTGAGTTTTCAGGTTTATGACAATTTTATATTAAAAAGAGTTTGTAGAACCCTCTTTTGTCAATTCTGGTGGTAAAAAATGTGAAATATAGTTCAATTTTTTATTTAGTATTGACTAACAGAAATGTAGTTCAATATTTTGTATAATATTTTAAACATATTGCTTCCTCTGTATGCCACTTGTTATACATAAGTTCTTAGCATGACTAACAGAATTTTTTTTTTGTTTTAGTTGTAACATTTGCTTTGCAGATAATTGGAAGGTTTCTTTGCTATTGAGAATTGTAGGATTTACAAATGTATTATTCTGATATCTATTGGTGAATGGGGCAGGGGTGGCTCAATCGTTAGCATTCCAGGCTCGTAATCTGCAGTTCCCATGTTTGAGTCCTAGCTCGGCCAGCATTGATATTTATTTCCAAAAAACTCTGCCCTACCCACAGTAAGAGACACTGATAGGCTTGAAAAGGCTGCTGTCCATTGGATGGGATGTTAAGCCATGTGTAGGAGAGCCATACTCTGTGCACGTTAAAGAATAGGCTGGGTGGCCTTGATGGGAGGTTTCCATCTGTCTCCCAACATTTGTGTTCCATTGAGTCCCCTCCACCAGCCTTCTCTGAGCCCTCAGGGTCCTTGTAACATGGCCATTTAGCCCATTGTATGCAAAAAAGTGCTAAGAGGTAAAACAACCCAACCTAATGGTGGTTGTAATATCATTGTCTATAATATCATTGAAGTGCAAAAATTTTCTCTTCCTGGAATCAGCCCCATTCATGAAGCACTAAAACTAGATACTGAAAATAATTATTTCCAGTTTGACAACAAAATCTACAGGCAGGACTTGGGGTTCCCCATGGAACTTCACCCCCATCTAGCACCTGTCCGAGATTGTCCTTCAAGACCTAAAAAAAAATTATTCAACTTTGTAGCAGTTTTACCTGTTTTCTGGTGTTGCTATGTTGATGATATATTTTTAATTGAAAATTGCAGCAATGAGCAATTAAACTGTCATTAACAGAGCTAACAGTATCTATCCTACAATATGTTTCACAAAGGAGGAGGAAAACAGCAATCCCATCCCCTAATTGAATGTTTTTATCCAAAAGATGATGCAGGAGTCTTGACATCAATATACCAAAAGCCTACAAATGTACCTTCCATCATATGCACTAACTTATGCACCCCATAGGTGCACAAAATTTAAGCCTTCCATTCTCACATATGGCTTTTGCTGTATCATCAAATGAGTTTTTACTTAAAAAAAATGCAAAACATTCAATCCATTGCTATGTTCACAGTCTCCACCTAAAAGCAACAGAAGAGCTAATCAGTGGGTATAGAAACAACAACAGAACAGATTCGGCTCTCCTCCCAGTCACCTCCGAGAAGGCAACCTTTTCCAGATCTATATCCTATGTTTGTGTCCTGTGCGAATCAGGCTGCAAATTACCCAGAGCCCAAAAAACATTACTGCTTTCAGCCCATCTCCAAATTCCAAGAAAATTATAAAAAGGGATAGAGACCAATTTATCATCATCCTCAAGCAACCATGGGCTACTGAGGTCTAAACAGACCACACAATTTATTTCTCCAGGCATATCTGTACTGAGCTATATCTGCTGCATCTGGCCACTGCACACCAATTCTAACAAGGTCCTGTTTGACATTGTCTGCCCACCGCATCCTAGGTCTCCCCTTCTTTCTGAGGCCTTTAGGCACACTGTTCATAACCCTATTCGCCAATCTATAATTACTCATACGGGCAACATGGCCAAATCAACAGAGTCTCTCTCTGCACAATATGCTGCTTAAAGGAGGTTGCAAACTCCTTTGCCTAACCTCATCATTAGTTACAAAGTTGAACCACCTAATGCTCAAGATACTGTGTAAGCATCTGGAATCAAAGCATCCAGCTTCCTGTTGTTTACAAAGTGTCCAAGTTTCACTACCATAACTTACCCTAGAAAGAACCAAACTATTATACAGTCTAATTTTAGTCTTTAGGTGTATACGCCTATTTCTCCACACTCTCCATAGATTCTTAAAAGTCCCAGCAGCAATCCCTATTTGTCTGTTAATCTCATGCTGCACATCACCAGTATCTGTTACATAGCTCCCAAGATAATTAACTGAGACACCTTCTCAAGAGTGCAGCCATTCAGATTAATTGAACCACAACCTGCATGACCAATTTTCATCACTTTAGTTTTCTCTCAGTTTTCCACCAAACCTACTCTACTACCAGTCTCATCAACAGCTCGAATGAGAGATTTCATCTCGCCAACATCATTTGCCAAAAGGGCTAAATCATCAGCATAATCTAAATCAGAAATTTTCGTATCTCCAGTCCATTTAAGGCCAAAATCTTTCCCTTGAAGTGAATTTCGCATAACATAATCAATAACCAAGCTAAAGAGAAAAGGAGACAAAATGCACCCTTGTCAAACACCAGAAGTAATGCTAAACCAATTGCTACAAGCCTTACCAATTCTCACACACAACTCAGTGTTATTATAGAGAGCTTTCATTATGTTAACTAACTTGTCAGGTATACCATATGATCTCACAATCAACTTCAAATTATGACGATCAACAGAGTCGAAAGCCTTTTTGAAATCAACAAAGCTAGCAACCAAAGGTTTCTGAAACTCTAAACATTTCTCAAGAATCTGCCTAAGTGAAAATATCTGATCCACACTTCCCCTACCACTTCTGAATCCACATTGCTCATCACGCAATTGACTGTCAACCAGATTCTTAATTCTATTAAGCACAATCATGGAAAGAACTTTACCTGGAACAGAAAGTAGGCTGATACCCCTATAGTTATCACAAGAACTGTGATCACCTTTTTTGAAAATAGGAATAACAATAGCTCTGGTAAAATCCTTAGGAACCATGCCTTTATCATAAAAGATATTCAGAATTTCAGTCATCCAAGTGGTAACCGAAACATTCCCAGCTCTAAGCATTTCCATAGTAATTTCATCTACCCCTGGGGATTTATGAAGTTTAAGTTTAGAAATAGCCAAACTAACTTCAGATTGTGTTATAGGGCCAAAATTAAAGCCACAAATGCATCTATCATCATTACAAACAATGGGAGTAGAACTAACCATATTGTTTAGAACATCACTGAAATGCTCAGCCCACCTAACCATGACAGAATCCTCACCTTCTATAACCTTACCTTGTTTATCCTCCAATCCCTGTATACCTGTCCATTTTCTACCACACAAAACATTAACTATCTGGTACAGCTCTCTGCTGTTGTGCTGTCTAACTGCTTCCTCGGCTTTGTCAGCCAAGCTATCAAGCCAAAGATTCTTATCAGCAGCTAACTGATCTTTTACATGCTTATTAAGCACTCTGTAATGCTTTCTATTAGGACTAGTAGAGTATTGATTAAGGACATTCCTACAGTTCTTTCTTTCTGAAATAAGCTCATGTGCCTTATCACTCAAATAATTCTGCCTCCTCTGCTTCTTTTTTGCTAAAAGAGTACTGTTAGTTTCCAAAAAAGCCTGTTTAAAATGGTCTCATTCTTCCTCAACTTCAGTAGTAAGCAAACCATAAATGTCATAATGACTAAGTAACCTATCATGGTAAGCTTTAGCTATAACTTGGTCTTTCAGAACTTCAGAATTAAAGATAATTTTTTTTTACCTTAGCACAACACTTTTTAATTTTAAGTTGCAAGACACTTTTAACAAGGTAATAGTCAGATCCAATTTCAGCTCCCCTATATGACCTGGTATTCTTAACAGAACTAGCCCATTTGCTGTTAATTAATCTATAATCAATCATATTCATATGCAGCCCATCTGGTGAAACCCATGTGTACTTATGCATGTTGCGGTGTTTGTAATAAGTGTTAGTTATTCTGAAACCATTCTGAAACCATTGGGTTGGGTTGTTTTACCTCTGAGCGGCACTTTTTTGCACACCATGGGCTAAATGGCCAGGTCACAAGGACCCCGAAGGCTCAGAGAAGGTTGGGGGAGGGGACCCACTGGAACAGCTGTTGGGAGACAGATGGTAGCCTCCCGTCAAGGCCATCCAGCGTGTTCTTTAACGTACACAGGGTATGTCTCTCCCGCACACGGGGCCACGGCTTAACGTCCCATCCGACGGACGGCGGCCTTTCCAAGCCCATCGGTGTCCCCTACTGACCGTGGACAGGGTGGAGAATTTGGCGGAGATAAATCTCAATGCTGACCCAGCTGGGACTCGAACCTGGGAACTACAGATTACGAGCCTGGCGCGCTACCGACTGAGCCACCCCCGCCCCACTGAAACCATTGAGTTTACTTACCTGTAGAAGACATTGCCCATTGCCATTGCAGCTACCAATACCAAAAGGGCCTATCATCCCTCCCAAAGGTCATAGTCAGTACCAACTTTGGCACTGAAGTCACCAAGAACAAGGGTAATATCTCCTTTCTTGACAAAATTCAAAATATCCTGAAGTTTTTCCTAAAATCTATCTTTTTCATCCTCATCAGCATCCTCAGTGGGGGCATAACAGCAGGTAACATTCAAGTCTTTAATGCTTGTCTGAAAGTTTGCTGTAAGAAACCTTTCATTAATGCACTCATATCCTAAAAGAGTATCACTGGCATGTCTGCTGAGAATCAGACCTACCTCTTGGTGATGCTTATTATCTTCCCTCCCCTAAAAGAGAAATGTAAAATTATCAGGCATATACAGATTTTTCCTACATCTGCTGGAGAATTCCATTTTTTATTATATCGAAAAAAAAAAAAACATTTGTTCTCTACAGCAGAGCATTCAGAGTTCACAGAGCATCAGATAGATGTCAGCCCCTAACAAATTAAATAATGCTGCAGTCAAGCTAGCAATACAACACACAGCTACCATAGACTGGGAACATGCCACACTGCTAGCATTTATTATGGGACCCTCATCCATGTGGCTATTGAAATAATGGCCTGTCCATCCCCACCTGCAACTGAGAAACTGGAAACTGGAACTGCAACTGGAGAACTGGAACTGAGAACCATCCATGAGATTTGAGAAGTAGTTCTTAACAGCTCTGATGTCATCACTTAGTGTCACTTCACTAAATGTGAAGCACTGTCCTTGCTTTGAAAAGCTTGAGTATGCTCTTGGAAACTCTTTGATAAGCAAATAGTGTCAAGGATAAACTTCAAAATTTTATTGTTCAATGACAAAGAACTTTCTGTTCTAATGTATTTTAATGAAATATATTTTTATTATCAGCAAATTCTACTGTTTTTGTAAGGAATAGGTAAGCTCTAAATGTATAAGAATCTAAAGTAAACATTGCAACCTATGGTGGTTGGTCGATAGAAATATTAAAAACACTGCTTACGTATCCCTAGCAAAAAAACAAACATTTTCTTGAACTCATAAAAATATTTAAAAATTAGAAACCATTATAAGAATTAAAAATGATATTAATATGTGTAAATTTCATGATTGAAATAATTTTGACAGCCTGGTTGTACTTTGTATTATTCATTTAGTACATGGCCCCCAGTGAGGGCCCAGAAGCAAATGAACTTGCTTTTGAAGCACTTTTATTACTGGATGAGAGAGTAGGGCAAAGAGGCAAAAAGAGGGGAAAATATGTGTGTGCCAAATGCAGTAAAATACAAAATTTGAACTGCAACAAAATTTGCAACTGCCTTTTGGCTGCCATGGAATAGTTTGGCCAATGAAAGAATAGAATGGTGAGTCACCCCTGGTCATATCAGCATTTTACAGATATTTATGTACATAGGAATTATTGTTATTGAACCATCAGTTATTGAGATATGGGATTTATGTCACATTGGACTAGCATTCAGTGTTACCAGTTGCGGTAAAACTTGGTGGATTTTTATGACAGTTGTTGGAACACTTGAAGTTCCTTAATTTGTTAATTTGGCTTTTTTGCTCTCTGCAAAATGAATTTTGATACATTATTCTCTTCCTGCATTGTCCTGGTGGAATACACCTTTTCTGTTTACCAAAGCCAGGCATTTGGCCTTCAGTGCTACGCTTAAGTGGGACGGGTTGGCTCAGTCGGTAGCATGCCAGGCTCATAATCTGTAGTGGCTCATAATCAGCGTTGAGATTTATCTCCACAAAATTCCCCACCCTACCCATGGTCAATAGGGGACACCGCTGGGCTTGGAAAGACCGCCATCCATTGGATGGGACATTAAGCCAAGGTGTGCGGGAGAGCCATACCCTGTGCATGTTAAATAACATGCTGGATGGTGTTGACGGGAGGCTATCATCTGTCTACCAACAGCTGTTCCAGTTGGTCCCCTCACTCAACCTTCTCTGAGCCTTCGGGGTCCATTTAACCTGGCCATTTAGCCCATGGTATGCAAAAAAGTGCCGCCCCGAGGTAAAACAATTCAACCCAAAGCTATGCTTAAGCTGCCCAACTCTGACAGTAGACATCTTAGTTGATGATTTGGGACCAGTTTAAAAGCTCATAGTGGATGATACCTCTACAATCCCACCAACAAAAGAGCCTCACCTTATGAGAATGCAGTTCCAGTTTTACAGTTTACAGTGCAGTTTCGTACTGGGACAATTCTTCTGCTTGACACCATGATCTTTATGGACAACATTATCATAAATGATCCACTTTTCATACCCTGTGATTATTCTGTCAAGAAAACTATCAGCCTTTTGCTAATCAAGCAATGAAGCACATGCAATATAGCAAGTCACCATGTTCTGCTGTGACAACTGATGTGAGATCCAGTTTTGACACATTATCCTGCTTTTGCAGATGTTGAATGACAGAGGACTGATTGATGTTCAGTAGCTGTGGTAATTCTCAGGATGTCCATTGTGGATTTTTGTTCAGCAGTGCTTTTAAACAATCATTCAACTCTGCTGGCTGCTTCAAGGTTCATTTCTGACCTGAAAGTCAGCTGACTAGAGCTTATCATATCACCCATAACAAATGCCTTTAGAGATGTTTTTATTCCCATAAGTTTTGTACAAAAACATAAGCAATTTACATAAAAGCTCTTTGACACCATTTCTAAATTTGTACAGCATGATGGAACAAATACACACATTTGCATCGCTACTGTGAAATGCTAGCTGTCATGTGTGGACTAAATGTAGGTACAGAACGTCATTAGATACCAGAGCTATGCATGCACTGTCTTTCACTTAGTTAAAAGACTGGGGCAGGGGTGGCTCAGTCGGTAGTGCGCCAGGCTCGTAATCTGTAGTTCCCAGGTTCGAGTCCCAGCTGGGTCAGCGTTGAGATTTATCTCCGCAAAATTTCCCCGCCCTGCCCACGGCCAGTAGGGGACACCGATGGGCTTGGAAAGGCCGCCGTCCGTCGGATGGGACGTTAAGTTGTGGCCCTGTGTGTGGGAGAGTCATACTCTGTGCACGTTAAAGAACACACTAGATGGCCTTGACAGGAGGCTACCATCTGTCTCCCAACAGCTGTTCCAGTGGGTCCCTTCCCCCAACCTTCTCTGAGCCTTCGGGGTCCATGTGACCTGGCCATTTAGCCCATGGTGTGCAAAAAAGTGCCACTCAGAGGTAAAACAACCCAACCCTAGTTAAAAGACCATTGCACATTTCTTGACAATGGCAAATGTGTGATTCACATTTTTCCGCATTTTGTATCAACCCAATAATTGTTCAAACCTTTAACACAATAAGTAGAAATTTGTCTAAATCTTTCAGTATTTTTCAGGTTCGTGTAAGTTTTTAGATACATTCTTACTGCAAATTTATGATGCCTAGTCATAATGGCTTATCAAAAATGTTCTTTTTGTTTAACACTATGAACCCTTTGCAAACAAAATCTATTTGGATAGTAGGTATAAGTGTGATTTTAACCTACTGTGTTGCCCTTTTACTGGTCCACAGGTTTTATGTTGCAATAATTGCTTCATCATGAGACAAAAAGGACTTAATTCAGATAAGCCCATCCCTAGGTTTATGAATGGCCACTTTATAAATTTTACAATAACAAACGAAACAAATTTTTACCTATTTTTTGATTTGCAAAGAAATTTTTTCAATGATGAAGAGAGAGTGCATAGCAGAGATGTACATAAATAGAGAGGTCAATTAGTTGTCTTTGAGCAGCACATAATTGGTGCAAGAATTAATGTCTAATACAGTCAGTGTAAAATTCATGTTTCAGGCATGAGCTTTGTTTGCCTTATATGCTTATTGCCATTGGAGTTTGCAAAATAAACTATACCACTCCTATATTATTTTGAAATGTCACAAAAAAAAATGTCGTGACATTTAGAGAAAAAAAAAAGTTACATGGCAGAGCTTCCAAATCAAACTGCTTGAGTGGTGCCTATGTGATATACATGCCTGTTGATTTCAGTAAAAGTTTATATAACAAACTGCAGCATTCAGAATATTTCCCTAATTGTTCCAGCAGAGAGATTAGCCCTATATTTTGGCATTAGAGTATGTTTTTTTTAGTTTTTCTAAGATGTGCTAGAAAAACCATTACTAGTGGCAAAATATAGGCAAAATTGCCCCTGGAGGAAAAAATAGCAAATAGTCGTTTGCTTCCACATTTTCATAAAATACAGGAGGCATGTATATCATGTAGGTATATGCGCTGCCCTGTGATTACTAGTTAAAGCAGCTTATGACAGTCGAGAACTCTGTACATACTCTAGAGCACTCCCTCTCACTAGTTGCCCCTCCCACATGCAGGCTTTGCTCACCCATGCAGGCTTTGTCAACTTCTTTTGGTGAGTTTTAAAAGCTGGTTTTTTTTTATTTTTCATTTTCTTTATGTTACGGTATTTAATGTATGATAATCAGATATCAAAACAAGAATTATTTTTTCACTGTTTATATAGTAATGCATTTTGGATTTTTTTCATCTAAGATACAGCTAAAAGTGTATAAACAAGAATACTGTGTTGTTAGGTGCAGTTTAAAAACACTTTAGATGCTACCATAGTTTGTGACAACTAGCATAAAGTGCTGTAGTATTGTTATTTCAACTTGAAAGATTCTTTGATATTGTAACATATATGGGAAATAAATTATTGAATTTCTGGAGCCTAAGAACTAGTCATAATTTTTTACATTGAAATTAATGGGAAATAGTTGTTTGACTTATGATTTTTTTCATTATGAACAGTTGTAGAGGAAATAACATATTATCTTGGGAACTGTGGTTCCCAAGATAATATGCTATAAGTTTTAATTTTTCTTCCCATAGAATTGGCCATTTTAGAGGTTATTTTAATCCTAATCTTGAAAATTTACAAATTGAATTTGATAATAAATATTTAGATAGCCAATAAAGTTGAAAAATAATGAGTTATAGAGAGTATTTTACCACTTGTTAATAATCCCACACCCCTTTATGTTGGTTTAATAAAATAATACCAGATGTGACAGAATGTCCCAACATTAAATATTATAAAAAGAGAACTATCAAAGTGGAAGATGACTTTGCTGCAAAATTAGTTTGTACTATTCATGGTTTAAATATAGTTATTTGTCAAATACTCTGACTACAAACCTATGAACTGAATATTTTAATGCATGCAAATTAGCCCAAATAAACAGCATAATTAGTGTATAAAAACTCCAGCAGATTGGAGAAAAGAACGAAGTTATGTCTGTTTTATTTTTCTCAGCATGTCAAAATATAAATGTTGGGGTGTTTTTTTCTTCAGTTCACAATGTAAGTGTTATCATTGGATAGTTGGCAACCCTAGGAATGATCTCTAATCATTATATGAAATTGGCACCAAAACACTTATCTATCTATATCAGTGAATATGATTTTTTTTTCTTTTTTGATATACTTATATTTCTGTGATAACATTTTCTGTGTTAAGCGTGAATTTGCATTTATTTCTTATGATACACAGGTTTGACTCAAATCGATGAACTTAAGTAGATTACTAAAGTCCTAATGGCACTTTTATGATGATCTTTTTCTAAAAAAAGCATTTGACACTGTTTCCCATCAGATTTTATTACATATATTGGAATGTATTGGAGTCGGAGGCATTGCTCTCAAATGATTTTCGAGTTATTTATGCAACAGAACACAAACTGTGAAGATTAATGGAACTTTTAGCTCTGAGTTAGAAATAAAACACTGAATTCCTCAGGTCTCTGTCGTAGGGTCAATTCTCTTTTTAATTTTTATCAACGATTTCTACACTTTAAAAATCAATGGTAAGATTAACAGTTTTGCTAATGATACTGCTATTACATTTACAGCAAAAACTCTTGCTGACCTACAAAATATAATAAATAATGATTAACAGATATTTTAAAATGGTTTAAAATAAATAAGCTAACTCTAAATTTATCGTAAATGAAATATATATTGTACACTCTAAAAATAAATTTGATATTGTAGATAATTTGACGGTTAAAATCCATGAAACTAATTGTGATCTTAATGAGGCTGTTGCTGTGTGTCTATTGATAGAGTAGATGAAATAAAGTATTTAGGAATAACAATTGATCAAAATATGAATTAGAGGCCATACATTCAAAAGTTAATCAAAAAACTTGGAGCAATGTTGTGTAAAGTGTACTACTTAAAAAAAATTGTGAATCGCCAAATGTTGGTAACAATTTATTGTTCTTGGATTCATTCTGCAGTGTATTATGGGCTACTATGCTATGGTGGTACTTATAGGTCAACCCTGAAACCACTGACTGCCCTTCAAAATAAAATTATTAAAAAGATAACTGATGGAAGTATTTATCAAAATGGAAATAACACACTTCAAAATTTGAAACTGCAGCCCTTCAGTCACTTGTTTTTTTTTTTATAAATTAATGATTTATATTTATAAGCATAGTAATTTTTTGAATTAAAAGTAGATAATTATAATTTTTATTTAGATGACAGAAAGTATGTAGTTCCACTTGTAAAAAAGAAATATTACACAGACATATTTTATATTTAGTATAGGGGCAGGGTGGCTCAGTCGGTAGCACCCCAGGCTCATAATCTGTAGTTTCCAAGTTCGAGTCCCAGCTGGGTCAGCGTTGAGATTTATTTCCGCAAAATTCCATGCCCTGCCCACGGTCAGTAAGGGACACCGTGGAAAGGCCGCTGTCCGTCAGATGGTACTTTAAGCCATGGTACTGTGTGTGGGAGAGCCATACCCTGTGAACGTTAAAGAACATGCTGGATGGCCTTGATGGGAGGCTACCATCTGTCTCCCAACAACTGTTCCAGTGGGTCTCCTCCCCCAACCTTCTCTGAGCCTTCAGGGTCCTTGTGACCTGGCCATTTAGACCATGGTGTGCAAAAAGTGCCGCTCAGAGGTAAAACAACCCAACCTGTATTTAGTACCAAAATTTTTTAATCTGTTACCTAGTGAGCTTCGAAATTGTATTGGTGGAGAATTTATCTTTAAAAAAAATTAAAGTTTATCTCTTGCATACACTTTACTTGGATTTTATATTTTCATTTCTATGATAAAAATTAGAATTTAATTTTTTTTGTTGTATCCTTCTTGTATTATATGTAGAAAATATGTTTTCTTTTCTATTTTTCTTTGTTTTCAAATGAAAATACTCATTTTTATATTTGCTATAATGCGAGAACATTAAAGTTTGTCACAATCCACCTTGTGTGGATCATTAGGTTGTAATTAATTTGTGAAAATAAGTTGAACTTTTTTTTTATTTCATCTAATTCTAATTATAACAACCTAGATAAGTGAATGTTTTTGGGTTTGTTTATATTGCACTAAATGTATAGTCTAATGTGTTGAAAATGAAGGCTAAAAATGCCTTTGTAAAATAGTTTTTAAAGGAACACTACTTTATGTCGTTGGATCGGATACCAAATACCATGTATCAGATACCAAATACCATGTATCATTACTGCTCTTATGCATCCACCATATTTAAGTTGAATTTGATCAAATTTTCTGGGATATGGATATCTACATGAGATATGGAGGTATGTTCAAAAGAGTTTTTTTAACCCTTTGAAGTCCTAGCCTGGACTATGTTTTTTAAATGTCAAATAATAATAAAAAATTGGACCTCAAATGGTTAAAAAAAAAAAGGAAGTATTAGAATAGTTTAAATCTTGAACAATAATTTGAATTTTACAGAGGAATTTGTAGCCCATGGAGCAAGTGTCAATTGCTTGGCTCTGGGCCGAAAATCTGGACGAGTCATGGTTACAGGTGGTGAGGACAGAAAAGTCAATTTGTGGGCTGTAGGAAAGCAAAACTGCATCATGGTAAGTAGATTAACATTAATTCTTATTGTAATTTGTTAAGATGTTTTTACAAGTTGAAAAAAATCTTAAAGGGTTAGTGCTTGTCAAAAACTGAACCAGTTAACTCCACAAAAAAATCTACATAATATATGTATCTATAAACAACTTCTCTTTAAATATCCCTTCAAAAATATTTTTAACAATTTAATTTGGTAGTAAAATCTTTCAAATAATTGTACTTTAAAATTCTGAAAATATAAAGTTTTAAAACAATCTGACTGTAAGAACCAAAATGTATAAAATTAGGAGTTAATGGTTTTTGCTTCTGACAAACCCATAAAATAGTAGTGGCTTGAAGGGTTTGATAATGATTTGTATGAAATCTCAATTTTTTTAGTATCAAGAAAAAATTATACTTCTCTGGCAAATTGAAATCCATTAGATCTGGTCAGATGCCTAGAACTTGTAACATCATTACATAAAATTCCAAATTTCCTTGTTTGTTTATCATGTTTTTTTTTATTTGACATAGTCTTAAATTACCAAGTTTCTAACAGTGAACACTGTAGTTATTTTTTAAATGTTTTCAGTATAAAAATGAAATTCAAAGCTAACTCTAACCTACACATAAGGGCTTAAATTAGGATCTATAATTGTTTGGTTCTTCCTAAAGTTTGCTATGGTAGTGAAACTTGTACCCTTTTTAAGCAAGATAGCAGATAATCAAAGTCATCAAGGAATCTTGATGCCTTTGATTATCTGCTTAAAGTAATGATGAAATGTGTTAGGCATAGGAGTCAGCAGCTTATTGTGCAGATTGGATTTCATTGGTTTTTGCCATGTTGCCCATATGCATTACTTCAGATTAGCAAAGAGGATTATGAGCAATGTGCCTAAAGGCCACCAGAAAATGCCGCTCAGAGGTAAAACAATCCAACCCAAAGCCACCAGAAAATAGGGGAGACCTAGGATGTGGTGAACAATGTCAAATAGGGCCTTATTAGAATTAACCTGCAGTAGTCAAATGCAATAACTGCAGTTCAGGATAATGTGTTTGGAGGACTAAATTATACATTCTGGTTAGACATCAATAGCTCAGGGCTACTTGAAGATTATGTATGGTAGTCTTTCAAGTCTATCTAGTCTTCACAACATTTTCACCTCTGTTTTAGAGGCCTAAAAAGTTCTTAGAAAATCCTCCCCCCCCCCAAAAAAAAAGTGTAATAACTTTTTTGTCACCATAGTGGTTAGCATGCTTGGCTGCTGATCAAGGGGGCCTGGGTTTGATCCCCAGGTAAGGCATGGATGTTTGTGTTGTCTTTTTGTTGAGGTTCCACCATCCTTACAGATGTACTACGGTGTATTAAACTGACATGCTCCTGTCAGACCTCTGTGACAAGCAACTGCTTTAGGGGGATATTTATTTTATTTATTATCCTTATTAGCATTTTCAAAGAAGGGGAGGGAATAGGCCTTTGCTCCCCAGATCTAGTCCTGTATTTGGATAGACAGATAGGTATGCACCAAAATAACATTTGTGAATAATAAATAACAGAAATTCAAAGAAATTAAAAAGCAAGTGAAAGTTTGTTTATTTCTAATAAAGGTGACATTTTATTTTTTCATTATCATTTTTAAAGTTATTTTCTAATTTTTGTATTATTTAAATTTTTACTTTTTAGCATAAATCAATAACACTATCATCACCAAGAAGTAATATGTTTTCATTTAACACAATTACATAGAATTATTGATATAAATTAAAAATGAAATAGGGCTCAGCACTGAACCTTCATTATTTATATAATCATTTGCTTTCACTCTTAGTAGTATAAAACTAAAGTATCTTTTTAATTAGTTAAAAACTCAACTTCTTAGACCATGTCTCTATAGTATAGAAATTTGATGAAGACACCTTAGGACTATATTTTTTTGCTTTAAAAACAAAATTATTTGCTATTGTAAAAACTAGTTCATTGAATACTGTCTGCAACAGTGGTGGACTAAAGAGTATTTGGAGGTGATATCTGTGTCTAACACTAATCTGGAAATTCATTAAAAGAAACATTCTTAGTGTTCTGGTTTTGAATGAGTACAAGGAACCCCAAGGAAGCCCATGTAAATGCACCCCAAGCTGTTACACTGCCTCCACTCCCTGTGTGACCCCAACTTGGCAAACTGGGTCCATTGTTTTGTGTGGTTTATGCCATACATGCACCCTCCCACAGCTTAATAGAGTTGAAACTGTGATTTGTTAGACCAGATGACTTGTTGTTCCAGTCCTCCATACTCCAGTTGGGTTAGGCATTTGCAAACTGCAAAGTAATCTTTCGGTGCCTTACAGTCAATAAGGGGACATGATGTGGATGTCGACCATATTTCCATGATATATTTTCCATAGCTTATATTTTCATATGCCCATAGCTTATATTTTCCATGATACGACGGATAGTCTTTGTGCATAAGCTTGTGGACGTGCCCTCAGTCAATTCTGGCTCTAGCTGCTCCATAGTAGCCATGTGATTACTTGTAACGATGCAGGACAATCTGTGCCCACCTTGAGAATCAATTGCACGTTTACGTCCACATTTCTCTCACTGGTTGGAAGTTTTGTGTATTTCATGTAGTCTTGGTATACATGTGTGATGGTCTGACATGGAAATCCCAACAGTTCAGCAGTTGTGGTGATTGAACAACTGGCCTTTCACGCACCTACTATCTGGCCATGGTCAAACTCGCTTATGTTGCTGCCTTTACCCATTATGATTATTTCTCCATGACACGTTTCCAATGCGTAGAGATCTGCTCTATTTATAGGTATTGCCAGTTTCAGCATCTCATGTGACTGGACACGATACTTCTGCTTTGCATATTGTTATCGGGGTGTATATAATAATTTGTCCATTCAGTGTATAAGTGATGTACAATTAATAACTCATAATGTAATTTGCAATTTTTCTTGATTTTTGTCCGTTTTTTTTTTGTTTGTATTTAGGTGTAAATGGAATTTCAACATACTGTATTTGTGTACATTATAAGTATAACTTAAAGTATCCATTATAAGGATACTCTAATTCCAGAAATTCCTTACTTCATGTGAAATTTTAACTCTTTTATTCTCCAAACGAGCTGCTATATCGCAAATATGTTCATTACAGCAATTTGTTTCTACAGATCAGTTACCCCGATATTCGGGAATCGTTATGCTTGTCGAAATGTTGATGTTTAAACAAATTATACCGTTCATATTGTAGTTGACAGAGTCAATGATTGACCAACCTAGACATCCTAGTAAAATGTTCAGATCTCAAGACTATTCAACCGGAATTGGAATTTACTGCACAAAATATAACTCTATGAATTGAAAGACTATATTTAACATAGCATCAATACATATTTATTATGCACATATTAATTTTTACTTTTCAACTTAGCATCAGATTTTTTAGGAATATTATTATTAGGAAATTTCGAGAGCAGGTAGGTAGTCTCCCCCACTCTCGAAATTTTTAATACGTTATAAAGATTTAGGAGATTAAAATTTAGGAAACGAATATTTTAAAAACATTTCATTGTATTACATATATGTAATTTTATCTTTATCGACAATAGGAATATTGCACTTGGGTTTTTTCTTGCATCTCAATTTTAATTTTCTTGAGCCCCTCCCGAAATTTTGCTCTATACCAGCGGCTTCCAACCTTTTGAAAGCGGAGGAACCCTATTTTAATTTGAAAAATACGCTTATTTAAAAATATGCGAATTTTAACCGCTTAACCGCCTCAATAGTGAATTTCTTGCGGACCCCCTCAAATATTACCGCTGCTCTATACCGAAAATAATTTTTGGCTACTTGCCTGCCCAAGGATCTGACTAGGTCATGGTTACAGCTTATAGACACTAGTTCTCGACTAAGCGGGAGCTGACCAGGCCCTATCCGAGAATCCAGTCCCCCAGGCACTTCCCGGCCTAGTTCGAGCACTAACCTGAATTAAGCATGTCAAGTAACATTTTCCTTATTCAACAGAGGGATCTTTACTAAACTGTGTTTTAACTTTTTCCATTACTGTATTTTCGGGAAAAAAATTATTAAAGCGAAAATGAATTAGTAAGTAGTTTGCAAATCTTACGACTATGCCAACTTTTTATTTAAATTATAGATTTAGCTGTTTGTAAGACTGAGAAGAAAGTAAAAGTTTTACTCAGAAAATGCATGGCATCATCATTGAGCTTACGTTCTCAGAACAAGTAAACTTGAAGTTCAGCATGAGTTACTTTTACTGTGTCGGATGTCTAGCCAAGTGTCTCATTACCTACTTAATTCACTGCATGCTTTATTCCTCCGCATAGTATGAAATGTGACATTTCGCAGAATCTCATTCATCTACTTGTAGAATATTGAGTTATAAGATATAAACTGGTCGAATATGCATAGAATTGTTTCCAATTCGTAAAAATAATATGCTTTCTTCTGAAATATTTTCATTAACAAGATTCGAAAGGGCGTTTATTTTTTTGAACGGAGTCTCCCACAGTGCTGTCAGCTTCAATAACGAGCCCCGGTATATAAACTCCTTTACCTTGTCCAATTTTTCATCACAAGATATTTTTGGAACCATATGTGCTTTACAAGCCATAACCATTTTATATCATAGTAATAAATATCCTGTTGAAATTTAACGGGTCCAGTGCACCCCATAAAAGGTGATTTTAAACTCGGAACTTTGTTCTGTGACAAATAGAGACTTCAGTTTTTAATGTAATGCACACAACGGTGAGACGGAGTGACATGAGGGAAATACTCATAAAAAATTTGCGATCGAGCTGTCAGGTTTTTGGAAGGCACAGTGATATTGAAGAGTAAAATCTGGAAAGGTAAAATTGAAGGGGTGGTGGTTCTGACTGAGTTGGGTTATTTTACCTCTGAGCATTTTTTTTGCACTCAGTGGGCTAAATGGCCATATTACAAGGACCCCAAGTTCTCAGAGAACGTTGGGAAGGCGATCTATTAGACCAGGGGTGCCCATTACGGCGCCTGTGTACTACCAGTCGCTCCTTAGCAAGGTCGGAATTGTCCACGCCATGGTAAGGAGTTAGTTTTTAAGAGAGGTTTTTTTCTACTAAAATTTCTAGATTTATTTACCGCAAAAATAGAAAGGTGTTTAACACGTTAAGTTCCAGTTAAATTAAAATTGACACCCAGTGGGAAAAAGTTTGCTCACCCCAGCATTAGACAGTTAGCAGTCAAATGGCGTTCCGGCAAGGCCATCCATGTTCTTTATGTTTATAAGAATGGCTTTCTTGCACATGGGGCCACAGCTTTACGAGTTATTTGACGGTTGGTTCAGTTAGTAGTGCTCCAGGCTTGCAATCTCCAGTTTCCGTTTCCTGCTCTGGGTGAGACAAGGGACACCGATGGGCTTCGAAAATCCACCGTCCGTTGGTTAACATTTAGTTGTGGATCCCTGTGCAGGAGAGCCATACCCCAATACGCTGGATGACCTTAATGGGAGTCAATTGTGTGTCTCCTAACAGCTGTCCAGTGGGCCCCATTCCCTCAACCTTCTCTTAGCCATTTAGCCCACTGTGTGCAAAAAGTGCCACTCAGAGGTAAAACAAACTAAATCTAAGATGTGAACATCAGAAGCGCTACGCTAGAAGACGCTTCGTAACGTCGTTTACTCTCAGAGCCTCATTGTTATATGAGACGCTCTGATTTGTCTCTCAACCAGCTGTGTAAGCTCTACCCGATTGGTACCCTCACTCCTGGTAATTGATGCCAAGATGATAAAGAAGCAATTGTAAGTACCTTTCCAAAGAAGAAACATTTGAGGAAGTCATAAATGCTCTTGACATGTATAATTTTGAAGCCATGAGATTTGCGGACAAAGACGAAAACTGAGAAGGGAAAAACTTTAAGTTTATTCTTTATTTATCAAACATTGTTGATGTCGAATTCTCGGCATGTTCTCTTTTTTCAACCAGCCATTTATATATTATAAAAGTAGTTTAGGAAATCTATGTATAATAGAAATTCTTTTAAATAACCAGATTGATTAAAAAACTTTTATGGTAGTTTTTCTTTTGTGTTACAGTACTTACTGTGTATTATTTAGCACTGATGTATTTGTGTTATATCAGTGCAAAAGCAGCGAGTGGATTTGGACCTTTGTCCTGTACTTTTTTAAAAAAATGGACAGCTCTAAACTCATATATTAGGGATACATTTCTTGTTTAAAATGAGGAAGTACTGTATTTGATATTTGGTAACATACTATTTCTTTTTGTATGTTTTCTTAGCACTGTCAGTAATTGCTGTATGCATAAACTTCGGCTCAATTTACTTTTGAATCAATGCACCCTGTCTTGTTAACTGTCTTTATCAAAAGAGCATTTTAGCAGATACTAATGCATGCTGTAAATGCACTAGTATGTTTTTTTGTTTGAAATTTCTGTTCAACATATAACATTTATTCATTCATGATTTCGATGCAATGAGTAGTTATTTTTATCATATTAGCTGAAAATGCTTTCTATATATTTCTTCAAAGTGAATCGAAAATATGATTATTATTTAAATGTTCATGGATCGATTATTATAGTTATTAATATTTTGTCCATGGATCTCATTGTAATTTACGATGTAAGAAGACCATATGATGCGCATAAACTGTTTGGATGATTTCTAATTTCGAGTTAATCATTCGGAACACCTTTCATTGCATTCTTTAATTGTAAATGTAACTAAGATCATAGCGAGCAGCAAGAAATACTAAATGTTTTAAAAACTGACTAATATCTCCTATATGGGCAGTTTTGAATAAGTCATGTACTAGATATTTTGGTGTTAATTTTATTTCACAAAATGTAAAATTGCTGTGACTCGCCTCCTATTTCATAAAAGACTGTCTAGGAAACGTTTCTCCCTTCGTTTCCGAATAAACATTATCAATACTCCGCACGCGTATAGGCTTCATTGACGCTTTTTTTTCTCCCAAGTGTTAATCTGATTAACTTAACGTGGTTCCATTGAGTGCGTTGCGGTCTGTTTAACAAGTGCTTTTGCTGGCCTTTTGAGGGCAATGGGAGTGCCTCTTAACATACTCGGCGACCTGAAAATACTTTCGCTTTTCTGATCGATCATCACCTGCCGTGATACGAACCATGTGAATGACACGTAGCTTCTCTTTAACTACGAGATAACTTTGCAGGTATAGATGGCGAAGCCAAACGCAGACATGCAGTTTATTTATGGAATAGTAGATTGACCACAGAGAAATATAAATAGATCTTTTTGTTGTGTTTTGCTGATGATCTAACTATGTTCCAGTATAGTATGTGTCTACCATATCTCATTTTTAAGTTATCTTAAGATGCAAAAGGGCTTTTTAATCTCTAGCCAATTATTTTCCTTCCATGAGACATTCTTCCAATACGTGGAATATATTGTGTGTTTTTTATTTAACGTTCTTTTTATGTTGTTATGGCGAATAAAAGTTATTAATCATGTAATATTTTTATAAACTGATTTGATTTCTCTAAACGTAAAAATACTAGATATAAAGACAATTATAAATCTCGAATCATACCTTAAATGACGTCTATTTTGCATTCACCTCATAATTAAACTATTATAAAACTTATGTGTTGTTTCTATGTGTAATTGTTAAAAATTGTTAATGTTTAAAGCAGGCGTGTCCAACCTGGGCCACATTGAATGAAGATGAATTGTTTTGGACCGCACATAAAATATATAATATAGTTAATGTATATGAATAATCAAATTTTATTTATTTTCTTATGTTTTCTATTATAAAATTAAAAAAGGGCAACATAAAACTAGTGGGATATAAAAAATCGCTGAAAATCACATAATCATGTTGAAAGTTTGTGTCGTAAACACGTAAACTTTACGATTTTGTTGGCCGCATTACTAGCTGTCCAGGGCCGCGGGTTGGACACCCTGGTTTAAAGCTATAATTATAGTTTTAATTTCATGATGATAATTTTAATTACATCCCCTTCCCCCAAAAACATTTAGTAACTGCAGTTTGAAAGTGCTCGTTTTCAATGAAAATCAGAAAAATTAAAGAATTTTTAATGTGATTTCTGCACTACAGTTTAAATAGGCTTCATCGAGAGCCTAAGCACCGACTCTTGGATTTAGCGGGGAAGGGGGGGTCTCAAGTGGCCTTCTTAGCATCACTAGTATTAACTTTTCAATCCTCTACGCTTCCTCGTTTTTGAAATTAACAGTTTTTTTTTACCCACTACTAGAGGGTTTCTATTTTTGTATCCAAATTAATATACCCTTTACTTTTATAATTTACCTCTTACTGCCATATTTGTTTGGGAAATATCACAAGACTTCTAAAATTTTTATGTTCGATGAAGCATGAGGTTGTAATGCTTGACGAACCCTGAATCCAGTGGGTTCGTCATGGAACCGTTTAGCTTGCTAAACCAATTGCCATTTACTAAACCTAGGCTACCCGAATTTTGGCCCACGAAACAAATTTAGTGGTGACAGAAAATGGGAAAAGTATAAAAACTCAAAACATGGAAAACGAGTGAGAAAAATATTAAATATACTCTACAAATATATTTTTTTACCTTCTGTTCTGGTCTGTGTATGTCTTTTGTTTTCTCCTCTGGCTTTAAGAAATGCAAAAAAATTTAAAGGATTTGTTATCTAACTTGAAAATGTAATTTATTGTCCTTACACTAGATTAAACAATATCAAGTTATAGATATAATGTTAAGCTCAATCGTAGTGGAGCTATTATTAATGTTATTAGAAAGATAATGCAAAAAATTTGTTTTTTTAGTCGTGTAATTTGATATCATTAAGGTTAAGATAAAGTTAAAACATTATACCTTACGAAATTGGTACTGGGGTTAATTCAGTTGTAGGGAAAAAGGCTCGTAATTTGAAGCCCCCAGAGTTCGAGTCCTAACATTGCTGTCAAGTAGAATTTTTTCCTCTAACCTCGCTCTGTTATCAGTGAGAAATAACGCAGAGATGCAAATAATGCGTAATTCGGTTTTTTAAAAATTTCTTAGCCACAAAGGTTCGTTGTGGTTATGGAATTTTCATAATAATTAAAAATATTATCACAATGGAAAATTTAAAAGCAAGTGTTTTTCGTTTAAAAACTTTTGCTTTTAAACAAAAAAGTTAAAAAAAAAGAGTTTGTAGACAGTTGATTACTTGTATCACTGTTTGAGAAAAACAAAAAGAGTTTGTAGACAGTTGATTACTTGTATCTTTTTTTTCTTTAGCCAAAGTGTATTTGGAAAGGGTAGCTTTGTCAATAAAAAAAAGTATATACCTTCAAATAACTACCCAAATAGCCCTCAAGTAGCCCTTTTCCCTCAGATCTGATAGAAACCTGTCATAATACAGCACGGGGAAAAAGATTGTTAGGATGGCGAGATCTCAGCAGAAAACAGAAGGAATAAAGTGTAAAAAAAATTCAATAATAATTGTATAGTTGGATTTTTATATTTATTACCTTATATATATTAGGCTGCGTCTGGGGTATATGCCTTTCTACTGTAAATACCGGCATATATAGTGCGCCGTTTTTGTTTTTATTGTGGGTACATAATATATGTATATGGAAACAGTATTATTAAATTTTTTTTTCCTAATAATGTTATCAGGAAAATCCACTGGTAGCAACTGTGCCCAAAAATATTTTAAAACTTATTTGGATGTATTGCTACATTAAAATAAGGTTTTATTTAAATTGCAAAATTCTTTCCCTCTGTTTCAACGAGCCATTTGCCATATACAATTAGTACAATCAACAACTGCAAGGGAACTGCGTCTTCAGAATACTTAAGTAGATTTGTGCATTGAAGAACTGTCGGCAGAAACATTTAGCCAATATGGAACTTTGCCAACATTAAGAGCTCAGAAACTCGTATGATATGTAAAACAGTTTGGGAGGCCTTGGTTTTTGATAGTTCAGAATGGTCTATGAGCAGCGTTTTTCAAACTGTGGGTCGAGACCAGCCTTTTTTTTAATGAAATAGAATAGGAATTGTCAGAGTGGATCTTACAGACTGGGTTGGACATATTTCTCACAGACTGGTCACAGACATATTTCTTATTGGGGTCGCTGTCAAAAAAGTTTGAAAAACACTGGTCTATGGGATTCAGGATTTTATAAAGGAATTTCCATTCCTTATAAAATTGATACTGCGGTTGATTAAGAAAAATTTTAACGAATTCAGTTATTACTACAGGGTTTTATCAAAATAATGGAAACGCGTACTGTTTGCGGAGAACATTTTATTAATAAGCTGTAGGCCCACCTTGGACGTTCAGAACAGTTGCAATTCGACGGAAATAGACATACAAGTCATGCACATACGGTAATGGAATTGGGGAATGGATTGGGGAATTCTAATGGAATGTGGAACAATTCTTCCTGTAAAATATAGCCTAGCTGTGCCTGTGATGCTGGAGGTGGAAAGTGTGATCTGACCTTGCGCTTCAAATATTCTCACAAATGCTCAATAATATTGAAGTGGCCAGGATAGCTGTTGTACCTGATCCTCATGCTCTGCAAACCACAACTTGACACGTTTCGCACAATGCACGGGTGCATTATCTGCTCGAAACCAGAGACGGTCATTAGGGAACAATGCCCACAACATTGGATGCAGGTGGTCCCCGAGAATGGATTCGTACGTCGCGGATGTGACATGACCCTGCAGGATAACTAATGGTCTTAAGGAATGCCATGATATAGCACTCCACAGCATCAGGAATCCACCTCCATGCTTCACAGTCGTGGTGGTACGCTTCTACAAGTTTTCTCCAGACGTACACTCTACCAGTGGTGAGAAACAATGTAGCACGATTCATCAGAGCAGATGACACGTTGCCAGTCTTTAACATCCCAGTTTTTATGTACTTTGTACCACCTTACACGTTTTGTTGCACTGATGTTGGCAATCAAGGTTTGTGGATTGGGACGATGAAGTTTCCGACGAACTGTTATGGTGGAAACGGGATCATTCCCGTTTCCATCATAACTTGTGCTTCCATTGTATAATCAGTGCCAACGTTCGGCTATCCCTATCTAATAACTTCGTATGGTGTGCACAATTTGCATGTTTGGAGGCAACGCCCTGCCCTCTTTGATAGGTAGTCATAGTCTTCAATCAGTTCTTCATGTTACACCTTCTATTTCCGCATTCTGGTTACTGAAGCTAATGCAAGACGCGCACCAATGATTATGCCTTTCGGAGGTCACTGAGATCTCACATTGTTGACAATTACACCACAACAACTGTTTTACCTGCGGCACTGCTATGTAATACTGGCATCGTACTTCTCCCCTTTATATACCTCAAAACGCGGGTGATGTCGTCCCTGTGATATGCATATGGTGCATTGCATGTACTCCAGTCGCCTGGGGTGGTGGTGGCTCAGTCGGTAGCGTGCCAGGCTCGTAATCTGTAGTTCCCAGGTTCGAGTCCCAGCTGAGTCAGCATTGAGATTTATCTCCGCAAAATTCCTTGCCCTACCCATGGTCAGTAGGGGACACCAATGGGCTTGGAAAGGCCACCGTCTGTAGGATGGGACGTTAAGCCGTGGCCCCGTGTGCGGGAGAGCCATACCCTGTGCACGTTAAAGAACACGCTGGATGGCCTTAACGGGAGGCTACCATCTGTCTCCCAACAGCTGTACCAGTGGGTCCCCTCCCCCAACCTTCTCTGAGCCTTCGGGGTCCTTGTGGCCTGGCCATTTAGCCCATGGTGTGCAAAAAAGTGCCGCTCAGAGGTAAACAATCCAATCCAACTGAGATCTCACATTGTTGACAATTACACCACAACAACTGTTTTACCTGCGGCACTGCTATGTAATACTGACATCGTACTTCTCCCCTTTATATACCTCAAAACGCGGGTGATGTCGTCCCTGTGATATGCATATGGTGCATTGCATGTACTCCAGTCGCCTGGGGTGGTGGTGGTGGCGGCTCAGTCGGTAGCGCGCCAGGCTCGTAATCTGTAGTTCCCAGGTTCGAGTCCCAGCTGGGTCAGCATTGAGATTTATCTCCGCAAAATTCCTTGCCCTACCCATGGTCAGTAGGGAACACCAATGGGCTTGGAAAGGCCACCGTCTGTAGGTTGGGACGTTAGGTTGTGGCCCCATGTGCAGGAGAGCCATACCCTGTGCACATTAAAGAACACACTGGATGGCCTTGACAGGAGGCTACCATCTGTCTCCCAACAGCTATTCCAGTGGGTCCCCTCCCCCAACCTTCTCTGAGCCTTTGGGGTCCATGTGACCTGGCCATTTAGCCCATTGTGTGCAAAAAAGTGCCGCTCAGAGGTAAAACAACACAACTCCAGTCGCCGTCGATGTTTCCATTATTTTGATAAACCCTTGTATCTTCCTAGTGCTTTTCTCTCGTCATTTGTCGGTTTGGGAATTTATCAAAATAGTTGTTCTACCATATCTTTCTAATGCCGCCTACAAACTTAATGGTTTTTGTGTCAAATGAAAGCTTATGACGCTAGGAGTGTCATAAACTATAGAAAAAGTTGACCCCCCTAAAGCAGGGGAAATGTGAAAACGATTGTTCCACTATATCTTCGGAACGCGAGGGCCGAAAGTAACAAGCTACGCGTCAAATAAAAGCTTGTGGGATGGGAGATGTTAAAGGTTAAAAAATTTCCGCTCTGTCTTCCGAACGCGAGTGCCTACAATTACGAGTTAGGTGTCAAAGAAAACTCGTATGAGGATCGTCGTAGAGTGTTTCTAATCCCCCCCCCCCCCATTCTCTCTACTGAAAAGAAGGGCAGTATTTAGGAAGGGTGGATCTTAACGAGTTATATCTCAAATTAAAGCTTGTGACCTCTTCAGTGTCATGGGTTACCTTAAATGACTCCAAAAACGGGGAGGAAAAATGTGGTCGATATTTATGAGTCATGTATCAAATGAAAGCTTCTGAAGGTAGATGTTTTTAATGACAAAGAAAAAATATGAATTGGAAATTTAAAAAAACTTCTATCTTCGTGTATGCGCCCTAAAAAGTAGAAAATAAACCTAAAGCATATCGATGGTGCATTCAGTCACTGAGTTCGTATTCACTTGAAGACAGATCTCTGATTTACTTACTCAACAAGATTGTCGGGGCCTTATATTCCTTTGAAGTGAATAAGAATTCAGTGACTGATTTGTACCATCGACATGATTTAGTTTTATTTTCTTCTTTTTAGGGCGCATATGAGAAGATAGGTATTTTATTTATATATATATTTTCATCTCTGCGTTTAGAGCTTTACTTCGTGCATATAGCCCCAAAGGCTAAGAAATTTCGTTTATGTAATGATTAAAAATATTATCATAAAAAAAATACTCCCTCAAGTAGCTGTTTGCCACATAGGTCTGATAGGAGCCTGCCAGTTTATATGGCACAGTAGAAGGTCTGTGAGTATAGCAGGACCTCAGCAGAAAAACAACACGAACATCCAATCCTTACCCGGAGCTCGAACCCAGGTCCCTTTGACCAGTGGCCTAGCACGCTAACCACTCGGCCACAGAAAACTGAAAGCAAATGTTTTTCCTATCGTGTCAAAAGAGTTTGTAGCCAATTGGAATACTTGTATCTTTTTCACTTAAGATAAATGGCATTTTGAAGGGTAGCTTTGTGAACAACAAGTATACACTTTAAAGTTCAGAAGTGCCAGTGCGCGACACCATCCAATTCGAGCAGCAAAATTTTCAGATTCTCTTCCACATTCTTTCACAGTCTCTACCAACATTCAAAATGTTAATGCCAGGCATTTGCTCTAAGGAAGCAAGCACTACACGTTGTTCTTGAAACGGGATGCAATTTTTTCGAAATTCTCCGGATGTTTGGCTGAAATTCTTCGTAGTATAACGCGCCTAAAGCAACTGTATATGAAGCGTTAGATGTGCCACTGGATTTCCGTCTTCACTCTATATTACTATTCTGTTAAGTATCGAAGCGCAGACTATTAAAATGGTAGAGTGCCAGTCTCACTTGTGAGTCCTGCTTGGGTTTATAGGTTCGACTACTTATAATCCCATTTCAGAGTGCTATCCTTCGAATTCAGATTTTTGCGGGATGTAGAAATTATCCCGACAATTAATTTGATATTTAAATGTTAAAATACGGTAAGTTCCAATTTTTAGGTCGACTATTGTCAGTCAGTGGCTGAATGATTAACGTACTTGTGTGCGGATCAAAGGGACTTGCGTTTTAACACTGGATAAGGCATGATGGTGCTTTTTTCCTATTGCTTTTCGCTCCTAGTTTGTCAGTTTTTGGAAACAATGTTCCACCATATCTTCCGAATGTGATGGCTAAATTTATGTGTTTTATGCCCAAAGCTTGTGACACGGGGTATCATTGTCTGTAAAACATTTATTCCCATGCTTTCTTCCTCCCAAAATGGAGGTAAATGTGTGAGTACTCTTATACTATCATTCGAACGCGAGAGCCGAACGTAACAAATTGTGTGTCAAATTAAAACTTTTGACGTGCGGCGTGTTGTAGATGATAAATCCCCCCCCCTCGTGTGCTTTTTTTCACTCCTAAAGAGGGGAAATGTCAAAATGTAGAACTATATCTTCCGAATGCAAGAGCCCACTGTTACGAGTTAAGTATCAAATGACGGTCCCTCATATGGAGACAGTCATTAGTTATTTCGAATTTGCCTCCCCCTTCTTAGCCCCCAAAAAGGGATACAAATTTCGCGAAGTTCAATAAGAGTCGTATGTCAAATGAAAGTTGAAGATAAATATTTTCCGTTGACAAAGAAAATATATAAATTAAATAATAGCTGTCTTCCTAAATATGTATGTTTTCTAGGAAGATAGGAGTGAATTTACCTACTCAACAAGAATTGCCAGTGACCTACCGTCCTTTGAAGTGAATACGAATTCAGTGACTGATTGCACCATCGGTATTCTTTAGTTTAATTTTTTGCTTTATGAGGCTCACGTAGAAATATGTATTAGAAAGTTTTGAGCAGTAGCATATGTTATAAATGCAATATGTGTGTACTACTCGTACTGCTGTACGTTATTTTATTTTAAGAGTCAATGATTCTTATTCCTGGATACGTATACTTCGTGATTGACTCGTTTTCATATCTTATTTAGTTTCACTGGATCGAAAAATGAAAAAAAAATTTTTTTTCCCCACCATTTCATTATTATTAAATAAATATATTAATTCACATATCCACGCAGTCGCAATAAGCTTGTTTTTATTCTGAAACCGAGTCGGCGGCCTTTCCAAGCCCATTGGTGTCTCCTACTGACCGTGGGCAAGGCGGAGAGTTTTGCGGTGATAAATCTCAACGCTTGCCCAGCTGGGACTCGAACCTGGGAACTGCAGATTACGAGCGTGGCGTGTTATCGGCTTAGCCACCCCTAAAAGATTGGAACTACAGTGGACCTTCATTATAGCGCTGCTCGTTATACCGCGCACTCGGTTATAGCGCGGGCGATGTTCGCGATAAGTTCAAACATGTTTATACAGGTCCGTGCGGCGTTAGTGAGTATCGCATTTTATTGTTACTGCGTATTGAGTAATTGTGTATGTATTGAGTTCCTGCATGTATTTTGAATAGTGTTTAATTATTGTATGCATGATGAGTAAAAGAAAAGCTTACAGTGTGAAATTTATTGTCTCGTCACCGCGCCGCTCGGTATAACGCGGTTCACCTTATAACGCGGGTGTTGTTTCCCGGCCGACATGCGCGTTATATCGGGGGTCCACTGTACTATATTAGGGGAACACAAGCCACAGTGCCGCCTCATCCTACTCCTACTACGTGCGCTTATGGAATATGATCAATAATGTAAAGCGAACAGGTTTTTTTTAGTGTATTGGGGAAAATGCTAAAACGTTTCGTATTTTTTAATATTAACAAATAAAATTAGAACAACATAATATCATTAAAATGGAAATAGTGTTGCGAAACGTTTTTTACGTACACCTATAATAAATATATATGCAAATAATAATATAAAAGAAGATATGTTTTGCTTATGTGGTTAATAAATTGTTTGAAAAGTGCTAAAATATTGCTCATTTCCATGTAAGAAGTTTGCCTTACAGCACAGTTTAGAAGTTGATCCTATGAAAGCTGGTGGTACTATAATTGTTTTTAATAGGCACGTTCCTTTTCTTTGGTTAAAGATCTATACCAAAATACACTCAAGATGGCTTTAACATCTAACAGTTGTCTAGGAGAACTCCTTCATCCACCCTGTTCTTAGCCTTTACGATTCTTTTGATTTGTAGGCCATGTAACCCATTGTGTAGCAAAAGATGTAATCAGGAAGAAATCAAAACAACTAAAATAACATTATGCATTGATCGTTATTAATATGAAATACTAGTCTTTTTTTTTCATGTATGTTTAATGCGACTGTCTGTCATGGTTTTCGTTATCATTACTCAGTAGTCCATTTTGAATTACTGAACAGGAAAAATAGCAAATAAGAGAACATTCTGAAATCTTAAAAATTCTTCAGTGAACTTGGATTGATGATTGAATAAATTCAGTAAATTATAGTAAATTGATACGATTGTTGTAATTTCTGCTGTTTTTAAATATTCAAAGTAAACTTTCTTGAGCATTGTTTTAATACGTAAAGCAATGAATGACCTTGTGATCTTAAATTGGAACAGCTTTTTATTTCCCCATTTTTCTCCTGAAAAATGTTAGTCATAAAATAAACCCTTCTTATCACGTGTGTTCGTTCCTTTGTCTGATACGATGCTACTTCAAAAGCAAGATTCTGCAGTGATCATAATATAGATTTCCCAGAACGCATGCTTGATGCTCACGAAGCAGTCTTTGATAAGCCAAAAATATTCTTACATCCGAAGCCAGTCCTAGATGGCTCGGCACCATCACACTTCAGTAGTTGTAATGACTCACCTGTCTTGGGAACCTGAAATGTACATTGATTGCCAGCACATTTATTTCGAAGCATACTTGTTGATATAAAACCTTTTTCTAATAATGGCAATACAATACATGGAATAACCAGCGCATATGTTTTTTACTCACGTTATTTAAGCGATCTCTGTTATACCGAGGGATAGAAAGCATCATATGCAAACATGAAATAAAGCTGCTTATTAAAGCCTTAAGAGAAGAAGATAGATTCAGAACACACACATATATATAATGCATGTGATTTGTGCATAATTAGGACATTATAAATAATTTTATTTTGTGCTCAGTTAAAATGTTCTTCTTGTACAACAGTTAAATCGAATTAGACTAAAAATTTTCATAGTTATGACAATCTCCTCAATCATATATTGCTGAATTTTTTTGCTCATCAATTATGAACTTTATTAGTGCTACAATATAATATAATTAGTTATAACAACTTTATATATTGGCAAGTGCTTTCATCTATCAGCTTTTGTGTTGGAAGCACGTATATGAAAAAAAAAATTCCATATATTTTCATTACCTTTTTCGTTTACCTCTTTGCGGGATACATTTATAATTGTAAGGGTGGGCAGAAGTTGTTACCAATTTCACAATTTAATTTTTTTTAAATGTTTACCGATGTTGTCATATCACATGTGCTCGGTCGGCCCTTTTTTCTGCAAGAATACTCAGTTCTCAGGAATTTCTTGTACCATGCTCTGATGTTATGGGACGGTAGGTATACTGAGTTATTTTTATCATTGTTTATTGTGAGATTTAAATTTCATACAGTAGAGTCTCGATTATTTACCATTCCTTATTTAACAGACCCACTAAAAACGTTTGCGATAAAGGACCTTTTTTTAGCTCGTTTAAAAAAATAAGATTTTTTTTTCCCTTCTTGTTCGTCCGTAGCTTTTGATAACTTTTATTTGTTTTAAGAGATAAATGAAAAATTCTTTTTTGCTGGTAGATTGTAATAAAATGTTACTATTAGCATTTATTACTTTTATTCTTGTTGTTTTGCATATAGCCAGCCTAAGTTGCTCTTGCGCAATCATTACTATTCGAATTTGCTACTTTTATTCTTGTTTGGCGCAACATAGCGTAAGTTGTTTTTGCGCTATAAAACTCTTAACAACAATCATTTGCATATTTCGAATCTTCTATTAGTTTCGATTTCCATCATTATAGAGTGCTAAAGTTGTAAAGTGACGAAACTTAAATATTGCAACAGTCTATTTAGGCGATTGAGCTTGGTTTTTTGATGGTCAAGAGGTTTTCGTTCACAAACGTGACATACCTCTTCCTGCCTGGACGAAAGAAGGAAAATTCAACTTTTTTTTTAAAGCCAATATTCTATATTCGCCACAGGCGATTATCATTTATTTTAATACATAATATTTTACTAGATTTTGAGACCAAGTATAGTATTTCACGTATAGTTTTTAAGTATTTAAAAAAAACTGCATTTAGTTAATTTCATACTATATATATACATATATAATACATTGTATGTATTATATTCATCGATAAAACAGAATACTTATATGTTTAATACGCATAAAGCCGGTAATTGAGGAGGAGATCTTGATCAGCAGCCGATAGCTCAGCGGTTAGACAGAGCACATGACGTGTTATCAGGAGGTCGTGTATTCGGATCCCATCCACCCAATGACAATTTTCCCTCTACAATTATTTACAGAACGCTTTCAGTTGATTAATATTTATTGCATAAGGCCGTTCTATGTTCATCGACACTTTGGTTATCTGATCCAGTTTCTCCATAAGTTCTAAGGGATAATCGAAATTGTTGTATTCAATATCTTGACATTTTTGTATGTGATGAATATTAAATGTATATCTTTGAAAAAAGTGGGTCCATTGTTATCGAAATATTAAAGAGTTATATCCTTTTTACTTGTGAACGGCATTTTTTGCACACAATTGGCTAAATGGTCAGGTCGCAAGGGCATAAATTAGGGGATCTATTGCTAACTGTTACGAGATAGATGAAGGGCTCTTATGCACACAGAAACATGGTTTAATATTCCATATGGAATTTTTTAGTCCATCGGTGTCACCTTCCCCACCCAGGCAGAGCGAGGTTTAACAGAGAAAATATCAGTACAGGATGACAAATGCATTGGAAGTTTTAAACCTGGGATTATTGGACAAATGTCATTACGAGCTGACTTGACCCCAAAATATTGCAGGGAAGGCAATAGTTGAATTGCAATCCGTTAAATGTAACGTAAGGAAAACTATTCCATAACGTTGTGTATTTTCAAGTTACGCTATTTCGAATCAGCTAATAAATTTATATTTACAGAGTCATTTGTGTAAAAAAATAAAGAAAAAAAATTCATAATATGAAAATTCAAGTGCATTTTCTTTAGTGTAAAAGTATGACCCACTAACAAAATTTTCTGCGTATCAGCTACGAATTTGTCAATTCAAGTACTGACTATTTTGCAATAAAAATTACCAGTTCAAATCATGAATCCAGTAGCACATATTTAGTCAGTCAGTCATCAGAATTTCTTAAAATTATATTTAAAGAACTATTCATTAGATCAGTATTTTTTCAAATTTCCATGTCAAAAGTTATAATACTTCGACCAAAGCTTCGTATTTATACTAGGAAAGGTTGAATACCAGATAAAGACACATTTTTTGATACAGTCAGACTATGCTATGCTGATGTGACAAACACTATAGAAAAACGGAAATATTTTCAAAGCTGGTATTATAGGATGTTACAAAATATTAAAAAATTTGCTTATTTTTAATTTAATAACAGAAATATTTTGTGTAATAAATATATATTATGTGGATGAATTAATGTGTAAATATTAGAGGGCGATATCAGGGGTGGATTTACCGATAGACGACCTATTAGGCGCCCCCAAATCGTTCTCTGATTTTGTTGTATTTTGATTACATTATCATATTTTTGATTATATTATTATCAAAGTAAAAGGCTCATTTTTAGTGATAGCATAAAAAAATGTTTTCATAATTGTAGAGGGCATTTCAGCTACACACCATAGGGCCCCTAAATGCTGTTCCGCTTAAGGGTCCTGGATCTCTAAATCCGCTATTGGGCGATATTTGAAAGTGACTCTGTTTTATTAACTATTTAAGAGAGATTGTAGGATGGTTTTTTCTACTAACTCTTCGTGTTACATATATGATAAACAAATGAGGAAATATATTGACATTTTGATACACTGGTATTCAAATTGGAGAATAATGAATCATTGCGACTGCTGCCTATATAAATAGATGTATTATATAATCTATATATATGGGGCGGGGGTGGCTCAGTCGGTAGTGCGCCAGGCTCGTAATCTGTACTTCCCAGGTTCGAGTCCCAGCTGGGTCAGCGTTGAGATTTATCTCCGCAAAATTCCCCGCCCTGCCCACGGTCAGTAGGGGACACCGATGGGCTTGGAAAGGCCGCCGTCCGTCGGATGGGACGTTAAGCCGTGGCTCCGTGTGCGGGAGAGCCATACCCTGTGCACGTTAAAGAACACGCTGGATGGCCTAGACGGGAGGCTACCATCTGTCTCCCAACAGCTGTTCCAGTGTGTTCCCCTCCCCCAACCTTCTCTGAGCCTTCGGGGTCCATGTGACCTGGTCATTTAGCCCATGGTGTGCAAAAAAGTGCCGCTCAGAGGTAAAACAACCCAAATCTATATATAATATAAAGAGAAATATAAAGAGAAATGATATGAAATGTGGTGTGCATGTAATTTTGCAATTGGAAGAAGAAAATACAAATACATTTAAATGAAGTTAATACGAAGTTGAAAATTATGGTTGCTCTAAAAAAGCGGATGGCCAGTGTTACTACTCATTTCCGTTTCAACCAGCCTTGCATTAACTTGGGTAGCAATTTTATTCACCTGTTACGAAAGCAACATATGAATGATGTACCGTGAAGAGCGATAGGTAGGATGGAATCGTATCAGTTTCTGACGGAGACACTTAAATCCAGGACTTTTAGATATATTGCAAAATGTCTTAAGATTTTGGGGACAATTTCAAGAAACAGGGAAAGGTTAGTCGTAGACTAGGACAAGATCTTTCCAGGGGCACAACTATTCAGGACGACCACTATTTGTTTTTATCAGAAAGAAAACACATGGAAATCACAGGCAGCAGTCCCACGAGCTGTCAGTGGTCATAGGGACAACTGCCCCCTCGTTGATCCTCTCAACAGAAGCGCTCGTTTAAGGTGGTGCAGACATCACCTACGGAGCCCAGCCAGTGAGCAAATGTGCTCTTCACAATGAGTCAGATTTAGCTTGAACACCGATTCTCGACGTTTGTTCGTCTGGGAAGAGCAAGGACCTTTCCACAACTTCTGTAACATCAGAGAAAGTAACTATTTAGCTGGTGGTAGTGTTGATGGTCTGAGTTGGCATAGAACAGAGTTTCACGTCTTTCAGGTAGGCTCTCGGATTGCTCAGTGATGCAGAAACGAGATTCTGTCACATTCCTTCAGCCCATGTAAGGCTTTTCAGGGGTGCTCTTGCCCCTGATTTCATCTTTTATAGACGATAGTGCCCTTTCCCGTAGGGCTCCTTCAGTCGATGATTTCCTTGAAAGTGAAGATATTTATAGGATGGAGTGACCAGCCAGATCTCCGGATCTGAATCCAGTTGTGCATGTGTGAGAGGGGGAGACAAATTTCAGGACACCGTCTCCCTCCCAAAACCCTCCATGAGCTAAGATCTGTTGTTGAGGAATGGGGTTTGTGGTAATAAAAATGGGGTGTATGGTAATAAACCCCATTCCTCAACAACAGAGCTCATGGAGGATCTTAGCTCATCCCACCAACAGTATGAAAATGCGTTTTAGGAAATGTATGGCTGTCATGGGTGATTCAATCAACTTTTTAATATCTCTTATCTCCTGCATCCGCATTATGCACACCATTACGTAAACTCAGTATAATGTAGAACTCATACAATATGGAACAGCACTGATGCATTTTACACGATTTCGTCATCATATACTTGCTTTACTCAGTTTGTCACAGTTCCTTTTCCATTAAACATTCAATATATTTGTCGAAAACCATATTGAGTAACTGCATTTTTTTTTATTTTGAGCACCAGTTTATACAGGGCCAACGCTAGCTATTTTGCCCCCCCCCCCCCCCCCCCCCGGAGCGAATTTGTATTCTGCCGTCCCTATCCCCAAGTTCGATTTTGATATTAATGGCTAATTTAGCTAAATTGAATGTTATTTTTAAAAGCTTTGTTTATTAATTGAAAATGAAAATATATGTCGAAAAATAGGTCGTACTTACTCGAGTTTACTGCGGCTATAGTCGTTACTACGCAAATTTGCCGCCTCTAAATAAATGCCGCCCGTGCGGTCGCATGTACTATAACTCCCCTCCTTAGTGTAGTTAGCATTGGGTATAGTGGAAAGAAACCTAGATTCAAATCGCTGGTAAAGCGTATTTGGATTGTGGATTTTTGTGTTGTCTTTCTATCGAGATCTGATTTCTCTCGTACATTTCCACAATAGCGCTATCCACTTATCAGTCGTATAAGGAATTCTGTGTGTATTTTTAAAACAGCTCTCGAAAAGCAGACTCAAGTACTTTAAAAAAACTGGGCAAGTTTGAGATTGATAAATAGACAAAAGCAGCCCAAAGTGCGATGATTGGAATTGGACTCAAGTACTCAAATGATACTCAGACATGTAATCCACCACCAGAATTGGAAATTTTTGGATATACCACTGGTACCTAACATTATTCTGCTCAGACCTCTCTGATAAGTGAATCGTGAGTTATCCAATAGCAAATCTCTATTTTTTTTTCTCTTAGCAATATTTTTTTTTAGTTGGTGTTTCAATTTTGTAGTTCTTTATTCAAGAACAATGATGACGGCCAGTTTGCAATTGATGCAGTAACATATGCCGATTTCTAGGTTCTCTTTTAAACTGTATTATCGTCATTTTTTATGCGCATTTAATATACTCGTTTGTTTCGTTAACAAGCCACGCTACTTATCGGTAAAGATAGGAAGATTTGTTGGATTGGGTTGTTTTACCTCTGAGCGGCACTTTTTTGCACACCATGGGCTAAATGGCCAGGTCACATGGACCCCGAAGGCTCAGAGAAGGTTGGGGGAGGGGACCCACACTGGAACAGCTGTTGGGAGACAGATGGTAGCCTCCCGTCAAGGCCATCCAGCGTGTTCTTTAACGTGCAGAGGGTATGGCTCTCCCGCACACGGAGCCACGGCTTAACGTCCCATCCGACGGACGGCGGCCTTTCCAAGCCCATCGGTGTCCCCTACTGACCGTGGGCAGGGCGGGGAATTTTCCGGAGGTAAATCTCAACGCTGACCCAGCTGGGACTCGAACCTGGGAAGTACAGATTACGAGCCTGGCGCGCTACCGACTGAGCCACCCCCGCCCCGGAAGATTTGTTCACAGATATTAATTTGTTATTGCTATCTGTTAATTCTTCAATCCATTCTGTGCTCACAAAGAAGTGATTCCATGTGCAGAACAATATGTACATTAAAAAACGTGGGACTTGATGTGAGCCCTCTCATGGGGCTAATACTGATCCAGTGGGTGTCTTTTTTACTCTCTGTTCTGCGTGTTCAGTAGTTCGAACCTTGCCAATTAGTCCATTTTACAACAACCACCTATCATATTGGCGCATAAGTAAAATGAGTACGACATATATCGAATATGCGAAGTATCTCAGATATAATTGGATTGGGTGTCAGTAGAAAAGTTTAGCCATTTGCTTTGGCGGAGCAACGAGTTCTGTTTACAGGTTGCTCATTTCGGCTATCATGCAATTGTAAGGGAAGCAAACTCATGGTTAGTACAGGTGAATGAAACGTGGAGACGAGCCATTGGAAAAAATAATTGTAAATTAAAATCAGAGACAAGTGGCTTCTGCATGATAGCTGTTTTTGTATCCTTTTAAAATGGTTTGCGTATCATCAGTTGTTTTCCATGACCAATTTTACTTTACCACATAATTCCGAAACGATGCTGCTGCAACAAATATCAAAGCATATTGTAGGTAAATGCACAATTCTTGCAAAACCTGCTCGTGGGATATTTTCTTTAGTTCTATTTTTTGCCCTTTGGAACAGAATTGTTGCAGCCAGCGTATGTAACCTAGCAACTGATTTTGAAGTGCATCCTTGCCTGAGGACAATGCGGACATAAGTCAATGCAACATAGATTTGTGAATACTACAAAGGCAAAAAAATGACTGAGCTGGCGGAACTAAGGATCATACGCGGACGTAATGTGACACTTCAGAGACAAAGAAAAGGCATTGTGAGAGGGGAAAAAACAGATGATGGTAGCTTCCATAATGCTGAAATTTCCTCTTTCTTTTGTCATACCTAGAAGTAAGTATAGAGGCAATTTTAAGTGAACTATCGCCGAAGTAATTTAGAATTTTTTGGAGCCGATGTTCTGCAGTCATTTGAAAATGTTCATACTTTCAGAAAAGTTGAAAGTAAGCATGTTTAGTTTTATATCTCAAAACGTTGCTTGTAAATTTCTTTGCATGCATTTCTTTAGAATGTTTTGCTTCTTCTAAATTATTTTAGAAAAAAATATGAAAGGTTGTTTTGTCCTTGGGGGCATTTTTTTTGCTACATAACGACCAAATTAATATTTAGAGAATACCAAATTACACGGATAAGTTGGCTCAGTGGGGAGCGCGCCAGGTTCACAATCTATAGTTCCCAGATTCGAACCCAAACTGTGCCAGCGTTGAGATTTATCTCCGCCAAACCCACCCTTCGAATTTGGTACTTAATTTTAAAATATTCATAAATGTTTTAATAAAATCGTGCTAAATAAATTTTTTATCCTGTTTAAAATTTAGATAGTTTGTAGCTTAATATTTAGCAAATTAAATCACTTAAATCTTTTACACTTAAATCTTTACACATATTTCTCTCTTTCCCTCCTGTACAATGGCTGCCCTCGCCTGTTATATCAAGGAGATTGCTTTGACAGGAGACTTCCATATGTCTTCTAACAACTGTTCATTGGATCTCTCCCCAACTTTCTCTGAGCCCTTTGGGGTCTTTATGACCTGGCCATCCAGTCCATTATATGCAAAAAAAAAAATTCCTCACAGAGGTAAAAAATGACGCAGATACAAAAGAACCAAATTGTATTTTGTGATATGAAACATTTCATTGCTGTAACGTATTAATTAGGACGTACTGAAGATCTGTTTATATGAGTGTTTTAATGATTTGAGAAACGCTAATCGTACACATTTCTAATAGCGGTTTTTTTTTTACATTCCTCGTTATTGATCCAAAAATACTGTGTAGTGCTTGTTGCTTCGTTGAATTTAACGTTACGTTACGAAGTGCTTGCTTGCATGACAACTGCCACAGGAAGTTTGTTGAGAAGGAACTTCCTTCACTTTCTTTTTTAACTTGACTGTCGCTGACAACTTGCGTCCTTCATAACTATGGTATCTGATTATGATTCTTCCTTAAACACACAGTAAGTATTGCTGACATTGAAAATGCTGTAGCTCTAATGCACATCGAATGCTATTATGTCATAAGGAACATGATGCGAAATGCATTTATCGCAGCTGCCTATTGTGATTTAAATAAACCTAAGTTTCCATCCGTTTTCTCCAAAGCTGTCCTTCGGTTTCAAAAAGAGTTATTGTATTTTTTTATCAGTGGTAGCAGGCGATCTTTTGATGTTTTATATAAGTATTTTCCTGCTGGGGGTGAGCAAATGGAACTTGGGATTTAATAGCTAGTAATAAACAGAGCCAGCACCAGGTGTGGACCCTACACTGTAGTCAACCCCAACAGTTGTTTAACAGAACAAAATATACATATTTAAAAATTAAATGGTAAAAGTGTGTGTTGCTGACTGAGGAAAACATCGAATTTCCAAGTCGTATGTGGTGATTCAGAACGAGCAACGATGCTCCAAATATAATCTTTAGCAAACACATAAATATTCCTCTGTTGAGAATTTTCACAATTCTAATTTTTATGCCTTTTAATATCACTGCTCATTTCTACTATATAAATTTTAGTTTTTCTGTTCTGCAATTTGGAGCTGATGAAATGTATATCGGATTTGTTTTTTTATCTTTACATCCCTAGATTCTACTTTATTTCGTAGTCGTCTGAACAAGTTACAAATAAATGAAATTATCGAATATTGTACAGTTTCAGTTTACAGTAGTTTCATTTAGGAGAGCTGTTTATTGTTTTAATAGAAAATAGCTTTCATCAACAGTTACTAGAAAGAGGTTATTTGGGCTTCACCTTCCCCCCATCCAAAAAAAAGGGGGGGGAAACGAGGATTGATCATGCGAGTCGTAGTAGTTCCGAAAACTAATGTTTTTAGTGACAAAATAAAAAAAATGTAAATTGAAAATTTTTTAAATTACATATCTACTAGAAAGTAAAAATCAAAGCATTCCGATGGTGAAATCACATACTGAATTCGTATTCCCTTCAAAGGAAGATAGGGCGCCTATTTACCTACTGAATAAAAGTTGCTGGCATCCCATGTTCCTTTAAAATGAATACGAATTCAGCGAGTGATTTCACCATCGGTATGCTTTACTTTTTTTTAACTTTTTATGAAGAAATATATTTTTAACCATTTAGCAGGTGTAACTATTTTACAATTGAAACCGGTGGCGTAAACAGGATTAGCTAAAATTTTCGAAGTTTTTGGTGCGTTTTATATATTAAAATGTTTAAAAAATGAATTGATGAACTAATGATTTCTTAAGAATAAAATTTCTTCAGGCTACGCCATTGTTTGAAACTATTGTCTTCGGACTGCAAGAACTTCAAAACATGCAATTTACAATAATTATTGAAATATAAGTTTTTGAATTTTATGTATTCTATATATTCATTTTTTTGCCATTCAGATCTGAGAAGACTAATCTTTGTCCTTCCTAATTTGAAGCCTTGATACTCTGCTGTCTCGTTTAGCCTGCACTTATTATTGGCATTGCTTTATTTACATATTCCACTGTTTAAAGCTTCTACCCAGATTAAAATACATGACAGTAAGTCATATTTTTTTAAAAGAGTTGAAATGCATGCTAAATAAATATAAAACTCTTTACTACTGTTACTCATTAATCTTTTGATTCGTTGGATTCGAAACCTTTATAAATTTTGGGTGAATTTATTTCTGGAATCACTATATTGAAGAACCAAGCTAAGTTTGAAGTCATCCAAGTATCTGTTTTGTAATAACACTTTATTTATATAACTAATGCCCTCGAGAGTTCTGCAGTATCCAAAACTGTCATCTGATATCTCTCCGATTTCTTGTACATTGCGTGTTACCAGTGGTCGCTTCTCATGGCCGCAAATGTTGCATACTGACCCCTTTTGCGTCAGGCTGCACGTTAGCTCTCAAAACCTGGTTACGCCGTTTCGAGACGACACGAAAGCTGTATTTGCATCGTGTACTATGTTGTACTAGCAACAGCAGGGCATTGTCCTAATGTAAACATTCAGCCTTAAGTCATATGCATCTAATTATTGACATGTCCTAGTACGTTTTGTCTAGAAATAAACTTTAGATTTCTATTTTTTATTCATATATTTCGGTTTTTGACCAATACTATTTTCCTCGTCCATCATTTAGATGGCAGTCATCCATCAGAATATCCATCTTCGGAGAGTAACGCGCTATGCGTCGATTAAAAGCTTGTGACGTGGGGAGTGTCGCAGGTTTAAAAAAAATTTACATCTATATGCTTTCTTCCAGCAAAAAAAGGAGGTAAATGTGTAATGGATTGTTAGATTATATATTTGAAATGTGAGGGCCGAACGTAAGAAGTTTGTGTCAAATGAAAATTCGTGACATGGGGAGTGTTAAGGCTATAAAAATTTATCCATGGTGCTTTCTTCCTTCCTAAAAAAGGAGGGAAATGCGTTCTTCTGCTACATCTTCCGAACTCTCCCCATGAGGAGATATCTCCTCATATGATGACATGAGCGAGGGCCCATGTCATCATATGAGTTAGGTGTCGAAAGCTTCTCGTGTATGAACCCTTGTATGCTTCTGGGAGTTTTGGTCCCCAGCCTTCCCCCCCCCCCCACCCTCCCACCCAAAAGGATGGATTTTCGTGGACTACCTCAAATCACACCTTTTCTGCCTTCCTCACATCAAAAAATGGGGAGGGAAAAGGGGTCAATCTTTTAAGATTTATACGTCAAATGAAAGTTTTTGAAGATGGATCTTTTTTTCGACAAAATAAAAAATGTAAATTAAAAAAATCAAAAAAGTACCCGTTCTCCTATATGTGCGCCCTAAAAAGTAAAAATGAAAGCTTAAGCGATGGTGAAATCGTTCACTGAATTCCTATCCACTTTAAAGGAAAAGTGTTCGCCTATATACCTACTCAACAAGAATTGCAAACGCTCTGGCCACCTTTGAAGTGAATAGGAATTCAGTGGTGACTTCATCGTAGGTATGCTTTAGTTTCAATTTTTACTTTTTAAGAAGCACACAGGAAGATAAGTATTTTTTAAATATTTTAATTTACATTTTGTTTTCGATATTGGGGCATTCTGCTTAATGCAAATTGCCTGTTTTTTAAGGATATGGCAATGAAATTTCTCAGTGTAATAGTCGTCGTTCTTTTGTAGACGGCAAATTTTTACATGCCATCACAAAAAAAAAGTGAAAGAATAAAAACGATGATGATTTTATTTGAAAAAATGCATGTTTCAGAACACGTTAGACAAGTTTCAAAGTATGCATATGTCTGACAGTTCAATGAAATATAAATGAATACGAATAGCAGATGTGATACTTCACTTTTGTACTTTGGGGTTGGGTTGTTTTACCTCTGAGCGGCACTTTTTTGCACACCATGGGCTAAATGGCCAGGTCACATGGATCCCGAAGGCTCAGAGAAGGTTGGGGGAGGGGACCACACTGGAACAGCTGTTGGGAGACAGATGGTAGCCTCCCTTCAAGGCCATCCAGCGTGTTCTTTAACGTGCACAGGTATGGCTCTCTCGCACACGGGGCCACGGCTTAACGTCCCATCCGACGGACGGCGGCCTTTCCAAGCTCATCGGTGTCCCCTACTGACCGTGGGCAGGGCGGGGAATTTTTGCGGAGATAAATCTCAACGCTGACCCAGCTGGGACTCGAACCTGGGAACTACAGATCACGAGCCTGGCGCGCTACCGACTGAGCCACCCCCGCCCCATTTGTACTTTGAGGAATTGTTCTTAAAGTATGCAGCACCTCAATGGGGTTAGTGATTTTGTTGAATGCCGCGTTACCTGGGGATTTGAAGTGGTGTTATGTTACGAAATGCTTATTTCTGAGTTTAGAAAATTTTATATAAAATAAATATCAGCTAAATTATTAGAGGATTTAGGTTGTTTTACCTTTGAGCGACTCTTTTTTGTACATAATGGACTAAATGGCCAAGTCACAAGGACCCTGGCGGCTCAGAGAAGGTTGGGGGAGAGGCCCATCTTGACACTGTTGTGGAAGACAGATGGTAACCTCCTGTTGACCAGCGCGTTCTTTAAAGTGCACAGGGTGTGGCTCTCTCACACACAGGACCACAGCTTAACATCCGATCCGACAGACGATGGCCTTTCCAAGCACATCGGTATCTCCTACTGACCGTGGGCAAGGCAGGAGTTTTGCAGAGATGAATTTCAACGCTAGCCCAGCTGGGACTCGAAACTGCAAATTACCAGCCTGGCGCGCTGTGACTGAACTATCCCTGCCCCAATTATTAGGGGAATAATGCAAAGTAATTACACTAGCATAGCTAAATTGCATTTTTAAAATAAAATTACTATTGTAAATTGAAGAATAAAATTTAATTAATATTAAAATTTTATTATATTTGAAAAAGTAAACAGTTTTTTTATGGTTTTAGTGGCGTTATTAGAATGATGAATGGGGAGAGCGAGCTGAAGCTCCACCTGCAGTTCTTACTATACTGAAGATTTTTGTCACTGTTGTGTATTTCTTGCTTGTGGAGGAAGTTCATGAGTGTTGAGCTAACACATTTTGAGAGATTTTGGGTTTGGGTATAAGGAAATTTGTGCTCTATGAAACAGTTTTACTTTGACCACTGATGATTTGTCTTTCTTAGGCAAGGTCGTCGGAAAGCTCACGTTCATCCACTGAGACCCAGAAGCTTCGAAAGGTTGTGCATCCTTCTTTGTTCTAATACCTTTGAAAGGGCTACTAACTAGAGCAGGGCATTGTTGCCGTGTGATGATGTTCCACTGGATAGAGTCGTGCGACAAAATACCTGCTCATCACTTATGTCATGGGCTCGTTATAACCATCACGTCAAAAATTCTATTGTGTGGGAAGATGATCCTCATGCAGATTGCGTGTGGAGCTGATCGGTATATTTCGTGTAGCCTGTGGATCTAAATTAGGTATCGTACATATGAACTATTAAGATTGTGATGGTCACGTTAACCTTGTTGAAAAGTGTCATTCACATTGTTAGCCGAAGTTCCACCTGTTTTACTAATGAAGTTTTAGTCGCTTTGAAATTGTTGGTAGCTGTGCATCTCATTTGATCATAGACAAGTTCACGAATAGCAAGCAGCACTGTTGCAAGAAAACGTAAGGAATGTTATGATAGGAGTAAGTCAGTGTTTGTTCAACTTATCGGAGTATAATAATTTCAGGGAAAATGAGTAATTCTTTTTCCAAAGTTGTTCACAAAATTTGCCCTGAAGCAGTATCAAGATTATGTTTATGCTTACAAGAATTCTTGGTTCAAAAGTTACGAGATCCGTTTGTTTCATTAACGGTATATTCAATCGACTTTCATTGTCACAGTAATAGCTGAAACCTTGCTATTTGGTTGAGTGAGTTGTACTGATGCAAGAGATCCAAGCCCGTTGTTTAAGGTCATGTTATGATGTCCGTTTCAGAAATGACTCAAAGGTCAGGTGGCTTCCTGTGGTAAATGAATACTCTTGGCGACAATCCAAAATGTAAGAGATGTTCGTAATGGTGCAGGTAAGGTATTACTCATAATGCACTTCCCGTCGGTAATTGGGCCTGAAAAAGCTTTTCTTTTGCAGTTAACGTTAATCATTGCATTTTGAGTAGTCTATCATCCGTTATGATGTGAATGTTTAAGTGACATATAGAGTATCAGAATATATGTAAAAAGAAGAAATAACTAATAGCGAAATTTCGGCCAGTTTTTTTAACACTCGTTGAATTTTCACTTTGGTAATAAAGAACAGATTATATGTTTCCCGGCTTGGTTAACTAATTAGCTGAATTCAGTTATCCAATTGTTATCTCAATAATCGTAGGTTGTGTTTGTTTAATTATTCGATAATGTAGTAATTATCAAATGTGAGTAGTAAAACGATTTGTATTTAGAATGTGTTTTCAGTAATGTGAAATAGTAAATTTGAATTCGGCACATGTAGAAACAGTCCCCGACAAAGGGGTTGAAAAAGGGGGCAATTGAACAGGAAGCCAATAACATGATGCTAATAGAAAATGATGAAATTTCTAGGTGATAGATATATAAACATACTCAATAATTTAAAATAATTCACAAAGTTCTGTTTTAGAGAACTATGTAAATTTTACAAGGATAATTTTTTTTTAATTTAGAGACTTTTTTTGGTTTCGCAGGGGCCTGCATTTTCTGTCAGTGACTCTGCCTGTAGGTCCTCTAAAAGAGTAATTTTCGACATATGGTCAACTTTATAGGTTTTGCTATACACGGTTTTAGGTAGTGAGCACAAAAATATAAAATTCTTATGACGATGCTAAATTGTAGACGAAAATCAGCTACTAAATCATAGTGATGACTATAATATCGTCTATTCATTATTTATCCTGATAGTTTATTAGTGTAATATTAACTTTGAATCTGTAAAATTTTAAACTGAGTTAACTCTTTTTCTCCTGAAAGAACTGACTAAACTATTTCAGCTTATTCTTTTATCTCCAGAGCTATTGTTCTGATATCTCTTTCAATATGTATTTTGATCAGTCTTTTAAAATATCCATATGCTTTATGGGAATAGTTAAAGAAATTTGCATATAACGAAAATGAAAGTACTGTGAATTCGGAAATAGAAAATAAAATGATGAATATGAAAAATAAAATTGAAAAATTGCTAATATTCCTTGTTGTGTAACTTATCACTGTTTCTCGTTTTAAGTTTTTGCTTCAAATAAGACTATCATTGATCTTCGGAGGCCAACGGTTTTCTCTCGTCTGCTTTCTCGTCTAAACCGTGTATATCTGAAGTGTAAATTATTTTGTATGGTAGTATTAACAGCAAATTAAATAGCTATCCATTGTTTGATATAAATTGTTTCCGTGGTGTTTACAGGCAAAGGAACATCTCTCTCATTCCTATTACGAAACATAAATAGCGGGGAGAAAAAAAATGTATAGACAAGCATGTGGTGCGTAGGTGAAACCAAAGCCTTCCGAGCAACTTCGGGAGTGCTCCACCCAGTAAGTGGGTGAGGACGGAATGCAGGGTGAACACCACCTGCCCTCGGGAGTCAACGGTCCTTGAGTGTGGGTAGGTGAAATAGAAAATCAGGAATATGATTTGCGCCACTTGCACTAATGCTGCGGGTTAGGAAAAATCGTTAAGACTGCTCAATGTATCTACACTTATTTTTAGGCATGTGGTCAACTTACAGGTTTTGATGTACATGGTTTTAAGTACTGAGCAGGAAAATATAAAAATTCTTATGAAAATGCCAAATTGCAGACGAAAATCAGCTACTAAATCATAGTGATGACTCTATTCGTTACAGATCGGATTCAGCGCATCCTATTCTACGCTAGAATTTTTTTAATTCTTTTGTGAAAATGCAAAATTCTTTTCTCTAAATTATAAAGTAAGTAATAAATAAAGTGCGGAATTTCGTACAGATTAGCAACAGAAGCTATTAATCGGGCTCTGCTCTTCCAAAATATTACTCAGCGGAAAACTTATAGTTGATGCCCTTAATTCAATTTTAGTATTCAGGAATTTACTTTCAATATTTTTCTTTAATGATAATCAAAATGTTAGGAAATTTTCTACCAAAATGTCTCAAAAGCTGTAAACCATATTGACAGAATTTGACTTGCTTTTTCAATCTTCCCATTCTCCTTCACAGCGGATTGAAGTCCGTTGTTCTCTACCCAAAATTTTATCAACTACATTTCAAACTCTGCATATTATAAAACAAAATTTAATGCATTTATCTGAGCCTGATTTATACTACTTGTGCCTAGGGGGCGTTGTCCTGTTTTTTTTTTTATTTTTTTATTTTTTATGAAAATACAGAATTACTTTCGAAATCGTAAAGAAAGTATATAATGTACTCGAAATAGGTATAAGGATTTTAAAGATCAGTAAGTAATGCAGTTTTATTTCCAAATGCCACAGAAATAATGTAATAAATTACTATGTATAAAATGTGATTTTTAATATTGAGTATAGAGTAAGTAACATATAGGCTTGTCAGAAGCAAAATCGATTAACTCCAAATAAACTTTATAAACCTTCTGAATAAATTTCCAAATGAAAATATTTTTTAGAATAAGTTTCTGCAAATAAAGCTCCCATGGATTGGTCATAATTTACCGCCATCGTAGTATGATTCCTAACGATGATTCATTGCACAAGACTTTTTGCTTATATGGACACCAGTGGCATAACAAAAGCATAAATAATCTCATTAAAGCGGGTGTAGTGCCCGATGCTGGGTAAACTACTAATCTACTATTAATTTTATTGCTTGTTTTCGAAAGAAACTAATCGTTTTTTTGCTAAATCCATTGGCATAGATGTGTAAGCTAATGTTTTCGTTAGCATTATAGGCGAAAACCGTCCCGTGGCCGAGATGGTTAGCACGCTTAGCTATTGATCTAAGGGACCTGGGTTCAAGCCCTGGATAAGGCATGGATGTGTGTGTGTTGTTTTTCTGCTGAGGTCCTGCAATCCTCAGACTTTCTCTACGGCATATAACTGACAGGCTCCTGTCAGACCTCTGTGGCAAGCAGCTGCTGGAAAGGGTATTTATTTTTATATAGGCGAAAACAATCTTTAGGCACCTAACAATACCTTCTATTCGTGGTATATTTATATTAGTATATAGGCATCATGTAATTTGTTTGCCTCTTTTTATCTCTTTTTTTAATAGATGGTTAATCCTTACCGTGTAAACCGAGTCTGTAATCGTGTATAATCGAAACTGGGTGCATTCTTTTGGCCGTGTAAAACCTAAATCGTGTAAACTAAGAACCGTGTAAATCGCTGTATAGGTGTAATGAAAAATTAATAATGCAAACAACAATATAACAGATATAGAAAAATAAAGACGAAAACTGTTGTATATGTTTATTTTATTAACTCTTAAAAAAAAGGGATTCCTCTAAATTCGGATTCTTTTCGTAAGTTTGTAAATTAAAATAAAATATAAATTACAGTTGAAGAGAATGGATGTTAATGAATTGGAATGACTACTGATCCAGTTTTCCTGTTGTCGTTTCACAATTTCGTAAGTGAACATCTTTCACCACATTCAGTTTTCCCAAATTGATGTTCCCTGTGTTCAGTTATTGTCCTGAAATAAGATCTTGTTAAGCGTCATCAATATCTGTGATGCGAGTTGCGCATTCGCTTTCAGGTTAAAATGAGTTCACCTCTTTCTCGGCCATTGCGTCCGAACGATTAAGGTCTGCTGTTGCTGACGGTCAAATCCCCTGGAGTAACTGCTATCATCCATATGCGAGTGATAAGCAATACTGGACGGAAGTGTGTCACGAGTGCAGTTTGCGAAGCATCGGCTAATGCTCCGATTCAGGTAATTGGCAGCCGCTTTTCCTTTTTATTTCCGCGTGAGTATTCACTAAATGGATTTCGTGGTATATTGATTGGAAGAACTTTAGGGTTTGATTTCATCTGTTACAGAATGACCTCTTTACTCTGTAGCATCGTAAGTTGGTAGCATTTCTATCTCGTAAAAGTATGAAATATTAAGAGTGGACAAAAACTAAGAAATTAATTTCAGTTCAATGGGAATATAAATATATACGAAGCTTTTAAATTACAGCACTGTATGATAAGATAACCACAGATACACTACTCGCGATGTTTATAATAGATGGCACAATATTTTATTCAGGTATATATTCAAATTGTATATCTATAACATCAAATATTTATAGTTCCGATTTAAAATGTCTTGTTATCTTTAGTGACCGAATTTATTTGGTGATGGAAGGTTATTATTTTTCGTGCAGAAATATATAGAGAACGTGGAGGATAACTTATGACTCATCAAAGGTTTCTATCCTGCTGCTATTGTACTAGCAATACAAAAATGTAGCCTGATCAATTTGAAAAAGGATTTTAAATGTGTAACTCAGCGGCCACCTATTGGGTACAGTTCCATGTTCTCTCAATAGTAACTCAGATACAAAACTCAGTAACTTCTTTAATAAGCTTTATATGAAGTAGCTAATATCTTTAATTTTATGAGCTATGAGCCTAGGGCTTATATCTCGAAGTCTAAAATAGTGCCTGACTGGCAATAACAAATGTTAAAAAACATAAATCCAAAGGAGCAACAAGGGCAAAACAAATTTGCTAAAAAAGCACAACTGAAAGTTAAACATGCGAGTGTCAAACACACAATTATCTTTTGACGTTTGAACCGGTTGAAAACCAAGGGATCGTAATGGTTCAAGCATCCTTAATCCTGTCATTTATCTTATCAAAAGATGCAACAAAATCAAAGGCTAGAATGCTTACTGAGATTCTCTCAGTCCAATCCTTAGTCATCTTAAATTTAAGACGAAATGTTTTAACATTGAGCAATTCGAGCCCCGGATAAGGCATGGATGTATGTGTCGTTTTTCTGCTGAGGTCCTGCCAACCTCTCAGACCTACTCTGGCATATAAACTGACAGGCTCCTGTCAGACCTCTGTGGCAAGCAGCTGCTTGAGGGGGTATTTATTTATTTAATATATTACCCAAATTCAATTTCCTGAAGAATTCCAGGATCTTTTACTTCCTTAGCAAAATCAAACGTTTCTTCCTCATTTTCTTTGCTCTTTTTATTTGGTACATTAACTGTGGCCTTCCCTTTTTCTGAAAGCTTAGTAATTGGTGGAGCAATATTAGATTTTCCTGGAATCTCTTCAGGAAGTCTGGTAGCTTGTGCGTAGGTCTTATTGGGTTGTACATATTGGGGTACCTTATGTTTACCCTTCTTGGGGTTTTCCAAAGGTACTTCTCTATTAGCAAGTTTGGGAAAGAGCTCATAGCCTCTGTAATTTGCCGTGTGCTCTTTCTTGCAGTTAGCACAGGATTTTGGACCATCCTTATGTGCCCTGGCACACGTAGTAGTAAGATGGTTGCCAGCGCATTTGACACATCTCGGGGTGTTGAAGCAGTTACCTTGAGTGTTTTGTGTTGATCCTTTCCTCCTTTGAAAGAACCCAACAGTGATCGTTAGATGGAAAGGATCAGTCAGGTTGAAGATCTGTTTGTTGGCATCAGTTTTTGCCAACTCAATGAGAAATATAGGTAATGGAATCTTGTCCCTGTATCTCTTAAGTTGAGAAATCTTAAGGGTTATGAAGCCCATTCCGGACAACTCCTGGGCCAGGTCTTCACAAGCAATGTCATCAGGAATGTTCTTGATGATCACTTTCAAATTCTTTTCTGACTTAAGTTTGTTTGTATGAAAGATAAACTTTTCTTTTTCAAAAAAATTGATAAATGTTCTATAGTCTTGGCTACATTTTGTTTGGACTCTAATGGTCTCACCAGTTTTTTTGCTGTAAATGCTTCGAGAGCCAATATAACCAGCTTCTTGTGAGTATTCAGCCAATTTTTAGGTTGCCTCAAAACTATTAGGGGTATTTTGTCCCTCTTAACTGTAGTCTGAAGCGAGGAAACGTTCTGTGTTTGTGAGGATGTTCCTACATCATCACTTATGTCATATTTTTTCGTCTGAAGCACACTGACCTGAGTAAAGAGTACTTGTTTTGACCAGTAATGCATCTGTTTTTAAGGACCTTTTGCATCCCTTTTTTACAGGTTTGAATCCTTGGACACAGTCATCTAACTTGCTTTTGTCATTATCTTCAATAGGTGAAAATTCCATAATATCAACATTGGTGGCAGCAATGAGCTGCATAGTAGCATCACTGTTACAATCTTCAGAGCAATTGTGCTCTTTAACTCTTTTTTCCAAATAGAATTGCTGAAGGATGGCCTGGTTGAATTCTTCAGCATGCTCACTACTCATATCATTAATAATACGAAGTGGTGAAAGGAACTCAATCTTGTTATTGAATGCTTTTAAAAATTTCTTTTGCTGATTAAGCTGTTAACAGCTTTGCATAATTTTCCCAGAATCAGAGCTCTTTGAGCGGACCGGAATGACGTACACCAGAGCCGTTGCATTGTTCTAATTTTCGAATTCTTGTATCTCTAAGCGGTCCGATTCAGAAATATCGAACTGTGGTGCTGACATTTCGAAATTGCATGTGATTTTCACAAATCAAAATAATCAAAATTCAGATTATAATTTTATTTATATAAGAAATGTAAATCCTTGTAAAAACTTTTACAAGTTATGTTCAATAACAATTTATATCACATACTAAAACAGGTTATAGGTATATCAAAAACAGTTGCAGTTTGCAGTTCAAGACAAAGTAAAATGCTAACCAGTATTTACTGAAAGTAACGATCACAGAATTTATATACTGACTTGTAGATAATTATAGAAATAAATGTAACAACAATGTGCACTATATAATACAATGTATACTATATAAACACAAAATTAGACACAGTAAATTCAAATAATTCGAAACTTAATTAATTATAGAATTATAGAAGATTCCTTGAAGGGAACTGTATAACTTGTAAAAAAACTTTAAAATAAAAAAAATACCCCCTCAAGCAGCTGCTTGCCACAGAGGGAACGTAAGTTTAAAAGTTTCTAAATAAGATAAAATATATTTAATCTCCAAGAGAGAGATTAAGAGCGAACAATAAAAAATGCATTCAACAACTGCGACTTTGAAAATATGTAGAGATTTTAAATTGAAATCCTTAAAATCCTAAACATATTCTAACAATTTAAATAAAATGCCTGTCGACCAAGGGCTACATCGGGGTTGGATACCCGATCTCGCCCAAGGCTATTAGGCAATTTAAGTAAAAGTTTAGCTAATTAAAATTAACTTCTTGGAACTAGCCAAAAACAGTCTGCTTTCTTCCAAGTCTGAGCTCCAAGTCCTCTTATATGAAATATTTGATACCTTAGGAGTGGGGGTGGCTCAGTCGGTAGCGCGCCAGGCTCGTAATCTGTAGTTCCCAGGTTCGAGTCCCAGCTGTCAGCGTTGAGATTTTCTCCACAAAATTCCCGATCCTGCCCACGGTCAGTAGGGAACACCAATGGGTTGGTAAAGGCTGCCGTCCGTCGGATGGGACGTTAAGCCGTGGCTCCGTGTGTAGAAGAGCCATATCCTGTGCATGTTAAAGAACACGCTGGATGGCTTTGACAGGATGCTACCATCTATCTCTCAACAGCTGTTCCAGTGGGTCCTCTCCCCCAACCTTCTCTGAGCCTTCGGGATCCATGTGACCTGGCCATTTAGTCCATGGTGTGCAAAAAAGTGCCGCTCAGAGGTAAAACAACCCAACTGATACCTTAAATTAATTTTTTGAGCTCCAAGCCTAGGACTTATATCTCGAAGTCTAAAATAGTGCCTGAGTGGCATTAACAAAGTTAAAACACGTAAACCCCAAAGGGCCACAAGGGCAAAACAAATTTGCTGTAAAAAGCACAACTAAAAGTTGAACATGCGAGTGTTAAACATCTTAGGATGCTTGAATTGGTTTAAAACCAATGGATCATAATCAGAGATCTAATTATATCATAAGGATGATCTCCACTGTCTCGAAAAAGGTCTGCGCGAGCTTTCGAATATGAATGTATACGTGGTCAGTGCTCAAATCAGTGTGAATGGTCTTGTTTTTCACAAACCAGGGAGCGCTGACCACAGATCTGAGGATTTTATTTTGGAAGCTTTGAAGCCTCCTGACATTGGTGTTGGTAGTATTACCCCACACTGGTGAGGCATATGTCAGGAATGGCCACAGAAGAGTCATAAACAAATAATTTCTTTTCTGGAGGCAGTTTTGATCTCAGCACCTTATCAGGGGTGCATGTTTACATCTGATTATATGAAATAATGTGACTGAAGATAATTTAAAGATCTCAATTAAATCTATTTCAATCGCGGTTTCCAATAAATGTTTTCAGTATTTCAAAAATTATGGAAGTGAAGCATTTAACAAGTTAGCTCGTTTTGGAAAAACATTCAAAATCGCCGAAATTTAACATAATTATTTCGATAATTGTTAAATATTACTGTTATACGTGTTAGTAAAGTTTAGAATAACGGTTAGTGCTTTCGTTTAAACTTTTTATTAACTTTTCAGAGAGATTATTTAAACTGACTTGTTGCTGTTAAATATTCCAGTTTCCTTAACTATCTAAACACCGAATGAAGATTGTTGAAAATCGAGTTGAAAAAGATTTGACTAAGATCTTTAAATTTTCTTCAGTTGCATTTTTTTCGTAAAAAGCTTATTTAAAAAGTTACCGAGTTTGTATCTAAGTTACTCTTGACATAACATAGAACTGTATCTATTAAAGTAGTCGCTGAATGCATTTTGAATAAATTTCTGCTCAACTATTTGATTTATTTAGCCTAATTTTTGTATGAAACATAATTGTCAATTATGTCTTCATTATACAAGGGCATGACTTTATTTTGGACATCATTAAGCAATTACATCTACATTATGTGGTTCGTGAAGTTTCTCGCTAGCCATAAAAGGTTGTCCACTCCAGATGTAAAGCTTTTGACCTCATTTCTCATTATGCACCGGATCTACCAGTCGCAGAAGAAAATGCCACCAAAATACGATTACAGTAGTGCACTCTGCAGTTAGCAGATTAACAGGTAAATTCTTTAAATGTTCATCAAATGTTCCTTCTATGAATGGAATTAATTAAAAACAAATAAAAACTGAAACTATAGCCCGATAATGAAATTCACGAAAAGATAAGAGGAATATTAGTGAACGAACTTTTCGCAGGAAAATACTATCTTTTTTCTCTTAACTACGATAATGTTGATGATTTCAGCAAAAATTATTCCGACGTGGCCCAAAAATCATTGTACTTGATTATCAAATTGGACTAGATATCACTTTGACTTTAAAATTCGAACTATTGGCACAGCTAGGTTCTTAGCACAATCGAAATTCTCTATATTACTTTTCCAATGCCACTGATAATGATAAGACTGGCTCAAAAAGGCTAATAAAAAAAATAAATACCCCCTCAAGCAGCTGCTTGCCACAGAGGTCTGACAGGAGCCTGCCAGTTTATATGCCAGAGTAGGTCTGTGAGGATGGCAGGACCTCAGCAGAAAAACAACACAAACGCCCATGCCTTATCCAGGGCTCGTACCCAGGTCCCTTAGATCAGCAGCCAAGCACGCTAACCACTCGGCCACGGGACGGCCAAAAAGGCTACGCCTATTAAAAAATTGTTAACATTGAATGCTGCGTCTTACTGCATCGTCTTGCTCTTTCTCGCTGTTGCCAAATTTCTCTTCGCTCACGTAATCCTGAGGCTAATGCTTTCAAACTGGCTCGATAAACACGAGTGGAACAATGCCCCAGCCTTTTCGACGCTGCCAAAAGCTTACTGAGCATTTAAGTGCTCTCTACATTATTAGGCTGCACAAAATTAAAAATTTCTATCATTTACAACACAAATAATGCACAACACCTACACAACAATGTTATATATCCTGATAATACAAAACCTTGCATTCAATCCTAAATTAGTTCTACATGTCGCAGAAGATCCAACTTGTCGTTTCCACGTGGTATAAACCTCGAGCCGTTATAGTACGTATTCGTAGTTTTCTGCTGCACGCAATACCGGACTTAGCAAAAAAAAAAAATTGAAAATGGAAATGTTTCATTTAAAAACTTTCTCACATCAATAGCAAAATGTGGTGGGCACCGTCTTGCTGAAACCACATTTTACGTATTTCCAACAAAGGGATGTCATCCAGTTGAGGGACAAGATAAGTTTGCAACATACGGAGGTAAGTTTCCCCTGTTACGTTACCATAAAAAAAATGCCCAATTAATCTGCCACTAAATATCCCCGCCCATACCGTAATTCGTGGATCTGTTTGGAAATGGCTTTCCTCCATCCAATTTGGGTTGTCTTTAGACCAGCAACGTGCATTGTGCCAGTTGACACTACCATTTAGATGAAATGAGGCTTCATCACTGTAAAACACCATAAATTCCCGCTCTTGTAAGAACCACTCACAAAATTCCACACTCCTGTCTGTGTTATCGCCATGCAGTTCCTGGACCAGATATTCTTTATAGGTATGGAAATGATGATTTCTAATAATTCGTTGAGTTGAGATCCTTGTGACACCTGTTTCATCTGATAATCTGCATATTGACTCTTTTGGGCTTCTCAGTAGGTGTTCACATACCACTGCAGAGGTTTCCTCATCACTTACAGTTTTTGGACGACTAGACTCCGTCGATCATATACGCTTCCTGTTTCTCTAAAACGTTTAAACACTTTTCCAACAGTGGCATGTGTTATTGGGTGCTTATCGGGATGCTTTCCATTGAATTCGGCAGCAATTCCTCTATGTGAAGCATCCTAGTATTGTGTACATGAGAACGAGTTTAATTCTTTCATCTGCTGTTAGTTTCGAAGCCATCTTGGATCTGAAATGCAATAGAAAATTATATTTCAAATAAGGAAAATTTCCTAACTACAATAGAAAATTATATTTCAAACAAGGACAATTGTCTATGGATCCAGACTTTTGGGACACCCTTATATTTCCAATTTATGTGGTTTCTTAAACTTGACAAAGCTTAGGGCCTCAGAAGGTCCGGCTCTGCCTGCATGCGACGGTCTCTGACACCATAATTAGGGATATTTTTTCGCTTTAGCGATAAATGCAAAACCTTTCAAAAACGAATTCTTTTTCAGTTTTTCGACATCCGCAGTCCGTTAAAATAAATTTAAAGTGCGGTATTATTCGTGATAAAATGTGAAAATGATATTTGGGATAAGTTTTAGCGAAAAGGCGCAATTTCGGCGTTATTCCAACGAAAAACAAATTTTTTCATTCAAGCAAATATTTCTGAACTTTTTTACTTTACATACTCACTAATCCAATAGTTTTCGAACTTTTTCGGGTTGAATATCTGTTTTATAACGAATCTACAGTATAACATCGGTACGCTCCATTGGAGTCATTATCTCATACTCCTAATGAAAGGAAAAAAAAAATAGGTATATAAATGGATATATATTTAGTATTACTCAATATGTTGCTTTTATTTTGAAGAAAATGCATTGTCTGCCATTACGAGATTTTTTCCTACTATTTCTTGGAATTACGCGTACCAGAGGTTGAGAAAATATTGATTCAAGCGAGTGACGTAAGGAGTGACTTCTGTGATCAGAAACTTCATTTAAATTAACCTTATTGGAAGGGTAAAAAATTTTAGAAAAACTAACTAAACGTAAAAACGACAAAAAAAAACACCCCTCACTAATCGTTGTTATAAAGGAAATGTTTAACCCATTCACATTTAGTAGTAAATAATATTTTGACTATTCCTACAAAATTACTGAAATGTGCAAATAGTATTCCATTCTGCATCATTTACAACGAAGCTGACAGACAGCAAGCAGCATTTTCACAATAAATTAATCAACGTAAACAACTAGAGTGAAAAACCAGATATACTTTGACCGCAACTACATTAATTCTCACTCCATAAAGCATCCCTTCAATTCCTGATTGCACCAGTTAAAAATGCTGATGCAGAATGTCACTTTAAATTTGTAACATAGCGATAGATCGCCTAAGGTCCATATTTCAAGATACAACTGAAATATTTGGAAATGCTTGTTTTCAGTCAGTGACGTATATTTATTTTACGTGTAATTTTCGTTGAAAAATGTTTAAAAATTCTTTTCAATGTAATTTCATGTATAAATTGTACTTTTAAATGCGAAACTCAGAAATCAAAACGCTAAAAGCATTTTAATTTCCGAGAAAAAAAGTAGCCTCCATTGCATACGAGGAATCACATTGACCCCAATTTCAATTTTCTGTATCAGCCCTTTCAACTTGCAGCTCATAAAACAAATAATAAATATACTGAATCTGGCTTAGTTCTTCCAGTTGTTTGACCAAACATTTTTAGGTGCATAACTAGACGATTTTGCCAGTTTTGCTCATAAAAAATATATTTTTTAATCAATTCCTTAAAAATCCCTTAAAAATTCCTTAAAAAATCGATCCTTAAAAATATATTTTTTCCCCAAATTCATTATTCATTAGAAATGTATGTTTTCGTTTTTAAGTAGATAGTTTTCTTGCTTCTTTTTAAAAATATAGTTTGTTTTTTCTTAGTGTCTGTCTTTGTCAATTTCTTTTTTTTTTCGAGGAAATGTTTCCAATGTGCCTCTATGACATATATAGCACACTGGAAACATTTCCCCTGAAACCATTTATTAATCGCGGATATTCGAAACCGTAGTTGGAGAGGGATTGTAATGGTCGATTATAAAACTATAGTGGAGATGGATAGTAACACAAAAATTTGTAATTGTAGAACCGGCTGTTAATAAATTGCGATGATACTAATGCTTAGCAAAAATTGCCATTACATCGCTTACCTCTTACTCTCTTCAATCATCATTGGTGGAAATTTGTAATAGTCTACAATACCGAACTTAATTCTTAAGGTATAGAAACTTTTCACCATAATGTAGTTAGAGTTGCCTCGTGTTGGTACTTCTTACACGAAATATCAAAGTAGAAGGATATGATGCAACTCTTCGAAGAGCTCTACAAAAACTACACCAGGGTTCTATCGAGACCAGTCGTCCAATCGAAAATAATAAATATACTCAATCTGGCTCATTTCTACAAGTATTTAATCTACTACATCTTTATACACGACAAAAACTTCAGCTATCGTAGCAGATTGCGTCATTCGACTCCAAACACCAATCCGATGACTAATACATGTGATTTCATGGGAGGATAGAAACAGTGTAAGGTGTCATGTCGCGACCTCCGTCAAAAGAACCGCCTGTGATCATCAGAACTGAATCCGAAGGTGAAAAGATTCAGGCATTTCTTTAGCCAGCTCGATTCTGCCGAAAAAGAATCGTTAATACTGATGTATCGCTGGTTGAGAAGCGAGTAAAAGTAATCGAATCGTTATCATTCATCTAATGTAAAATGATCAACGAAAAAAAACCTCTCCTCAGGGCGCTTTACTGCGGAGAAATTTCTCATTGAAAGCCAATGAACGGAGGCTGTAAGAACACTAATCAGACCTCAGCAAATAGACAACACAAACTGCTTACCAGGAATTTGTACCCATGTCCTTTCCCATTGCAGCCAAACACCATAACCGTTGAACCACTGATAGGATGTAGCCTTTGTCTCTAAAATGAAGATTAAAATGCTTCACTAATATGCAATCAAATGTGAAAATGTTCTATGTGTGATAATTTTAACTGAGAATCAAAATATTACGATATTAAAATGTGACTTAACAATCTGAAATTATTTGTAATCCAGTGTTAACATATGCCGATCTTGATCTTACCTAACAGATAGAGAACACCACGAACTAGAACATACTCCTACATTATTTTGCAATATGCAGCCATAATTTTAGGAACACTGAACAGTAATTTTAATGCTTCTGTGGTGATTGTCATATCACGTGAAACACGTTACTAAAGTAACCTCAATCATCACGATACACGTACCTAATCGTTTTATCTATATAGATATCACGTTACTTAATCCAGTTGCAATGTTTTAGTACCATATTCACTCCAATATCATATAACTGTTATATGACATGAAACATTTGCCGCCTCGGTGGCGGAGTGGATCGTGTTGGTTTGCACTTTGACTTGGAATGGACATCTTCTTGCATGAGAAGGCCTGTCCAAACTGAGTAGTTTCTAGGATTCTTCCCTGTTCTATATGTTGCAAAATGAGAAGAAAAAAGACATGTTGCCAAGGTAGACTGATACTCACGACAGCAGTGGAAACCAGATTAATTGCAGAATCCTTAGCCTTTTATATGTACACTATGTTGAAAAACGTGTCCGCACACTTTCAAGTTATGTGAATAAAAAACCACTTTCAAAGCTCCTTAACATTGGAAATAAACCTTTACGCAAAAACACTTATTGGCGATAAATTGTAGATGTCACTCAAATCTCTCTAAATATATTTCCCGCAATATTCTTTTAATATGTAAAGAATGAATGGAGGCTGAAGCATTATCTTCAACTTTTGACACTTGTGAAAAAATACTTCAATAGATAAAACACAACTCTTTGTAACAATTTGTTCATTAACATAAATATCAAGTTTGTATGACGATTTCCCAATAGCGCAGTTTTAATAGCGCCCTCTGGTGGTGGAAAGAGACTGAAAATGCAAAAAGTTAAGCAAGCATTCGCAAATTGCAACTTTTATGTTTTAAAAGATAACGAAGTTTTTTTTGTGTGTGTTGTTTAGGTGCTAAAAAATTACTATTTGCATTTTTCCATCATCCATTACTTCGAATTTCCACTGTTCGAGGGTGCTAAAGGCAGAAAAAAAAACTTCCATTCTCTTTAAGTGAATATCCCATATTTGCCAGAGGCGATATCTAATTGCTTTTTATGATTTGAAATTTTATTAAAAATACTGATATTGTTTAAAATCGAGTTTGAGTTAAGAATATTATCTACTAAATGTAATAAGTCACACAGACCACATAGGTTTTCACTTATTGGAGCAGAATAGGTTTTGGCGTGCTTATTTTTTTCTTATAGGAAACTAATTTTTTTTCCTATTGAACTACTTTTCTTATTTGATTAGCAACGATAAGTCAACTCGCTTGGTGTTTAAAACATTTCATTGAAATACTTTTAGGTAAAGAACAATCAAAATTTTCATGATACATAGAGGTTTGGCGGCACACGTAAACCCCAATTTTAAGAACTCCTTTCCGTTTCGAACTAGATACTCTGTATGCTTAAATGTAGAGCTCTTGTTAAATAAATCATTAAACACTAGTGAACTGAAGTTGTTCAGCCATTTTTATTTATTTGAATCATTTCATCAGAGTTGTATAGTGTAACAGAAATTTGTCCAGATGCCGCTTTTGGAGATGCTGACTCGCTTCGCGCTTTGCGAAAGCTGTGTCTGTGAAGATCCTAATCATGCGCATAATTGCGAAGGTCATTTTGCGCTGGAGAAGGCAGGCTGAAGCGTTCTAAGAGCGGAAACATGGATGGGCTAAGGCTCCGGTGGCAGCAGACCTGTATATCCGCTCTTCGCTTCGAATGACTAATAGTGAGGTACAAATGGGACTGACAATGTGCCTCGTGTTATCGCTGCATTTTGAATAGCTGCACAGAATGGAGCAACTTTCTGCCGAAAAACGAAAGTACAAACAATAACGATATGAAACGTTTATAAGTGTCTGTAATTATCAGGACAGTCAAAAATAATCAGATAAAAACTCTTGAATGCTATTGACAAACGTCAAGTTGCCCTGCTGAATAAAAAAGTGACATAAAAAAAAATTATTTTTGCCTTTAAAACACACTCACTCGCACGTGTTTCAATTTTAAAGGAACAAAAGATGTATGTTGAAAGTGGTACAGAAATGTCAGCAGTGGTTAAAGTGGGTAAAACAGAAGTTGATTTAAACTGTGACATACTATTTCAAGCATGGAGGAGTAACTCAAAAGGTGTACAGGATGGGGGAAATGATTGGTTACAATATCAAAATTGGGAGTTTTCAAAGTTGGGAGTTTACATATCAAAATGGGAGTATATCAAAAAGCGTTTAAATTTGCAGAGACTAATTATCAACCCTCTGGATAGTATTTTACCTGAAGTAGTTGCATCTATATACATGAAGTAGTAACTTTTTCTAAAATAATGGCACTGGTATACCGTCGTATTTTTAATGGTATTCATACCAACATTCTTTAAGCACCTCGCAGGACTATGACTGTACTCCAAGCTTGTTAATTCCCATTGAATCAATGCTTATATAACTCAGTGTTTCATAATGCGAGTTAAACCGTGGCCCCATGCGGGAGAGCCATACCCTGTGCATATTAACCCCTTAACAGTTTTGCCCGAACACCGCTGGGGTGCTGCGAAAGGTCACTTTTCTGATTTCCCCGTACGCCGCTCGGGCATCTTATTTTTCTACGCCAATCCAATGATTTGCCCGACTTTTTAACTTTTTTTTTTCGTTTGCAATGTTTTTAATAAATGGCTCTAATAGTCCAGTAAAGATTGGAATGCAAAACATGCGTACACCGGTTTTAATATCGGGTTTTACTGCTTTTCGTTTACACGGGAGAAGGAGTGAATTTTGTTTTCACTTGTGTAGTGTATTACACGTTACGAATACTATTTCTTTTGAATATTGTACTAAAATAAAAGGGGAATGAGTGACAGTGAGCGGCTCATAACAATATAATTCTGATATTGGATCAGATAATGAATCGGAAATTTCTCTAAATGATTCTGGAAGTTGTGAAAGTTCGTTATCGGACTTCTCTAGTGATGGGGAAACGGAAAGTTCCGATGATCTAACTCAGGTACGGAACTTTTGTGAAAAAACCGATTGTGATATAGGACTCTGCTTATCTCCATGTTTTAAAATTTATCATACAAAAGCTGAGTTTTGAAATTAAATAAAAATGTAAGTATTCAAAAAATGCATGCTCTTTTCTCACATCCATTTCTGTCAAGTGTTCTTAAAAGTTCTTGTTCGGAAAAGCCAACTTTAAGTAAAAATGCCAATTTTTCGCTATCATTAAAAATTATCATAAATTATGCAATTCAATACTTGTAACAGTTTTGACTGCTGATTTGAATTTATATGATCGATTTGAATACAAAATTGTTTATCAAAAATGTGCTTATTTTTGGATACAATATGGCAGAAAAAAGAAACTGTTAAGGGGTTAAAGAACACACTGGTTGACCTTGACGGGGGGGGGGGCTGCCATCTGTATCCTAACACTGTCCAATAGGTCCCCTTCCCTCAACCATTTCTGAGTCCATGTTAGGCGGGGCGGGGTGGCTCAGTCGGTAGCGCGTCAGGCTTGTAATCGTTGAGATTTATCTCCGCAAAATTCCCCGCCCTGCCCACGGTCAGTAGGGGACACCGATGGGCTTGGAAAGGCCGCCGTCCGTCGGATGGGACGTTAAGCCATGGTGCCGTATGCGGGAGAGTCGTACTCTGTGCACGTTAAAGAACACGCTGTATGGCCTTGATGGGAGGCTACCATCTGTCTCCCAACAGCTATTCCGGTGGGTCCCCTCCCCCAAACTTCTCTGAGCCTTCGGGGTCCATGTGACCTGGCCATTTAACCCATTGTGTGCAAAAAGTGCCGCTCAGAGGTAAAACAACCCAACCCATGTGAGGCCATTTAGCCCATTGTGTGCAAAAAAAGTGCCACTCAGAGATAAAACAACCCAATTCATAACGCGAAGTATTTCTAGAACACAACATTCGCTTTATATCAGAAATTGACTGTACAGTTAGTTCTTGATTTACACGAATTTGGATTTACACTGTTTATTATTTTAGACGTTCTCAATTTACGCGGTCCAAAAATTTACTTGTAAGCTTTTGAAACGAATCCATCCTGGCATCCCTATTGATAAAACGCCCCTTTGCAGGAAAAAAATAGGAGGCACACAATTCGTTGCTAGCTGTGTACAAGTTAGCTCGTCTCATAAATCTCTTCCCCTTGGGATCTCCCCAAAGCTACAGACCTCCCGATTTTTGGGAGACTCTCCTGTTTTGCATAATAAAATCCCGAGTCCCGCATTAACAGCCAAAAATCCCACAGACCAAGAAGGAGTTAAAATTTCCCTTATAATTCCTTAGTAACGGCTTTTTTTTTTGCTCTTGTGTATATCCGAACCTAAAACCCCCGGGATTCCCGGAGTAAGAAATACCGACTTAATGACTATACTCTCTTTCTTACTATATATTTAATTCTCTCCGATTAAGTTTACTTTATTTTTTCTGCTTTAAATTATTGTATTACACTTACTGTATTGTCGGTGATGGGTAGCTAATAGAGGAACGTACTCCCCTTAAAATGGACATTTCAATAATTTTTATGGGAAAATTGTTCTCGTTTTGCGCGAATTTAATTTACGCGATAATTTTCAGTAACGCATTAACCTCGCAAAACAAAAACTACCTATGCTAAGAAAATAACCTTTAATTTATTTTGTGAAAAGTTTGTTTAGAGGCATCGTAAAATTAAAAATGTTGTTTGGAACTACTGGCATAGAGGAAAGTAGTTTGAATGTACTGCATGCTTCGAGAGGTTTTCAGCCAAGTAGCCTTTAATCGTGAATTTCAGCTTAGGAATGTACAAAGTAAAATTATGTCAGGGAAAGCTGTATGAAACAGGTTTTTATTGTTCTTCGAGAATTTTATTGTTGAGAATCACATGAGGTAAAATCAGAAAGTTTTTGTTCCCTTTCCGAAAAGCTTATCATACTTAGTCAAAATTATGTTGTGGAAAGAGCATAGTGATTATCGAGTATTTAGGGGATACGAAAATGTAGGCTATATTTGCTGTCAGTAGGAATTGCAAAGAGAACTAACTGTAGAGTTAGAAATACTGTTATCACCAGAGAAAAATGCATTTGTATTTTTTTTTTCCTATGCTATTGTTAACTGACAGCTATACTTTGTAGCGTTAACGGGTGCAAATACAGACCACACGTTTGTGTTTTCCTTACGTTCCTTTTTATACTGAAACAATGGTAGATAGGGAACTAGTGCTTTCGATGTATATTGTTAAAGACACGAAGCAAAACTGAAATGATTTTTATCGTATCGAATCAGATTGCGACGAAGATTTTGCTATCGAAAGTGAACATAAATCAAATTATGCAGTTTCAGCAGGCAATAATAAGAATTTAAAGTCCTATGCAAATCAATTATTAATTATTTAACGTTTTTAGACTGCCTTATATTTCCGCTTTTTAATATTTTAATGTTTTATATGCATGAATGTTAACATATGTATAAATTATATTTGACGTTTCTATCCTTTTCAGCATAAATACATGGGAATGTTCAGTTGTTTCGTGACATGTGGGCTGTAAAACGATGTATTCAGTTAAAAGTCTCTATATACAATTTGTTTTCTTATATAATTGGGTTTAAAGGAAGCAAAAATAATTATTTACGTCTCTCGAAGAAAATCTTTTCAGCAACTTCAGAAGGCAATCTTCAAGGTGAAGCAATTCATGTGTTAGTAATTAGCTGCAAATGTTTTAGCGATCGCTGAGACCATACTTTTGTTGCACCAAAAACCGCCCGTCTATAATAAGAGTCATAATCGATAACACTATGATGATGGTGTTAAAGTGGTCCTTCGATTATATAGCAAAAATACACGTAATACTGAACGGATACTTAATTCAAAAATACTTACTGGAAGCATATGGCCATAATAAACCGACATATTAGAAAAGGATTTAAAACTCCTATATAGCTTAAGGGATATCTGCTATTAAATTTCGAAGTATAGAAGGGTGTTTTACATCCGAATTTTCGGTGTGCTTGATATTGTTGTTTGCTGTTGTGTTGAAACGAAAGTAATTGCTACGCAAAGCGGATCAGGTGCAAGGTAGTTTGGTCGAGAATGTTAATAATCGCAACGGAATCGGAAAAGAATATTAAACATAAATTGCACATATATTGCAATAAAAAGCAGACAATTGAAACAGAGGGAAATTTTTATACCGAAACAGCTTTCCGGGTTTTTTTTTTAATCGATCTAGTCACTCCCCCAAAAAGTTTTTTCTGGATCCAGGCCATTTATACTTGATTAATGGATTGTATTGGATAGAAATTTAAAAAAAAATGTATAACAGGTGTGAAAGAGGACTGGTGTAATTGTCTGTGCATCATTTTGATGGGGACCCTCATTTGGGTTGTAGTCAGTGTTTTTTATATTAACATCTCGGTTTTTTTTTCTCTTTTCAAAAACGCCACAAAAATAACATTTTAATAATAAATAACATTTGTTTTGATCAATTTTTTATGACTTTTTTTAGCTGTGCTCACCAGCAATGGACAATTCTATCTTTTCCAAATAATTTCCAATTCCTGGTAGATTTCCATAGATAAAAGGCGCATATACCTACTTTTAATAGACAGTCGTGTTCATTTTCATGAAATGCAAAAGACCATCGGAAAAACGGAGAAAACTGGGTGTCTGCTGCGAGAATATGGCAACTAGAATTTCAAAATATTTGCAATTGAAAGGTTTAGTTATTCGACTTTTACAAGTTCGAGAAAATATTTCTTTTTAGTTTTTACTAGGGCATTTCTCGGCTTAAACGTTGCATGAACCTTTGTAAAAAAATAGCCGATTACAGTTCTTTAGTGGAACTGTAGCTGTGCTGAAATGCTTTGAAGAAAGTAGTTTGCCGTTTTCATCCTTTGCAGGTTTGGTTCTATAACTCTGGCATTTCTTGGAGCAGCATTAGACCACTCATTGCCAGTAATAATATTGTATCTGCACTGGTGCAGTGTGATAAACACCGCTCACAGGAAGGTGACCTCATTTAGAGTTCGTGCAGCAGTCGTTCTACTTCTCGCCTAAGCGACCGTCTTATTTCAAGGTCATTAGGTTTCTGACCTGTAGGTAGAAGCGAGTTTTAAGAATCGCGTTTTGTACTGTTATATTAAGCGCACTCTAAAATGGTGTATAAAATTACGAAAGACAAAGTATTGTGTAAAGAATAACGCGAGTTTATTATACAATTGTGTTCCATTATTATTATTCCATTTTCAGACTTCAAACTAATTGCTGTACGTTTTTGTATAGATAGTTTTCTTTCACAGCATCGTTTTCCTCGGCTGAAACTTTAAATATTCGATTTGAAACTGTTACAACTCTAAGTATGAGAATAGTTGTTCAAAAAATCTAGTACCTATCAGTAGGTCCATTTAGCAGATTGTTCTTAACAGAACTGAATAAAAATATATTCCTGAGGGTAAATGCTTAGTTTGTCTTTCATGATAAAAGTAAAAATGAAAAGTTCTCTGTCGTGTACAGAGATTCACTAGATTTGCTGTCCAAGTGTTTGTAAATGCTTATTAATATTTGTCTTTCTACCTTTAGTCCATCCTTTTTTTCATTCTTCATTTACAAAGACAAAAACCTATCTTGGCCTCTTTTTACGAAATCAAGGTGCAAAGATCATCCAATTTCAGCTATTATTAAATATATTTTCGTAAGTAATATGTGTGTAAAAATAGTTGCTTATCCAAATTTTATTGTTAAAACAGTGCCAAATTTAAAAATGTTTTGTAGAGTCTGACTGGCCATACTACAGCAGTGGAATGTGTACGTTTCGACCCAAGAGAAGTCATGGTTTGTGCAGGTTCTATGTCTGGAGCTCTTAAGATATGGGATTTAGAAGCAGTTAAAAGTAAGTTGATAGTTTTTATATGTTTTTTTGTGATTTATTTCAAATATTAAATAATTTATTACGAAGTATATTAAAGTACTTTGGGCATATTTTGTGGCTAGGAAAATTGGGGAGGGAATGTAAGATGCATGCACTAGTCCAGCAGCCATATTGACAGATTGTAGCTATGATGGTTAAAAAAAGTAAATTTACCCCTCTAGCAACTGCTTGCTCGAGGTTTGAAAGGAGCCTGTCAGTTTATACGTCATAGAGAAGATCTATAAGGAAGGCGAGACATCAGCAGAAAGACAACACAAGCATCCATGCCTTATCCAGGCCCTTTTGATCAGTAGCCAAGTGCGCTAACCACTCGGCCACCTGAACTGCATAGCCTTCATTAAACTTATGGTTCCACAACTGTGGTTCACGATGCCTGCATTTTTGGCCATAAATGCTAAACTGTGTCAATTGGTACAAAACTTTTTTTAATTTTTAAAAAATATAAAATTTTGAGCGAACTAATAATATTGATATACATATGCATTAAAAATAGACATTTCAGAGCTCCTAAATAATGCTATAATAATATGCTAATTTTTCAGTTTACTTCTCAACTTGATGCAAAAAAAAACTTTTCTCATATTCCCACACTCACATAAACAGTCTACCCATTTGTGTTTTCAATCACAAGGCAGACGCCAGGGGAACTTTTTTTTATTGGAGGATTTCAGTGATTTGCAAGAAAATATACAGCCTTATATGTTTTTGCTTTATTTTAGTATATTTTGCGATTTAAAGCTGTTTTTAATATTTCTAAATTATTGTTATCTATTATCGGATATATTTTACTAAAGGAATACGAAGTGGGGGGGGGGGGCAGAAAAATCGATATTTCTTTGATCACGTGATAGGCACGATTGGGAAACATCTGGTTTTGGTGTGAAACTTTTGGCGGTTACGTTAGGCTGTATAGATCGCTACTTTGTGAACGCAATGTAAATAAGTGTTTTTATTTCTTATGATATCTCATGAAATATATCGTTTAAAAAATAAATAAGCTTTCACCAAATACTCCAATAGATATTTTAGACCAAGTTGAATCGAAAAATCGTGTTTTTTTTTTTTCGTAAAATATTTTATTGACTCCGATGATAATGGGGGCGGGGGTGGCTCAGTCGGTAGCGCGCCAGGCTCGTAATCTGTAGTTCCCGGGTTCGAGTCCCAGCTGGGTCAGCGTTGAGATTTATCTCCGCAAAATTCCCCGCTCTGCCCACGGTCAGTAGGGGACACCGATGGGCTTGGAAAGGCCGCCGTCCGTCGGATGGGACGTTAAGCCGTGGCCCCGTGTGCGGGAGAGCCATACCCTGTGCACGTTAAAGAACACGCTGGATGGCCTTGATGGGAGGCTACCATCTGTCTCCCAACAGCTGTTCCAGTGGGTCCCCTCCCCCAACCTTCTCTGAGCCTTCGGGGTCCATGTGACCTGGCCATTTAGCCCATTGTGTGCAAAAAAGTGCCGCTCAGAGGTAAACCAAACCAAACCAAACCGATGATAATGATCCAGATGAATTTTTAGGTTTCTCTGATTCAGAAAGGAGATATGATCAGTCCCACTACTTCTAGAATTATTTATATTGCTTCTCAAATATATACTGCAATTGCAAAGAATAATTATTTGAAATATGACTAAAAATAAAATCGTTGAGTAAAGTTTTTAAAAGAAAGATTTGGTACCATTTTAAATTTTCGTAATTTTATAATTAGCATTTAGAATTTGTATTTTTTTTAATAAGTTTATGGCATTGTTGCGAAGTTCAACTTTTCTAATTGCAAATTGATCTGGAAGGGTTCAAATTTTTTTTTAATTTTTTACTGAAGTTAAAGTAGAAAAAAATACAGTAAAAACACTTCTAAAATTTTATTTTTCTTGTAAAGCTTTATTTATCCATCTTTTTATTTTCATTATTTTCTTAACCAGAATTAAATGCTCTTTCTTTTGGTATATAACTTGACCTATTTGTGTTGATGGCTTTTTTGCAGAAAAATTATGAAGTTGACATTTATTTCAGTGAGTATTTGTCATATTTTCCAAAGTATATTACTGAGAAAAAAAATTACAGAATAGACTAAATTTCTTGCTTGAAGTAAAATATTTATGCAATATAAATATTTTTGTCTATCTTTTTTTTTTTGAAAGAAATTTGTACTTGTGTTCCAATATGCATATTTTTACTACACGACTCTAAAAAAGTCCTATTGAAATAAAACTAGATTTTTTTGTTAAGTATTTTATCTGTAGAAAATCGAGAATTAAATGCTAGTTAATTTGGCATATGACATGCCATAATTCCTTTCATTAGTTATTTGTCAAAAAAAGTTCTAAGTTCACTTTATTTTTTGATTGAGCACAGTTGGGAAAATGCCTGGTCACTAGGTTCATTTCAGTTTTTTAGGCCTGGCTGATAAGGGTTTTAATAGGAACTTTCGATTGGTAGTAGTGCATACAGGACTAATACATCTCCTGCTTTGTCAGCCAAGCTTTTAACCTAAGATTCTTATCAGCTGCTAACTGATCCTTTACACTTTTATTAAGCTCTTTGTAATGCTGTCCATCAGGACTAGTAGAGTGTTGATTCATATTATTCCTCACTTCCTCCTTTCAGAAATAAGTTCCAAGCTTGTTTCTCAAATAATTACGTTTCCTCTGTTTCTTGTTACCCAAAAGAGTACTGTTAGTTTAAATTGATCCCATTCTTTCTCAACTTCAGCAGTAAACAAACCATGAGTGTCATAATGACTAGTAGGTCATTATGACAATCATTTGCATAGAAATGTGATTTGGTATTCCCAACTGAATTAGCCCATTTTCTGTTAATATATAATTGATCATATTCCTATTCAAACCATCAGGTAAAACCCATGTGTATTTATAAATGTCACTGTGTTTGTAGTTTGTCTTACTTATTCTCAAACCATTTAGTTTACTTACCTGTTGGAGATGTTCACCATTGCCATTGGAACTACCAATGCCAAAGGGACCTAACACTCCTGCCCTGAGGTCAGAGTCAATACCAACTTTAGCATTGAAATCACTGAACACAGAAGAGATATCTCCTTGACAGAATTCAAAATATCTCGAAGTTGTCTGTAAAACCTTTCTCATCCTCGTCAGAATCCTCGTAGGGACATAACAACAGATAACATTCAATCCTTTAATCTTAGTTTTAAATTTAAGTGTCATTCTGCTGGATCTTTCTGCTGAGAACAAACCTATGCTATAGTAGATTTGTTGAGAAAGGTAGGGCCAATAATATCAAACCTCCTTATCACAGATCTTAGACATGGTACAAAGATCCATTTCCCCACAACTAAAGGCTGCAGCCAGCTACTTAGTAGGAACTTCAAGCACCATCTTTCCAAGTGGATCTTTTCAAGAACAAGAATCTAGATAGAAACTGACCTGCCTGAGACACACTACTCCAGTGTAGGATTGCTGATGCCCAAGTAGCTTAAGTAAGGGTTGAGGTACCTGTGATGGCTCTGATTAGGATTATCCAACAGCTGATATAAGGTATCTTGTGCCTCTGATCACTTAGGGCTGGCAACTCATAGGCAAACAGAAAATACAGCAGTAGATTTTCCTTCAAAGAGGTCCACCAGCAAGTCCAGGATCCATAATCAAACTCATAGCCATAAACTAGTTCAGTGGATATAAATGATCAGCACCAGGACCCTGTGAAGTTGACCACTCCCCAGAAGGGAAGAAAAAAAAGAAGTAAAAGTGGCCACAGATGACCAAATCAGTAGGCTGAACTGATCTGATAGCCCTTCCCTTATGTTCCCTTCCAGAAGAGAGTATCTCTTTTGAAAAGTACTAACAACTTGCATCATGAGAAGGTGGGGTTTGTCATTAGGGTATTAGACCTGGCCAGTTTTGTGCATCAACCAGGGATTAGCCCACAGCTTTCCTTCCATTGTATGCTATAAATTTCTTAGTATTCAATTAACAGTGGAAGTCAAGATGCAGATTTAATTGAGACCTTGCCACATTTTTCTATAAAATTTTTATTTTAGGAATTATGCAGCATTTAATTTAGCTTTCCTTTGTCATGATATATAGAAATTCACTAATATTTTTGTCTAATTAGCATATGTATGTAACTCTTGAAAAAGAGAAAGCATGGGATAAGAGTAGCAAGGAGTGTAGCATACAATGACCAATTCCTGTTGTGGATTAAGCAGTATGCATATACACAGATTGATACGTTATGCACAAGAAAGCCAATAGTAGCTACTGTCTGGCAGTAGACCATGTAGTATTACCTAAAATATATCTTATTTTTAATATTTGTAATTTTGAATTCTCACTGAAATTAATTCCACTTAAGAATAATCTTTTATTTTTATTCTGAAGTTATATTTTTAGTTTTTGTATTTTTTGTATGTGGGATTTTACACTGTGTGTGTGCTTGTTTATTTCTTTATTCTAAAATTTCATTGAATAATGGAACATTATATGTGGTAATAGACCACATCTGCATAATGAAAGAGTGCAACAAAAAGTATTAATAATAATAATAAACTTCATAACCCAGTCTATACTGGAATAATCAGAGATAGAGGAAATAGCCTGCATATTCTGCTAGTCCAAATATAATGATTAAAATTCAGTTTTCTTAAAAATATTTCTTACAGTGTAAATTTGATTTTTGAAAAAAATTACTATTGTGATTTGTGTATAAGGGATTATAGTTACTGAGAATCAGATAAGCCATCTGGAATATGATTCATACAGTAGTTGCAAACAATGGTCTATTGAGCAGTATTCACTTGAGGTTTATTGCATTTTATTCACTTGACTTTTGCAGGCCAAGAGCTATTTCTAAATTTTCCAGAACACAACTCCCAACACATATTTTTTTAACATTTTTAGTTGTATATCGAACAGATCCACAGAATAATACATTGTTAAATAAAAAACACATATGCATGTATTATTTGTTATTGTATGATATGTAAAATATATTAAAAAAAATATCCTCTCAAGCAGCTGCTTGCCACAGAGGTCTCACAGGAACCTGCCAGGTTATTCACCATAGAAGGTCTGTGAGGATGGTGGGACCTCAGCAGAAAAACGGCATGAACATCCATGCCTTATCTGGGGTTCAAACCCAGGTCCCTTAGATCAGTAGCCAAATGCACTAACCATTCAGCCATGGCTCAGCATTATGTAAAATAAGTGTTTAACCAACGGCATACGTGTTTAACATCACACGCCTGAAGATGCCGGGGCGGGGGTGGCTCAGTCGGTAGCGCGCCAGGCTCGTAATCTGTAGTTCCCAGGTTCGAGTCCCAGCTTGGTCAGCGTTGAGATTTATCTCCGCAAAATTCCCCGCCCTGCCCACGGTCAGTAGGGGACACCAATGGGCTTGGAAAGGCCGCCGTCCGTCGGATGGGACGTTAAGCCGTGGCCCCGTGTGTGGGAGAGCCATACCCTGTGCACGTTAAAGAACACGCTGGATGGCCTTGACGGGAGGCTACCATCTGTCTCCCAACAGCTGTTCCAGTGGGTCCCCTCCCCCAACCTTCTCTGAGCCTTCGGGGTCCATGTGACCTGGCCATTTAGCCCATGGTGTGCAAAAAAGTGCCGCTCAGAGGTAAAACAACCCAACCCTGAAGATGCCACGAAATTGATGGTAGTGAAAAGTGTCGCGCATGACAGGAGGCTTGTTCTTTAAAAGTTTTTTAAAGTTGGCTTTTGCTTTAACATTAAAAGTTCTTTTAACTTGAGTTTTAAAGATTTTAAGTATCCAAGTGTGGTGGATACTGCTCATATGTACTTATAACCCAGTATTAGCAGATAATATTTTTATTCCCGTAAATGACTTGTGTCTTCTGTGAGAGAAGGAAGCAACGAATGCTGAACTATGTAAATGCATTAATAAGAGGCAAAAAGAACTAACAATATCAGAAATAATACCTACAGTTAACATCAGCTGTTAATGAAGATTAAATGCTCTGGTGCTGAACTCAGCATAGCTGCTCCTAAAAGTGAAGTGTCACTATAAGGCATAGACAATGTCAACTACAACAGCAGTCAACAAAGGGAAATAACATCAATATTCAGTGGATGGACTTACCTGATATATACAGTTCCTGCTGAAAAAATTGATTAACTAACTTGAGGACTGGTGGCATTCAATTTAACAGCAACAACAAACTACATCATGTTGTGTCATCTAATGCAATTGTACCAGCCTCAAGATTAATGTTAAATACCTTTACATGGTCTTTTCTTACTCTAATTTGCCTTTACTTGTAAAAGGATCGTTATAGAGTTGAATAAGTATCATAGGGTGTATGTTAACATTGAATGTTCAGAATGAGTAAGCCAATAGGGTAATTTTCTCTCAATCATTTTAATGTTAAGCACTCCTCTTGACTTGGAAATCATTTGAATTTGAAACCTCTTAGTTGTAATACAGCATTAATCGTGTAAATTATTAAACCTTAAAATATATAATACACAAAATATCACATAATAGTTATAACAACAAAAATTATTAATAATTAATAGATTAAAATCAATCCAAAGTGAATGCACAGTATTCCCTGTTAAGAATATTAATTAATAGATTCTGAAAAAAAATTCATCGCCGCCACGGCGGGAATCGAACCCACATCTCTCTAGCATGAATCTGGATCGCTGCCATGGCGGGAATCGAACCCGCATCTCTCCAGCATGAATCTGGAGAGATGCAGATTTGATTCCCGCCGTGGCAGCGATGAATTTTTTTCAGAATCTATTAATTAATATTCTTAACAGGGAATACTGTGCATTCACTTTGGAATACTGTGCATTCACTTTGGATTGATTTTAATTATATATTTGACGCGTTAGCGACCTTCTCATTAACATCTGATAATCAATAGCAACAACTGAAAAAGTTTCATCTCCTTGAGTATAGATGGCGCTGTCTTAGTCACGTCTCAGGAAGAAGATTTATAAGGTCATATTCTGAAAATATTCGTTGTCCGACGCGTGGTGCAATGGTTAGCACACTCTGGCATGAATCTGGAGAGATGCGGGTTCGATTCCCGCCGTGGCGCCGATGAATTTTTTTCAGAATCTATTAATTAATAGATATTGACAATATATATTATTGCTTTGATTTTTTTTTTATGCACCTATTTTTACAAGAAAAAATATATGTTCTCTTAATCTTTCCTGAAGCGGTCCACCAAAATTTCTTGATGGTCCACCAGTGATCCATGATTGATGTCTTGCCCAGACCTGCTTTATGCAGTCATCTACCATTTTTGAGTTCATCAATTTTTTTTGATGAACTCAATCATCCATTTTTGAGTTCATCAATTCCAGCATGAATCTGGATCGCCGTGGCGGCGATCCAGATTCATGCTGGAGAGATGCGGGTTCGATTCCCTCCGTGGCGGCGATGAATTTTTTTCAGAATCTATTAATTAATATTCTTAACAGGGAATACTGTGCATTCACTTTGGATTGATTTTAATCTATTAATTATGAATATTTTGATAAGTTCGATTTTTGTAATCATTCTGAATTTATATAGCACCTTTCGTTTATTGTTATTAAATTAAATTTCAGATATTTCATTTAAAAATTTGAATTATATATAATAATTATTTTGAGTTATATGAATGTTTTCTTTTAAACAGTTATAAGAACATTAACTGGACATAAGGCCAATGTCAGGTGTCTTGATTTTCATCCGTATGGAGATTTCATAGTGTCTGGGTCATTAGATACAAATATAAAGGTAGGGCATTGATTTAAATATTTTCGTTTATCATTAACATACAGCAATTTATTTGTATTGAAAACATCTGTGTTTAAAAATCAAATTTCGAGTTAAATAGGTATTAGATAGCTCATTTGATATCAATCTGGCAGAAAGCCTTATATCTTGTTCTAGCTGCAAATATGTAGGATTGTATAAAAGTAATGAGGAAATGCCATTTTTTACTGTAATATGATGATTTCACAGTGTTAGTTGCATTTCATTTGTTTGCATTGCTACGTAACAATTTTTCAAATATCAGTGTGAGGAGCAATAGCAACTGTGGTAAAAATTCAATCTTCTGATAGCTACCAGCTTAAGGATTTTAAAGTCATCTTGCCATTTTCTTTCTTCCTTTAATTCTACATAACATTAAAGGTGCTTAACAGCTGCAGTCAAAATATTTAAAACTTGATAAAGTGAAAGAAGTTGCTGTTTTTTAATTTTTTGCTCATATATTTTTTCTTTTATTTCTTTCACAGAAAATTTTTTGATTTATGTACCTTATTATTAGTAATCTTATTGATTCACAAAAAATTGCCCTTTGATCATTATTACCTTACATGTATTATTATATTTAACACTATTTGTTTTCATGCTGTTTTTGAATAGTTTTACTAAAAACTTTGGAAACAAAATCAAATATTTTGCTTTTGCATTTGGCATTTTTTAGTTATTAATCACATGTTTATTTTTTCCATACTTATGATAATAAAAAACAAAATTTTTATAGAAATCACTTTCCCATTTAAAAATTATAATTTGAACAAATGGATGAGTGGGTTGGATTATTTTGCCTCTGAGTGGCACTTTCTTTTTAATACATTGGCTAAATGGCTAGGTTAAAGGACCTCAAATGTTTAGAGAAAGTTGGGTGAAAGGGACCCACTGGACAGCTGTTAGTAGACATGATTGATTTATTGCCCATCCTCCTGTCAAGACCATCCAGTATGTTTTTAAATGTGCACAGGGTATGGCTCTCCTGCACATGAGACCACAGCCTAATGTCCCATCCAGAGGACAATGGCCTTTTCAAGCCCATCTCTGTCACATTTCTGACTGAGGGAAAGGTGGAGTTTAACAGAGATAACTATATAAGGACTGCAGATTATGAGCCTGGCATGTTACTGACTGTACCACCCCTGTCCAAAATGAATTAGTGAGAAAATGCAGTAGTAGTCTTTTATTAATCTTATGTAACATAAAAATAACTTGATATTTAACTATGAAGAATTGATGAATTATGATGATTGAATGATTTTACTATGAAGATTGAGAGGAAAAATGCATTTTCCTACCCCCTGTGAGAAGGGGGCCATGGAAGAGGGGACAAATTGTTGCTGTTAGTGAGAAGAGGGGACAAATTGTTGCTGTTAGTATAGTATCCCTTGACACCTCTGCTACCGAAATTTCAAATTCCTACCATAAATAGATCACACGCAATATATGTTTAAAGTTTTGCATTTAGCATCCTCTGACAAAAATTTAATGAAAATTTAAACTACTTGAGGATTTTCAAAATATGAATAATAAATTTCACTAACACCTGTAAGTTTTACAAGTTTGACTCAAAAAAGATTTTTTCAGTTATCTCCCAAAATGAAAAAGTTTCATTCCTCCTCTATACTTGGAGTTAAGGGGGTAAATCATTGTTGCCAATACAGTATAATCCTCACGCTCAACCACCAAATTTTAAAATTTCTAGCATAAATACAAAATTTGCAGTATTTGTTTCAACATTAAGCCATGCTCTGTGTGCAGCAGAGCAATTTCTTGTACTAAAAAGTCTTAATACCCCCTTTAGCAGGTTATAGAATATTCTGGATTCACTTGATGGGAGGTTTCCACCTGTCTCCTAACAGCTGTCTAATAATTCTTTTTCTCCTACCCATCTATGGACCCTTAAAAACTTTGTTGTATAAAAGATGTGTTTGTGTTCCTTAAATGATCAAGTTGTTCTCATAATGCACATTAAATATAACTACAAGCAGAAAGTGTGTCTTTTTATCAGTCCTAAGTTTCACTTATAACTACTTTTAAATGCTCACTTAATTGTTGTGTTAATATATTCATGTAGCTAATAATTTTGAGTATATTTTTTAAAAAATGTTTATTTTTTGCATTTTTGCATAGTTATGGGATGTTAGAAGAAAAGGCTGCATCTATACATACAAGGTGAGCATTGATTGGACTGTCAGTCATAATGATATGTAACACATTAAAACAAATTTTTATGTATTGAAATTTTACTTTTATTTAATTGATTTGTTTTATCTCAGTGTACACTCTGTTAATTATTTACCATGTCAATAAATACAATACAGTGAAATATTAAAAGGTAAGGTTGACAGTGAAAGATATTCTTTTTTATGTATAGCGAGTGTGCCAGTTAATATGCAATGTATATGGTTGGATCCAGAATACTGTGCAAGTTGCTGTTGTTGTCTTTATGCATAGAATGTTGGTTTTCTTCTAATCCAGGGGTCAGTAACTTTTATTGAATCAAGAACCAAAACAGCAAAAATGAGACAAAATTTAAGAGCTGCACATTGTAATAAATGTTCTATGGAAAACATTTTGCTAGCATATGTGGGACTTGAACCTGCATCTCTCCAGAAATATGCCAGAGTATATTCTACCATTGAACTAGTGCCAACTCTGTGTTTTTTCGTCTATGTATGACTTTAAACTCTTCCTGAGATTTTGGTGCCTACAGTTGATGCCATCTATGATCTCGGTGGCAACTATTTCTTTTTTATTGCACTGAGTAAGATGGAAATAAATAATGAAATCACTTCACACTATATAGCATTATTAATGATTTAAACATAAATGACAATCACAGCAATACCTGTTGACTTTTTAACGTCTATAAATTAATGTTTCGTGGGGGGAGGGGAAATGTCGACAAAATATGATTGATGTTAAAAAATCAACAGGTACCCCTTTGGGGTGTCTTTGTGACCAAGGGGCTGCGATTGGTCCAATTGGCCCCTACCCTCAGTCAAAAAAGGGGACACCGATGAGCTTGGAAAGGCTGCCATCTGAAGAATGAAACATTATGCCATGGCCCTATGTGCAAGAGAGCCATACTCTGTGAATGTTAATGAACACACTGGATGGTGATGGGAGTCTACCATCAGTCTCCTAATAGCTGGCCAGTAGGTCCCCTTCTCCAATCTTCTCTGAGCCCTTGGGGTCCTTGTGATCAAGGGGCTGGGGTTGACCAATTGCCTCTGCACTCAGTCAGAAAGAGAGCACCAATGAACGTAGAAAGGCTGCCATTCGAAGGATGAGGTGTTATGCCATGGCCCCATATGCAGGAGAACCATCCCTGTGCATGTTAAAGAAAGCTGGAAGGCCTTGGCAGGAGGCTGTCATCTGTCTCCTAACAACTGCCAGTAATTCCCCTTCCCCCAGCCTTGGGGTCCTTGTGACTGACCCATTTAGTCTATTGTGTGCAAATAAAAAAAATTTAACATAAAACCACTCATAAACCACTCAAAAGTAAAACAACTCTAAACAAATGGACAGATTTTTTTTTTCATCCATCACCTCAGTAAGCTTTTTGAGTTGGTAGCTGAGCCATCATTGTTTTTGTCAGAATAACCATCTAAGCTCTCAAGGGGGAATATTATATGAAGGCAAAGTCCCAGATGCTCCGCAACATAAGGCTGCACTACATCTATACAGAGAATACCTGAAACACCACTACCTACACCGGGGCAAGACAGTGCCACAAGGACACAGCTCATTCATGGCTACCTATGGCGAACAATCCTATAGAAGGAAGGCTCATCCATCGGTCAAATTTAATTTAATTAATTAAAAAAAATTAATTTAATCTGTTCCCCGGTTAGCCACAAAAATGGTATATAGAACCAAGTTGACTCGGCTCCCAGGGTGGAGACTCTTAGTCTGGCTTTTCCGTTGATAAGCCTGTCGACCGGGGATCCCACTCCCAGCCGTGAGCCTTCAACTTTGTCCTCTCCATAGTGATATGGGCCGCAGGCCCCCAACCACAGTCTTCAGACCCACAATTTCACCGAGGCTGCACCGATGAGCCCACTGGACTGGGTTGGCCACGTCCAGTCTGCAGATCCTCAGCCACAGCCCCTCCACTGGGGCTGCAACCTGGAGCTTTTTAGGGGACAAGTAAATAATCCCACTAGACTGGCCCACCCAAACCAGTCTGCAGGCCCTCAACAGGCACTTCCACCAGAGGTTACAAGATCCGTGCAGATCGAGAACCCACGAGTCGCACCCCTACTTCACAGAGGCCACCATTCATCCCCCCCACCACCACCACGTCAAGATGGTCACCTATCGGGGGGGGGGGGGGGGGTCGTCAAGGGGGAATATCAACTTCTGAATCCACAGCATGCAAATAATTTGTATTTTTAACATTATTGTTTAAGAAATATTTGAAAACATGCAATATAAAATTTAGAAATATTTGAAAACATGCTCCTGAAAACATGCAAGGTGTTCTGACCTGAACACTTGACACTGTTTAGAACATCTCTGAAATGCTCAGCCCACCTAGCTATGATAGATTCCTTACCTTCAATAACCTTTCCATGTTTATTTTTCAATCCTTATATGACAGCCTATTTCTTCTACACAAAACATTAACTATCTTGTACCACTCCCTACTGTTGTACTGTCTAGCTGCTTCCTCTGCTTTATCAACCCAGCTATCAAGCCAAAGATTCGTATCTGCTATTAACTGATCATTATGACAATCACAATTATGATTACACAATTATTAAACTCTTTGTAATTCTGTCTGTTAGGACTAGTATTGACTGTCTGTTAGGACTAGTATATTGATTTGGATTATTCCTACAATTTCTTCTTTCAGAAATAAGCTCCATATCACTCAAATGGCTCTGTCTCCTCTGCCCCTTTTTACTCAAAAGAGTACTGTTAGTTTCAAGAAAAGCCTGTTTAAACTGATCCTATTCTTTCTCAGCTTTAGTTGTAAGCAAACCATGATTGTCATAATGACTAAGTAGTTTATCATAGTATGCTTTGGCTGTATCTGAATCTTTCAGAGCTTCAGTTTAAAGGTACTCTTCACTCTTAACCTTAGGATAACATTTCTTAAATTTCAGTGTAAGACACTTTTGACCAGGTAATGATCAGACCAAATTTTGGCACCCCTACATGATCTGGTATTCCTAACTGAACAAACCCATTTGTTGTTAATTAATATATAATTGATCATATTCCTATGCAATCCATCAGGTGAAACCCATGTGTATTTATAAATGTCCTAATGTGTGCAGTAAGTGTTAGTTATTCTCAAACCATTTAGATTACTTACCTGTAGGAGACATTCCCCATTGCAACTAGCCATGCCAAAGGCACCACCCCTGCCCAAAAGTCAATGTCGGTACCAACCTTAGCATTGAAGTCACCTAGCACAAGAGAAATATCTCCTTTCTTGACATTATTCAAGATATCCCAAAGTTGTCTGTTAAAACAATCTCATTCTCATCAGAATCTGTTGGAGCAAAACAATATGTAGCATTTAAGTCTTTAATCTTAGTTTTAAATTTAGCTGTAGTAAATCTTTCATTAATGCAGTCATATCCTAGAAGAGCATCATTGATATGTCTACTGAGAATCAAACCTATGCCTTCAAGATGCTTTCTATCTTCCCTCTCTGAAAAGATAAATTTAAATTATTTTTAAATATCTGACCTTTACCTATCAATTTGATCTCTTACAAGCCTAGAATATCTAGGTTATAATGTTGGAACTCCTGTGTGAGACCATCAAAATAATAATCTCTGTGCAATGTCCTCACATTCCATGCACCTGTAGAAGGAAAATTATTAGTAGGATTTTTAAAGAAATTACAGTAGATTTATTAAGAAAGATAGGGCCATTCATATCAAACAACTCTCTAATTTCAGGCATGGGACAAGGAATCCATCCCCTCCATCCCACTGGTAAAGGCAAGCTACCCAAATTAGTAGGAACTTTGGGAACCACTTTTTCAAGAACCAGAATCTAGATAGAAACTGACCTACTTGAGACACATTACTCCAGTGTACGATTGGCAATGCCCATAGAAGTAAGGATTCAGGTATCTGTGATGGCCTCTTCAGGATTATCCACCAGCTGATATAAGGTATCCTGTGCATTTATGGATGGATGCAGTGGTGGATTTTCCTTTACAGAAGCCATCTGGTGTGACATCTAGGATCTGTAATCAAGCTCATAGCGATAAGCCAATCCTGTGAGTTTAAATGGTCAGTGCCAGAATCCTGTAGAATTTGACCACTCCTCAGCAGAGCAGAAAAAAGAAATGTGGCCATAGATGGCCATATCAGTAGACCACACTACATGGCATGTAAAAAAAGGCTAAAGGGCATTCCTCCCCTTTCCCTTCCAGAAGAGAATATATCTTTTGAAAGATACTGATGGATTTGTACCATGAGAAGGTGCAGGGTGAGATTTTAGGTGCCAGGCCTAGCAGGCTCTATGCATCATGCAGATTTTTGTTTATGGAAAATATTATATCAGTTTGCATCATGATATTCATATTCCTGATGACCAAAATCTTGGTGTATTATTCATGCTAGAGTGTAAGTTAAATAAGCATGTAAAAAAACTTGATTATTTACAGTCTGTTGGCAGGTAGAATTATTTTTGTGATTCAAACCATAAATATCAGTTTCTAAGGATATAAGAAATAGCCTATGAGGTGTAAAGAATTATATATATCCTATTAAAATGTATATATGAAAAAAATTGCCATCTTGTGTCCAAATGCCTCTGAAGGTTGATCAAATAAAAAATATATTTTTAGGGTCATAGTAAAACTGTTAATACACTCAAGTTTAGCCCAGATGGGAAATGGGTAGCCTCTGGCGGTGAAGATGGTACTGTTAAAGTAAGTGTAAAATTTTATTGATTGTATTTAAATTCTTATCACTGCAGTGTGTTTAATATAATACAAGATGCAAAATATCTATATTCTATTTGGAAGTTTAACGGAAGGCATTAATAGTTGTTATGCATTCTATGCAATTTTTAGATGTTTTTTTTTAAGTGATATTACTCAGAATGTGAAGTTATCAATTTTTTTTTAAATTCATGAATAAGATATCTTTGGGAGGCTTAATATGTTTTTGTAAAAAATGACAATATAATAAATAATTAAGCTTGCAGAAGTCCATAGCCTGTTTTTCACAATAACAGTCAGGTTCCTGGTTACACTCCTTTTCAATCATTGAGTGTTATTAACTTATAATGTAAAAACATCTCTGTGGAGATGACAAGATTTCCGGAGTTTTTTTTTATGTTATTGCTATCTTCAGGAGCAAGATGGGCAGTTGTTCCCTTGCTCCAGTTTGCACCCATCAGCAGTTAAAAGTTCTTTTCAGAAGATAAATATTCGGAGGAAGAGCAATTGCCCCTTCCTCTGCAATAATTGGTTGGAAAATTATTTTTTGTTAAATAATATCATCAGATGTACCCCAAAAAAATTGATGTTTTTTCCTTATGTAATTTTGACTGTTTTAAGTTTTTATTTGTATTTGAAAGCATATCATTTATATTTATTTTATTAACGTGGAAAAACCTTTTTCTAAATGGATTTTCAATAATAAGTTTCCTTTTTATTGTATTGTTTTTGGGCATCCTTGGTGGTATTATGGTATGATGTATGCATGATTGCTGTATTCACAACTTCACTAATTAATGAATAGTTCAGCATAAATATTTCTATCTTGAAACATTTATTTGTGAAGCAATCCAAGCCCTTCATGAAGCAATTCTGTCTCCTCTCCCCCCAGAAAAAGTCCTATGCTAACAGTGCATCATAATATGCATGTTTCAAATATGTGTTACTCTAATCTTCTTAAAATAGAACTAAGAGGGTAACTTTTAAAAATGCCCATATATGGAGGAGAGGTAGAAAATATACTGTTTTAAAGTTATTTCTTTTATAAAACTAAAAGGAATTCAATGTGTAAGTTTCATTTAAATGATAAATGGAAAAGTCAGAAATAAAACAAAGGATTTATTTTTCTACAGATAGTGTTCATACTGTTGAGGTATTTGTCTCAGTGTAAAGTTAGCAACATGATTCCCTCTCTTTAGAATGACTTTGACTGTTTTTTAAGGAATTCTGGGACTATTTGCTGCACCTCTTCATCTGACTTCAACTTTCTTTCATGTCTTTTATGTAAATCAAAAATGTGAAAATTGCATGGCGAGAGGTTAGGACTCAAGAAAGAGTGTTCCAATTCTTCTTCTTCAAACAAAACTCATCTTTCCCTGGACCTCTTTGTAAAGTGGACCTCGGCCCTCTTATCATCAGGTCCATGTGCTAAGTTGGCTGTGGGTGCAGTAGAACAACAGAAAAAATTGGGCTGGCATAGTGAAAGGCCAGCAACCTTACATAGTGGCAGAGGGCAATTGGCCGCAGGCCGCCCAGTGGTTGAAAGGAAGATGCAGGGGGGGGGGGGAGGGGAACAGGTGAGGTTGAAGTGTGAGTAAGTTTTGTGATTAATTTTTTATTAAGAAATGAGGGGATATGTTGTAAGTATGATAAAGGAAATTATATCATAAGGGTGAGATGTTTTTTTTTGTGAGTCATTGAAGTAATCCATTAATAGGATAGAGAGAGAAAATGTGATAAAATGTGTGAAACAATAAGAACTAAAAAAATAAAATAAAAAAATTTTATTTCTTTTTTTTTTTGAGATGTGAAATGTGGAAGAGGAGGAGATATTTAAGTTTAATGTGCACATTAAATTAATATTCGGAGTGAGACAAATAGTCAAAATGTTTGTATTTGTTTTGAGAATAAAGAGGGGGATGAAAATAAATAAAATAAGTTTTTTTTTTTTGAGACTGAAAATGCAGAAGAAAAGGGTATATCCCAATTGTTATTATATTATTTTTGTTGTAGTAAAAAAGTATAAATGAAGTACAATAATAGTTATTTTTTTATTCATTTTTTTTTTGAAGGTGTTAGAAAAAAAAAATTTTTTTTTTTTTTTGAATATATTATTTTTGATAATGTTACTATTATTGATCCTGAAAAATGTCCAAAGTGCTTCTTTTAGTTGTCCTATTGGATCTTTTGGTGGCACCTGGATCTTTTAATACTAAAGTCTCCAGGAACAAAAAGGGAGAACCAAAGGGAGGGAAGGGTATAGATAGGGCACAGAGTTGGGTTGGGTTGGGTTGTTTTACCTCTGAGCGGCACTTTTTTGCACACCATGGGCTAAATGGCCAGGTCACATGGACCCCGAAGGCTCAGAGAAGGTTGGGGGAGGGGACCCACTGGAACAGCTGTTGGGAGACAGATGGTATCCTCCCGTCAAGGCCATCCAGCGTGTTCTTTAACGTGCACAGGGTATGGCTCTCCCGCACACGGGGCCACGGCTTAACGTCCCATCCGACGGACGGCGGCCTTTCCAAGCCCATCGGTGTCCCCTACTGACCGTGGGCAGGGCGGGGAATTTTGCTGAGATAAATCTCAACGCTGACCCAGCTGGGACTCGAACCTGGGAACTACAGATTACGAGCCTGACGCGCTACCGACTGAGCCACCCCCGCCCCCTAGGGCACAGAAGGAGAGGAGGAGCAATTAAGGAAACCTCCCAGAGCAGTGAAGGAATTTGGCCAAGGCCCTAAAATGGGCCTTGCTGTTTTTGTGTGTGGGATTGAGGAGAGTTTGTGTAGTGAAATATGTAGTTCCAAGTGTTGTGAGTGTTTGGAAAAGGGTGAGTCTATGTGCAGTGTATTTTGGACAGTGTAGGAGAAAATGGGGTATATCCTCTATAACCTGGCAGGTGGAGCAGAGAGCAGAGGGGATAACATTAATCATGAACAGGTCTTTATTAAGACATGTCCTGCCAGTGCGCAATTGGTGGATGGCTGTTTGGGCCCTTCGTGGTAGATAATTAAGGTATAGTGTGTGTGGAGTGGCAGCAATGGTGGCACGGAATGTGTTTTTAAGTGTTGTTTGTTGTGTCCAGTGTTGTAACCAAATGGAGCGAAATGAATTATCCAGTTCATTTGCATGAATGGTGTAGGTCACAGGTGTGTGATAATTTGGGATTGGTAAGTTGTGCCCTTGTTTGGCTAGGAGGTCAGCAGTGTCATTGTGTGTGATGGCACAGTGTGAGGGGATCCAATGAAATGTGAGTGTTTTGTTAGTGGCAATTATATTGTGTGCAAGTCTGTGTATGTGAAAAAGTGAATAGTTTTGTGTAAGGTTATATTTATGTTTGTTGATGCTGAGGAGTGCAGATTTGGAGTCTGTGATAATATGGATGTTGTGTAAGGTTTGTGTGATTGACCATTCAAGGGCCATGTGGATAGCTGCAAGCTCAGTGTCTGTGCTGTTTGTTGCGTGATTCATCTTAATTATGTGGGAGAAGTTGAGGTGTGGGGAGTGGAAGGCAGCAGAGCCGTTTGTTGTGTTGGGTAGGTGAGAACCATCAGTAAAAATTGTGAGGGCTGTGTTAGGGAGGGAGTCTAAGAGTTGTTCCGCAGCAAATTTCAGTTCCTGTTGGAGGTGTTTGTGTTTATGTGTTATGTGTGGTAGTGTGAGAGAAATAGTGGGTTTTTTGATTGACCAGTAGGGGAGTGTGTATCTTGGTTTAAATGGTTTGATATTTTTCCAAATGTGGTAAAGAGGGTGTAGTTTTATGACCTGAGCAGTGGGAGATATGTTGCTATGAGACTCTATTCTGTTTATGGAGGGGTGAGTGGGGTGTAAGTGTTTGAGTTTTACATAATGCTTGCATGTGAGTTTGTATCGGGTGTGTTCGAGAGGGGGCATGTTTGCTTCTGCCCATGTGGCCAAGTTAGGGCAGCCAGTTTTAAGACCCAGGGCTAGTCTGATGGCACGTGTTTGGATTGTCTCTAAAGTCTTGAAGTTTGTGAGTGAGGCAGAGTTTAGAGCTAGCAGGCCATATTCAAGTCTGCTGTTGATGAAAGCTTTAATGAGTGTGATCATTGATTGATCACTTGCTCCCCAGCTAGCTCTGGTGATGGATCTGAGAATGTTTAGTGCTCCATTACATGTGTGTTGAGTATTTTTGATGTGTTGTTTCCATGTTAGCTGTCGGTCTATAGTTAGCCCTAAGTATTTGTAATGTTTGATAGTGGGTATAGGTTGGTTATTTATGTTTATGTTCAGAAGGTTAACAGGTAGAGGTGTGTGTGAAATTGGTAAAACCGCAGATTTAGGTGCAGAGATGGCTAATCCCCATTTATTGGTAAAGTCAAGGACCTGGTTGACTGCTGATTGTAGGGAGGTTTGTATGGTGGGAATATCCTTTCCTTTGGTCCAGAGTACTATGTCATCAGCAAAGATGGAGCAATTTGTGTCATTTTGTAATGTTGTAGGGAGGTCGTGTAGTAGGATGTTAAATAATGTGGGAGATACCACACTGCCCTGTGGTAATCCTCTAGTTAATATGTGGGGGTCAGAGAGGGTAGTCCCCAGTTTGACTTTAACCTTTCTCTGTTAAAGTTAATTGGTCACTATGAGGGCTACTTTATTGCATGGCTTAAATGGCCAAAGTTTCACAATATTGGTGTGAGTTTATGGTATCATTACAGTCCAGAAGCTCCATCAACAGTGGATCCTGATAGTCAAATTAAAATGGCAGCATAAATTATCTTGCACTTTGCCACTGACCATGATTACCACCTGGGTTGTGAGAGTGGATACTTCCATTGTATGCTCTTGTGTTTTGTTTGTGCACTGAAATGTTGACACCATGATTTGTCACCTGCAATAATATTGTGGAGAAAGTTATTACCTTCTGTTCATATATGATGAAATGTAGATTCAAACCCATTCTCACTGCCATTTTTTCAATAGACAGGTATTTTGGGATCCATTGAATGCAGACTTTGAGAGGTTGAGATGCTGATTCAAAAATGTGCAGAGAGTTCCAGTGCAGGTATTCTTTAATGCTAGAACCTGTCACAGTTATATATCTGTCATTCATGTGTCACAATATCATTTACTCCAGCAACACTTTCATCTGTAATGGAGTGGTTGAGTGTTGAGAAGAAATGGTACTCTCAGAGGTAGCCACTTACAAAATTATATATTATAGAGGTATCACTGTACAAAATTATTATTTTTTCTGGAGAAGGGAACATTTTTCAGAGGGAGAATTACAGGCATCGTTACATGTTTCCTTATATATACACACACATAGAGAGAGAGAGAGAAATATGTTGTTATAGTTAATTTTGTGAAATAGTTTGAAAATGTTTTAATGAAAAATTCCACTAATGATCGTTGTATGAAATTTATTTTTTAGTTTTGGATTTAAATTTCGATTTGTGTGAAAATTAGTTCTTTAATTTATGTTTTCAGCTTTGGGACTTAAGTGCTGGAAAACTGTTGACTGAATTTAGTGGCCATACTGCATTTGTATCAGATGTGGAATTCCATCCCAATGAATTTCTTCTATGTAGTGGCAGTGCTGACAGGTATGTTAAACTAATTATAAATATAATTTCATTGTTTAAAAAAATTAGGAAAAAATGTTTTAAGTGCAAATTATATCTTTAATTTCCAATCCAATTTTAATCTAAACAGTCATATACTTTGTATTACATTGGTATCACTGGTTTGTCTAATTAAGAAAGAAGGTTCTACCAACTTTTTTCTCTTTTCATTCCAAAGTATGAAATGACAGGATTTCCAATAAGATTTCAAGTAACCTTTGTAATGACAACAGGAAACAGACTTTCAAATAATATTTCAACATCAATGCTTTGACATTAAGGGGCTGGGATCACTCATTTGGTATCATGCCAGGCTCATAATTTCCAGTTCCCAGGTTTGTCCCATCTAAACCAGCACTGAGATTTATCTCTGCAAAACTCCCACCCTATCCTCAGTTAATAAGGAACACTGGCAGGCTTGGAAAGGTTGCCATCCATCTGATGGGATGTAAAGTTATGGCCTCGTGTGTGGGAGAGTCATACTGTGCATGTTAAAGAATATGCTGGATGGCCTTGACAAGAGGCTACCATCTGTCTCCTAACAGCTGTCTAGTGGGTCTCCCCCACAATCTTCTCTGAGCCCTTGGGGTCTTTGTGACATGGCCAATTCCACCCATTTTGTGCAGAAAAGTGCCACTCAGAGGTAAAACTACTCAACCCAAGTTTTGACATTTTTATGTAAATATGTCAAAACAAGGAAGTCAAACATTATTGACCAAGAACAGTGCAAGTAAAACAAATGAAACTTTGTACAGGTGTTAGTTTTAAGTAATGCATCAAGTAAATATAACTTATCAATAATGCCAAATAGAAAATATGACACAAATCATTGAAAAATTTAAATGAGAATCTGTGTTACCATTTGGCTATAATTCCCAAAGCCTTAAAAAAAAATAGTGAAATTTAAAGAGGGTTCTCTGATTTCTTTAATTTGTTAAAAAAAATTTGACATTGGAATCTATATATATAAAATGGTGTTATTTGGCATTTCTCCTTTCTATCCAGTAGATCAGTGGTTTCCAAACATTTTGGTGCCATGTTCCTCCCCCCCCCCTTGTCTTTAAAAATTTCCTTGCCACCCTTGTCTTGTAAAATCCCCCTCCCCCTTTTTTCTGAAACTGAGCTTTTATTATTGAAATATGAAAAATTGAAACCCTGCCAAAGAAATACTAATATGACAGTTTTGTAGCGTTTTCCATTAAAGCTGTCAGTAAAGCATGCACAACATGATTTTGAAATGGGAAAAGTACAAATATGTTCAGAAAAGAAAGAAACACTTATTAAATATAGACCTACTTCATCTACTCTTATGAGACTGCAAAATTCCCCACCCTGCCCACGGTCAATAGGGGATACCGATGGGCTTGGAAAGGCCATCGTCCGTCGGATGGGGCATTAAGCCGTGGCCCTGTGTGTGGGAGAGCCATACCCTGCACACGTTAAAGAACATGCTGGATGGCCTTGACGGGAGGCTACCATCTGTCTCCCAACAGCTGTTCCAGTGGGTCCCCTCCCCCAACCTCTGAGCCTTTGGGGTCCTTGTGACCTGGCCATTTAGCCCATGGTGTGCTAAAAAGTGACACTCAGAAGTAAAACAATCCAATCCAATCTTATGAGACTGAAAACTGTCGGAAATATAACCTAGGACTATATTTTGGATTGTAGCAGAAATTCTATCGAAGGTAACTGGGGATTATTTATTTCTATGATAAAAATTTAGTCCTTTTTTTTCCTATGCATTTTACTTCTTTGAAATGAAAGTTTTCCTGGAAACTTTTGTACTGTAGTACATTCAAGACTTGGCAGTATTGTCTGTAATAAAATGACACAATAATTAAGAATGTGATATTCTAAATCCTTAGGAGCATATTTTACATAGTTCTGGTTTATATTGTAATAGTTCATTTAAAATACTAATTTATTGGAACTTTGTGAAGTATATTATTCGTAATGTCTCATCTGTCTTAGGTCTAGTGAAATCTGCACACCTCCTTAACACATCCTTGTTTCCCCTTGATCTACTGCAGGGGTTTCCCAAATGTGGGGGGAAGGGGGTGGCACAGTTTGGAAACTACTGCAATAGATCAAGAATTAGCCCTTTCAAAGTTTCTAACAATGAACTCTGTCAGATGGATGAGTTAATTTTTAATTGTATTCAGCAGGAAAAAAAATAAATTTTGAATCTTTGTCTTGAAGAAATTAACAGACATAAATAAATAATAAAAAATAAATACCCCCTCAAGCAGCTGCTTGCCACAGAGGTCTGACAGGAGCCTGTCAGTTTATATGCCATAGTAGAAGGTCTGTTCGGATGGCAGGACCTCAGCAGAAAAACGACACATACAACCATGCCTTACCCGGGCTCGAACCCAGGTCTCTCAGATAAGTAGCCAAGCGTGCTAACCACTTGGCTACGGGACGGCTTCAGACATAATTAGATTGTGTTATATTTATGATTGCATATAAATAGATCTGACTGTGTATAAATTCAATTTTAAATAATTTTTTTTAAAGAAAAAACTTTTTTGTCTTTTTTTTTATGATAAAAATTTAGTTCTTTTTTTTTTCATTTTAATATTGCTTTCTAAAGTATTTCATGTGTTTTATTTCATAAACACATGAAATACTTTTACCATTTTCAGGTTAATACTTTTGAAATTTGACTATCATCAAAAAATAATTGCTAAGAGAGAGAAAAAAAAAAACTCCGATTCACATTTACATGGAATTTGTAAAATTAGAAAAAAAATTGGTGCAGTTCTAAAGTATTGATGCACATATCATTTGTCTGTTTCAGGGATGGTGAACCTTTTTTCAGCTTGCATGTCAAATATAACTTAAACAATATTTTCTTTTTGTGTCCCCCCCCCCCACACACACACACCACCAACACCAATGGTCTTTTTTCTTTGTATATAAAAATATTTCATTTTGTTTGCATACCATAAATATGGTGATATTTGTTTTTGTTATAAAATCATTTTATTTTAGGTATAGTTAAAAAAGCCTAAAATTTTATTACAAAATTTAGAAATGAACAAATGTTATATATATATAAATAATATATATATATAAACGAGGATAAAGTATACATCTTATATATAAAATAGTATTTTATTTATTTACAATTTTTTAAATGTAAACAAAGTGACACAAATTAACAAATTTGTTTTTTACTGAATACTCTGTGAGATTTTTGTTGGTATACTATAGATAGCAACTTTTATTTTACATCAGGATTGCATTTCATTGCTTTTAGTGCTTTGCAAACAGCACTGACTTATCAATTAGTAGACTTCCTATATCGGAATTTATGAAGTTCATAGTAGAAAACATTGAGTCATACAAATAAGTGGGTTACAAAAGTAATAAAATAGCAACAGGTATTCTTTTTTTTAAGTAATATTTCAGGAATTTCATTCCATACTTTTAGCACTTCATTTTCAGCATTCTTCAGTGTTATCCTGTTAATGGATTCTGATCAATAGTTTTGTTTCAATTCACTCCTTAAGTTAATAAACTTTGCTTCTACGGGTTCATTGAGTTGTTTGTAACTCAAACGATTTCATTTCAGAATTGATTAAATCTATTTATCAAGCATTTTCAAATTCATATTTTCTAACGTTATGTTATTAGGATTCTTTATAAATTTTACCATTTCTTCAAATTCCTTGAATTGTAAATATCTTACTAAAAACAGTTGTAGACTTTGCAGCTCTGCTATCTGAAAACGATTTTGCAAATTTATTAGTATCTAATTCTTAATGAATTATAAAATAGTATAATTCATTAATATCTTATGATATAAATTAATAAGTAGTACAGTGGACCCCCGATATAACGCGCATGTCGGGCGGGAAACAACACCCGCATTATAAGGTGAACCGCGTTATACCGAGCGGTGCGGTGGCGACATAATAAATTTCACACTGTAAGCTTTTCTTTTACTCATCATGCATACAATAATTAAACACTATTCAAAATACATGCAGGAACTCAATACATACACAATTACTCAATACGCAGTAACAATAAAATGCGATACTCACTAACGCCGCACGGACCTGTATAAACATGTTTGAACTTATCGCGAACATCACCCACGCTATAACCGAGTGCGCGGTAAAGCGAGCAGCGCTATAACAAAGGTCCACTGTATATTAGAGTAGTATGTACTAAATAATACTACTATAATATACTATAATTTCTATTAAATCAGCATTTTTTTTGCAGAGTACATTTGTGTGCCAAGCAAAATTGGCTTTTTTTTTTTAAATATATGATTAGACCTCAAAGCTACTAGCTATTAACTTTTGATTCCACTTTAGGCACATGTTCCATAGGTTTGTCATCTCTAGTCTGTGTGTTGTGTAATGGTGCCATATAAGAATGTGTATGGTATTGCAGTTAATAAATATAATTTTTGTTTTGCATTTTATTTTATGTATCATTGTCTTTGATTATTTGTAAAAGTTGTTATTTTGTATTTAAATAACAGTAATACACTTGTTTCCATAAATTAAGGAAAAACCCTATGTTAAGTCAATGGAAAGCTAAGTCAAAGCTCTATAACTTTTAAAATATCTTTTTTTGTTTTGAAAAATATAATTGCAGATAAAGATTTCAATCAAATAAATCAATATCTCAATTTTCAACAATATTCATTCAGTATTTAATGAGTTATGGAAGTTGTGTAAAGAAGTTTTTCACTATTCTTCAGTTTTGTATAAGTTTCTTAAGACTGGCATTGCTGTTGTTAAATATTCAAACTTCCATAACTCATTAAATAGTGAATGAATATTGTTAAAAATCATGATATTGATTTATTTGATTGAGATCTTTATCTATTTTTCAAATCACATTTTCTGCAATCACATTTTTGAAAACAAAAAAACTTAGAAGTTATAGAGCTTTGACATTAGCTTCCCATTGACTTATCATAGGGATTTTCCTTAATTTATGTAAACCAGTGTATAATGCTCAGACATTGTTGATTAGCAAAATTAATGCAGTATTGAAAATCTAAGACAATAAATAATAAGAACAATAATAAGAACAAGTAACATAATACCTTTTACATGTAACAATTAATTTTTCAGGACTGTTAAATTCTGGGATTTGGAAACTTTCCAATTAGTATCAACAACTGAAGGTGACACAACACCTGTGAGGTGAGTTATTTTTAATGTGTATATCAATATTTGATATTAAAATTAGGAAAATATGTATATGTACAGTATCCTCATTATTCATGGTTTTAGCTATTTACAGATTATTGTTTTAGGCACACAATTGCTATTCATGGCTCTTTTATTTGGTTATTCATAGTTTCCAGGATTCATAGTTTCCAGGGATTAACTTCCCTCTCTCAATAGTATGATAGGGTGTGAAATATTTGTTCAGTCATCACTAACTGCATCGGGTAGTATTAAAACCCTATAACATTAATGCTCATTGCAAAGCATGTTAAATTCATTTTTGAAAGTATTGTTTCACTTTTTAAACATTTACACTGCAGTTTAAATATTTGAGGCTTTTTGGATTTCTCAAAGCTAGTTGCTGAGATTTCATGAAACTTTTTTTTGCAAGCCTCTTATGTGCACTGTTGGTTGTTTGAATTGTTTTAGAACTAAAACAGATAGCATGAATTGTCACAATGTTCATAGGTTCATATGTAGGTTTTAAAGTATGTCTTTGAGTTTTACTATTTTTTGACTTCCCAACTATTCTCTTTCATTGATAAACTATAAATGTTCTGCATGCAAATTAATATTTCTGTTTTTATCAATATATATGAGCAGCTGGGTGTTTCAGCCCTCTTTCAACATCATCTCATTGGTTACATCATTTTAATTAAAGAAGTTCTTTGAAGGACTAGAGTGCTCATAATATAATGTTTACAGGTTCAAGTCTCAATTGTGTAAGTGTTAAAATTTATTTCTGCCAACCCCATCCTTGCACATGGTGAGAAAGAGGATACCATTGGACTTTAAAAGACCACCATCTGCCAAATGAGACATGAAGCAAAGGCTGCACAGGAGAGATATACCCTCTGCATGTTAAAGAATACACTGACTATATCTTGACAGGAAGCTTCCATCTATTCTAACAGGTGTCTAATGGGCCCCTAATACCCAACTCTGAGCCTGTGGGGTTCTTGTGACCTGGCTGTTCATATCACTGTGTACAAAAACATGCTGCTCAAAGGTAAAACAACCCAACTTTATAAAGGTATCCCTTTAAAAAGTTGGGTAAAAGTTTTGAAAAATCCCCATTATTTTATCAAAATATATGTGCAAGTTGTAGTGCATTCATATTTTTAATAAACATACAAATTTGTAGTTGTGCATGGCAAGATTTCCTTCTACTTTATGAGATAGGAATGCAATCCTGTTTTACAAAGGTTTTTAATTTGAGTATTTGCAGTTTTTGGTATCCATGGCATTTTTTTACAAATATAATCTTGCAAATAGCAAGAACCTACAATGTTTTGTGTGTTATAGATTAAAATTTTAAAATTCAGGTGTAACCATTTGCTGGCATCATAAACCATATATCTTTTTCCCCCACTTCTCTCTTACCATAGTGCATGTAGTATGTTATGAATTCTTTGTTTTTAAAATGGTAGTCAAGCCAAGGCAAATGATTTTTTGGTTTTGTTTCTTGTATTTTTACTTTTTTATCCCCCTAGGTGTGTTTATTTTCATACAAGTGGCTCTTGTTTGTTAAGTGGCTCTCAGGATATCTTGAAAGTATACAGTTGGGAACCCTGCTGTACACATGACAGTTTAATAACTGGTTGGGGGAAAGTAGCTGATATAGTTATGTCACAAAATCAATTGGTAAGTATGATAATAATAAATTTGTGCTAAATTTTTAAAATAAATAGAATTCTCTCATTTTATGCCTTTAGTTGTCTGATCATTGTCACTATTGCCACTCTCATTTTTGAGGCAGGTGAATTCTGCTTAAATTAGAAGAGCAATACTTCTAAGGGCAATACTAGTGGTAAGTAACAGGGGTTATCAAACTTCAATTAAAAGGATCTGAAATTGGCCATATCTGTAAATCCCCATCAGATGGTGATTCAGGGGATCCTAACCTGGGGAAGAGTTCTGAAAATCATGATGACAGATTCATGGTGCTTCATTACAATTTGTTGAATTTCTAGTGCAATGTAAAATTCTTCACAGTGAATTGTCATTTTATTTACTTTTTTCTTTCTATTGGGTATTTATAATTTTACATTTGAGCTTTTTATTTTTAATTCATAGCATTAATATTTTATATATGTAAATTATATTACATATTATGCCAAGTATTAGCATATTATAGTATTTTTGCCTACTATAGCTTCGTCACTATATAGGTATAAAATTTTATTGCCAATACTCTAATTATAGTAGGATTGGCAGCATTGATTGACACAGGATAGTTATTTTACACATATATTGACAGAATGCGATTTTTTGAAAATAAACACTGAAACTAACTAGTTCCAGTTTTGCTAACTTGGGCCCATTGTAGAAGCAATACAAGTACTGTGAATATGTAAATTTATAAAGATACTAGCAGTTTCATATATTGAACCAATGCAATCTATCTCTCTCTCCACAATATGCTGCTCAAAAACATCACAAACATCCATGCCTTACCCTTGGCCTGAAAAAAATAGACACATTAAAATAGGTTGATTAATGAATAAGTAGAAGGATTTTAAAGTATATTAATTGTTAGTTTTTAGAAAAATATTTTGTTTGGCTATTAACATATTTCAATGTCTAATATGGTGTTAAATATATTTATATTAATCTTCACTTCATAAAGTAACATTAGATGAAAAAAAACATTTCATGGCACCTTACTCCCCCTATTCTAAAAAGATATATCAATTGTTTTAGTTTCTAGGTATGTTGATGTATCAATGGATAAATATCTGGTGATAATATTTGGCATCTTTCAGCCTTGTATATATCAGGATAGGGGTTGACTCAGTTGGTAGTACACCAGGCTTGTTATCTGTAGTTCTCAAGTTTGAGTCCCATCTGTGCAAGCATTGAGATTTATTTCTGTAAAACCCCACCCTGCCCTTGGTTAGATAGGGGACACCAATGGACTTGGAAAGGTTGCCATCTGTCAGATAGGACATTAAGCCATAGCCCCATGTGCAAGAAAACCATACCCCGTGCAAGAACATATTGGATGGCCTTTACAAGAGTCTACCATCTGTCTCCTAACAGCTATCCAATGAGTTCCCTTCCCCCAACTTTTTCTGAGCCTATTGGGTTCCATGTAATCTGCCATTGTGTGAAAAAAAATGCCACTCAGAGATGTGAAACAACTCGGCCATGCTTATAATACCACAGCTACCCAATTTTATTTTTTTATTCTTAATTCCATTTTAAGTTTGATTACTATCAGTATTGAAAGATATTGTAATATGACACATTCATGTAATAATAATAATGTTTACCAGCTGTTGGAGATAAAAAGACAAAACTAAAAACTAAGAATATGTATAAAAATTATAATATGCTGTAGTAGTCTAAATAACATGATTCTAATAAGATACAAGAACAGCAATGACATCCAAATCTCTGTTGACCCTTCTTTTTTTATTCCTTTTTATGTGAATGTTGTATACCTACTTAATCTTGTGTGCATGATTATTTAAAGTTGCTTATTATATCCTCAGATTGCTGGATCATTTTCCATGAATAGTGTGTCTGTACATGTTGTTCAGATGGATAAATTAAGCCCGTTCTGGCAGATGGACAATGGTAGTGAAGATTATATTCCTCATCAGTGTGTAACTACAGGGTAAGCAAATTTTGTTAATTCATATGCAGCTATTGATTTTTTTTGTCATTAATTTTATTGTATAATGTGTAATAATTGCATTATGTAATGTTATATCATCTTATTGCTAGTATATGAAAATCTAATTTGTTAACCTAAGGCAGCAGGGACCAATCTAAACTGGTTGATAAAATTAAGGTAATGTTTTTCATCAATATTTGAATTTTAACATCCCCGAAGATAAAAATACCCTATTTTAGATAACATTATATGCAAATTTCAAATATTCAATGGAATATGATCTTTCAGAGAGAATTTTCTCCAAAAGAAAGCAAATGACAATAGTTTGTAAAGGCTGAACATTAAAGTAAATTTTGATGCAAATCATTAAGAATTTCTTGATTTTTGTTGTGCTTGAGCAGGTCAGTTTGCAAAGTTAGATTAAGCAAAGAAAAAAATGTATTGCAATTACTGTTAGCTGAATTACCTGCATTGATGTTAATCAAATATCAAAATTGGTGCTTTAATTATTATAGCTGCTTTATTTTTAGCCAATTTACCTGTAAAACAATTGAATAATTTTTTATATGGTTACAAATAGAAATAAGCATAGGTGTTTTTTTTTATTTAAAAAATTAGAATTTTCATTAATGATACCTTTCCCAGATTTTTGATGCCCCTGTCTTACATCTAACCTATTGAAATATTTTCAGACTGGGAGCAAAAGGTTTCAAATATCTCTGGGTTGCTTGATTTGAAATGGTAGTAGCTCTCATTGTATTAACCCCTCATTCAGCTGTTATGAGTATCTAGTTCCGATTAACTTTAATTATTGATGTCAACCATGATCACATTGCAAATTTCTACTTCTACTTAAAAGTCCTTCCATGGCTCTATATGATTTATCTGTTGGTCTCCCTTTTGTCTTCACTGTGAAATTAAATTTGTTATCAGTTTTGTTTTTGTCTCAAAATGATACTTCTTCAAGCTTTGGTGACTTTTTTATTGCAATCATCTTTAGATTTGTGTTTGATTAATACCACTATTGACAGTTAGGACACATCCAAAACTTAATTTCTTTATTGGTTGTGTGTCATCACAGCTTTTAGGGATGTTGCTATTTTTTTAGTGTACAAGATTAATGAAATGCTTCTTTTATACAGTGTTTTAGTGATTAAACTTACATTTTTATACAGCTCCATCTACTGATCTCAAACTGATTTTAAGTCAACCCACTATGCTATTAATCTATCAAAGTATTTCATATTTAATTGATCATCAGTTTATCTGCTGACTGAAATCAATAAAAAATAGCACACTATATAACGATAGCATATGCTATCAAAGGTATTAAATTTTTTAGTAACAAATATTTATATCTTTTAGTTACTACAAAAATCCATTTAATATATGCACTAACAAAATGTTTTGTGAAAAAAATTTTGTTAACATATGGGACACGAACCCACATCTCTCCAGAAACACGCCATCTAACCATTGAACTAATGCCAGCTCTTTTTTCCACTAAGTATGACTTTCACTCTTTCCCATGAGTTTTGGCACCTACATTTGATACCATCTATGATCTCGGGTGGCAACTATTTCTTTTTAGTGCACTGAGTAAGATGGAAATAAATAATGAAGTCACATCACGCTATTTAGCATTAGTAATGATTTAAACAATAATTGACAATCTCACAGTTACCTGTTGACTTTTAAACATCTGTAAATCAATAAATGTTTTGTAGAAAACATTTATTGATTAATGTTTCATTTAAAAACTCTGTAGGTACTTATGGAATACCTTTTGGTTGCTGTGGATAGGGGTGAAAATTTGCATTTTAATATTTATTTTGTCAGGATGTTAAAATAGCTTTGAATATTGAATCTAGGTTAGTGGCATCGGTTGAGGACAGTATGCAACCCTCTACCACATACACTTGGAATTTAATTCTGTATACAATAAATATAATGCACAAATATTGAAACATCAGACTACACAATCACCACAGTGTAATTAAATAGGCTGTGCTTTACCTCCTGTAGGTACAAGTCACAGATACACAAAAAAAAATGGCAAAATTACTCTCCAGGTGAATGTATTTATTCCTGTGTCACCTCTGTCAAGTTAGCAGAGAGAGTGCTTCATCTCTTCTCATCACTGAACTCTGTGCTTATCAGTATGTCGTCACATGATAGGGTATATGTGGTAGTTAAGAAATGCATATATATGGTAGTTAAGAAAGGTGGAATATTTAACAGCAAAAGTTGCAGTCATAAGAGTTTATTTTGAAAGTTATTGAGAATATTAGTAATAGTTGTTATATCAAACCATTTACTGAAGTAATTGTATATTTAGAGTTTGTCTAACAGTTCTTTCAATTTTTCATCGATTTGACCAATTTTTTTAAGAGGAGTGCTGCTGCTATTAAATATTGTTGAAATACAAGCTTGGATTTGATTTAGTTCTTTAATTTACATTTAGTCTCATTGTCGTAAAACATTTATTCTTTAAAATAGAGCAGGCCCTTACCAATACTGAAGAGTTACATTCGTAATGATTGCAACAGATTCCATGTGCTTTTGAGATAAAGCCTATGGAAAAGTTAGTGTGTGTTGGTTGGGAACCAATAGCATTACATAACTTCAATTTTGAATGGCATATGAGAATGTCTAATGTTTCTTGCATTGTATATTTCAACTTACTCTGCACTGAAAAAAGCCTGAAAAATGTATTCTTAAGTAAACACAGTAATATTCAATATGAGATAATACTTGATATGGTAAATAATAATAAAGAATAATAATTGGTCTAATGATGCTGGTGATTATGTTGAAAGAGTTTAGCAGAGCCTTTGAGAATCTGTAAGAGAGATGGTTAACAGCATGATGCTTGGAAGCTTAAACTGGCATTACTGAGCTGTAAGGAAATTAAAATGATGACCTTTTATTGCATAGTATATAAATCTTGCATGCTGTTGCATTTTGCAAGTTTAGTAAGACTTGAGCTTACATGCAAAGATCAAAAATATTCCACAGCCATCATTTTCATGTTGGTTATTATTAATTTCACTGGTGGTACAAACATCAGATTTTTTTTTTGATAATGTTAATATTATGTGAAGTATTTAGTTGCATAATTACCAAAATAGATTTCAAATCATGAGTGATAAATGTTACTTTCAAAGCAAAGTTTTGCATCAGATTATTAGTGAAATATTTAATCTTCAATGGTCATTGGTACTGTACAGTGTGCCATAGTTCTGCATTCACGATCAAACCATTATCAGTGTCACTAGAAGAACAAATAAAGCTTCAATTTTGAAAAAATATATAAATCAGTCCTACCAAAAAATTAGGAAATTTTCTTGTTATATTAGCAAAAAGCCAAATTTGTACCTTTGTAAATTTTAAAATAAACTTTTTTTGAAATATGTAATTGAAGTATGTAATTAATTTTTACTGTTTAAAGATCATAATCAAATCCTATGTAAATTTTGATTTTCAACAATATTTGTTGAAGAGTTACAGAAGTTGGAATTTTTAACACCAGCATCATCTTTTTAAAATGGTTAATCAAAATTGGTGAAAAAAAAAATTGGATTTACTTCTGAATTTAGAATTATTTTAATAAAAGGTTTGGTACAACAATTATTGATTGTGTTTTAGCTTAACATAACTTCTTATGATGCAACTTTTTCTGTTAAATATTCCAACTTCTATAACTTTTTAAATACCAAACAAATATTGCTGAAATCCAAAAATTAGATAGAGTTGATTTTGATGTTTCATTATCTTCAGTCACATTTCCCCATAAAATCCTTATTTTCAGAGTTACAGATGTTATTTTCATTGGTATAACATGGAAATTCTCTAACAATTTGATAGAGCTCTGTACAAATAGCATATAAATATGGATAATTGATCATAAAACTCTAATTGTATCATTTCTCTTTAGAAATCATGTCAGAAAAAGTTTTGAAAAAGATTCTTCTGGAACAAAGTTACGGTAAGTATTTCCAAGAAATGTTTTTTTTTTAATTTATTATTAATTTTTTTAATTATTATTATTAGTCATAGATTTGCTATTTTGAATACCTAATTGTTGGTAGCATTGACTTTATTCTTGGAATACATTATATTAGCAATTTTGATGATGGCAATTTAAAAAAATGAGATGAAACAGATTTATACAAGAATTATAATAGTTTCATGGAAATATGGAAACAGTTGAAAATTAGTAAAAATTCTTTCACAGTTTGTAGTTTATTATCATAATATTTTAATTATTGTAAATGTTCAAATAATAGCCCAGAATACAATTTACAATTTCTTAGTTCTATCTAGCTACAATTTGAGCCTAGACTGCAAGTTAAAACTTGCTGAGACCTGCACAAGTTTATATTTGATGTATCATAAATGGCATTAATCATATTACCATTAATTCTTAAACTTCTGAGTTTCTAATAAGTAATTTCCAAGTAATTTCAATAAAAAAGCAAATTTGAAACCTTATTATTCTGAAGTAAATACTGAGTAGAAGTGTATTGTATATAAGCATTTAATTTTAAATAGTAATGAAGCAAAATATTTAACCAAAACTGAAAATATATTAATTTCAATAGCTTCTTTTATAATAATGTAGTAAGAAAAATCCTTCAGTTTTAATCTTATTCTGAAATAATGTACAGAACTATGTCATATTATGGCAGGTTATATCCGAATTAATATTGCTTTTTTTTGTATCATCAAACTTGCTTATGTACACATGTCAGGAAATATTTCTGATACTTTGTGTAGACATTATTCATCAGTCTGCATGCAAGTTTTGACAAGTTAACATTAAAAAGTTAGCAGAAACTGGAATTTTTAAAACCAGCATCCTCTTTAAAAGGTTAATCAAATATGGTGAAAAATCAAAAGAATTATTAGATTAACTTCTGAATTTAGAATTATTTTAGGAAAAGATTTGATCAACAATTATTGATTGTGTTTTAATCATTTTCTAACATAAATTCTTATGATACAACTTGTTCTGTTAATTATTTCAGCTTTCATAACCTGTTCATCTTAGGCATTAAAAGCAGTATGAGAGTGTCAAAAAAAAAACATTAGGCATATGATGCCTAAGAATTTAGCATTATTTCTCTGTGACTGCATTCAGGAGAAACATTCAAGATAATTATGGTGAGAAAGGTCTAAATCCGAGGAAATGCCAAAGGTGGTTCCAGAAGTTTGTCTTGTCACAACAACTTGTCCAATGGTATGCATTCAGGTAGCCCTGTTGTTAAATGATGACCTTGCTTGAAGAAGATGCTGCTGTAACTATGGAAGAACTTATCCAGAAACAGAATTTGATCCATTCAACAGCTCATTAATACTAGCTGAATGCTGAAGAACCTGCCAAGCCTCAGCTATAAGACAAGGTGGAAAGACAACATTACTTATGCGATAGCTTGATTTATCAAAAGCAAGAGCATTTAAAACTGGGGGGGAAAACTAATGGATTTACCAGAAATAAAGATTGTCCTTGTCATTAAATTAACAAGGCAAAAAGAGCATAATTGTTCAAAGTATTTTTATTTTTAAAAGAAAAAAGTATATTTTTAGAAGATTATTGTATTGTTTGTATGTTGTTTTTGTATTATTTCTTTCAATTTTTGCTTTTGTGAAATCAATAATGTAGTGTCCTGGAACTGATCATATTTTTATTTTAAAGTTCGGTTGATGTTAAAGTAGTTGAAGAGCCAGTAAATCCAGATGATGACATTGAGAATGACAACATATGCTTTACAGAAATAGGGGAAGTTATTGATTGCCAACATGTTTTTAGTCCAAGAAGTGAATGTAAGCATGCAATATTATACATGTTCATTATAAATAAGCTGTACTATTTTACATATACACTGGTTTCCATAAATTAAAGAAAATCCCTATGTTAAGTCAATGAGAAGCTAACGTCAAAGCTCTATAACTTCTAAAATAAGTTTTTTGTTTTGAAAAATGTGATTGCAGATATGGATCTCAATCATCATATAAATCAATATCTCGAATTTCAACAATATTTGTTCAATATTTAATGAATTATGGAAGTTTGAATATTTAGCGATGTTAGCCACAAAAATTGACTTCAGAGGTTCATTAAAACTTAGTAATAAGTATTGTATCAAAGTGTTTAATAAAATAAGTTTGTATTTTAGAACTTTGTGTAAAGAATTCTTTCACTCTTCTTCAGTTTTGTATGAGTTTCTTTAGACTGCATTGCCTTTGTTAAATATTCAAACTTCCATAACTCATTAAATACTGAAAAAATATTGTCGAAAATCAAGATATTGATTTATATGATTGAGATCTTTATCTGCAATCACATTTTTAAAAACAAAAAAAACTTATTTTAGAAGTTATAGAGCTTTGACGTTAGCTTCCCATTGACTTAACATAGGGATTTTTCTTAATTTATGGGAACCAGTGTATGTTATTGATTTAAATAGTTTTTCCAGGGAAAAAAAGTATTATTTTGAAAAAACTGTGATATATATTTTCTATTATCTTGTTTAATAGGTTTGAATGTTTAAATGAGTGAATGTATCCTATTGGAACCAAACTTTGCTAATTCCAAAAACTTAAAGGAATTTGACTGTTCTTGCCTTAATAGAAGTAACTGTTACTTTTTTACTTTTTATTGTATATATATATTTGCTTTTATACCATGTGTGAAATTAATGTATATTTTTATAATGCTCTATGATATCTACATTTCTACTATTTATGAGAAAACAGAAAACAATTACTAGTTACTATTTTTTGCTCTTTTAAACTTAAAGAAACTAACAGCACTCCAACCAAATTTTTACACGCTGGCAATTTAGCTTAATTTCTGACTATGTGACTAGGAGCATCAGCAACACTAAATTTTGCTAATCTTGCAAATTTGAAGCAATCACTATTTTTACTGTTTTAAAACATTAAAGTCATTAGCATGCCAGACTCGTAATCTGCAGTTCCCAGGTTCAAGTCCCAACTGGATCAGCATTGAGATTTATCTCTGCAAAACTCCACGCTCTGCCCACAGTCAGTAGGGGACACTATGGACTTGGAAAGACCGCCGTCCATTGGATGGGATGTTAAGGCGTGGCCTCGTGTGGGAGAGCCATACCCTATGCACGTTAAAGAACATGCTGGATGGCCTTGACGGGAAGCTACCATCTCTCCCAACAGCTGTTCCAGTGGGTCCCTTCCCACAACCTTCTTTGAGCCTTCAGGGTCCTTGTTATCTGGCCATTTAGCCCATGGTGTGCAAAAAAGTGCCATTCAGAGGTAAAACAATCCAACCCAGTGCCTAGACCTCTGATATGCAAAAAATTTGACATAGGTTACAGTGCCAATTCAAATCTGAAAGATTTATACATATAATTAAAAATTAAGTGAAAAGCATCAAAAACTAAATTAAAAAAGTACAAAGTCAAAAGGTACAAATCATATTAACTATGTGTTTTGCCCTCTTAATAGAGGTGTATATTGTCCAGTTAGGCATGTGACAAAAGATTCATAAGTCTGAAGTCCAGTTTTCTGTTGTTTCCAGTTGAGATTTCTTTTTGACTCTGTATTTTGCTCTTTGAAGGAAAAACAATGGATTGCAATGACCACTGTCAGTCAGATGGAATGTTAATTTTATATAGAACATACTTTCTCTGTCTAATAGGTCTTAAATCGACCTCTTAGAGCTTTGAGGACTCTGTGACCATTTTGTTCATTATAAAACTTTAAAGGGATTTATAAAACCCTTTAGGGAACAGTAACATTTTAAACTCTTTTTAAAATATATTTTACTACGTATGAAGTTTAAATTTTTTTCAAAAAGTTCTTTTATACTGTTATTCTTTTGAATTGATAGAGCTAAATTATAAATTTATTGATGCTGTAATTTGAATTAATTCTCTTTATAAAATTTTTTTATTTTTTGTTGCAAATTGGAAATAGTTTTCTTTTTACATAATCTGATGCTAATACATATTTGTAACTATGAAGTATTTGTGACCAAATCTATATCATAATTAAGTTGTTATGGTTAAAAGTGGAAAACATAATTTAGAATTATTATAAATGTTTTTCACTTTGCTAAGCTATTATACTAATATATAAGGCAGTTGCTACACTTGTTCATTTGTTTGCAGTGTATTGGCTTACTTTCATTTGATATTCCATTATTATTGATCAACCTCTATTTTACCCTGTCAGAGCAATCTGCTGTTCAAGGGTAGAACTATCCGACAGTTTCTAGCAAAAGACCAATTCTTCAAATATAGTATTTAATCTATCCACAGTGCAATGCTGGTAAAAGGAATAAATATGATTAATATGTTGTGAATTTTATAATGTGTATAGAACCTACTAACTTATAGTGCCAATATAATATGCCAGTGATATATGAGCTAGTGGTTGTATTACTATTTATCATGAGATACATAATTTTGCAAGAGCAAATTAAGATAACGTTGCCAGAGGCTTAAGTTATGTGCATAAGCACTATTACATGGTGTTGGTAACAGAATGATAAAACCATTGTATAATTTCTTTGATGTCAGAAAATGTTTATAATATGGGAAAATGATTAATGGCTGATAATCAGTGTCAGAATGAATGGTTAATGGCTGATAATCAGTGTTAAACTGTGTTAGTGATTGCACATACATGTGATAACAGCACATAGCAAATCTGAACACATAGCAAATATTTTTTTGATATTATAGTCAGTCTTTCTAGTAAGGCATTATGAAAAGGATTAAATGGCATAATCATCATAATAAATATTATATAATTATTTATTTTGTATATGATAAATATTATATAATTATCTATTTTGTGTTTGATTTATAATTTCACTTTATTTTATACACATCAATTGAATTAAAATTTGAAATACTAATTAATAATACATTGCACAAATATAAATTTTATTTGTAAAATGTATGTCAGTTTAATGTATGTCTTCTTTATTTTGTTAGTGTGTCGTACCCCACCCAAGAGTGCTCCTTTCCCAGTTCCCTTGAATGGTATGATGGCAATTTTTTCCTCCCTTGTAGAGACATTTAAGTCTTTCCTTTTTATTATTGTTTAGTATATCTACCAGCTTGTGTGCTTGTCTTGCTTTTAGAACTACAATACTGTTATTTTGTTTCATATGGTACTGTGCAACATCTTGCAGAAACTGGAAATCAACATTTTTATATTTTATTTCTAATAAAGTCTATATTTTATTTCTGTATTTTTTTCTGAAAATTAAAATGCACTAAGGTATCCTTTTTTCTGCTTTGCAATTTCATTCTATATTTAACTGCTGCAGTTTGCCAAATCAGTAACATAAGGTTAAGTAGACTATATGTGTATGTAAGAAATGTAATCGGTAGATAATGGTATATTAAAACGTATGATATCTGAGCAGTGTAACCAATCTAACAGAAATCTCTCCTGTTTAATGTAGGTTTCCATTGTTAATAATCCTGTTTAATGTAGGTTTCCATTGTGCTAGGTATAATTCCAATGTTAAAACTAGATTAATAACATTACATAAATGGAAGTGTTGATACAATACCCATAGGGGTTCTGTTTCAGACATTTCATTGCATTTTAATATTGACTCATGGGGGAAGAGTAATAAACTAAAGTTTATGTTAATATTCATTATAGTATTTAAACTTTTACATCTAGTCACAATATCTTTTACTTTGATATAATTCCATTTTGAATAGTTAATCATTTGTATTATTCTCCCTAAACAATTCACTTTTTCCTAAAAATATATATTTTTTTCGCATCCATGCTAAAGATAGTTTCAAAGTAACTTCAAGATAAACTATTTCCTGCAACATTTTGTACAGTAAAATGTAGAAGACAATTAAGCGTTTTTTATAAAGTTAAATAGTAGAGAGACAAAATATTAATACCTCCAAAAAGATAACATAGGAATACTTATGCCCCCCCCTCCCTTTTAATAAGCACCTGCATTAAACCTATTTTTCCAAAATTAAAGCAAATTTTAACAGAATTAATGTAAAGCGTGCAGGTAGCACAGTTAATAGTGAACAAGGTTTGTGACTTTAGTTTTGGTTTCAACCTCACTAGATTTTCTTCTCCCTTTGTAGAAAGAAGACAATATGAGCTTGCAAAGCCACTCACTGCACTGGGTGGGATATTAAATTCTAACTTCATTTAGGTTGGGTTGTTTTACTTCTGAGTGGCACTTTTTTTTGCACACAATGGGCTAAATGGCCAGGTGACAAAAAACCCAAGGGCTCAGAGAAGGTTGGGAGAAGGGAACCCACTGGGCATATAGGTTAGGAGACAGATGGTAGCCTCTCATCCAGGCCATCTAGCATGTTGTTTAACATGCATGGGTTATGGCTCTTCTGCACATGGGGCCACAGCTTTTTATGTCCCATTCAATGGACAGTGGTCCTTTCCAAGCCCATCAGTGTTTCCTACTGACCGAGGACAGGTGGGGAGAGGGGCGGGGGTGGCTCAGTCGGTAGCGCGCCAGGCTCGTAATCTGTAGTTCCCAGGTTCAAGTCCCAGCTGGGTCAGCGTTGAGATTTATCTCTGCAAAATTCCCCACCCTGCCCACGGTCAGTAGGGGACACCGATGGGCTTGGAAAGGCCACCATTCGTCGGATGGGACGTTAAGCCGTGGTCCCGTGTGCGGGAGAGCCATACCCTGTGCACGTTAAAGAACACACTGGATGGCCTTGACGGGAGGCTACCATCTGTCTCCCAACAGCTGTTCCAGTGGGTCCCCTCCCCCAACCTTCTCTGAGCCTTCGGGGTCCATGTGACCTGGCCATTTAGCCCATGGTGTGCAAAAAAGTTGCCGCTCAGAGGTAAAACAAACCAACCCAACAGGTGGGGAGTTTTGCAGAGATAAATCTCAATGCTGGCCCAGCTGGGACTCTAACCTTGGAACTACAGATTAAGAGCCTGGTGCACTACTGACTGAGCCACCCCCACCCACTCATGTCCACATTAATATAAGTTGAAGAGTGGTCTGTAAGGAGATCTTTTATCAATTTCTAATAACTGTCAATAAATTCCATCCCCAACATGAATTTGGACCCATGTGATGTTGCCATTTAGTTTATTGTGCAGAAAATAGGGGCTACTTGCAATTAAAAATAACTGGACATAAAATTGTGCACCAAGTTTTTACAAATGCAGGTAAAGTGATGGTTGTATCCAACTCTCTTGAACAGTTGTCTGAAGGGCAGTATTCAAAGAAAATGTTTGACTTAAAGATTGCAGTGGTTAAATTTTTCACATGTATGTATTTGCTATGCTTTGTGAAGATTAGTCTATTTCAGATTTTTAATGTTTTGAAGGTATTCAGATGAAATTTTTCTCATCATAATTTATGTTGCCTCAGCATATTTTCTCTGGCCAGAATGTGAGAATAATTTGTTATATTTACCTATTAGCCATCTTTATTCATTGCTTATTATACAAAATGATTATTTCTAAATTATGGACTAATGCAGAAGTTCTCAAACTTTTTGATACTGTGACCCCTTTAGAAACATAAGATAAATTTATGCAGCCCTTCCAACTTACATACAAAGATAAATGATTTCATTATATTTATTAGAATGGAAGAATGATGTACATTATAGTCAGAAAAAAAAATATGCATTGAAGTGATCTTTTTACAATTTTTTTTTTGGGAAAAAATTTGTGTAATAAAATTAAAACCTATATTTTGTTTCTCAAATGCTGGGATCAAGGTACCAAGATCAAGAATGAATTTGCAATCAAGAGAATTGCCATGCAGAATTCAGGACTCTTGAGTGGGTGGGTGGCATTTTCATGTAAAACAGTTCCTGATTCTGGGTTCTGAGCAGGTCCAAATCTAGAAGAAGAAAAAATTAAGTGGGGGGCAAGAGACTGGATTTTCTTTGCTGTATAACATTTCCCCATCCATTTTAGAGGTCTTTAAAAGGCTTGAAAAATGCATGAAATATACATAAGTTTACTAATTTTTCTTCTTCTATTACTTTACTAGCATTCTGGAGGGACTTGCCCCCCCCCCCCCCCCCCCCCCCCCCCCACTCCCTAGATCTGGCCCATGTGCTGATGGTGGTGCTCTTGACCCCCCTGGAGATGACAACATTGTAACTGGGTCACCATCCCTCTGTGATGTCAGTATGTCTCCAATGTGATGCAATGATCCTGTCTAAAGATCATTAGATATGAATATACAATGTGATGTTCCTTCATGTCACTCTCCCCCCCTGCAGCTCTTATATCTCCAATCTGATTATTACATTTTGGATAATTACAATTTGGAACAAGTTGACAGAGCTCACAACATCCACCTGCCTTAATTCCTGACTTTATATGACAAAATGAGGCTTTTGTCCACATTTTGTCTTGTATTAAATAAATGTTTCTCTATTCTTGCACATCACAGTGCTTCATTTCCAAACACAACATGCAGTCAGCATGCCAACAACTAGTCTTATGCTGTGGACTCCAGATATATCTTACACCCTCAGACATTACATTAGTTCTGTGCTGCTCATATCTATGAAAATTATGATTAACATGCATTGGACACCCTTTGCACATTTCCAACAAAACTCAATGCTATCATTTTTCTTGCATTTTGTATTCACTTTTACCCAATATCCTTAGATATTTTTAAGCAGTGAACATTTAATGTGTCTTATGGGTGAAAATATCTAAGCATTGTTCATGTAAAAACTTTTTATATATGCATTTTTTATTGTATATTAGATTAGCTCTTACATTATTGAAGAAAAAGGGTAGTTGCATTATTATAGAAATTTATTGAGAAACTTAAGCAGTTTAAAAATAATAAATACTGTTAAAATTGTTTAAATCATCCATTGACATATTTTACCAACCATCAGCTTGATGATAAGAGAAACATAGTAATCCCTATTATCAATACTACCCTGTACAATGCTTTTTGTTCTCAGCCCAATTTTTCTATTAAAAATAATAAATAGCCACTGTATGATGTGATACCATTTAATGAAAATAGCAGTATTTACTCTTGTAGCCATCTAGTATCATCCATGTCTATGTGAGCAAATGCAGTGTCATTTCTGTTGGGAACTTAATAATCTGTTTTTTTTTGTGCCTGAACATTAGTTGTTTTCTTCCTTCTCTTAATATTCATAAACTGGAGAATGCTCTTTGAACTCTTGCCATTCAACTTTTTTTTGGTCTTCTGAAATTCCTTCAAAAATAACTGTATAATGGATTAGTAGTAAATGCCAAATACCACAGGTGAAAGTGAACAGTGCAGTGACTGTAATGTAAATTTCAGCTGTACTGTACAATATATATATATAATAAATACCTCCTCAAGCAGCTGCTTGCCACAGAGGTCTGACAGGAGTCTGTCGGTTTAGTATGCCATAGTAGAGGATCTGTGAGGATGGCGGGTCCTCAGCAGATTTTTTTTGCCAACTGCATGCGGTGTTTCCAACTATAAAATTATCTTGCTTCAGGTAAATATTTTTATGTAAAATTAAATGTTATTTGTTTTAAGATATAACATGCCCTATTTGGCTTATTAGTTATTTTAGAATGAGGTTCAAATACAATTAAGTTAGTTATTTTACTATATTGTTTTAAATAAGCAATGTTAAAATTAATATGTTTGCTGTTTTTGTCAAGTATTTTATTTTCTAAAAATTCACAATTTAATGTTCTTTATTTTGGTATAAGAATGACCTCTTTCTGTCTATTACTTATTTCAGGATAAGTTTCAAAGTTTTTTTTTTTCTGCTTGAAGTGCTTTAAATTAACCTGGTGACCAGAGTAAATTCTGCTCTATAAACCTGGTATGTTGAGGGTTAAAGGCCCCTACATATTAACTTTTCTCCATACTTTGCTCCTTAAGGAAGAAAGTATGGAAATCACTTCTTTCTAATCCCTTCTAATGACTTTCATAAACAGCATAGCATATTGGAATTCCATCACTGTTTGGATTCTTGCAATGTCTCTGTCACTTCTGTGCCTGGTGGTTGGGGAGGATTGGGGATTCCTAATTGCTGTTGTCTCTGTTCTTTGGCCATCATAGTGTGCAGTGAGAATAAGTGAAACACTGACTGAAATGCCTATATATATACAGGAGTTTTCAAACTTCCCATGGCAAATTAGGATGTGGCAGGGGATTAACTATGTACTGGTATGAAGGAATGGACTATTGATGTCTTTAAGAAGGCTTATGATTCATTGGTGACGAGCTACAACTAGGCTCAACTTCTCATATGCAAATCTTATCTGGTATATATATCATGTAGTTTAAAATATATAACTATATTTGACCATTTGATCTATTATATGAAATAATATTTACCATGTCTCTATTATATTATTCCAGTAATCCATTGAAACCTAATATTCTGAAAACAGGTAACATGTAATTTTAGGAACACATCTCCATATGTACTATATTAAAGTGACCCTACATAAAACTGATTCAGTTAGCACTCCCATTTCTAGGGAAAATTATTATATAAAATTTATTGACTGAACCAGCAAGGTACAGTAATTCCCATCATTAAATGAGTATTACTGTACCTTGCTGGTTCAGTCAATAAATTTTGAAAGACCTAAGTTGCAAGTTTCATAGCATATAGACTTCAATATGCAGTCATTATCACAACCATGAATGGGATACATATAAAACCATCTAATGTAGCTATTTATAGGTGGCACATTATGCAAAATTAGGTTTTAGAACAGTTTTGAAATTTTCATACTGTACATTGTGCTTTGTTTTGGGTGATTGTTATAGATTGAAAGATTAAAGCAGAGCACTGTTATAGATTGAAAGATTAAAGCAGAGCATTTACACAGAGCAATAGCTACAATATTGTGTATTGAATTAGACTATTTTGTCCTTACGTTTTACACCTGAAATGGAAAAAAAAATACCTATTCCAAAAGTTATCCTAGGATTAAGGACATTTCTTTCATTCAGTCTATGAATAATGTTGTTAAATTGTCCTATTATTAATGCTACTGCCTCTTACTATCCTATGTTTTTATTCTGTTACTGTAATTAGTTTTATATAATGATTAATATAAAGTAACAATTGCAGATTGTAAAATAGAAAGAAAACTTTTATTTTAAATAAAAGATGAGTTAAGAATTTATCAGAAATATAATTCTTTTATATATAATTTTCTAACGGCTTTTTTAAATTGTGTATTTGGAGTTTGAATTTTAAAGTATGTTTTATTTTAACTTCTTTGGTTATGTGCCCTTCATTTTTAAATGTTTGATTTATATATATTTATATATATACCTTATGGCATATGCTTAATAACATTTTACTGCATATTTTCATGTACTGCACACCCCTGTTGTAATAAGATGCATGCCCTATTTTTAGAACCTATGTTTTTGGTGGGGAAATAAAGTTTAATGAACACCAGATGGGAGTAAATAATGTAAAATTTCACCAATATTCCATCATCATAATGGCATCACCACATTGTTATTGAAGCTTGTTAAAAAAGCATAGTTTATGCTAGCCTGTTGTGTTTTACTCAAAAGATGTTGCCATGACAAGCAGTCCATTTGGTTATAGGTAAAATCATCAAGTAAGGTGCACACCTCATTATTTGGGTGCTAAATTGAAAAAATGCATGTGGTACACAAAACTATATGGTACAGACATTGTTTGATTGCTGATTTTTTAAAGTATGCTTAAAAGTTTACAAGTATTATACTTGAACCTATGATACTATTTATTCTTTTTATAGTTGTTGAGTTGTGCAAAATTAAATGAAAGTCTGCCTGATGAGAGCAATAACAAGCATAAATATTTTAAAAAAAGAATAATGTTGGTCTATGTAAAACGACTGACAGATAAGTTGGTGAATCATCAATCAACACTATTTTTAAAATTTAGCTACTTTTTTAAATTTTGCTTTAATAGATTTGTATGATGTAATTCATAGGATTTTTCTTTTTATTTACATTTTTATTTACTTCATAGATTCAGATTATCCTGGTAATAAGCAAAACTTAATTATTGAAAATATTGACCCTGAAATAAAACCATTTAGTCAAATAGAAGAGCCAATGTTTCCAAGTAGAGAAATTCCAGAGAAGCTTGTAATTTCACCTCCATATTCACCCAGAACACCAGATAGAAGCTTGCCATCTCCATCAGTTTGTGTTTCTCCTCCAACTTTCACCCATTCATATATTAAACCTCCTGAAATAATATGTCGAAGTCCTCAACATCATGAATATCCTATTGCAAAAACAATAACAAAGCCAATAGAAAAAGCTACTGCTTTAAGACGGCAGAATGTGTATCCACCTGAAGCAGTGTCTATAGTACGACCTACTCCATTTATACCAGAAAAAGACTCAAATCCACTGAGAGCAGTGGTATTCCCAGAACAGTTGAAATCAAAAGCAACTGCCTCTTGTTTTGTACCAGAGCAAAGAGATAAACCTGCTGGATTAGATGTTGAAGATTTTCTTCCAGTAAGTGTAGTGCACTTTTTTGTTTCCATATGATTATTTAAATGTTATTTGATTAATATTTTATCAGTACAGGTAAATTTTATGGATGAAGAATATAATAATTTTAAAGATATTTGGGTTCATAAAATATAAAAATTTGAGTGTTTATTAATAATTATTAATCTGAAAATTATGATTAGGTGTATTTAAAGTTATTTGCACCTGTTGTTGTGTCAGTAATTTTTAATCTATCTTTTGGTAGCAAAGCATGTTTATTCGATTATCAATCAGTGTCATCAGAGGAATCGCAAGGAGGAAGTTGTATTTGCTCGGCTCTGCTTAGGTCATTCGTTTCTAACTCATTCATTTCTTCTCAAGGCAGACGCTGAACCTATGTGCGAGTTTTGTGACACCATTTTATCAATCAAACATATTTTACTTTCATGTCCCGTTTTTAACTTTGAACGTCGTCTCTATTTTAACTTTCACGATTTTACGTCCAAGCCACTTACACTCAGACAACTTTTATCCGATGACTCTCTTTTAACCCCTGTCTTTGATTTTTTACGTTTTACTGGGTATTTTACACGTTTATGAACCTTTTTACTTTGTTAACTTGATTTTACGCTTGTTTCTGATTTTTAATGGGTCCTGTACACCCATTTTTATTGTCAATTTTTACACTTGTTGATACTTTTTATTCGCCCTTTTTACTTATCTTTCTTGTGCTGGTTTTGTTTCTGTGTCTTTTAACTTTGGTTGTGGGTTCAATGACTTTTATCAGTTTCTATCTTTTTGTTTGACGCAATATAGTCCTGTTGCTCTTGCGCCAAAAAACCCCAAACAACCAACCAACCAGTGTCATCAGGTTTATTCTGAAGATTTATGCATAGATGGCTTTACGTTTATAAGTTTAACCATTATCTGATATAGATTAAAACAGTTTGACTCCAGCAGAAAATTTTTATTTTTAAGATTGCAATGATTAATTCTATTTCATTTCATTTTCTTTTTGTAACAAAGTATCGATGGCTTGTTGTAAAAGTATGTTTAGCTCTAGTTACATTTTACTCCTAATTTGTGTTTATAATATCGTATGTAATATGTAAGGAGCTTTTTGACATAATGCTTGCTCTCTATAATAACATTAATACAAATTTTTAAGAAAGGCAAAATATGGAAGAAATGGTATAAAATTGGAACCAGAAAGTTACAACAGTTTACTTTCTAGTAGTAATTTTGCACCAATTGTCCCATATTTCATGTTAGCATTATATTGCTATTATCATTTGTATTAATTTTGATGATTGATTTGGTGAAAATGAAAACTCTTAGATGAGTAACTTAATGATACAGTAATATTAAAATATTTAAATTAGATAATTCTGATTATTTTTTTTTCACCTGCTGTTTAGGAAAAAAATTATGTACTAATGCTATTGACATGATTGGTAGTACAGTATTTTGTAGAGTTTTAATTTAGATACTTGTGTAGAATGGAACAAACCAAATCTTAAAACTGGCCCTGACCAGTTGATATATAAAGAGATATAAGTTTCCAAACAAACTTTGTTTTATTCTTCTAATGTAAGTAGTTTGTATTGTCATAAATTCTATAATATTTAACTGATGAGTTTCATAACATTTGCTTTTCCTGGTGCTGTCCTTTTAGCAAATAATTAGGAAACTGTGAAAAAACTACCAATATCCTTCTCAGATTCAAGCACATGATCTCCTGGCCAGTTGCTGTACCAATTGAGCTAAGGGTGGCAAATCAGGCCTGGTTACAGGAAAACATTTCTCTAAACTATATATTCCTTAAACTTATATATAGAAATGCATGCTGCTAAAACATTTTTTATTCCTTTGTATTTTAGAATATTACAAACTTTAAAGTAATATAACTGTTTAAAGACAAAAGCTTAATATTATTTAATACAAAAAAATTTGAAATAAATCATAGAAATTGAAAAATTAAAGAGTACATAAACATAACTATACATAAATATTAAAGGCTGAATAGTGCTGAATTTTTCATTAGTAAAAGCTAATTAAAAGGTTGAATTGTAATCAGAAGTTTTTTTTTTGCTTATTTGTTTTGCAATTGGAAAAAAAATAATAATTTTGATTGAATTCAAAGTCATCTTGCTATTTTTAGCCTATTTGGGTTCAGCAAGTCAAAATTTAGCCTGAACTCATATCTATTATATCCATTAGTATTACATGAATAGCAATTGTGAAGTCACAAATGAAATTTTTAGTGCAAAGTAAAAAACTTTCATTTTTAATCAATGCTATATGTTAATAACTGATTAGTGATATGCTGGATTTAAACTTGAATTTATTTCATTGGGACTATGTATCTAATCCTAACATGTCATGAAACTGTCACTCTGTCTGCCCAAGATGGCCAACTTTGCTCCCACAACTGCATTCAGTTGGAAGAAACTATGACAAAATTGCACAAATCAGTTACTAACTAATGGTATCAATAACCCAATGCTTTCAAAAAGAGATATACAACATAACTATTTATTTCTACAAAATATTAAGCTATTACTAGCCCCAGAACATTACACCATCTCCACTGACTTGTAACACCCTACTTGACAGTTGGAGTACATGGTCTCATGTAGTCTATGCCACACACAAACTTCCCATCGGCATGTTGTAGTTGGAACCTTGATTTATCAGACCAAGCTACCTGTTTCTAGTTATCCACAGTCCATTAGTGATGTTCCTTCACAGACTACCACCTCATAGATCAGTGACATGCTGTTAACAAGGGTACTCGATGTGAACATCAGCTGACATAGCACAGTCATGCCATCATAGGTCAAGTTTGCACAAACCTTCTTAGCTTCCCCATCACTGAATGCCAATGTTATCATCTGCACTCTGATCCTCTGTTCTGGCATTACAATACAGGAGAAGCGGCACACACCTCAAGCATCAATGGTCTGGTTACGGCTACATTTTTCCTAGCAGCTGCAGATTTTGCCAGTTTTGATTTATTCCTGATACACGTGTGATGGGTGCACATATCTTTATATTTAGATTGAATGATTAGATCAGCATTCACAGATATGGTGCACCCCATCTTTCTCACATCCCATCTGCCTATGATCAAACTTGCTCAGATTGCTGTGTTTACCCATTGTAACAGTTGCAGATATGCTATACGATAAGTAATGTAGCTGACCTATTTATAGCCCTCAAGGGATTGTGGCAGAGTATGGCAGGTTTATGGATGGGTGCAGTGTGTATAATGAATTGTGCTTTCAGTGTATATGTTAACAGCCTCCAGTTAACATATTAAAATGAACAGATATATGAAATAAATTTAAACACTTCAAAAGTAATGTATTTAGATTAAGAAAATTTCAGTGCTTAGCAAGAAATGTGGAGTGTTAAGAACTGTAAAGTGCAGTCTTCACTCAAACTTAAACATCAAAGAAAAGTTACGATTTAAACAGGATAATAATAAAATTGTAGCAAACTTTGTAATAATCATGAACACTAAATGAAGCAAATAGCACACTCTGTAATCCTGAAACTACAATAATTGATTTAAAAACATATTAGAAATTAGATTTTGCAGTGATGCTTATGTAAATGCAAAATTGTTAATAAAGCCTAATACATTAGTAGTTAAATTAAGGAATTATTGCAAATTAAGAACTGTCAACAGCATCTTTCACATCAGGAAAAATGATAGATAAAAATTCACTTTGTAATCTAAAAAAAGGTCTTGGGTCCAGTTTAGTCAAAAGTGCACTATAAACACATATGCACTGCCCTCTGGCATTAATAAATGTTAATAAAACTTTCATTTGAGAGGACTGTTTTTATAGGAGGGTGAGTCATCAGCTATCCCAGGTTAAAGTCCTGATTAATGTTGTGACTATCTTTTTTTTGAGGGGTGTGTTCAGTTGTAGCATACCAGGCAGAATCTGCAGGGTTGAGTCCCAGCTGTGCCTGCTTGTGGACATGTACACTGAGAATTTTATCTGCCAACTCCCATTCTGCCCTCAGTGAGAAAAAGACACTGATTGGTTTGGAAAGGCTGCTGTCCATCAGATGGGACATTAATTAATCCTTGGCCCCTTGTTCAGGAGAACCATATTCTGCATGTTAAAGAATTACACTGGATGCCCTTAATGGGAGGCACCATCTGTCTCCTAACAACTGCCCAGTGGTTTCTCTTTCAACTTTCTCTAAGCCCTTGGGATCCTTGAGACCTGGCCATTTAGACTATTTATTATATGCAAAAAGTCCCACTCAAGGGTAAAACAACCTAACAATTTTTTTTTGTTACAACTAGGTTAATAATTTCAAAATTTTATAATTTCTCTTTTTAAATATAGCATTATAACTAAGCAAGTTTAAAATATTTTATTTATATACTGCTATAAAAATAAACATAATAAATTGCATAAAATTACCAGATTTGGTAGAAAATAATGTGTGATCAAAATTTAGTAACTTTTCACCATATGGTTCTCATTTTAGAAAAGATTGCAAGACTCTATTCGACTTGGTGGCTCACTTCAACCTGAAATGTCCGAAGCTGAAGCTATGAATGCCATATGCAGAGAGAGCCGATCAATATTGTCAGTGTTTGACCACAGAGTAAAACGGCTGAAAGTTATTCTTTCTCGGTGGAAAGAAAAAGAACACAAGGTAAGCTATAAATATATAATGCAAAAGATATTTTTTTTTATCAATTACAATATGTACAATCAATACCAAAATTTCTGAAAAATGAAAAGCAGTGATAAATAATGAGATAAACTCCACTGTTCAACATCCACTAATAAATCAGCACTCTGACGTCGATTCTAATTTTAGAGGAAAAATTGTCTTGAGCCGGGTGGGATACGAACCCACGACCTCCCGATAACACGTCAGGTGCTCTGGACCACTGAGCTACCGGCCGCTGATCAAGATCTCCTCTAATTAATGCTGTGAACATTCCTTTTATGTTGCATATAGGCGCTATTCAGGCAATTTTAGCCACAAGCGGCTTTCTATTTGCCATATAGATGGAAAGCATGTCTTACAAGTATGCTAATGATGATAAATAATGAGATAAACTCGACTGTTCAACATCCACTAATAAATCAGCACTTTGACATCGATTCTAATTTTAGAGGAAAAATTGTCTTGAGCCGGGTGGGATATGAACCCATGACCTCCTTATAACATGTCAGGTGTTCTGGACCACTGAGCTGCCAGCCGCCGATCAAGATCTAAGTCAAATTGCGTTACAATTTGACCTAAATCCCATTTAATATATTAAATAATAGAATGCATTATAGAGACATGTTGTATCCCTGCCCACCTTCCCAAGTTTTCCAGAATGTAATAACTGTTTTTGCATATCAGTTGTCTGTATTTCCTATGTAAAGCAGTACATTCCAACATCAACAGTGTGCAATAGCAGTATGAGTCCTGTGTTCATGTTCTAGGCAACCATATAATACATTTGCTATCTTTTGAGCCATCACCTAAGCACATTTGACTTGTAGCTGTCTCTAAAAATATATCTTGTTATGAATCTTTGTGCAGCATTTATGTAAAAAAAAAGCATAAAATGCAGATAAAGGCAATAATATCCACTTTGTGCTTGAATTATTTGCACTTTTCATCCTTATCCCTTTTGATAGTTATGTAAAAAATACTATATATGAGTAGTCAAGTTGCACAAATGAAACAAACTGCTTTATACATAAGAAACATGTAGGTAAAATTGATTAGCTAACTAAAATGCAATATAAATACAGAATTACTGTATTAAATGCAGATAAAGTAAACTTTTCAGTTTTAGCTGTCTCTACTAAAATAAATACAACTATTGGTAAACTTTGATCAGAAGTTCGGTTTACTTTTCTTTTGCCTCTCAGTGAGCTAAACAAGCAATATCCCAAGTACTCTAAAATTCAGGTGATAAAGGTAATGTGATAAAATTGATCATTGTAATAAAATAAGCATTATAAGATATTCTTCTAATACCCATTACAGATGTTGAATATAGCTAGACATGTTACCCAATTTTGAGTTACAATGAATTGTATATTTTCAGCATTAAATTGTGCATTATTAATATTGGTAGATAATGCATTAGGTATGGCATTTAGTCATATATTTTAGCTTCATATGACTAAAAATTATGAAATAGCCAGATATATTTTTAAAAGGCAAAATGGTTAACATGCTTTAAAAGGGATTTTTGAAGAATATAGAATCAAGGTAATTTTTGCATATTTTAAAAGTTTTATGCTCATTATATGTTAAGCAAAAAAAATATACAGTTTGAAATTAGCCTTAAAACTTTTTATATCATAGTAGTTTATAATTGTCTAGATCAGTATTTCTCTGGCTTGCAGAACAATTTTCATATGTCATATGAAATGGACTGGATAATAAATTTCTCAAGTTTTGTTCAAAGCTCATTCCACCATCTTCCATCAATTTCCAAGTATTTTTTTTTTGTGTAGTGGGGGGGGGGGGTGCATTTAACAATTTTTAGGCAATGTTTAGAAAGGGAGATGTTTAATTTATGTTACTTTTTTTATTAACTTGCTTTCATTTTATTTGTCTTTTTATCTGTATGTAAACATTCAACTTTTTTTTATTTTAAGGCATAAGTGAAAAATTTATTTTGGATTAGATGGTATTAATAAAATATTAGGGTTCACATATTCTGAATCTTCCAGTAGTTTCAGTAGCACCCTTTAATAGTGAAAAAAAGTTTTAAAATGACAACTCTTAGTGACCACTGTAAAAAACATACGAATATTTATGCTAAAAATTGGAAATTTAAGTGGTAGTTAAAAGTGAAAATTTAAGTTGTAGAGTTCAGTGGTCACGGGGTTTACATCTGTAGCAGCAATTTGACTTCTTATCCCCATGGCAGGTGGTAGAATGCAACTTTTTTTTTAAAGATAAATGAAAAATTTTTATTTTCTAAATCATCCATTAATTTAGATTTCCACCATTAGAGAGTGCATAAATTCCCTACAAAAGGATTGGGTTGTTGGGTTGTTTTACCTCTGAACGACACTTTTTTGCACACTATGGGCTAAATGGCCAGATCACATGGACCCCGAAGGCTCAGAGAAGGTTGGAGGAGGGGACCCACTGGAACAGCTGTTGGGAGACAGATGGTAGCCTCCTGTCAAGGCCATCCAGCGTGTTCTTTAACGTGCACAGGGTATGGCTCTCCCGCACACAGGGCCACGGCTTAACGTCCCATCCGACGGACGGCGGCCTTTCCAAGCCCATCGGTGTCCCCTACTGACCGTGGGCAGGGAGGGGAATTTTTGCGGAGATAAATCTCAACGCTGACCCAGCTGTGACTCGAACCTGGGAACTACAGATTACGAGCCTGGCGCGCTACCGACTGAGCCACCCCCGCCCCCTACAAAAGGACATTCAAGGTGTTATATATATATATATTTTTCCCCTTTTGCTTTTCTATATTTTTTTAGAATTAAAATCTCTTTTCTTAAATAAGATTATCTATTTCTGTTAGTTACTTTGAAATAAGGTCCTAAAGTTGATTTTTATTGTAAAGAACTTGGCAACCTAAGGCTCAATATTATTTTGCAGTGATGGAATTCAGTCTTTATGAAATATATTAAAATTGCATTCAATTTTATTAATACATGTTTATTGTATCATGAAGTTATTTCAACATTTTTATGAATTTATTCTAGATTGCTGTAGAGGCTGCTGTTCACATGGATGACCATGCCATCCTGGTTGATATTTTAAATGTTATAACGTTGAAACCGTAAGTGAAATTTTTTATGTAATGACATTGCAAAATGTATAAAATATAGTAAAGAAGAAATATATATATATGCCTAATAGTACTATTAAAGAATTATGCAACTATAGGAAACAAAAAGGTTTAGTTTGGCATATTCATACTCTCACAAGTTTATTACCATTTACCTCTTATTTATCATGCTGCTAACACTTATGATAATCTGTTATCTTTGTGTATAATAATAGCATAGGTTATTATCAAGGAATTTTGTTGTTAGTTTGGATACAATAGTTCAATAAATGTTATATACTACATACTTTTTTTTATTAGTTAAAATATAAGAGTTACCCAACTTATTGCACAATTATTTCATTTGACTTTGTAGTAAAAGATTAGAGGTCCAGTCATTGACAAATTCAATTTACGTTTTTTAATATTGTATTTTATATGGCAATTTCAATTTTTCAACTTAATGATTGGAGGGTGGGAGAAGGGGCATGCATAGTTGGGGGAAAAACAGATAATCCAAATTCACTGATAAGAGTAAAGAAAGTATTTAAGAGTATTAAAATTTATCATGGAAAAAGGATGTTCTGCTAAACACCATAATATAGCATTCTTAAAAAGTATGTTTTCTGCCTCATCACTTTTCATTTTCTTTTACCATAATACTTATTTTCCAAAGTTTAAGAATGAGTAAGTGGTTAGCGTGCTTGGCTACTGATCAAAGGGACCTGGGTTTGAGCCCTGGGTATGTCATGGATGTTTGTGATGTTTTTCTGCTGAGGTCTTGCCTTTCTCACAGACCTTCTATTATGGTGTATAAATTGACAGGCTCCTGTCAAATTTGTGTGTCAAGCAGCTGCTTGAGGAGGGAATCTGGGATTCAAGCCCCAGATTGATATTTCTTGTGTTATCCTTTTCCTTATTTCACCTTCCTCACAAGCTTCTTTATAACAATTATATTGTGAGACCACTGTGGCAGACATCTGCTTGAGGATAATGTATTTATTTATTTTTTTATTAATATACAACTTAGTAATATTAAATCTGCATATTTAAGATAAGTAACTTTATTTCACATATTATATTATTTTGGTAATTGCGTAAAATTATTTTTAAGTCTCATCTTTTTATTTTTCTAGCTCTTTGTGGAGTTTAGATATGTGCCAGGTTTTACTGCCTGCTATTCATGAACTCATACAAAGCAAATATGAGGTGTAAGTATTATGTCTAGAATTTTACATGCTTTTATATATATATATGCACACACACACACACACATAGAGTAATACCTTGCCATTTATGGCAATGTGAATAATTTTTTTGTTCACAGTTGAAAATAAAATTTACAGAGAGCAAAGAATGTTTTATTGAAAGTAGTGCTTTTCAGAATCAGTTGTCTTTACTCATTTTGTCTCCTAAGCATTGAAATAATAGAGAACTGGTTAATCAGTAAGAGGTAGCATAAAAAAAAAACATCCAGCAAAAGATAGCATTTGATTGAAAGGTTAATAATTAAGATTGCGAACTGACTAAAAGAGAAAGTAATTGAGTTTTATCCATTCATGGAATGAAACATCAGCTTTAAATTGAGTCTCTGGTAACTCTCTATATAGAAATTTATCCAGACTAAAACAGGAAAGTAGCTTCAAATCATAGAATTTGTGAAGCCAGTTTATCTCTCCCATCAACATATTCATCATCTTAATTTCATCCATTACATCATATATTGTAAGTTCAAATTAAAGGTGTTTTCTCTTTTTCACTTGGTTTAGTCTCTTGCTATGTGTCTTTATCTATGTCCCACAGTCTTTGTAAAGTACATACTTGACTGTTGGCAGAACTTTTTCTGCTGGAGACAGCAAAAAACAAATGAATGTTTCGAGATAGAAATATTCTGGTTGAGCCATTCTTAATGAATGCACTTGCAAATACAACAAAGTATGCATACTAATACAACTAAGGATGGCAAAAGCAAAAAGAAGGGAAACATTGAAAATCCATGTAAAAAAGTTTTTTCATAATAATAAAAATGATATGCTACTAAAAACAAAAGAAAATGTAAAAAAAAATTGTTAAACCAAAACATTAATTTTTTTATTGATTCCCCCCCCCCTCCCCCATGGCTGTGTGGAAGGGTGGGGGTCAACTGCTCCTCTTGAATCCTTCCCCCAAGCATCCATGAGTACATATTACAGTGAAAATACCAACCATAAACCCACACTACTATCCATTCTGATGGTTATAGAAACTGAACTCTGTTTTCCTCTTTACTTCCCATTTACATAGATTTTAGGAGCATAATATAACCACAGGGAATGGGATGTGATTGTGAAGAATGAATGTGCTATACTTTGTAATTGGTAAACTTCAGATTATTTGAACTGAAAATAAGAAATATAATGCACTACAAAGTCACTATCTAAAATCCTAATGGAATTGCTCAAAAACTGGGCAGGGGGTGACTCATTCAATAGTGTGCAAGGCTGGTAACTATAGTTTCTAAGTTCAAATCCCAACTGTGCCAGCATTGAGATTTATCTCTGCTAACCCCTACCCTCTGTCAGAAATGGGACACTGACAGACTTGGAAGACTGCCGTCCATTGGATGCAATGTTAACTGTTACCCCTGTGCAGTTAAGCTAACGGCTGTCTAGTGGATCCCTTTGCCTAACCTTCTCTGAGCCATTGGAGACCTTGTGACCTGGCCATTTAGCTCACTGTGGGCAAAAAAGTGCTTCTCAGAGGTAAAACATCTCAATTCATACTCAAAAACTGGAAAAATTTTAGTAATATTGCTAAAAGAAATCGGAGATTTGTTTACAAGTTGTTCATTCTAAGAGGGTGAATTCCTTTGTTAGGAGTCGTACTACTCTGTCAGTCTATCCATCAGTCTCAATAATTTAATTTATGGTGGGGCACTTTAAGTACCAAAATAAAAACATTCAAATTAGTGAAAAAGATTGAAAAAGGATTTTTTAACTGAGGAAAGGAATATCTGATCAAGTAACAAATCAGCACTTTAGTGTCGATTTAAATCTTAGAGGAAAAATTGTCTTGAGCCAGGTGGGATACGAACCCACGACCTCCTGATAACGTCAGGTGCTCTGGACCACTGAGCTACTGGCCGCCGATCAAGATCTCCTCTAATTAGCGCTATGAACATTCTTTTTATGTTTCATATAGGCGCAATTCAGGCAATTTTAGTCACAAGTGGCATTTATATTTGCCAATAGCTGGAAGCATGTATTACAAGTATGCAGATAATAAATAATGAAATAAGCTTGTGGCTAAAATTGCCTGAATTGCGCCTATATGAAACATAAAAGGAATGTTCATAGCGCTAATTAGAGGAGATCTTGATCGGCGGCCGGTAGCTCAGTGGTCCAGAGCACCTGACATGTTATCAGGAGGTCGTGGGTTCGTATCCCACCCGGCTCAAGACAATTTTTCCTCTAAGATTTAAATCGACGCTAAAGTGCTGATTTGTTACTTGATTGAATATGTCGAGCTTATTTCATTATTTAATATCTGATCACAGTCCAATTGTTATTAATACTCCCCAAAATGAATAGTTTCTTTCCTAAATGAATTGATTATCATTGATTGATATGTTATATAGTAATGAAGAAGAAAATAGTTTAATAGTGAAAAATTTATCATAATTTTACTACTGATTTATATATTCATCAGATGATTCAATTTTCGAATTTGATTCCATATAGTTTTCAAAATATTAAGGAAAACCAATGTATAAATTTTTCATTTGAGTGTATTTGCGTAGTTAATTGTTGCATCTCGTTAAAATTACTTCAAGTGGAAGAAAAAGATTAGTTGCAGTTTCCAAAATGATTTCCTAAATCTGACTAATGTTGCTGAGCAGAAATGGCAACTTGTAGTAGAATCATACAAGTATACTAGGACCAGTCACTGCTGAATTATATACTTTTTAAATTGGAAAAGCAAATGTATATATGTAAATAATACTTGTAAGTTTGTATGTTCAATGAGAAACCAGGACAAGCCCATAGAGCTACCAAACAGGAGCTACCCTACACAAAGGAAGGAGCTTCTTCTAGGTAATCTTTATCCTTTGTGTAGGAATAATTTATTTATTTATTTTTATTAATATACTGTCTTCATAATATTAAATCTGCACATTGAAGATAAGTAACTTGATTTCACATATTTTGGTAATTGCTTAAACTTATTTTTAGTCTCATCTTTCCATTTTTCTAGCTCTTTATCGAATTTAGATGTATGCTAGGTTTTACTGCCTGCTATTCATGAAATTATACAAAGAAATTTTGAATTTTCTCTTTATTTAAATATATATATGTAAAAATATAAAAATTATCAGTACAATTTGAGAATTGGGTTCAGAAAAATTCTTCCAGTACTATTTAAGAAAATAATTGAATTTGCATGTATTTTCGATTTTACTCCAAATTATTTTACTGTGTAAACTGTGTCCTAATCAAGCATGAAGTTCTGCTAGATAGATTTTAGGTTAGTAGAAAAATTGTCTTGAAACCGGTGCAACACAAACCCAAGATCTTCTGATAACAGTTTAGTTGCTCTAATCATTGAGTTGCCAAGCAAGATTTTCACTAATGAGAATCTTGTGGCTTTACACAATGATCAGAGAACACACTTAATAACACATTAGCATTGTAGGCTATGGGAAATAACATTCTAAGCAATACTAAATGTGTTCTCTTATTGACAAAAAAGGGATGTCTCAGTGGAAGGATCCCTTCATAGCCCATGTTAGTAGAAAGTTTTCTCTAATGTGTGATAACTCAGCAATCAGAATACCTAACATATTATTTTTAGGTTGTGGGTTTGCTATCAGGCTCCAGACAGATTTTCTCTTAAACTAAAAATTATTCTCCTATAAACAAGTGATTGCCTGTGAAATGTTATAAATATTGGATTAGAAAACTGAGGACTGTAAACACTTTTTTTTTAGAAAATTTTGTCACTAATGAAAAAGCAGACTGATCATTTCAAGGTCTGGCAATTAAAATAAATCATTTGCAGATTTTGCTGTGGTTGAGCAATTTACTTTCTCAAAACCTTGAAAACTAGTAATGAATACTTCTTTATTCTGAAAAGAGTATACCAGTGTTGTCATAATCAAATGCAAAATCATGATGCCATTATAGCTCTGTTTAACCACAATTTAAGGTTCTTTGTTTTGTGAAGATAGATATTTAGTTTAACTAATTTCTCTCAAGAGTTAATGTTTAAATACATTGCTAAATTATAATTTATATTAGAAAAATGTCCTAATTCCATTGTCTTTACAGCTATATGCAAGCAGGGTGTACAGCTCTTAAACTGATCCTAAAAAATTTTGGAACTGTGATAAAAACTAATGTTACAGCACCACCTAGTATTGGAGTAGACCTCTCTCGAGAAGAAAGGCAAGTATATAGATTATAAATAACCTAAATTTGCAATTCTATTATATATTTTATTACATCATCTGAAAATATCTAAATATTATGCCACCATGTTCATGAAATAAGTAGAGATAAAGCTTCAGATATTATGTTATGAACTCTAAAATTTAAATCCTCTCATTTCTGTTTTTATATTTACTGTTATATATTTATACTTTTTTTGTAATATCGGTTTGATGAAATTTAATGCCATTCATTTGTTTGTTAAATGTATGTCTGCCATTGGATTTACCTTTATGCTTGTAATTTATCTACCATTAATTAACTAATTCTAGGTGCAATTTTAGAATTGCCGTTAACTGAATCTTTTTTTAAAACTCACCAATTGATTTATTCTGTTTATGATGTGGTCAACTCCTTCATGCTAGAGATACAATAACCTGTGCAATGCATTAATGACTCGGTGTCATGAAAAAGTACATTCTAAAACATGTTAAAAATTATTTTACTCAAGTACTAAATACCTGAAAAACCTATTAAATGGTTAGTTACTGTTTAAGGTTGATTTTCATAGAGCAATAATACATGCCTATGTGTAAAATGATGCTAATGCCAAGTCTAGAAATAAAAATAATATGGATAAGGAGTACAAGCTGTCCTAATGAAAGAGGGGGGGGGGGGGGTCAAGATCAAGCCATAATGCCATTCCTGTATAAAAAATATGCCTCTTGTTTTAGTGGTTTTTAACCACTTCCTCTAGATCCAGTTCTGGGCATGCCTAACAAATATAACACATCAACAATTTCAAAACATAATTATAAATATTTTAAAATATATTGGATATTAGAGGTAAGATTTTGGGAATTAGAATGTCTAAACACAAAACTTGAATGAAATATATTTATTTATTATGTAATGTGCAGGTAGAAAGAAATGATCAAGAACTTGGATTATATATAATACATTTTTTTTTGCATTGTTAATATGCATATCTGAAATTTCTATGTATTTGCTGTTCAAAATTTACTCAGTTACTTGATCTTATATGTAATGCATTCTAAAACAACTGAAGTGTATTTTTTTCCCATACAGATTCAATAAATGCAGTTCTTGTTATGAGCATCTATTGGCATTACGTTCATTTCTCCTAAAGCGACAAACCCTCCAAGGAAAGCTTGGCCAATCCTTTAGGGAGCTTCAAATGCTTATGCAGAATTTGGAATGAAGTTGTTATTAATAAATGCAAACTTTAAATTTTATAACAATGAAAGGGGATTAAAGCAGAAGCTAACACTACTGATTTATGTTAAACTGTTATCATAATCAGTAATGTGATAAGATGTGGCCTTCCATCCATGTGAGCAGGAAAGCAAACTAACTGACCAGCCATTCCCAGTGATACATTCCATGTGCCATGTTTTCCGCTTTGATAATCAAGCCGTTTCTGCTTAGTAGTTACAAATATTAAGTGAAGAAAACATTGTTAAAATAATTCCTGTTGTTCCATTAGCAGTTTGAAAGTTAAGGAATGGACCTATTCTGTTATCTTTCAAAAATCAAAATTTTACTGCTTTTGAAGTTCATTGGGTACTAAGTACTACCTGTTTCATTGTTGCTCATCTGTTGTTGTAAAAAGCAGCAGAACATTATACTCTAGGGTTATTCTCTTTTTTTTTCTCCTGTACATATGAATTACCTCAGACTGCAAATTTTAGATGGTACTAATTGTTCTCTGAAAGGCTAGAAGTTACTGCCAAACACCTACATAATTTCCAGCATCAGCTACTCTGCCATATAGCTAAATGTAGCTGATTGGTTTGGGGCACAAAGTTCTATTTATTTCTTTGAGAAAGGTTGTAGTGAGTGCTTAATTTTTTTTTTTTTTGGAACTGCAGTGTGTATGAGTGATGAAAATGAATTATATGCATCATTCAACTTAATAAAAGTTTTTTTGTTGTAAATATTTATTACCATGTTGTATGCTTGCATTGTTGATTTAGAAGTCGGGCATAAATTCTGAGATAAAACGGGTGCTTAAAGAATAGCGAGAAATTGGAAACTTGTACATCATTGAAATCAGAATTTGTTTGAATATTTTTCTGGTGCTCAATTTGCTGTGATAGTTGTCTTTCCTACATACCATCCATCTCTTACAAAAATAAAAAGAAAGACAACAATATGTATCATAGCCATAATGGCATCCTTTAGTTGATGTTTCTAAAACTTAAATAAATTAATTTTCTTTTTGCCGTGTTTCTGTTTACTTGTGTATTGAGTGTTTGTTTTTGAGTTTAAGTTGCTTGCTTTACAGTCATCTTTGTTGAATAAATAGTAATTATTTGTAAGGTATGACAAAATTTAATGAAGAGCCAAGTACCTTGAAATACCGAATAGTGTGAAGCATATGTGTTTTTTGCTAATATTAATATACTTCATTACATGAAGTACTTGTAAGTGTTTAAAATATGAAAAATATTTTGAATAGAATTTCACACTTTGTCTATCTTATTCAAAAACAAGTGAGGCAAGCTGTTTCAATATAATCCAGGAATAATGTATGCTTTAGCATTTGAAAATTTTATTTTTTTGTATTTAAACATATTTCAAGTAATGAATACTGTAAAAAGTCATATTTTCATGAGTGTCTTTGAGAAATCTATGATGTGGGGCAAACAAGATAAAATGAAAATTTTATTTATCTAAATTTAAAGATTTTCTTGCATGAATTGTGAAATTGGATGATGATAATATTTTAATATTAAAATGTTCCATTCGTTCTTTAAAACGACAGTATGTGTATGCTTGAAATATAAAATCATTATTTTACTGTGAAATTTACATTAACAGAAAATGTGTGCATGAATTTTTGGCATCAGGATAGTTATCTTTTGTTTCATACACTATTGTGGTGTGAGCATTCAACATGGAGAAAGGCTGTTCTCATTATACTCTTCAGTAGAATATTCTACTGGGTGATTTTGAGGGTGCTGGATAGTCATCACCGAAAACTTGTTTACTCACTTTCACTTATTATTAACGTTATAAAGAAATGTACTATGTTGGTGTTTTAACTGATGTATATAATTCATCATCTACTTAACAGTATCAAACAGAGAAAGTTGAGAAGGTCATGCTTTCAAGTTTAAAATTCAAGTTCTAATTTGGGACCACCACCCATTCAAACTTTTCGCACTTGATATCATGAAGTAAATGTACAGTGCTGTTAAAATATTAGCATTGTTTGTGCAACATCAGTAGTTGTATACAAGTTACATCATGTACCTTCCAAAACTTTCTGGTAGTATTTTGTACTGAAAGCATAATGGGAGTGACCACCATTCTCCATGTTGAATGCTCACAACATTTAAGGGAAGAAACTTAAGGATAACTTGAAATAACCAGAAATTGATTTTAGACTTTTGCATTAGTTTAAATGTTACAGCAAGACTTTTAGATTTGAATTTGTTCTAATCTGCTAAAACACAAAATATAGAAAAACATAAATTAATCTTTTATAACTTTTAGTATATTCTGATGTAAAATATACAAATTTGTCCCATACAAAATTAAACAAGAAATTGTAAAAAATTTTCCCATAAATTTTTTCATAATAACATTTCCCTGAAGTACCACTTAATTTTTTTAATATTTTAATCAAATGGTGCATGGACTTCATAGTGTTATTCATGTAGAAAAAAATGTACCGTTTTAAAAAGCAAAAAATAAAATATTTGGTGATATATTATTAGTAATTAGTATATTAGTATAATAGTAATTAGTATATATTTGGAGATATATTATTACTATATTAGTATAAAAAATAATACCCCCTCAAGCAGCTGCTTGCCACAGAGGTCTGACAGGAGCCTGTCAGTTTATATGCCATAGTAGAAGGTCTGAGAGGATGGCAAGACCTCAGCAGAAAAACGACACATACATCCATGCCTTACCCGTGACTCGAACCCAGGTCCCTTAGATCAGTAGCCAAGCACGCTAACCACTTGGCAGGAAAACTAAACGCTTGTAAAAAATTTCATTGATATTTATTTGAAAATACTCTTTGGAGATCTTGCCAGAAGTAGTGGGCTTGGAAAGGCCACAGCCCTTTGGATGGGGATTTAAGCTGTGACAGGTTATGCAGGAGAGCCATATCTGTGTATGTTACAGAGAACAATGAATGGCTTTGACGAAAAATTATATGTCTCTTTAACACTGCCCAATTTATCCCCTTTCCGGTTCCATGACAGGATACTGACTCTACATAACTCCACAAACAAAAATACCCCAAGCAATACGCAGTAGAACAAAATGCCACCTTTCTGTATAATACTGAGAGCAAAAATGCAGCCCAATAATCTGCTCCCAGTAGCTTGTTTGCTACCGATCTTCCAATTGCTTTCCACTTGGTTGCTTTTGGTAAAATTATTTTAGAAATAAATTTAAAATTCTTATTGGGTCGGATAGGTATTGATGATATATCACGATTTGCAATTATCGAATCGCCCAAAAGTTTAAAACACCCTCTAATGGTGACATCAGGAGGCTGCGATAGATTAAGCAATTTTTGGTCCAATGCACTTAGACATTTTGGGGCCCTCTCATGCTATCAGAAATGAGTAAAAGCTCATACCACCTGTATTTGAATATAATATTGTACCAATATAAAATTTTGCGCAAGTTCAAAAATAATATGCTATTTTGAAATAATGCTAGATGTTAATAGCAATAGGAGTTGCCCTTTTATTGGGGTGACAGGCCCCACATCCGGTCTTATCAGGAGGTTATTCATTCGTACACCACTAGCAGCGAAGCTGTTTTTTGAGCTATCTTCTTCATTAGGTCCAAATTTACATGACTTGCTGTGTTTTTTCTACTAAAACACTCATATAATACTAACAACGTATTTGATTATGTATTTATTTCAACAACGTGGCAGCTTGGCTATCTGTTCTCGGTAATGGATGGTGCCAGAACTGGGAACGATTACATTGGGAAAGTTTATTGTTAGAAATAGCAATAACTGCAAAATGAGTTGGTGGTAATAGCTTAGTTGTAGGAGCACCTGACTTATCAGGAGGTTATGGATTCATATCTTATTCACGCTGAAACTTTTTTACCCAGTATATTCACATGTTTCATATTTATGGGACCTAAACATAGATGATAATTGCAGCATCACCTGATGCTCTTTTGGCATTGATAAATCAAATATTTAGCGGAAAAAAATTTCGCCGACATACGGGAATCGAACCCGCATCTCTCTAGAAACATGCCAGAGTGTTCTTACCAGTTGAACTAATGCCAGCTCGTCTTTTTTCCGCTTATTTTATCGGTGATAGAGTATAGTCTTAAAATAAGCAGAAAAAATACGAGCTGGCATTAGTTCAACTGGTAAGAACACTCTGGCATGTTTCTGGAGATCGATTCCCGTATGTCGGCGAAAATTTTTTCCGCTAAATATTTATTGATTTATGGGACCTGCATGTGTTTCTCTACTATTGAAACTTTCCATTACTATTGAGTAATAAGATTAATATTGAACGATTACAAATGTTTACCCTTCATATGTTGTCGCACTGTACATCTCCCAGACCATACAGGGGTTTATCAAAATAACGGAAACACTGACGACGACAGAAGTACACTCAATGTGGCGTATGCATATCAGAGGGACGACGTCACCTGCGATGTGAGGTATATAAAGGGGAGAAGTACGATATCGGCTATCACATAGCAGTGCCATAGGTGAAACAGCTATTGTGGTGTAATTGTTGACAATGTCGAATCTCGGTAACCTCCAAAAAGGCATGATCATTGGTGCGTGTCTTGCAAGAGCTTCAGTAACCAGAACGGTGGAGAAATTAGGTGTAACACAAGGAACTCTATCGAAGATTATGACTACCTGTCAAAAAAGATAGGTTGTTGCCTCCAAGCATGCAAATTGTGGACACCGTATGAAGGTGTCAGATAGGGATAGGTGAACATTAGCACAGATTGTACAACAGAAGCACAAGACCACGACACCGCAAATAGTAGCAGAGTTGAACTGGTGTTCAACTCTGCTACTACTGGAATGATCCCTTTTCTGTCGTAACAATTCGTCGGAAACTTCATCATACCGGTATTTATGACCATGCTGCAATCCACAGACCTGATTACCAACATTAATGCAACAAAACATGTAAGGTGGTGCAAAGCACAAAAACTGGGATGCTAAAGACGCAACATGTCATCTGGTCTGATGAATCGTCTACACATTGTTTCCCACCATTGGTAGAGTGTACGTCTGGCAAAAACTTGCAGAAGCCTACCACCCCGACTGTGAATCATGGAGGTGGATCCCTGATGCTCTGGGATTCCATATCATGTTATTCCTTAGGGCCATTAGTTATTCTGCAGGTTCGTGTTACATTTGCAATGTACGAATCCATTCTCTGGGACCACGCATCCAAAGTTGCGGGCATTGTTCCCTAATGACCATCCCTGGTTTCAATAGGATAATGCACCCGTGCATTGTGCGAAACGTGTCAAGTTGTACTTTGCAGAAGATGGGGTACAGCAGTTACCCTATCTACCTCAATCTCCAAACCTCAATATTATTGAACATTTGTGGGAATATTTGGAGCACAAGGTCAGATCACAATTTCCAGCATCACTGGCACAATTGGGCCGTATTTTATAGGAAGAATGGTTCCACATTCCATTACCGTATGTGCATGACTTGTATAAGTTTATTCCGCGTCGAATTGCGTCTGTTTTGAACACCCGCGGTGGGCCAACAGCTTATTAATAAAATGTTCTCCACAAACAGTACATGTTTCCATTATTTTGATAAACCCCTGTGTATATGTAAAATACCGTTCTGTAAAATGCATATGGGATTTATTGCCTCCTGCTTTCGCCGTACGCATCGACAAGGCCGGATCCAGGGAGGGTGCCCCCTTACAATGCTAATAATGGTAGTCAAAAAATTATAAAATTTATATTTCGTGCATTTTTCAGTAATTTTTTTAAAGACCTGTAAAATGGAGGGGGAAATGTTATGATGCATTGGAAATCCACCCACTTGGGGCACTCCCTTTTGATTTTTGTCGGTTCGATTGTTTTTCCCCCTACCCCTCGATTTTTCTCTAGATCCAAGCCTGCGCATAGACGTCCATCTTCATGGCGGAAAAGTGATTCATTTGACCAGCATGCCTGTTATCAGTTCACAGTTCATGCTTGATGTTCTTGGCATATATTAGTCGCAATTTTCGATGTTGTGGACAGTGTCGGAACTATGCATTCTTGCTCCTGGAGCAAAATTCAAACCTTCCTGGAACAAAATTCAAAATACATCTGCAATGTACAAATCCATTCTCTGGGATATATATTAGTTTAACTATGTTAACTATTAACTGTAACTATTAGTTTGTACAATAATTTTGTAATTGTTAAATTTTCTACACATGACTGCGTTAAAGAAATGTAAAGTCAAAATAATCATTCAGGTGGTGCCACATAAGAGTCCACAAAAATTTGTTCAAAAGTGATATACTTTTCCTCGAAAAATCCTCCGATAAAAAAAATGGGTAAACAATATGTATAATTTGTAAATGTGGCCTTTTGGAACTCCTAGCTTACAGGTCAGACAAGACTGGAAAGAGCCCACACAGGGGTAGAAGATCCCGGGGACAAGTTCAACCAGGAAATTCCTGGTGAAAATCCAGGAAATTTGTGGTGAATAGTTCTGACCCAGACAGATGATAAAACAGTGTTCTGAAGTACCCGGAAGACCAGCAAACTGCAGCGTATGGTCTTTCAGCATGTCATCGAACATGCTGAAATATCGAGTATATTATGAACATGACTTCTCAAGATCTAGCCAGAGACGTAAATTTAGTCTTGGGGAGGAGGGCAACAATAATAAAAGAATTAAAAATGCATACACGTTAAATAGTTTATTTTTCAAAAATTAAAAATATACCAAATTTTTGATTTACTTTATATAATTTACAAAAATTATAAACTCATGTTATTTAATATGATAAATAAATACCCACTCAAGCAGCTGCTTGCCACAGAAGTCTGGCAGGAGCATGTCAGTTTAATACGCCTTAGTAGTAGGTCTGTGAAGATGGCGGGACCTCAAAAGAGAAACGACACAAACACCCATGCCTTATCCAGGACTCGAACCCAGGTCCATTAGATTAGTAGCCAAGCGGCTAACCACACTAGCCACAGGATGGCTTATTAAATAAATATAATTATTGCATTTTAGTATATAGAAAACATAAATTGAGACTCATTGGGGCCACAAGCCTCAAAGCGATGCCTTGCCATTTTTACACTTCTGGATCTAGGTGTTTTTCCTTTACATTTGCAGATTTCTGAGGGTATGTTATGAAGTACAATTCTTTACCTCTCTGACTTGTCCTGGTTATTTTTTTTTTGTGTGTTGGGAGCCTTATAAGAAGGCTAATCTAATGACTTCATTTTAACTTAAACCGGTGGCTTGATTTGGAGAGTTCAAGCCACCGGTTTAAGTTAATCAGCCACCAGTACAGATCAAGCCACCAGTGTTCAGCTTGATCTGAACACTGGTGCAAGATTAAACTTAGTCGATGCAAAGTGCTGGTAGAGAGCAGGAAGGATGACTGCAAAGTCAGGCGAAGGGAAGATGGGGCCCAAGATAATTACTTTTTGGTGTGTGTGTGTGTTATAAAATCATCTTGGGTAGGTGTTGTGGTAGCCTCCTCGAAATAGCTTTTTAGAGTCCACAAAGCTATCTCAAGAAGTGGTTTGGTTAGAGCAGTAGTGCGAACCTTTTTTACGGGCCAGTAACGATGTGCAATATTAGATAAATTAAAATTTTAGGTAACATATCTTAAAAAGATTAATAACTAATTTTTTTTACTGTTTTATCATTCCACTCACACTAAAGATACAAAGATTTAAATTTAATACAGACTAAATAAGTATCAGTGAGAATATAAACGCTGAAATTTTTATTTTTTGCTACATTCAAAAATGCTTTGGTGGCCCGATTAAAGACTATTACTGGACGTAGTTCGCCCATCATTGCAGTCTAGTCCAGGCCGTGTATTAGAAAAGGCAAACTAGGCATGTGCCTAGGGCCCCTCAGATTACGTGATTAGGTGAAGTGTGATTAGATAGGTTTACAGGTAAAATAATTTGATTCCTTTGGTGCTTATTTTCTTACACTGGAGCGCTTTTGTAGTAAAAAAACTTTCGTATTATTTCCTAGCTACATAATATTAAAAAAGTTTTTCTTGCATAATAGTGCCTGGAGTTACGCTCTCTGACAGATAGCTATGAACAATTGATAATGATGGTTTTGTATTTCGCTGAATAAGGTTTTCTGTTTAAAATTGTAATAATCATTTCTCAAGAAGACCATAATACTGAACAAAATCAATCAAAATGCAAGTCTGTTATGCACAATGTGTCTGCGAGTAGTTTTATGAATTCAGTAATCTTTCCAGGTCACTCATCGCCTGATGTGAATCCCATTGAACATTTGTAGGATGTATCATATAATCTGACTTTTAGTGGGAAGGAACTACATATATGCTACAGCATATATATATATTGAAAGAGTAATCGCATCACATTAGACCAGTGGTTCCCAACCATTCAGCGCCTTGGACCCCCTACCAGTCCCGGATCTAGGGAAAAAAATAAAAGATTAAGAGATTGAATTTCCTTTGCAGTATAACAGTTTAACCTTCTTTTAAAGGTCCTTAAAATATTTCTTGAAAAATACAAACTTTATCATTTTTTGCCTCCCCCCCCCTCCACTCTAGGGCGCCGAAGACATACCAACTACTTGGCACCCAAGTAATTTAATTATTTTTGAAAGAAATAATTTTTTCACGATCTGGCTTTCAACTTATTTAATTTTTTAACGATTGATTTTTTTTCCTGACTTGTTCAACAAACGTCTGCTCTTTGCTTGACATCTCTTGTATCTTTTGGCATTAGTTTAAGCACCCCTCGTGTCAGTATTCAGAGACTTTATTTCAATTGGCCTTGAAGTTGAACCTGAATTTCGAAGTGTGAAAAGAATACAATATGTGAAACGTCATTTAACTATGAAGGTTCGTTAAGCAGAACATAACACGAGAGAAAATTTTTGAATTGTACAACACGTTACTCGACACAGCTTTGGTGTCAAAGATTCGAGCAATTGCATCGACACGTGAAACTTGCGGTTTCCTGTATAACATTAAACTTGTAACCGTGTAAGCTAGAACAATAACATATTGTCTATGGTGGATAGGGATGTTCAATGAAAACAAAGTTTTATATTTTTCTGTATTACTGCTTAAAAAATAACAGAAGAAAGAAATGTTTATAAAACAGTGAAGATCTTCCACAGTCTTTAACTCTTGGTTCGGATGCTCTTCTACGATTCAAGGAGCTCTTCTACGTAAAAAATTAATTAACATTTAAAAACTTTACTCATTAACACTTAAGCAAGATCACTCCTATTCCAAGAAAGATTGGATTTTCTATTTACTCTTTCAAATGAAAATGCCACCGATCAAAACCTGGATTTCTCCGAAATGGTCAAAACTTTTGTAGACAAGAAAGCGAGAAAAGTAAAATTTTGTTGAAACTCTGATGAGATTCTATCTTCATATTATAATTTTTTGTTCCAGTTAATGTACCTCATTTTTATACCTGTTTATTAAAGTTGCAGCTGTTAAAAAAAGGATTATGTGAAAACATTATCACAGAAGAGCTTAATAAAAGTATTTTATCCAGTAAAAAACAACTTTTCCATTATCTTTAAAAACTAGAAGAATAACAATATCGTCTCTGGCAATATCTGATGCTCGTTTTCAAAGAGGGCAAAGTTTTTATTTTCTTCCTTCACACCATCTAACAGTAGATTTGGGTTGGGTTGTTTTACTTCTGAGCGGCACTTTTTTGCACACAATGGGCTAAATGGCCAGGTCACAAAGACCCCAAATAGTCAAAGAAGTTTGGGGGAGGGGACCCACTAGAACAGCTGTTGGGAGACATATTAACCTTCCGTAAAGGCCATCCAGCGTGTTCTTTAACGTGCACAGTGTGTGGCTCTCCCCCATATGGAGCCACGGCATAACGTCCCATCCAATGGACGGCGGCCTTTCCAAGCCCATCAGTGTCCCCTACTGACCGTTGGAAGGGCGGGGACTAACAGTGGATATTCGAACTAATGGATGATAGGAAAAATTTAAAAAGTAATATTTTATTAGTACCTAGCTGTCCCGTGGCCGAGTGGTTAGTATGCTTGGCTACTGATCAGAGGGACCTGGGTTCGAGCTCCAAGTAAGACATGGATGGATATTTGTGTAGCTTTTATACTGAGATCCCGCCAACCTCACAGACCTTCCACTATGGCGGTATAAACTGACAGGCTCCTGTGAGACCTTTGTGGCAAGCATCTGCTTGAGAGGATTCTTTTAATTTTTTTTTTATATTACATCAAACAGTTTTTCTCGTAAAACAAAAATACTGCTTCTCCCCTCTCCTCCCGACCTGAAAATAAGGCTACGAATTATTGCTGTCGAAGTAGACGTCTAGAGTCTAGACCCGAGGTTCTCATCTTTTTGAGCTCAACGCCTCACTTGTATAAAACTACTCGGAAACTAGATGGTAATAGCACTCCCGTTTTTGGTTTGACAACCCGAACGCCTACTCAAAATTCCAAAACACCTCACAAAGGACAGCCCCCTTTCATAGCCAATGATCTAGCCCAGTGGTTCTCAAAGTGTGTTCAGCGAAATTAATTTTTACCTCCTATTATAAGTAAGATGGAAAATATTATACAATATAATTTTACCATGCTTCACTCTAACTGACTGAAGTGAACTCAGTGAAAGATTTATAGGTCTTATCCTGGAAGATTTTATCGTCTGACGAGTGGTTCGCGGGGCGGGGGTGGCTCAGTCGGTAGCGCGCCACGCTCGTAATCTGTAGTTCCCAGGTTCGAGTCCCAGCTGGTCAGCGTTGAGATTTATCTCCGCAAAATTCCCCGCCCTGCCCACGGTCAGTAGGGGACACCGATGGGCTTGGAAAGGCCGCCGTCCGTCGGATGGGACGTTAAGCCGTGGCCCCGTGTGCGGGAGAGCCATACCCTGTGCACGTTAAAGAACACGCTGGTTGGCCTTGACGGGAGGCTACCATCTGTCTCCCAACAGCTGTTCCAGTGGGTCCCCTCCCCCAACCTTCTCTGAGCCTACGGGGTCCATGTGACCTGGCCATTTAGCCCATGGTGTGCAAAAAAGTGCCGCTCAGAGGTAAAACAACCCAACCCAACTGATGAGTGGTTCGATGGTGAGAGCGCTCTGGCATGTATCTAGAGCAGTGGTTCTCAACCTTTTATGCCTCACGTAACCCCCGGATGTGTATGTAACTGGCATACCCCTTATATAGATAGCTAAAACTATAGTTATGGTATAACAATGGGAATAAAATAAAACATATATATATGTACACATTAAATTTTGTATTCATGAATTACATATATCGATAAAACCAAAAATGACATAAACAATTTAACAAATCTTAAAATTATAAACACTTTACTGGGTAATGGACTTTTGAGCTCTCAAGGCGTACCCCCAAAAATTTTACCGCGTACCCCACGTTGAGAACCCCTACTCTAGAGAGTAGCGGGTTCGATTTCCATTGCGACAGAGTTAATTTTTTTCAGCTGTTTTTAACGGGTTCTTAACACGTTGTACATCATGACCTTAATGGCATGTGAATTCTTTTCAATATATGTACATATATTTCAAGTTTTAAATATTTGGTGCATATTTTTCTATTTGTCAGACGTTTATAATTTTGCCATATGCGAGGTCCTGCCATCCTCTCAGATCTCCTACTGTGGCATATAAACTGATAGGCTCCTGTTAGAACTCTGTGGCAAGCAGCTGCTTGAGGGGGTATTTATTTTTATTTTTTATTTATCACCTTGTAGCAACCTGATTTGAAGAAGGCATTTGAACTTTAAAAATGTAAATTATGCTCTCATAGTTAAATACGCAGCTAGAATTGAAAATAGATGTGGAGCCAAATATAAAAATAGAACTGATGGAATTAAAATTTTAAAAGAACAAAAGAGAAGTTTTAAAAGCTTCCTGTAATTCCTAAAGCAGACGATATTTTCATTTTTAGAAGTAATTGCCATGAAAATTTCCCGAATGTCAGGAAATTTGTGCAGTGACACATCTGCCATTTGGCGATATTTATCTCTGATTAATGAAACAAATCAAGGACAACGAGCGTTCTCGTCTAACCTTAAAATCCTGGTGATTCTCGCAACCAAATCGCAACCTGAAGTTCACGAAATGATTTGGATGAAACAAGTGGCATAACATAACACCTGGGGGCAAAATGCAACGGCCTAGGGTTTCTGGGGGACTACTGAAACTCATTCCACGTCAAAGTGAAAAAGGTAGAAGGGATCAATTCCATCTCTTTAACTCCATATATTATAGCGAACTCGAAAGAAATCATCGATCATTTTGTGGAAGTGAAAGCAAGGAAGACCTATAAGGGAATTTTTAAATCTTTTTATATCAATATTCATATTTAGTGTATTATTTTTAATAAACTACTCTACTTTTTTTTGTTGCCCTTCTGCTGACGTCTCGCCTTTCTCACAGACCTTCTACTATCGCGAATAAACTGACAGGTTCCTGTCACACCTCCATGGCAAGCAGCTGCTTGAGAAGTAATTTTTTTTTTAATTTACTATACTTCATATATAGCCTTTTTTTTTCTTTTCAACGAAAAATAACAATTAGATAAAAAAAAAAAAGCGTTTTAGGTCTCCAAATCAACCATGAAAGAAATTTAGATAGATTTTGCTAAGGACCCTTCCGTTCCTTCTTACGTCACTGATTATGCCATGTAATAGGGGTTCTGAACGTGGGGTACGCGGTAAAATTTTTTGGGGTACGCCGTGAGAGCTCAAAAGTCGCTAGATAAATGTTACATATATATATATGTATTATTTTATTCCCATAGTCATACTACAACTATAATTTTAGCTATCTATACAAGGGGTACACCAGTTACATACACATTTTCAGGGGGTACGTGAAGCATAAAAGGTTGAGAACCACTGCCATAAAATATTAATAAAGGAAACGTCAAAAGCGACAGAGCAGTTGACTTAGCTTTCACATAGATTTGCTTTCAATGCAAGATTTCTTTACTCTTATAACTTGACTCAGCAAGTAAGTTAAATTCAATCCCCCCATTTGATGTTATGTTTTATAATGACAGTTATAATGCTAAGCTCATTTAGAAAAACACAACCGCTGGGCTTATTAGAAGCTAAACTGATAACTTTCTCAAACAAAGCTTCAAATAAATGAGTGGTTTTAACAGTACAGGTAACAAACACCCAATTAATGTGCTCCAGACCAACGCGGGTTTGTAATAAATAAATAAAAATAAATACCCCCTCAAGCAGCTGCTTGCCACAGAGGTCTGACAGGAGCCTGTCAGTTGACATGCCATAGTAGAAGGTCTGAGAGGATGGCAGGACCTCAGCAGAATAAACGACACATACATCCATGCCTTATCCGGGGCTCGAACCCAGGTCCCGTCGATTAGTAGCCAAGCGCGCTAACCACTCGGCCACGGGACGGCTTAGGGTTTGTAATAACGAGGTGTAAAAAAAATTTGTTTTTTTCCCCATCAAATTGTTAAAACATAAAAAGAAATCTAAATAACTTTTTACGTAGAGCTGAACATATCTGGTGAAGCAGTCTAGCCATACATAGCGAGAGGCCTCATGCAAGTGTTAAACTGTGGACATTATTGAAAAGACTTTCCATAATCAATACATGGTTTTGTCGGATGGGCCTAATTGAAGCCACACGAGATGATGCCGTCAAACCTAATTGTGATGGGACGGGGTTTGCTCAGTCGGCAGCGCGCCAAGCTCATAATCTGCAGTTCCCAGGTTCGAGTCTCAGCTGGATCAGCGTTAAGATTTATCTCCACAAAACTCCCCGACTTGCCCACGGTCAGTACGGGACACCGATGGGCTTGGAAAGGCCGCCTTCCATCGGATGGGACGTTAAGCCGTGTTCTGTGTACGGGAGAGCCATACCCTGTGCACGTTAAAGAGCACGCTGAATTGACCTTGACGGGAGACTACCATCTGTCTCCCAACAGCTGTTCCAGTGGGTCCCCTCCCAAACCTTCTCTGAGCCTTCGGGTTCTTGTGACCTGGCCATTTAGCCCATGGTGTGCAAAAGAAAGTGCCGCTCAGAGGTAAAAGAACCCTATCTAATTGTGACACACTACACGAATGCTATAAAAACATTATATACCAAGAGCAGAAAAGCCAAGTAGTAGTTTTCAGGTGAGATCTATGCCCAGAGGTATTAATTTTATGATTAAGCATCGAGCTCCAATAGATTACATGGTATTATTTTTCTTATGTTTAGTTTTCACTTTATCAATAAGTAAAATTTTTGACTTAATGAATTACCCTTCAAACAGCTGCTTGTCACAGAGGTATTAAAAAGCTCCTTTAAGTACAACGCGCCATAGAGAATCGAATCTAGGTCCCTGTGATCACTCGTTAACCAATTCGGCACGGAAAGGCATAATTTTTACTAATTTGAATTATAATTATTTTCTTGGGTGCGTTGGATTGGGGCTTGCATCCAATCTCATTGAAACACTTATTATAATAATACTCCGACAAATCGGAGTTGCCGCGAGCGCATTCATCGACTTAAACGACTATCATCAAAGTCAATACGAGATAAACTACTCTTCAAATAAAACAACTCCCATTCACTCAACGAATAGATTCATCTGCTCTCCCCAGTCGCAAGAGGCGATTAAAAAAGCCTCAAGCTCAAAGTGCTACATCATCCATTCAAGACTGATGCTACTCCAATAATTCATGTGATATTTGTTAAACGTTGTCACCGGACACGCCCTAATAGCCCTGACGTCACTGGTTCGAGTCACGCCTCCCTCGTCCAATCTCTCTCGCCGATCGTTCCCACAGAAGCACGAGGCCAATGACTGGCACACGCTCTCCTCGTTTCGGCCAATGGGATCCGCCCCGTGGGAGGCAAGCAGTGAAGTGCCGGAGCGCGCCTGAGCGATGAACGCTGAAACCGCGACATGAGAAGAGCAAACCAGCCATGCTCCCCTATGAGCACCTCGGGATCTACGAGCACATGCCCAGGCTCTTGTTTAAAATGCCCAGGGTCGTCGTGGACCAGAAAGCCAAGTTTGAATCGGACGAACTCTTCAGAAGGCTGAGTAGAGAAAGTGAGGTAAACATACCTTGATCGTTGTTTATAATCATAGTAATAATGTTATGCTCGTTTTGGAAAAAAAAAAAATCGGGCTTATTTAGAAATTAAATGATAACTTTAAACCAATCTTCAATGAAATGCATCTTTGTAAACAAGTTGTGAATGAATTTCCCATTGAAAATATTTTTGAATTAGGAAGAATAAGTTTTGGAACAAATGCTCTCTAAAGTTCAGAAAAATCAGTATGCATGATTTCTATAAAATTTGGACTTAATCTATTTTAGCTTTCGATAGGCTCATGAAGTTATTGTTAGTGGTTGAGTGGTTAGCGCATTTGGAGGTAAACCATGGGACCTTGGTCTGAATTTCAGCTGAAGATATGGCTATTTCATTTCTGGTGATTCGAACAAAGTAAACTTAGTATCTGCTACTTGCTGTTTACCTAAACAACTGCACTGTGATACATATAAAAACAAAAATATCTAAAATTATTTTTTGCTCATTTAGAATATGTGTATCGGTAAAATTTTTTGGGTTTCGGGAGAACTCAACATTAGTGAAGAAATCATCGATTGTTCTCTTTTTGGTTTCTTATCCATTTTTCCGTAGTGCAGGAATATCTACATAATCAATAAATGGAAGAAATTTCTCGACGTTTCTGTTCAATTGTCAAGGAAGGTCACTCTTAGTTTAACGTCGATATCAATTTTAGAGGAAAAATTGTCTTGATCCTGGTGGGATGCAAACCCGCGACCTCCTGACAACAAGTCAAGTGTCCGACCGCTTAGTTCGTGGGTTCGTATCCCACCCGGCTCAAGATAATTTTTCCACTAAAATTGATATCGACGTTAAACTAAGTGCTTGACAATTGAACAAAAATATTGATTTACACGTAATCTTCTTCGATTGTCTTCGATCGTCTTCGATTGTTTACAAGTAACATACTTGTCATCATGACACACCTGTCATCCGCTTCTTGAGGCTATTTGTGAGCATCAGAGACAATGCCTTCACGAGACATAGGAAACTGGGTATTCTAGGTAGAAAGTTCATAACATCAATTAGAGGATGATTGTTCGACAGCAAGCCGTCCCATGGCCGAGTGGTTAGCGCGCTTGGCTACTGATCTACGGGACCTGGGTTCGAGCCCCGGGTAAGGCATGGTTGTATGTGCCGTTTTTCTGCTGAGGTCCTGCCATCCTCTCAGATCTTCTACTGTGGCATATAAACTGACAGGCTCCTGTCAGACCTCTGTGGCAAGCAGCTGCTTGAGGGGGTATTTATTTTATTTTTTTATTTGTTCGACAGCCGGTAGTTCAGCAGTCAGAGCACCTGACATGTTGTCAGGAGGTCGTGGGTTCGAATCCCACCCGGCTCAAAGCAATTATTCCTCTAAAATAGGGGTTCTCAACGTGGGATACGCTGTAAAATTTTTTGGGGGTACGCCGTGAGAGCTCAAAAGTCGCTAGATCTAGTAACAAAATAAAAATTACCATTGTTATATTATAACTATAGTTTTATATATCTATGCAAGGGGTAAGCCAGTTACACATTTCCAGGGGGTACGGGAAGCATAAAAGGTTGAGAACCACTGCTCTAAAACTAATCGACGTTAAACTAAGAGTGATGCAGTAATAAAGTATCACAGGAAAAAGTCCTGCAGACAAGAAACACTTGAAATAATTAGTTGAAAAAGATTGTCTGTCTTGAATGGGATTCGAACCTACGTCTCCCAGAAGCATTCCGGGCGTCATACCTTCCTTGACAGATCCTCATAATCATATTCATTAATCGAAAAAAATCAGTAATGCAAGGTGAAAATTGTGAGTTCATTCTTTAAGTTGAATTGAAACATCTTGCACGCAATTCTAATTTCTAAAAGAGATAATAGTGAATTAATAATTCACTTCCACTAATTTACATACATTACATAGTGATTGTATTCATTATAACACAATCATTATACAAAACGCAAAATGGAAATCCTAAACCACAAAAGAGTTTTGATTCGCCTATGGTTTAAGTGATTTTTAATAATAGTACACAATAATTTATATTTCATTAAAAAACAGTGGATATATGAGGAAAGAAACTACGTACATTATGATAAATCCAAAGCTAACTGGAGAATCAAATAACAATTCTACCTATGTCGATATTATACACCATTTTTAAATGTATTTTGAAAATATCAGGTAATGAATTAAAGAGTGTAGGTCATTGGTTCTCATCTGCTGCATTTATAGGAAAAGATTCTAAAAATTAATGTAAAAAATAACTCGAAGTTGATAGAGGTAAATCTTGAAATATAAAGGAAGCAAAACCAAATGATTTAAATATGTAAAGTAAGATTTGTTACGTTGTATGTATATATACGTATTTTTTTATTATTATTCCGTAATATTATTGTATCGAAGTTGCTGAATTTTTAAAATATTAATTCATAAGTTTCCATCTGGTGTAACTCAGAACATTTATGTTCCTCTAATGTAGGGGTTCTCAACGTGGATTACGCGTACCTCTGGGGAGTACGCGGTAAAATTTTGGGGGGTACGCAGTGAGAGCTCAAAAGTCGCTACATCTAATAACAAAATTTTATTCCGTTGTTATACTATAACCATAGTTTTATTACATATATAATATAAATTATAATATAATTAATATATTGACTATATTAATATTATACCCTATATAAGGGATACGCCGTTACATACACATTTCCAGGGGGTACGTGAAGCATAAAAGGTTGAGAACCACTGATCTAATGGATTATGAAACGAATGCGATTGAAAGATATCGATTGCAGTTTTTTCTAATTATTAATAATGGATTTATTTTCTGGTGTGTCGCAAGGTGAAAAGGGTTGAGAAAAACTGGTTTAGGTACTAAATAAATGTACTGTTTTTGCACGGGGTTTTTGTTGGTTTTAATACAATAAAATATAAAGATCTGTTACATCGGTTTTACAAGCTGTCCAGATTGATTTTTAAATAGATGTCTGACATTTTCCTAATCATAACACTTTCATGATTATTCACATTCTCGTGAATGTTTCGAATTTGACCAAGAAATATTCTCTTGAAAACTGAGACTCATTCTTCTCTAGGGTTCTTGTTCGATCTCCGTGGTAAACAGTTGCGTGAGGAGGAATTTATATTACGCAGATTTTACAAGAACATTTTTAACGGCCAATAGAACGGAAAGAGAAAACCATTTATTATGTTATTTGGCGAGAAATTTTTTTAGAGAAAAAAATACCGAATGGCATTCTGATTCGTTCGGGTTTAATCCACTCAGCCCTTACACCCAAAATCTTTTCTAAATCAGCAACTGGTTCAGATCGTGGTAAATATTTATGGTGAAATACTATCTCTTTAAAAAAGAATTTGACTTTTTTGCTAAGTCATAATATAATTCAGTTTAGTGGTCATGTATAGTAACTTTATGATTTTAAACTGCATCATATGAAGTCGTTTCCAAACATTTAAGCCATTTCGAAAACAGTTCGAATTATCCTTAGAATAAAATAGCATTTAAATTAGCTGCTGGTACGAAGTTTAAATTAGGTAATAATTTAGAAAATAAATATAATAAATAAACTACGTCGAATTTTATTGCTCTAAAATGAGCGTAAAATAAAAGATTGAAATATGAGGCTTCGTCTCTCTACGTCTCATTCATTTCAAATGGTCGATTTTAACAGCTCACTTTAGAGGGATGGGGACAATTTTTCTCCAATCCTTCAGACTTTACGGATTAATCTCTACAAGGAGTCAGGAATGGGCGGCTCTGAGCACTATAAAATGACGCCTTGTGGTAAAAATAACTCGAAGTTGATAGAGGTAAATCTTGAAATATAAAGGAAGTAAAAACAAATGATTTAAATATGTAAAGTAAGATTTGTTACGTTGTATGTATATATACATATTTTTTTATTATTATTCCGTAATATTATTGTATCGAAGTTGCTGAATTTTTAAAATATTAATTTATAAGTTTCCATCTGGTGTAACTCAGAACATTTATGTTCCTCTAATGTAGGGGTTCTCAACGTGGGGTACGCGTACCTCTGGGGAGTACGCGGTAAAATTTTTGGGGGTACGCAGTGAGAGCTCAAAAGTCGCTAGAAATATGTTATATACAGTATATATGTGTTTTATTTTATTCCCATTGTTATACTACTATAACTATAGTTTTATCTATCTATACAAGGGGTACGCCAGTTACACACACATTTCCAGGGGGTACGTGAAGCATAAAAGGTTGAGAACCACTGATATATATGTTTTATTTTATTCCCATTGTTATACTATAACTATAGTTTTATCTATCTATACAAGGGGTACGCCAGTTACATACACATTTCCAGGAGGTACGTGAAGCATAAAAGGTTGAGAACCACTGATATATATGTTTTATTTTATTCCCATTGTTATACGATAACTATAGTTTTATCTATCTATACAAGGGGTACGCCAGTTACATACACATTTCCAGGAGGTACGTGAAGCATAAAAGGTTGAGAGCCACTGATATATATGTTTTATTTTATTCCCATTGTTATACTATAACTATAGTTTTATCTATCTATACAAGGGGTACGCCAGTTACATACACATTTCCAGGGGGTACGTGAAGCATAAAAGGTTGAGAACCACTGATATATATGTTTTATTTTATTCCCATTGTTATACTATAACTATAGTTTTATCTATCTATACAAGGGGTACGCCAGTTACATACACATTTCCAGGAGATACGTGAAGCATAAAAGGTTGAGAACCACTGATATATATGTTTTATTTTATTCCCATTGTTATACTATAACTATAGTTTTATCTATCTATACAAGGGGTACGCCAGTTACATACACATTTCCAGGAGGTACGTGAAGCATAAAAGGTTGAGAACCACTGATATATATGTTTTATTTTATTCCCATTGTTATACTATAACTATAGTTTTATCTATCTATACAAGGGGTACGCCAGTTACATACACATTTCCAAGGGGTACGTGAAGCATAAAAGGTTGAGAACCACTGATATATATGTTTTATTTTATTCCCATTGTTATAATATAACTATAGTTTTATCTATCTATACAAGGGGTACGCCAGTTACATACACATTTCCAGCGGGTACGTGAAGCATAAAAGGTTGAGAACCACTGATATATATGTTTTATTTTATTCCCATTGTTATACTATAACTATAGTTTTATCTATCTATACAAGGGGTACGCCAGCTACATACACATTTCCAGAGGGTACGTGAAGCATAAAAGGTTGAGAACCATTGATATATATGTTTTATTTTATTCCCATTGTTATACTATAACTTATAGTTTTATCTATCTATACAAGGGGTATGCCAGTTACATACACATTTCCAGGGGATACGTGAAGCATAAAAGGTTGAGAATCACTGATATATATGTTTTATTTTATTCCCATTGTTATACTATAACTATAGTTTTATCTATCTATACAAGGGGTACGCCAGTTACATACACATTTCCAAGGGGTACGTGAAGCACAAAAGGTTGAGAACCACTGATATATATGTTTTATTTTATTCCCATTCTTATACTATAACTATAGTTTTATCTATCTATACAAGGGGTACGCCAGTTACATACACATTTCCAGGGGATACGTGAAGCATAAAAGGTTGAGAACCACTGATATATATGTTTTATTTTATTCCCATTGTTATACTATAACTATAGTTTTATCTATCTATACAAGGGGTACGCCAGTTACATACACATTTCCAGGAGGTACGTGAAGCATAAAAGGTTGAGAACCACTGATATATATGTTTTATTTTATTCCCATTGTTATACTATAACTATAGTTTTATCTATCTATACAAGGGGTACGCCAGTTACATACACATTTCCAGGAGGTACGTGAAGCATAAAAGGTTGAGAACCACTGATATATATGTTTTATTTTATTCCCATTGTTATACTATAACTATAGTTTTATCTATCTATACAAGGGGTACGCCAGTTACATACACATTTCCAAGGGGTACGTGAAGCATAAAAGGTTGAGAACCACTGATATATATGTTTTATTTTATTCCCATTGTTATAATATAACTATAGTTTTATCTATCTATACAAGGGGTACGCCAGTTACATACACATTTCCAGCGGGTACGTGAAGCATAAAAGGTTGAGAATCATTGATATATATGTTTTATTTTATTCCCATTGTTATACTATAACTTATAGTTTTATCTATCTATACAAGGGGTATGCCAGTTACATACACATTTCCAGGGGATACGTGAAGCATAAAAGGTTGAGAATCACTGATATATATGTTTTATTTTATTCCCATTGTTATACTATAACTACAGTTTTATCTATCTATACAAGGGGTACGCCAGTTACATACACATTTCCAACGGGTACGTGAAGCACAAAAGGTTGAGAACCACTGATATATATGTTTTATTTTATTCCCATTCTTATACTATAACTATAGTTTTATCTATCTATACAAGGGGTACGCCAGTTACATACACATTTCCAGGGGATACGTGAAGCATAAAAGGTTGAGAACCACTGATATATATGTTTTATTTTATTCCCATTGTTATACTATAACTATAGTTTTATCTATCTATACAAGGGGTACGCCAGTTACATACACATTTCCAGGAGGTACGTGAAACATGAAAGGTTGAGAACCACTGATTTAACGTATTCAACTGTGGAAATCTTTTCCTTAATGATTTTCGTTAAAACTAAACACCAGAGCAGTTTGGTGAGACGATAGTTTGAAAGCATTAATGCAATTCAAATGCTCTAAATGCACTACAAATTTGAATAAGTTAGTCGAGATGATTCAAACTTAAAATTACACTGAAATAAATAGCAGAATTTTTTAAACACTTCTTTTCAATAATTTTGAAGCCCGGATTTCCCATTCGGTCCATAGGCATCCATCCGACGGACGGCGGCCATTTCAAACCTGTTGGTGTCCCCTACCGACTGAGGGCAGAGGGGAGGAGTTTTGCAGAGATAAATCACAACGCTGACCCAGGCGGGACTCGAACCTGGGAACTGTAGATTACGAGCCTGACGCGCTGCCGACTCAAAAAAAGTGTTCTATAAGCAATAAAAAACAGTGCTGCATTAAGGACATACTACCTCTTTGTGTGACTAGGGGATATTTGTGATATAATCCCGCCCTGAAAGTTTTATTATACACACTTGAATACACATATTTAAAAATTATACGTTATGATTTTCTTTTTGCTAATAAAATAATCTGCGTTTTTCTTTTTCTGTTATGGCTCTTGACCCAATAAAGACTCCTTGTCTCTATTGAATGTTTTCATTGTGTGCAGTAAAGTAAAAATAAGAAATATCTGGACATTTCACAGGAATCTGCGCAGGTACATCGCCCTTAAATGACCTTGGTGTCACGTGATTTCATCTTTCGTAAGTTCCCAACAGGCTGAAAAAACATTTTTCCACTAACCGAAAATAAAATCTCTTTCATCGATTGTCAAAGATTCATTAATATTGTATGTACAGTCGCTCAAAAAAAGTATCCGAACGCTATGGTTGATTACAGAATTCATAAAAAATATCTGGCAACGATTTGTTTAGAAATTAGTGATCTGGCAACCTTCGTGTCCACGTGACACGAAGGTTGTTAAAGGTTCACTGATTGTCAGATCACTAATTTCTAAAAATACTCGTTGCCAGATATTTTTTCTGAATTCTGTAATCAACCATAGTGTTCGGATACTTTTTTGAGCGACTGTAGGTGGTCATATTATTTTGATACTAGATCGTGTGGGCTCACTCACGGAAATATTGAGCGTGTGCAGTTACCGTTCACAGCAAACTGGAGCATGTGCAGTAACTGGAGTAAACTGGAGCGTGTGCAGTAATTGCACACGCTCCAGTTTGCTGCGAACGGTAACTGGAGCGTGTACAGTTGCTGTACACGCTCCAGATATTTTTCCTGAATTCTGCAATCACGTGACACGAAGGTTGCCAGATCACTAATTTCTAAAAAAATCGTTGCCAGATATTTTTTCTGAATGCTGTAATCAACCATAGCGTTTGGATACTTTTTTTGAGCGACTGTACATTTTACATCCTTTCTCAACCTCTTCTTTACCTTAAACGATTCTATAGCAATTCCTTTCTTCATAAATGGTAACATTCGAATTCCTTTCCGCTGTTAAAGCTTTTCCCAATTTCTTTTTCTCTTTTTATGTAGGTCCGATACACAGCACACAGGGAGAGACCCGTCGAAGAACGGAGAGCAAAGTTCAAGAACGCCTGCAGGGAAGGATATACCGAAGTGGTGAGTTCATTCTGACATTCAGTTTCAAATCGTGATCATTGTCTTTGATGGTTGGGCTTTGTTTCGCTAGTCACACGGATGGGCTTAGAGAGGACAGTTGGCGCTGTCGGATGAGATGTTAAACCACGGCTCCGTGTGCAGAAGAGACGTATCATGTACACATTAAAGAACACGCAGGATGGGTTTATTATCGGGTTAAGTCACAAGGACTCCGAAGCCTCAGAGAAAGTTGGGAGAAGACTCTATTGGACAGCTGTTAAGAGATAGATGGTAGACACCCATCAACGCCATCCAGGCATGTTCTTTAATGTGCACATTGGGCCATGGCTTAACATCCCATCCGATGGACAGCAGCTTTTTCAAGTCCATAGGTGTCCCCTAGTGATCAAGGGCGGGGCGGGGAGTTTCGTAGAGATAAATCTCTACACTGGCACATCTGGGACTTGAACCTGAGAACTGCAGATTACGAGCCTGGCACGCCACCGACCGAGCCATTTCCACCTCCTTGTTATCAGGAGGCTCCTATCTATCTCTAACAGCTATCCAGTGGATCTCCTTCCTCAACCTTCTCTGAACCCTCGGTCTTTACGACTCACCATTTAACCCAATGTGTGCACAAAAGTGACACTCAGAGGTTGGGTTGTTTTACCTCTGAACGGCACTTTTTTGCACACCATGGACTAAATGGCCAGGTCACAAGGACCTCGAGGGCTCAGAGAAGGTTGGGGGGGGACCCACTGGAACAGCTGTTGGGAGACAGATGGTAGCCTCCTGTCAAGGCCATCCAACGCGTTCTTTAACGTGCACAGGGAATGGCTCTCCCGCACACGGCGCCACGGCTTAACGTCTCATCCGACGGACGGCGGCATTTCCAAGTCCATCGGTGCCCCTACTGATCGTGGGCAGGGCAGGAAATTTTGCGGAGTTAAATCTCAACGCTGACCCAGCTGGGACTCGAACCTGGGAACTACAGATTACGAGCACTCAGAGGTAAAACAACCTAAAATCCTGCACACATGTCACAGCTCAACATCCTATCGGACGGATTCTTTATAAGTCCATCGGTGTATCCTTTCTCTTAGGAGGCAGAGATAGGGTTAGCTGAGAAAATCTCATTACAGGTACAGGGGCTGGATCGCCACCGACTGAATTAACCCTGCCCGCTTTCAATAAGTTTTTAATGATAATCTTCATCGAATTTCAATGCAGACATTTCATTAAAAAAATCTTTTCCAATTGATGGTCAACGAGATGCTTTCTTTTCCTCAGGCCTTCGTGTCTACCGGGACCAACATTCAACTGATCTTCAATCCTTGCACCAACGGATACAGCGAAGGGTGTGACTTTGACAAGGAACAAGGAAAGGTAAGCATTGCAATGGATGCTTTCTCTCTCAGTGATGCTGCCTTGAATGCAGGCTGTGCTACGCATTGCGTTAGTGGAGGGGAGATTTAGCTCAGTGGATAGCGCGCAAGGCATGTAACTTGAAGTACGAGTCCTCAGTACAGTGAGGACTCGTACCGTGAACTTCAGGGTTATTCGTTATTAACTCCTGATGGATAAAGATGATATTAACTCCTGATGGACCATGATCTCTACCATGCCATGTCTGTACTGTACATAAAACACAATCGAGCCGAAAAAATGAAAAGTGAGAGGAGGGGGCAAGAGACTGGATTTTCAATGAAGTACAACACTTGCGACTCCATTTTGCAGGTATTTCAAAAAAAAAATTCATGGAAAAATGCATGAAATATAAACAAGTTTAATAATTTTTGTCTCTTTTGCCCTTGCTAGAGCGTTTTGGAATATGGGGCTCCCCCTCCCCAAAATCCGGCCCTTCTCTGTACATATGTACAGTCGCTCAAAAAAGTATCGGAACACTATGGCCGATTACAGAATTCAGAAAAAATATCTGGCAAGGATTTTTTTAGAAATTAGTGATCTGGCAACCTCCGTGTCACGTGATTATAGAACTCCGTGTCACAGCAAACTGGAGCGTGTGCAGTTACTGCACACGCTCCAGTTTGCTGTGAACGGTAACTGCACACGCTCAATATTTCCGTGAGTGAGCCCACACGATCTAGTATCAAAATAATATGACCACCTACAGTCGCTCAAAAAAGTATCCGAACACTATGGTTGATTACAGAATTCAGAAAAAATATCTGGCAACGATTTTTTTAGAAATCAGTGATCTGGCAACCTTCGTGTGACGTGATTACAGAATTCAGGAAAAATATCTGGAGCGTGTACAGCAACTGTACACGCTCCAGTTACCGTTCACAGCAAACTGGAGCGTGTGCAGTTACTGCACACGCTCCAGTTTGCTGTCACGTGACACGAAGGTTGCCAGATCACTAATTTCTAAAAAAATCCTTGCCAGATATTTTTTCCGAATTCTGTAATCAGCCATAGTGTTCGGATACTTTTTTGAGCGACTGTACATAATCCGGCTCTTTTGCTTAATGCTTTTCCGAAATCTTAAGTCGGCCTCCACAGAATCGGCTGTCTGCGGCACTTGAAAATCGCGCTTTATTTCAAGCACTGTTCTCCATAAATCTGAATCATTTCTGCAACTGTCTATGAACCACTTAAGTCTCTCCGAATAGAGTCCATGAATTAAATGATCCACCCTCATATAGTAAAATATAAAATGGTAGAGTGCATAATAAAATTTAATCGATCAGAAACTGTATTGCTGAGATAATAAAATAAAATATCTACATGAACATCAAAAATAGAAAAAAGGTTATAAAGCTGATACTTAAATTCCCATTTTCAGGCCCAGTCATATTTTAAAGTTCTGATTTGGCACATAATTGCGGAAAAGATAAATAGAGTAAGACGACAAAATGCTTCTGAAGAATATAGAATGTTCGTTTTCATCGAAAAAAAAAGTAATTTTCCGACTTTACGTCTTCTAGCATCATAAATTCGAACTAATGTATGATTCAGAAAACACGACTATTTATATTTCATTAGTACAATATTTTTTTTATCCAATCCCAGAAACAGCATATTTACACTGCCGTCCTGCCAGTTACCACAGTCCTACCGCTTTTCACTACCGCTTTTCATGCCGTGCTTTCACTACCGCTTTTCATACCGTGTCCTACCGCTTTTCACTGGTCACGTCCTCAGTGATACTGCTGAAATGTTGGGACGGATGGATTCTTGTTTTCCAATATTTTAAGTTGGAAACAAGAAAAAAAGAAGGAAGTTTCAATATTTTAAGTGTTTTTAAAAAGCGACATTAGTGTTTTCGTAACTAGTCAAGTGTGTGAAAACACCATCAGTAGTTCATCATGTAACGCAGAGGTTCCCAAACTTATTTGTCCTACCGCCCCCTTTTCAGAAAAAAAATTACTCAGCGCCCTCCTGGAAATCTACCTTCTTTAAGCGAACAAACAGAAAGATGCAGTGACAAATTTGCGTTCTTTTATGTATCTATATTTCTACCTACGTCCTACAACATAGTAAAGAAAGATGTTGTTGGAAATAAGACACCTTGAAGCTTAAAATTATAAAATTATTTATGAAAATCAACCATAGTAACATTCGCAGAAAATTAAGATAACGAAGGATAATTTTATGTGTTTATTTGGAAAATAAAGTAATCACTATGACTTTATGTTACACAATAGATGAAACATGTACGAATGGTTTTTCAAAAATTTCTTATCTTCCCTTCCTTCTTTATGCTTCCACCGCCCCACCCCCAATTGCACCCGAGGCTACTACTGACCCCCTGGATAGTTCCAGCGCCCCCCAGGGGGCGGTATCGCCCACTTTGGGAAACATTGATGTAACGGATTCGATCTATTCCAAGAGCGCGACAAATAATCGCAGCGAATAACAGATTTAGAAGAGCCGGACAGTGTGACAATTGTAATTAAGTAGGACCATTTTGTGACAGGCAGGCCCGGATGCAGAAAAAAATAAGTAACGGGGCAAAATCGATTGGAAACGCCGCCCAATTATATTTTTTTTCTTTCTGGTTTAGTGTTTTTTTTTTAAAAATTTACTGAAAATATGTGAAATATACATATTTTTATTAATTTTTCTTTTCCACTCCTCTTACTAGCATTCTCAAATGCGGGGGGGAGTTGTGGTCCCCTTCATCCTACTCTGGTGACACGTTGTTGGGTTATATTACTTCTAAGTGGCGCTTTTTCGCACACAGTGGACTAAATGGCCAGGCCCCAAGGTCTCAGAGAAGGTTGGGGGAGGGGACCCACTGGAACAGCTGTTGGAAGACAGACGGTAGCCTCCCGTCAAGGCCATCCAGCGTGTTCTTTAACATTTATCCTTGTACAGAGTCACGGTTTTATGTCCCATCCGACGGACGGCGGCCTTTCAAAGCCATTGGTGTCCCCTACTGACCGAAGGCAGGGCGGGAGATTTGCGGAGATAAATCTCAACACTGGCCCAGATGCTGGTAACAAGTAAATGCAATTTATGTCTAATACTTCTAAAGTGTTCATTAAAGGGTAAAGCAGTTGTTTTTTTTTTATTGATTTGCAACGTATAGGACAGAGATGGGTCCTAGGGGGACCCTTCTTCTACAAGGATATGTCTGTCCTACTAAGACCGAAGTCACTGCTGACCCCTGCCTCAGTAGAGCTTTGGTTCACACCATTCCTCTGATACAAATGTGAATAAACCTGCTGCAGAACGCACAAGTTGTATCTCTTCGACCAAAAGCCTTTCAAATGCAATTTTCATAGGTTTTAATGACGAAGTGACTGGCTTCATAACGTGGATTTTTTTCTGCGCAATATCCAAAGAGTTTTCCGTGTCAATAATTAGTTTACAAATACAATTTCTCACTACTACGAATCTTTCTGGGGGTGGCTCAGTCGGTAGCGAGCCAGGCTCGTAATCTGTAGTTCCCAGGTTCGAGTCCCAGCTGCGTCAGCGTTGAGATTTATCTCCGCAAAATTCCCCCGCCCTGCCCACGGTCAGTAGGGGACACCGATGGGTTTGGTAAAGGCCGCCGTCCGTCGGATGAGACGTTAAGCCGTGGCCCCGTGTGCGGGAGAGCCATACCCTGTGCACGTTAAAGAACACGCTGGATGGCCTTGACGGGAGGCTACCATCTGTCTCCCAACAGCTGTTCCAGTGGGTCCCCCCTCCCAACCTTCTGTGAGCCCTCAAGGTCCTTGTGACCTGGCCATTTATCCCATGGTGTGTAAAAAAGTGTCGCTCAGAGGTAAAACAATCTAACGATCCTTTAGCAAGCTATTTCAGTTTTCAGCTAAAGTTTCAACAGTAGCTCATTTATGTTCCATCCAACGGCCAGCTCATTAAACTGAATTCTAACCCATTTTTAAAACAATTCATTTTTCGGTGGCAAACGTTCATACTTTGTCGGTTTTGTTGGGTATGTTCACTTCATTTTCCTAAAGACATCTGGGCCTGTCTGTATGTCTCAGCAGAAAGAAACCACTCACACCTTTAATGGGATTCGAACCCGGGCCTATTTACTCCGCAGGCAAACACTGTAACCTCTGGTCACTGGGAGAATAGAGGGATGGTAAGAAAAAAAAAATGACCTGTCAAGCAGCTGCTTGTCACAGAGGTCTGACAGAAACCTTTCATCATCATCGTCCCGTGGTCGAGTGGTTAGCACGCTTGGCTTGTGATCTACGGGACCTGGGTTCGAGCCCCGGGTAAGGCATGGATGTGTGTGTGGTTTTTCTGCTGAGGTTCTGCCATCCTCTCAGACCTTCTACTATGGCATATAAACTGACAGGCTCCTGTCAGACCTCTGTGGCAAGCAGCTGCTTGAGGGGGTATTTATTTATTTATGAGATAGGCGACACCTCAGCAGAAAGACAACACAATTATAGAAACTTTCATGTCTTATCCAGGGTTCGAACCTTGGATATAAGACATGGATGTTTCATTAGCTGGGAATCCCTCTGACATATAGCCAAACACTTTGTCATAAATTTCACTCTATCAAAATTTCTAAGGAAATTCAGTTATTCTGCTTTGTCGAGAGCGGAGCAGTCTCCTTGCAGCCGCAGCTCACCCCCCACAGTGACCACCCCCACCGATTCGGTGGTGGTCCCCAGGTCACAGATCCAACACCCGAGGTGGTCCCGAAGCGTGCCCTGCAAGCCCCGCCAGCACAAGGGCGGCAATTGCGGCCGGCATAGCCCCTCCCGCATGAACCGAAGACAATCGCGGGTCACCAGCCACCCACCTCACCTGCACCCATTAGCCTCGCTACCATTTACATAATACTCGGGGCTCAAGGGCAGGACTTATTGGAGCTTCCTTTCCTCTTTGAGGGTCATTAGTTAATTCACTTGAAGGTCGGGGTTCATGGCCACGACCTTACCGAAACCTTTGCTCAAGAAGTTAATGCTAATTTATAGAGTCATCTCATCTGACGTTAAATAGTTTGAAAGTGAGGAAATGAAGTTCTGGTGCAAGTTGATTTCCTTGTACCTCTGTTTCCTTAACTTGGTAGCCAGAAAGTGAAAAGTGATGTACCAAGAAATGGACATTAGAGCTTCAGTATTTATTTTACGAATTTTCTCACTCGCTTATATCGTTAGTCAACACAAAATACACTCACGTACTTCAAATATTCAGCAAGCCTTTGGAATAGCGCTGCGATTACGTGCACTTAATTGTACGAGAAGGTTCAATAGCTGATTCAATAGCGTGCCAAGCTTTTGAATGAACCCAGGGCCGAATCTGGGGGAAGAGAGCAAGGGGGGATATGCCCCCCACCCCCTTCAGAATCCTAGTAAGGATAATGGAGGCCAAAAATGATTCAACTTGTGCATATTTCACGCATTTTTCAAGAACTTTTTTAAAAACTTCTAAAACGAAGATGAAAATGTTACAATGGAAATCCAGTCTCTTGCCCCCCCCCTCACCCCCATTTATCTTTTACCGACTTGATTGCGTCGCGTGAGCCTCTCCCTTATTTGTTCCTAGATCAGGGCCTGAATGAACCTGATACTTCCAAGTTCGAGTCCCTACTGTGCCTGGGTTGAGATTTTCTCCTCTCTGCAATCGGCGAGAAAAGCCTTCGTTCGTCAGATGAGACGTGAAACCGTGGCCCCGTGTCCAGGAGAGCAATACTCTGATCCCGTTAAAAGAACACGATAGACTAGGGATACGAAACTCTTACAAGAGTGATGTCCAAAATCATCAAGACCACTAGATTCGCAGGTCAAATTCATTGAGACCACACGGAAAATGAACTGAATAAATATTTTAAAAAAAAGGAACGAATGGTAAAATTGCTTTCATATTCTTACTAAAGAACAGTTACAATTATATAAATAAAAAATAAATAAAAATGCAAAAATGGCTTTAAGTGAGATAAGTACATTGTTAAGCAAACGTGAAAACGTTTTAAAAAATAGGGAAAAGAATTATTTTCTACAACTGAATGATTTCTTTAAATTCTTGCTTCAATTTAGGTGGCGATTAGCTCTATTTGAAAAAAAAAAGAATTTTAATTAATAATCTTTACTGTTTCCAATTTTCCTTATCCGATTTCTTGGTTAATAAATAACTTTGAGTCATATGACGAGTGGTTAGCGTGCTCGGCTACTGATCAAAGGGACCTGGGTTCGAGCCTCAAATTAAAGCATGGATGTTTGTGTTGTTTTTCTGCTGAGGTCCCGCCATCTTCACAGACCTTCTACTGTGGCATATAAACTGATAGGCTCCTGTCAGATCTTCTCTGTCGCAAGCAGCTGCTTGAGGGGATATTTTATTTTCATTATTGTGACGTTTTTCTTATTACTGCAGCTCAGATCAACGTCTGATCTGAGATGCAGCTGTTCCTTTATGCCAGTCCAAGTCCGACAAGGTCGTGTTTGACATTGCCTACCTCATCCTAGTTCTCCTTTTCCAGACGGCTTTAGTGCCACTCGACTCATCAATCTGTAATGCTGTATATGGACAACATGGGCAAATCAATACAATCTTTTTATGTTAATTTCTGCTTAAAACTAGTTGCCGACTCCTTTGTCTAACCTCGTCTTTGCTTACAAAGTCAAACCACTTAATGCCCAAGGTACTACGCAATTATATGGAATCCAAAGCATTATGTTTCTTGTTATCTTGCTTTCAAATGGTCTGAATTTAACTATCATAAACTATGGAATGGTACCAAATCATTAGGAAGACTAATTTAAGTCTTTAAATGTACACACCTATTTTCCCCCAATCTGAACTAGATTTTTAAAAGTCCCAGAAGCAATCCGTATTCATCTGTTTATCTTAGATCCCACTTCACCGTTATTTGTTTTTAACTCGCGAGATAATTTAACAGAAAATTTTACTCAAGAGTACTGACATTAAAAAAAACAACTAAAGCACCATCTGCCTGACCCAATTTCATCGCTTTAATATTGTTTATCATCACACCTACTCTATTATTAATCTCATCAACAAACTAACAAAAAACTTTTTACCATCATGTGCAAAAAGAACCAAATCGTCTGAATAATCTAAACTCGATATATTCAAATTTCAAGACTATCAAAAAAGCTTCAATCTCTCCGTGCAATGAATTCCTCATAATTCATAACCAAACTAAACCGAATGGAAGCAAATTCAGCCTTGTCGAACCTCAGTGGTAATGCTAAACCAATCACAACAAGATTTACCAACTCTCATGTACGATTGAATATTGTTAAAAAGAGCCATTATCAGGTTAAGCAACTTATCAAGTATGCCACACGAACCATATCAACAGAAACAAAAGCCTTTTTGAAATCTGCGACTCCAGTAGCTACAAGTTTTTGGAACTCCAAATGTTTCTCTAAATTCTTTCTGCCTAATGAAAAATTTCATACATTCAGTCCTTAAAAAAATACCCCTCAAGCAGCTGCTTGCCATAGAGGTCTGACAGAAGCTTGTCAGTTTATATGCCATATCAGTGAGGAAGGCGAGACCTCAGCAGAAAGGCAACACGAACGTTCATTTCTTACTCGGGGCTCAAACCCAAGTCCCTTTGACCAGTAGCCAAGCGGGCTAAGGTACTAATGGCCTGTACCACGAGAAAGCAAGGTCGGATTTAAAGCCATGCTTGACCAGTTCTTATGCATTTATCCCATTGGATTTTTACACAGCTCTCCTTCATCTGTATTCCTACTTCAGCGGCAGTTTTTTGAATGAAGATTTACTGTACATATGACTTTTATTGTGCTCATGTGACATAGAAAGCGATATGAACAGATAATTTTTGTTGGTGAGTCGAACAGTGGTGAAGGCAAAGGGTTGGGTGCGGGATTAATTCGCATTTACACAAAACAAATGTTTTATCTCAGAAATTTGCATTTGAACTCACCGTAAAATGGTTATTAAAACAAGGAACTCTACGGATATTACTACCTAGTAAAGAAAACAGATTTTCCGTCCAGAAACTTCATCCAAGATGAATGAGATATAACAAATTTACCTTGTTAGAGTTGTGTGACATGAAAATAATGTGAATCACCTATCAATTTTTTAAGTGGAACTTTGCTTTTCGCAATAATCAAGATCCCTTTTAAAACTGAAATCTGATCTTTTAGAGAAAACGCTCAAAAGAATTGCTCACTGAATCTCTGAGATCTTTTCTTTTCCTTCTTTTACAACGAATCTTTTCTCTTGTCGAAGTGTCACGAAAACGTCACAAATTACTATTTATGCGAAAAGAAAACCGCAACCGGCGCCCAATTAAGAGGAGACATGGCCTGGTGGTCGTTAGGAGACTGGAATTAGCATGGTAAAGGAAAAACACCCAATGGCGACCTCCTCTGTTGGCTTATTTCTCTTTCACAGACTGGGGGATGCAAAAGAAGCATTTGTTTAACACACCACAAAGCAGATCGCAATTCAGCCATGTATTTAAAATACAAAATTTGTTGAAAATGCACTGGTTTAGTTCAATTTTTCAAAGGCATAGGCATTAAGGTAAAGTTCGTAACTTTTGCTATGAAGTTTTGTTGTCTATTGATTCAGTCTTAGCTACGGACAAACGATTGAACACGAGCATATTTTCTTGTGCATTTAAAGGACCGCTCGTGCATGATGACAAAAACAGTAATGAAATCTACTACAAAGCATATATATATATGTATTTTCTACATAGTTTCTCAAAGAACTAAGCAAGAACTTATGAAACAAAAAATTCCATACCATGGTAGGATTTGGAAAGTTTTTGCCCTTTCCAAACTTCTAATCTTTCATTAGTTATCCATTTAATCCTTTCCCTTCTCTCACATCTTCCAGTTATTTTAATTTCAAACCCTTCTCCTCCTTTCCCCTCCGATGGACTTCGAAAGGCCCCCGTCTGTCACATGAGACGTTAAGCCGTGGCTCTGTGCACGTTAAAGAACACACTTGATGGCCTTGACGAGAGGTTTTTTTCTCACCTGTATCGTAACAGCTGTCCAATGGATTACTTTCCTTAACGTTCTCCGAGTCCTTGGGGTCCTCGTGACCTGACCACTTAGCTCATTGAGTGCACAAAATTGCTTAGAGGCAAAACAACTCTCTCACTCCTACACTTTCTCTCTATTATTCTGATTTCAAATACTTCTTCCTCTCTCTCCTGTACCTTCCAACAGTTACCCAGATTTCAAACCTTCTCCACACTTTCCATCAGTTATCTCGATTTCAAATCCTTCTTCCTCTCTCTAGTACTCCTTCCATCAGTTATAATAAATAAAATAAATACCCCCTCAAGCAGCTGCTTGCCACAGAGGTCTGACAGGAGCCTCTCAGTTTATATACCACAGTAGAAGATCTGAGTGGATGGCAGGACCTCATTAGTTATCCTGATTTCAAATCCTCCTCCTTTTTTTCTCTCCTGCACTTTCCATCAGTTATCCTGATTTCAAAGGGGCGGGGGTGGCTCAGTCGGTAGCGCGCCAGGCTCGTAATCTGTAGTTCCCAGGTTCGAATCCCAGCTGGGTCAGCGTTGAGATTTATCTCCGCAAAATTCCCCGCCCTGCCCACGGTCAGTAGGGGACACCGATGGGCTTGGAAAGGCCGCCGTCCGTCGGATGGGACGTTAAGCCGTGGCCCCGTGTACGGGAGAGCCATACTCTGTGCACGTTAAAGAACACGCTGGATGGCCTTGACGGGAGGCTACCATCTGTCTCCCAACAGCTGTTCCAGTGGGTCCCCTCCCCCAACCTTCTCTGAGCCTTCGGGGTCCTTGTGGCCTGGTCATTTAGCCCATGGTGTGCAAAAAAGTGCCGCTCAGAGGTAAAACAACCCAACCCAACCTGATTTCAAATCCTCCTCCTTTTTTCTCTCCTGCACTTTCCATCAGTTATCCTGGTTTCGAATCCTCCTCCTTTTTTCTCTCCTGCACTTTCCATCAGTTAACCTGATTTCAAATCCTCCTCCTTTTTTCTCTCCTGCATTTTCCATCAGTTATCCTGATTTCGAATCCTCCTCCTTTTTTCTCTCCTGCACTTTCCATCAGTTATCCTGATTTCAAATCCTCCTCCTTTTTTCTCTCCCGCACTTTCCATCAGTTATCCTAATTTCGAATCCTCCTCCTTTTTCCTCTCCTGCACTTTCCATCAGTTATCCTGTTTGCAAATCCTCCTCCTTTTTTCTCTCCTGCACTTTCCATCAGTTATCCTGATTTCGAATCCTCCTCCTTTTTCCTCTCCTGCACTTTCCATCAGTTATCCTGATTTCAAATCCTCTTCCTTTTTCCTCTCCTGCACTTTCCATCAGTTATCCTGATTTCAAATCCTCCTTTTTTCTCTCCTGCACTTTCCATCAGTTATCCTGATTTCAGAACCTTCTTCCTCTCTTACCCTTTCCATCGGTTATCGTGATTTCAAATCCCACTTCTGCTCTCTCCTTCACCTTCCATTAGTAGGGGCGAAGGTGGCTGGGGGTGGCTCAGTAATCTTCAGTTGCCAAATTCGGGTCCCAGCTGGGCCAGCTTTGAGATTTATTTCCGCAAAACTCCCCGTCCTATCCTCGGTAAGGAAGGGAACACCGCTGGATTTGGAAAGACCACCATTCATCGGATAGGATATTAGGCCGTGGCCCCGTGTGCAGGACATTTATACCCTGTGCACGTTAAAGAACACGCTGAATGATCTTGATGGGGGGGGGGGGGCTACTTGTCAGGTTAGAAGCCTTTTGTAAATATTTTGTTCTAGCAAGACCATGCAAGTGCAGCGCTTGCTGGAATGTTAATCGATGTAGCAGGTGGCTGTGAGGGAGGCCCACCCAACTTATGGTGTCTTCTGAGAGTTAACCCTGGCCGGAGGTCAGCGACTTGCCACTTGTCCGAGAGTTCGGAGAAGGGAGAGGAGAAGCCCTAGCGCGAAGACGCAAGAGTTTTGGCTCGTAAATGCAGACTGGAATAAATGATATTGGACTCTGGGAAAACAGCTGAACAGACATGGTAAGCTGGGGTTGTAATGCCATGTAACTGAGCATATGTCCTTGTCCATCAGTCATGTTTATGTGCTCAATAAATGATTGTTTGTTTAACTAAACACTGGAGTTGAACTATTTTATTAAGAGGACGCTCAGTATTGAGTCCTTGCATTTTCCCTCGAATCACAGAAATCTTAGGAAAGACACTTTCACCCGTTCGCGTATTGCGATCGAACCGGAGGGACATCCAAAAGTGATCTCAACAGGCAGACGACCGAAAGAGACATCACAGTTATCGTCTGTGTCAATAAGAGCTATCCAGTGGTACCCAATGTTCTCTGAACCCTCGGTGTCTTTGTAAACTGGCCATTTAGCCATTGTGTGCAAAACAAGTGCAACAACAACAGAGGTAAAATGACCCAACCTTTCCATTACTTATCTTGCTTTCAAATTCTGTTCCCTCTTTCAAATCCTTCTTCGTCTCTTCCCTACATCTTCAATCAATTACTCTGATTTCCGGTCCCACTCCGTTTCTCCCACACTTTCTCTCACCTCATCTTTCAATCCTTCTCCTTTATCCCCCATCTATCATCAATTGCGATCATTTCCAGTCTTCCTCGCTCTCTTGCACAACTTCTTTTGATTTCCCTAATTTCCACCCAATCATCCTCTCTCACAGATCTTCGATTAATCACGGTCTTCCTAATCCTTCTTCCTTTTCTTCTGATCAACGGATATTAAAAGTGCAGGCCTGTCAAATAGATTTTAATTTTCTTATATCTTTACTGGAAGTCAACCATTTGAATTTATCAGAAATTTCGGGTGTAGCCAAAAATTTCCAAAGGAGTGGGGTATGTTTTTTTTATCTTACATGTTTGAGTGTAATGGGAAGGGGGGACATCTTGAGTCTCTGATTTCCGCAGATTTCCTTAGAAAATATGCGCTTTGTCTTTCAACGCCGAAAAATAACGCTAAACCACTGAAATCGCTTTCTTCGTGGCCATAAATAATAAAATAAATAAATACCCCCTCAAGCAGCTGCTTGCCACAGAGGTCTGATAGGAGCCTGTCAGTTTATATGCCACAGTAGGAGATCTGAGAGGATGGCAGGACCTCAGCAGAAAAACGCCACACACATCCATGCCTAATCCGGGGCTCGAACCCAGGTCCCTTAGATCAGTAGGCAAGCGTGCTAACCACTCGGCCACACCGGTCTCGAAATAAAGAGGAAGCGACCATTTAGCCGGTGCAGCGGTCCTCTTCGATTCCTTTGGAGCATGGCGGCCAGTGAGTTCCGATTCTCACACCACCTGCAGCATCCGTGGCAACGATGACCCACTGCACTTCATCCGCAAATATTTGAAGACCATCTGCCGTGAGCTTTGCATTTTCTGGCTACTGGCAAACACAGGAAGCAGCGGAGACACCCGCCACACCAGGGAAGGTAATTTTCACTTCTCCCCGTGGACAGAAGCAATCAAGGCACTGACAGAGGGGCGAATCTGATTAGTGCTAAATGGGTGGAGAGGAGCATCGGGGCAGCTGTCTCTTCAAGGAAAGGGAAAGAGGAGGCGGAGGAGGGACGGAAGCAGAGCGCATCACGTGCAATTGTTTCTTCCTCACTGATTCTAATAAATTGAAAAGGACGAAAATGATTTCTCAACACATTGGGTTGGATTGTTTTACCTCTGAGCGGCACTTTTTTTGCACACCATGGGCTAAATGGCCAGGTCACAAGGACCCCGAAGGCTCAGAGAAGGTTGGGAGAGGGGACCCATTGGAACAGCTGATAGGAGACAGATGGGAGGCTCCCGTCAAGGCCATCCAGCGTGTTCTTTAACGTGCACAGGGTATGGCTCTCCCGCACACGGGGCCACGGTTTAACGTCCCATCCGACGGACGGCGGCCTTTCCAAGCCCATCGGTGTCCCCTACTGACCGTGGGCAGGGCGGGGAATTTTGCGGAGATAAATCTCAACGCTGACCCAGCTGGGACTCGAACCTGGGAACTACAGATTACGAGCCTGGCGCGCTACCGACTGAGCCACCCCCGCCCCTTCTCAACAGATAGTTGAATCTTCTGGTAATTTCCTGTAGATAGTGGGGAACGACTTTGGAAATAAAGAGGAGTTGGTTCATCTCTGATCTCTCCTTTTATGCACAGTGGACCGAGAGAAAAGGTCACAAAGACCCCAAGTGCAGCGAGCTAGGCAGGTGAAATGAATCCACTGGACAGTTGTTAGGAGACAGATGGAGTCATCCAGTGTGTCCCTTAACATGTAGCTCTCTTGCACTAGGACCATGGCTTAACGTACTATCAGAAGAACGGTAGGCTTTCCAACTACATCTGTGTCTTCTTTCTCACCGAAAATGTCGATGGAATCATAGTGGAGACTCAAACAGATCTGGAAACCGACTGAGCCAACATCGGTCCTGAAAGTAGCATAGAGGGGCTGATTTTTGGAGTGAAAGTAAGAGGGGCTGATTTTTGGAGTGAAAGTGAGGGCGGGGATGGCTGTCGGTAGCGCGCCAGGCTCGTAATCTGTAGTTCTGTAGTTCCCAGGTTCGAGTCCCAGCTGGGTCAGTGTTGAGATTTACCTCTGAAAAATTCCCCACTCTGCCCACGATCAGTAGGGGACACCGCTGGTCGTGAAAAGGCCGCCGTCCGTCGGATGGGACGTTAAACCGTGGCCCCGTGTGCGGGAGAGCCATACCCTGTGCACGTTAAAGAACACGCTGGATGGCCTTGACGGGAGCCTCCCATCTGTCTCCTATCAGCTGTTCCAGTGGGTCCCCTCTCCCAACCTTCTCTGAGCCTTCGGGGTCCTTGTGACCTGGCCATTTAGCCCATGGTGTGCAAAAAAAGTGCCGCTCAGAGGTAAAACAACCCAACCCGTGAAAGTAAGGTTTATGGAGTGAAAGTAAAGTTTGTGAAGTGAAAGTAAGATTTGCGAAATGAAGGTAGGGTGTGTTTGTGAGGGGCGAGATCAAACACTGACAGAGTTGACTTAGTAATGTTAAAAAATTAACGAGTGATGAAAAAATGCTAAAAACGCTGATCAAGACAAATCTTTATAAATAGTACTCTTGTGACAGAGAGTCCTTATATCCTCGGTAATAGCTTGTGCACGATACAAAACATCCTGGATAGTCTTGATTGGTGTGTACTTCCTTCTCTCTCCTAACAGTTTTCCAGTGGGTGCCTTCCCCTACCAAAGTCTGTTCTTTGGGAGCCTTGTGACGTCGCCACTTAGCTCATTGTGTCCCTGATGTGCCACTCAGGGATGAAATAATCCCTGAGCAATTCAGCTTCTTTCACAGTTTCATCTTTCTTTTATAGCTGCTTCAATTTCCATATATACTATTTCCCTCCGCTCCACACACCATTTAAAGTTTGCCACATATATACATTGCATGCACTTATATAAATGGTACACATCAGTTTTACTTACTTCTACTGCTTATAACTAGGGTATGACTTCTTCGGGTCATCCTAAAAAAAAGTGACCGAAAAGAAGGGGGGGGGGGGGGAATATGATTTTAAAAATAGTTTATTTCTTCTATCTTATAAAAAAAGAAAAGATTAAATTAGTATAACCTGGATTTGTTTGTTTTTCATTTGGCAACATAATATAGTCATAGACAAAGAATTGGGTTGTTTTACCTCTGAGCTGCACTGTTTTCCACACAATGGGCTAAATTGCCAGGAAATTAGGACCCGAAGGCTCAGAGAAGGTTGGGGGAGGGGACCCACTGGAACAGCTGTTGGAAGACAGATGGAACCTCCCGTCAAGGCCATCCAGCATGTTCTTTAATGTGCACAGGATAAGGCTCTCCCACACACAGGGACATGGCTTTACGTCCCACCCGACGGACGGCGGCCTTTCCAAAGCCCATCGGTGTCCCTTGGTGGACGAGAGCTTGGCGGGGATTTTTGCGGAGATAAATCTCGACGCTGTCCCAGGCAGGGCTCGGACCTGGGAACTGCAGATTACGAGCCTGCCGCACTACCAGTTGAGCCATACAATAATCCCCATACACAAATTAAAATAATAATTATTGTTATTAATGATTTCATATTATGTGGCAGGGCAGTCGATTCATTCGAGGTGCACTGCGCAAATCTTCATTCATAACGTAAGAGGCGATCTTTGAAAGAGTTACAATTAGGAGAAACCATTATGTATCGGTTACGGACTTCTGGAGATAGACCCCTTCATTAAATCTATGCATATGATTACGTATAATTATTCGGAAAATACGACTGCGAGATGATGACTTTATTTCTTCAGAATTTGTTACCCATTTATTAGAGGCTTCAATTATTAACCAAGATTTGGATTTCTTAAATTTTGGATTGATGCTAGAACACGATATCTTCATATAAGAAAAGTGGCCTTAACATTGCTTATTAGGATGACAACAGATCTTTTAGCCAATTAAATCCTCTGCAACCGACGGACAGAAGTAATCTCGCTGAAGAAATATTGGCAATGCAAGTTATTGCATGTCCCTTTCCTCCACACATCATTTGACAGGAGATTTGGGTTGGGTTGTTTAACCTCTGAGCGGCACTTTTTTTGCACACCATGGGCTAAATGGCCAGGTCACATAGACCCCGAAGGCTCAGAAAGGGTTGGGGGAGGGACCCACTGGAACAGTTGTTGACAGACAGATGGCAGCCTCGCGTCAAGGCTATCCAGCGTGTTCTTTATCGTGTACAGGGCATGGCTCTCCCTCACACGGGGCCGAGGCTTAACGTCCCATCCGACGGACGGGGGGCTTTCCAAGACCGCCGTCCGTAGGGATTGGTGTCCCCTACTGACCGTGGGCGGAGCGGGGAAGTTTGCGGAGATAAATCTTAATGCTGACCTAGCTGAGACACGAACCTGGAAACTGTAGATTACGAACCTGGCGCGCTACCGACTGAGCCACCCCCTTTGAAAAAACTTCCATCTGTCTCCTAAATAATTCTCCAACAGATCCTCTTCGTCTATCCAACAAAATTCTCTGTGTCTAGGGGTCTTTGTTACCTGGCCCATTTAACCTATTATTGCCTGCACTTAAGGGCCGCTCAGATTTAAAACAGTCAAACTCTATGGATTACGTGGGTAGTTTTCTTAACCTTTTTAAAATTGGCGACAAAGAAGTTGGCACTTCTTAAGTCCATTTGAAATTCAAAGAGCTTTCCGATGTTGGGTTGTTTTACTTCTGAGTACCACTTTTTTTGCACACTTTTTTTGCCAATGGGTCAAATGGCCAGGTCACAAGGATCCGTAAGAGCTAAGAGAAGTTTAGGGGGGGGGGGGGATCTACTGGATAGCTATTAGGAGACAGAAGATTTCCTCCAGTCAAGGCCAAACAGTGTGTTATTTAATATTCTCAGGGTATGGAACTCTCTTGCACACAGCCACGGCTTAAAGTCTCATCCGACGGACGGCAGCCTCTCCAAGTCCAACAGTGTCCCCTTTCTGACCGAGGAGACAGGGGAGGGGGGAGGGTTAGCGGCGATAAATTTCAACCCTGAGCCAGGCGGGACTCGAATCTGGGAACTGCAGATTACGAGCCTGGAGTGTGACCAGCTATCCGAGGTTCCTCGATTCAATCCTCCAGTTGTTAATGAGAAGTCGGTGATGCTGCAACCCAGGGATCGTGGCAGGATTGCAGTCTAACAAGTCAGGTGAATGTCGGCTCTTTTCGGCAATTTGCGATCACAGAGTGTGAGATGATTATTGCTTCAGAATCGATTCAATTTTACCTTTAACTATGCACGGCGAACGATTCACGCCTCCACGCTTCACTGACATACACTTCCGCCTTCTTATTGCGTCACCGGCTGCGCGTACTTAAGGGCAGGCCAGAAGAAAAAGTGGGAATACAAAATAAATGCAGCGAACGCTATTTGCAAAGTGATGCAGATGGCTACAGGACACACTTCGCAGATGTTGGAGGACACGGCTCCGGTGGAAATTTCAGTTCCCTTCGAATCCGTAGCATAAAGACACACAACTGCACGTAGAAGGGGAGGGGGTAGTATAAAGAGGGGGAGGTGAGATCAAGGTAGTTACGAGAGATAATGACAGAGCAAACGCTTCGTTGCTTCAAATAACAGCAGTTCACACTTCGTTGTTACGGTCTAAACTGTTGCTGTAACTTTTGTTATTGATGTTATTATTAGGACAATTACTGCTTTCCACGCTAATCATGAAGGTTCGTTCTTTTCCCTTCGGCAGTGCCAACAAGTGTTCAGTTAACGAACTCTGACTGCGAGCAGGTTCAAGGCAACAGGATGACAATAATTGGAGATGCATGGCGTTGGTAACAAAAAAAAAAAGTTATTGTTCCCTTTTTGAGTATGAAGGTTTTTATATGGAAAAGAAGTAGTTTTTGTTAGATAAATACATGACGTTCTCCATTGAGAAGCGATTTCCTCGTTGCTGCAATATGGCTTTGTCATACACGTCGCTGGTCTAATAGGGGCGGGGTTGGTCTAGTCGGTGTTGCTCCAGGCTGGTAATCTGCAATTCCAAAGTTCGAGTGCCGGGGTTGAGATTTATTTCCACTAAACCTCCACCGTTTGCTCGGTCAGTAGAGGACACCGATGGGCTTCGAAAACCTCTGTCTGTCTCATGGGACGCTAAACCGTGGAGCGGTATGCAAGAGAACCTTACCCTGTGCACGTTGGAGAACACGCTGGGTGTCTTGAAGTAAAGCGTCCATGTCTTCTACCAGCTGTTCAATGGGTCTCCTTCACCCAACATCTTCTGAGGTCTCGGGGTCCTTGTGACCTGGCCATTTAGCCCATTGTGTGCAAAAAGATCCAGTCAGTGTAAAATAACCCAACTCTGCCGGGATTTGGGTTCGAGTGCCGAATTGGTTGGTTGGTTGTTTTACCTCTGAGCGGCACTTTTTTGCACACCATGGGCTAAATGGCCAAGTCACAAGGACCCCGAAGGCTCAGAGAAGGTTGGGGTAGGTGACCCACTGGAACGGCTGTTGGGAGACAGATGGTAGCCTCCCGTCAAGGCCATCCAGCGTGTTCTTTATCGTGCACAGGGCATGACTCTCCCACACACGGGGCTACGGCTTAACTTCCCATCCGACGAACGGTGGCCTTTCAGAGTCCTTCGGTGTCCCCTACTGACCGTGGGCAGGGCGGGGAATTTTGCGGAGATAAATCTCGACGCTGACCCAACTAGGACTCGAACCTGAGAACTGCAGATTACGAGCCTGGCGCGCTACCGACTGACCACCCCCTCCCAAATTGTCATGGTTGTTTGTGCATTGTTAGCTCTAACTGACGCAGTGGTCAGCAGTGACTTCAATCTTAGTAGAGCATATCCATGTATGAATAAGATCTGTACAAACTAGTAGTTTCTAGACTCCTCTGCGCTAAATGTTGCAAATCAATCAAAACAACATTCACCCTTTTATTAACGCATTATTGTCTACTTATTAGTGCTGCACCTTCAACCACACCAATAAGTCATTAGAAATGGTATGCTACAAATTCCTTTACAATACTTTTATTCCACTTGTACATAGAGGAATTCGCTTCGCCATTTACAAAGCATCTGCTACACCTAATGGAGCTTCTGACTGATCATGATGTATAAGTTGCATCGACCGTATGTCGCGTTTTGTGGGGCTTCCCGTGCAACAGCAGCAGCAGCCAGTTCATCACCTTTAGGGCACGGGTTCACGCCACATTACACACACCACAGATCGGGTTTCACCTGGTGAACGAGACAGCTGTTGACGCGCACGTTGCGTCAATTTATAACGATGACAACTTTTAACATGTCACTAAGTCGACCTTTTTATTCTTCCTCGCCGTTTGAATTAATTGCCCCTTTTTAATAAACCTGGTGGACACGCGAAGAACTGTAAACATCTTTCCGGATTATGTAAATTCTTAGTGCCTAGAAGAAAATTTCGACGTTTTAATTTTGTTAGTCTGACGTCATAAGAAAAATATTAGAGTAGAATTCTTTCAACTGTGCACGAAACCGGATAAAGGGGTTGGGTTGTTTTACCTATGAGCGACTTTTTTGCACACCATGGGCTAAATGGCAAGGTCACATGCACCCCGAAGGCTCAGAGAAGGTTGGGGGAGGGGACCCACTGGAACAGCTGTTGGGAGACAGATAGTAGCCTCCCGTCAAGGCCATCCAGTGTGTTTTTAACGTGCACAGGGCATGGCTCTCTCCCACACACGGGCCACGACTTAACGTCCCATCCGATGGACGGCGGCCTTTACAAGCCCATCGGTGTCCCCTACTGACCGTGGGCATGGTGAGGAGTTTTGCGGAGATAAATCTCAACATTGATCCAGGTGGGACTCGAACCTGGGAACTGCACACCAAGGTCTCCTGTTTGACATTGTCTGCCCACCGCATCCTAGGTCTCCCCCTCTTTCTGAGGTCTTTAGGCACACTGTTCATAACCCTATTTGCCAATCTATAATTATTCATATACGGGCAACATGGCCAAACCAACGGAGTCTCTCTCTGCACAATATGGTGGTTAAAGGAGGTTGCAAACTCCTTTGCCTAACCTCATCATTAGTTACAAAGTTGAACCACCTAATGTCCAAGATACTGCGCAAGCATCTAGAATCAAAGGCATCAAGTTTCTTCTTATCTTGCTTACAAGGCGTCCATGTTTCGCTACCATAACTAATATTAGAAAGAACCAAACTATTATATAACCTAAATTTAATCTTTAGATGTACACGCCTATTTTTCCACACTCTCCATAGATTCTTAAAAGTCTTAACGGTAATCCCTTATTGTTCTATTTATCTCATGCCGCACATCACCAGTATCTGTTGCATAGCACCCAAGATAGTTAAACTGTGACACCTGCTCAAGACTGCAACCATTCAGATTAACTGAATCACAGCCTGCCTGACCAATTTTCAGCACTTTAGTTTTCTCTCTGTTTATAACCAAACCTACTCTACTACCAGTTTCATCAACAGCTCGAATGAAAGAGTTCATCTCATCAACATCATTTGCCAAAATGGCTAAATCATCAGCATAATCTAAATCAGAAATTTTCGTATCTCCAGTCCATTTAAGGCCAAAATCTTTCCCTAGAAGTAAATTTCGCATAATTAATAACCAAGCTAAAGAGGAAAGGAGACAAAATGCACCCTTGTCGAACACCAGAAGTAATGCTAAACCAATTGCTACAAGCCTTACCAACTCTCACACACGACTCAGTGTTATTATAGAGAGCTTTCATTATGTTAACTAACTTGTCAGGTATTCCATATGATCTCACAATCAACCACAAATTATGGCGATCAACAGAGTCGAAAGCCTTTTTGAAATCAACAAAGCTAGCAACCAAAGGTTTCTGAAACTCTAAACATTTCTCAAGAATCTGCCTAAGTGAAAATATCTGATCCACACATCCCCTACCACTTCTGAATCCACATTGCTCATCAAGCAATTGACTGTCAACCAGATTCTTAATTCTATTAAGCACAATCATGGAAAGAACTTTACCTGGAACAGAGAGTAGGCTGATACCCCTATAGTTATCACAAGAACTGCGATCACCTTTTTTGAAAATAGGAATAACAATAGCTCTGGTAAAATCCTTAGGAACTATGCCTTTATCATAAAAGATATTCAGAATTTCAGTCATCCAAGTGGTAACCGAAACATTCCCAGCTAAGCATTTCCGTAGTAATTTCATCTACCCCTGGGGATTTATGAAGTTTAAGTTTAGAAATAGCCAAAATAACTTCAGATTGTGTTATAGGGCCAAAATTAAAGCCACAAATGCATCTATCATCATTACAAACAATGGGAGTAGAACTAACCATATTGTTTAGAACATCACTGAAATGCTCAGCCCACCTAACCATGACAGAATCCTCACCTTCTATAACCTTACCTTGTTTATCCTTCAATCCCTGTATACTTGTCCGTTTTCTACCGCACAAAACATTAACTATCTGGTACAGCTCTCTGCCGTTGTGCTGTCTAACTGCTTCCTCGGCTTTGTCAGCCAAGCCACCAAGCCAAAGATTCTTATCAGCAGCTAACTGATCCTTTACACGTTTATTAAGTTCTCTGTAATGCTTTCTATTAGGACTAGTAGGGTATTGATTAAGGACAGTCCTGCAGTTCATTCTTTCCGAAATAAGCTCAAGTGCCTTATCACTCAGATAATTCGGTCTCCTCTGCTCCTTTTTTTTTTTCTAAAAGAGTGCTGTTAATGTTCAAAAAAGCCTGTTTAAAATGATCCCATTCTTCCTCAACTTCAGTAGTAAGCATACCATGACTGTCATAATCACTAAGTAACCTCTCATGGTAAGCTTTGGCTATAACTGGGTCTTTCAGAGCTTTAGTATTAAAAGTAAATTTTTTAACCCTAGCACAACACTTTTTAAGTTTAAGTTGCAAGACACTTTTAACAAGGTAATGGTCAGATCCAATTTCAGCTCCCCTGGCTGTATATATGACCTGGTTTTCCTAACAGAACTAGCCCATTTGCTGTCAATTAATATATAATCAATCATATTCTTATGCAACCCATCAGGTGAAACCCATGTGTATTTATGTATGTCGCGGTGTTCGTAATAAGTGTAGTTATTCTGAATCCATTGAGTTTACTTACCTGTAGGAGACGTTGCCCATTGCCATTGCAGCAACCAATGCCAAAAGGGCCTATTACTCCTCCCCAAAGGTCAGAGTCAGTACCAACTTTGGCATTGAAGTCACCTAGAACAAGGGTAATATCTCCTTTCTTGACAGAATTCAAAATATCCTGAAGTTGTCTGTAAAACCTAGCCTTCTCATTCTCATCGGCATCCTCAGTGGGGGCATAACTGCAGATAACATTGAAGTCTTTAACGCTTGTCTGAAATTTTGCTGTAAGAAACCTTTCATTAATGCACTCATATCCTAGAAGAGCATCACTAGCGTGTCTGCTGAGAAGCAGACCCACGCCTTAGTGATGCTTATTGTCGTCCCACCCTGAAAAGAGAAATTTAAGATTATTTTTAAGAATCCGACCTTTATCTGTCCATCTGGTCTCTTGCAGGCCGAGAATATCTAAATTATAATGGTGGAATTCTCGTGTGAGGACATGAAGAGAAAATGCTCTGTGCAGAGTCCTCACATTCCAACTACCTATGGAGAGAAAATGGTTAGTGGGATGTTTAAAGAAACTATGTTTATTGAGAGAGGGAATGCCGACAATATCAAACAGCCCCCTAATCGCAGACATGGGGCAAAGACCCGTTCCCCCACCACTAGAGGCTGAATCCATCTACACTGTAAGACTTCCTCCAATGTAGAATTTGACGATGCCAATAGAAGCAAAGAGTTCAGGTGCCTGCGATGACCTCTGCTCAGGATTATCCACCAGCTGATAAACATATTCTGTGAATCTATTCACTTGGGGCTGTCAACCCACAAACAAACAGAAAACACAGCGGAAGATTTTCCCTCCACAGAAGCCCACCAGTGCAGCAAAATCAGGATCCATAATCAAGCTCAGAGCCATATATATATATATCTGTCCAGTCCAGTGGGTTTATATGGTCAGCACCAGGACCCTGTGTGGTTGACCACTCCTCAGTAGGGTAGAAAAAAAAGAAAAGTAGCCATAGTTGTCCAGACCAGTAGGCCACACTAATCCCCTTCCGTTCACTTCCACAAGACAATGCAATCACATTTTTCAAAACAAAAAACTTATTTTAGAAGTTATAGAGCTTCGACTTTAACCTCCTATTGACCTAGCATAAGGATTTTCCTTAATTTATGGAAACCAGTGTAGTTGTACTACGATTTTACGAGAATTATTATTTACCTAACTGGATTCGAGATCAGTAAATTATCTAAATAACTCGAACTCAGATTCAGTTATTATCAAAATGGTTAAGGATGGAAAATCTGAGCCGAACTGGTTTCTAGTTTATCACAACGAATGCATACACAGGCAATGGATAGGAAAATGGAAACATCCTCATCTTATGTCAATAGAGATCCGTAACTGGTTAAATAATTTTTTATGGAAACATATGACTAAAGATAAATATAAGATGTCAATTAAACTGTCTCACTTTCGATTTTGAATAATATCCGTTCAGCACTAAAAGAGTTATAGAAGTTTGAATATTGAATAACGGAGATGTCAATCATAAGAATTCACCTCAGAAGTTAATTAAAACTTTTCTAAAAAGCCTTATTTCAAACCATTTAATAAAATAATTTTTAATAATGTAACAATGTTTTAGAATTTTGTGCGAATAGTTCTTTCAATAATTGTCAGTTTGCACAAGTTTCTTAGGCCTGAACTTTGTTGTTAAGTATTCGGCCTTCCATAGCTCTTTTAAACCTAACAAATACTGTTGAAAATCCAGATTTAGATATATTTGAATGAGATTTAAATTTATCTAGTCCCATTTCTCTATAAAAAGCTTATTGTCAAAATTATGGATTTCGAATTTGACTGTACACTGACTTGGCATGAGAATGTTCCATCTTTCTGTCCAATATCTGTATTTATAAATAGAGTGAAACATCAGTATGAGGAAATCGACCGGATTACCAAAATATATCAGTTTTACTGAAATGCATTAAAAAAAGTTACTATAAAATAATCATTACAAAAAAACTTTTACCATGTATTAGAGTTTACTTCTTAAAAAAGTTCGGAAATTTCTTTCAACTGCCAGTTGCAACAACATCTCTTTGTGAATTCTTAAATGATGTCGCAAATCTCCAACACCAATGGAATGTCTTTCCGTTTCATTACCAAACGGCGAAGGTTTCGCGCCACATTCGCTGCTAATAAATAAGCTAACTAATTAGCGAACTTAACTAAAACAATGATGAGAATAATAACGAACCATTATAGCAACAACTTAAATTTAACGAATGATAAAACGCCAGTTGGAGTAGCTTTGAAAGAATTTTTTACCGACGTTACCATTACCTGCAAAGCAATAAAATCAGATTCTCGTAGGTCCCGCAAATTTGAAAATTCCCTTTTATGTTAGGATGGTGTGGCAACACCGCTTTAAACTATTTTGCCGGCACTTGTAGAGAGCATCTATGCCACGTAGTAAGATCGGCAAAAATGCGAAATCTGTGATTGGTTAGATATTTTACAGCATTTAAATCACCGCCATAATTTAAATCATTGCAGTATTCCCAGATATTAAAATGTACATTGTGCTTATTCTTTTAGGATATTCATTTTAAAAATTTCCTTATACTAATGATATTTTTTATATCGGGATAAATTTTTATTTCTTTAATCTGATATTTTCGTTATACTGGTATTCGTTAAACTGAAATGATTTTACACAGAGATTAAATTGGTCGGAATCGGTATACAAAATTCTTTATACTGAATAGTTCGCTATTCTGGTGCTTGTGTATTCGACATTTTACTGTATCGTACTGAAATAAACACAACACCAAAAAATAAGCGAAGTGCGCCTATTAGCGGCGAATCTTTTAACACTTACAACTCTATGTATTTAATTATCAATGATGTTGCATGTGTGGAAACTGAGAAGACTAAGGAGACTATGAGACTGCGCAGTTGACGCTTCGTGGGTTACCATAGGTTATAGGTCAATAATGGACAATCAATCATCTGTGAATTAATCAATGGTCGATGAGAACAGTCGAAGGGTCAACTAATGATTCATGAGAATTTTTTGCTGCTGCTACTCAGTTTTATACTCTGGCTTACCCCCTCCCAAGTTTAAGGTGTTATAAAATCATGGTGAAATTAGCCTCCAATTGGAGAAGACCTCTTATAGCCTGTGACTTAATTTCTATCTAAATTATCGAGATGTTATTTCCATTACATATTTTCTTTCCCTATAGCTACCGTGATACTTGATCACATGGTCTAAATTTTCTGCACGGCTTACCCCGTGTGCCTCGGTGGTTGGTTTAAAATTCAGGTTCCTACTTGGTTCGCGGCTTCGTTTCTACACAAATTGTCATAGCTTGGGTCTCACCTTTAATCAGCATATTCTGTTATTTTACTGCAATAAAGCTTAGTTTTATGACTAACCTTTAATGTTTTTGACCCCCCCCCCTCCCGACATTTTAGCACAGATTGAACACAAAGAATTTCACAGTGTTGCAAAGGTCATTGTTGACTCAACACCCACTCTCATAACCCGTGACTTCGTCGCAAACTGTCGAGATTTCTATTTCGACAGATTTTGGTATTCTGTGATTCCCGATGTACTCGGCCGAAAGGTCTCAAGTTACGTAGGCGGGTTCCCCCTGCTTCACCCCCTGTTGGGTTAAAAAATCAGGTCCCTAGCTGCAATGGGACGCCTTAAAATAATAATACCGTTCGAAATGTGAGGAATCTGGCAACAGCAGCAAATTTGATATTATTTTGACTCTTACCATGGAGGTAGGAAGTAGGGGAGCCGCCCTTACTATATCTTAGCATAGGTCGCTAGTATAGCCGCGCAGAACGGCTGTAGCCATGTTGTTGCTACACAGAAAGCCGCAAGCTGCACGTCAGTTGCAAAATATCCGAAAGCTTTATACGAATACTGCTCAATAAAATCGCAATGTTTCATGTACAAAAAAGGAATTATTTCGCCGAATATTGCTAAATAAATTTTTTTTTTCATGGAAGGTCAAGAGATGTTAATATATATATAAATACTTTTTTCCGCTTCAGTTTTGCGTTTGTTTACGTTTTTTAACACAGTTGTTTAATCCCATTTAAAGTTAGCAATAACAAATTACATATCAAATGAAAACTGCACCATCTTTTTCATAAAATAGGGATTGATTGTAGAACTACATATATCCAGTGCAGGTTTCACTACATATATCCAGTACAGGTTTCACTACATATATTAAGTTTCTAATGTTCAGAGTAGTGTGATAAGTCAAATCTCTTATACAGGGTGTCTCAAAAATATAGGTACAAACTTTTAGGGGAGGTAGATAACATCTAAAAGAATGAGAATTGCATAGGAACCCATAACCGGAAACGTCACCGTAAGTCAATAGGGGGCGCTGTTCATCAGTTCCCTAGAGGGGAAATTTCGGATTTCCTCATTCGAGGGGTAGTCGGCTGACGAAGAGCATGCAAAGGTATTCGAACAGGGAGCTGGCAGACATGCACTTAGTGTATGGAATAGCTGAGAGCAACGGACGAATCGCTCAACGAATATATCAAGAACGCAGACATGTACCAAGCCACCGTTTGTTTGCGCGTGCGCATCAAAATTTGTGCGATTATCGGTCATTAAGAGCTGTAACATTATGAAATGTATCATCTAGTACGCCATTTGTAATAATTATGTCCAATAAATGCTTTCCCATTAATCACTATCTTGTGTCCTTTCAGATCTTGTACCTCTGCTACCACTTTCTTATGACGTTTCCGTTATGGGTTCCTCTGCAATTCTCATTCCTTTAGATGTTATCTACCTCCCCTAAAAGTTTGTACCTATATTTATGAGACACCCTGTATAAGAAAAAATGTAAATATTAACAAAAATAATCTCTTTGGAATAAAAAGCAGGAACTTCGTTGTGAAATATCCAGACTTTAATATAGGCTTAAATACTGAATATTATTTAAAATAGAAATTTGAATAGTTTTGATTATGATCTTTTATCTTCAGTCACATTCTTCCATTAAATCGCATGAATATCGTTGAAAATGGAGATTTAAATAGATTTGATTATGATCTTTAATTTACCTTCTGTCGTATTTTTCCATTAAATGCATATTTTAATAGTTATAGCACTTCAAAGTTAGATTTCCATCGACATGGAACATAATTTATCATGAAATATTCAAGCGTCCATAACTCTTTAAATACTTAACAAATATTATTGAAAATCTATATTTAAATATATTTGATTATGATCTTTATCTCCAGTCATATTTTTCCATTAAATGCATATTTTAGAAGTTATAGAGCTTCCCAAGTTAGGTTCTCACTGGCATAACGCAAATTCTGTAGCACTGGGAAAGTTTCGCAACACCCTTCCCAAGTTTTCGCTATATCTCCTCCCGCAAGTCTTAACTATGCTACTCAATCAATCAATCAATTTTATTTCATCATCATATTCAATTTATAACATAGAAAAATATGAATAAACCCAAAAACCACATGGTTTGTCTGGGCCACTAAAGGAAATTAATACAAAAATCAATAACGACTTGCTCACTACAAAGATTTCAAACAATATGTGTCATTCTTCCGATATATGTACAATACATTTTTACTTTACACTTTATTATTTAACATAGGTGCAACATCTTCTAAAGAAAAGAGAAAGCTTTTTAAATTCTGCTTAAACATATTAAAATTTTTTTCACTTCTAATTTCAAGAGGCAACTGATTGAAGATTTTAGGTGCGATATACGAATAATGCTTATGAGCAATTTCTTTTTTGGTCAAAGGAACTGAGTATTTTGGACTTTTCTCTCTGAAATTGTATAAATCAGGCTGAATGTGAAAATTAAAGCAATTTTGCTTAAAAAATACCATCACTCTAAAAACAAATATATATTTAATTGGTAGAATTTTTAGCATAGAGTAACGATCGAAATTGCTTAAAATATCAGTGTTATTTTTTGCAATTAATTTAATAATTTTGTTTTGCAGAGCCACCAGAGGTTTAAAAACCAAGACAAAAGTTCCACCCCAACGAACTATACCATATTGAAGTGCAGCTTGTATTCATGAGAAATACAATGTTCGCTGCATATTAAGATTAACTCTGTATTTCAAGTGATGTAATTTGAGTAGTTTGTAACGTGCTTTACCTGTGATGTAGTCAATATGTTTCTTCCATTTTAGATTATTATCTATGAAAATACCTAAATAATTAATGCTCTCAACCTGTTCTATGTCACCACAACCGCAATCAATATAGCATTGAGGTGAATGCAGTTTAATGACAAAAGTATTTGCAGCATTTTGGTTATTTTTCAACTTGTAGAAAACAAATTTAGTTTTATTCTCGTTAATTGAGAGCTTATTATTTTCGAACCACATATTAACTTTCTCAAGAACATTATTGACATTGGACATTAAATCTGTATTAGTTTGGTTACTAAATGTTAATGCAGTGTCATCTGCAAAGGTTGTAATATTACAATTAATGTTCATTTCACAGAGGTCATTAATATAAATATAAACAATAGGGGGCCAAGAACAAAACCCCGAGGAATGCCATATTTAGTTTGTTTAGGATTGCTGAGGCAGTTTTTTAATTGAACTAATTGAGTTCTATTTGTTAAGTAACTGATAAATCATTTTAGAGCAATCCCTCTCATACCCAAATGCTCCAGTTTTTTCAAAAGCAATGAATGTGTTACGGTGTCAAAAGCTTTTTCAAGATCTAGAAAAACTGATAGAGTTAAATTTCCTTGGTCAATTGATTTATAAATAAAATTAGTAAATGACAATAACGCAAATCCCTTACCCTCAGTGAAGCCAAACTGATTTGACGAAAAGAAATTTATTCTATTTAAATAACTCAATACTCTGAATTTTACCAGTTTTTCAAACATTTTGGAAAAAACAGGAAAATGCGAGATCGGTCTGTAGTTTGAAAGGCAGTTTTTATTTCCCTTGTAAATCGGAAGTGCAATAGAGGTTTTGAGATCGTCTGGAAAAATCCCAGTTTGAAAAGAAAGGTTAAAGATATAGACTAAGGGATGAATAATGAAATTTTTACATTTTTTTACTGTAGTTATGTTAAGTATTTTACTAGGTAAATCGACAAAATAAGTGTTAAATTCATTTGCTGCATCTCTAATTTCGTCAGTATTACAGTCCTCAATGTGGCCGAGTGGTTAGCACGCTTGGCTACTGATCTAAGGGACCTGGGTTCGAGCCCCGGAATTAGGCATGGATGTGTGTGTCGTTTTTCTGCTGAGGTCCTGCCATCCTCTCAGATCTCCTACTGTGGCATATAAACTGACAGGCTCCTGTCAGACCTCTGTGGCAAGCAGCTGCTTGAGGGGGTATTTATTATATTATTTATTTTTTTATTTATCCGGTAGAACTTCATCTTTTGAGTTATTCCCAATTAAATTATTTACGAACTTCCATTTTTTTTATATCACCATTACATTTTAAAAATTCTTCCATGTAATATTTGTTTTTGGCCTCCTTAATTTTAGATCTTAAGTTATTCCTATGTTCTTAAAATTTCTTTTCATGGTTCTCGTTATATGGATATTTTTTTAAAAATTTTATATAGTTTATCTCTATGCTTAATCATATCACAGATTTCATTTGTGATCCAAGGCTTTTTCAGTTTCTGAATGTTTCTTTTTCCATAGTAAGATGAATCCTTAATTACTTTACACAAAATTTCTGAAAAGTTTTTATACGCATTATTAACGTTAGTTTCCTGTGTTATCTCCTACCATTTATAATCTTTTAATTTATCATTTATTAGTTCATAATTAATTCTGAGCATGTAATCTTTAATATTATCCTTTCTTTTGTCAAAAGTTTTATTTTGCTTATGTCTAATTTTAAATACTATGGATCCGTAATCGGCATTTTATATACTGCAGCTTGTACATTAATTCTATTGTTAATTTTAACCAGTACATGGTCCAAACAAGAGTGGGTATTATGGACCTCTCTGGTAGCAATATTTATCATTGACTCATATCCATACATAGCAGTCAGATTTAGATATTCATTTACAAAGTCAGAAGTATTCGCTAACAAATCTATATTTATATCACCAGTTATATAATATTTCTTGTGTTTAACCCCTGCATAATATGCTCTAATTCATTCATAAAATCAGATGGTGAATAACTGTAGTAACGGTAGATTGCAATTACTGATATTACAAATAATGAAAGCTCTATATGGAGTAACTCTGCTGTTTGTATTTGGCTGTGGTCTGTTGTTTTAACGTTAATATGAGATTTAACATATATCATTACATCACCAGCTTTATTATATTGTCTACAGTTACAATATGTTGTATAGTGTAAGGAACTCCCAATTTTAGTGACGTTATACAAATATGTTGTATAGTCTTTAATCTGATAAAGATCAATCTGATCTTCCTTAATCCAGATTTCTGTCAATATCATGCAATCAAATTTCTAATCTACAAAGTTTATAAACAATTCGAAAAATTCAAAATTGGATCTTAAACTTCTAATATTTATATTTAAAACATTTAGACTATTGTAATCAACTGTTCCCAAAAATGCAGTTAAATCAGATTCTTCAGTGATTACCAGTCTATTAGCAACATTAACATTGTCTGCCATTAATTGTCAGAGAATTTAATAAAGTCTACTTCAATGTGAGCCAAATTATGTGTTTGAAAGTTTATACAGGTCTACCTCATTATTTATGCGTAAAATTTTAGATACATCGGATTCCCTTAAAAAGATTTTCCCATCCTTAACCAATGCATACTTCATAAATAGTTGAAATAATAAAAAAGTTTTCAGTTTGCAAAGCAAAACTTTAGCATTACTTCTTACCTATGAAATGTTATCCCTTTGATCTTTTTCGCAGGTTAATGCATTCAAACGCGATTTACGTACCCATTTTTTAATGCAATCTGTCGTTCTTTAACGTAGTGATAGCACGCTTACGAGTAACAGCAATATGGCGACGCTCGGTTACAGTTTTTAAACAGTAGGGCGCCTCCCTCTCTTTCTACCTCCATGACGCTTACATTCACAGTTAGGAAGCAGTAAATGGCAACGATAATTTGACAGCGATTATCGTTTCCCGTAGGAATCTAGGTGTAATGTAGGAAATAGCATGATAAATACTTTTGCTTCTAGCAAGTCATCCTATTGGAATTTCGACTTGAAATTTGGCACTGCAACCCAGACCACAACCAGAAACATTTTCGAAAAATTTGAAGCGTCTACCATGATTTCCCAATTTGTCATGGCTGCCACAGACACCTTTTATTATTATTATAATATTTACAATTGATTAGAAGTTAAAGAGCTTTAAATGCGATTTTCCATTAACGTAACATGAATAGTCTCTTTTGTGTCAGTAACAGACGTGGACTAAATTTCTGAATCTAGGAATTTTTTGTTTCTTCGATTACAGGTTAAAATGAATGTTCACAAATGCTACAAAATGACATAACAAAACAAACAGGGTTTTGAAGATTTAAACGAAATCAAAAAGAATCCAGCTTTTCTGAAAGGTCAATGTACAAACATCTTGAAGGAAAAGTGACCAAAACAAATATATTTTTTTTTTAACTAATGATCAACTCTGCCTTTGGTGTTTTGTCAAGGGGCTGATTCGTTGGAAGTAAAAGGCCGATGGTTGGCAAAAGAAATCTGGCTCTCACTTTCCGGTAATCTTTTGCGGTCTCTTTTTTGACCCTGAGAAGTTCACCGGGTGACCGTAAACCAACATCACCTGTCGTATAACTCCGACCTGAAGGAGAGGGTGGCCACAGGATCGAGACGTCGGCAGCTCCTTTCGGAACCCGCAGTTGCCAGAATGCGGTGCGATTTACCGTCTGGCTCGCCAGCCAAAGTGGCAGGTAGCGGCAATAAAGCCTTCATCTGACAGAATGCTGGGAACACATTTGACGCTTGGTTTCAGTTGGGGTTAAGTGGGAGGGGGCAAGAGAGCGGAAAGTGGGAGGTAGGGGGGGGTGGCGAATACTATGCATTCATATTTTGGAAGGTTTAAATGACTCCCATTTGTTTCAAAAGAAAATACTTGAAAACGGAATTTTCTGTTCTTGCAAGAAGAAGTATTAGAATGCGAAATTTTTTTCATATGAACTCAAATGGTGAGGCTCAGAGGTATATTACCTCTGAGCGGCACTTTTTTTTCATACAATGGGGTAAACGGCCAGGTCACAAAGACTCCGAGAAGGTTGGGAAGTGGATCCACTGGACAGCTTTTAGGAGACAAATGTTAGCTAAGGCTATCCAATGTGTTGTTTAACGTGTACGGCTCTGAAGGACGACTGCCTTTTCAAGCCCATCGGTGTCCCCTTTCTAAGGGCAGCGTAGAGGCTTAGCGGAGAAAATTCTCAAAGCAGGCTCGTATAGGACTCGAACATGGAAACTGCAAATTACGAGCCTGGCGCGCTACCGACTGAGCCATCCCTGGCCCCTCGGATATTGGCGTTTGATCTGAAGAGATTTCTTTGCATTATGTAAACTACTGAAAAGAATTTCTCATTCGTCCTAGAACAAAAAAGTTGGGGTTTTTTTTCCACCTCTTGGAGTAGGAGTAAATCACCATATTAAACATATTATTTACAATATATGTTTAAAATTTTGCCACTTGCTAATTTTAGGGCGATCTAATGATAAATATTCAAAACGGGTGGTAAATTTGGAAAATGCGATTCTCAATGTATTATTAGTATACTTTATTATAAGCCAACACAAAATAATTTTTCATTTATCGTTTATAAAACAAAAAAAGGTGAATGTCTACTGGATAGACAGGTTGAACGTTCTTTATATATATACACACCCACTAGATTATGTTCTCTTTGGCTCATTACAGTGAAATGTCAGAATGAGAAAATCGTGTGGGAGACCAAAATAGATTCGTTGCAAACAAAGTTCGTTCACCAAAGTGTAGATTCCTTTGGTCGTTTGAAATCTCCTCGCGTGCCGGATTTTGTGTGACCGTGATCTACGCGCCATTATGAATATTAAATGACCACCGTTTAGAAATACCTTTAGGGGGGGGGGGGGGGTCGTCCATAAATTTCGTAATACCTCGAGGGAAAAGTTAGTAATTGTGTCACATCGCGTTATATGGGGGGGGGGGGGGTCCAGAGATGGTCTTAAGGGTAAACTGAGATTTTATTTCTGAAATTAGTAACTTTTTTTCATCTACTGATGGCAAAAATCAATTAATTCATTAGATATGCTCTCAATATCTGTTACTACCGTGACACTCACTTGCAATGCTGATTACCATGTGAAAGAGTGAAGGCCCATAACAAATTTGGGTTGGGTTGTTTTACCTCTGAGCGGCACTTTTTTGCGTGCAATGGGCTAAATGGCCAGCTCACAAAGACCCCGGACAGATGGAAGCCTACAGTCAAGACCATCCAGCGTGTTCTTTAACGTGCACAGGGTATGGTTCTCCCGCACACTGAGTCACGGCTTAACGTCCCATCCTGACGGACGGCGGCCTTTCCAAGCTCATCGGTGTCCCCTACTGACCGAGGGCAGTGTAGGGTTTTTTTGCGATGATATGTCTCAACGCTGGCCTAGGTGGGAGTCGAACCAGGGAACTGCAGATTATGAACTTGCCACGCTATCGACAGAGTCACCCAGCCCCCTTGACAAAAGAAACGTTTTATGTAACCCACACATAGAGGAAGTGGGGGGGGGGGGGGTGCTTCGCCTAAGTTTTTCGTAGGGGGAAGTTTGGTTGCAATAGCATTGCTTATTTATAGACGACCTCTTAGAACTTTGAACTTTGTAGTTTTATTTTTGATATAAATGTGCATTATTACAATGTAAATAACCCAAGAGCATATGCTCATCCAGGTTATTCTAATAATTAACACAAGAATAAAGCAGTGACAACATATAATATATATGTACAGTCTTAAACATCTTCAATGATAGTTGAGTGTGCATTAACGGAAAAGTATACAAATCTTTTTATTGAACGACAGCGGCAAATATATATGTGATTTCATTTTTCTATACAAATAATTTTTGTGTTCGTGTAGACAGAAAAGTGGAACTTCAAGGAGCTAGCTTAAAATATGAAAGTAAGGCTCCATATCAGTTATATTTTGGAGGAACTGTTTCAGTATTTCTTTATATGTGGAACATCCACAAAGTAATTTCTGAGATCAGGTGGTAAGGAATTAAGTAACTTAGGTGCAAGATAATAATAATGTTTGTGAAGTATTTCTTTTTTTGCCTTGGGAACCACGTATGTCATTTCTTCATTTCTTAAACAATATTAATAAGTTTTCATTTGAAACTCAGAATTATGTTTATAAAGGTAAAGCATTAGCTTGGACGTATAAAACTGTCTTAAAGGAAATATATTTAATTCACAGTATTTATCATGTATGTTTAAATTTTTTTGTGGAATGGTTATATTCTTTGTTGTTTTGTTTTGCAACCTAAACATAGGTTTAAGTGCAGCTTTATATGTTCCACCATAGCATAATATTCCATAACTCAAGGCAGACTGGATCCAAGAAAAGCACAATACCCTTAGCATATCAGCATTCAATATTTTTCTTAAACAGTATACAACCTGTGAAGTACTGATCTAACTTTTTTGATCTGCTTATTTATGTAAGCTTTCCAGCTTAAATTTCTATCAATTTTAACTCCAAGATAATCAATTTCTTTGACATTTTCTATAAGATTACATTTACAGTCAATGATTTTAGAACAACTAAGGTCATGAATTTTAATATTAAGATAACTATTCTCTTTGTTTTTTAAACAATATAACATGTATTTTGTCTTTGAAATATTGATAGCTAACTCATTCAACTTGAACCAATCCCCAATAACAGATAATTCATTATTAGTAATCCTCACCAGATCATCAAAGTTATCAACACAGTCTGAATATTTGAATCTAAATGCGACCATGTTTACAAGATCACGAAACATGCGTCTTGGTTTAGCTGTCAGACGAAATATCGAAACCTTCTGAAATCGGGGCAGCTTGGTAAGAGAGGAAGCGATGTTTGTTCTGAAAGACGTTGAACCAGCAGTAGCAACAGTATCATCACGTGTAAGAGATTACAGCCACTAAGCCGTAAATTATAGGTAGACGTCGCTGTTCAGTGGCTCATCTGCATGTCGCCTGTGGTGCAACACAGAGAGCTTTTTCTCATTCACACGGGGGCAGCAGATACCACAACGCTCCTCACTGGGGAAAAGAGGAGGAGGAGGGCAGAGCAGTGGATGCTGCTGTCTGCTCTCGTCAAAGAGTTTCGATCGATCTTCCGGTAGCTGACGAAAGAACTTCGGGGATGATAGATTCGGAACCATGTCGTCCAATTCGAAAAGGAATAAATTTCGTTAATTATACAAGACAGAGCTATTCAATTTCATTTTTTAGGAAAACAAGATTTTTTTTCGTTGTTCTTTTTCGATTTTTCAATTTCGGGTTTTTCATGGCCTAGAATAACAGATGTTAGCAAGAGATAAAAAAAACACAGCAAACATCTGCATTGTAACAATTCAATTTCTTCAGTTAACTTTTTTCAATATAATGCAAAGTAGTAATTTTTACATTTCACACTACAATATTTTTACAGGAATTATGTACATATAAATTGCTCTCTAAATAATTACATTCAAGCGCACCACGTTAGTCGATTTGTCTGTGAGGTAATATTAATGATTTAAATCACTCCTTTACCTAACGTGGCTTAGAACATCTCAATTTTTATGTTTAGCAACCGTGGTATAAAAATAATTTAGTTTATATATATATGAAAATTTTTCAAGATTTAGATCCATTGGTATCCATTTTAAAATTTCTTTGATAAACACATTTTTTAAATCTTGAATTTTTTTATATCACCTGGGATGGAATGAAATTTTAGTTCACAAATAGATATAATGATGGTCTGGCCGTCCCATGGCTGAGTGGTTAACGCGCTTGGCTACTAATCTAAGGAACCTGGGTTCGATCCTTGGATAAGGCATGGTTGTTTTTCTGCTGAGGTCCCGCCATCCTCACAGACCTTGTACTATGGCGAATAAACTGACAGGCTCCTGTCAGACCTCTGTGGCAAGCAGCTGCATGACGGGGTATTTATTTTTTTAAATAGATATACTGTCTGATAAGGGTAATTATTTTTACCATAAACTCTTCTACGGAGGAGGTTTCAAAAACTCTTGACACGTGTCTATAGATTTGCATCCGTTCCTCCGAAGTGAAAGAGTTACGACTTGTTTCACGCATTGTTACATTCAGTCTATGACACACTGCGCATGCTAGTTACATTACGTCCATTGAAGAAGTGGCAGGTAGTTGGATTTGTGATCGTATGGTTCTGTTTATCGGAAAACTTTCGCCCCTCAATTTGTAACACTGTCAAAGAAGAGTACCACGCAAGGTCTAAAAATACGTATATAAAATGATTATATTTTAAATATTTGCATTTGTATTAAGGGCATTTTACTTCATTCTCATTATCATTGTTTTTAATCACATTTTAATTTCAACTAAGGCTTGATTACAAGATTGTATCTACTGTATTTGGTTTCTATAATAATATTTCTCGTGCAACCGACAGATTCATCTAACCGGCAACCCCCTCCCCCTCCCGTTCCCCATAAATGCCAGATAATCAGACTTCATTGTATATAGAGAAGAGTACAAATGATAGTTGATATTAAGTTTACGAAAGCGACACATACTTTTGTACACTTAATAGACTTATATTTATAACCAATTTAATCGAAGGAAAACTGTATTCCAATGTTCTGTATAATACCTTATGTTGAAAATATATTCGATTAAGTTTAGAAAAACCTATGAAACTATTTGATGCATAAAAGTTCGTAATTTTTAAGTTATGTAGCTTTCATGTACTTTTCGCTGATATTGAAAATAGGAAAACTTATTTACATTCTGCCTTTGTACTTATTTATTACATGCATTTACAACTCCTTTTCATCAATGCAGTTTTTTATTTGCGTACATAAATATTTGTCATTTGCCCCAACGTGAAATTAACCCCTTTGCTAGAGCGACTTTGGCTGACGCATGATGACTCTGGCAATGCACAACGCATCTTCGTCCGATTTCAACTTCCTCTTTTGCCATTAAACCAACTTCTTGCTCGAAAGTCCTGATCGCTTCGACTTCATTGCCTGCTTTCGAATTCTCATAATTTCTCAATATCGTCGTCTTCGTGATGTCACTATGATTCAGAAATTCAATCATAAACCTTGATAGTCAAATTAAAACATCAGCAGTTGCACGTTGTTCAACACTGGATGCTTCCATGCGGGATTTGTCTGAGAATAGACACAACATTTTATCACGTTCAAGCCGATATTCGCCTCTGATGTCTTGATGTGCTCCTTCTATGTGTACAGTCGCTCAAAAAAAAATATCCGAACACTACGGTTGATTACAGAATTCATAAAAAATATCTGGCAACGATTTTTTTTTAGAAATTAGTGATCTGGCAACCTTCGCGTCACGTGACGCGAAGGATAGAGATCACTCATTTCATTACCCTGATACAGGATTGCTTAATTTTCACTTGAACCCCCTCCCCCCCCACCTTAAGCATATTAACATACAAAAAAGTTTTGTCAGAAGTTTGCATCAGTGTTTAGAAAACATGAAATTTTCCAATGTCTTTACTGTTGAAAAGGGGAGTCTAATACATTATCTCCAGGAGCATGATGAAACATTATTGTGTTATTGATGGCTGACATGAGTTAAAAAAAGTACTTGAGATAATGAAAAAAAAAATCATTTCTAGTCCACACGACACTTATTTTGAAAGAGGTTAATTTTTGCTCACAAAGCAGAATATAAGTTCAAACAATGATTGATGTGTTAGGTAAAAAATTGGGATTACATCTATGAAAATGTCAGCAATGATGATCTCAAAGTTTGCATAGTGATATGCAGAGGAGAGTTACCGTGTAATGAAAAGGAGTGTCTTCCCATTAATTATAATACCAAAATGAATCCAGGAGAATGTGCAAAATTGCATTTAGGTAAATTTTTATCCAGTATTTAATAAAATGTATTTTTCTGAAACATAGGCGTATTCTGTTTATCAGAGTATATTTATCATTTAATTATAAGTCATTAACAAACTATTGGACTGATTTCTTTTACTCGAAGACATGCATGGGACCTGAAGCATTTGCAAAACCTCAACGGTTATTAATTAGCCAATATACGCGGATGCTGATAGAAATTTGTGCATTAGGATGTGGATAGAAATGTTGCCATCCACACAGAGCTCTGCAGATGAATTAAACATATCCACCTGTTGGAGAACAGGAAGATGAATTCCAACAATTAATCCTCAACAATACGCTCTCTGATGATTTCTCGTATGGTATTTTTGACTCGAAGTGTTTAGTTTGAAAGCATTTTCATAATGTTTTATGTGATAGCATATAAAGTACCTGAACTGTTATTAACCCTTAACTATGCTGGTGTTTTCAACTAATACTTATATGCTGGTTGGGTTTCAGAAACCCATGCATAATTGTTGGTAAATAAGCTCAGTATGACAGTAACTATATTTTTAATTAATTGAATATCAAGAATACATTATCACGATTTGATCTTCCTCTTCGGAGTCTCCGGCATGTTCTTCAACACCGCCAGAAGACACCTCGGACTCAGAGTTATGTTCACTGTCGATGAAATTATCCAATTGGCATCACTCTCATTCTCTGATTGAAAGAATTGCGGGTCGTCAATGATGGATTGGAGTTAGCATCTGTGAGGGCTGTTCTTGATATCATGCTATAATAAACACTCAGATATAACCTCTACTGAAATATTTTTGAAAAAATATATTCACTTACATGCTTGTGTGGTTCAGCTAACTAAAAACTAGCATACATTTGTTATAAATGAAAGAAACGACACTTAATGCTTTACCACTGTCAACTGACAACTTACTAAAAGATAACATGCGATCTGAGCGCCATCTCATGTTTAATGCGAATTTTACGCCAAGAAGTTGGGTTGTTTTACCTCTGAGCGGCACTTTTTTGCACACCATGGGCTAAATGGCCAGGTCACATGGACCCCGAAGGCTCAGAGTAGGTTGGGGGAGGGGACCCACTGGAACAGCTGTTGGGAGACAGATGGTAGCCTCCCGTCAAGGCCATCCAGCGTGTTCTTTAACGTGCACAGGGTATGGCTCTCCCGCACACGAGGCCACGGCTTAACGTCCCATCCGACGGACGGCGGCCTTTCCAAGCCCCATCGGTGTCCCCTACTGACCGTGGGCAGGGCGGGGAATTTTGCGGAGATAAATCTCAACGCTGACCCAGCTGGGACTCGAACCTGGGAAGTACAGATTACGAGCCTGGCGCGCTACCGACTGAGCCACCCCCGCCCCACGCCAAGAAGAAAATTGCTTCGGGTTTCGAAGACCCCTCCAGCACAGTTAAGGATTAAATACCGAAATTATTTTTGCACTACAAACGTATTCAAATGTGCAAAATGTTCAGAGCTTGTATCAAGTAATTGTTAACCCTCATATTGAAATTTTCATTTTTTTTACTGAATTTTTACTGAAAATGGATGAAAAAAAAATAGGTTAAACTTTTCGGTGGCTAGCTTTTCTTTTCAATGTTAACTACACACAAAACTACTAACGTTTTAACTACATAGTATAATGTTTTTCCAACGTTAACTATACTTAAAAGCCGCTTCACCTTGAACCCGAGTCTGGGTACACGGGGATTGGGGCCCAGTCGATCCGCCAGGCTCATAATCTGCAGTTCCCAGGTTCGAATTCTAACCGATATGCTCTGAGATTTGTCTCCGCTATGAGATTATCCCCGCTAACCCCGCCCTGCCCACGGCGAGAAAGGGTACACCGTTGACCTTGGAAAGGGCGCCGTCCATCGAATGAGATGTAAAGCCGTGACCCGTGGGCACGTTAAAGAACCCGCTGTATGGCCTTGACTGGAGGCTTCGTCTGTCTCCTAGCAGTTGTTAGTGGGTCTCCTTCCCTCAATCTTTTCTGAGTTCTTGGGGGTCCTTGTGACCTGGCCATTTAGCCCATTGTGTGCAAAAAAAGTGCCGGTCAGAGGTAAAACTAGACAAAGGGGTTTCTCTCAAATGAAGCTGTAGATCATCAGAGTTAAACCTCAAGAGCATATTCATTCTGAATTCAGTTCGTATTAGGTGATGCTGTTGAGCTCTCATTGGTATTACAATCAAGTTTCACTATGTAGATGTTTCAATTCATCAGTGACTAAGTAAGATCAAATTTAGATTCATTGTGAATTTGGTTTGCGTCCTAATTAGTATCATAATCTAATTTGAATTTGTAACTCTTTCAGTTTACCAGCGATTAATTTTGTGTTTCATCGTAGGTACACTTGAAGAGCAGCTTCATCATGAACGGAGTTTGTGTCAGGTGGCGAGGCTGGCTGGACCTCGAGAGGCTGGATGGGATTGGTTGTCTCGAATTCGACGAGCAGCTGGCGCAGGTGAGCAATTATCACAAGAGACTTAGCTTAACCACTAATCAGGGCAAATTGTCGACGGAATGATAATGCAAAACGAAGATGGAAAAATGTTCCATGTAGTTACGAATAATAATTACCTAACAACCGTAATTTCCAGATCCTGATGCTTCCTCTCCCCTGATCGAGCGTTGTGATGGCCCAACCCTAAAAGTAACAGTGTATTGTAATTCTGGGCTTTTTCAGTTATTTCCCTCACGAGTGCAGTTACAGAAATAAATCGGACTACTGCTTGATTCTTTACTACTTATAAAATAAGATGTTCAACGTTGTTAGAAGAAGGTGCGAATTCTCAAGGGGCTTTGAGCCCTCCTAGGAGCAAGACTATGGTTGGAATTATAATAATTCTTACTTTTTATCCACAGCAGCTGGATAAAAGGTAACGAATAATACATACCAAAGCGCATGTACAGTCGCTCTAAAAAGTATCCGAACACTATGGTTGATTACAGAATTCAGAAAAAATATCTGGCAAGGATTTTTTTAGAAATTAGTGATCTGGCAACCTTCGTGTCACGTGATTGCAGAATTCAGGAAAAATATCTGGAGCGTGTACAGCAACTGTACATTTGGCAACCCTCGTGTACGTACACGAAGGTTGCCAAATCACTAATTTCTAAAAAATATCGTTGCCAGATATTTTTTCTGAATTTTGTAACCAACCATAGTGTTTGGATACTTTTTTGTGCGACTGTACTAGTAATACACACCGATGGGCTTGGAAAGGACGTCTTCCGTCGGATGGGACATTAAGACGTGGTGTGCCCCAATGTGTGGGAGAGCCATACCCTGTGCACTTTAAAGAACATACTAGATAGCCTTGACGGGAGGCTACCATCTGTCTCCCAACAGCTATTTAGGTCCCCTCCCCCAACCTTCTCTGAGCCTTCGGGGTCCTTGTGACCTGGCCATTTAGCCCATGGTGTGCAAAATGTGCTGCTCAGAGGTAAAACAATTCAACCCAACTAATAATACACACCAGTAGTGCCGTGTGAAATGAGATTTGTTCAAACTACACAACTGCAAGTCAGATCACGAATGGGGTGTGGCTACTCTTCTGCACTTCTCCAGGAGTAGCTACGGCAAGGGAGCCTTCAGCTACAGTCAAAAGATAACTGTTGGCCCTACGGTGATGGAGATTAGTATCAACAATGCAGATCATGCAACACTGTGGACCCGTGGCAAGAGCATTTGACATGTAGTGTGTTCGAATTCCACCCAGATATATTGATAATTTTGTCTTAACCCTGTCAACACGATACTTATACAGCATTGATAGGGATTAAAAACTTAGTATAATAATTCTTATTTGACACATTATACAGTATAATTGTCACGATAGATGCAACGAATCATCGCACAAATATGGCGTCTTATTGTTTGTGAGAGGAATTGTGGATCTCCGAAAGTTTGCTTAATGTTGGCACGGACTAGTGGATAAATGATAACAAAAAGTAAATGCCAGCTATGCTTTCCATATGCTTTTTCAAGCAAGCAAGGATCTAGAAAAAAATGGAGGGGGAATAAAGAAATCGATTCGAAAAATATTAAAATAGGGAAGGGGGGGGGGGGGCAAGAGACTGGATTTCATTGCACTACAACACAATGTGACATTTCCCCTCCGTTTTAGAGATCTTTCAAAAATTTCTTGAAAAATGGGGGGAAATGTACACAAATTAATATATTTTTGCTTCCGTTACCTTTTCTACCTTGCACACTCAAAAGAGGGGCAAGCCCATCCCCTGAATATGGACTTTTTCCAAGTACTATATAAATATAAGTTTCATTCTGTCGCAAAGACGAATTTATACATTGCATACAAATACTTATGAACATTCGCCTTCATGCAACTAACTTCTATATAAAAGAACATTTTCAAAACTTAAAATTATAAATAATAGACTACGTTACACAATGATCCAAGAATTATTGGAATCATTGTTAATGATGTCGACTGAAAATGATATAACTTCCATAAAGGAAACGTGTGCAGGAGAGCCATGCCATAACCTATCCACGTTAAAGAACATGCTGGATGGCTTTGATGGGACACTTTCATCTGTCCAGGGGCATAGCGAAGGACTATGATTATGATTGGGGGGGGGGGGGGGGCAGCAATCAAAATTTGGCAACTCGAAATTCAAATTTTGCCAACTGAGCAAACTTACTTAGATTGCGCTCCGGGGGGGGGGGGGGGGGAGGGTTATCTTCCAATTTATCTTCCAATTTTGCCAACTAGTCATAATTTCACAGAAGTAAATCCAATATTTACATCTTGTCTGAATTGTGTAGCATGTCAGTGTGAATTTTCCCTTGATTTGGCCAAATCTCCTTAATTTCACGAAACTAATCCCAATCTTTACATCTCTCCTAAATTTGCCAAATCATTTCAAACTTTTCAAACTCCCCAAGATTTTGCCAAGTTTTCTCGATTTTAGTCAAGTATCATGAATTTTACAAACCCAATCCCAATTATCACAACTAGTCCGCATTTTTTTTATGGCGAGTTTTGCCAACTCTCCATAATTTTACAGAAAAAAATCCAAATTTTCACATCTCACCTGAAGTTTGCCAAATCCCCACGATTTTGCCAAGTCATTCCGAATTTTGCCAACTGTCCCTAGATTTTGCCAACTCCCTAAGTTTTGACAATTCACCATAATTTTACAGAAAAAAGTCCAAATTTTTACATCTCACCTGAATTTTGCCAACTCCCCACGATTTTGCCAAGTCACTCCGAATTTTGTCAACTCCCCAAGATTTTGTCAAGTCACTCCGAATTTTGCCAACTGTCCCTAGTTTTTGCCAACTGCCTCTAGATTTTGTCAACTCCCTTAATTTTGTCAACCCCCTTAATTTTGTCAACTCTCCTAGATTTTGCCAACTCGCTATAATTTTACAGAAAAAAAATCCAAATTTTCACATCTCACCTGAAGTTTGCCAACTCCCCACGATTTTGCCAAGTCATTCCGAATTTTGCCAACTGTCCCTAGATTTTGCCAACTCCCTAAGTTTTGTCAACTCGCCATAATTTTACAGAAAAATAATCCTAATTTTTTACATCTCACCCTAATTTTTGCCAACTCCCCACGATTTTGCCAAGTCACTCCGAATTTTGCCAACTCCCCAAGATTTTGTCAAGTTGTCCCAATTTTGCCAACTCCCCGAGATTTTACCAAGTCACTTCGAATTTTGCCAACTCCCTAAGATTTTGTCAAGTTGTCCCTATTTTGCCAACTCACCTATATTTTACTAAGTGGCATCAAATTTTGCCAACTGCTCTAGATTTTGCCGTCTCTCCACTTTCCAAACTGCCTTAGATTTGCCAAGTTGCCTCAATTTTGACAACTCCGCTTAATTTTCCAAAAAAAAAATACAAATTTTCACAACTCACCTAGATTTTACGAAGTCGCTTCGAATTTTGCCAACTCCGAGTTACTTTGGAGGGAGCCTCCCCCCCCCCCCCCATGGCTACGCCCCTGCATCTGTCTCCTAACAGCTGTCCAGTGGGTCCTCTCCTCCCCACGCCCCAAACCTTTCTTTGAGCCTTTTCTCTGTAACCTGGCCCTTTTTTTTACACTGTGTGTAAAAAATGCCGTTAAGAGGTAAAAATCCCAAACATGTGAAGGAAATTTTCAACGATATTGGCAGAAGTTCCACAGAATTTGAGAAAAACTTTTAAGAAGCTAGTACGAGCTATCAAAAGAAGCTATCAAAGATATTCATTATTGAAATCTTGCAAAAAAAAAACACCCGAAATTAAATTCTTTTATCGCCGCCTGGACCCTCTTGTTATAACTGCGTTCGCGAAAAAAGTGCTAATACGCCCCTGATTCGAGCTTATAATGAACTTCAGCATTATTAGTCCGTCAACATTGGAATGTAGGTTATGCCAGTCCCAGATTTTTCCAGAATCATGAAATCTTCCTTCAAGTTCCTTGATCAGCAAAAAAAAACACATTATGTATAGTGCTATATTTCAATAAATCTTTCATCATCATCATCATCCTCAAGCAGCTATGGGCTACGGAGGTCCAAAATCTTTACTTATTTAGATAATTATTAATATTATATTTATTATTTTTCAGCTTATTATTAGAATTATGTGTACAAAAATATCAAAAAATATAAAGTTATAAAATTTACTTTTACTAATCAAAATATTTTAATTGAGAAAAATTAAATGAAAACATAATGACAAATGGGAGATTTGAATAAGAGCTACAAATATTCATTACTTCATAACTTGATGGTTATTATTTATTAAGATAAGAACAATAAAATATTCCTCAATTTTCATATACTCTAATGTTGCTTCCAGGCATTAACTATAAATATTGTGAGAAGCACATAACGACTTTTACCCATTAACTATCAAAATCATTCATTATTACTCTCAGATCCTCGGAAATGGATCTTTCGATTAAGAATAAATGAAACGTAAACAGATTTATTCAAGACACTCATTCTTATCATCCTGGACTGGCGATTATGAATAATGTCTGGTAAATTTGATTAATTAAATACGATTTATCATATTTACCACTACGAACTGGCGAGTATGCATAATCACCGGTAAATGTGATTAATTCGCAATATATGAAATAAATTTATCACATTTACCGAAATCGTTGGTGATTAGGCACGATCGCCGGATTAATCACCTTTACCGTAACACACATCTTAACAAATCACTGGAATGATGAAACGGCAGATTTGTTAACGCGTTTCACAACTAATAGGTAGAGAATAGAAGTTTGAAAAACTAGTGGTGGTTTTTAAGATATATTAATACATTAATAGCAATAATCTACCCACTTTTCTGAGAGAGGTGTGGGAAATGCAACTTTTAAGATTTAAGAATTAAAAGACGAATACTTTTATGTTGAATAAATACTAATGAAATACTATTTGCATTTTCCCTATCATCCCCTAGCTCAAATTAAAACTTTTTAGGAATGAAACAGTAGATAAAGGAAAAACTTCTTTCACTAGACTTCTAAAACACTTTCACTTTCTGAAACAGCAGGTAAAGGAAACGAGATTCTCATTTGCGCCAGAGGCGATATGCGTCCTTCTAGTTTACTTTTATTTTCAGATCAAAATCCTTGTCTGGTAAGAGTCTATTAGTGCTAATTTACATTGTCACAGAGACCTAGGTTATTATTAATTACATATAAATAATAAACTAGCCGTGAATGTCCTTCTGGAAACAAGTTAATAAAAGAATTTCCTCCAATCGCTATTTTTGTTTTTTTACCTAGCTATTTTTGCAACCAAAACGGAAGGTCTATTCTGAAAGAGAACGTTACATGACCTGTGTGAACTTTTAATTTTGATAATTGATTTCAAATGAAACAAATTCAAACCAAAAACTTCATTCGCTTACACCACAAAACAAATTAATCTCTTGTTTACCCCAGAAACGATAAATGATCGATCCATCCGACTACATTTTAGGCCTACGAAAGCAAACTATCGGCCAGTTTAACAGCCGAAACTACCATCGATTCTAGGTCAAAATTTCCGCGTTCCTGTTAAAGACAGGTGGTCGTGCGACCAAAGGTATCATTAGCAAATAATGACGCTATAGACTATTCAACAAGTATGCAAACGATAAGGAATCCATCCAATGGAGAGCAGGCAAGCCGCCATCAATCAAAAAGGAACTGGTTTAACTTATCGAACAACATCACGAATAACCAAGTTATCAACTGATAGAAAAACAAGCCGAAGGAGAAATTGCCCGAAGCTCAACTGTCCGTTTGGCGTCATACAAAATTGGCTATGGAAGATTACTCGAATAAGCTTTTTTATTGAGATCTTAGAAGCATGGAAAGCACCATGATGTAGCTCACCATCAACACGTGTTTACATCAATAACAATCATATTAAATTAACCTCTTCTCACGAGATTTTCAAACGATACCAAACGCCACTGATTTTTCCAAGAATCCAGTCGGTCTAAATGGTCTAAACAAGACTTCTGAGGATGCTACTCAGGCATGAAGCCAAAAGAGTGCAAGGCCTCTTTTTTGAAATTCAAGGAAGTGGTAAAAAATTAGATTAAAGTTTAAGAAAGGAATTTTTGTGTATAATGATTTGTTCCTAATCGAATTATTATTTAATAATATGCAAGTCCAAATTCAAAACACTTTATAAGAAAAAAAGGTTTGGCAGAAGTTTGGCAGTTTAATACGCCATAGAAATGTCTCTAGAAGAGCAAAAATAAATATTTCACCTTTATTTTATTTTGCTACACTCCCTCTAAATTTATTAATTGGCGAAATGGTCGATGCTATTAAAAATCGGACTTGCGTTTTCTCCTAATTATTGGAATCGTTGCAAACCTTCAGACATACATTTTTCCACGAACTTTTCATTCAACTGCTGAACACTTCATCCCAGAACTGTGCTAACAATCCTGACTGCCTTCCAAATGTCGTAAGATTTCCAAATATTTCCTAGTTGACTGTAGATTTACCCCAATCAGTGGGGCTGGGGTTGTTTCAGATTTCAGCACTCCAGGCTCATAATCTGTAGTTGCCAGGTTCGAGTCCCACCTGGGCCAACGTTGAGATTTATATCTGGTAAATCTCCACCCTACCCTCGGCCAGAAAGGGGACACTGATTGGAAAGATGGCCAGTAAAGCCATGATCCCTTCGGCAGGGGATAGACATAATGCCATGTGCACGTTAAAGAACACGCTGCATAGCCTTAATGGTAGATCTCCATGTGCCTCTTAATACTTGTCCAGTGGATTCCCTTCTCCAATCTTCTCCGAGTGTTTGGGGTCGTTGTGGCCTGTTCATTGCTTGGAAAAAAGTGTCGCTCAGTGGTAAAACAACACAACTAAAAGGTCAGAGAGGACCGCTCTTGAAAGGGAATTGATGTCCACCTACCCATGCACTCTTTTACAACGTATAACAGAAAATGTTAGAGGTTTTGATTAGGTAAATCACCATCATTCCAGTGGAATTTTCCGTAGCTACGGCATTGATAATAACAATTTGAAACACTATCTAGAGAAATTAAAGGAGGTATTTCGGGTGAGAGTTTTGCTTGAGATAGTAAGTATATCGTTACTGATGTTATCTTTCGCCATTTTCAAAAATCAAAATTTTTAATTTTTTCCTCCGTAGGTTTATTGCGAATTTATTTTCTAACCGTTTATGCTTTGTCACGTGACAAGGAGGCTTCGCGTTGATAAATTGCAACCTCGAAAATACGAGCCGCCTTGATTGCAAAGTTTGTAATAGTCTAAAATGCAAGGAATTAAAGAAATCGTTTGGTAGCATGCTTATCTGTTTATATATATATTTTTATAATATGCCGTACAATTTTTTTCCCCTTAATTAGATTCAAATATTAAAAATTAGATTGAAAATTTGAGCTCATATCTAATATCCAATAGGGTGAGCAAAGTTTTTCTGACTGATAGAATTCCTCTTTCAAATAACAGTACCCTTAAAACACAATGCTTTGTAATGAGTTTGCTAGTTTTTTTTAAATATTGCGTCATGTTGTTTTATAAAAAGATTACATTTAAATGCTTAAAAAACAACAACTACTGGAAAAGTCTGTTTTAGATTGTTACTCATCATTAAAAAGGATATTCCAACTCCTTGTGTTTGAAAAATGAAAATGGAAAATGCTGCTGAGCCATGATATAGTAAAAAATGATATGATTTTTCCAATTTTTCATCCTCTCTTACAACGAAATTTGTTTGAAATGTAACGAGTCTCAGCCAGATCGGTTAGCATGCTTGGCAGCTAGGTCAGAGGGACTGGTTGAGAGCCCCATATCACATACGAAGAGGTTACATAAATTAATCCACAGCTCATTTAATCGCTATTAGACTGATGACAGTGGACGTTGAGAAAAAATTGCATTGAGCAGAATGAGATTTGAACTCAATTTTCGGTCAAATTTCGGATTTTTTCCGAAATCATCCGATTACCGCTAACACTAACTAAAAGGTGCCAATTTTCAGAGCTCTATCATTTATGCATCATAGTGGGAATTAGCGTGATCAGCTGTCACCCAGTCACTTAAATCATCTATATGGTGTCTCTGTCAATCCATCGCAGCATCAGTTCATCTCTACGTCAATCCAACGCAGCACCAGTTCATCGCTACGTCAATCCGTCGCAGCATCAGTTCATCGCTACGTCAATCCATCACAGCATCAGTTCATCGCTACGTCAATCCGTCGCAGCATCAGTTCATCGCTATGTCAATCCATCGCAGCATCAGTTCATCGCTACATCAATCCGTCGCAGCATCAGTTCATCGCTACGTCAATCCGTCGCAGCATCAGTTCATCGCTACGTCAATCCGTCGCAGCATCATTTCATCGCTACGTCAATCCGTCGCACCATCAGTTCATCGCTATGTCAATCCATCGCAGCATCAGTTCATCGCTACGTCAATCTGTCGCAGCATCAGTTCATCGCTACGTCAATCCGTCGCAGCATCAGTTCATCGCAACGTCAATCTGTCGCAGCATCAGTTCATCGCTACGTCAATCCATCGCAGCATCAGTTCATCGCTACATCAATCCGTCGCAGCACCAGTTCATCGCTACGTCAATCCGTCGCAGCATCAGTTCATCGCTACGTCAATCTGTCGCAGCATCAGTTCATCGCTACGTCAATCCGTCGCAGCATCAGTTCATCGCTACGTCAATCCATCGCAGCATCAGTTCATCGCTACATCAATCCGTCGCAGCATCAGTTCATCGCTACGTCAATCTGTCGCAGCATCAGTTCATCGCTACGTCAATCCGTCGCAGCATCATTTCATCGCTACGTCAATCCGTCGCACCATCAGTTCATCGCTATGTCAATCCGTCGCACCATCAGTTCATCGCTACGTCAATCTGTCGCAGCATCAGTTCATCGCTACGTCAATCCGTCGCAGCATCATTTCATCGCTACGTCAATCCGTCGCACCATCAGTTCATCGCAACGTCAATCTGTCGCAGCATCAGTTCATCGCTACGTCAATCCGTCGCAGCATCAGTTCATCGCTACGTCAATCCGTCGCAGCATCAGTTCATCGCTACGTCAATCCGTCGCAGCATCAGTTCATCGCGACGTCATTGCTATGAACTTATGCTGCGATAAACTGACGTGGCATGATTTGACGTATAATCCATCTGTATATATTAGATGATTTTTTTAAAGAATATTTTTAAAAGACGATTAGACGGATAAGAGAAACCAAAACATTTTAAGGCGAGAGAATTTTACCATGGTCCCCACCTCGTCAATCATCCAAAATGACTATGTTGTGGAAATGGTAGAGCTTTGAAAATTTGCACCTTGGAGTTGGGTTCCTTTACCTCTGAGCGTCACTTTTTTGCACACCATGGGCTAAATGGCCAGGTCACAAGGACCCCGAAGGCTCAGAAAAGATTGGGGAAGGGGACCCACTGGAACAGCTGTTGGGAGACAGATCGTAGCTTCCCGTCAAGGCCATCCAGCGTGTTCTTTAACGTGCACAAGGGTATGGCTCTCCCGCACACGGAGCCACGGCTTAACGTCCCATCCGACGGACGGCGGCCTTTCCAAGCCCATCAGTGTCCGCTACTGACCGTGGGCAAGGCGGGAAGATTTACGGAGATAAATCTCAATGCTGATCTAGCTGGGACTCGAACCTGGGAACTACAGATTACGAGCCTGGCGCGCTACCGACTGAGCCACAATCCGAAATTTGATCTCCAATGTGTCTTGATATATTGGATTCGGATTCCACACGGCTCAAGACAATTTTTCTTCTACATCCATTGTCATCATGATACTTAAATAGCTTAACAGTGATTTAATGCTTAGAATGGGGACGTTTCTTGCGTAGTCTTTCTGCTGAGGTTTCTCATCACAGATCTGTATGACATATTTGGACTGACAAACTCCTGTCAGACCTCTGTGGCAAACCAGCTGCTTAAGAATTATACTTTTGTTTGCTTATCTGAGTCTTTTCAGAGATGCGGGTACACAAGTGACCTTTAATATAGATTTACTCTCCGTCTAATCTTCTCCATTTCCTCTTGTGGCAGGTAGAAGACACGATACTTCGAGAACAGATCGACAAGTACAACCAAAGGTTACGCGACTTCGAAGACAAGCAGCGAGCGTTTCGACCTCCGCGGAGCCGTCAAGTTCAAAGCGAGGTGAGTCGGGTGAGTCGTCCTCTTGAATGCCTCGCGAGGAGAATGAAGCCATCGTTACACAGCTGCCGGGTCACCTTTGACCTCGAAGTTGGACGCGTGCAACACCCCAGGAGCCCACCTTATTAGCACCGTTTTCGGGGACCATCCCCGTCATTTCGCGTTCAACATTTTTCGTTTTTTCTTTTTCTTTTTTTAGATGGTGGGGCTCAAATTTTTCTCCCTCCTGTTTTATTTCAAATGCATAATGCCAGTGGAGTGTGAGTTTATTGTGGCCGAGCAGATGGGTGAGGGAAAATTGTCGCCACGTCCTCTGATCGTCCCCCCTCCCAGCTCTCCCTTCCTCCTGCCGTGCACTTTTCCCCAGCATCCGGATGCGCATTCGAAATAACAGGGCTAGGCTTCTTCTTTCGAAGCAGCGGCAACCTACAGTGGATATTGCGAGATGATTTAATGGAGACCAAAAAAAAACCCCAACAACTGATTAAAATTTTCAATTTGCACTCGAGATTTGGATATCGATTCGAACTTCGTAATCACTGACAATAGGGAAAAATTAAGTCAATTGAAACAGAGCAGCGAAATATCTCACAGTGGATAATAGAAAATCAGATCAGGATCTATGAAAAAAAAAGGAGGGGAGGGAACAAATACAGTAAAATTCTGATTCTTTAAAATTACTCTTGCCGTAGAATATTCGTTTTTCTCATCCGTTCTAATCATCTTTAAAAATATTATTTTAAAAATATATACGAAGGACATTGAAAAAGTTCTTGACATGCTCCTGAAAAACAAAAATTATTGCATTTACCTCAACAGAACTTTAAATGTCCTTCAAAGTACTACCCTCCAGAATCTATGAAGTTGCAAACATCTATGCCAATTCTGAACACTTGGTTGTTAGGATGTTTTACCTCTGAGCGGCACTTTTTTTGCACACAATGGGCTAAATGGCCAGATGACATGGACCCCGAAGGCTCAGAGAAGGTTGGGGGAGTGGACCCACTGGAACAACTGTTGGCAGCCTCCCGTCAAGGCCATCTAACGGGTTTTTTAACGTGCACAGGGTATGGCTCTCCCGTACACGGGGACACGACTTAACGTCCCATCCGACGGACGACGGCCTTTCCAAACCCAGCGGTGTCCCCTACTGACCGTGGGCAGGGCGGGGAATTTTGCGGAGATAAATCTCAATGCTGACACAGCTGGAACTCGAACCTGGTAACTACAGATTACGAGCTTGGCGCGCTACCGACTGAGCCACCCCCTACCCCCTTGGTAGTACTCCATTTGGGGAATAAACCGCAACTCTGAATGAAAGCATTTTGCAAGGTTTTACATATTTGAAAAAGCTTTCCAGCGAGTTCTTTTTAATTTTTGGACAACCAAAAATCGCATGGTGAAAGTTGGAGTGAATATGCAGGATGGAGTTGCTGTTTGATTTTTTTCCTGCTCCAGATAGGCCGTAACTTGCCGGGTTTTCTGAGCACTGGCAATGCCTGTAGTTGGACGCTGCTCCTTCATCTCCTTAACCGTTTTGGGCAAAACAATGTTGGTGTAGTAATGGCCATTTATAGTCATTTTTTTTTTCAGGTAAGGTGTCCACGGCTACCACTCCTTGGAAATTGGCAAAAATTGTGAACATCCTCTTCCTTGAGCGAAAGCTTTATTCGAGGTTTTGGGTCGCGGTTCACCTTCCACAACCCAAACGTAGTTGTCAATTTTTCTGGGAGTTCTATAGTAATAAACCACATCTCATCACCTGTGACAATATCAACTGTTTGGAGCTACTAGGTTCAAACATTGCCAGCACCTTCTTGCACTAGTCGAAGAGAGCCTGTCAGTTTATGGGATATCCATTTGGCACAGATCTTTCGGAATTTTAAATGTTGATGAATAATTGTTTCCACATTGACATGTAAACTTATTTCCTGAACGGTGATGTGTGGGTTTTTCTTAATGAGTTCACGAATAGCAGAGATAGTTCTCTCGTTCACGGGTCTCCTTCGGTCTTCCTGCACGAGGGAGGTCTTCGAAGCTCTGCCGTCATTCTCTGAATTTGCGCGTCCTTGTCGTAACAGTTGGGTTGGGTTGTTTTACTTCTGAGCAGCACTTTTCCGTATACCATGGGCTAAATGGCCAGGTCACAAGGACCCCAAAGGGTCAAAGAAGTTTGGGGGAGGGGACCCGCTAGAACAGCTGTTGGGAGACAGATATTAACCTTCCGTCAAGGCCATCCAGCGTGTTCTTTAACGTGCACAGTGTGTGGCTCTCCCCCACACGGGACCACGGCTTAACGTCCCATCCGACGGACGGCGGTCTTTCCAAGCCCATCGGTGTCCCTACTGACCGTGGGCAGGGCAGGGAATTTTGTGGAGATAAATCTCAACGCTGACCCAGTTGGGACTCGAACCTGGGAACTTCAGATTACGAGCCTGGTGTGCTACCGACTGAGTCACCCCTACCCCTATCGTAACAGTGCTTTATGAACAGGCATGATCACCACATACTTGTGATAAATCGGCATGAATTATTTTCACGTGTTTTTTGCGGCATAAATTGTTTTCAAAAGGATGCACTTCGGGTCGTCCCCGAGCTGCATCCTTGAGAAAATTAAATTTTTTTCCCGTCTTTAGTAGGCTCCATAGCTACATTGCACAGATTTCTCAGACCAAAATTTAAGCGCCGTCGCCAGCAAAGAGAGAAATGATAATACATCCTTTGTTTTTAACACGTAAAGACAAGTTTAAACAAGTTTTCAAACAAGTCGTTGCTCGTTAACTATAGAACGCGTATCAGGAACCTTTTGAACGCCCTTTATAATAAATACGTTTATCATTATTTTCGCCTCGGTTACGGTTATTTAAATTCTCCAAGGTAATATGGAGGGGCAGCTTCCCTTTCTTGATACGGTACTTGTTAGAGAAGGGGTTCTCAATGTGGAGTACGTAGTAAAAATTTTTGTTGTACGCCGTGAGAGCTCAAAAGTCGCTAGATCTAGTAACAAAGTCGCTAAGTTGTCATTATTATATTATAACTATTGTTTTATCTATCTATATAAGGGGTACTTCAGTTACACATTTCCAGGAGGTGCGTGAAGCATAAAAGGTTGAGAACTACTGGGTTAGAGGATTATTATTGCCGCCAACGTGATTGATTGGATTTATCGTTTTGGCAATAGTACAGTTTGATGCTTGATTCGATTTTATCTTTTTGACAACAAGTAAAATGTGATGTTTGATTGAATTTTATCGTTTTGATAATAGCAAAATTTCATCAATCACGTTGCGGACAAATGGATTGGGTTATGTCCATTTTATATATAAAGATTACATAACAGTAGCCATCCCATGACGAGTGGTTTTTATCGCGCTTGGCTACCGATCAAAGGGATCTGGGTTCGAGCCCAGATAAGGCATGGATGTTTGTGTTGCCTTTCTGCCGAAGTCTCGCCTTCCTCATAGACCTTCTACTATGGTGTATAAACTGACAGGCTCTTATCAGACCTCTGTGGCAAGGAGCTGCTTGATTACTTTTATTTTAATGGCAAGTAAAAATTTACCTCAAATTAATTGAAACTTAAATAATAAGTATTGTTTCAAACCATTTAATGAAATGAATATACATTTTAGAACTTTGTGTAATCATTATTTCAATATTATAGACAGTTATGACTTATTTATTCAATTTTTTCAATATTATAGAATTATTATTTTCATTATTTCAATATTATAAACAGTTATAACTTTTATTAAACAAGGTAATTTATTGTTAAGTATTCCACTTTCCGAAGCCTTTTAAATAGTGAGCGAATATTCTTAAAAATAGAGGTTTGAATGGATTTGATTATGATCTTTATTCTATCTTCAGTCACATTTTTCCATTAAATGCATAATTTGGAAGTTAAAAAGCTTCGTACTTAGATCCCCATTCACATAACATGGAAATATTTCTATATTATAATATATATATATTATAATATATACAGGGTGAATCTGAAAAAGTGGGCAAAACTTTATGGGGTGGTAGAACGCAGCTATACGAGCAATATTCGTCATATTATTTTGGGCGGAACGCAAACGGCGAGCCGCTAGGTGGCGTTGGAAATGGTATAAAAGGGTCGGTCCTCGCACCCAACGGCATTTCTACCGTGGATTGCCGAGAGGACGGCTGGTTATACTAACCACGAAATGGCGGATATGCACTTTGTGTACGGTGCGGCGGACCTGGTGTCTTCGCAAATGTGCGTCGGTCCCTATCCCGCAGGTGTGAAGCCTGCATTACAGCTGGCGGCAGCTCTTTTGAGAAATTTCTTTGAGCATGTACCTCAATTACATTCCTGTTAATAAAATGTTTTCTGAAGTATCTCCTCTCCTTCTTGTGTTCATTCTTTAAATGTGACAGTGGAAAACTACCTTTTAACTTCTCACCGCTTGCATTCCGACCATACATTCTATGACGAATATTGCTCGTATAGCTGCGTTCTACCACCCCGTAAAGTTTTGCCCACTTTTTCAGATTCACCCTGTATGTTATAATAGAGCAATGTGTAGATTACCCTCCACAAGTTTACTCTTGTGGAGGATAATTCTTCATTTCTTTCAGAATTTGCAATTGCCTACCTTAGCGTTAATTTTTTAATAATCTATATGCTTGTGACGATGAAATAAAAACTGTTTACTACTACATATCGATCGATTTTGGTTTCCACAGAAAGTATCGATATAAGAAAAAGCTAAAGAAATGTGCTGTGCTTAGATCAGATAAAAAAAAAAACGCTCGATTTTGCATCAAATCTTTTTTTTTTTGCTTTCCTGCACCTAGTGTCGCTTGTAAGGTAGAGAGACAATCTGTAAAGAAGACATGCATGGTGTTAGGTGACATCTCCCCTGCTCAATAGAAGAAGCAGGCCCCAATAGGAGAGTGCAGGGCCAATGACACTATGGCTGTCTTGTCATCTTCTCGGGGAGATTCCCCCTCTTGGATGTTATCAGCTGTGGTGTGGATGCTATCTTCATTTGCTGGCCCTGCTGCCGATGATCTTATCTTCTCTTGTAATGGCTAGCTAGGTATCTGCTTCCCATAATCTCTCTTCCAGGACAGAGTCTCCCCCATCTGCTTATAACAAAAATACGATAAGCCGTTGATATGGATCAGATATATACATATATAGGCTGTCCATACGTCCCTGTTTTTAGAGAACTGTCCCGGCGTCCCGATAATTTTCGGGATGCCCAAACTTCTCTGTTTTTTGGGACGCTATACAGTCAGTTATCGATTTCGATGGATTTAATTAACACATTTTTGGAACAACTCTGTCACCGTTTTTTTGCCATTTTTTTAATTTACGTGGATATTTTTTTCTTTTTGTGGAATAATGTAGAATTCGAATGACTTCGAATTAGCCGTGCCACGAGAAATGTCACACCTCTCCACACACTCCTGGCAATGGTAAAAGTCACCTCTGTGAGAAATGGGCTTCCTGTCAATCTATGCAGCCCTTCGACCGGGGGGGGGGGGGGAGCTTGCGGCCCAGCACCCGGTCGAAGACTCTGCTGACCGGTATGGGCCCCGGTTGAACAGAGCCAAGACCAACCGAGGTCGAAGGCATCACTGACCGGTTTAGTGGCCCGGTTGGACGGTGCTAAGACCTCAAAATCAGGCGCTCTGGGGAGCAGTTCAAGGGCCCTGCAGAACGGAGTCGTGCCCTAGTAGGCAAGGGCCCTTTTCAAAGTCAAGGTCCCACTAAGAGTCTCCACCCCGGGTGCCGAGCGAACTTGGATCTACATATCCTTGTTTATGGCTAACCGGGGAACAGATTTTATTGACAAATTATTGAAATTCCTGGTTTCAACCGATGGATGAGATTTCCTTCTATAGGACTACTCGCCATACGAGGTCGGGGATGAGATGCATCTATATGGTGTAGCCTTGCCCCCGACTATAGAGAGTCACGGCTTTCCATTAATTTGGTAGTGTCGAAAGGCGGAACCGGCGATTGCCGTGGTTGCCGTAACATCTGGCAACCCTATTATGCTAAGAAAATATCTTGTAGCCCATGTGCATAGCACAATAAGATTCCCACTCAAATAAGGTTCCCACCCAAGGGGTTCCGCAAAACCATTTCTATAATGTTAAGGGTTCCCTGATATAAAAAATGTTTGGGAACCATAATGTATGACATCGTTGATATTATTAATAAAATCTGTCAATAAAATTTTTGTTAATTTTCTTTCCATAACATGAGCATTGTCAAGTTTCAGAAGAGTTCTCATTATTCTCAATAGCGGAATTTTCTCTTCCAGTTCCATCAATTCTTCGTTAGTCAGACCTGGGTTGGGTTGTTTTACCTCTGAGCGGCACTTTTTTGCACACCATGGGCTAAATGGCCAGGTCACAAGGACCCCGAAGGCTCAGAAAAGGTTGGGGGAGGGGACCCACTGGAACAGCTGTTGGGAGACAGATTGTAGCCTCCCGTCAAGGCCATCCAGCGTGTTCTTTAACGTGCACAGGGTATGGCTCTCCCGCACACGGGGTCACGGCTATCCGACGGACGGCGTCCTTTCCAAGCCCATCGGTGTCCCCTACTGACCGTGGGCAGGGAATTTTGCGGAGATAAATCTCAACGCTGACCGAGCTGTGACTTGAACCTGGGAACTACAGATTACGAGCCTGGCGCGCTACCGATTGAGCCACCCCCACCCCATTAGTTAGTCAGACCTGTCTCGGGAGATTTTTGCAATTACTTCACATTGTCAACGTCATCTTCGTCCATCTCCAGTTGATTGGCGGGATGATCGACGTCGTTAACAACCGGAGTTCTACTATTTGCTTCTAATTGTTGGAATTACTGCAAATCTTCAGGCATACATTCTTTAACGATCATTTCATACAACGGTGGACACTTTAATTCCAGGCTATGTTAATAATCCCGATGGACTTCAAAGTGTCGTAGGATTTCCAAATATTCCTTAGATTTCTATCGCTTGGCCTCAATCACTAGGGCGGGGGTTGGCTGAGATTGTAGGGCGCTAGGCTCGTAATTTGTACATCCGAGAAGAAATGGAGTTCGAGTCCCACCTGGGCCATCGTTGCCGCTAAACTCCCACTGTACTCTCGGTCGGAAAGGGGATACTGAGCCGTGGTCTGTGTGCATGAGAGTCATACCCAATGCACGTTATACTTTAAAGAACAAGTTCGATGGCCTTGATGGGAGAAGGGCGGGGGTGGCTCAGTCGGTAGCGCGCCAGGCTCGTAATCTGCAATTCCCAAGTTCGAGTCCCAGCTGGGTCAGCGTTGAGATTTATCTTCGCAAAATTCCCCGCCCTGCCCACGGTCAGTAGGGTACACCGATGGGCTTGGAAAGGCCGCCGTCCGTCGGATGGGACGTTAAGCCTGGCCCCGTGTGCGGGAGAGCCACACCCATTGCACTTAAAGAACACGCTGGATGGCCTTGACGGGAGGCTACCATCTGTCTCCCAACAGCTGTTCCAGTGGGTCCCCTCCCCCAACCTTCTCTTAGCCTTTGGGGTCCTTCGCAAAACCATTTCTATAATGTTAAGGGTTCTCTGACATAAAAAAGTTTGGAACCATGATATACGTAATTTGTACATCCGAGAAGAAATAGAGTTCGAGTCCATTAATCACGTGAATACAAATATGAAAAGCAAACCTTTCATATTTGTATTCACGTGAATAAATCCTAATTCGCCCCAAATGTTTCTTCGCATTTTCACTGATTATTCTTCCTTCACTTTTACAGGTTCCCAAAACAGCTGAAATGAGTCCAGAGAGTCCGGGATCTGCAAGCAATTGATAAAATTTTCTCAAATGCAACTGCTACAGGTCACCATTCACAGGTCATGTGATTTCTTCTTAGAAGTGAACCTCTGCGCTGAAGATTCTCTGAGAATATCTTGGGAATTATTCACACCTTTCGCTATGTAGCCAAACCGCAACATCGGTTTGTGACAACTGTTCGACATGCTCAATGGACATTCCACAACTCTCGGCAAAGTGTTCACAACGAAACAAACATCGCAAATGGTGGTTGATTCTTCTTTTCTCTTTAACCCTGGTTGTTAATGGGAATGATGAACTCTCTACACTAGTCATGGAAAGAAAACGTTACTTCAAAACCTGGTGATGTTTCTTCAAGTATTACTGTGGTATATATTTATAAAAGAAAGTTGACTTCTTTGGGCAGATTCTGTATATATATGTGTGTGTGTATTATGTGATTATTTAAGAATGTTTACATCAAGAAGGAAACAAAAAGGTTAAAAAGTGTTTCTTAGTGGTTCAATAAAATATCAAGAATTATTTCGGTTGTTGCATTAATGTATAGTAAACCATTTAGTTCAATCAACAAAAAAAAATCACCATTTATTTTCCCTCTGTATATTTTCTTATGCCTTGAAATTTCAATGTAATGTTGCCTTTTCCATATACACTAGATTCTCTATGCGGATTTGATTAACGCCATCAGTGTATTTATATATATTTTTTTTTATTTATGAGGAGTTTTTTTTTTTGGCATAACACGATTCTAACTCAGAGCTTTTTAAAAGAAAAACTTTCAATTTATGATAGAGTTACTAGCTTATGATAGAACGAGCGCTTATGCCATCACCGAACTCGAACCCCGACAGTTGCGATGTAACTGAGATTCAACGCTTTACCCCTGCGCCACAGAGAAGACGAAAGAAAGCGTCAATCCCGAACCTGTCATAGGCTATGTTCACACTTGTGCGCTTTCATTTTCAATTTCACTTTCAACTTTCAATTCCGCTTTTCAACACCGAGTAATCTAGCGCATGCCTTAGATGGAATGCGTTGGACGCATGCCTTCAACTGTCTACACCTGTGCATCAAATGGTTTTCAATTTTTCACCAGTGTAGACGTGAAGTTGCAATGGACGTAACTGATGCTACTATGTTAGTGGGTACAAGTGCCGCAATTTTAGTGCTGAAAAAAGTGAGAAAAAGACGAGAAAAATACCGGCGATCGATATGGTTGAAAGATTATTTTAAAATGTGGAATTTTGGAGTAATGAGGGAATTGGAATTAAATGAAAACTTTCTTTTTAACAACTTTATGTGAATGTCTAGAACAAACTTCTACATGCTTTTGGGAATGGTGGAGCCGAAGATCGAAAAAAAAAATAATCGTTTCAGAGAAGCAATGCCAGCTGAAGTGGAATTAGCGATCACACTTAGATATTTGGCTACCGGTGATTCAATATTCATGTCTCTGATGAATATTTAAACCTATAATCTGATGAATTATTTAAATTAATTTAATAATTTATATCTCTGATGAATTATTTAACCTATAATCTTCAATAAAGGCCAATATTTGTTCTGACGACATGGAAAACAAAAAACACACGCTCAATAATTACAAAAACAGAATGAAACCTTCCAGACAAACTATGAAGTTGCACGGAATGTTGAACAAAAATCCACTGCTGGTGGAAGCACGTGCGCTACTGCATGCGTCACTGAAAACGGCGCCATTCAACTGATTTGAGGCATGCCTTTGCGCATGCATATACGTTGTATGAGGCATGCCTTTGCGCATGCGTCACGTGCGCTAGACGCATGCGCCGCAGCGCGTGCGTCTAGCGCACGTAAAATGCACAAGTGTGGACATAGCCAGAAGAGAGAGTACTCGGCGTCTGTTAGAAATGAATTCATAAACAGTATCTTATTGTCATTAGGGGGCGCTCTTTTAGATAGGATACATCCTTTCGATTTTAGTGTAATGCTTTTATTATTATAACCTGTTGACAAGCCATGGCTTAGCGGGGTAATCTATGTATGTAACCATACTAAGACTTAATAAAGATATTATTATTATTAAAACAAGTAAATACAGCATAATAAAAAAGTAGATGTAGGTGTGAGGTTGAGACAGCTTTTCCGCTATTTTTTCCATTTTTGTTATTTCTTATGGGAAAATTGTGTTTGATTTTCGTGTTTTGAATTTTCCCGACCATTTTTAAGAAAGCAATCCCTTCGTAAATCGAAAGCCGACTGTATTTAATTTATGAGCAGAAATCATTTTTCTAAATAAACAATATGCTTTTCTCTTCCATTTTAGTGGTTTACGATTTTCTGCCCCTCCATTCCGGTCCCTACCCTTTCTCTCCTCCAATATCCAACATTGATACGGATTCCAGATTCATGCCATGAATCTGGAGAGTTGCGGGGTTCGATTCCCGCTGCGTCAGCGATAATTTTTTTCAGACGTTTTAACTATTGTTGAAGTCTATTTCTACAGGTAATCTGTGAATTTACAATGGATGTCTGATCTTCAAAACAGTTGTCTTTGCATAATTTTATTTTAGCTCCGTATTTTATGTCCGACAATGAAAATAGATTAAAAAGAAAATTATAAAATTTTATTCCATATAGAACATCATTTTAACCTTTCCTATTTAGTGGAATATTTTAGTAACTGGGAAGCCCTACTCGAGTCTTTTTTCTCAGACATCTCCCCTCGAAACTAAATCCTATGTGCCTACATCGTCATATCGTGCTATATCGGTATGTGCCTATATCGTCGCTCGGTGTATGAAGGCCAAAAAACCACTCTCGACTTTAAAAAACTTTATTTTGAGGGGGGGGGGGAACATGAAAAAATGGAACGCAATGAAAAGGAATCTGATGTTCAGGGTATTGAAAGCAAATTTTGGTTGAAGGCAGATGCCAAGGGTGCAATGTCAGAAAAGCGCCAATCAGGGTAGGCGAATAAAAAAACCCGATGTCAATCATTATCCTAATAAGAAGGTCGTTAAGCCAATAATTTACCAAGGGCGCCAAAAGCCTAATATGGCACTCCTGACGACAAGGACTAGAATGTCAGAGCAAATTCGAGATTTTAATGACCACATTAAAGCAAGACAGGCCCAACAGCACAAGCATTCTAAACCATCGCTTGGGACGGCAAAATTTTAAGGGCGGCATACCTAATTATGGATGAGTTTGTTCTCATTTGAACTCAAAGTATCGTGAAAGTAAAGTGCTAAGGTTTTACATAATTTTGCGACATTAGTAATTTTGGACGGTTACTAACGATATTTTAAATCATTATTTCAAATGTGGAGATATAAGTGAATATTCTGTATATTTCTAAGACCACAAACATGTTAAGATCGTTTCAGATGGCAAATATGGTAAGATCACTCGAGGAAGCAAAAATAAAATCCTTTGTAACGGCAAAAGAAGGAAATTCACTTTTTTTTGGGGGGGGGTGATATAAAGGTAAAGTTATTTGGTGCGGCATGAAAAGTAAATATACACTGCTCAACATAGAAAATGCCATGCCAGGAATATATTTGTTGGAGCGCCATGCAAATAGGTGGGTATCTGTTAATAGTCGGGCTATGGAAATGAGTGCAGTTGTGAACCAATCTCGTGATAGGTGGGGGAATAACAGGGCAAAACGGCTCGGCGCAGCTAAGTTTGGTTGTCCTCACCTGGACGTGTGGACCACTGCATCGGAGTGATCTCGATGGTGCAAATGCATGTAAGGAGTCAGAATGCCTGGGCGATGTCATCAGAAATCCTACCATCACACAAACACCTTTACGAAAGGTTTCATCATAGGGCTATGTACGGCTGATTGGTTCCTGCATCGCATCACGATACAACTGTCAGCCGAATTTGGTGACAGTGGTTGGGAGAAGGCAACGTGCGTCGCCTTAGTGGGACTGGTACACGTAGGTGGACACCGAATGCATCAATCACCGCATTCAAGGGCAAGTCATAGCAGCGCCATAATCCACAGCAGACGACATTCGATGTGTACAGGCAGCTACGGACATCCTCATGTCGACACAGACTATGAATTGCAGATTAGCTGAGACAGGTTTGTGCTTTTGCCAGCCATTGTGACAACTGCCATTCACCGCAGCACATCATCATGCAAGGTTGTAGTGGTGCCGTACCAGAAATGCATGGCAGGACGAATGAAAGCATGTCGTATTCAGTGATGAGTCTCGCTGATGTCTCAGCGCCGACAATCGTATTCAGTGATGAGTCTCGCTGCTGTCTCAGCGCCGACGACCGCATTCAGTGATGAGTCTCGCTGCTGTCTCAGCGCCGACAATCGTATTCGGTGATGAGTCTCGCTGCTGTCTCAGCGCCGACGGTCGCATTCAGTGATGAGTCTCGCTGCTGCCTCAGCGCCGACAACAGCATTCGGTGATGAGTCTCGCTGCTGTCTCAGCGCCGACAATCGCATTCAGTGAGAGTCTCGCTGCTGTCTCAGCGCCGACAATCGCCGATCGAGAGTCTGGAGACTGCGTGGTCATCGGGGCTGATCTTGCTGCCATCTGTGAACGTCACACGATTCCTCAGCCTGGTGTCATAGTTTTGGGCGCTATCAGTTTCAACAGTCATTAACCCCTCGTATACATAGTGGTACAATGACAGCATGACGATCTGTCGATGAAGTGCTGCAGCCTGTTTTGTTGCCGTATCGCCATGGTATCCCTAATGCCCAGTTTCAACACGATAACGTCTGCCCCCACACTGCCAACATCAGCAGACAGTGATTGCAAGGTGTCCAGGTGCTGCCTTGGTCAGCTCGATCCCAGACTTCTTCCCAATAGAGAGCGCGTGGGACATCATTGGCAGATGACCTCATGCCTCTGCACGATCCCCTCGCAATGTCGATGAATTAGGACACAGGTCAAAGACGCATGGTCCGCGATACCTCCGGGGACTTTTCCACCCGATACCACGCCGTGTTGCCGAATCCGTTCTAGTCCGTAAAAAATTTTTTTACCACGAACCCCACGTTGAGAACCCCTGCTCTATATCTGCCAATATGTAACGGAGTCTGGTTGCCAGAGGAAAACAATTAACTGTAAATCGAAATGTATTTTGCTAGATTATCAAAAGATTAGTTTTCATTGAATGGCAACTTGATTGCACCGTCACAGTAAACAATTGGTACGTTACGTTCTAATGATTCTAATCAAGTGAATTATAATAGTGTGCTGTAAAATATTTTCCGGAATATATATATTAAAAAAAAATATTATGTGTTAAATTCTAAACTTTATTTTCTGTGAAGGGTAAAGGTTTAAATTTTAACAGTGTTTTGTGCAATATTTGAAATTTCATTGGGGTCCACTTTTTAAGGGGAGCGAGCGAAAAGAGACTTTCCAGAGAAGCGACTCATCAGGCCCTTGACCAGTTGGTCAAGGGGGCAGAGCCAACACCACCTAGAGGAGGAGTTTGACCACCTGGCAGACCAACACCACCAACACTCCTCTAGGTGGTGTTGGCAGAGCCCCCTTGGCAGGATTGGCGGCCAACGCCACAGGGGCAAAGCCCTTAGTATTATATAAACAGTATTCGATAAGGGTCGAACGAGGATGGACACGCGCTTCTTGTAAGTCATTGGTGGTTGAAATTTTCGTGTCCCTGTGATTCCGCTGAAACTTCCCCGATCTGTCCCAAATTTCGTGTGGTGGTCCCACTTTGGTCTAGACGTGTTGGGTTGAGATTAGGTTCCTAGCTGCCGTCGCCTACCTTATAAATATTGTAGTAGGTTAAAAATGGATGGTGAGTTGAAAGCTATGAATGGAGTAGTACGATACTGATAGGAAAAGTCTTCATTGGATGAACTTTACGCGCGAAATTTTGGAAAGGTTAACTAGTACTTAGACAATTCTTGAAAACATAAATATAATATTTTCGGCAGGATTTTTCCCTGGCCTATTTCTTCACATTGCCGCCAATTCTTTCGGAAGCAACTCCGGAAGTCCTTTCTTTTTATTTTTTTTTAGCACGCTTGGGTACTGATCTAAGGACTTCGGAAGCTACTCAACTTTCGGAAGCTTCCTCATCATTGGATTCGTCTCATTTATACAATATATACTGTATATTTTATTATTATTTTCAAATTCTCCGATTTTGCAGTCAGATCTTCAAATTCGTCCCTTAAAGTTATTATTAATAATAATAACTTATTTCATGCAGGGGGTTACGGTAAAGCCAAGGTAAAGATAATTTTGGATATAAATTTAAACGTTCAAGTGGTTCCATAGTTCAAGTTATCCCCATAGTTCAAAACTTAACTTTTCAGAAAAATTTTACCCTTTAAGAAAGCATAACGTACTGGTTATCGTTACAAATGATTTTTCTGATTAATTACTGATTGTCAAACAGGACATTGTTAGAATTGGTGTGCAGTGGCCAGATGCAGTAGATGTAGTTCAGGACAGATATGCTTGGATAACTAAATTGCACGGTCTGGTTGGACCTCCATAGCCCATGGCTGCTTGAGGATGATGATGATGATGTATTATTGCAACTGATACTTCCGATATTAAATGTTCCAACTTCCATATTTTTATAAATAATGAATATCCTCCTTAAGCATCTGTTTGCCACAGAGATCTGATAAGAGCCTCTGAGTTTATACGTCATAGTATCGGTCCGTGAGGTCTGCGAGGATGGAGTGACCTCAGCAGAAAAACAGCACAAGCATCCATGCCTTACCCGAAACTCGAACCCAGGTCCCTTAGATCAGTAGCCAAGCGTGCTAATCATTCGGCCACGGTCAAATGAATATAGTTTCAAGCATGAATTTAGGTAAATAGGCTTGAGATTGTTAATACATTATCAGTTGCATTTTCCCATAGAAAGCTGGAGCGGGGTGTCTCAGTCAGTAGCGTGCCAGGCTCGCAATCTGTTGTTTTCAGGTTCGAGTCCCAGCTGGGTCAGCGTTGAGATTTATCTCCGCAAAACTCCCTGCCCACGGTCAGTAGGGGACACCGATGGGCTTGGAAAGGTCGCCGTCTGTCGGATGGGACGTTAAGCCATGGCCTCGTGTATGAGAGAGCCATACCCTGTGCATGTTAAAGAACACGCTGGATGGCCTTAATGGAAGGCTACCATCTGTCTCCCAACAGCTGTCCCAGTGGGTCCCCTCCCCCAACCTTCTCTGAGCCTTCGGGGTCCATGTGACCTGGCCATTTAGCCCATGGTGTGCAAAAAAAGTGTCGCTCAGAGGTAAAACAACCCAACCATTTTCAATGTACATGTCCACAAGCTGTGTCTGCTTGTGGACATGTACATCGAAAATTTTATCTGCCAATCCCATTCTGCCTTCAGTGAGAAAAAGACACTGATGGGTTTGGAAAGGCTGCTGTCCATCAGATGGGACATTAATCCTTGGCCCCTTGTGCAGGAGTAAATCACACTGGATACCCTTAATGAGAAGCTACCATCTGTACTTCCTCAGTGGATTCAACAGCTGGCCTCATAACCAAGAGATTCCACTTCAGTGAGTGTCGTTGGGTTGTTTTACCTCTGAGCGACATTTTTTTGCACACCATGATCTAAATGGCCAGGTCACATGGACCCCGAAGGCTCAGAGAAGGTTGGGGGAGAGGGGGAGGGGACCCACTGGAACAGCTGTTGGGAGACAGACAGTAGCCTTCCGTCAAGACCATCCAGTGTGTTCTTTAACGTACACAAGGTATGGCTCTCCCGCACACGGGGACACGGCTTAACGTTCCATCCGACGGACGGCGGTCTTTTCAAGTCCATCGATGTCCCCTACTGACCGTGGGCAGGGCGGGGAATTTTGCGAAGATAAATCTCAATGCTTACCCAGCTGGGACTCGAACCTGGGAACTACAGATTACGAACCTGGCGCACTGCCGACTGAGCCATCCTCGCTCCATCAGTGAGTGTCTGGGTCGGTCTCAGTCGGTAGCGCGTCAGATCTATAATCTGCACTTCGCATTTTAGAGTCCTAGCTGTGCCCACATTCAAATTTATCTCCGCTAACTCCCACACTGCTATCGTTGAAAAAAGGAGACACCGATGAAGAGGAAAATTCTGCCGTCCATCAGATGGGACGTTGTGCCGGGACCCCATATGGGAGAACCATACACTATGCACATGTTAAAGTACACTCTCGATGGAATAAAGGGAAGCTTCCATATTTCTCCTAACAGCCTCCCCTTCCTCAACCTTCTCTGAGCCCTTGTCACCTAATCATTTATCCCCACTGTGTGCACAAAAAAAAACGCCGCTTGGAGATGAAAAAAACAACTCGTAGCAACGAACTATACCTTCTGTGAAGACTGACTAAAATTTACCACCTTGCTTAATATATGCTTGTCTCGTGATGAGAACTTTGTCCTCGTTATATGTTCTGTTTATTTATGACTTGCATGAATTGCCTGGTAGTGGGCCAACAGGCTCCAATGCGAGGTGACTCACTTCAAGAGAAATTTAATTTCACCCGAGAAACAAAAGCTAGCAATGTCCGGAACGATTTCTTCAATTTGTCAAGCAACGAAAGCAATTACTTTTTGTACCCACCCAACCTCTAAGTGACTCTCAAGTACAGCCTCGGGGTTTTCATCCCTGCCCAAAGGGAGTTGCTCCCGCTCTCTCCTCTTTACTTACGGTAATTTGGCGGGTGATTTTTGCACGTGCCACCGACTACTTGGCGCCCCTCTGCAAACGATACTTCCCTCTATGGGTGGCACGCGCTGGACGGAAGTGACTCAGGTAGTTGTGGAGAATAGACGTCAGAAGGTTGAATTTGCGAAGACAACAGGATTAGCTGTCTTTCCTTTACCTCAAGCTCGCGAATCGGGACTTCTTTGAAATCAACCGAAAATTCGATTCTTCACCCACTTGACCACACTGCTTGCCTTTATTGTAATCTTGTCTTCGACGATTCTCATGATTCTCTGGAAATGAGTCATTGTCCTGCTCATGAGAGCCACAAATTAAGCAAGCTTTTTACAGTTTCTGCAGGCAGTTGGGTTGTTTTACCTATGAGCGGCATTATTTTTGCACACAATGGGCTAACATTTGGGGTCAAGATGTCTCTGATCCCGAGGCTCAGAGAAGGTTGGGAGAAGGGGACCCACTGGACAGCTGCTAGGAGACAAATCGTAGCCTCCCTTCAAAGTCATCCAGCGTGTTCTTTAATGTGCATAGAGTATGGCTTTCCCCACATGGAGCCACGGCTTAACGTCTCATATGACGGACGGCGGCCTTTCCAATGACATCGGTGTCCTCTTTCTTACCGAGGCAGAGTGAAGGAGTTTTGCACACACTTAAGCTGAATGCTGGCCCAGAGTGTGACTCGAACCTGGAAACTGCAGATTATGAGCATGTCGCGCTACCGTATATGAACCATCTCCACCCCCTTTCCAGGCAGACACATCAAGTGAAGCAGCTAATTTTCGAGAGGTCCAGGATGAAGATTCTTTTGTAGGCCTTCCCAATTCACTCCATTCCTTTCTTGTGTGGGGCAAGGTAGCGCCCAGGCTCGTAATCTGCAGTTCCCAGGTTCGAGCGCCAACTGTGCTAGTGTTGAGATTTATCTCCACTGAACATTGAGCTGTCCCATGGCCGAGTGGTTAGCACACTTGGCTACTGATCTAAGGGACCTGGGTTCGAGCCCCGGGTAAGGCATGGTTGTGTGTGTTGTTTTTCTGCTGAGGTCCTGCCATCCTCTCAGACCTTCTACTGTGTCGTATAAACTGACAGCCTCCTGTCAGACCTCTGTGGCAAGCAGCTGCTTGAAGGGGATATTTATTTTAAACTCCCCATCCGTCTCTCGGTCAGAAAAAAGACACTGATGAGCTTGGAAAGGCCATCGTCTGTCGGATGGGACCTAAAGCCGCGGCACCGTGTGCGGGAGAGCCATACCCTGTGCACGTTAAAGAACACGCTGGATGGCCTTGACGAGAGGCTACCATCTGTCTCCCAACAACTGTTCCAGTGGGTCTCCTTCGCCCCATTTTTATTTCAATTAGCTTTGAGAAACGTCGATGTTTTATAAGATTTCGAAAGAGACTTTCCGACAGGGCCGGACTTTGACCTTCTGAGACCCTAAGCTGGGGTAAGTTTAGAGGCTCCAAAAATTCTAAATTGAAATCAGGGTCGAATGCTAGGAGGGGGAGGGATGCATTCCCCCCAACACAACCGCTTTGAGAATGCTAGTAAGACAAAACATTATTAAACTTGTGTACATTTCACTATTTTCAACAAATCTTTTAAAGATTTTAAAACTAAGGTGGCAATATTATACTGCAAAAGAAATACTCTTGGTCACGTTTAATCTTTTTTCTGGCTCAATTGCGTCACATCCCCACCTCATCCCCCACTTAATTTTTCCTAGATCCTGTCTGGTCGAAATGTAGGTTTTTATTCTGACTGAAGTGAACATAAAAAGCAAATACGAAATAGATGTGGTGGAAACATTATACTAGCATTTAGCATTGGTATACAATGATGACTGTGTACAGATGAGATGAACAATGTTTACATAAGAGATTAATTTAAATAAAAATTCGGGTCACAGTAAAGTTCAAACTTAATTTTCTAAGGTTCCTCATAACCTGTAGCTTAGCTAGCTTAAGCGTCAGTCCAGCCCTGCTTTCCGACTACGGGAAATTTTGTTTACAAAGACTTAAGAAACGGAACCCATGCTTAACTTGGGAGTCTATATTTCTGAAAAGTACATATAAGAACTTCAAGGTTAAATAATACAAGTTTAAAAGATTGATAAAGACAATGTTGTTAAGAATTAAAAGAGTATGACTTTTTTTAGAATGGCTTCAAAGTAGTAACAAATATAGTTTGGAAATAACTAAGATTAACTCTCCTGTAAATTTGCATAGGATTGCATTGTTCAGAGTTATATTTATGAAAATAGTATTAAATACTCTAGCCTTCGTAATTATTAAATATTATTTATTTTATAGATCTGTTTTCTACATCATTGCTTTATGAAATTAAATTGGCAACTAAGAAAAGTCTTCTAAGATTGACTAATTCATAATTCTATATATATTTTATCATCTTGATAAAAATATTAACAGATATAATTTACATTTTTTGCTTAAAAAAGAAATCCTCTCCTCGACGATAATCAGTGCGTGATTGAATGTTTTCGAAAGTAACCCGATTCAATAACAAATGCTATTAAGTACCATTTATTCGTGTCTACAGAAGGTGCCATACATCAAATCAAATCATTTAACACAAAGAAATGTCAGCCTATTGACAATACTCGCAGTTCCGAGATCCCCGAAGACGAAGGGACAACTGTGGCCCATCCTTCTCACAAACGGCCGAGTATAGAACTACGTTATAAGGCTATGTCACGCCTCAGGTTACTTGCCGAAAGCATGTGCAGCCAACGTGCCGTACGTCATGGGGAGACTGTCGAATTCAATAAGACACCAACCAGGTGGCAAAGCAGGGGCATCTTTTGCGGGTATAAAAAAAGATTCACCCCAGTTTCCTTCCGTCGCCTGAGTACCTCACACTGAGATGAACTGTGCACTGCGTGGCACTGCCCTCCCATTGAATGCTAGACTCTGCTATTGCCCAGTGGTAGGTCTCAGTGAAGCTGGCAACCCCCTGCTTAACTGCTGTCAAAGCGTGAACGGGAGTCGACAAAAAAAAAAGCACCTCTGTCATATTTTTACTGCCAATGATGTTCGTTTTCTTTACGAAGCATGAAAAATGGTCCTCTCTGATAAATGTTGCTTATTTGAACGCTTGCATCAAAAGCCTTTGTACTTAATCGGAGACCTTTATTAGCCGTTGTAATGGCTCTGGCGTACTGCTTTGAAGGATTCACGTGAGGCGCGAGATCTTCACAATTGTAGTTCACGAAAGAAGAAGGCGTTTGTTGACAAGGCGGAGAAAAGCGTGTTGCCAGATTGGAATGCAGCTTTTTTTTTTGCAATTTTAAAACGATGACGATTATGTAGAGAGTTGCGGATTGCTTGATATCAATAGGTTATGCATTATGGGTTATTTCATTTATTTCAGTGGTATAAAAACATTTTCGCTAGTAGAACCAAAAAAAAAATGTTTTATGTTATCACTCAATAACGAAAATGTCTGCATAAGAAACATATGACTGCTAATATTTTTTTTTTGTAAATTTCGTTAATGAAACAACTTCCACAGAAACAGAGAAAATGTTAACAGAACAGAAAATGTTAACTTAAATATAGCTCCTTGCAAAGAGGACTACTAAAATCAAAAAAATTGGATTATATCTCTAGTTCTTTTTCTGCTCTTCATTTATTGGCTACTTTGCAATTTGAATCTAAACATTTTAGTGGAGAAATTCGACGCTACAGAAGTTCTTGTCATCAACAGCCAAGTACATCTTGCGTTCAGCATGAGTGTAATGTCTGTATCACGGAGGTATGAATGACAGGAGACGCCCTAACGCGCTTTCCCTGTCCAAGGAAAATGATGCTGACGCAGCAGGGCGGTAGCCATATTGTTGCATTCAAAACAAACCGTCTGCCGCTGCAATCAAGCCTACTTTTCACGTGCTATACTTAGTTTTACTGTGCGTTATATAGGGGAAGATTATTTTTTTACGACTAAGGGAAAGCCCATTTAAGCTATTTGGAATTTATATTGTTTTTTTAATGCAATGAATATTTCCATACAGAATTACTGTATAGCAGAACTATTTACGTATTTCGTTGAATACGACAAAAACAAACAATTACCAGATTTTGAAAGTTTATTTATACTGCACTGATAATAGCAGAAAACATTTTATGGATAAAACACTAAACATTATATGCAATAGCAGCATTTAAACTGCAAAAAATCACATTTGTAAGATTCAGAAAAGCCTGCAGAAGGAATTCTCAAATAAGTGTAACCTAAAATCAATCAATCAATATAAGAAGTACATCTTCACATTTATCACTGAGTACAATCCGAAGAAAATAAAAAAAAAAAATCTGGTGAAGAATCGAAGTTTGTAACTCGAAATAAAACCGATTTCATAGCGGCGTAATTTCAACACGAAGTTGCTTGTATCATTATATAATTATTTAAACTTTTATAAAAATGACAAACTTACCGATGAAAGGTAATTCCTGGTATCTTTTTTGAAGGGCGATTCGTTCAGCCGTAAGCTGAACAGGCTGCCATAATACAAATGCGAAAAAAATTAAATTTTTATAGTGCAACACTTCGTTACTCACCTATAATACTGATCAATGTTTTGAATAGAACAACATGGCTGCCGCGCAGACGCCGAAGCATCATTTTCAAGTGCTTAGGGCTCCTCCTGTTATCTTCCTACCTCCATGGTCTGTATTCATGACTTTTATACGTTACGTTTTATACATGACAATTTATACGTTACGTTCTATCAAATGTAAGAACCATTCCGTAAGGAGGAACTTCGTCTCTTCAAGATTTTCCCGTCCAATAACTACACCCTTTACGGGAAGCCAAGCCTCCAATTCAATTTGTCGTGCTATGTCGAGTTTTCATTATCTATAGGCCATTGCCAATCACATCGAAGGTGTTCTAGAGTAGAGGTTCTCAACGTGGGGTATGCGGTAAAATTTTTGGGGGTACGCCGTGAGAGCTCAAAGGTCGCTAGATATATGTTATATATATATATATGTTTTATTTTATTCCCATTGTTATACTGTAACTCTAGTTTTATCTATCTATACAAGGGATACGCCAGTTACATACACATTTCCAGGGGGTACGCCACTGCTCCAGAGAATCACATTCCAGTACAATGTGCATGATTGTCTCAATGGCATTAGACATAGATTATATTTTTCAGAACAATTTAGGAATTTACTGAGTCATTTATTGGTTTTTAAAGAACCAACTCTAGCTTTACATAGAAGTGAAATACCAATGCGATTATCCATTAAGTTTCTTTGGTATACAGTTTTCCTTACCATAGACTTGCCTTAAGGTAAGAATCTTGGTTACTTCTCTTCTCCATATATCATGTGAAGATCCCTTTACATCTTCAATAATTCTATTTTTCCATCCCACGGCAATTTTAGAATTCCAAGAACCTGATTTAGGATCGAATTTTCTATCAACTGCTAGAGTTCTTCTAAACCACGCAGAATTACGTACCACTCTACAATATTCAAACACTTTTCTGGCTATTCTGTTTTCATTCATATTGTGAAGGCGACCTAAAAAAAGAAGTTTGGTTTTTGCTTTCAAAAGTGCTCCAACCTAATATTTCACTTTGAATCGTTACGTTAGGAGTTAACTAGTTTGCTCTAAGTGCAAACTCACCAATCTGGATCTGTGACGCTTCAGAAACTTTTCTCAGGTTTGAAGAGAATGAAAGGGCACTAAAGCCATAGGTGATAGCTGGTACAGCAACATATTTCCACAATATTCTGGTCACTCATACCTATTACACCGAAGTGCCATTGAATTAGTGATAGGAGACGTTATCCAAATTCAGTACTGCAAGTTCCGCATTTGCGCGCATGCGTGGCTGAAACTCTGGTCATATATAGCTGTTAGATTAGGCTTCCCCAAGCATTCACCGCATCATCTCAATCATTATAAATGGAAGACTTCGCAAAGACCATTCTTGCTTGCAGCTAATAACCTAATGACAGCCTCTAAGATCCCTGACGACAAGCCCTCTTCCAGAAAGTTAAATCACTCTCCTTGGTCTACTCCTCAGATACTGATTGCAACTAATAAGTTCCCGTTTCAACACTCCTTTGATAATCATCTTCGTGCTATTTTGCATGATTTCAATCTGATCCGAAGTAATCAATGGCATAAGAGCATAATTATTGGAACAGACGCATCCAAATCCCTCAATGGCGTTGGATTAGGCATCACATGTCCACAATTACAAGTGAATGTGGCTATCAGTCGTCATCATATTTTCTCCACTTTCAGCGCGGAAGCTGAAGCTATTCGAATTGCTTTAAAACGATACTCAACCGAAGCTAAAGACTACATCATTTTAACCGACAGCAAAGCGGTTCTCTCCGGACCACTCAATATCTCCTCTCAATCTCATTCTGTAATTCTAGCTCTCCATAACCAAATTATGGAAACGTCTAGGATTGTTACCAGTATACAATTTATCTGGGTTCCTGGACATCATGGTATCGACATCAATGAAGAGGCAGACAGACAAGCTAAAATTGGAGCTTCAATTCCTCAAGCAGCTAGTCCTTCCCCTTTTTATTTAGAAGATGCTTTAGCAGCTGCTTCCAAATATATTCGCCGAACTCTAGAATCTGAGTGGAATTCTTCAAATTATGGCACACGATTATCACATCTCCAGAGATTTCAACCCAAAAGGACGATCAGGTAAACCTCACGTTCCTCAGAAACACTCATTTCTCGTCTTCGAGGTGAGGTTGCTCCTCTCAACCCATTTCCTTTTCAGATGTAAACTTTCCGGGACACTTCTTTGTCCTTTCTGCCAAGACGTTGAATCTACTTTTCACTATATTATTCAATGCAATCATTATGAACTGGAACAACAGAATATGTACCTTTCCTATAGAAAAAATAACAATTTTTCTTATGCTCCCTGGTCTCTTAGTGATATTCTTGCTCTCCAAAATCATGCTCTGGTTCTTTCTCTGGAAACTTTCATTTTTGCCTCTGGACGATTTTCAATGTTTTTTCCTCATCAGACATCATTTCTAATTGTCTCATTAGACATCTTTTCTAATTGTCTTTTCTTTACCTAGGGATAAAAGGCATATAGGCCAAAATTACCAGTTTTTTGGTCCGCTTCACGTGGACACTCACTCACTCACTTCCCAAGCATTCGTCGTGAAAAGCGTAATGAGGAATGCGCGAGATTTAGATGCATTTGACAGAGGGGAGATCGTAGGTGTCCGACGGATGGGACACTCGATCTCCGAAATTGTCAACGAACTTGGATTTTCTCGTACGATAGTTTCTAGAGTGTTCCGGGAATATGAAATTCCGGCAAAAAACAAGTACCCGGACAAACTGCAAAGGACAACCAACCTTGAACGATCGTGGGCTTCGCCGTCTGATCCGCATCGTACCAGACATTATCTGAAATCACCTCCTATCTGAACGCGGGTTCCAGCCGTTCAACGCTCACTTCATCGTCTCTGCTTCGGGAATCGCCGACCTACGAGAGTCCACTTCTAACGGCACGATACCGGGCTCAATGCCTTTCCTGGACATCGAAATTCGACCATCGAAAATTGTCAACGGATAGTCTGGAGTGATGAATCCCGATTTAAACTTAATCACGCTGATGGGAGACTGAGTGTATGAGCCATGGAGCCATGGATCCTGCATGTCAGGTCGGAACAGTACAAGCTGGTGGTGGCTCAGTGATGGCTTGGGGTATCTTCAGTTGGTCGTCTATGGGACCTTTGGGACGTGTACCGACGACTCTAAATGCATTTCGATACGATACGTAAAGCTCATGGTGATCATTTACACCCATTTATGGCCATCATGCATCCCAATGGAGATGGCGTCTACCAGCAAAACAACTGTTCATATCACAGGTGCAGAGGGGAGTGGAGGGGAGGGGGGGGGGCTCAGTCGTTAGCGCCAGGCTCCTAATCTGTAGTTCCTAGGTTCGAGTCCCAGCTGCGTCAGCGTTGAGATTTATCTCCACAAAATTCCCAGCTGTCCCCATGGTCAGTAGGGGACACCGATGGGCTTGGAAAGGTCGCCGCCCGTCTAATGGGACGTTAGGCCGTGGCCCCCGTGTGCGGGAAAGCCATACCCTGTGCATGTTAAAGAACACTCTGGATGGCCTTGTCGGGAGGCTACCATCTGTCTCCCAAAAGCTGTCCCAGTGGATCCCCTCCCCCAACCTTCTCTGAGTTTTCGGGGTCCATGTGACCTGGCCATTTAGCCTACGGTGTGCAAAAAAGTGCCGCTCAGAGGTAAAACAACCCAACCCACAGGTCCAAGTTGGCTACTGCATGGTTACAGGAGCATCCTGCTGACTTTGAAATAATGAATTGGCCACCTAGAAGCCCAGATTTAAATCCCATTGAAAATATTTAGGATACCGTCGAACAGATTGTTCGGGCTCATGTCCCATCAGCGACGACCTTGAGAGAATTGTGGACAGCCTGGAGGATGCATGGGTCGCCATACCTGTGGAACATTTACGCAAGCTTTTGGAGTTCTTGCCTTGTCGTATGGCGGCGGTTATCAGGGCCAGAGGGGGTCCAACACGTTACTAGTTTGCTATCTTTAATTCAATGGCACTTCAGTGTATAAGAGAACATAGCTTTGTTTTTTATAATACCAATGCACCGACAATTTTTTTTCCTGATAATATCTTCATGAATATTCAGCAAATTTGTTTCTTTACTGAAGGTAATGCCCAGATATAAAGCCGAGTCCACTCTACAGATTCGATGGGTTGGGTTGTTTTACCTCTGAGCGGCACTTTTTTGCACACCATGGGCTAAATGGCCAGGTCACATGGACCCCGAAGGCTCAGAGAAGGTTGGGGGAGGGGACCCACTGGAACAGCTGTTGGGAGACAGATGGTAGCCTCCCGTCAAGGCCATCCAGCATGTTCTTTAACGTGCACAGGGTATGGCTCTCCCGCACACGGGGCCACGGCTTAACGTCCCATCCGACGGACGGCGGCCTTTCCAAGGCCATCGGTGTCCCCTACTGACCGTGGGCAGAGCGGGGAATTTTGCGGAGATAAATCTCAACGCTGACCCAGCTGGGACTCGAACCTGGGAACTACAGATTACGAGCCTGGCGAGCTACCGACTGAGCCACCCCGCCCACAGATTCGATGATTTCCAAACTTGACATCAGGTATATGTTCCTTGCAATTCCAAGATATCAGCATACATTTCTAGAGCTAAAATTAATTTTAGAGTTCACGCCCAAATCATTCAAAATATTTAATAAATTCTCCATTCCATCTCTATCTTCAGCGAAAATCATAGCATAATCAAATCATAGCATAATCAGCAAAGAACAAACCTTGAATTTTGTATTTTTGAGTCCCTTTTACAAAATCATGAATATTAAATCCGTCATTGCATTCTTTTAGTCTGTCTTCAAGTAGATTAATAAAAGTAAGGAAAATAATAGGAGAGAGAGGGCATCCTTGTTTTAATCCTAAATTTGTGATAATTTCCTTAGTCTTGTTGTCTTCGAATTCATAAGTATACTTGCATTTATCTATTGCCTACAGCCTTTTCAGAATAGAAATGAAGTCCTCTCTTATACCCAATATTCTGAATCTATCCCAAAGGATCTCTCTATCTAGTGTATCATAAACCTTTTCTTTGTCCAAAAACAATACAAGTAGGGATCGGATTTCGCAATTAGAAATTTCAATTAAGTGTGAAAGAATAAATAAATTATCTTCTTCTCGTCGGTCATTTCGAAATCCCTGCTGCATCTCTTCCAGTTTACTGTTGTCTTCAAGTCATACTTGCATTCTCTGCTTTAGCACCATCATGTACAATTTATATAAGCAGCTAGTGACAGCAATAGGGCGATAGTTATCAAGATTTCTCTTATCCTTGCCCTTAAAATAATAAAAAATAAATACCCCCTCAAGCAGCTGCTTGCCACAGAGGTCTGACAGGAGCCTATCAGTTTATATGCCATAGTAGAAGGTCTGAGAGGATGGCAGGACCTCAGCAGAAAAACGACACATACATCCATGCCTTAACCCGGGGCTCGAACCCAGGTCCCTTAGATCAGCAGCCAAGCGCGCTAACCACTCGGCCATGGGACGGCTTGCCCTTAAACACTAGTTTAATTCTGATGACATACCAATCTGAAGGATAATCATTGTCAAAAAAGTCATTGAATTAGAATTCTCTTCCTTTAACACCTAGGGACTTGATCAATTCTGTAGGTATGCCATCCATATCAACTGCTTTAACTCATCGGAGGCTTTTGATAGCATGATTCAGTTCTTCCTTAGTAATCGCAGTCGCAATCGTGTCTATTATTTTGATTCTGGGGAATTTCTGGACCTTGGACATTTTGGGGATTTTTCCTGTGCAAATTTTCAGCCCAAATATTTAAGGCACTTTCTATGTCATAAGATTAATAGCCAGTGCTGCCACACTGACTTGACATAATTCTATACAAAAGTAATTAAACCTAACGCTGTTATGCAATCGAGGTAAATATAATAGTTCGGTTAAAATTTTCTGAAATTTTAGAAATAGCCGACGGATTCCCTTTACTATTTTAGCTGACCACTGATATCCAGAAACTGGCATGGACTAACGAAAAAAAGTAGAGCAACTTTTTCACGTAATGCAACAGTGTTCAGCAATTTTCCGAAATTGTTATAAAAATAACAATTTCACCGATTTGTCATCAAACTGAGGTTAGGTTGTAATGTTTTAACAATGAGTTTCTCAAGCATAGTGCTGGATCAGCATGATGGACTGAAAAATTACCATCTTCCTACATTTTGACAAGTCCAGTGACCATGGACTTGTCCTTTATTGCTTTCGTTCATATCTCCTGTTAGCAAAGATCCTACTCGGAGCGACAAATTTTTTTCCTGTTTTTATCCTAGCGTGCTAAACTGTTAATCCCCTATATGTTGTTGCTGTTATTTTCGCTGTGGCCTTCTTTTCCCGGTTCTATTTACAAATGTTTATCACACAATTCTCAAGAGCTGACATGCCTAAGCAACAAATGGGTTGGCCTTCAGTACACGACATTTCATTAGCATGTTCTCTGGTTTACACGCGTCTACAGCCATAAGAGTAAAATTCTGGTTGCTGACATATCGCGGCGTGTACTTAGACATGCATGGCTACCCTCGCGCATACACGAGCACGCCCTCCATATGGCACAGCAGGAAGCCAAAGGAAAGGCATCACGTGGACTGCTGGTTGGGCAAAAGTTATTTTCTGCAGAGTAGTCGTCCCGTGGCCGAGTGGTTAGCACGCTTGGCTTGTGATCTAAGGGACCTGGGTTCGAGCCCCAGGTAAGGCATGGATGTTTGTGTTGTTTTTCTGCTGAGGTCCTGCCATCCTCTCAGACCTTCTACTTTGGCATATAAACTGACAGGCTCCTGTCAGACCTCTGTGGCAAGCAGCTGCTTGAGGGGGTATTTTTTTTTATACAGCAGTTTGGGAAGAGTGTTAGAAGTGAAATCGAAATGTAAAGAGTCGATAGGAGATCATTGAATGAGTAGTAGATATCATTTGAGACGAAATCTATAATGTTCGTCAACAAGGATCAAATGCGAGTTAAATTTCCTCGAACCCGAATACAGCACAGAACGTATTTATATAAGCTGAATGCTAGGGAAGTGGTTTCCACATTTTTTCTTTTGTCACGCCCACCTTGTCTTATAAAAAATATCTTGCGGCCCTTTATATTCCCATGGCCGAGTGGTTAGCGCGCTTGGCTACTGATCTAAGGGACCTGGGTTCGAGCCCCGGGTAAGGCATGGCTGTTTGTGTCGTTTTTCTGCTGAGGTCCTGCCATCCTCTCAGACCTTCTACTATGGCATAAAAACTGACAGGCTCCAGTCAGACCTCTGTGGCAAGCAGCTGCTTGAGGGGGTATTTATTTTTTTTTTATTTTTATTATTTATATTTCCAAAACTTATATTTCTACCCTGCTAAAAAAAAACTCGACAATTTTGCTGCATTGTCTCTTAAATCTTTCAGTAAAGCACACTGTACATGAGTTGGAAAAGAAAAATTACACAAAATATATTCAGAATTGAAAGAAGTTGCTGTTAGATATTCAAATTTCCAATGCTTTTTAGATACTGAACAAATCCAGATTTGATTCAAATTTTTATTTTCATTCACATTTTTTTCACAAAACGTTTATTTTACAAGTTATAGAATAGGAAATTAGCTTCCCATTCACATCACGAGTTGAGATGGTCATAATTCAATAGCCCCCGAATGCAAATTACGTGGCGTATTGACAATGGTGGCTCGGACCAAAAATATTTGGTGGGCACTTTGGCTGGCGCCGACAGGACCCGGATGTATATTTTAAAAAAATTTCTTTCGGGGGAAATATCTTATACTATTCCCGGATCAAGACAAAAAAAAAAAATGGGGGGAAAGCAATCCGAGTGAAAGAGGACGTGGTGGTGGTGGTGTGTATGTGTGTGTGTGGGGGGGGGGGGTTCAAGATTGAAATTATTAGGAGAGTTTTGACCTCGTGCTTAATAGAGGACCGGTAGTGTTAGTCTATCGCCGTCCCGTGGCCGAGTGGTTAGCGCACTTAGTTAATGATCTAAGGGACCTGGGTTCGAGCCCCGGTGGGCGGGGGTGGCTCAGTCGGTAGCGCGCCAGGCTCGTAATCTGTAGTTCCCAGGTTCGAGTCCCAGCTGGGTCAGCGTTGAGATTTATCTCCTCAAAATTCCCCGCCCTGCCCACGGTCAGTAGGGGACACCGATGGGCTTGGAAAGGCCGCCGTCCGTCGGATGGGACGTTAAGCCGTGGCCCCGTGTGCGGGAGAGCCATACCCTGTGCACGTTAAAGAACACGCTGGATGGCCTTGACGGGAGGCTACCATCTGTCTCCCAACAGCTGTTCCAGTGGGTCCCCTCCCCCAACCTTCTCTGAGCCTTCGGGGTCCATGTGACCTGGCCATTTAGCCCATGGTGTGCAAAAAAGTGCCTCTCAGAGGTAAAACAACCCAACAAACAACTCGAGCCCCGGTTAAGGCATGGATGTTCGTATTGTTTTTCTGCTGAGGTCCTGCCAACCTCACAAACCTTCTACTATGGCATATAAACTGACAGGCTACTGTCAGACCTCTGTGGCAAGCAGCTGCTTGAGGGGGTATTTATTTTCTTTTATTAGTGTTAGTCAAAAAATCCAGCTCTATTTTTGACATCATGTCATTTGGGGACTTAGTGTAATATAAACGATCGTAGGGAAGTGTTCGAGAAATCGTGATAAATCGAACAACCAATCTTGTTAGTCAAAAATCAAAACTATTTTAAAAACCATGATAAACGGAACTCGTGCTAATAGAATTCGTGTTAGTTGGGAACTGTGTGTGTATTTAATCTGATATGGGAAACATTGTCTTATACTTCTGGAAGAGCTCGTGGACGTTTTCGTCACTTCAAAATTCATCGTGTTCGAAAGTAGCTAATTTCGGGAAAAAGTTTTTTCAAAGGGCATAGTGGAAATTCTGCAGAGGAAGTAAATTTTCAACAATTTTTGCTTCCAAAAAAAAAAAAATTCGACATCGTCCCCTTTTTATGAATACAAATAAAAAATAAAAATAAATACCCCCTCATTTGGATTGGATTGGATTGTTTTACCTCTGAGCGGCACTTTTTTGCACACCATGGGCTAAATGGCCAGGCCACAAAGACCCCGAAGGCTCAGAGAAGGTTGGGGGAGGGGACCCACAGCTGTTGGGAGACAGATGGTAGCCTCCCGTCAAGGCCATCCAGCGTGTTCTTTAATGTGCACAGGGTATGGCTCTCCCGCACACGGGGCCACGGCTTAACGTCCCATCCGACGGACGGCGGCCTTTTCAAGCCCATCGGTGTCCCATACTGACCGTGGGCAGGGCGGGGAATAAATACCCCCTCAAGCAGCTGCTTGCCACAGAGATCTGACAGGAGCCTGTCAGTTTATATGCCACAGTAGAAGATCTGAGAGGATGGCAGGACCTCAGCAGAAAAACAACATACACATCCATACCTTATCCGGGGCTTGAATCCAGGTCCCTTAGATCAGTAGCCAAGCGCGCTAACCACTCGGCCATATGAATACAGCAGCTCAAAAAAGTATCCGAACGCTATGGTTGTTTACAGAATTAAGAAAAAATATCTGGCAACGATTTATTTTTAGAAATGAGTGATCTGGCAACCTTACACAAAGTCGAGAAAAAAATCCACGTGACACGAAGGTTGCCGGATCACTAATTTCTAAAAAAAATCGTTGCCAGATATTTTTTCTGGATTCTGTAATCAACCATAGCGTTCGGATACTTTTTTGAGCGACTGTACACTACGTATAAAACCCTGTACTTGAATTATAGCAGAGTCAACAGCGTAGAATTTGTAAATAGTGGCCGTGTCTGAAAACACAGATGCGAAATATTTGTTTTGGATATGCGAATTCCCTTTTTCTGAAAACGGAATTGTGCAGTTTCTTTAGGAAATGTTTGATTTGACATGGAAAGAGTTCTTAAAATTTTATATATAAAAATGCAACAGTTTTGTGTACCTTTTTTTATCCTGGATAACATTTATGATACATATATTTTTAAACAGCACTCAACAGCTTGCAGCCGCATCCCATTCACACTTCTAATTACTTTCTCCTCAGGCAGCCATTTTCGGCTAGAATTTCTCCCTCTTTTGACGCAACAGACTTCTCCCGTCTTTTCGAACTCGTCTCACGTGGCAAAGCATCGGCAATCGAACACGGACCGTGGCGATCCCATGCCGCCGCGACCCCTCGCTCGTGAGTGCGGCCTGCCAAGTGAGCAGGGGACGTCGGATCCAAAGTGACGGACTCCTTCGAGCGAGCCCGATGTTCGCGTCACCCCACAATGGATGACAAAGCGGTCGGGTGAAGTGTCTGTGAAAGTCCATTTTCCACTTGATTTCGCCTCTGAGAGTCCTCCTCTTCTGCTCTTTCCTTCGCTCTGCTGTTTGCCAAGTAAACGACCGAGAGACAGGAGGGTGAAGAGAGACGTACACGTTCATTCATTGCGAAGCACGCGTTGCAGTTTACGTTGGAAAAGAACCTGTGAAATTTGCTCGTGTTTTGGGCGTTCTGTCCTGTACTAGGTTGCGTTGTTTTACCTCTGAGAGGCACTTTTTGCACACAATGGGCTAAATGGCCAGGTCACAAGGATCCCAAGGGCTCAAAAAAGGTTTGGAGGAGGGGACCCACTGAACAGTTGCTAGGAGACAAATGGTAGTCTCCCGTCAAGGCCATCCAGCGTGTTCTTTAACGTTCATATGGTATAGCTGTCCAGCACAGAGTGCCAACCGACGGACGACAGTCTTTCCAAGTCCATCGGTCTCCCCTTCTAACCGAGGTTGGGCGGTAGCACTGTCCTCTATTAGGTTTGTTCGTAAGCATTAGTTTCCGATTAAATTTTCCACTACAGCTTTTTTTCGCATAAAAAACAAACACACTAAGACTGAATAATCCCATTAAAGACATTTGTTAAAAACGCATATCAGTAAACACAGGAAACCTTTTATCCGCATATATAAAATCAACTAGTAAACTCATTAAAGACAACATTTTGGAAACAACGCATATTGATCAACACGAAATCTTGTATCTGTACTTAGGACGGAAGTCGCTCAATCTGTAGCAATCCCACTCATGGCAAAAACCAAATTTTTTCTTTTCAGCTCATTATTTCATGAGTTGCATGTTCATTATTTTGTATCTAGAAATATTTCTCTCTCAGTGGCGTGTATCCACAAAATTCAATGGGGCGGAGGGGGCGGAATTCTAATATTCGAGTCCAATAGAATTTTTAACATACTCGAATTTATGATTTTTTTTTTCACACAATGAGTTAAATGACCAGGTCATAAGACCCCCTACGGCTCAGAGAAGGTTGGAGAAAGGAGACCCACTGACAACTGTTAGGAGACAGATGGTAGCTTCCTGTCAAGGTCATCTAGCTTGTTCTTTAAAGTACACAGGGTATGGCTCTCTCCTGCATCAGAGATCACGGCTTAACATCCCATTCGACGGACGGTGGGCTTTACAGACCCAACACTGCCCCCTTACTGACAGAGGTCGGTTTGGGTGTTTAGCGGGAAAAAATCTCAACGTTCCCACTTGGGACCCTACTGAGAGGTTACGAGCCTGCCACGCTATCGACTGAGCCAATTTAAAAAATTCTTTGGAGGACTTAAAAATATATTTTCCAAGGCAGTCCCCAACAGCCTTGGAAAATAAATGTTTAAGTCCTCCAGGGGGGGGGGGGGATTTCCCCATTTTCTCCTCCCCATGAATACGATCTTGACCTCTCTGTTTTTGATAACTAAATTAACTGTAGTTCACCATTCATCTGAATATTATGTGAGCACACAGTATTGATTTGCTGTGTGTACTTGTAATTGAAACACCCTTATAGTTGGGGCGGGGGTGGCTCAGTCGGTAGCGCGCCAGGCTCGAAATCTGCAGTTCCTAGGTTCGAGTCCCATCTGGGTCAGCTTATTTCTGCAAAACTGTCCGCCCTGCCCACCCGTCATTAGGGGACACCGATGGGCTTGGAAAAGCCGCCGTCCGTCGAATGGGACGTTAAGCCGTGGCCCCGTGTGCGGGAGAGCCATACCCTGTGCACGTTAAAGAACACGCTAGATGGCCTTGACCATCTGTCTCTCAACAGCTGTTCCAGGGGTCCCCTCCCCCAACCTTCTCTAAGCCTTCGGGGTCCTTGTGACCTGGTCATTTAGCCAATGGTGTGCAAAAAAAGTATCGCTCAAAGGTAAAACAACCCAATATAGTTTAAATAAAAGGGTTGGGTTGCACTGCTTTTAAAAGTTCCTGCATTACTTACAAAAACTCCCAAAGTTATACATATAACCTAAAAAAGAATGATTTCTTCCTGCCAAAAAAATTATTCCTCACAGCGGGAAAAAATATGTAACCATAAAACATCCACCCAGACCACGACAACTTTCTTTAACATCAGTAAGCAGGTTGAACCTAAAAGCATTAGCATGAGGGTCGCCCTTGAGTACGCTTTCAAGGAGGAGGAGTTGGTCAACATGATGTCATAGAGGCGGTGTTCGTGGAGGTTGCGTTGCGGCCTCAGAGCTATAATTAGGACAAAGATCGATGGAGCCAGGCAGAAGAAAAAGCACCACTTCAAGGAAAAAAAAACGAGAAAAAAATGGAAGATTTGAGCAAATTTTGTACACAACAGAGGCCTTCGAGGGAGCAATATCGGGGGCCGGTCCACTTAAGATTTGGGATATGTTATTCGAAAACAGTTTCCTGTTATAGGGATCGGTCTAGTGCAGACATTTGTTTCTGATATTTGGCTTTAAAAAAAAGAAACATTTTTCAATATTTGAGACTATTTTGTTTCCGGTGTGAAAAATGCTGTAATCGATACTCAGCGGTGAGGATATAGTTTTGTAATATATATATCGTTTCATTTTTGTGCTATTACAATTTCCACGAAGGCGCCTAATCTGCTCTACTTTTCATCAGGTATCGACTATGGTATCAAATTATAGGTATCGACTATGGACATCAGGTATTAAGCCCGGATCTGTAAAAAAACAGGGGGGGGGGGGCGTAGAGTCAAAATGAACCGGAACGCCGATCCGGTATAAAAAATTTTCCTACCTTTTAGTGGTTTTAAAAAAATTGTTTGAAACATTTATGAGCAATATATATACTAGCTGCTTGAGGGGGATGTTTTTTTTATATATATATATTTTCGTCTCCGTTCCGTTATTAGCATTCTCAAAGGAGGAGGGAAGGTTAGCAAGATCCGGTCCTGAGTGTTTAAATATTTTTTAAATATTCCTTTCACTGAAGAATGCAATATATATGATTTTGTGATATTTCGAGTAAGTACTTTTTAGTAATAGAAATTTGAGACAAAAGGGGTGAATTTTTTTTAAAGAGCGAAAATGACTAAATTCACAGTGCTCTCTATAATTGCATAATATTTCACTTGTGTGTGTGGAGGGGATCATTGTGTGCAGAAAAAAGTGCCTCTCAGATGTAAAACAACCCAGACCTCATTCACGTTGCTTTTCGTGATCTTATTCCAGGTTGCGTCATTTTTTTCGATAGCCATTTTTATTATGTAAATCCTTCCACAATTATTTGATCGAAGGTTTGTTTTCTTCTCCAGAATCTCAGACAAGACATCCCATGACCAATTGAAAATGAAAAGTCTTGAAAATAGCTAACACTCCCTGACGCATAGGCTACAAGATAGAAGTAAGTATTGGAAGTAACAAATATTATCGGCATAATCTTCGACATTGTCAGGGTGTCCAGGGGTTTGTCGAGGACAAGCACTGTTTCATTATCGAGATTGTTTTCTGCACAGTATGACTTATTGAAGGGTGAGAAATGAACTGTAACATAACTAGTGAAATTTTTTCTTATTTACCCAGGCCTTGGGGCGGGGGTGGCTCAGTCGGTAGCGCGTCAGGCTCGTAATCTGTAGTTCCCAGGTTCGAGTCCCAGCTGGGTCAGCGTTGAAATTTATCTCCGCAAAATTCCCCGCCCTGCCCACGTCAGTAGGGGACACCGATGGGCTTGGAAAAGGCTGCCGTCCGTCGGATGGGACGTTAAGCCGTGTCCCCGTGTGCGGGAGAGCCATACCCTGTGCACGTTAAAGAACACGCTAGATGGCCTTGACGGGAGGCTACCATCTGTCTCCCAACAGCTGTTCCAGTGGGTCCCCTCCCTCAACCTTCTCTGAGCCTTCGGGGTCTATGTGACCTCGCCATTTAGTCCATTGTGTGCAAAAAAAGTGCCGCTATGGTAAACGAGTTTCACATCGCCTTCAAGATTGCAGTCGAAAGAGAAAGGTTTGTCGTTTCTTGGACGCTTTAAAGCCCGATGCCTTCATCTCAGGCAATAAAAGAGCGATACCGTATTTTCTTCTGAAATAAGCCAGTCTCATCTACATTGAATACCGTATCGATTAAGTTCTAGGTTTTTTAATAAATCCTGCTGGAAAAAGCTTGCCACATCTGCATCAGCGATAGCATTTTCTCCTCTTTTACGACTGTTAAAATTAGCACGGATTTTGGACTTCTCGAACCACACGTGAGTTGCTTTAAAGTCAATATCTTCTGTGGTACAGACATGCCATCATCCCCAAGCCCATGGTGTGCAATAAAGTGCCGTTCAGAGGTAAAACAACCCAACTGAAATCTTCCCAAAGCTTCTTCTTAAGGACTTCGAACAACGCAAGACTTTTTTCTCTTAGAAAATGAGAAAGCTTAAAAAATATTTTCTCTTGGAAAATGAGAAAGCTTAAAAAAAAATATTTTCGTCATTATTGATGTCGATCCATTGGCTTAACAGTCTCTCCATAATTGCTTCTCTGTTCTTTTGACATTCAATTCACTTCTGTTCCACTAGAGCATCTGCTTATCAGCTCTCAGTATGATTTTTTTTCTCTGTGGAAAAATATCGTACGCACAGTTGCAGACGCCAATCGCGTGGCGAGGTATATAACTATTAACTTTTCACCGCGTTCAATCCATTTCAATACTTCTAATTTCACTAAGGGAAGAGTTTGTGGGGCATATGGCAGTACAATTTTGCGAGGTTCCTCTTTGGAGAAAAAAATAGAAAATCGAACTGAAAAAAAATCGAAACTGAAAACTGTTTTCATATTAAATGTGAATTGGGAAAATTTGGTAGAAACTTAATTTAGTTGGATAATTTTTATTTCAATTACATTGTGTTCATTCTTAAACAAAATTCTGCATTAATAATTAAAATTGTAATTTGTATTCAAGTCCATTATAGCTGGCTAGCTCTTTTGGCAGCACATTCTTCAGTTATGTCATTAAAGTTCATTTCTTTACAGAGGTCGCTTTCAAAAATATTAAATGTTCGTTAAAAAAATTTTCTGATAAAATGCTAGCGTTGGCTTCTTGATGTGCTGGGTAGCCACCCTGCATCCGCAGCTCCTCCGAGAAACAAAATATTTCTAGATTTTTTTTAGGGTTGGTTTACCTCTGAGCGACATTTTTTTTTTTGCACACAATGAGCTAAATAACCAGGTCACAAGGACCTCAAAAGCTCAAAGAAGTTTGGGAGAGGAACCCACTGTAACAGCTGTTAGGAGACAAATGGTAGCCTCCTGTCAAGGCCATCCAGTGCGTTCTTTAATGTGCACAGGGCATGGCTCTCCCGCACACGGAACCATGGCTTAACGTCTCATCCGACGGACCACGGCCTTTCCAAGCCCATCGGTGTCTCCAACTGACCGTGGGCAGGGAGTTTTGCGGAGATAAATCTTAACGCTGACTCAGCTGGAACTCGAACCTGGGAACTACAGATTACAAGACTGGCGCGCTACCGACTGAGCTACCCCTGTCCCTTTTGGCATCACAGCATCCCTGCCAACATGTTGTGAAGGCTTTTGATTGGATTGTTTTGCCTCTGAGCGGCACTTTTTTTACATACCATGGGCTAAATGGCCAGGCCACAAGGACCCCGAAGACTCAGAGAAGGTTGGGACCCACTGGAACAGCTGTTGGGAGACAGATGGTAGCCTCTTGTCAAGGCCATCCAGCGTATTCTATTAACGTGCACAGGGTATGGCTCTCCCACACACGGGGCCACGGCTTAACGTGCCATCCGACGGACGGCGGCCTTTCCAAGTAGTCCATCGGTGTCCCCTACTGACCGTGGGCAGGGAGGGGAAATTTTGCGGAGATAAATCTCAACGCTGACCCAGCTGGGACTCGAACCTGGGAACTACAGATCACGAGCCTGGCGCGCTACCGACTGAGCACCGACCCCTGTTGTGAAGGCCTACTGTTGAAATTAAGGAAGTGTTAAGCGAAAAGAAACAACATCTCTCGAGCGTTGAAACCAGGCTGATGAACAGAGAGCATATCAGAGGATGCATTTGCGGGTAGTAACAGTTTAATACATGGCTGTCTTAGAATTTTTACATTTCACTGTAGAATAAACTGAAGATAAAGAGTCATTTACTTGTGATTAGAAATTCCTGATATTTCAATCCAGTGACGGATCTAAGGTTCATGGCGCCTATGGCAAAAAAAAATGCTCTTTTTTTTTTAGTAAAAATATTGACTTTTAAAATTAAAGATGCATTTTTTTGTGAAAGAAAAACTTCAAAGTGATACTATATAATACAAAAAAGTCACATGTAGATTTGCAATGATTGTAGCCGTCGCGTGGCCGAGTGGTTAGCAGTTTCGCTGCTGATATAAGAGACATGGTGTGTGTCGTTTTTCTGCTGAGGTCCCATCATCCTCACAGACCTTCTACTATGGTATATAAACTGACAGGCTCCTGTAAGATCTCTGTGGCAAGAAGCAGCTTGAACAAATCGCTGTTCTAAAAAGAAGTTCTGAACTTTTTCCGAGTTTTTATCTTGGCAAAATTGCTAATGTCATCAATTTTGATTCTTGAAATAAATCACTTTCAACAGATGAAAATAACAGAAAAATTTTTTTTTTCTGTTTTATATATATTTATCTATTCAATGCTGGTATTATGTAGAAATTTTACACGTATGATTGAAAATGTCATTTGGTGCCTAACTATCAATGTGTTAATCGCTGGGGCCATATTGGCCATACCCTAAATACGGTTCTGTTTCAGTCCGGATCTCGTTTTCAAAAGATGGAGTCCTATTGGAACATTGATCATTGTCAGAAAAAGACACAAGGAACAGAGGTTCCAACAGGACTGCAGCTTTTCGAAATGATCCAGGGCGCAATCATGTGTAATTGGCGTCTGAAAAAAAATGATTCTAGAATTGGAAAGATCTGTAGCCAACTTGTGTTCTATTATCTTAAATTGCTTTTTGGGAGAATAATTACTTTTCTTAATAACGGAAAAGTTTTTAATTTCGCAACTGATGTTGTTTGGAAAATGCTTTAGCTGCAAATTAAGCCCTGACAAAACTGTCATCAGCACCAGAAACATTTTAATGAAAGCTTTTCGCAGTTCAATGGGGTTCTTTTTTGTTATTGTTGTTGTTCTTTGAAAAGCTTGAGAAGTTGTCATAGTTTGTCAAGAACAAAGAAATAAAAAAAAATATACATAATGCATATAAGAGAAAAAAATTAATCATAAGGGATTAAAAAGAATCGGACATGGACTTTCCCGTTTCATCTCCATACGCTTTAGAATCACGATTCAAATCTTTCAGATGCAGATTCGCTTGAAGGAGTGCGCGCCTCTACCAAACGATTGGAACGCAAGAGACGAATTGTGTCACTGTGACGTTGATGCATGGGCCAAATATGGAAGAGACAAAAAGACAGCCAATAATCTCTGAGAACTCAATGGCCACCATTTTCCTTGGTGTCATCCTTTCTCCATTCCCACCTTGCTCTGCATGCAAGCCTCACATGCCCTGTCTTTGGTCCGGCTAAATGGCCGGAATTACGAGGAAACGACGAGGGAACGCCCGTATAATAAATCAGGGAGGGAGCGTGTTGGGGAAGGCAGACTGTCCTGGACCAACGAAGCGTGTTCGCATTAGCTAGTAACGGGTGTCAGTCGCAGGGGAGGCGTGTTTGCAGTAGCGGCGTTTGTATTTTGACTCGGCCGTCATCGACAATTAATTAAACCGTGACGCTCCCTGCATACGTTAACAGGCAGACGAATGGCAAGAGAGACTTATTAGCAAGCGCTTTCTCTGAACTTTCAACCGTTAATTCTTAGTAGATGAGTGCCATTTAAATTTCTGCCCTTTTATTTTAGCTTGCTCCATATGTGGGGGGTGTCCAACACATAGTCTTGTGTAATAAATTAAGCAACTCGCCACACACATATTGCTGTAACGTCTTCGGATAAATAAATAAAAATAAATACCCCCTCAAGCAGCTGCTTGCCACAGAGGTCTGACAGGAGCCTGTCAGTTTATATGCCACAGTAGGAGATCTGAGAGGATGGCAGGACCTCAGCAGAAAAACGACACACACATCCATGCCTTACCCGGGGCTCGAACCCAGGTCCCTTAGATTTGTAGCCAAGCGCGCTAACCACTCGGCCACGGGACGGCAAAATAAATACCCCCTCAAGCAGCTGCTTGCCACAGAGATCTGACTCAGGAGATCTGACACAGGAGCCTGTCAGTTTATATGCCATAGTAGAAGGTCTGAGAGGATGGCAGGACCTCAGCAGAAAAACGACACATACATCCATGCCTTACTCGGGGCTCGAACCCAGATCAGTAGCCAAGCGCGCTAACCACTCGGCTATGAATGGTATACAAACTTTCTATAATGGCGCCTCCTCAGCTGAGGAAATATATTGCCCGCCAGTTCGTCCGTTCATCTAGAAATACGGCTGTTGTACAATATGATGTTGTTTTTTTTAATAATGATGTTTTAGTTGTTGATGTTTATTGAATCCAAGCTACAGATTAAATTTAGTCCAAATTATAAAAAACGGATGGAAAAGCAAATGATTAATAACGTAATTTTTTTCGCAAAATGTTAAATATGAAGAAGTAGTAATACAAGCAGATACCCATCAAAGCAGCTCACCAGATAGAGAGAGAGAAAATCATATTCTCTAAGAAAAGAACATTTGAAACAAGAGGAACGAAAGATGTTATAAAGTAATACACCCAATTCTGTTTTTACGCGGATTTTTTTTTATACGATTTTGATTTAACACGGTTTAAAAAAAAAAATCCAATTCTCTTTTTACACGATTTATTTTGACCAAACATGGTTCAAACGGCGCCTTTTTAAAAATCTCCATTTGAATTTAATTCTGAAGAATATTCCTATTCAAGAAAAAATGGTCACATTTTTCCAAGTAGTTTTAACTTTGAAAATGTACTATAGATACACATTTTGTGCACTAAAATCCCCAAAATAAAAAATTCACTAACATAATTACACAAAAAGTTTTCTCCATTTTAATCTCTATTTTATGGAAAAACTGTACAAAACTTACTTCATTCGGAATAAAGTGGCAACATTGAGTTCCGGGAATGCCCCTCAATTTTATATTCAATGCATACGTTGTCTTGGTCTCTCATTTCGCGTTTAAAGGTAGAAATGTTTAGATGTTTCATAGAAGAAATCGAAAAAAAATTTGTTTTGCGTTTCGAAGTTTTGTGTGCGTAATATAAATTTATAAAATTTTCCTGATAAGTAATTTACAATTTTTCATCATCTGATTTATTAACTGCAATTCAAATATTTTTCGTAAGCCTTACCACGATGTCGATAATTCAACTATAATAAAATAAATAAATACCCCCTCAAGCAGCTGCTTGCCACAGAGGTCTGACAGGAGCCTGTCAGTTTATATGCCATAGTATAGGGTCTGTGAGGATGGCAGGACCTCAGCAGAAAAACAACACACACACACATTCATGTCTTACCCGGGCTCGAACCCAGGTCCCTTAGATCAGTAGCCAAGCGCGGGACCACTCGGCCACGGGACAGCAGGCGAATGCAAAAAGGGAAAGCTATCTCTTTGGATACTAAAATCCAAATTTTAGATTGTTTTGCAACTGGAGAAGTTTCAACATCCATAGGTAAATATTTTGGTTTGAACGAAGCTACCGTAAGAACCATCAAGAAAAATGAAGATGCTATTAGAAAATCTGTGCTTTCTGGAACAAAGTTGAGCGTTAAGTCGTCACCGTACACGAGAGATATTGTAAAAGTGAAGATGGAAAAGGCACTAGTAATGTGGATAGAAGATAACTCGCAAAAAAGAATACCTCTAGATGGAAATACCATCAAACAGATGGCATTACGAATATATAAGCAGATACAAGAAATGGAACCAACCACATCAGCTCAGTTAAACAAAAATTACGAATTTTCTGCAAGTACATGTTGGTTTGCAGGATTTCTTCAAAGACACGAGTTTCATAATGTAAAGATAAAAGGTGAAGTTGCATCTGCAGATGAGCGGCTGCTACCAAAATTGGCCCAAATCATTGAAGATGGTGGATACATTCCTGATCAAGTTTGGAATGCAGATGAAACTGGTCTTTTTTGGGAAAAAAAATGCCGAGTAGAATCTACGTAGCAAAATCACAAAAAAAAAAAAATTATTGGTGGCTTTAAAGCAGCTAAGGATCGAGTGACCTTTCTATTTTGCAGCAATGCTTCAGGAGATCTTATGTTAAAACCGCTGCTCATCAATCGATTTCTAAGACCTAGGTGTAGATTTGAATAAATTGCCAGTATTGGATGGCAAACAAAAAAACTTGGGCTAGAAAAGGAATTTTTAATGAATGGTTCTTAAATGTTTCGTTCCAGAAGTAAAACGCTATTTAAAGGAATAATAATCTCGAATTTAAAGTTCTATTGATTACAGACAATGCGTCTAGCCATCCAGTTTTGGAACACCCAAATGTGCAATTTTGTTTTCTGCCGCTTAATACAACATCCTTAATACAACCACTAGACCAGGGTATAATTGCGACATTTAAAACTTACTACGCAAGACGAACATTCCAATACATTTTGGATAAACGATATAAGGATAAAACACTAACAGTTATCGGTGTGTGGAAGAAATTTTCAATTTTAGATTGTATCAGACATGCTGGATTGACGTTATCAGAATTAAAACCATCAACTTTAAACGCCTACTGGAAAGCTATTTGGCCAGAATATGTAAAAAGCAAAGATCAGTACCCCCAAATACGACTGAATATCCTAATATTATCACTTTAGCACATGCACTTGGTAGAGAAGGATTCGATGATTTATCGTTTGCAGATATTGATGAATTGCTGGTTGACAAAGCTCTTAGCGAAGATGAAATAATAGAAGTTGTCCTTGAGACTCCTGATGAAAAAGAAAAAAAAAAGTGATGGTGATGAAGAGGTTCCACTCACTGCAGGTTTAATTAAAGAAGAGCTTCAAATGGCTAGTAAATTGGAAAGTCATTTTCTTACACATGATCCCATTGTCGAACGAGCCGAGCAGTTTAAACGTGAACTGAAGTCATATATATGGGGCGTTATCAAGAATTTACAAAGATCTAATCAAAGCAGGATCTCAACGATTAATTACAGAGTTCGTTGTCAAAACTAATCACACTTCAGAATCACTGGAAACTAGGGTTTCTGTACTCGATTCGACTCGACTCGGACTCGTCGAGTATTTGGGTAGTTACTCGGATTCGGGACTCGACTCTAATACTCGACGAGTCCACGAGTTCACAAAACAGCCGAGTCTCGTCCATATACATATAAACTACCGTATACCAAACAAGAGAGACATCCGACACCTGCAAATTATATCTCCTTCCATTAAAAATGGAATATTACAAGAAAAAATCAGGGTTAAACTGGGCCACAATCTTGAGTTACTTTTAGATTGTCAAACTCGTTGGAGTTCTCTTGCTTATATAATAATCATGTTTGTGAAACTACAAAAATTCATCGAGGAAGCTTTAGTAGATCTCAACTGTTCACACATGCTTGATGACATCGATTTTAACGAGCTCAAAGATCTCCAGAATTCGCTTGAACCTGCCAAATTGGCAATTGAAGTTTTAAGCCGAAACGATACGACTCTGCATTCAGCTGGCATTACATTGGAGTACATGAAAAGAAAAATTTCGAACTGTAAAAGTGTGAATTATTAGAAAATATGGAGAAGAGAATTGATGAGCGAATAAATATAGATTTAATGAATTTGTTCAAAGCGCTTAAAGATCCAAAATTTGTACCTACTAAACAGGCTTTAGACTTAGCCACACAATTATTAAAAAAACTTTACCAAAAAGAAGATAATAATGAATAAACGGAAGCATCGCAAGACCAAGAATTAATAATAGTTGAAAATCAAAAAAATTGACAATGGAGGAAGAACTTGATTTAATTTTGAAAAGCGCAGCTGAATCTCCAACTCCAAAAGAATCCGAGATTTATAGCAAACTTAAACAAGAATTTTTGCTTTTCAGAAATACTGGAAAACGAACATGTAATCTTGATGACCTGTACAACGCACTTTCCTCCATAAAACCAACTTCAACTTCTAATGAAAGAACATCTTCAATAAGTGGCAGCTTCTGTACTACAATCAGATCGAGACTTGCTGACAAGTCTCTTAATTCGTTAGTATTTCTCAAATATTTCTACCTGAAGACCAAAAAAAGCAATTAAATTGAAATAAATAAATGTTCAAATAGTTATATCTAGTTTTAAAGTTTAATTTTTGAAAACAAATGAATTAATTAATAAATAAATTTGAGTACATTTTCTTTATAATTTCTTGGCACGACCACAAATCTCAGTTGAAAATCTTGCAATATAATAAATAATTCTAATTTTAACCAATTTTAGTAATTTTATTTTGTTACAAAGACTTCAGCTATGAGAATTGTTTTTGAACTCCAAAATATTAAACGTTTTCGCTTATTGATTTGAGTTTAGATTTAGATCCGGACTCGACTCGGACTCGACGAGTTTTCGAAATTTGGGACTCGTACTCGCCGAGTCCTAAAAACCCGAGTTTTCAGAAACCCTACTGGAAACAAGTGATAATTTGGTTCCCCATGCCACAGAGAGCATTTCATCATTGGAGTATGAACAAGACGGCTAAAATGTTTCAAGCGATGAAAGTGATTTAATTCCAGTCTTATGCAAACGAATGCAATCTATTGTCAGAAAGTGACAACGAATAAAATCTAGTTAATAAGCATATGTAAGTCATACTTTTTTGCATGTTTGTATTCTTGAATTAATGACATATTATTATTGTCTTTATGAAGGATAATTTACTTTATATATGTACACATAATTATCTTTATAAGTTTATAAAATAAAAAATGTGTTTAAATGAATAAAAATGAAATAAAGATTTAATTAAAGATTTTGATATGATTTGTTTGAAAACAACTTATTATTTGTACTGGGTTTTCACGTCTGGAACCAATCTTCTGTTTTTTCATAGGCACTGTATTTTTTTTTTTTGCAGGGTTTTTTCGGGAACCTATCTACCATGTAAAAACAGAATTGGGTGTATAAAAATCATTTCGAGCTGTACGAACTGTATTCAGATTATCTAAGGATACCAAAATAACTGAACATGGGTCCTACTACACAAGATCGTTTTCTGCATTAAAATTTCGTCTCTCACCACAGCGATCCAGTTTTTCTGCCAAATGACAAGAAATAGTTTATTGATTCGCATAGCTAATATATTTCAAATTTGCATATATTTTAAGCAATTATACATATTTTTAATTGACTTTTTTTCATTTAACTTTATTTATATTGAAGCGGAAAAATTATTTTATATAATGCATTATTTTCAAATAATTATTTTACAATTGAACTCGAACCTAATCCCGAACCCATTTTATTTTTATTCAAAAAATCCTTAACTTAGTTATTTTTTAAATCACTGAACTCAAACTCTTTTTTTTAAGGCTGGATTTCGTGCAAATTAATGTAACCATTCATTCTGTAGCCGTTAAAGACTAAATTATTTATTTGAAATAACCAAAAGAAATATGTGCAGACGCTCAAACTTTTTTTAAGGCTGGATTTCGTGCAAATTAATGTAACCATTCATTCTGTAGCCGTTAAAGACTAAATTATTTATTTGAAATAACCAAAAGAAATATGTGCAGACGCTCAAACTTTTTTTTAAGGCTGGATTTCGTGCAAATTAATGTAACCATTCATTCTGTAGCCGTTAAAGACTAAATTATTTATTTGAAATAACCAAAAAAAATATGTGCAGACAGCAAACTGGAGCGTGTGCAGTTACTGCACACGCTCCAGTTGCTGTGAACGGTACTGGAGTGTGTGCAGTTACTGCACACGCTCCAGTTTGCTGTGAACGGTACTGGAGCGTGTACAGTTGCTGTATACGCTCCAAATATTTTTCCTGAATTCTGTAATCACGTGACACGAAGGTTGCCAGATCTCTAATTTCTAAAAAAGATCGTTGCCAGATATTTTTTCTGAATTCTGTAATCAACTATAGTGTTCGGATACTTTTTTGAGCGACTGTGCAAATGCCATATTCTATACTTTTCCGCATGAAGCATCGAAAATTCGAATGAACTACAGATTTGTACACTCATTACGATATCGTTGTGATAGGCAGATTAACAATGGAACAACCTTCTGAAAATAATTCTTTTTTCCTGACCAGTTTCTTAGAAAATGTACCATATTCATAAAAATAAATAAGGTTTGTTATTATATCGAATGCCGCCTTATCAGTTTTGGTAACACAATTAAAGATTTAATCAGTATGTTGTATGTTTGAAACGCCGCAAGGTTGAGGTATGGCAATTTGCTTGTTTAACCACAGGCATTGATCGCACACAACTAGTGGTCCTATGGGGAATACACACACAACGATGTACTCTACACACAACGATGGTTTCTGCCCTCTATGTTTGACCTTCACACTAGGAGCCTTACTAACACACAGAGCGCACGGTTACGGCCCTGAGGCGCGTGAGCAATGGCCACTGCCTGCCGTGCTGCCAGCTGGATATTGGGTTCTTTACCCGATTTTGCTCACTCACCCCCTATGAGTTTGCCAACTTTATATTGTTCCCTGATCTTTGCGAAACAGTTCATAAAACAGAGATTTAACACCGGGAATAACTTTATTGGTTCACAGCTTGAATTAAGGCCTCAGGCACTTGATCAACATCATCATCCTCATCATCAAGCAGCCATGGGCTACGGAGGTCCAACCAGACCGTGCAATTTAGTTCTCCAAGCAAGTCTGTTCTGAGCTACATCTATTGTACCTGGCCACTGCACAACAATTCTAATAAGGTCCTGTTTGACATTGTCTGCCTACCGCATTCTAGGTCTCCCCCTCTTTCTGAGGCCTTTAGGCACACTGTTCATAACCTTGTTCGCCAATCTATAATCCATACGGGCAACATGGGCCAAACCAACGGAGTCTCTCTCTGCACAATATGCTGCTTAAAGGAAGTTGCCGACTCCTTTGCCTAACCTTATCATTACTTACAAAGTTGAACCACCTAATGACTAAGATACTGCGCAAGCATCTAGAATCAAAAGCATCTGATTTCCTGTTATCTTGTTTACAAAGCATCCAAGTTTCGCTACCATAACTAACTCTAGAAAGAACCAAACTATTACACAGTCTAAATTTAGTCGTTAAGTGTATACGCCTATTTCTCCATACTCTCCATAGATTCCTAAAAGTCCCAGAGGCAATCCTTATTCGCCTGTTAATCTCACGCTGCAATAACCAGTAACTGTTACATAACTCCCATGATAAATAAACTGAAACACTTGCTCAAGGGTGCAACCATTCAGAGCGACTGAAGAACCACCTGCCTGACCAATTTTCATCACTTTATTTTCTCTCTGTTGTTTATAACCAAACCTACTCTACTACCAGTCTCATCAACATTATTTTCCAAAAGAGCTAAATCATCAGCATAATCTAAATCAGAAATTTTCGTATCTCCAGACCATTTAACGCTAAAATCTTTCTCTTGCAGTGAATTTCGCATAACATAATCAATAACCAAACTAAAGAGAAAATGAGACAGAATGCACCCTTGTCGAACACAAGAAGTAATGCTAAAACAATTGCTATAAGCCTTACCAACTCTCACACACGACTCAGTGTTATTATAGAGCAGAGTACCCAAACTTATTGGGGCGGGGGTGGCTCAGTCGGTAGCGCGCCAGGCTCGTAATCTGCAGTTCCCAGGTTCGAGTCCCAGCTTGGTCAGCGTTGAGATTTATCTCCGCAATATTCCCTGCCCACGGTCAGAAGGGGACACCGATGGGCTTGGAAAGGCCGCCGTCCGTCGGATGGGACGTTAAGCCGTGGCCCCATGTGCGGGAGAGTCATACCCTGTGCACGTTAAAGAACACGCTGGATGGCCTTGACGGGAGGCTACCATCTGTCTCCCAACAGCTGTTCCAGTGGGTCCCCTCCCCCAACCTTTTCTGAGCCTTCGGGGTCCATGTGACCTGGCCATTTAGCCCATGGTGTGCAAAAAAAGTGCCGCTCAGAGGTAAAACAACCTAACCCAAACTTATTTGTCCTACCACCCCCTTTTCAGAAAAAAAAAAATTACTCAGCGCCCCCCTGGAAATCTATCTTCTTTAAGCGAACACACAGAAAGATGCAGTGACAAATTTGCATTCTTTTACGTATCTGTATTTCTACCTACGTCCTACAGCATAATAAAGAAATATGTTGTTGTAAATAAGACACCTTTAAGCTAGAAATTAAAATATTGCTTATTAAAATCAAACATAGTAACATTCGCATTTCACACAGAAAATTAACATAACGAAGGATAATTTTATGTGTTTATTTGGAAAATAAAGTAATCACTACGACTTTAACTCTATGTTACACAACACATGTACGAACGGTTTTTCAAAATTTTCTTATCTTCCCTTCTTTCTTTATGCTTCCACAGCCCCACAATTGCACCCGAGGCTACTACCTGGATCGTTCCAGTGTTCCCAGGGGGAACGCTCTATAACAATGCTTCCCACTTTGGGAAACATTGTTATAGAGAGTTTTCATTATGTTAACTAACATATGATCTCACAATCGACTACAAATTATGACGATCAACAGAGTCGAAAGCCTTTTTAAAATCAACAAAGCTAGCAACCAAAGGTTTCTGAAATCTAAACATTTCTCAAGAATCTGCCTAAGTGAAAATATCTGATCTACACATCCCCTACCACTTCTGAATCCACATTGCTCATCACGCAATTGACTGTCAACCAGATTCTTAATTCTATTAAGCACAATCATGGAAAGAACTTTACCTGGAACAGAGAGTAGGCTGATACCCCTATAGTTATCACAAGAACTGCGATCACCTTTTTTGAAAATAGGAATAATAATAGCTCTGGTAAAATCCTTAGGAACCATGCCTTTATCATAAAAGATATTCAGAATTTCAGTCATCCAAGTGGTAACCGAAACATTCCCAGCTCTAAGCATTTCCGTAGTAATTTCATCTACCCCTAGGGATTTATGAAGTTTAAGTTTCGAAAAAGCCAAAATAACTTCAGATTGTGTTATAGGGCCAACATTAAAGCCACAAATGCATCTATCATCATTACAAACAATGGGAGTAGAACTAACCACATTGTTTAGAACATCACTGAAATGCTCAGCCCATCTAACCATGACAGAATCCTCAATTTCTATAACCCTACCTTGTTTATCCTTCGATCCCTGTATACCTCTCCGTTTTCTACCGCACAAAACATTAACTATCTGGTACAGCTGTCTGCTATTGTGCTGTCTAACTACTTCCTCAGCTTTGTCAGCCAAGCCATCAAGCCAAAGATTCTTATCAGCAGCTAACTGATCCTTTACACGTTAAGTTCTCTGTAATGCTTTCTATTAGGACTAGTAGGGTATTGATTAAGGACATTCCTGCAGTTCTTTCTTTCTGAAATAAGCTCAAGTGCTTTATCACTCAAATAATTCTGTCTCCTCTGCTCCTTTTTCCCTAAAAGAGTATTGTTAGTTTCCAAAAAAGCCTGTTTAAAATGGTCCCATTCTTCCTCAACTTCAGTAGTAAGCATACCATGACTATCATAATGACTAAGTAACCTATCATTGTAAACTTTAGCTATAACTGGGTCTTTCAGAGCTTCAGAATTAAAGGCAAATTTTTTAACCTTAGCACAACACTTCTTAAGTTGAAATTGCAAGACACTTTAAACAAGGTAATGGTTAGATCCAATTTCAGCTCTCGTGTGTGTCGTTTTCTGCTGAGGTCCTGCCATCCTCACAGACCTTCTACTATGGCATATAAACTGACAGGCTCCTGTCAGACCTCTGTGGCAAGCAGCTGCTTGAGGGGGTATTTTTTTATATATAACTTGGTATTCCTAACAGAACTAGCCCATTTGCTGTTAATTAATATATAATCTATTATATTCTTATGCAGCCCATCTGGTGAAACCCATGTGTACTTATATATGTACTGTGTTTGTAAAAGGTGTTAATTATTCTCAAACCATTAAGTTTACTTATCTGTAGGAGACATTGCCCATTGCAGCTACCAATACGAAAAGGACCTATCACCCTCCCCAAAGATCAGAGTCAGTACCAACTTTGGCATTGAAGTCACCTAGAACAAGGGTAATATCTCCTTTCTTGACAGATTTCAAAATATCCTGAAGTTGTCCGTAAAATCTCTCCTTCTCATTCTCATCGGCATCCTCAGTGGGAGCATAACTGCAGATAACATTCAAGTCTTTAACGCTTATCTGAAATTTTGCTGTAAGAAACCTTTCATTAATGCACTCATATCCTATAGCATCACTAGCGTGTCTGCTGAGAAGCAGACCCACGCCTTAGTGATGCTTATTGTCGTCCCACCCTGAAAAGAGAAATTTAAGATTATTTTTAAGAATCTGACCTTTATCTGTCCATCTGGTCTCTTGCAAGCCGAGAATATCTAAATTATAATGGTGGAATTCTTGTGTGAGGACATCAAGAGAAAAAGCTCTGTGCAGAGTCCTCACATTCCAACTACCTATGGAGAGAAAATGCTTAGTGGGATGTTTAAAGAAACTATGTTTATTGAGAGAGGGAATGCCGACAATATCAAACAGCTCCCTAATCGCAGACATGGGGCAAAGACCCGTTCTCCCACCACTAACGGTTGAAGCCATCTACAACTGGAAGACTTCCTCTAATGTAGAATTTGACGCGCCAATAGAAGCAAAGAGTTCAGGTGCCTGCGATTCAGGTGCCTACATATCCTGTGAATCTATTCACTTGGGGCTGTCAACCCACAAACAAACAGAAAACACAGCGGAAGATTTTGCCTCCACAGAAGCCCACCAAAATTCAGGATCCATAATCAAGCTCAGAGCCTTATTTCAGTCCAGTAAGTTTATGTGGTCAGCACCAGGACCCTGTGTGGTTGACCACTCCTCAGCAGGGTGGAATCCTCGCGTTTCGATCAACACGCGAGACGAATTAACAAGTCCCTGTGTTGATTGGAGTTTTATGGCGCAAGATGTCCTGTGTACTTTACATTTTATTAACGTTTAAGTGGGGAAAAAGCGTCTGAAACTAATAATAACCAACAAAAAGTTTAATTAATTTTTGAATATTCCCAGGTAAAAATTCGCTAAAAGTTGAAAGAGAAAAAAATATAAGGAAATGTGAATAATACAAATTGTGCAGTGGTATCAGATTGACTTGCAGCAACACTGAACTAGCTGGAGTCCGTTTCAATGGACTTTGTACTGTGAATATACACCCACAAAAATTGCAACACCATGAAGCATGCCTCAGATCTCGGTGAAACTCAGCAGAGTGGTAGAGGATGTTACAAGGTAGTAATGATTAATTGCACAATCAGTTGCGTGCATATTAAGGGTGTGTTTAGGGGTCCAAATATGGGCTCTAAGTTTGGGGTATGACCACCGTTGACAGCGATGGATGCAGCCAGATGTCGAGGCCTCGATGTACAAAGGATCCTAATAGTGCTCTGAGGTACTTTCTACCATTATTCCTCCAAATGGGGACACAGGATGTTCAGTGTGCTAGATGTGGATTCTGTAGAGATGTCAACCCAGCACATCCCATATGTGCTCTGTAGAGAAGTCTGGGGACCAAGTGGGCCAAGGTAGGCTGTTGTCATCCCGTAGACACTGTTGGACAATGCATGTCATATGGAGATGTGTTATTTTGCCGATACACGGCACCAGGAGACTTTAGCAGGAAGGTTAGAGAATGAGTTGTCTGAATGTCATCAATGCATTATTAAGTTGCCAAAATTCCCTGGACAAACACTAAAGGTGTTCTGAAATCATAACTGATGGCACCTTACACCTGAACACTGGGTGTGCAGGCAATGTGGAGCTCATCCTGCATGTGATGATAAACTCTGATATGACCATCATCTGCACCCAAACAGAAGTGAGACTCATCCGAGAAGATAATGTAGTGCCTCCCATGACACATGTTCAATGTACTACAGACGATGTGCCGGGAAATGATTAGCAGTCGGAAGAAACCTGCCCAGGGGATGCCATACCTGTAATTCTGCTTCATTCAACGATCATCGGATGATCTGTGAGGACACTGGTTCATGCATTGCAGGGAATCACATTCTGCTCGGTTACTGTAGATGTTTCACAGGGGTCAGAAGTTGTTTGTGGGTGGAAGAGGAAATCTTCTCATGGTGTGATACGTTTGCAGGCACTTGATTCATGGCGAAGATTCGTGGAAGCGAGGAAAGCAATGTTTCCCTTAAAAGGTTCATCAAAAAAAGAATAAATGAATTATGTATAAACTTTCGACATAAAAGTAAAAGTATTTTTGTAGCTTTATTAAATGTGTTCTGACAAATTTACATTTAAATAACATTCTTTAAATTTCCCTGTTATACTACACTATATAATTAATAGAAACACCAATTTTCCAGGCTAGTCGAGCTAAGAGTACGAAGAACCTCGTTTCATCGCTACTGCATTGACCATCACAATGCACAATGGAAGTCCCATTTCCGATATTCAACCAGGAGAAATTTTTCTCATGGATGCAACTTTCTTGTCACTTTGTAGCATTGCGTTGTTTTATCAGTTTGATACCATTTCTCACTAACCGCTAAAGATAGACCGTTCGCTTTCTGATTGGTTGTTGCCATTATCGGCAGTATCATTGAAGATGCAAGGAGCAGCAGTTGGTAAATCAAAGGTAAGTGCATTGATTTTTAGTTATTTTTTAGAAACATGAAGAGGAATCTTACTTTATCTTTAACTGCCCTATGTCTGGTTTTGCACTCATTCCAAATTAGGGGGCGGGGGTGGCTCAGTCGGTAGCGCGCCAGGCTCGTAATCTGTAGTTCCCAGGTTCGAGTCCCAGCTGGGTCAGCGTTGAGATTTATTTCCGCAAAATTCCCCGCCCTGCCCACGGTCAGTAGGGAACACCGATGGGCTTGGAAAGGTCGCCGTCCGTCGGATGGGACGTTAAGCCGTGGCTCCGTGTGCGGGAGAGCCATACCCTGTGCAGCTGGGTCAGCGTTGAGATTTATTTCCGCAAAATTCCCCGCCCTACCCACGGTCAGTAGGGGACACCGATGGGCTTGGAAAGGTCGCCGTCCGTCGGATGGGACGTTAAGCCGTGGCCCCGTGTGCGGGAGAGACATACCCTGTGCACGTTAAAGAACACGCTGGATGGCCTTGACGGGAGGCTACCATCTGTCTCCCAACAGCTGTTCCAGTGGGTCCCCTCCCCCACCCTTCTCTGAGCCTTCGGGGTCCATGTGACCTGGCCATTTAGCCCATGGTGTGCAAAAAAGTGCCGCTCAGAGGTAAAACAACCCAACAACCCATTCCAAATTATAAACGAATTCTTAATCAGTAATGCTCTAAGTTTGCCTGCGAAAGTAATCGTGCCTTTCCCATTCAGATACCATCTTAGCCTAATTGCCTCGATGCACATTTCCTGAAGTGAATTATAACTTTATTACTGCTTTTTACTGTTCTCATTGTTACCATAATGATTAGAGATAATTTTATTACTACTATAGGTATAATAGAAAACATACGAAATATTAAAACAATTTTTTGTGGACAAAGTAGAATAATGTGCTAATACTACAATTTGTCAAGATTATGCTTAGTATAATATGAAAAGTATAACTTGTGACACATTTCACTCATAACAAGATTATAACCAATGTATCGTTCGCTAAGTTTAATGTTATAACACTGTACCCACTGTATTGTACTACATTCAATACATGTAATTAGATTCATTGAAAAGTTTTGAAAGTGTAAGACGAGCATATGAAAATTCAGCAAATTTGAAACTGGTAAGTTATGTAAACGAGCATGAAAATATTTAAAAAAAAACTACAGGCAGTAGTCTGATACAAATTTATTAACAACCCTGTCTCTGCAAGTGTGACGTTTTATTTTTGTTATTATTTTTAACACACAGTTGTAAAACGCATTTAGGGAAATCACCTTGGTACCTATCTTTTCGTTTGTACTAATCACCCTCCAATACGGTTACCATACGTCCTCCAAAAGGAGGACATGGCTTCCTTTTTCATCTCATGTCCTCCCAAATTAAAAAGAAAAACATGAAATGTCCTCCTTTTCTATTAATGTTGTAAAAGTTACAACATTTTATATACAACATTTTAGTTACAACATTTTTGTATTAAATAGTTATTAATTTTGTGTTATCTCAATATTAGCATTTTATATAGCAGATTGAAAACGTATACTCTTTAGAAAACTGCGAAAAATTTTGCATCCTCCCACGTTTAGATGGAACTATGAAAGTTGAGAGCAGATTTTTTGCAAAATATTCGGGATGTACCTGCAACATAAAAGACAGCGAAAGGATTAAGGACTACTCTAATATGTAGGAGCCTTCTCATAGCAACGTAAGCCTACCCAAACCGAAATCGCAACTGACCACTACCTCAGTCGAAGTTCATAAGGAAGAGAAATTTTGTCTTCTGCAACAGCAGATAGTTACTATCTGTTATGCCACTTAAGGCAAAGAAAAAACGGTTCATTGCTTATCAAGTATGAATAAAAATCGGCACATCATATATTTTAAAATATATTTAATAAGTAGTATGCCTTTTTCTGACTCAACTGTTAGTCGGTACTTCACATAAAACTTAGTAGGTAAAAACTTATTTCACAATTGAAATCATGTCCTCCATTTTTGCTTTACTGTCCTCCTTTGCCCTCCATTTTTGCTTTACTGTCCTCCTTTGCCCTCCATTTTGCTTTACTGTCCTCCTTTGTCCTCCATTTCTAGCTTTTTGTCCTCCTTTTAGGACACTGGCATCTCGTAACCCTATCCTTCAACAAATTCACGTAGTTCTCGTAAATGAATTATCAGGCGCGAGCATTAGGACGGCTGTAAACCGGAAATGTTGCCAGATCTTAAGTTGATGTAGAAATATTTACTCCTAATGTAACAATTTATAATGCAGAATTGTGCGTCGTTTCGCTTTTTTTTCTCCAGTATTCACATTATTGTTGAGCAAACATATTGTACGTCGTGATAATGATTTAATTAGCAATTTATTTTTATTTATAGACATAATGTGGGAGCAGATACGTCCCGAATATTTAGTTCGAGGGGGGGGGGGGTCTGATAATAAGACTTGAGATAAGGTTTTCCAATTATTAAAAATATTCCACCAGAGAGAAAAGGTTAAACTGATATTCTGTATGGAATAAAATTTCACAGCTGTGTTTTAAATCTACTTTTAGTGTCGGACATATACTATGGATTAAAATAAAATTATACAAAGACAACTCGTTTTGGATTTAAAGTTACTAAATAGGTAGACAAATCTGAGATTCCAAAAATGAAATTGGACTGATCAAAGTTAACGACATATTGGTGCCTTTGTACAGTAGTTCAATGTAGTAAATGTAGAAGACTGAATTTATTCTAAATAAAATAAGAAACAAATTAATTCTTCATTTCTACTTAATTTTGGAACAGCCACACTCAAAGCTATACGATGCAAATATTTGTACGTTTCTCACTAGCGAATTGTCTGAACCAGAGCCTGACAGGGACCAGGCGGGCTTAGGATAAGCAGTTAGGGATTAGAATAAAGCTCTTTTTGTATTACTCTTAGCCATGCCCAGTTATGCTCAGCCATTTCAATGCAACACATATGCGTAAAGTGCAAGGAATAACAATTTTTCATAATTTTATTTATCCTTCTCTTAGTTATTTATCCTTCCCCTAGATGGCACCACAAACAAGCTGAGAACCAACAATTTGCCCTGAGAATTCAGTAGGAGTGTACCTTCTATATATTTACAAAGATCGAGCTTTTTCTGCTACCGCACAGATCAAGACCCGGGTTGTTGATGTATGGTGTGGATACCACCCTGTTATTAGAGTCATAATCATAATCATTTACTTTCAGCAAGACATCACTTACAGCAACCATAATAGCAGGTAGCTGGCTACTGAGCTAACAGTGGGTTGCTAAGACCATCATTAACGGAATCGTGAGAAAAATTCTTAATACTTACCAAAATATGGCGAAAATCTCTGGATTTCGAGATAGGATCAAAATTAGCTACTTCCGTCGTTGGCGATAATTATATGTTTGAGAGGAGTTAAATACATAATTAATAGTTGACTTTATCTGGAAGCTTTTTCGCTGTGAACGTAGCAACATTAACAGCGCAATGACTCTACGGGTGTGTGTTGGACAGAGGAATTTATAACTGCACAATTTTTTTTTAAACAGTTTTCATGGATCGTGATTAAAGTTCTGTGTGTACTACGTAATAACAGCTGTCAAATCCTAGTGTTTATTATTTCTATACAACAACTTTAGCAAGCAGAGGTTACGGCAAATGACATAGTATGATGGCAGAAGTGCTTTGACAATATTATTAAATCAAAATGATTGGAAAACTGTTAAAACAATTAGCGAGACAAAGCTACTATGTGATATTGGGAGCATTTTTTATTTTGTTGTACACGATAATTTCCAAAAATAATTAAACGTTTCGTACACAGTAAGTCTCTGTTTGTTGTTGTTGTTTTTTTTCCACAGTATATGCCGTATTCAGAGAATTGTACATGAAGGGGACTCAAATAATTTCAGAATATCAGGGCTCAATGTTTTTCAATGTTTCTCGTAATAAAGAGAAGCGCGTTATTATTAAAAGTTTCATTTGCTTTTCCTTACATTTGAACACAAAATTTCCTTTGATTCTTCAACAGAAACAAGTATTTCCTTTCTCAGTATCGCGTAAGGCGTCAATATCGTATCTAGAAAAACATTTAAGAGGGGAGGGTGAGATACGGAATCGAGCCAAATGGGAAAATGTTCCAATGTAACATTTTTCCATTCGCTTTAGAGTGTTTTTAAACTTTTCACGAGAAGTGCGTGAAATATTACACAAGTTTAATCATTTTTCGCCTTTCTTTGAAAACGTAAAATCATCCTTATAAAAAGGTATTAAAATTAAAATTTATTAATTTTAATATGCAGAAGTTACCTGATAAGTTAGTGTAATGAAAGCTCTCTATAATAGCACTGAGTCGTGTATGAGAGTTGGTACGTCTTGCAGCGATTGGTTTATCATTGCTAGTGGAGTTAGACAAGGGTGCATTTTGTCTCCTTTTCTGTTTTGCTCGGTTATTGATTATGCTATGCGAAATTCTTTGCAACGGAAAGATTTTGGCCTAAGATTTTGGGAAAGATTTGGCATAAATGGTCTAGAGATTTCAAAATTTCTGATTTAGATTATGCAGATGATTTGACCCTGTTGCCTAATGATGATGATGAGATGAATTCTTTCATTAGGGCTGTTCATGAGAATGGTAATAGAGTTGGTTTGGTGATAAACAGAGAAAAAACTAAAGTGATGAAAATTGGTCAGGCATATGGTGCTTCAGTTGCTTTGAATGTCTGCACTCTTGATCAAGTGGTTATCAAGTCTTGATTAGGTGGTTCAACCTTGTAAGTAATGATGAGGTTAGAAGAAGGAGTCATCAACCTCTTTTGAGCAGCATATTGTGCAGAGAGAGATTGCGTTGGTTTGGCCATGTTGCCCGTATGCATAGCTGCAGATTAGCAAACAGGATTATGAAGAGTGTGCCTAAAAGTTACAGAAAAAGGGGGAGACCTAGGATGCGAGGGGGAGACAATGTCAAACAGGACCATGCTAGAATTGGCCTAGAGTTCCCAAATGCAGCATCTGGCTCAGAAGAGACATGTCTGGAGAGGAAAATTGCACAGTCCGGTTGAACCTCCGTAGCCCATGGCTCAATGAGGATTTTGTATGTATTTATCATCATCATCATCATCATCCTCAGGCAGCCATGGGCTATGGAGGTCCAACCAGACCGTGCAATTTAGTTCTCCAAGCAAGTCTGTCCTGAACTCCATCTGCTACATCTGACCACTGCACACCAATTCTAACAAGGTCCGGTTTGACAATGTCTGTCCACCTCATCCTTGGTCTCCCCCTCTTTCTGAAGCCTTTAGGCACACTATTCATAACTCTATTCACCAATCTATAATTATCCATACGGGCAACATGGCCAAACCAGCGGAGTCTCTCTCTGCACAATATGCTGCTTAAAGGAGGTTGCAGACTCCTTTGTCTAACCTCATCATTAGTTACAAAGTTAAACCACCAAATACCCAAGATACTGCGTAAGCATCTAGAATCAAAAGCATCTAGTTTCCTGTTATCTTGTTTACACAGCGTCCAAGTTTCACTACCATAACTAACCCTAGAAAGAACCAAACTATTATACATTCTAATTTTAGTCTTTAGGTGTATACGCCTATTTCTCCACAATCTCCATAGATTCTTAAAAATTCCCGGCAGCAATCCCTATCCGTCTGTTAATCTCATGCCGCATATCACCAGTATCTGTTACATTGCTCCCAAGATAATTAAACTGTGACACCTGTTCAAGATTGCAACCCTTCAGATTAACTGAATCACAGCCTGCCTGACCAATTTTCATCACTTTAGTTTTCTCTCTGTTTATAACCAAACCTACTCTAGTACCAGTTTCATCAACAGCTTGAATGAAAGAGTTCATCTCATCAATATCATTTGTCAAAAGGGTTAAATCATCAGCATAATCTAAATCAGAAATTTTCTTATCTCCAGCCCATTTAAGGCCAAAATCTTTCCCTCGAAGAGAATTTCGCATAACATAATCAATAACCAAACTAAAGAGAAAAGGAGACAAAATGCACCCTTGTCGAACATCAGAAGTAATGCTAAACCAATTTCTACAAGACTTACCAACTCTCACACACGACTCGCTGCTATTATAGAGAGCTTTCATTCTGTTAACTAACTTCTCTGGTATACCATGCGATCTTACAATCAACCACAAATTATGACGATCAACAAAGTTGAAAGTCTTTTTGTAATCAACAAAGATAGCCACCAAAGGTTTCTGAAACTCTAAACATTTCTCAAGAATCTGCCTAAGTGAAAATATCTGATCTACACATCCCCTACCACTTCTGAATTACCAGATTCTTAATTCTATTAAGCACAATCATGTAAAGAATATTCTCTGGAACAGAGAGTAGGCTGATACCCTTATAGTTATCACAAGATCTGCGATTACCATTTTTGAAAATAGGGATAATAATAGCTCTGGTAAAATTCTTAGGAACCATGCCTTTGTCATAAAAGATATTTAAAATTTCAGTCATCCAAGTGGTAACAGAAACATTCCCAGTTCTAAGCATTTCCGTAGTAATTTCATCTACACCAGGGAATTTATGAAGTTTAAGTTTAGAAATAGCCAAAATAACTTCAGATTGTGTTATAGGACCAACATTAAAGCCACAAATGCATCTATCATCATTGCAAACAATGGGAGTTACCATATTGTTTAGAACATCACTGAAATGCTCAGCCCACTTAGCCATGATAGAATCCTCACCTTCTCTAACCTTACCTTGTTTATCCTTCAATCCCTGCCCGTTTCCTACCACACAAAACATTAACTATCTGGTACAGCTCTCTGCTGTTGTGCTGTCTAACTGCTTCTTTGGCTTGTCAGCCAAGCCATCAAGCCAAAGATTCTTATCAGCAGCTAACTGATCCTTTACACGTTTATTAAGCTCTCTGTAATGCTTTCTATTAGGACTAGTAGGATATTGATTAAGGACATTTCTGCAGTTCTTTCTTTCAGAAATAAGCTCAAGTGCCTTATCACTCAAATAATTCTGTCTCCTCTGCTCCTTTTTTCCTAAAAGAGTATTGTTAGTTTCCAAAAAAGCCTGTTTAAAATGGTCCCATTCTTCCTCAACTTCAGTAGTAAGCAAACCATGACTGTCATAATGACTGAGTAACCTATCATGGTAAGCTTTAGCTATAACTGGGTCTTTCAGAGCTTCAGTATTAAAGGTAAAATTTTTAAACCTAGCACAACACTTTTTAAGTTTAAGTTGCAAGATATTTTTAACAAGGTAATGGTCAGATCCAATTTCAGCTCCCCTATATGCCCTGGTATTCCTAACAGAACTAGCCCATTTGCTGTTAATTAATATGTAATCAATCATATTCTTATGCAGCCCATCAGGTTAAACCTATGTGTATTTATGTATGTCGTGGTGTTTGTAATATGTGTTAGTTATTCTGAAATTATTGAGTTTACTTGGGTGTAGGAGATGTTGTCCATTGCCATTGCAGCTACCAATACCAAAAGGGCCTATTACCCCTCCCCAAAGGTTAGAGTCAGTACCAACTTTGGCATTGAAGTCACCTAGAACAAGGGTAATATCTCCTTTCTTGACAGAATTCAAAATATCCTGAAGTTGTCTGTAAAACCTATCCTTCTCATTCTCATCGGCATCTTCAGTGGGGGCATAACTGCAGATAACATTGAAGTCTTTAACACTTGTCTGAAATTTTGCTGTAAGAAACCTTTCATTAATGCACTCATATCCTAGAAGAGCATCACTAGCGTGTCTGCTGAGAAGCAGACCCACGCCTTAGTGATGCTTATTGTCGTCCCACCCTGAAAAGAGAAATTTAAGATTATTTTTAAGAATCTGACCTTTATCTGTCCATCTGGTCTCTTGCAAGCCGAGAATATCTAAATTATAATGGTGACATTCTTGTGTGAGGGCATCAAGGAAAAAGCTCTGTGCTACATTCCAACTACTTATGGAGAGAAAATGGTTTGTGGGATGTTTAAAGAAACTATGTTTATTGAGAGAGGGAATGCCGACAATATCAACAGCCCCCTAATCGCAGACATGATAACTGACAGGCTCCTGCAAAGACCCATTCCCCCAACCACTAAAGGCTGAAGCCATCTACACTGGAAGACTTCCCCCAATGTAGAATTTGACGATGCCAGTAGAAGCAAAGAGTTCAGGTGCCTGCGATGACCTCTGCTCAGGATTATCCACCAGCTGATAAACATATCCTGTGAATCTATTCACTTGGGGCTGTCAACCCACAAACAAACAGAAAACAGCGGAAGATTTTCCCTCCACAGAAGCCCACCAGTGCAGCAAAATCAGGATCCATGATCAAGCTCAGAGCCATAATTCAGTCCAGTCCAGTGGGTTTATATGGTCAGCACTAGGACCCTGTGTTGTTGACCACTCCTCAGCAGGGTAGAAAAAAAAAGAAATGGCCGAGTGGTTAGCGCGCTTGGCTACTGATCTAAGGGACCTGGGTTCGAGCCCCGGGTAAGGCATGGCTGTTTGTGTCGTTTTTCTGCTGAGGTCCTGCCATCCTCTCAGACCTACTTTGGCATATAAACTGACAGGCTCCTGTCAGACCTATGTGGCAAGCAGCTGCTTGAGGGGGTATTTATTATTATTTTATAACCATAGTTGTCCAGATCAGTAGGCCACACTAATCTGGCAGCCCTCCCCTTCCGTTCACTTCCACAAGAGAGTATCTCTTTTGAAAGGTACTAACCTGGGTTCGAGCCTTGGGTTAAGGCATGGATGTGTGTGTCGTTTTTCTGCTGAGGTCCTGCCATCCTCTCAGATCCTTCTACTATGGCATATAAACTGACAGGCTCCTGTCAGACCTCTGTGGCAAGCAGCTGCTTGAGGGGGTATTTATTTATTTATTATAACGGTCTACACCACGAGAAGGCGGGTCGGACATTAGGTGCTAGGCCTGGCCGGTTCTATGCATCATCACAGGGGATTGGTGCATAGCTCTCCTTCCAGTGACTACCTAGCTACCATTTACAGACCTATGTATTTATGTAAAATTATTTCAAAAATGCCCTATGGGTAACGAAAGGCAATCAAAACCTCTACACACTAAACAATTTGGAGCGGGGTTGGCCCAGTCGGTAGGGTGCCATGTTCATAATCTGCAGTTCCAAGGTCCGAGTCCCAACTGTGTTTGCATTGAAATTTATCTCAGCTAACCTCGGTGGGAAAGGAGACACTTTCTCACCGAGGCCGCCGTCCGTCGTTGGTAATGATAAGCCGTGGCTCAATGTACAGGAAAGCCATATCCGTTGTCTGTTAATGAACACGTTGGATGGCATTGTTGGGAGGCTTCTGTCTGTCTCCTAACAGTTGTCCAGTAAATACCCTTTCCCAATGTTCTCGGAGTCCTTGTGACCTCGCTATTTAGCTCATTGTATGCATAAGAAAGTGTGACTTTGAGGTTAAAACAACCCAGCACATCGAACAAATCGTTTCAGGACTAAAACTTTTTTTTATCTTTCACGCAGTTTCGAATGTTTAAAAAACATTGTTTTGCAAACCGCAATATATAGGGTGAATCTGAAAAAGTGGGCAAAACTTTACGGGGTGGTAGAACGCAGCTATACGAGCAATATTCGTCATAGAATGTATGGCAGGAACGCAAGCGGTGAGAAGTTAAAAGGTAGTTTTCCACTGTCACATTTAAAGAATGAACACAAGAAGGAGAGGAGATACTTCAGAAAACATTTTATTAACAGGAATGTAATTGAGGTACATGCTCAAAGAAATTGCTCAAAAGAGCTGCCGCCAGCTGTAATGCAGGCTTCACACCTGCGGGATAGGGACCGACGCACATTTGCGAAGACACCGGGCATTTCCCGAATATCGCCGGCAACAACGGCGATCCTGGCGACTAGATCCATATCGGTTTCAATGGGGCACTCGTAGATTAGGCTTTTCATATGGCCCCACAGGAAAAAGTCCAAACACGAGAGATCCGGAGTTCTTGGTGGCCGTTGGGTGCGAGGACCGACCCTTTTATACCATTTCCAACGCCACCTAGCGGCTCGCCGTTTGCGTTCCGCCCATACTTTCTATGACGAATATTGCTCGTATAGCTGCGTTCTACCACCCCGTAAAATTTTGCCCACTTTTTCAGATTCACCCTGTATATGTAATGGAACAAAACATATTTTATGAAATATTAGAGCAATTTAATTATTGTGAGGAACAGTAAAATTTGTAAAGCTGAGACGAATGATTTTCAGATTCTTAGCATCTGTAAAACTCTTATGACTAAATATAATTTATCGCGGAAGCCCTATATAATAAAAGTGTACTTTTTAAGTGCAGAAATGAAATGAAACTTTTCAAAACAGAACCTTTTATTTATAAACAGAAATATATACACCAAATTTATGCCTGATTATTACTGATCTAGCAACAATGAACACCATGCAGCACGCGATAGAGAGCAGATAAAACTTACGTCAGCATGCTCTAGAACAGGCCCCTCCTACCAAAAACTTAATAAAAGATTTAAAAAAATACTCCCTCAAGCAGCTGCTTGCACAGAGGTCTGACAGGAACCTGTCAGTTTATATGTCATAGTAGAAGGTCTGAGAGGATGGCAGGACCTCAGCAAAAAAACGACACATACATCCAGGGCCGCCGAGAGAATTTATGGGCTCCTATGTAATATTATGCTCGGGGCCCCCCCTTGAAAACTTTTTCTTCACAAATCATTAAAAGCAATTATTCTGGACACAATTATGACATTCAGAGGAAAAAAGCCTGTTGCGCAGTCAGGCATGCAAAACCATAGGCCTACACAGTTTGTGTCACATAAAACTTTTTAGCATTTATTTTAGGGAACATATTTTGCAAAGCTCACAGCAAGATTTAGGATTTTTGAGTAAATTTAATATAGGCTACATAACATATCATGGAGAAAAACTGTGCAATTCTGCGAGTCTTCATTTTTAATTGTCAGTACTGAAAAATAGGCAACAATATTTGTAAACTTCACATTAGCATAATAGCAGATTCAACACTAAATGTACCGACAAGAGACTTTTTAACTGTTATAATTTGTAACACTGACACACAGACCACAGACGATGTTACTGGAACTCGAAACATGAACAATGATCATGAACCTGATCGCACGGGTTGGGTTTGGGAGAGTCCAACTGTTGCTACTGCTGCAGAGGTGGGGTGGTTAACAGGGAAAATACAAGCAAATGCTGTAAGTTAACGCGGACAAAAGACGTTAAGAAATGGTTCGTTCAACTACTATTAATGAGATAATGTCATAATCCAACTAGTGTTCCTTTTTAAAAGCATATTATAACAAATAATGATCTTATGGAATTTTATAGGATCGATATATAGCCTAACTAAGAATAATTTTTGTAAGAAAAAGTCACTTAATCTGACGGGCCCTTATTGCTGACGGGCCCCTATGCACTAGTCCCCCTTGCCCCCCCCCTGTCGGTGGCCCTGCATACATCCATGCCTTACCCGGGACTCGAACCCAGGTCCCTTAGATCAGCAGCCAAGCGCACTAACAACTCAGCCATTAAGAAAAAAAAAAAACATATTCTTAAATGGCCGGAGGATAAATTTTCTTCTTAAAAATGAAAACATACATTTACAATGACTTGAAATAGTTTTTTTTTTTTTGAAAAAAAAAGATTTCAAAAATTTTCCACAAATGTTCAAGGTATAACCATTTTTGAATGGTTATACCTTGAACATTTGTGGACAGAAAACCAAAATAAATTAAGCCTTTCTGTTTACCTCTGGATAGTACAAAGGTATCAAATATCATTTAAATTGCAGAGGTCCAGAGCTATGTTGATTTGACATGGACTGGCCCAAATTATAAAACATAATGACCACACACATGCGCTTCATATCGATTTTATTCAGGCAGATACTAAATTTCATTCCGTACAGAATTTGCTTGAACTTCATGCAATTTAACACAAAGAGATCGGCTTTACTTCAACTATTTTATGAGGACTTGATTCATATGCATGAAACAATAGGATTTTTCAATATCTAGCTGAATCTTAAGACTGCTGAAACCTTTGATGTCTTTGTCCTAAGCGTAAAGGCCAAATCTGCTTCCACTAACATTTGGAAATTATAAATAAATAAAATAATAAATATTCCTGCTTCCACTAACATTTGGAAATTATAAATAAATAAAATAATAAATATTCCTTCAAGTATCTGTTTGCTCCAGAGGTCTGACATAAGCCTGTCAGTTTATACGCCAAAGCAGAAGGTATGTGAGGATGGCTGGCGCTCAGCAGAAAGAGAACAGAAATATCCATGCCTTTACCTGGATCAGTAGCCAATCATACTAAGGACTGCTATGAGCAAAAAAATAGAATGACATAAATTAGCAGAAAGCTGCAATTACTAACTAATTACTGAACATCAAATCTAATTTAATGTTTCCAAGACATTACCTTAGGAGAAATATAAGTTTTGTCAACTAAGTTGCGTTAACTGAAATTGAGTCTAAAACATTTCGTGAGGGTGTAGAAATTAAGGATTTTCTACCAGTTGTTTTAAATCTTCAACCATAAAACAATAAACATGACGTAAAACACTAATCAGTAAAAGATGAAATTATCATTGGGTTTGTAATTTTTTCCTTCTGAGCAACCACTTTTTCTTATTAACCGAACAAGTTTCTTCTACATAAACTACTTTGAATGCATAAATGCGGATATTAAGAAAGCATGATTTTGGATAGTTTTTTTTTACTTCTTTTAGATTATATGTGGCTTTTTTAAAGAAAAAGTTGTATAACATTTAGATTAGTTTTTTTTTACCCGATAACGTTTTCTGTAAGTACCATAATTTCTCCCCCGAACAAAATATGACTGAATCCAACATTGGATCAAACCCAAGCGAATTCCTGCAGCTCAGCTCTGATCACATGGTATATGAAAAAGCTATTCGAAGTACACCTATCCCTCGATTTACACGGTACTCAGTTCACACAATTTTGGCTTTGCACGGTCAAAAAATGCAACCAGTTTCGATTTACACGGTACTGACTGAGATTTCCTTTCTATGTACGTCTCAGTCAGTACCGTGTAAATCGAAACTGGTTGCATTTTTTGACCGTGCAAAGCCAAAATTGTGTGAACTGAGTACCGTGTAAATCGAGGGATAGGTGTATATTAATCCTCCACACTTACGCGATGGTCAATTCGCAAGAGTGGTTGCATAATTCGAGACTTTTCTTGCTAGCAGTAATTCCGTCAACGGTGATTGCTTAATCGAATATTTTGTTTGCATTATCTTTAATGTATGATGTTGTTTTATTTCTACTTCTTTTCTCATGCTAGCTATTCCAATGGCCGAGTGGCCAACGCTCATGGCTACTGATTAAAGAGACCTGGGTTCGAACCCCACTTTTTTGTGTCTTTCTACTGACTGACTCCTGTCAGACCTCTCTGACAAGAACCTGCTTAAGAGGTACTTTTATCTAAAATATTATTTTTGATTCTCCTTGCTGACCACATGATAATACTGTTGATGAAACAAACATTTATCTAACTTTTTTTTTTATCTAACATTTAACAAATTTTCATGCATATTTAATTATCTTTAATATTTTCTCCTAATATATTTTAATTAGTTATCTATTCGATGCTTTCTGATGAATATGGTACTTCATAGTTATATTAGACTCGAAAACAAAAAACCAAAATATTAAATAACCCATCAATCAGACAGTTCTGAATCAATTCAGAATCCTCTGAATTGCAAAAGAAGATAGAGTTTGTTTCATAAGTTTTATGATTCAGTTGTGAAGACATTATTGCATTTGCATTGTTCTGATTGCTTTGATAATGATACTTTAGTGTCGTGGTTTTCCAAGGGTGTGCCGCGAGATTTTTGATGATGTTGTAAATAAAAGGAAATATCCAATCCATTTTGTTGCTACTTTCTACAACTGATACTTCATTTAACTTTTTCTGTTTAATCAAAAGCTTTTTCGTATTTAATCTTAATGTTAAAACCAAAATTAACATAAAACTTGTTGATAACAAATACGGCGTACTCACTAACGTCAATACATGTCATGATCAGATGACCTTTGCCCTGCCAAACAGTTCACCATCTGCAGAGTACTCACCAAAAACATGCAGGTCGTTTGGAAGGAGGGTGAGAAGAAAACTGCAAGCATCGTTTAGAGAGGACTTCTGTGCCTAAGGGGGTCGGACCTCGAGCCGCGGACAGTTGCGAGCACTTTCTTCTTCAAACAAAACTCATCTTTCCCTGGACCTCTTTGTAAAGTGGACCTCGGCCCTCTTATCATCAGGTCCATGTGCTAAGTTGGCTGTGGGTGCAGTAGAACAACAGAAAAAATTGGGCTGGCATAGTGAAAGGCCAGCAACCTTACATAGTGGCAGAGGGCAATTGGCCGCAGGCCGCCCAGTGGTTGAAAGGAAGATGCAGGGGGGGGGGGGGGAGGGGAACAGGTGAGGTTGAAGTGTGAGTAAGTTTTGTGATTAATTTTTTATTAAGAAATGAGGGGATATGTTGTAAGTATGATAAAGGAAATTATATCATAAGGGTGAGATGTTTTTTTTTTGTGAGTCATTGAAGTAATCCATTAATAGGATAGAGAGAGAAAATGTGATAAAATGTGTGAAACAATAAGAACTAAAAAAAAAATAAAAAATAAATTTATTTCTTTTTTTTGAGATATGAAATGTGGAAGAGGAGGGGATATTTAAGTTTAATGTGCACATTAAATTAATATTCGGAGTGAGACAAATAGTCAAAATGTTTGTATTTGTTTTGAGAATAAAGAGGGGGATGAAGAAAAATAAAATAAGTTTTTTTTTTTGAGACTGAAAATACAGAAGAAAAGGGTATATCCCAATTGTTATTATATTATTTTTGTTGTAGTAAAAAAGTATAAATGAAGTACAATAATAGTTATTTTTTATTCATTTTTTTTTTTGAAGATGTTAGAAAAAAAAAATTTTTTTTTTTTTTGAATATATTATTTTTGATAATGTTACTATTATTCATCCTGAAAAATGTCCAAAGTGCTTCTTTTAGTTGTCCTATTGGATCTTTTGGTGGCACCTGGATCTTTTAATACTAAAGTCTCCAGGAACAAAAAGGGAGAACCAAAGGGAGGGAAGGGTATAGATAGGGCACAGAAGGAGAGGAGGAGCAATTAAGGAAACCTCCCAGAGCAGTGAAGGAATTTGGCCAAGGCCCTAAAATGGGCCTTGCTGTTTTTGTGTGTGGGATTGAGGAGAGTTTGTGTAGTGAAATATGTAGTTCCAAGTGTTGTGAGTGTTTGGAAAAGGGTGAGTCTATGTGCAGTGTATTTTGGACAGTGTAGGAGAAAATGGGGTATATCCTCTATAACCTGGCAGGTGGAGCAGAGAGCAGAGGGGATAACATTAATCATGAACAGGTCTTTATTAAGACATGTCCTGCCAGTGCGCAATTGGTGGATGGCAGTTTGGGCCCTTCGTGGTAGATAATTAAGGTATAGTGTGTGTGGAGTGGCAGCAATGGTGGCACGGAATGTGTTTTTAAGTGTTGTTTGTTGTGTCCAGTGTTGTAACCAAATGGAGCGAAATGAATTATCCAGTTCATTTGCATGAAAGTTGTAGGTCACAGGTGTGTGATAATTTGGGATTGGTAAGTTGTGCCCTTGTTTAGCTAGGAGGTCAGCAGTGTCATTGTGTGTGATGGCACAGTGTGAGGGGATCCAATGAAATGTGAGTGTTTTGTTAGTGGCAATTATATTGTGTGCAAGTCTGTGTATGTGAAAAAGTGAATAGTTTTGTGTAAGGTTATATTTATGTTTGTTGATGCTGAGGAGTGCAGATTTGGAGTCTGTGATAATATGGATGTTGTGTAAGGTTTGTGTGATTGACCATTCAAGGGCCATGTGGATAGCTGCAAGCTCAGTGTCTGTGCTGTTTGTTGCGTGATTCATCTTAATTATGTGGGAGAAGTTGAGGTGTGGGGAGTGGAAGGCAGCAGAGCCGTTTGTTGTGTTGGGTAGGTGAGAACCATCAGTAAAAATTGTGAGGGCTGTGTTAGGGAGGGAGTCTAAGAGTTGTTCCGCAGCAAATTTCAGTTCCTGTTGGAGGTGTTTGTGTTTATGTGTTATGTGTGGTAGTGTGAGAGAAATAGTGGGTTTTTTGATAGACCAGTAGGGGAGTGTGTATCTTGGTTTAAATGGTTTGATATTTTTCCAAATGTGGTAAAGAGGGTGTAGTTTTATGACCTGAGCAGTGGGAGATATGTTGCTATGAGACTCTATTCTGTTTATGGAGGGGTGAGTGGGGTGTAAGTGTTTGAGTTTTACATAATGCTTGCATGTGAGTTTGTATCGGGTGTGTTCGAGAGGGGGCATGTTTGCTTCTGCCCATGTGGCCAAGTTAGGGCAGCCAGTTTTAAGACCCAGGGCTAGTCTGATGGCACGTGTTTGGATTGTCTCTAAAGTCTTGAAGTTTGTGAGTGAGGCAGAGTTTAGAGCTAGCAGGCCATATTCAAGTCTGCTGTTGATGAAAGCTTTAATGAGTGTGATCATTGATTGATCACTTGCTCCCCAGCTAGCTCTGGTGATGGATCTGAGAATGTTTAGTGCTCCATTACATGTGTGTTGAGTATTTTTGATGTGTTGTTTCCATGTTAGCTGTCGGTCTATAGTTAGCCCTAAGTATTTGTAATGTTTGATAGTGGGTATAGGTTGGTTATTTATGTTTATGTTCAGGAGGTTAACAGGTAGAGGTGTGTGTGAAATTGGTAAAACCGCAGATTTAGGTGCAGAGATGGCTAATCCCCATTTATTGGTAAAGTCAAGGACCTGGTTGACTGCTGATTGTAGGGAGGTTTGTATGGTGGGAATATCCTTTCCTTTGGTCCAGAGTACTATGTCATCAGCAAAGATGGAGCAATTTGTGTCATTTTGTAATGTTGTAGGGAGGTCGTGTAGTAGGATGTTAAATAATGTGGGAGATACCACACTGCCCTGTGGTAATCCTCTAGTTAATATGTGGGGGTCAGAGAGGGTAGTCCCCAGTTTGACTTTAACCTTTCTCTGTGTGAGGAAATTTTTAGTGAAGTGGAAAATGTTTCCCGTTAGACCAAGTTGTTGTATTTTGAAGAGTATACTGGTGTGTGAGGCAGTATCAAAAGCAGAGGTAAGGTCTAGAAAGACACAGCAAAGAATTTCTTTGTTTTGTATGGCCATTTCAGCTGAGGTGATAAGGTCAAAGAAATTATCTGTGGTAGACATGTGCTCTCTAAAGCCAGTTTGGCAAATGGGGAATGTTTTTTTGACTGCTAGGAAATATTTAAGTCTTGAGAGCACCATTCTTTCTAGTATTTTAAGTATACATGATGTGAGAGCAATTGGTCTGTAAGAGCTTACTTGTGAGGGAGGCTTGGAAGGCTTAAGTAGGGGAATGATGTGTATATCTTCCCATTGTGTGGGGAAGGTGTGATTTTGCCAACAATCATTATATAATTGTAGCAGAGTGTCAAGTGCCTGTGGTCCTAGGTGTTTAAGAGTACTGTATGTAATGTCATCAGGTCCAGGTGAGCTTTTTTTATTTGCCTGATGTATTGCCATATGTAGTTCATAGTGTTGGAATGGATGATTGATAGCGGGTAATGTGCAAGGGTAGTCCTGTGTTAATTTCTGGGTCATGTGTTGGCAATGTTGTTGGTATGTAAGTGTATTAGCCAAGGGATTGATGGTTAAAAGGTGAGTGGCAAAGAGGTCAGCCCCTTGTTTGGCAGAAAGGTTGTGTGTCCAAAGTATCGTGTGCCAGGGGGCAAGGGGTTGAGCCTGGGTCTTAAGATTTCTAATGATAGACCAAATGAGGGAAGAGTCAGTTCTTGGGTTTATATTGTTGCAGAAGTGTTTCCATTCATTTCGTTTAGTCTGTATTCGGATTCTTCTGAGTTTAGCATTTTCTTTGTTGAAAGTGGTGATAGCAAGTACAGTGGGGTGTTTTCTGGCTGTGTCTTCTGTTTTTCTCCTTATTTGAAGTTGGTTGGTGATTTCTGGGTGATTTTTGGTGAAACCAGTCATGTGTTTGGTGGTGAATTTATTATGTTGTATGCTCTGGTTGATACATGTGTAGAAAGTGTTAAGGTTGTTGGGTATTATTGTGTTGATGCTGGTTTCACAGTGTGTGGAGAAATTGTGCCAGTTGATGTGTGTTTTTGTTGTGTAGGCTGTGGGTTTAATGCCTTGTAAGGTGAGGAAGATAGGGAAGTGGTCACTAGCCCATGTTGAATGGTGTACATGCCAGTTTATAATGGGTGAAATGTCCGGTGTTGAAAGGGTGAGGTCTAGAACTGACTCGTAAGGGGGTTTGGTGAAGGTGGGTGAACCATCATTGTGTATGGCCAAATTGAAGTGTTGTATAAAAGTTTCAATTGTGTTTCCTCTGTTGTTAGTGTAGCTGCTTCCCCATAATGTGTTATGGGCATTGAAGTCACCAAGTATGATATTGGGTCCAGGAGAGAGTGTGAAAATGTGTGCAAAATCTTTAATTAGGGAGTTTGTGTTGATCTGTATGTTATTGTAGAAATATACATTATAGATATTGAGTGTGGTGTCATGTAGTTTTATGTTAATGCCAACAATGTCCATGTAAGTGTATGTTTTAGAGTTAGGTATCAGACAATGGGGGAATTTTTTGTGTACTAATGTGGTGGAGTTAGAATGTGGTCGTGCAGTGTTTGCTCTGTGTATAATGTAGGGTTTGAAGATAAAGTTGTTTGGGATTCGTGTCTCATTAAGTGCCAATATAGGAATGACATGGAGGTTTGTGAGGGTTTTGAGTTCAAGGATTTTGTTTGGGAGGGATCTGCAATTCCATTGGATGCAAGTGCAGGGAGGGGGGTGTTTAGGAGTGTAGAGGGAGGAACTGCAGCAAGAGTGGAAAAAGGAGAGGGGAGTTAGTGGAGCTGTTGAAGAAGGGCCACCATGGCCTGAATAGCTAGGTTGAGTTGTGGGGATCTATTTTGTGGGGGAAGAAGGGCATCTATAATAGGGACAATGAGATGTAACAATTGTTGTGTGAGGTTTGATTGATGAGGAGGTGTGGATTGGTTCCTTGGTACATGGGTCCTCCTGGTCCTGGTTCTTCTGATGTAGTTTCTTTTAGCACGTTTTGTGGAGAATTTGGGAGATGAGGGAACATCTGACTGTAGAATTGGTTGGTTAGGTGATTCCTCATCAGAAGTGAGGGTAGTGGGGTCATTACTAGTGGGTAACTCAGGGAATATGGTTGTGGAGGTAATGTCTATTGATGGAGCTTGGATTAGGGTAGTGGAATTGGTAGGTGGATGTATGTTTCTTGTTTGCTGTGTTTGTGCGGAGGGTGTAGGAGTGGGGATAAGAGGTGCGGTTGTAAGCAACTGCGTAGGTAGTGTAGATGGGGATGTGGTGTGTGTGGATATGACAGGTTTAGTGACAGAGATATTAGTAGTAGCAGCTGTTTTTATTTTAATAGCCCTGATTCTGACTGGGCATTTGCCATATGTTGCAACATGGGACCCTCCACAGTTGCAGCAGAGAAGGGGTAGATTTCGTTTACAGTCAGTAGACATATGTGGTTGGGCACAATACTTGCATCTAGCTGAGCTGCGGCAAATTTTAATGATGTGTCCGTGTCGTTGGCATTTGATACATTGTGGAGGTGGGTTAGTGTAAGGGGTGACGGTGTATTTAGAGAAACCTAGTTCAACGGTAGGTGGGAGGGGGAGTGAGTTAAAATAAAGTATTACTTTATCTGTGTTTCTGCGAATAGTGCTGCCATCCATGGTGTGGTGTGCATATGTTATTCTCTTAATTTTGTGTACATCGTATTCCTTTAAGGCCTCAAGAATGCTTTGTTCGCTGAGGTGTTTGTCGACTCCTTCAATCGATCCATAGGGCTTATTGTAAGATTCGGGGTGTTTAGTTTTGATTGCAATGTTGTGTATGTGTGTGAGGGCCATTAGTTTTTTTGCTTGTTGTTGGTTTTTTACATGTACTAAGAACTCTCCTCTGTGTGTAAAACGTGCTTCCGTGGGTTTCTCTATTGTTGAGTTAATTTCCTTTGTTAAGATATTTATGTTCAAATTTTTTAGCAGGGTAGTAGGGGTGGAGAATATGAGGACTGGTATATAATCGTGGCTGACGGTAAAATCACAGATTGTGTCGTTATCCGATGATGCAGATTGCCTCCTAGTTCTTTTTCTATGTTGAAATACGGTCCATGTGCCTTCAGAGTCGTCAGCTAGTGTATGATCGTTAGTTTCCATGTGGGTTTGATTGGGTAATTCCTGGCATTGTTGGGTGGTGTGAATTTGGCTTGTGGGGGCAACAATTAATTGTGAGGAGTGCGCAGATGTTAAATTGGGGTTAGAAAAGCATCTTCCCGTTAAGCTCAATTGTGCTGAAGTGCCTGCCTGGTCGCTAGGCCTAACGCTAGCGCCAGCCGTCTTCCCTGCCTTCATACTGACCTGAGCCGTCGGCTTCTTTGTCTGACGATTTCCGCTCTTGTTGGTGGCAGAAGCGTCGTCTCCTGGCTTCAAAAGTTGATCTTGGACAATCCCTTGTTCGTTGGAAGACATTTCAAACATCAAATATAAAAAAGAAGAATACTAGTCTTAAAAAAGACTGTTTAAAATCGGAGAGCAACGAAAACACGTCCTTCCTCGTTGCTAGCGGTGATTGACTCTCCAGTTGCGAGCACTGTATCACGGCTGCTTGGCAGTGGCTAACAGAGGTCACGTGAGCGGAAGTAACCGGAGGGGGAGAAGAAAGGAAGAAGACGGCAAACTGCAACCTTGGGGGACTCGGCGTGGCAGCCAAGAGGACAGTGAGGAAGTACGCTTGTCTCTGGTATAGGAGAGTGCATTGTCTTTATCGAGGAACGGCATCAGTAACCGACGAAGCTCGTAGCATCCTGTAAGCAGGAAGTGTTTTATGTTTTTGTATGCTGGATGTAACTGGTATTAAATATTTGTTAAGTTTATCCAGTACTAGTGTCGGTAGTCCACTCATTCCCGATTCCGTGTATTCTTGAGACCCTTTGTTCCAGCCTCAAGTGACGGAACACTGAGATAACAGTAGTGGCTAACAGCCAGGAGAGACTATCGCAACAATACAGGTCAGAACATAACAGAATTGCTCTGCGTTTGTAAACGACTTCACAGAAATGGCTAATATTGAAGACTAACTATTGGTTAGCACGCTTGGCTACTGATCTAAGGGACCTGGGTTCGAGCCCCGGATTTAGGCTATGGATGTGTGTGTCGTTTTTCTGCTGAGGTCCTGCCATCCTCTCAGATCTCCTACTGTGGCATATAAACTGACAGGCTCCTGTCAGACCTCTGTGGCAAGCAGCTGCTTGAGAGGGTATTTTTATTTTGCCGTCCCATGGCCGAGTGGTTAGCGCGCTTGGCTACTGATCTAAGGGACCTGGGTTCGAGCCCCGGATAAGGCATGGTTGTATGTGTTGTTTTTCTGCTGAGGTCCTGCCATCCTCTCAGATCTTCTACTATGGCATATAAACTGACAGGCTCCTGTCAGACCTCTGTGGCAAGCAGCTGCTTGAGGGGGTATTTATATTATTTATTATATTTATTAACTGCGCACGTGAGAGTCTTCCGTAGTGTGACCAACTTACTTATTTATTGTTAATATTCACGGTTTTTAGTATTTACCGTGAGTATTCACGGCGAAAAGCAGTTTACCATGAGCAACGTCCCCTAATTTTTTTTTACAGCTCTGAGCAAAAATTCTTACACGACCTGACGACTGCGCAGCACTTGAAAATTTTTTTGAAATATGCATGAAAAGGAAGCTTCAGCTGCGCGGGACACATTGGAACAGCTGTTGGTAGACAGATGGTAGCCTCCCGTCAAGGCCATCCAGTGTGTTCTGTAACGTGCACAGGGTATGGCTCTCCCGCACACGGAGCCACGGCTTAACGTACCATCCGACGGACGGCGGTCTTTACAAACCCATAGTGTCCCCCTACTGACCATGGGCGGGTAGTTTTGCAGAGATAAATCTCAATGCTGACCCAGCTGGGACTCGAACCTGGGAACTACAGATTATGTGTCTGACGCACTGCCAATTGAGCAATCCCTGCCGCCCAGGATGGGAGCAGATCGAGTCTAATGATATTTATGCCAGATGAAAGTCTTCGACGTGGGGAGTGCATCTACTCTACATTTTAGAAAGTTTCAGACTCGAGCAACGCTGAGTAAATCTGCTATATGAAATAAAATCTGATAATTCAATGTTCAATGAGCATTCAATATCATGTGCACGAATTTTAAAGATACAGCTTTTAAAATCCATCTCGTTACTGTTCATTTTTTAACTAATGAAATCTAATGAATAGTAAAATATTTAATTACATTTTAATAAAATCATAAATGATTAAATTATTTTATACTGTTTGAAACTGGATAGCTTACAGTTACATTTTAGACAAATGAAATCACTTAAACTTCATGCAAATTTCTTTCATGCAAATCACTTTAATTTTCAGTGATCCACCAAGATACATAGTTCAGGACCTATGTATCTTGGTGGAGGAGGAAGGGGAAGGGGCCTTCCATTGAGAATTTTAGTAACTGGGGAATGGAGTAGTAAAAATATGTATCCTAATATAATTTCTTCGAGTGTTACCGTCGCATACCTTAGGAATGGAGTAGTACTTTATCGATCAGGATTTGTGGATGGAGTATAATAAGTTGTGATTGGGAAAGTTGTGTGGATCAAATATTTTCACTTAGGCACATTCTTGAGAAATGTTTAGAGTTTCAGAAACCTTTGGTTGCTAGCTTTGTTGATTTCAAAAAGGCTTTCGACTATGTTGATCGTCATAATTTGTAGTTGATTGTGAGATCATATGGTACACCAGACAAGTTAGTTAACATAATGAAAGTTCTCTATAATACCACTGAATGGTATGAGAGTTGATATGTCTTTCAGCAATTGGTTAGTATTGCTAGTGGAGTTAGACAAGGGTGCATTTTGTCTCCTTTTCTCATTTGTTTGGTTATTGATTATGTTATGCGAAATTCTTTGCAAGGGAAAGATTTCGGCCTTAAATGGTCTAGAGATTTTTAAATTTCTGATTTAAATTTATGCAGATGATTTGGTCCTGTTGGCAAATGGTGTTTGATGAGATGAACTCTTTCATTCGAGCTGTTGATGAAACTGGTAGTAGAGAAGGTTTGGTTATAAACAGAGAGAAAACTAAAGTGATGAAAATTGGTCAGGAAGGCTGTAATTCAGTTAATCTGAATGGTTGCAGTCTTGAGCAGGTGTCACAGTTTAATTATCTTGGGAGCTATGTAACAGATAATGGTGATGTGCGGCATGAGATTAACAGACGAATAGGGATTGCTGCCGGGACTTTTAAGAATCTATGGCGAGAGTGGAGAAATAGGCGTATACACCTAAGGACTAAAATTAGACTGTATAATAGTTTGGTTCTTTCTAGGGTTAGTTATGGTAGTGAAACTTGGACGCTGTGTAAACAAGATAACAGTAAGCTAGATGCTTTTGATTCCAGATGCTTATGCAGTATCTTGGGCATTAGGTGGTTCAACTTTGTAACTAATGATGAGGTTAGGCAAAGGAGTTTGCAACCTTCTTTAAGCAGCATATTATGTAGATATGTTGGTTTGGCCATGTTGCCCGCATGAATAATTATAGATTGGCGAATAGGTTTTGTGAATAGTGTGCCTAAAGGCCTCAGAAAGAGGGGGAGACCTAGGATGCGGTGGGCAGACAATGTCAAACAGTACCTTGTTAGAATTGGTATGAAGTGGTCCGATGCAGCAGATATAGCTCAGGACAGATATGATTGGAGAACTAAATTGCACGGTCTGGTTGGACCTCCGTAGCCCATGGCTGCTTGAGGATGATGATGATGAGAAAGTTATGAGAGGATTGACCTCGTGCACAAACTCTTGGCTGGATTTAACTAGTACAACCTACTCTACTACTATATATATAGACGATTGTGAGTGAGTGACTGTAGATCTCGGAAATGCTTGCAATTTTGGTTGCGATGGTTCCTTTGAAATCAAAGGTCAAATACAGATCTACCAGTGCTATAGGGTTAGAAATTGGCGCCTAGGGACATTGTGAGTCGTAGATCTCAGTAATTTTGTCAAAATTTGGATGCGAGAGGTCCTTTGAGGCCAAAGGTGAAATTTCTATATAACATTACTATAGAGCTAAAAAGTTGATTAATAGGGCTATTTTGAGCAATAGAACTCATAATTATTAAAGATGTTCAGATTCAATGTTGTGTTGAAGGCTAAATGGGGATCGGAGTGATGGGATGGAAATCAAAAGGAGCCAAAGGCACCGATTGATTTCTGCTCATATTATATAATAGGCATAATTCTGGGCGGGCAGACATATGACACGATTGGTGGCAGAAATTGGCAATTGAGCAATCCCTGCCGCCCAGGATGGGAGCAGAGCGAGTCTAATGATATTTATGCCAGATGAATTTGGCAACGATAGGTCCCAAATTTGATGGGGTTGTCCCACTTAGTTCTAACCCTCTTGGGGGGAAGATGGGATTCCTAGCTTCTGTGGGTCGGGAGTGATCCCTCGAAAAGCGTCCGCTATTCCTGGAGTGCGGCTGACCCCAGTTGATTGTTCAGTTTCAGGTGAAAATGTTCGGAGTAAAGTTTTAAAATTCTAAATAAATAAAAGAAAATTGAAGTTAAAGATGTATGAAATCGTCAGTTGCAATAATAAAAATTGCTGGAGTAACTTTCTCATTATATCTTTTAAAAAAATCCGGTGGGAATCAATGTCATACAGATAACGTTAACAAGCGGTCTACGTAGTGTGACGTCATGGAGCTGGTGGATGGTCTTCTTGTAGGAAGTGTTGGGTGGTCCCAATTAGTTCTTACGATCGATAGTTCTGACCCTCTTGGAGACGCGGATCGGGAGCGTCCCTCGAAAAACGTCCGAAGATTTCTGGGCCCTGCCATCGCCTGCCTGATGAATGAAGTTATCAATCGAAGTATGATTTTAAAAAAAATACCCCCTCAAGCAGTTGCTTGCTTGCCATAGAGGTCTGACAGGAGCCTGTCAGTTTATGCGCCATAGTAGAAGGTCTGAGAAGATGGCGGGAATTTAGAAGAAAAACGACACATACATCTATGCCTTACCCGGGGCTCGAATCCAGTTCCCTTAGATCAGTAGCCAAGTGCACTAACCACTCAGACACATGAGTGGAAATTTGGGAATGAACTTATCGAAGAGTTTCATGCCAAACGTTTGTTTTGGGTATTACTAGTATTAAATAATAGCGGTAATTCCTGGCGGACGAATAGGCGAACGAATGAACTGTGGGTGGACACGTCTGACGTCATTGGTGGCAGAAATTGGCAATTTCCCCGTGGTTCAGCGGCTGCTTTACCGATCGGTCCCGAATTTGGTGGGATGGTCCCGTTTAGTTCTGACCCTCTTGGGGTACCAAATATGATTCCTAGCTGCCGTGGGTCAGGAGTGATCCTTTGGAAGGCGTCCTAGACTTCAGGGGCGCTGCAGTGGCCTACCTTCGTTTGGCGGGAATTGTGACTAGAGTGGTGGTGAACGAACTTATGAAAGAGTTATTGATACGTTTTGCGCCAAACATTTGGCGTGAGTATTACTAGTATATATATATAACATAGTTTTCACAAAATTTGCAAAAATGCTAAAATGGAGAGGGAATTATTATAGGATATATATATTATAGATTCATTTCGGTTCGATCTTTCGGTTCGATCTCGCACTTGAAAAAAAGTGTTCATTTCACGAAAATTTTTGAAGTAAAATTGTTGAACAATGTTCCAGTTTAATCTATTTCCTACCTTAACCCCCTCTTCCCCAAAAGTCAAAGCACACACACACATGCACACAAATCTATTGCTCTTTATTAGGAGATAAATGAGAACTCGCAGTGTGGAATTAATATGCCACGAAAAGATAATTTATCGCTTACTGAATATAATTGAAAGAAAATTTCCATGCAGTTCATGATTAAATAACATCTTTAAATCGTTAATTCACTTTCGAATATGAAAACGACTATATTTATAATGTTATCATGGTATTAGCATCCCTTGATAACTAATAATATGGAATTTAGAATATTATAAGAAAACGGTTTTATATCTCAAGCCTAACAGAAGTCAATGAACCAGGAGTTTATTTTTGAGTTCTATCTCTCTTACACTTCTGAACCTTACATGGACTCCACTATTTTCAGACCGTTGGGAGAATCAGTTTCTCTGAGAACCCCCACCACACGGTAGGATGCTTAATATGGTTATCATCCTCTCTAGGATGCTTAATATGGTTATTATCATCTCGGCATCCCATCGCCAACAAACCAATAGAGAACTTGAACATAAGACTTGAGGACTGTTTTTGGATCAGGAAGAAAGAATATTACCCTGAGCCCCGCACAGTTCCGAGTTTTTCTTCCCCTTAGTCAGTTACAGAGAGCGTCAGAAAATCTGAGCTACATAGTGGCCACCCCAGCTGTGAGTAAAACCTTTGGATTCCCCATAGTTAGCTCTTGATCTGCATTAGCTGAGCTTCTATCTTCAAATTAAAAGTTTGCCCTCATTTTCACATATTATTTATCCGAGTGCCACCACATCAGACGAAGATTTCGACCACCAATTTGACGGATGTTCCTGCCTGGATAACAACGGATTTTAATTTTCCTCAGGTAAACTCCATAGTTATCGATTGAAAAAAAACCTTCAGATATCATTGAACTGAGAATCTTGCGTGGACTTGTTAAAATTAGAATCAATCTGCTTCGACCACTTTAACTAACCTAGTGCAGCTTTTGATATCAGCTATATTCTTTTGATTAAACTTTGTTTTCCAAACTGCCGAGTTGAGTGAATCCATTAGAACTGAGCCTTTTCATCGCTATTCAATCTAGAAGCTAATAATCAATTTAAATCAATACGATCTTGCTCCTTCGAGTGACCAAGTGCGGCTTCCCTCGTAACAATAAATTTGCATGATCTTGCACCCATTTGGAAAGATACAGTACACTGATAATTTAAAGCAAAAACAACAATTCAAATTTTATACTGGTGCTTTCGATTTAATGTTACAAATTTAAGAGCATTTAAGTTCTTTCACTAAGTGATAACGTATTCCCCTCTAAAAGGTTAATTTTATTTGCAGCATTCAAATGCATCGCACCATTGGACCTTCATTGATTTTAGTATGTTCCACTGTTGCTGTTTAGAATCAGTTAAAGCCAGAGTAGATAACATTACCTTCAATTCCGCCAACAAAGTTTCACTTCAGAACTCCATAGCCGCCAATTTGTTTTCTGATGAGCCAACTTATAACACTACAAAAACAATGTGTTCAACATAGTCTGCCACCAAACCACATACAACACAAATGTCTGGAGTATGTAGGAATTTGTTTAAACAAAGAGTTGTTTTTAATGCTGTCGCTCAGGCTTTGCACAGAAGGAAACTGCGTGTGATATTATCAAAATAAGTAACTTTCCTGTATTTTTGATTTCTATTTATTCCTACATGGTCGTTTCTTTTCAATCTGACTTTTCCAGTTTCCTTGGGGTCTTATTTTTACACCATTCTTACGGGCTGTTTCCAAACCAGAAATCAAAAAGGAATTCCAAACATCAGTTATCGCTTTAGCTTACGATTAAGAGATAATGTTCTCTTGAAACATTTAGTGCTCCTAACTGTCGATGCCAGACATCTTTCAAAATTGGGTTATAAGATGCCAGTGTTATAAAACGAGGGCAAAAAGGATAGAAATGGAGGACAAAGAAGGCCATGCTTTCGATTTATAAAATGAAATAAGTTTTGTTCTACTAAATATTATTTCAAGCACTGACTAACAGTTTAGTCACAAAAAGGCATAATACTTATTAAATATGGTTTAAATTATATGTTGTGCCGATTTTTATTCATACTTGATATACACAGTCATATCAGAATAATATGACCACCTACCTAATAATGGGAATAACCACCCTTGGCCCAGATGAGAGTGGCGAGATGGTGTGGAATGAACGCAATGAGACCCTGGAAGGTTGCCAGAGGCACATGTGCCCATTCGGACTCCAGCAGAACACGGAGGTTCTGGAGATGACATGGTTGTGAGTCCGCACGCCGAACCTGTCGATCTAAATGGTCCCACAAGTGCTCTATGGGATTGAGGTCAGGTGATTTTGCCAGCCAAGGGAGAACGGAGACATCGTTGTTGTGTTCCTGGAATCAGTCGTGCAACACCTTAGCAACATGGCAGGGCACATTGTCCTATTGGTAGACACCATCACCACCAGGGTAAATGTTCAACGTGAAGGTATGCATGTGGTCAGCAAGGATGGAAGGTATTATGATTAACGACACAACCTAGATGCTCTGCTATTCAGAGACAGCACTACATCTACTGGGATAATGCTGTAGATGTAGGACTGGGACACTACCCATCGTCGCGGCTCAACAGTACTATAGTAGTAAAGTCCAACCTTTTGCAAAACCGGCTCTGTGTCCTGGGTCACTCCAAACAAGGATATTGAGGATCCAAGTTGAAACAGTGCCCGTGGATGGACAGGTAGCCATTCGCGTTCAGGGACCCATCCAGTGGTACCAGCAGTTCCTGGTCATACCAGGAAAACATCCCCTAGACATGCACACTGCCACCACCGGCCTGTACTTGACTGACAAGCATGTCCGGGTGTTGGTTCTCACGTGTCTGACGCCGTATCCATCACCTCCCGTCACTTCTGTGGAGTAGAAACCTCGATTCGTCGGAGAAGGCAACCTTTTTCCACTCTTTCACTGTCCAATGACTGTAGTCCCGTCCGAACTGCAGGCATCATTACCGATGGACCTTGGTTAACATTTGCACCTTTATGCAGTGTCGACTCCGGGGACCCATGCATAACAGAGTTCGATCTACTGTTGTCGGGGACACGTACTTGGATACCCCAGGGTTAATTTGAGTGGTCAATTACTGCAATCTTGCACATCGATTGCCTTTTACCAGTCGACGGAGGTGACGTTCTCCTCTGGGGTCGATGGCCCTTGGTACTCGGTGTGCCAGCAGTCCATTCTTGGTATACCCTTACTACAGCACCTCGCGAATAGCCCATGAAGTCTGCTGTTTCCGAGATGCTTACACCCTTGGTGCGGTAGCCGATGATCATTCCTTTTTGATCGTCTGTCAAATCAATACCTCTGCCCATTGTGCTCACATTACGCTCTATGACTCATCTATCCTTGCCGGCCGCTTAATTTCCGTGCAATCGACCTTGTCATGTGCACTCAGTGAAGTGTCTGGACTTTGTAGGTACCTCTTGTATCAGAAGGCTTGTACAAACTATAAGTTGTTCTTAATTCTGTGATTCCGTGAATGATTCTTAATGGTTCATCTGTTCTGGCCGGCCACTTATATTTCCGTGCAATCGACCTTGTCATGTGCACTCTCTGTGAAGTGTCTTGGCTTTGGTCATGCACACTGCCACCACCGGCCTGTACTTGACTGACAAGCATGTCTGGGTGTTGGTTCTCACGTGTCTGACGCCGTATCCATCACCTCCCGTCACTTCTGTGGAGTAGAAACCTCGATTCGTCGGAGAAGGCAACCTTTTTCCACTCTTTCACTGTCCAATGACTGTAGTCCCGTCCGAACTGCAGGCATCATTACCGATGGACCTTGGTTAACATTTGCACCTTTATGCAGTGTCGACTCCGGGGACCCATGCATAACAGAGTTCGATCTACTGTTGTCGGGGACACGTACTTGGATACCCCAGGGTTAATTTGAGTGGTCAATTACTGCAATCTTGCACATCGATTGCCTTTTACCAGTCGACGGAGGTGACGTTCTCCTCTGGGGTCGATGGCCCTTGGTACTCGGTGTGCCAGCAGTCCATTCTTGGTATACCCTTACTACAGCACCTCGCGAATAGCCCATGAAGTCTGCTGTTTCCGAGATGCTTACACCCTTGGTGCGGTAGCCGATGATCATTCCTTTTTGATCGTCTGTCAAATCAATACCTCTGCCCATTGTGCTCACATTACGCTCTATGACTCATCTATCCTTGCCGGCCGCTTAATTTCCGTGCAATCGACCTTGTCATGTGCACTCAGTGAAGTGTCTGGACTTTGTAGGTACCTCTTGTATCAGAAGGCTTGTACAAACTATAAGTTGTTCTTAATTCTGTGATTCCGTGAATGATTCTTAATGGTTCATCTGTTCTGGCCGGCCACTTATATTTCCGTGCAATCGACCTTGTCATGTGCACTCTCTGTGAAGTGTCTTGGCTTTGGTAGGTTCCATACCTATCAGAAGGCTTGTACAAACTATAAGAAGTTCTTAATTCTGTGATTCTGTGGGTGGCCATATTATTCTGACACGACTGTGTACAATCAAGAGTTGTTTTGCCTTAAGTGGCATAATTAGTAAATATCTGCTGTTGCAGAAGGGAAACTTTCTGTTTCAATTAACTCTGACTGAGGTAGTGGTCAGTAATGACTTCGGTCTTTGTACGTGCCTCTTGTATCAGAAAGCTTGTACAAACTATAAGTAGTTCTTAATTCTTTCACTGTCCTTTATATTGCAAAATAAAAACTGCTCTCGAATCTATCCGTGGGTGGAAACAAAATTCTTTGTAGTTTTCTAGAGCTTATGCTTTTTCAATCTGTCATGTAAATTGCTATATTGTGATTACAGAAAATAGTAACATTTGGAACATTAACAGAGTAAATTTAGTATTCATGATTTGCATTTACAGTAAATTATATTGTAGTCATGGGTTCAAAAAATTTCAAAGAGGAAAGTACAAAAAAGAATGTTTTAATTTTAGTTTAAACAAAACGGATGATGTTTCCTGTTTTTTCAAATTCTGAGAGGACATGAGGTAAAAAAAGGAGAATATGTCCTCCTTTTGGAGGACGTATGTTAACCCTATTCAAATTCTAAGACTTTCTTGATCAGCATTTCTGCTCCAGAGTTTTAGACAATCTCCCGTAGTACAACAATTTACTCTCCGCTTCGCCGCGTTCAAAAGTGCCCTAGCCCTTGAATAACAGAATTTGGTACCAAGAAATTTGAATTAATAGGAAATAGACCAATATGCTTTTGAGCTGCTTCAAAAGAGCTCCTAACCTCTTGCCTTAGTACTAATATTTCATTAGCATATGTCATATGTCGAGCTGGTGCTGCAAGTAGTATTTTTGAGACTTCAAAATGAGTGTAAGAGAAAATTTTTTATTGTTTTATTTTTTATAATTCCTGTCAGTTGCCTAGTGCTGAGCACTCTTGGCTGTTAATCATAGACCTGGGTTCAAGCTATTGGTGTTGTTTTTCTTCTGAGGTCTCGCCATCCTCACAGACCTTCTGCTATGGCGTATAAATTGACAGACTCCTGTCAGACATCTGTGGCAAGCAGTTACTTGTATATATAAAATACCCCCTCAAGCAGCTGCTTGCCACAGAGTTCTGACAGGAGCCTGGCAGTTTATATGCCACAGTAGAAGGTCTGAGAGGATGGCAGGACCTCAGCAGAAAAACAACACAAACGTCCATGCCTTATCCGGGGCTCGAACCCAGGTCCCGTAGATGAGTAGCCAACGCGCTAACCACTCGGCCTGAGGGGTATATATTTATTATTTATCTATTTTACATCTTTGCAGCTTCGTTATAAGATTTGCTTATGTGAATAAAAAAAACTTTCCTGTGTTAAATAATACTCCAAGGTATTTGATTTCTGACACCAGCTTAACTGTATTTGGATCAACTGAAAACTCCTAATGATCTCTGTATAGTTGAAGGCTAAAACCACACTTTATGGGACTGAATCCGAGGAAGGATACGAGACGGTGGCGAGAGAAGGTCGTTTGAAAACGTCCCTGACTGATGTTGCCAGTCTAGTGTTAGTAATATTGCTAGTTTCAGCTAGGTGGTCTTCTGTTGCCTTCTGCTTCTGCATGCTTGTAATCTTGCCATCTGATTCCAAGCTTTGGTGATAGTACCTCACTAGCAAAACTTTACTCTCCTTTTCCCATTACAATAAACAACATTGGAAGGGAGAATCATTTTATTTGGGGAAAGTGTTGGTTGTGAAAAGAAGTGTCAAATGCTAAAAATGAAATCTAAAAATAAGGATATGGCAAACAGCAGATGCATGCTTAGCGCGTGCCTTAAAACGAACAACCACTGGTTCGTGATGCATAAATGTACTTTGTTTACGTATTATTCGAATGCCCAACATTCTTATTTTGGTTACCATTCGGAAGCCTTGGTACTATCGGGTAAAAAAAGAAAGTCATGGCAGGTATAACTATATTTTTATTTCCCTTTATAGCCATTTTTACCCTCCTCATTCATTATGCAATGCGTAAAATGCCTAAAACGCCTTGCAAGAAACCGGTAACTCCTGCTAAAGTGATAACGACTGGGTAAGTTATTTTTATTTCCTTACTCTAAATTCTATTTTCTCAACTGACACCGACCTCCAAATTAAATGGTTGCAGAATAAAGAATAGATATTTTCAAAAGTTTATGGGTAAATCTTATTTGTAAATCAGTGTAAAAAAGAAATGAATTTTCAGTTGTCAAAACATTCCATTTTGGTTAACACTATAAATAATAAATAAATACCCTGCTCAAGAAGCTGCTTGCCACAGACGTCTGATAGGAGCCTGTCGGTTTATACGCCACAGTAGAAGGTCTGTGAGGATGGCTGGACCTCAGCAGATCTGGTTAAGGCTATATACAAATATCCATATAATACAAATATCCATAGCCTTAACCAGGGCTCGAACTCATTTCTCTTAAATCAGTTGACTTAATCCAATGATCAAGTTGACTTAATCCAATGAATGAATCCTCTTAAATCCAATGACTGAGTGTTCTAACCACTCAGTCATTGGATGGCTTAACTCTCTATATGTACATAAAAATAAAATTTGACTAGATAAACAATGCCATCATTATGTCCTTTCTTTATTCATGCATTGGTTTTGAATGAATTTCGCAGAAATTACTGTAACAGATTTTTGAGCTTGGTTCCACAGTCTTTAATGGGTAAATGTAAACTTTCATGATTGTTGCAAAGTCAAGGAGGAGGGTGGTGGCAAATACTCTACTTTCAATACCCCTGAATTTCACCCAGGGCCAACTTAAGTTATGATTGAGCAGTGCGGTCGCACAGGGTGCCAAATTCATTGATTTATTGTAATCCTAAGTTCAATGGGATGTACCGAAAAATCTTGCACAGGGTGCTGCTAGTCCTGGAGCCAGCCCTGATCCCTCTATTCCAATTGTATTTAGTTTGTCTCATTAAACCATTCTGCATCTTGCCTATACTGATGTACTTTTTGACAATAACTCAATTTTTTTTAATTTTTGAAATTTTTTAAAGATATAGTTTCCTCTGTATTGTAATTTCACTTACAGTATGTGTTGATGGGATCTTGACGTACTGATCTTTGTAAATGCTTTCCTATCTGACACTTTTCTTTGAATCTATCAACAAGTTGCTCATCTATAAATTGTCTGTGAAACAAAATAATTTTTTTTCCTCTATAGTTTTGTGTTGCAACAATAAATCAGTGTATTAAGATTAGCTTGTATTCTATTTCTTTGCAGTCTTTTCCTTTCTCAGTGCTTTTTGTAATATTAAATAAATATTGTTTAAGTATATAACACAATTGTACACTTCAGAATTTTTTTCTTAACCATTATCGTCTGTGAGACCCAGTTAGAAAATTTTAAAAGTGTAAGATATAGTTTTCTCTATAGTTGTAATTTCATTTATATGTTGAGGAAAATTGATGAAGCAAAACTACAAAATGGTATGGGTTGCCATAGTAGATCACCAGACTTGTAATCTACATTTTGCAATTTGAGATTTTCTCTTCTAACCCCATTTTGCCTTTGGGGAGAAAGGGGACTCTGATGTGGTTAGAAAGTTTGCCACCCACTGGATAGAATGTTAAGCCATGACTCTGTGTGTTGGAAAGTCATACTCTGTGAAGGTTAAAGAATATGAGTGACGTTGACAAGTGGCTTCCCTCCAACAGCAGTTTAGTGGATCCTCTCTCTCAACCTGGCCATTTTGTCTATTGTATGCAAGAAATGCTGCTCAGAGGTAAAACTGCAAGTCAAAATACATTTATTGGCTTTAATGCATTGACAAATAATTTCCTAAAATTATTTTTCTCTGAATCCCTTGGACATGATATCACTACTGGAGGGTAATAGTATCACCCTAGTTTTAGTTGTAAGTCTGCTTGCATGAGTGTTAACTGCAAATAGGTGGAATGGAGGATGTAGAAATCCAAGGGGAAAACAAATTACCTACTTTCTACCTTATTTAGCCAATGAAGTCTGTATGCAATTGTAAAATACAAAACCTTCAAACTTGTAAACAGTAAGTCAAGCCCCACACATCAGCAAAAGTCGTTTTCCTCTACAAAACTATTTAGAGAAATATGCAATCAGTGGCAGATTAAGATGTCTGAGTGCACCAGGCACAGATGATTCAAGAGGCACCCAACTGTCTGGGATTATGTATTGAGTTGAGGAGGGGGGGTTCTCTGCAAATTTTTTCTAAACTTATGAATGGAAAAGTGCATGCAGCAAGTTAAACTGAACTATAGAAATGTATAAATAGAAAATTTAATATGTATTTTGTAAACTTGCACATATTGAAAAATAACAAAAGCTGAATTGTAAATGAAAATAAATGTTCAGTTTAGTGTATTTAACAAAAGATGTATCATATTTGGTATTAACCCAAGTAAAAACAAGAGATGTGTATATAAATAGTAGATTGTTTGATTGCAAAATATCCTGCTCAATAAAATGTTGGAAAAAAGAGTTTTGACTGCTTTGTGGCCCCATGAGTGTCAAGGCCCTAGCGAGCACCTCGTGCATCTGTGAAGTAATCCACTACTGTACACAATGTTAAATAAGAAAGACACAAAATTTTATTACTTTGATTTCAGATTTTTTCATATTAAAAAAAATGGACATCTCATCCAATGCTTGTGACTAAAAGGGTTAAGAAATTGAAGGTTCATACTTTAGAATTTTTTTAACTATAAACACAAGGCTCCAAGTTTTTATGTGGTGTTATACTAATTTCTTTATTCAATCTCCAGTTTTCTTTTTCCAAAATTTTATGATTCAACCTATTAGAGCATCATTTGTACAAATGGAATTGCACAAACTGTTACCTAAATAGACTGTTGAACTGTAGTAAAACTTTATCTTGTTAGAACTTCAGAATTTTACCCTGAACTGTCATTTTGCTTTTCTATCTTGTTACCCCTTACTGATACTTTATGTCATCTTTTGGGCAAGTGGTTAATGTGTGTGGCTATTGATCAAAGGGACATGGGTTCTAGCACCAGATAAAGCATGAATGTTTCTTTTATTTGTATTGTCTTTCTGCTGAGCACTGAGGTCCTGCCTTCCTCACACATCGTCTCTATGGCATATTAACTGATAGGTTACTGTCAGATCTCTATGGGTAGCAGCTGCTGCTTGAGGGGGTATTTTTTTTACTGATGTTTTATGTCCATGCCTGTAGTACAGCAAAGTAACAGCTAGGGAAGTAGTGGGAGACTAAGAGACTGTAATTGTCAGTTTTTTTTTTGGAAAAGATCAATGATCAATTGACAGAGTGGCCAAATGGTTAGCGCGCTTGGCTACTGATCTAAGGGACCTGGGTTCGAGCCCTAGATATGGCATGGATGTTCATATTGTTTTCTGCCGAGGTCCTGCCATCCTCTCAGATCTTCTACTGTGGCATATAAACTGACAGGCTCCTGTCAGACCTCTGTGGCAAGCAGCTGCTTGAGGGGGTATTTATTTATTTTTTATTTATGGTTAAGCGATTCTCAAAGTATGGTCCACAGACCCATAGGAGTCCAGAACGCCTGGCCAGTATGTAAAAAATTTTGCTGATTCAACTGGACATAACACAACTAGTGGCATCAAAAAAAAAATACAATTTTTATCATTAAATGATTGAAGTAAAAAAATTGTAACAGGTGTTAAACATTTTGTAACATCATATAGCATTAAAACATTTTAAATATTTATTTGAATCTGATTTAAGTGCAGAGGGAATAGGGGTCCTTGAGTATGCAGTGTGTTGCGAGGTAGCGTTGCAAAGATGCAAAGTATAGAAAAGCAAAGAAATCAAGTGTGAAAGTGTATTAAGATCGGAAACAACAGTACCATATTCAAAAATCAAGTCAATGCATGTCTATCTTGAAATATGCAAATTAACACAGTGTATCTTAGAATGAAAATTTGAGTTACAAACTATTGTCCAGGAAGAATGGATTAGAAATATTCCCAGGACTCTTGTTAACTCTCATTAGCAGCATGATGACTTTAATTTGGGATATGGTTACCCCTAAAAATCATTTCAACATTCACAACAGTCCCTCATTCTGTTAATGAGGATTAATAAGAGTCTTGGGAATATTCTAATCCACTTTTCTTGGAGAGTAGTTTGTAACTCAAGTAAAGTTCTAGGAGGTGCTAATGACTAGACATCAGTATCTTTAGACCATCATATACATGAGAATTCAGCTCTGGAGATCTTGGTGCCACTCCATTCAGGTAATTATGTACTCTGTAAATTCATTCAGAGACTCTGCCAGATGAACTCTTTGAAGCATTATTTTTTTTAATTAAAGCATTATTGCCCATTAGAGCTAATTAGGGGGCTACTATATCCACTCCTAAAGAGTCATTAAAAATTTAACGTTATCACCCATTAAAAGAAACTGAGGGCCTGCCTCTCTCACCCTCTACATAAAGACATGTGACATAAAGTGCAAAGATTTTGGTCATATATTTAACTTCATGCATATATTGGGCATTATTTCAGCCTACATCCACCTTTGTGACAGCTGCAACCTACAGCATATCTTATTCCTAATGTGTGACCAAGTGTTTACATGCTTATCAACAGATCAAAGGACCAGGAACGCATGGATGTTTTATTCCTGCTGCTATTCTTCCTTGCAGATATTATATATATATATAATATTATCCAAATCTCCATGGCCCATTATGCTAGCAGGCTCCTGTCAGACACCTGTGGCAAGCAACTTCTTGAAATGTGTTTTATATTTGCATGGGGATGGTATCAGGTAGTCTTCAGATGAAAATGTAAGGAATCAGACGAGACACTGGTGAATATCACATTGACCAATGTTCCTTGGCCAAGTTAATATGTTAATGACACTAGCCGAAATGGACCTGTTGCTACATTGAGTTGTGAGAGACAAGATTGTCTTCCACACAAATCTCTTACCTGCAGCCTATATGATACAATTCTGTGTGAGACAATCTACCCTTGTGGCAGCTGCAAGCTCAGAATAAGAGTTGCTATACTGTCATTTTCTCATGAATCTGGCAGTTAGAGGTAGTAGCAGTCATTTGCTCTTGTTATGACCTTTTGCACAATCTCTATCTGTGATTGACCCACTTCCATCTGACCAACAGTAGAGCATGATCAAACTATTTTTTTAAACACCACCCATATTTGTATACCAGCATGGTATACACACTTACAGTTGCATTTATACAGTTCGTTTTTTTTGTGTGTGGTCGGCATTTCAGCATCATTTACACAGGTTATATTAACTTTTGTCTATAAGTGTACATTTATCAACAGAACTACAGTTCTGTACAGGGAGCATAACAAGGTTTATAAGGGCCTGGATGCAGTTTAGAAAGAGAACCCCCTTTCACACTATTACACAATTGCAATTCATCAGTTCCATTGGATAAGAAATGATATATATCATTACACATGTAAATGTAGTAATCGTCAAGTCAGTATATATGTATTTTTATATATACTGATATGTATATATAAAAATATTAAATATTATATATAAAAATATTATATCACCCTGTATATATATATATACAGGGTGATTCAAAAAGAATTGAACACTTTCAAAAATTTATTATTCAGTAACTAGGTTATATATGAACATGTGAAAACCAATTTGTAAAGGAACTATCAGTTATTTCTATGATCTTACAAATGCTCAATATGCACCCCTCATGTCACACAATACACAGCAATCCTGTGGTCTAATTCATCTCAGACCCTTTGTAGCATATCACCATCAATGGTTGAAATGGCAGCTACGATGCATTCCCTCATTTCTTTAAGGCTGCAAGGAAGAGGTGGTACAAACACGAGGTTCTTGATGTATTCCCACAAGAAGTCATTGCAGGGCGTGAGTCACCTAGTTACTGAGTAATAAATTTTTGAAAGTGTTCAATTCTTTTTGAATCACCCTGTATATATGACAATTATATTCAGAAGTACCCCTTGAAAATTTTGCCCTTGTACATTTGACCCTTCAGGTTCATGTCTGGTCCAGTGACGCCCATTTGCTCTATGGTAATTACGCCTCTGGTTTAAAGTATACATTTAATATTTTAGGATATTGTGTTGAATTATGATTGGCATAACTCATCTAAATTAATCTTAGGAATAAAAGAAGATATTGCATTTAGAAGCAATTGATAATTGTGATGGTATTGATTGGAATTTATATTATGCCACTGGTTCTTATACATACAAAACCCTCAAGATTTAAACTCTTTCTCTGGTGCATTTTTAACATTTTTCTAGTATCATACTATAAATGGTACATACCTAATGAAACTCATTTAATACATCATTATATATATATATATATATTTTTTTTTTTTTCAAAATTAATTCCCCGCCCTGCCCACGGTCAGTAGGGGACACCGATGGGCTTGGAAAGGCCACCGTCCGTCGGATGGGACGTTAAGCCGTGGCCCCGTGTGCGGGAGAGCCATACCCTGTGCACGTTAAAGAACACGCTGGATGGCCTTGACGGGAGGCTACCATCTGTCTCCCAACAGCTGTTCCAGTGGGTCCCCTCCCCCAACCTTCTCTGAGCCTTCGGGGTCCATGTGACCTGGCCATTTAGCCCATGGTGTGCAAAAAAGTGCCGCTCAGAGGTAAAACAACCCAACCCCAACCCCTTCTTTTCAAAATTATAAAATTGCCATAATATTAGAAAATTCAACAATTAAAATAACTGAACGTTCTCTGTCATTGAACAATAAAATTGTAAAGTTTAGCCTTCAAACTATTTCCTCATTAAAAAGTTTTCAGGAGTAAACTCCAAAGATTTTTAGAGCAAGAACAATTCTCTGTCTTCAGTGCAGTGACATTACGTGGTTATGTGAAGGGCTGTTTAGAACATCTTTTCCACATGTCTTGAAGCTGTCATTAGTTTGTTTTGGCTGAATCTGTCTGATGCCGTATGAACCTCTCCTGGTAGAGAATGGTTTTTCTGATATAATAAATAATAGAATTATCCAGCAAATGAAGGGGAATCTGTATACTCTCGATTTTTGAAGGAGGCTAAATTTGTATTTGTCCCTTTTTATAATTTTTTTAATGTTATTTTTGACCATGTATGTTTATTATAGTTGTATCCAAGAGAATTAAAATTTAAATCTGTAAAAATAATGAATGGTCCAAAAGTTTTGCATCAATTGATAATATTTTTGTGGCATTACTTAACACATATGTTTTTACTGCTATTTAAGGTTAGAATTATAATTTTTGAATGGGTAGTACAGAACTTATTGCCAGAACTAAGTTTTATAAGTGAAAATATGGTCACCTTAACTAGAAGTGGATGTTTGAAATTTATTTATACTTACACTCATAATACTGATTGATTACTATATTTTATACACTTAAACACAGTTGAACCTGCTTATAATGAATTTTAAGAGACAGCTGAAAAACTATGCTATATCCATAAATTCTCTATAAGAAATATTAATTGAAAAGTATAAAAAAAAACGAAGTGTACTATGCATTTAAGCACAAACGATAGAAAAGTGAACTGTAAGAATAATGAGACTACTTAACACATAATAAAGACCAGTTACTTATTTTCTAATAAGCCATGAATCTAATAAATATTGTTTTTTCTTTATGCATGAAACAGTCGACAGTTTAGTGGTAAATTTTGAGCTCTAGCTCCTACAAACCAGTGGAAAAGAGCTTCTTCAACATCTGGGTATAACAATATCTAATCTTTTTTCTTGAAGCATCCCTTCATGATTTTACGAGCTGTTCAATGTTTGCGAGCAACATTTTTTTTAATTATAAAGAACTATGGAATTGCACACATCTTGGCAGCATTAGCTTTCTTTCAGTTTTCCTCAAATTTCTTAGGATTTCACCTTTCTGTGCCAAATTTAGAATTTTTTGTTTTTCGAACTTGGTGCTAAACTATATAGTGGTTTTCTCAGACTCTATATGTGGTGCAGAACAACAAACAGAATTCTAAAAACATAAAGTGAAACAAGAAATGTATTGCTGTTCATTGTTTACTTCTCCTGACACTTCTGTAATGAATGCCTTAAGTGTGTTCCCATTAGCTATTCATTGATCATACAGGAATGCACCCTGGCTGTGTGACAATCAGCAGACTGACAAATTTCATTGTTTAATTGTCCCTGGTTGACCTTAGTTTATTCCTTCAAATGTTCATGTTTATCCGGCACATGGGTGTTACGTGGATCTTCATCGACTCAATTTTTAACAACCCCTCCAAACACGTCCCTTTACCTAGGGAAGGTTACAGACACATGAAGAGGTCAGATGGCTTTGAAAAGTGTCATCTGACTGACCTCTTGGTGTCTTGGTATGCAAAAAGATTAATTTTTGGTGGAGAAATTTGGCAATTTTCACCACTTTGTATGCTCTGGATAAAGGATCCATAACAAAAAAAAAGTTCATTATGTTAGTAAAGAATGGAAAAGTATTCATAATAAAAAGTATGTAAAACATAGTTGAAGTAGAATGAGCTTTGCTTCATTATAGCCATAATTTTGTTATAGGTGACTTTGTTATAAACTGGTTTGACTGTATGTAACATTTTAAACATTTTTTTGCAATTATTGGCATTCACAGTTCACTAATTTTACTTGTCTGATTTTATTTGTTGTTTACTTTGATTTAGGCCTGATCAAAGAAGAAAAATAAAGGTGTTTTTGTTGTCTCAAGACACACAATATAGTGAGACTCGTAGATGTGCTGTTAATATTGATGTTCTGCACCGTTACAGTTCATTATGTGAAAAGATTGTGAGCATGTTTCCTTCTTTAAAGGGAAAGTCCTTTACTATTAGCTGGAAAGGTGAGTTTCCCCAATATGTTCCTTAGATCCTTCCTCATTAAATATACAGCTCAAAAATAATTTAGGGATAATGAACATTGTCAGGCTAGAGTAGCTTGGTGAGAGCCTTTTTTTAAATATTTTTTGTTTTGTATATTATTTTGTGTTTCACCACAGAGGCATATGCAATGTAGGATGCCTTCAATTCCAGCAAGGCCATGCTAGTACAGTGCTTGCTGGAATGTTAATCGATGTAGCAGGTCAGTGTGAGGGAGGCCCACCCAACTTGTGGTGTTTTCTGACAGTTGACCCTGGCTGGAGGTTAGCGACCTGCCACATGGCGAAGAGTTCGGAGAAGGGAGGGGAGAGTAAGCAATAACCAACAAAGAGGAGAGCCTCTGATGATGCACGATCGATAAGACACAAAAGTTTTGGCTCATAAATGCTGACAGGAATTAAGGGTACTTGGGCTGACAGCTGAACTAGAATAGTAAGCTGATATGGTAATGCATAGGAAATGAGTATAGTGTATTTTTGTTCATCAATCAATGTTAATTATGTCAATAAAGGATTGTTTGTTTAACTAAAGATTTAGAGTTGAACCATTTTATTAAGAGGAGCCTCAGTATTGAGTCCCTGAAATTGCCATAAAATCATAGAAGTCATAAGAAAGACTCTTTCACCCATTCATTGTTATAACTTATATTTTTCATGCTGTTTTACTGTTTTTTACCTTGTATTTTCTATATATCACCCTGGTCTCTTACACCTGGGATTATTTAATTCTTTGTTTCTGCAGTTGTTTTAACTTGTACTTATACTCTTGTTCGTTGTTGATTTACTATTTTCCATTGTTGCGTTCTGTTTTTAAATTTGGTTGTGGGTATGCATGACTTTTATCTATTATATCATTTGTTTGGCGCATTATGGCCCAGCCGCCCATGTGCCGTAAAACCCAGAGCAACCAACCAACCAACCATCTTTCACCCATTCATGTATTGCGATCGAACTGGAGGAACATCCCAAAGTGATCTCAACAGACAGATGACTGAGGGATCATCACAAAACATGTTAAGACAATAAAAAGCTACATTTGAAATTTTATAACCTCAAAAGTAAGGTTTTTATGAAAAAAATGTCATGAAGATGGTTAAAGAGCTCATACTCATGTCCAGTATGTTTATGTGGTGTGACAGTGCACCATTATGTTAAAATCAAATTCAACCTTGTCTATAAAAGTATATTATCCACCAATTTATGTATGGTATCCTAGAGCAGTTGCAGATATTGTTGGCCATTCAAAGCACTCTGAAAGAACACTGGTCCAAAATTAGTGTCCACCAGTGGCACACACAGAAAGTTGCAATGGGGAAGTTCAGTGGGAGGTGTTTTACATAGTTCAGTGTAATAGAGAGGTTGGCATGCATGAGTCAGATTTTTGGAGACTGCATTAGAAATTATATATATTATTGGGGGGGGGGGGGGGGGTTATAATATTGTAACCCTTCTCCTCCTTAAATCACCACTGGTGTATACATGATTGACATCTGCAGCTGATAACACATATATGTCCTTCAAGTATTGTCCAGGATCCATTAATGGGTGTTTGAATTTTATACCTACTCATGATCAAGGCCTGTAACTGTGATCACCACTTCAAATCTAAAGCCATGATGATGATATGTTGGGACAAAGAAGTGAAGGTAGCCTTGACAAAGCACGAAGCAGATTAGAAATGTAATCTAACTGCTAGACAGAGAGAGGCTCCAATGTTAGTTACTTTTGCTCTCAACAATGACAAACCCCAGACAAACTATATATTGTGATGGCAGGTCCCATGCATGGAGTATGTAAGGAAATGTGCAGAGTTCAACTGGACTTTTCAAAACTGTTTTGTGACCTCTCAAGTTGGAGAGTGCAGCAAGAATTATGTGTGGTGGTATAAAACAGCTTACTTAAAATTCAGACTTGAGAATATTAATATGAAGCTTCATGATATACGAAGTGATATGAATTCTGATGTAAAACATCACAGATCAATGAATGACACTAAAGTAAGCACAAGCAAACTAACCAATAAAAGTAGTAGGAAAAAGCATGTAAATAAGTTTAAGGTAATTAGAGATATACCTGACATTCATAAATGCAGAAATTGTGTTAATTTTATAATCCTGTAAAGTGAAAGACTGTCTTATCAGTTTAAAGGAAATACTAGATTGAAAATAAAAGGTGATAAAAAAAAAAGACTTGGGGATAAACAGTTTTGGAGAAATGGAAAGTTAAAACTAAATTTAAATGTGATCCATTATTGTCTTGAGATAAATGCAAGAATGAAATGTGGATTTTGATAACAAGTTACTAGAAGAGATGTGAGATTTCATCTGAGTAGTGGAAAGGTGAGGATAATGTTCTTTGCGATACTCTTGAATACATGTCTTGTATTCTCATTGGAGGGATTAGCTATAGTGTACGGTAGAATTATAAAGCTTGTAGCAAAATGTAAATTTTTACATTGTATATATGTAAATTGTATATATTGTATATATTGTTACATTGTATATACGATGATGCATGCAGACTATGTGTTCTGACCAGATTGGCGAATAGGGTTATGAACAGTGTGTCTAAAGGCCTCAGAAAGAAGGGGAGACCTAGGATGCGGTGGGCAGACAATGTCGAACAGGACCTTGTTAGAATTGGTGTGCAGTGGCCAGATGCAGTAGATGTAGCTCAGGATAGACTTGGTTGGAGAAGTAAATTGCACGGTCTGGTTGGACCTCCGTAGCCCATGGCTGCTTGAGGATGATGATGATGATAATATGTACCATTTGGTCAATTGTTGCATATGTTATTTGTTTGCAGTTGCCAGTTTATTTGTGATTATGTTGTCAATTAGTCTGCTGCTATTACTGACATCAATTCCATGGAATTTTGCATTAGTGCAATGGTGATAATGTTTCAGGCAATTATGACTAATGTAACTGATTCAAATTGCAATTAGTGTAACTGATTCATATGTTTATAGTGTGTTCAAGTATTATTTTTTAAAGAACTATGGGCATTGTTGTCAGTAGAGTTACCAGACTATTTAGTCTGAATAACTCAAGAGGAAGGAGAAAAGGAATTGCAGACCCAACTACCCATGGTCAAGGCCTTGTAACTCCAATTGCCACTTCATGTTCAAAGCATAGTGACAATATGTTGTGATAGAGGTTGTGGTAGCCACTAACCAGAAGCCTCAACAGGCATGAACCAAATCAGAAAAGTAATCAAGTTGCTAGACATAGAGAGGCCCCAGGGCTGAGGTCAGTTGCTTTAGTTCTCAACGATGATGCATGCAGACTATGTGTTCTGACACCAGGTCCATGCAATGGAGTATATAAAAGAACACAGAGTTTGAGTGGACTTTTTCAAACAGTTTGCTCTGTGACTTTCTGTTTAGCTTTTATTTCTCAAGTTGGAGAGTGCAATGAGAATGGTGTATGTGGTGGTGTTTGTTCGTGCTACTGTCAATGTTGCCTTTTTATGCATGTGTTTGCTGTTGTCCTTGTAAATAAATATTCTGTTTAGTTAAAAAGCTTCACCTGTACTGGATTGCATCTGATTTATTGTCATGACTGGATAAGGCATTCCATCAATGCATTTCAAGAAGTTCATGCTTAAGTGGGAATGAACTGAAGCAAGTAGCACTCACAGTGGCATTATGACCAGAAACCTATTCATCAAACAATCATCTGTAAACCATGATTCATTTACTCCCAGATTTATGATCTAAGAATACTGAGATGCCAGTTTATTAGGTTACATCTATCTAGTAGCATGTTGCACCTCCTCTGACCTTCAGAACAGCTTGAATTTGTCAGGGCATGGAACTTGCAGGGATGTTGCATTATGCAGAAATGATTGTGTCACATGGTGCTGCAGATTAGATCGCAGCACAGTCTTGCTGCAAACAGCCCTTACCACCACATATCAAAGATGCTCAATAGGATTTTTATCTGGGAACTGTGCAGGCCAATGAATCAAGGAAAACTCACAGCATATTTCTGGAACCATTTGGTGAGGATACATGCCTTGTGAGCAGGTGCATTATCATGCTGAACTTGTCCATCTGAGTGAGGATGAACTTGGTCAGCAATGATGTTCAAATATGCTGTGGCATTCAGATGTCCTTCGATGGGTATCAGGGGGCCTAATGTGTGCCATGAAAACATTGCCCACACTACCACCAGACTGTACTCTTGACACCAGACAAGATGGCTCCATGGCCTCATTTGCTTGCACCAAATTCTAATCCATCATCATGATGCAAAAGGAACCTTGATTTGACCGACCAGGCTATCTTTTTACATTCCTCAATGGTCTAGTTTTGATGCTCTGCACCCATTGGAGAGACACTTTCTTGTTCTTCGCTGACAACATCAAGACTCGACATAATTGGAGGCTGTTGTAGCCCATTCATGACAAGATCCGATACTTGGTGCATTTGGAGATGACTTTCTGCACACCAATGATTAATTTTGCTGTGATTTGACTGGTTGTGGCCCATCTATTCACTTGCACAATTTTTTTTAGTCTACTTTGACTCCTAATCAACACTGTTTCCATCCATAGAACACACCACTTTTCACACCATTCTTAGTAAACCCTTAAAACTCCTCCTGTGTGTGAAAAGCCCAGGAGGGCAGCTGTTTGGGAGATGCTAAAAATGGCACACCTAGCACCACCTACCATGCTATGTCAATCAGGTCACTCGTTTTACCCATTCTGAAGCTCAATATAACTAACTGATGCACAAAGAGCTGATCTGTCTGATTTATACTGCACATCACTGTCACATGATGCATTTGTTGGAATGAACTAGTTATGTGATGGGTGGTGGTGTACCTAATAAACTGTCATCTCAGTGTGTAGGACAGTGGTTCTCAATCACTATACTGTGAGTGTGCCAAGTCTGAAATGGCATTCATTGAAAAAAGTTTCTATAATTAAGCTAAAAAAAGCCCTCAAAATTAATAAAGTAAAGAAGTATTAAATTGCTATTCTAAATGTAAGCTTTAAAACTTCCAAATCTTAGAAATCTTAAAAAAAAAACTAGCTAACAGAGAGAACAAAATTGCATCACTCTATAAGGTCCTGACATTCATCATCATAATGCAAAGCTTGTTATATAAATAAATCGTATAGGTGGAAACTATTCTCTTAAATATCTGCCACACTTGTGTGTGCTTTAAACCACATGTCATATTAGTTTATGATCTGAGAATGAAGGATCTGTCTGTAAGGCAGCAATCCTCAATCATCATTTCACTTGACCATTAAATGCTCTGAGGTGTGGGTGAGCAAGGCATATGCATATATCTGATTGACAGAACTATCAGATCAGGTCTTGTCTCTGTGCTATTGGTCTCCTGGAGGCACTGATAGATTGTGGAAGCATTTGGACACAGTTCAATAGGAAGATATTCTATATATTGCCACACAACACAGCCTTTATAGGGGTTTCAATCCCTATAGAGTAGCACAATCTTACAGTGCTGATAGGATGTGTATTTGCTGTATCCATTTTCTTCTCTATCACTCATGGAACATGTACTGTACACTACTTCTGAAATTGCATATATCATTTTTTCGTCAGTATGTAATCACTATTTTCATGACTGCTACACATTTACATCCTAGTTACTGATTTTCATAATAATCGCTTGCACTGCTGTATGTTTGTCAGTCCTAAGGGTATATGTGTGGAGGTTTTCCTGAAACAATTCATCAGAAAGTTATTTCACTCCACACATTTTTCATGACTATTTTTCACTTGATATTTCACATAGCCAGTTTTCATTTTACCACGTACATTTTTTGTATTTAATCTTCTCACCTGAACCTAACTTTTCAATTCTCAAAGGAATATTTCTGCATTTCAAGATTGAAGGAGAGCTAATTGTAATCTTTAACTTACCTCTTTTGAGATTTTCCCATAATACCCTTATTTTTCCACGTACAAGGGACTTGCAATGGCTGTTGATTTAATATTTAGAGTTTCATTTCAATTACCTTGTGACAGCATGAGCTATTTACTCATCAGCACATTTCTGGTACTAAATTTGTGATGTTCTGCAGTTTTTTCACTCTTCGTTATATTTCCACACATAGTGGATTGCTAAATATTAGTTCATTAAATTATTTTTATCAGATTTAAACTATTAAATATCAGTTCATTGATATTAATTTGTAATAATTTTCTTTCGTGTTCTTTAATAAAAGTAAGTTTTGTGAAGCTGTGCTGCCTATATAATGCCATTAAGAAGTTAGCTACATTTTCATAGTAGTAACATAAGCTACATTGTATATGCATCATGTCTGTGCTAAAACGTTCTGTGAAATAGTTGTATTTTTTTAATATTATCAGTGTTATATAGTGCAATTCTTCAGTGTAAACAGAACCTTTACTACCACATACAGATACAATTCAAATAATATTAAGATTTTAAAGCCACGACAACCTCTGCTTCGGTAGTTACTCAGTCCTATATTAAAAATAAAAATAAATACCCCCTCAAGCAGCTGCTTGCCACAGAGGTCTGACAGGAGCCTGTCAGTTTATATGCCACAGTAGGAGATCTGAGAGGATGGCAGGACCTCAGCAGAAAAATGACACACACATCCATGCCTAATCCGGGACTTGAACCCAGGTCCCTTAGATCAGTAGCCAAGCGTGCTAACCACTCGGCCACGGGACAGCGTCCTCTATTAGTAGAGCAGTTTATCATGAGTTTCATGGTCTTTATCTCTGATATAAGTATTCTTTGTAAATATTTCCTTCAGTAAATGAGAATGGTTTTATAGACATATGGTAAATTAGTATTAATACTTTATATTCTATTTGCATAAACTTCGCACTTTTATTTCTATTTACATAAAGAGCTTCATAATCTGAGATTAAGGAATGAAAATGATAGGAATAAAAGTAGAAAATTTAAAATCATTCAATTGAAACCTACATTTTATTAATGTTATGAAACATTTTGTATTTTGTTATTTTCATAGTGGTTGAGTGGTTAGTGCACTTAGCTACTCATCAAATGGACCTAGGTTTGAGTCCTGGTAAAGGCATGGATGTTTATGTTGTCTTTCTGATGAGGTCTTGCCTTCCTCACAGATGGCATACTAAACTGACAGAATCCTGTCAGACATCTGTGGCAAGCAGCTGCTTGAGAGGCAATTTATTTTAATTTATGAAAATTATTTTGCTCCAGATGTTTCATAAATTCAGATTGATAATTTTTTTCTTGGCCCCAGAGGGGCAAGTGCATTATATCTCAACATTGTCTTTTATTTTAAGGGTAATAATTATACTAATTTACCCAACAAGTATTAATTACTTCCTTTCCCAAAATATTCCCAGCCATCCTGAACCAGTACCTTTATTCAGCACTCTTGCCAATATTAGGTGCACTGCACCTTTCTTCCCCCCTTTTTCTTTCTCACCCCTATCTGGTCCCATAAACACTCTGTGTAGCTGCTGTCCCACCACTTAGAAACTCTATCTCCATCAGATGGCCAGTTCCCAGAGCTAATTGCTTCCTGGCTAAAGAAAGTCCCTAGTCCTTTATTAATCTTGGTTCAAGCTCTGTCTCTTTCTCTTCTCAGTCTCCAACTTTACCTATCTTTTCCCTGCTTTGTTATGGTTGTGCCACTTTGCATTTTCCTCATGTTTGCCTCAGAATGGAAAGATTTCTGGGGGAAGGGAGGTCTTGCCCCCAGAAATCTTTCCATTCTGAACTTCTACTAGCCTTGTTATGTGTATCCAGAGGAGTCTGGGCCCTAACTAATTTGTTTCTGGCATCTTTCCCCCATATGGCTGTTTTCCTTTCCCCTGGTATATGACTACTCGTGAGAGTCATGGTGTTGTCTGGACTTGCATGGGTCAACTGGGGGCCTTCCTTTAGGGTGGCTGGTTCATTGTGGATTCAGGTGCTGCTCGGATCTGCATGAGGACCTTGGCTTACTGCTCTTTGTGAACACTTTCCTTTCTGAAACTTTTCTTTGAATCTGTCAACAAGTCTATAAATTGGCTGTGAAACAAAATAAAAACAATTTTTTTCCCCTCTATCTGTATTTTTGTGTTGCAACAATAAATCAGTATATTAAGATTAGTTTGTATTTTATTTCTTTGCCTTATTGGGCTTTTCCTTTTTTTTTCAGTGTTTTCTTGTAATATTAAATATATATTGTTTAAGTATATAACATATTCGGTTACTATTTCATTTTATATGTAGTAACATAAATTAATTCTTAAAGTTTAAATTGTACACTTTGCCTAATTCAGCAAGTGCCCCTAATTCAAAATTTTCTCCTTAATATTTATTGTCTATGAAACCCAAACAAAGACACTCCTCAAACATATTCTGTCTCCTCTCAGACACTCCACCTCCTATCTACCCTGTGCCCCCTCTGTCCCATCTACTTTTCATACTGCCTCCCCTCCCACCACCACCACAATCTGTAACTTAAACCCCACATCATGTCTTCTACAAGGAGTTAAATTGCACAAGGTAATTAAAGTTCATTATTGTGTTCATGACAGATAGGCATGAGCTTCCCTTTGGTTGCTCAGTCCCCCCCCCCCCCCCATGCACCCACACCACCACCAACCTGCTTCTTCGATGACCAGGATAACAAAACATTTCTGTCTTTAAATTCAGAGTTAAACAATAACAAATATGTTTAGATTTCAAGCAGGTATATTGCAGAAGCTGTTCTTTGATTTTTTTTAACAGTAAAATAGATTGAACAGTTTGCTGACCTATCACATTTAACAGTGCATAGATTCAAAATTATATTACCAGTGTCCAATCACAACTGATTGTATACTATTAGATAATATTTTAATAATCAAAAGATAACAATGTATTATATTTCTATCTCTATTCATACAAACTTAACTCAAACAGATTAATATCTCACAGATTCCTGTCCTCAGGTTAATTTTTTGGACTTGAACTCTTCTATTTCTTTTCCCCTTTCTTCGCATCAGGGACAGATTCCTTTATACATGTTTGCCTCCCTCCCAACCCCAGATTCTATCTCATTCTGAACTTGTCTTTTACTAACTGCATCGTGTGCTCCCAGAAGGGACTTCAAGGAGTCTGTGCCCTCACTGACATGCTTCCTGCTTGGCAGCTCCTCAGTCATGGCAGGATGGTGGAGATTAGGGGAGTCTCAATCAGCATTATTATTCCCCATGGTTTATTTTCCTTCACCTCAGTACCCAGATGCAAGAGTGGGAACTGTCTGAACTAATGTGAATCAGCCAGGGGCTTTCCTCTTCCATTGGGGGTTTAGGTATTTCCTGGGCCCATACCAGACTCTGCCTACCATCCTCCATGACACTGTCCTCTCTTTCTGACACTTTCTTCCCCCTTTTTCCTTCTCACCCCTACATGGTCTCATAAACACTCTGTGTAGCTTGCTGTCCCACCACTTAGATCTCCATCAGATGGCCAGTTCCCAGAGCTAATTGCTTCCTGGCTAAAGAAAGTTAATCAAACTTTTTATAAGTTCACTCCTAAAATTTGGCAATTATTTTTGGACAGAAGTTATTATGAATATGTTTTGGCTATTATATTTAGGCAGTGCTAAAAATTTAAAAATTAGTGAATCACCCACCTCAATGATTAAACAACCAGATTGATCCTGATTTATCAGCTATAGTCAAACTTACTATGACAGGTCCTTTCTCTTCTGTCCCAGAGCAAGAACATTTAAATAATTAAATGGTGTCTCTGGAATTAGATAGGGGAAACATGGTCTTCACCCACAAAAGAGTAATACTATCCTGAATAGTTGACATCAGACAGAGCCATTCATTTACCTAATTGCCACTAGTCTCATTTTATTATTATGACTCTATCATATCAGTTCCTTTTAACAAGACTTGAATACCAGAATCGTTTCTGGGATTTATAATCCTCTGAACCACAGATTAACATACTTTTAGCATTTGTGTGTGATTAAGTACTTTAACATATCTGTAAATTGCTATATAAAAAACAGTGTGGTCCAACTGGTGGCCAAAGAGCTGCATCTGGCAATATGACCACCAGTGTTCTAGCCCATATAATTAATTTTTATATTATTGTAGCATATAAGCATGATTTCTTGAATTTCAACATCTGAACATAAAAATTTCAGAGTTGGGTTATTTTACCTCTGAGTGGTATTTTTTCTGACTAGTTTTTTTGCACAAAATGGGCTAAATGACCAGGTCACAAGGACCTCGAAGATCCAGAGAAGGTTGAGAGCAGGGGACCCATTGGATAGCCATTAGGAGACAGATGAAAGTCTCCCATCAAGGTCATCTAGCTTGTGTTTAATATGTGCAGAGTATGACTCTCCTGCACCAGGAGCCACAGCTTTGCATCCCATCTGACAGATGGTTTTTCCAAGCCTTTTGGTATCCCCTATTGACCTTGAATAGGGTGGGGGGAGTTTTGCAGAGATAAATCTCAAAGGTGGCCCAGTTGGAACTAACCCTGGGAACTGCAGATCATTAGCCTGAAACAGTACCAACTGTGAACCCCTGTCCCTCCACCAAAAAAAAAATCGGATCTTTTTGTTCTGTTTGTATGTGCCCTATGCAGAAAGGTATGTTGCTCAACCACAAAGTTATTGTAAGGACTTCAGGAACTGCTAAGGGAGTTTCAAAAATTATTATCCTTCGATAATAATTGTTTTTATCTCTAAACAGTTTGTGAAAATGGTTAAGGAATTTAAAAAATAATATCCCAAAGTTATTTTTTAAGCAAAAATATTTAATATATTGGGATTTTTGGAAGATTGTAACTCTAATTTGGAGATTACTAAGCCCTTGGGTTCATCTTGAAAACTGTTCTTGGCTCCCAGAACAAAAAGAGTTGGACTGCACTGAATTAAAATATTATTAATACTGCTATATTGAATTTTCTATTTTTAACTAGATTGTGAAGGAACTTACATTACAATGTCCACTGATGAAGAATTAGCAGAGGCAGTTTTCCATAATCAGTATTCAGTAACTATGAATTTGAAGGTTATAGCTTCATTCAAAAGTGTGCCTTCAAGTGGTGTAATTCATCCTGATATTTTTTGCTATTCATGTGATGAAGACGTTCAAGGATATCGGTATAAGTGTCTTGAGTGTGAAGATTATGATTTATGCAGTTCTTGTCATGCTTTAGATCGTCATCCAGACCACGACATGCTGAAAATAACTTCATCTACTAAGGTAAGTCTTAAAAGAAACTTAGCAAAATTTGTGAGATGAACATGTCTTTATTTCTTTAAATCAATTATTCTATACTTTTATTTACTTTTATTCTATCCAATATTTTCACAGGAAAAATCAAAATTCATTCTTGTAGCTTTTATCTGTAGAGAGAATTTTGTAAGCATTTTCTTACCTTTTTTACTAGAAAATCCATTTTGAAATGCTGTATTGTAAATAGTAAAGCATAACAGCAGAATTTACATGAATGATGTTCAAATCTAGTTGGAAAGGGGGTTGTATACTAAAATAGTACAGATATGAATAACTGAATAAAATTCATGGGGATGATGTTCAAGTTTAGGTTGTAAATATGGAAGGAGGAGGTGTTCTTTAATCACAAGTATCTTTAAAAATGTTCAGGAGTTTTTTTTAACTAAAACAACTGTATCATATAAATTTATATTGTTTTGGCAAATTTGCCAGATTTCAAAAATTTTGATTCCCCATTTGTCTGAGGCAGAGATTGGAAACTAGTATCTAAGGAGCCACATGCAGCTCTGAGCACTCTAAAACATGGCACTTGATGCTTTTTGGTCCAACATTCAACTGTGAAATTTTTTTTCTTAATGATTTTCATTAAAAACAAGCACCAGAGCAGGTTGGTAGACAATAGTTTGAAAACACACTGATGCAATTTAAATGCTCTAAATAAACTCCAAATTTGAATAAGTTATTGGAGAAGACTCAAAAGTTACACTGATGAATGGCAGTTTTTTTAGTAATTCTTTTCAATAGTTTTATGGTATATACCTGAATACAGAATTATGTTATATGATTATATTTTTGTTAAAATAATCTGCATTTTTTTTTTGCAAAGATTAAAATTAGCAGCTCCCAAAATTTGTTAATTTGACTTTTTTTATTTTGCTGTTTTTACCTTGACCCAATAAAAGTTCCCAACACCTGGTCTGAGCTATACAAATAATTTGATGTGGTATGCAAATAATTATTGCACAAACCCAACCAAGAATTCAAAGCAAAAACCTTTTAGTGTAAATTGTAAGGCAACAGAGTGTGGTTTCATCAACTAATTTTAAATTAACCCCTTACACAACTTGTTTTTCAAGATTTTGAAGAAATTATACATAAAATTTAATAAAAAGAAACATAATCAGGTATTAAAATATATAATTGCACAGAATAACTAAGCAATTGACTTTCTTCTCCAATCCCATCTTCATTATCAAATGCTCAATGTAAGTTTTCTTGTGTATGCATAAAATTGTATTTCGTGAAAAACCTGTGCTATCATGCAAGGTGTAGCTGTATTTTGTAAATGTTGAAAGCTGTTAAATGCTGACAAAAATTATTTTGAAAATAGTATTTATAATTGTATCAGTTATCAATATTTATCCAAGACTTATCATACAAATAAATTTATACTAAAGAGAACCTTCACAATCAAATGTTAGATCATATGGAATACCTGATAAGTTAGTGTAATGAAAGTTCCGTATAATAACACTGAGTGGTATGTGAGAGTTGGTATGTCTTTCAGCAATTGGTTTAACATTGCTAGTGGAGTTAGACAAGGGTGCATTTTGTCTCCTTTTCTCATTTGTTTGGTTATTGATTATGTTATGCGAAATTCTTTGCAAGGGAAAGATTTTGGCCTTAAATGGTCTAGAGATTTCAAAATTTCTAATTTAAATTTATGCAGATGATTTGGCTTGTAAGCAAATGATGTTGATGAGATGAACTCTTTCATTCGAGCTGTTGATGAAACTGGTAGTAGAGAAGGTTTGGTTATAAACAGAGAGAAAACTAAAGTGATGAAAATTGGTCAGGAAGGCTGTAATTCAGTTAATCTGAATGGTTGCAGTCTTGAGCAGGTGTCACAGTTTAATTATCTTGGGAGCTATATAACAGATACTGGTGATGTGCAGCATGAGATTAAGGCTGTAATTCAGTTAATCTGAATGGTTGCAGTCTTGAGCAGGTGTCACAGTTTAATTATCTTGGGAGCTATGTAACAGATACTGGTGATGTGCAGCATGAGATTAACAGACGAATAGGGATTGCTGCCGGGACTTTTAAGAATCTATGGAGAGTGTGGGGAAATAGGTGTATGCTCCTAAAGACTAAACTTAGTCTGTCTAATAGTTTGGTTCTTTCTAAGGTTAATTATGATAGTGAAACATGGACCCTTTGTAAGCAGGATAACAAGAAACTTGATGCCTTTGATTTTAGATGCTTAAGCTGTATCTTGGGCATTAGGTGGTTTGACTTTGTAAGTAATGATGAGGTTAGAAGAAGGAGTCAACAATCTCCTTTGAGCAGCATATTATGCAGAGAGAGACTGCATTGGTTTTGCCATGCATAGCTGCAGATTGGGAAACAGGCTTATGATCAGTGTGCTTAAGGGTTTCAAAAAAAGGGAGACCTAGGAAGCGATGGGCAGACAATGTCAAACAGGACCTTGCTAGAATTGGCCTAGAGTGGCCAAATGCAGCAGCAGTAGCTCAAAACAGACATGTCTGGAAAGGAAAATTACAGTCTGTTTACACAGCTGTTACATAGCCCATGGCTGCATGAGGATTTTGTATGCATTTATGTATCACAATCAAAGAACAGCCTAGCAGTAAGCAATGAAACAAGATGTTAATTTTCACTAAATTGCATGTGTGATTGAAATTTACTTAATACATAGTTGCCGATTTCACTGTTTCAATTCTTTGTTAGAATTAATAATAATATGAATCCATCATTAATATCACAATCACTCTTCACTTAAAACATTTTATATCGCTTGTTTGGAAAATATAGCCTAGAGCTGCCAACTGCTTGGCTTTTTTCCCCCCATTTTTTTCTGGATTTTGATTTAAAATCTAAATTGGCCATTTAAAATTCTAATTTTGCCTCTCTCTTTTTTTCAGTTTTCTTCTTCTTTTTTTTTTTAAAGAAAACCTGTCACAAAATCTTACAATATTTTCTCCATTTTTCAAAAAGAGAATGGTAATGAAAGGGAATTTTTTCTTCCATTTTAGTTCTTTTACTGCATTTAAAGCATTCAAAAAACTGCAGTAAAAGTATGCCTCTGCCTCCTGCTCCCTTATCTGTAATTGACTGTAGGCTCATCTGCTCACTATTGCCCTGCAGGTCAGAGGGAGTCTATAGGATTTTCACTGACCATTTGCTGTTAAAATATCAAGCTATTGCAAGACCATTGCTGTTAGAATGCTTTCAGTTAGTCACATCTAAATGATTTTGCAGATTTGAAGATCACAGTTTTGTTTCTAAACATATGTATACAATTTAAATCTATCTCATTCTGGAAAATTTTAAGGTTAGAGAGGTCATACTGGGATTATCACACACAGATTAGAGAGTTAGGGAAGAATCTTAATTTGCGTGTCATATTTGGCATTGTAACAGAAATGGGTCTGATGCATGTCTATCATTGTCATTGTATAGCTTATTTGCATTTTGTGCAGTTTTTTTCTTTCTTTTTTTTCAGTATTGTAGTGTTAATTTTTGATATATATCTATTTATTGAGTATTAGTCAAAGAATGATGACATACTTATTAATGAAATTTAACTTTGTCACTAATAATATCAAAAAGTATGCATGTAGTGGACTTTGGCCATGGTTACTACAAGCCACCATTTCCCACGCCATATGCCAAGCTAACACTGCCTGTGTCAGAGGAGTATCTAATGTATGGCCAATATGACCCCAGTGTAAGTGCTACAAGAGTTCGGCACCAAATGTTATTTTCATATATACATGTAAAACTTTTCACATATTGCCATTATTGTATATATATAATAAAAAAAAACTGTCTTATATCATTTTTGTCTGTTGAAAGCGATTTATTTCAAAAGACAAATCTTGATAATATCATAATGATTTTGTCATCATAAAGTCAAGAAAAATTAACTTGGAAAAAAAACTCACCTTTTTAGTGCAATGATTTGTTTTATAGATGAATGAATAATTATAAATTTATATACAGCATTTTTGTTGTTATCTGTTACTTTTAAGTTTTCCTTCTATAAAAAAAATCATGCAATGTCGATTTTAAAAGTCAATATTTTAACTATAAAAAGTGCATTTCTGATTTTTTTTCCCATCAGTGCCATAAATTCTGGATCTGACACTGTCCAATGGTATAAACATTTCCTACAAAAAAAATCACTGGTGTAAGGGGTGGCAATTATTGCTATCCTGTGCACTTAAAAGAACACTTTGAATGGCTTTGATGAAAACTTCCATCTGCTGCCAGTGGTTCCCTTTCCCCCAAACTTGTCTGAGCCCTTGGAGTCCTTGTGACCCCATTGTGAACAAAACTGTATTAAAGTTAAAACAACCCAGCCCATTTGTTGCTATTCTCTTTATATTTGTAATGTTAATTTTTGTAATATACTGATTCATCTATTATTAATCATTGAATGATGCCTACATATTGATTATTAATTAATAGTGATTAAGTTAAATTTTAAAAAGTAAGCATTGTACAAACTCTCTGTACCTCAAAAATATTAATATGTTTAGTCTCCTTGTCAGGAGTAGATAAAATTACCTCTGAAATGTCCAGAACTGGAAATTTTCTATTATAATCCCTTGGCCGAGTGGTTAGTGCGCTTGGCTACTGATCTAAGGGACTCGGGTTCGAGCCCCGGGTAAGCATGGATGTATGTGTCATTTTTCTGCTGAGGTCCTGCCATCTTCTCAGACCGTCTACTCTGGCATATAAACTGACAGTCTCTTGTCAGACCTCTGTGGCAAGCAGCTGCTTGAGAGGGTATTTTTTTATTTTTTTTTATATGGCTGATTTAGAGCACCTGACATGTTATCAGTATGTCGTGGGTTCATATCCCACCCAGCTCAAGACAATTTTTCCTCTAAAATTAAATCGACTTACAAGTGGTTAATATTTAGTATATACCAAGAAAGTCGAGTTTATTCAATATTTAATTAATTGTATACTTGTAAAATATACTTTCCATCTTTAAGGCATTTATTTGCCGTATTGTGTCTAAGATCGCCTGAACAGCACCTATACGAGACATAATGGAATATGTACTATAGGTTGAGAATGTTCATATCATTAATTAGAGGAAATCTTGATCGGCAGCCGGTAGCTCAGTGGTTTAGAGCACCTGACATGTTATCAGGAGGTCGTGGGTTCATATCCCACCCGGCTCAAGACAATTTTTCCTCTAAACTTAAATCGACTTACAAAGTGGTTAATATTTAATATATACCGAGAAAGTTGAGTTTATTCAATATTTAATGAAATTTTGAATATCTTTTATGATGAAGGTGTTGTTCCCAAGGATTTTACCAGAGCTATTATTATCCCTATTTTTAAAAAAGGTAATTGCCATTCCTGTGATAACTATAATGGTATCAACCTACTTTCTGTTCCAAGTAAAGTTCTTTGCATGATTGTGCTTAATAGAATTAAGAATTTGGTTAATGGACAACTGCGTGATGAGCCATGGTGATTCAGAAGTGCTAAGTGTTTCTCAAGAATCTGCATAAGTTTCACTTATGCAGATTCTTGAGAAATGTTTAGAGTTTCAGAAACCTATGATTACTAGCTCTGTAGATTTCAAAAAGTTTTTGACTCTAAATCGTTATAATTTGTGGATTATTGTGAGATCATATGGCGTACTAGAGAAGTTAGTTAGCATAATGAAGACTATGGTCTTATAGCAATTGGTTTAGCATTGCTACTGGAGTTCAACAAGGGTGCATTTTGTCTCCTTTTCTCTTTAATTTGGTTATTCATATATGTTATGCGAAATTCTCTTGCAAGGAGAGGATTTTGATGTTAAATGGTCTGCAGATTTAAAAATTTCTGATTTAGATTATGCACATGATTTGGCCCTGTTGGCTAATGATGTTGATGAGATGAATTCTTTCAATTAGGGCTGTGATGAGACTGGTAATAGAGCAGGTTTGATGGTAAACAGAGAGAAAATTAAAATGATGAAAATTGATCAGGCCGTGATCAGGGCTGATGCTACTGCACCAGGCATCTTTTTTTAGAGGCAAAAAATTTGCAAATCAACTAACAACCATAACTGGTGGAAGGTTGATAGGGTTAAGTAAGACCTAATTTTGACAAGATGTTCTTCAGTTACCTTTGAAATGGCTTTGGCTAAAATAATCATCAATAACTAAGAGCAGACCTAGAAAAAGTGGTGGCAAATGTCCAAGTTTACTCCAAATAACAAAATAGCTAGTTCCCAGAGTTTAAATTTGAACATTGTGTATTCTCTATATTTACCATTATACTAAGTTGATAACTCGGAAAATAAGAGAAGTGAAACTAATAAAATCTTTAGCTAATAATGAAATTTAAAAGTAATTAGCCTGCTTAGCTTTCTATTGTGTCTCAATATGCATTTAGTGAACAATGCACAATATTAAAATCCATTAGTATGATTGACTGTCTAATAATTTCAACATCATATGGCAGCTAGATTACCTGTTCTTGATCATAGATGGGCTCATAAGTGCATCATATATGTTATGTTAAATTCTCTTGCAAGGAGAAGATTTTGATGTTAAATGAACAGAAGATATATAGTCACAGTTTGCTTGAAAATAGTCTAGCCATGATAATTTGATGGTTAGAACACCTGGTATGTAATAAGGATATGTGGAACTCATGAAATAATAAGCTGAAAGTTCCATATCTACAGGACATATCCTGTGATTCTTGACTACTGAGGATATGTGTGTTTGTATCCCACTTGCAATGAAACTCCAAAATTTTTTTTTCCAGCTAAATGTTGCAAGTACTTTTTTTTTTTCATTTTTTGAATTGTTTATATAATGTTACTGATGATTTATTGTACCTTAAATATGAACACTATTGTATTTTTTTTTACCATTATATTAAGTTGACAACTCATAAAAAATAAAGAAATGAAATATAAGAAAATCTTTGGCAAGTTGTTTTTGGGTTTTAATTTAGTTGAATTTTTTATGCATTTTCTTTAATAAACTTTAGTATCCCCATCAATTGCTGTTCCTTGGATGGTGCAAAATGTGGAGAACTATGTTTGGCCATACTGGAAAAAGGGGAAAGAAAAGCAAGCGCTATCACACTCTTTACCATATTGCAAAAAAGGCAACCTACTCAAAACAAGCTGGTAAATATGTTAAAGATGCAAGAATAACTAGCAAGAAACAGAATGGAGAATTTCTGCAAACTATTGCACAATCTGTTGCTTGCTTTTTGAATCCACTTGGTTAGTTTTATTCAGAATTATTTTGCTTTATAAAGTGTAATTCAAAATACTGATTTAAAAATTCTTTTGTATTGTTTTAATATATTTCTTGCAGGTTATTCATGTATTTCTTGCATGAAATTAATTTTTTTAATTTGTTATTGTGTCACAAGCATTTAGTGAAAAATACACACTATTAAAATTGTGCACTAGCCAAAGTTTTGAAACATATTTTTTGTTTATAGGTTTGCTAAAAGTGTTACTAAATCAGCCTGAAAACTATTTTCTTACTTACCTTGAAATATGGTGGGGGTATGTGGGATGATGGCTAAGGTATTTTCCCATGTAATTAAAAAGGAAACCAATACATACAAACAGGTCTGAATCTTGAAAAAACTTGAGGGGGGGGGGGGGGGGGCAGAAACAGAATCGAGTTGGAAAATTATAAGGGGGGGGGGAGACTTGATTTCCAATGCATTATAACATTTATCCATCCATTTTTACAGGTCTTGAAAAATTGCTTGAAAAATGCATGAAGTCTAAATTTGTTTTAATTGTTTTTCTGCCTCTATTACCATTATTAGCATTCTGAACTGTAAGAGATGACTACACTCCCTATTGAACTACATATGCTATCTCAGTTGACTTTCACCTTTTTACCACATGTCTGTATGGTATTCATATATAATTTTGGAAATTCAGTTTTCCATTTTAAAACTGTTATTTTTATTCACAGTGTTAACCTATCTTCATATACAGCAAATCCAACAGGTTTTCAGGTTGTTCCTTAATTTAAGGAAACCAATGTATATTAAACCATCATTTTAGAAAATAAGAATATTTTTAGTAGTATTTTCCTGGGTCTAAGTCATTGAAGTATAGATGCAACTTTGTATGATAAGAAGATATGATCTTGTGACAAATTTCTAAGTATCTCAATTCTCTTCTTCTGATCTGAATCACGAAAAATGTAATTTCTTTTTTACATTACAGTGACATGTTTGCATCTGTAATGTTCTTGTTAACATTTTTAACAACTGAAGTGAAAAACTGTGCTCCAGTTCATTGGCATCAGATTTGAAACCAACTTTCTTGAAGATATTAACTATTGTGGACATAAAGACAGTGTTCTTTTCTTTATGAATCATGAGCTGCAGCTAGCAGAATAGTTTCATATTATCATCCTGTTTATTCAAAATGTGTAGAAAATTTGACGTTTGTATAAATGATTTTGAATTTTAGATCTCATTAATTCATTGGTTGATATCAAAATTGGTAAGTTCATAAAGTCATATTCATAGGAAAAGAAATGTTGTGTGGGAAAGAAGTGCCCATCATAGCATGTGAATTCAGTGTAATTTATTCTTATTTGTTTATATACATTAAGAAAATGCTGTAAAAAAATATGTTCTTTTGGACTTTATGCCTGTCAACTTGTTGCATGCATTCCTTTTAACTCCAGGCACAGACAGGTACATATATCATGTAGTCTACAGTGAAGTTCTGTTCACAAAGTCTAGATTTTTCTCTACAATTGGACAGCAGATTTGCACTGAGCTGGAGAGTGGTAGGAACCTGCACTCAGCCTCATAACATTTAGGAGAATTGCATTTGATGGTGGAGGTCTGACTGTATAACTGGGTTTTCATTGAGTAGCAATACCAACCTCCATATGTTTGATGAAGGTTTCATGAATGCTCTGAGATATTAAAGGGAGATCCTTCATCTCTCTGCTGGTGTAATAGTATGTGATGATTTCCTACTAATGGATGATAATTTCCATCCACAGAGCAAGACTGATCAACGAGTATCATGAAGAAGAAAGTATCCAATGAATGAAGTGACCTACATTCTCTGTGGATCTTAACCAGCTAGAACATCTTTTTGGGATACTTGAGATGTATTGCTACCTGTCAATGTCTCCTCAAACCCTCCAGGACCTCAGGATTGATCTTATTGCTCAGTGGACTTTATTGCCCTCCCATTCTTTAGATTATTGAGGTCATTAATTGACATTGTTGGGCCTTCTTTAGAGGGGACCATATTACCTATTGACTACATATTTTGTATTGAAAACCACCTTTTTTTTTACATATTTTATTCTTTTTTAGGATATGTAAATTATTTTGGCCCAAATTTCCATTATTTATTATAAGATTTTCTTTATCTTCTTGTGAAAGCTGATTAAATTTATTCAAATATATTTTGAGATATGTGCAATTTATTGATCTATGCTTCATTTTTGATGTGCAGTGTATATACAGTTAAATTATTGTAGTTCGAAGTTAGATGTTCACTATATATAAGTGTATATTGAACAATTAAGGTATTTTTCCAACATTCTATAACAAAGATTTTCTAAATACCAAATTTGACTGTATCATGATGAAATAAAAAAAAAACCTTATTTGTGAGCTGGTATTTATTTCTTTAACAGTATTTCCCCCCATTTCTATATTAAGAGTGAAAATTGAGTTTCTGACTCACTAATTTATTTTCATATGTGTTTTTTCTTGTGTATTTTCTTTTTTTCTTTTTGTGATGAGTATGTTATTTGTTTTTTATGCTAAAAATATATACTCTACAAGTTTCATTAGTACAGTCTCAATATCATTTGATTTTATTAGCAACAATTGCTGCTACCCTGATGAGAATTTTTTTTATTCTATTGCTTCAAGATGTATTAGTTAGCTAATGGTAGGATATAAGGAAAGTCTGATGTAAATATTTGGTTGAGCTACAGATACTGGACAGAAAAATGGAAACATTCCCATAGTAAGTCGAAAGAGAGTCAAATTCAAAGATCTGTAGTTTTTACAATTAGCTTTTTATAGGAAAATAGACTAGATTAACTTAAATCTCATTCAAACCTATATAAATCTTGATTTTTAACAATATTTGTTGAGTATTTAAAGAGTTATGAAAGCTCAAATGCTTAACAGCAGCAAAGTCAGGCCTAAAAAACTTGTGTAAAACTGGTAATTTTTTGAAAGAACTATTTGTACAAAATTCTAAAACATTTAATTAATTTCTGATATGGATTCTTATGATTGGCATCTCTGTTATTCAATATTCAAACTTCTATAACTCTTTAAGTATTGAATGAATACTGTTCAAAAACTAAATTTAGACAGTTTAATTGACATCTTATATTTATCTTTAATCAGATGTTTCCATGAGAATTTATTTAACCAGTGAAGAATTATTTAACCATGAGAATTTATTTAACCTTGAATTTGATTCCCCATTGACCTAAGATGAGGATGTTTCCACTTTTCTGATTGTGGTTATGTGCTAATTGGAAATATTGAATTTTTTTTAATGAATTTTGGATATAAATCCAGGATTATTCCTCCATTTCTACCTAACTGGTAAATATTTTGTCTGTTTCATATTTTCTGTAAGTGACATGCTGCAATATCATAATATTCTGAATAAATATCAAAAGAATGACATTTGTAGTGATAGGGATGTGTCAAATTATTAGGTATTATTGAAGGGAATTGTGGGGGGGAGGGGGGGGACATTGGCTCAGTCACTAGTGTACCAAGCATGTAATCTGAAGTTTCCAGGTTCAAGTCCCATCTGTGCCAGCATTGAAATTTAACTAAACCCCAACCTGCTCTCAGTAGAGGAATCTGATGGACTTGGAAAGCTTACCATCTTTTGGATGGGACATAATGCCATGCCCCTGTGCACATTGAAACACATGCTGATTGGCCCTAACAGTAGGCTACCATTGTTCTCCTAACAACTGTCCAAGTGGGACTCCCTTTCCTTACTCAATTCTGAGCCCTTGGGGTCCTTGTGACCTGGCCATTTATTTCACTTCATTGAACATTTTAGAGGTAAACTTACTTTGGACAAAGCTGCAGGATATATGTAAACAAGTTGAACAGTAGTACTTCCCCACTATCTGTCCTTGTGACCTGGCCATTTATTTCACTTCATTGAACATTTTAGAGGTAAACTTACTTTGGACAAAGCTGCAGGATATATGTAAACAAGTTGAACAGTAGTACTTCCCCACTGTGGGGGAGAAAGGTGAGCCACAATGGCTGACCTTGATCCAAGAAGGTAGGTAGATCTCCAGGCATAGCCCATTGTGTGCAAAAAAGTGCTATTCAGAGGTAAACCAGTCTGAAAAGATGGATATTTTTAATGAACTGAGGTAATTTAAAGATGTTATTTGTTTTTGATGTTTGTTGCTCTGCAATGTCAAAGAAGCAATTAATCTTTTGCTCCAATGTAAATTTAATTGTGGAAAATACATTATTGAGTGCTGTAAAAAATTGCTTCGGGATATGTTTGTACAGGGCCACATGAGAAATATACCATCAACATTCCTTTTCCATATTAGGGAGTGGGGGATATAATTGAATGATGGCATCTTCAATAAAGAATATTGTGCCTACTGCTAAAAATGTATGACCTGAAAGACCCTATTGTTGTACCATGCATTTGCACATAGATTGAATATTCAGAATATATAATCTATGGTGATGAGTTTAAATACTTTGACTATTGCAGTGTGTGTGTGTGTGTTCAAGAATTCAAATGTAGGATTTTCAGTTTCAAATTATGTTCCATTAGAAAGCAGAGTATTTTTAGAAATCAAAAGAAAAACTTGAATAGAATCTAATTTTAGAAATTCTCATAGGGATGTGATAGTATATTTGGTTAAGAGGAAGGTATGCAAAAAGTATAAATTAAGAGGAAGGTATTTTGAAACATAAAATAAAACATAAAATTTGTTCATTTTATGTTTCAAATTATATGTTGGGACATAGTGGTTATTAACCAGGGATTTTATGGAATGATCTTGTTTTTTTTTAATTTTTCTGAACACTAGGTATAATGGAGTATTATGGTTGCACAAATTCATCTTGTACAGCTTTCGTTTACAATTTTGCTATGCTTTCAAGAATGGATTGTGTAGGGCAGGGTTTCTAACCCAGGGTCGGAGGGCCTTCTGATGAGTTGAGAAATGCTCTTGGCCAGCCTGTTAAGGCTCTCTAGGTACCACTATTATTTGGGTCACAAGGTGAATGGGAATTCCAATTTTGAGTTGAAAGGTAATTAATTGTTTGAATTTTGGATCACAATGCAAAAAAAAGAAGGGAAACACCAGTGTCAGGTCTATTCATAATGGTGCATTGTAATTCTGTTTTCATTTGATCAACATTAAATCAAATTGTGTTCCAATATTGCTAGCTGTTTCATCTGTTAAGATTATATATGTATATTGGTAATCTTAAGAGTAGTTATTTTAAAACAATTTTGCAAAGGAAGTTGTATAAATTTCTTTGCAAAAGAAACAGACACACATGTATTTTAATGTAGCTCAACACTAAAAAGTACAAATGTTTACACATAAGATATTGAAACATTTAAGAAAATACCTTTGATGTGCATTTTGTGTTACTTGAAAGTTTTAATTTATTGATATAAGAAACAAATTATAGTAAGGATTAGAAAATTAGCAAGTTTGAAAAAACTATATGATGTCTCCATGATCAACCCAAATCTTAGCTTTGGATATTTTTTTAACTGGCCATTATTGTCACTCAAGATTAAAATAATCCACCCACTGGTGAAAAACCAATAAATCTGAAAATAGAGTCAATAAGAGGAAATTTAGCTTAATAGTAGTATTTTTTTTAATTGTCTAACCAATCTGTTTAATTGTTTTATTCCAACACCGATTTTAATTCTTTAAAACACATGTACTTGCTTTAAGCAGATTAATGCTGATCTGAACTTTCAGCAAGTACTATCGTTTGTAAAAGAAATCTGTGGCATTAATCTGGTATTGCCATCTAGTGCAAACAAATTGAAACTCCTACTATCAAACTGGGTCCCTTTTTTTGCTGTTTCAAACTTTGGTAATATTGCTTGTCGGTCTTGTTGATGTATAAGAATTTTAGAAGAGATTTTGTTTAATGTTTTAGTTTTTATTTTAGAATTTGTAATAGTTTCAGGCATCAATCTAAAAGCTGATATAGAACATTCTGAAAATGAAACTGAAACCTGTGACAATAAAAGCAAGACTAAAGAGCCTCCTAATGAGAAAGAAGTAAAGAAACCCAAAGATTCAGAAATGTCACCAGTTAAGAGTGCTGGTAAAAAATGCAGCAAAAATACCAAGTCTACAGTTACAGGAGAAAATGCTGCAGTTGAAGAATACTCTTCTGAAGTTAATGCATCTAATAATGTGATAGATTCAGCAGTATCTAGTGAAAGAGGAAAAGAAAAAGACCTTTCTCCTTGCAGTAGCAGATCTAGTGACTCTGTAAGTAAATGTCTTCTTTGTTCTTTTTGAAATGGTATTTTAAGGAGCATTTTGGATTGGATATGTCAAATCAGTTTATGATGAAATTCAAACTTATAATAAATTGTTTGTATTTTAAGTTTTTAATCCATGATATATAACCTAATTTTCATGAAAAAATAAGTTATCTTTCATCATATTTTAGAATATGGGTGGGGAAGTGTCTAACAATGACATGGTCACTATCTACTAGATTTGAAGACTACTAGTTGACTGTTAGATTCATTACTTAATTTAGGCATTTACAGTTCAAACACAATTTGGAATCCTGAAGATTCCTCATAGTAACGGTAATTATTTTATGCCGATTTTTTAGTGTAAGTTGTAAATGGTACTCAAAATGAGGGAACCTGGGCCTCATGAGCAAATCAAAATCTGATTGGATTAAAAAAACACTGGTTGTTGGTGGAGGGGGTCACAGATAATGTAAGCAAATATGAACAATAATTTACTTTCTCAGAAGAGCTAAATGGAAAATACATAGCAAATTGTGTGAAATCTGGACTTCATTGATACAACATTTGTGAAATAAGTAATTGGATTTTATTATCATTTAAAATACATTTTTAATCAGAACATTGAAGTTGATCATATGAATTCATTAAAATTTTATTTCAGTTGAAGATGCTTTCAGTAGATCTTGAAATAACTCCCATTTAGGAGTCTTCTTCTTTTCAACTTTATTGTTTTCATTGTACAAAATATGCTTTCATAGATAAATGTGCTACCAAACACAGAAAATATCCAGAGGATTGTAAAATTGAAATATTAATGAAGTTATTTAATTTTAGATGCCATTTCATAACCTTAATAAAGTATGAATCTTCCTGAAAACATGTACTGTTAAGCAGATTAATGCTCATCTAAATGTTGATCATAACTTTTGGCAAGTAGTATGGATTGTAAAAGAAATATGTGACATCCATCTGGTGTTTCTATCTAATACAAACTATTTTGAAACTCCCTTCTATTTTTAACTTGGGTGTGTCAGTTGCTTATAATTTAAATTCTAACAAAAAAATCCACATTTCTTATGTACCTAATGAATATTATCATGGTATGTACACAGTGGCAAGAAAGTAATTAGACTGAAATAAAAAATATACAGTATTTCGATGAGTGGCTGCTATAGACACACTGAAGTGTGATCTTGTCAGATCCACTAACCATAACCAATTGTATTGTTGTTTTGTATGGATGTGCTTTGTGCATCATGTATTACTGTGCTATCAGAAACCCATCAATGATTGTATGAACAACATGTCAACAATAAGTTTTGTGTAAAGCTCGGAAAAAGCCCCACTGAAATGCACAAAAGGTTAAATTGCTAATGGGAATAAGACTGTCCAGAGCACAAGCTTTCAATGGTTTAAGCACTTTTAAGCATTTTTCTGCTTGAAATGTCACTGATTGATATAGCCAATGACTTCAGAAGAATGTGACGGCACGTGGTTGTTCACTTTTAATTTTATATCATCTGTTTGTTTTCAAGCATTTTCAAGAGAGCAGAGGGGATGTGGAAGATAGCCCTCACAGTGGACAACCAAAAGAACCCCAGAATTAGCAGACAAAGTGCAGTTTACACTCAAGAGACCATCAATTGATGTTCAAAATGATGGCAAATGAACTAAATGCAAATAGGGAATCAACATGTTCCATAAAATTCACAGGCATGGGTTTGCATGACAAAGTACCTGCTCACACAGTGATGACTGTAAGGATATTTCTGGCCAAAAAAAGTTGCAATACTCAAAAACCCTCCTTATTTCCTCAATCTGGCTCCAGCCTACTTTTTTTCTGTTTCTTAAGTTGAAATTGAGAGTGAAAGGTCCTGATTTTATATAGCCAATGACTTCAGAAGAATGTGACAGCATGTGGTTGTTCACCTTTAATTTTATATCATCTAACTGTTCAATTTTGTCTTGCATTCAATTTTGTTCTTTCCTTTGTGTTTGGACCAGCTCACATCTTTCTAGTTCTGAGTTATGAAGACTTAGTTCATCGTATAATCCTTCCCAGAAAAGTTGCTGGTGTGCAATTATGTGTGCCAAGGTAAGAAATGCTTGTGCAATCAAGCACCTGCAGTGCTATGCTATTGTGCCTCTCCCAGCAGGAACATGTACATCAAATACTTGATGTGTAAATGGGTGGCTTAGCAGTAGATAGTATTGATCAGAGTGTATATCAGACACTCTGATCAATATTATATGTAGATAGTATTGATCAGAGTGTATAGTAGAGAATAGTGAATCAGAGTAGAAATATTGTTAGTGACTGAAGATCTAGTGTTGAGTCATTTTGCTATCATAACCTATATTTAATTTCTGCACTTTTCCTGTACTTTGGTGAGTCAAAAATAATTCTTTTATTGCATTTTGCTTTTCAGTATACATTTTTTTGAGCAGTATACTTAGGGCTTATTACTAGGAGAATCGTGTGGGACAAATACCATTGTGGAGTAATTTGAGCATTAAGCTTAAGAACCCTCTTTGGTGATTGCATGACATTGCATGGCATCCAAAATTTATCTGGGATTTTGATTGGGAGCCCTTAAAACTAAATACCATCACAGCAGACAAGTTTTCCAAGTCTTTCCAAAGTTTATATAAACACCATAATAAGTGTATTTGATCCTTCAGGTAATATTTTGAGGGAAATGGTTAAGAAACAGGTTGCCCTAAGCATCATAGTTTTTATTTTATTTCAGTCTCATTACTTTTTTTTTTTTTTTTGCTGCACTGTGTACTCGGCCAAAAACGTATTTTTACCATTAAATCAAAAAAATATGTTGAAAATTAGCATTTGACAACTTGGGCCCTTTTCTCACACAGGAATTTCAACAATATAAGATGGATATTATGAGCTTGCAAGAGTCCAGATAGGAAATGGCAGATACTAGAAAAAAATACTAACCCTGTCATTGTGATAGTGGGCAAAAGTTGATATACAACTTTTTTTCAATGAGAAATGCAGTAATCAACTTTTCTTCATGCCTCCTAAAAACTTACTCTGTCTTTGCAGTGATAGATTGAAAGTTGAAAACTATTGATACAGGCAACAAAGTTCAAGCTAATAGAGTAGAACTACCTCCTCCTATGAAAACTCTTAAAAAACAAACTTCCAACAATTCAGAAAAATAAAGATAACATCTTGATTGCATATTAAGGTACCAAAAAAATTTTTTTTTACTTCAGAAATAATTTTTTTTAGAGATAAATTGAAAATTCATTTTGGGTTTAATAAGTATTGATGATATATTACAACTCACACTTCTAATTTTCCAAAAAGTTTTAATTGCTACCTCTAATGATTGAAATTTTTTGAAACTTTAAACAAATAATGAAAAGATCTGTTTGAACTATAAATATGATATTTTAGTAGTGGAGTGTGGTGATCAAGAGGTTTACATTAACAACAATGATTTGCCCTCCCAGCAGGGGTCAGTCATCCCCAGGGGGTTACAAAATATAACTTTTCATTTTAAAACATAATGGAAAATTCCTTTTCAGTTGAAGTACAAACCAAATGTTATAATTCATATTTTTCAAATCCTCCAAAATGCTTTATTTTACCTTGTTAGAGGGCACTAAAACACAGAAAATGTAAAACTTGAATTAATATTACAAGTAATATATTTACACTGGACACTTTTGAATTCTGCTGGTAGAATGTGATGTCAATAGCCAGATAACTTATTAAGTGAAATGAAATTTATATTTATATACGTTTTAATTAAATGCAAATAATTAAAATTTTACTGGTTGGTCTTTTTTTTTAGAAAAACAGTAATTTTACATTTTCAACAATATAGTAATAATAAATAAATAATTTTGCATCATTTTAAACTGAATAGTTCCAGTCATATGTTAGTAGGAATTACTACTGTTAAATGATGCAAATTTGGAAAATGGAAAGCATAATAATCTTTGAAAATGAGCATCTCATATTCACTAGAGGCAGTATGTTTTTCTCCTAGTTATTATTAGTGGAAGTTATCCAGAAAACTGGAAAATTATTAATGGAAGTTATCCAGCAACTACATACATAGCTTTTGTTCAATATTTTAATAGACTTTCAATTTTAGAAATGAGATTTTTTTTTCTTTGCACTTTCTAGAATTATTTTTATTGCTCCTCAAATATATACAGTGATTAGAAAGAATAATATGAATTTGATTATTGCTCCTCAAATATATACTACAATTATCTCATGTACCCTAAGGATGATTGGAAAAAATAATAATTTGAAACTTAATGAAAATGTTACTGCCAATAATATCTCCAGGGGTTGTTTGAAGAACATCTATCAACTCTGTTGATTGACGTAATTTATGATCTATTGTAATCGACTACCTGAAAAGTTAGTTAATATCATGATAGATCTCTTTAAAAACAATGAATGGTGTAGAAATGTTGGTAAAGCTTACAGTGATTACTTTTGCATTGCAGCTAGAATTAGGCAAGGTTGTGTTTTGTCATTGTTTATTATGTTGTGAGAAAAGTTTTGCAAGGGAAGATTGGAACTCTATGTGATCTAGAGCAGTGTTTCTCAACCAGTGGAATGCTTACCCTTAGGGTACATGAGATAACTCGGGGGGGGGGGCGGTTGTGAACGCAACTGAAATGTTTTTGAATAAGGGGTACTTTATAGGAAGAAGAGGTCGAGAAAAACTGGATTACGGATCTGAAATGATCTGATTATGCTGATGATGTAATATTGTTAGCAATTGATTTTCATGAGATGAACTATTTTATTAGAGCTAAGTAAGGGGGATGATAAACTTGTTAATAAATACAGAGAAAACTGAAGTGATGAAAAGCTGTTCAGGTGGGATGTGCTCCAGTTCATTTGGATGATTGTGCTCTTGTCCAAGTTTCACAGTTTACTTTTTCTGGTGTTTGTGGATCATTTTCTTTGTTGTACTAAAAATGAGATGGTGGAATAATTTTAAACAGGACCTTATTAGTATTGAGCTCATTGGTCAAATGCAGTAGTTGTTGCTCAGGACAGATGTGTATGGAGAACTAAATTACATAGTTTGGTTGAACCTCTCTAGTTGTTTGAAGATTATTGTAGCTTTAAAGTTATTTTATTTAAAAATAATGGTTTTATACTCATTATCTACTTTAGGATGTACATTTACATCATTTTTACCATTAATTTTTATCATTTGTACACATTTTCTAGTTTGTGGTAACTGATTATTTTATACAATTTTTCTTTTACATTGAGGCTAGATTATTTTAATTCCATATTTATTGTGTGTGTGAATAATGTGCCCAAACTTTCTTACAGGGGTCATCAATATGTGGAAATGATGACTGGACTGTAGTAAACAGTGGAACTCCAGCTTTTGATATGATTACCTCTGATAAAAGAGCTGACACTAGTATTATAAGAAATTCTCCAGGAGAAATTTCCATTCCGCAAGTGCGAAACATCCAGGCTCCTAAACAACAGAATAATGCAGCAAATACAGATGAACCAGCTCTTATTGGTAAATAATTAAAAGCAAGATTATTATTTTCTCACAATTTGCATCAGCATATAATATAATGTTATAAATTATGTTTACTTTTTAGCATATTGAATATTTGTTGAAATATTAAACTATTCTGCATCATTTTTTTTTCCTTGATACTGATAGTTGCTAATAGCCGTCTCGTGGCCGAGTAATTAGCGCACTTGGCTACTGATCTAGGGGACCTGGGTTCGAGCCCTGTGTAAGGCATGAATGTTCATGTTGTTTTTCTGCTGAGGTCCTGCCATCCTCTCAGACCTTCTACTATGACATATAAACGACAGGCTCCTGTCAGACCTCTGTGGCAAGCAGCTGCTTGAGGGGGTATTTATTTTTATAGTTGCTAATATTTCTTTTAGTACGTTAGTGGAATTCTAACTCTCTGTTTCACTGTTTGGATTAATCTTTGTTTTTCTGTCAACCTTTGTTTTTTTGCACATGATTTCACTTCGTTCTATATTGGAAAACATATTACTAAATTTTTAATAATAATATGTAAAAGAGCATATTCTAAAGCAGAATTAGATCTGCCATTAGTGGTAAAAGCTCATACAAGTGTGCTGTATCAAGATAGTTTTAAATTTAAATTGAAGCCATTAATGTGGACTGGACCATTTTCCTAGCAATAAATATATAATTTGCATATTTAATTTTTTAGCTTAAAATTTCTCTAACCCACCAATCCTAAAATGATTGCTGTGGTTTTACTAGTGTTTTATGCAGAATAAAACAAAATATAAAACATCTGATCCCAATACTTTTGCTTGTTAGTAACTTGTGACTGTACTGTAGATTCATATTTTAAAAGTATAAATTCCAGTAATTGGTACAGCTTAGTAGTTTTGATGCTTAGCTAATTCAAGATAATTGAGAAGCATGTATATAGATATAATATGTATTCCTCTATTAGTTCAAAAGTACCAGTGTGTAAAATGTAGAATACAAGAATAAAATCACCTTAAAAACACGTGTATAGATTGATGTATGGTGTAAAAGTTTCTTGTTATGAGAAGTGCACAGATGAGCCAAAATGAAGACAAATTCAGCAAAGTTCAGTTTAATGGAAAGGAATAATAGCTATACACTTAGTTCTAAATAGATGGAAAGGAATGGTGGCTTCTTGATGAACGAATTTGATGATATTAATACAGGAACACTGTAGAATCACTTTGTGGCAAAATCACACATAATATTAAATAAGAAGAAATTGTTGAAGCATATCATATAACATAGTAGAAACCTTTCGATCATAAAAATATAATCTAGATTTCGAAACATACAGTATGTTCATCTTCAGCAAAATGGTGGTAGGTTCTGTGTTAAATTCCATTGTGAGAAGGTATATTTGAAAAAAACATTCATGTAAAAGTCATATTATTATTGAGATGTGTGTGCATGAGGTGTATCAGATGATATATATGATGGCACATTTTTATTGTGTGTTATTAGGAAATTTGTGGTATTGTTTGTTGTTAACGAATATATTTGGATTAGGGTAGTCTTTTAATAGGAGTCTCCAGGCTGTGGTTAAAGTTGGTATTTCGTCATTACAGCAGAAATTTTTGTTGATATGAATTATTATTTTTTTACTATATGAAAGTTTAAATTTAGTATTAGGATTTGAAATAATTCTGGCTTCTTCGAAGATTGGAGTTGCATTGTGGTTGATAACGATGCTAGATAAAGCTTTTGACAATTTTTTCTTGATATTATATTGATGTTTAATTCTTTCTGATAATCTTGAAGTCATCCCAATATTCCAGGTGGTGATTTAACATTATTATTAGAAGCGGTATCTTCTTTTAAAGGAATCAGGTAGACACCTGTTGGGATGTAGCAGTCTCTGTCATTCAAGATGGATCTTAATAAAGTGATGGAAGGTTTGATAGGTACTATGTAGTTGTAGATTGTCATGATTTTATATGGTATTATTCAAAGCAGGTAAATGCAATATAAAGTTTGCATATTTAAAGATCTTGTCTGTTCATTTGTTGGTGGTATAGTGCTTATTTAATTGAAGTATAAATGAATCTACGGGACCTGGGTTCGAGCCCCGGGTAAGGCATGGATGTTCGTGTTGTTTTCTGCTGAGGTCCTGCCATCCTCTCAGATCGTCTACTGTGGCATATAAACTGACAGGCTCCTGTCAGACCTCTGTGGCAAGCAGCTGCTTGAGGGGGTATTTATTTATTTATAAATGAATGGCATTTTTGAATGAAATTCAGTGGATAGCCTGCATCTTTTCCTAATGACTATATGATGTTGATTTCAGTTTGTAGATGATAGTTTGTTTTATATAATTTGTCAGTTCTAATAAATAAATTTTTAAGACATGAAGAAAGGTATTGACATGGATGCAATGAATTAAATGGTATTAAGTTATTTATAAAGGTAGGTTTGTGGTATAGAGAAGTTACAAGTTCATTATTACATCTTTGGATAAGAATATCGAGGAATGTTTTTTTTTTTACACTTTCCAAAGTGAATTTAATACTAGGATATATGTTGTTAAGTTCTGATATTAAATCAAGTAAGGATTGTTTTGAATACTCCCATGTAATAAAGATATCAATATATCTTTTGCATAATACAGTCTTTAATATTCTATTTCTATTATTTTATTTTTGACGTCTCTCATTATGATGTCAGCCAAAAGTCCTGATAGTGGTGATTCCATAGGAGTGCCAAAGTTTTTTTTGTAGAATTTTTTATCAACTTGAAAATAAGTACTGTCTTTTACAATATTTAGAACTTCAACAATTGCAAAAAAATTCACAAATATTGTATTTGCATAATTCAAGTATTTCTTTTCTGTTTTTTAGGGAGTTTTTTTTTCATAATAAACAAAAGTTTTTACAAGTTGTATTTTTTAGTAAAGTGAACTTTTCTGAATTTGTCTTTATCTTGGTTCATCTGTGCATTTCTCATAACAAGAAACTTTCACACCATATATCAATCTATACCAGTGTTTTTAAGGTGATTTTATTCTTGTATTCTATATTCCTCTATACAAAATTAATTCAGAAACACTTGATATTTTAGCACTATAATTGCATAGCCAATCACTATTTTTTAACTTTTCATGATTTATCATATCACCTAATTTCTTAATTATAATCTAGAGTTCACTGTACAATAAAAATAATGGTTTCAGATTCAACCAATGTTTTATCTTTTTTTTTAGATATAGTTTTAGCAAAATATTTGCAAATGTAAAAAAAAAAGTAACATTTGCATATCAAAATAATTTTTTGGGACGATATATACCAACTGTTGGGGAACTATACATAACCCAACATTGCAGTCTTGACAACAAATTCTTACAAGCTTAAGTTTATTCCTTTAGAAATTACACAATAAATTTGTTTCCCTTATTTTTTTCCCATCTTTATCACTTTTGGCATTGCACACTTTATATGTCTGAGTTGAATTCTCTTTTCTTGATGAGAGTGGAACATAATCAGGAAAATAATGACCCAACAGGATTTGGTTTCTTGGAAGGATATGGTACTGAGATGTATTATCCAAACGATTTTCTTCTGTCACCAATTCAGTGATCGTCATCTAAAGTGACAGTTGTTCAAGTTTACCACCATGGGCAGCATAAAGTCACCAGGATACCATTTTTTCTGTTCAAAGGAAACCACAAGATTCCATGAGGAAAAATTTTGCTTTTGGTTAGAAGAAATGCAAAACTCCTGCTGTATACTGCTCTCTGTATATAAAAAAGAAACTCTTTACTCAGCAACAGTTTGGATAAACTGAGTTCAAAATATACAGGGGTTTATCAAAATAATGGGAACACATACTGTTTGTGGATAACATTTTATTAATAAACTGTAGACCCACCTCAGGCATTCAGAACAGACGTATTTTGACGGGGAATTGACTTATACAAGTCATGCACATACTGTAGTGGAATGGGGGACCATTCTTCCTGTAAAATATGGCCTTACTGGGCCAGTGATGCTGAAGGTGGAAAGTGTGATCTGATCTTGCACTCCAGATATTCCCACAAATGTTCATAATATTGGTCTGGAGATTGAGGTGGCCAGGGTAGCTGCTGTACATCATCCTCATGCTCTGCAAACCACAATTTGAAACGTTCCATACACTGTATGGTGCATTATCTGCTTAAAACCAGGGACAGTCATTAGGGAACAATGCCCACAACATTGGGTGCTGGTGGTTCCTGAGAATGGATTCGTACATTGTGGATGTGACATGATCCTGCAGAATGACTAATTGCCCTAAGGAATGCCATGATATGGCACCCCACAGCATCAGAGATCTACCTCCATGCTTCACAGTTGGAGTGGTACGCTTCTGCACGTTTTCACCAGACGTACACTCTACCAGTGGTGGGAAACAATGTGAAGCCTGATTCATCAGATGACACGTTGCCAGTCTTTAGCCTTCCAGTTTTTATATGCTTTGCACCACCTTGCACATTTTGTTGCATTGATGTTGGCAATCATAGGTGTATGGATTGTAGCATGGCCATAAATACAGCAAGATGAAGTTCCCAATGAACTGTTATGAAACGGAATCATTCCAACTGGTGTTCAACTCTGCTGCTGTTTGCGGTGCCGTGGCCTTATGCTTCCATTGTACAATCCATGCCAGTCCCTATCTGACAACTTCATATGGTGTCCACAATTTGCACATTTGGAGGCAACACCCTGTCCTTTTTGATAGCTAGTCATAATCTTCGATACAGTTCCTCATGTTACACCTACTATTTCCGCCATTCTGGTTACTGTGCTCCTGCAAGATGCACATCTTGCAGGAGCACAGTAACCAGAATGATCATGCCTTTTTGGAGGTCACTGAGATCTGACATTGTTGACAATTGCACAAAAACTGTTCACCTGCACCTGTGGCATTGCTACATGATAGTTGGCATCGTACTTCTCCCCTTTATATACCTTGCATCATGGGTGACATCATCCCTGTGATATGCATACGGCGCACTACATGTACTCCAGTCACTGTTGGTATTTCCATTATTTTGATAAACCTCTATATGTAGAAGGATAGTGAATAAATGCAGTTTGTCATAAATATGAATAAATCATTTATGTCAGCTGAATAGTTAAACTCAAAATACAGTAGAATTATTGCAAAATTTGAATATCTAAATCACAGAAGGATATGCTGCCTTTGGATACAGTAATAGAGCTGACATTTGCAGGTTAATAATCTAAGATATATTACTTGTGTTGAAGGGAGGTAATTTTATCAAAATTTTATTATTGATCACTTAAAAGCCTGAATACTGTGTTCTCTAAATATTTTAGTCCATTAATCCACAGTAGAACTAGAGTTGCAGTGTATATTATGCACACTTTTTTCTTAATTTAAAACTCCAAGTCAACCAACTAGCTTAATGCTTAAATTATTAATCAACACCAAATGCAGTCTTATTCTTAAAATTTCATTGAAAATTGGGGGAATCTGTAATGAATGAATATAACTCTAAAGCTAATAGAATTTCCAAAGAATTTCTCTTTAAAAAAAATTATATGTTCATTAGATGTATGACCTATACCAAGGATTTTTAACATTACTCACTTCACAGTCCAGCATATTACACAAATACATTTCTGCAACATAGCAAATTTTATGAATAAATTTTTCACTTAGGGTTTTACAACATTGCAAAAAAAATACCTTTTGAGTTCAGTAAGTCTTAAAACTTACTCCTAACTGAAAATTTTAGATTTTTTCCCATGATTTTAGTATTTATATTCTGAAAAAATAAGATTAATCTACTCTTCATAATATAGCTTCAAGATTTACTTTATTACTATAAATATTATTACTTCAGTAGGTAATTTACATAACTCATAGTTACATGTATACAGGGTGATTCAAAAGGTCTTAGACAAACTGTAAAGGTAGGTCAGTACAAAAACAAACCATGTACAGGAAGAATCAAATAAAGGAATACAAGTAAGGTATAACAACTTGTTTATTAGATATCATGTTTACAATTTCAGAGGAAGTGCTCAAAATTCTTTCCATCCGCAGCAATACATGCCTCGCAATGTTGACACATGGATCGACGAACATGTTAAAAAATGCCAGGCCTCTCGCAGACACATGCTGCTGCCTCAACAACTCTTGCAATGAGGTCAGCATAAGAGGCTATGGGGATTTCATACACAAGGCCTTTGAGGTAACCCCAGAGGAAGAAATCAATGGGGGACAAGTCGGGTGATCTTGGTGGCCAAGCAACAGGTCTGCCCTGGCCAATCCATAGCGCAGGAAAGGTGCTGTTGAGCTACTTGCACATACCCAAGGTGAAATGTGCAGGTGCCCTGTTGTGCTGAAACCACATGCATCAGTGCACAGATGCAGAAACATCATGCAATAGTTCTGTCAAGACCTTCTCCAGGAATATCCGATAACTACACCCATCTAGTCGTGTGGGAAGAAGGTATGGCCCAAGGAAACAGTCTCCAGCAATGCCCGCCCAAACATTTATGGTGAACCAGTGTTGCAGAGCATGCGGGCATGTAGCTCTTGGGTTGTCATGTGCCAACACATGCAAGTTATGAACATTAACACCCTCACGTGAGAAGGTAGCTTTTGGTGAAGAGAACCAATGCTGGAAATTCCAGCTGTGCAACACCTTTTTGCAAAAACCAACGTGTGAATTCCAGACGCGGCTGATCATTTCCTTCTTCCAATGACTGGACCCATTGCATGTGAAAAGGGTGTGACAACTCCATGTAATACTCGCCACACGCTGGGTTGAGGTACATGAATGTGATGCAAAATAGCTCATGTACTTATACTTGGATTGCGTTCAGTTTCATGTAAGACTGCTTCTTCCATGACAGGTGTGCACATCATTCGGTCCTGACCACAGTGGCTGTTTACTTCGAAAGATCCAGTTTCACACAATCTGTGGTACAAATGTTTGATGATGGGCCACGCGTCTGTTTGGGACGCGTGGCCCATCATCAAATCTCGATATCTGATATGTTCACGATATAATCACACTGCGGCTCGCCCATTTCCATTCACTGCTCCATAAGATGGAGCAGCAAATGATAGCACACATGCTAAGTGCATATGTGCCATGTCAATATTACTGTACCGATGTATCCTACTCCTGAAATGTCAACTACTCGAATGATGATGACTCACACTGCCCAACTCAATTTCTGGCAAATAACGCTCTCTGGCACACTCTTGTGGCGTTTGCAGCTATATGTTCCTATGTAAAAATGTTTTGTTTTGTATTCCTGACCTACCTTTACAGTTTGTCTATGACCTTTTGAATCACCCTGTTTACTAAAACTGTACAGCTGGTAGAAAAATTATGTACTGATGTACTATGTTATAAGGACCTGCAGTGAAAGATTTGAAACTTGCAAGCAAATAGGATCAACCATTAACAGTGAAGTAGTTAATTCTTAACAGTAGCTTTTCCTAAAATTAGCATTTAAGTAGCATCTTTTCTAATGTATTCATAATCTCTGTATATAATAATAGCTTTTAGAATATTTGAGTTATAATATTTAGCATATTGAAATGTTTAATGAAATAATAATAATTTTTATTGGCTATTTTCATTTATTTAGAACCCGAAATTGCTGAAGCTTTGGCAAAGATATTTGCAACGGGGTATAACAATGATGGTGGTTGGCTGCGAGGATGCTTCCATTTATCCAAAAAATCCAATATTATTTGAGGATGCTTCCATTTATCCAAATGGCCCATGTCATTAAAGTATTTACCACTGTAGCATTTTATTATATATTCTTTATTTTATGTCCAGTGTACAATATTATAGTTTAGTTTTAAAGCAAAAATTAATGATTACAACAATGTATTGTAATCAGTTACCAGCGTGAAAGTATCTATTTGTTTTTATCTTTTCTCTATGAATTTTATAAATTATCAAATGAGCCTGATTATTTTATCTATCTTTGAATAATAAATCTTCCAAATATTTGGATTGTATTCAAGTCAAAATATATTGTTCAAGACATTTTAGCTTGTTATTTTTCCATTTGCTTATTCTGTTTTTGTGTTATAACCCTGCTGTCTTTATCTTCAGAACCTTTCAGTGTAAAGTGTACAGTTGTGTAGTAAATTGGATGCATAGAAGAATAAAATTTTATGACCTAAATCCAATTTTGCCACATTATTTTCTTTATATTTTGCACTTGTTTGAATTTGAAAGCAACTAAAAGTAACAAATTATTTTATTATTAAAAGCTAATATGTACGAGAAAAATGCATATTAACTTCTAATATTTCTGTGAGGACATTTGAAAGCACGGGTTAAAACTAAATGCTTCTTTAAAATAAAAGGAATTGTTTATATTCATGATTATGACAATATTTAATATATCTGTGGCATAATAGTTTTTTTTTTAATTTCCTTTTTTGAGTGGGCATGAATTGTTAATTAGTGTGATTACTATTATTTCAAATACTTAACTATATATTTGATTTTAATTTTAAAAAAAACTATTTAAATATATACAAGCAATGGAGAGAAAAATGGAAACATCCTCATCTTATATCAATGGAAAAACAAATTCGAAACTCCGTAACTGGCCAAATGAATTTTTATGGAAACATATGACTGAAGATAAACATAAGATGTAAATTTAACTGGCTAAATTTAGATTTTGAACTTTATTCGTTCAGTACTTAGTTATAGAAGTTTGAATATTGAGCAACAGAGATTCAATCATAAGAATTCATCTTAGAAGTTGATTAAAACTTTAAAAAAATAAGTATTAAATGGTTTAATAATAAGTGGATGTTTTAGAATTTTGGACAAATAGTTCTTTCAGTAATTGTCAATTTTACACAAGTTCCTTAAGCCTAACTTTGCTGCTGTTAAGTATTCTAACTTTCATAACTCTTTAAATACCCAACAAATATTGTTAAAAAAACGAACTTTAGATAGATTTGAATGAGATTTAAATATATCATTCCCTATTTTCTTATAAAAAGCTTATTGTAGAAATTATGGATCTTCGAATTTGACTCTCCATTGATTTAATATGGGAATGTTTTCGTTTTTCTATCCAGTATCTCTGTAGTGATAAAAGCACGAAATCAGTGATTTTATAAAAAAAAAAATCAAAAAGGCTGGTGAAAGTAAAATAATGTTATATTCACTGGCAATTTTATAAAATCTCCTGGAGCCAGTTGTGAGAAAAAATTAATTATAAAATTTCATTAATTGTAAATTTTTTATTTTACTTTTTATTTATTATTTTTTTATAATTTTATTAATTATAAATTTCATTTAAATGTCATTAATTATAAAAAGGGAATATTATTTTTTATCCTTATAAAATAATAAAAGAACCCAGCCCATGTTTCAAACTTTTATCTCTGAGTGTCATTTTTGTGCACGCAATGAGCTTAAATGGCCACATCACTAGAATCCCAAAGGCTTGCAGAAGGTTGGGGAGGGACCCACTGGATAGTTATTAATAGACATGAATGCTTTACATCAATGCCATTCAATATGTTCTTTAATTCACAGAAGCTATGGCTGCCCTTCACATGGGGTCATGGCTTAATATCCCATCCGACAGATGGCAGCCTTTAAAAGCTCATTGGTGTCCACTTTCTCACCTTGGGCAGCATGGAGGGAAAGCAGAGATAAATCTTAACACTGCCTCAGTTGGAACTTGAACCTGGGAACTGTAAATTATGAGATTGAAACATGGAAAAAAGTAATAGTGTTTAGACAGACACAGTAGAGGTCCATACGTTAAACATTTTTATCATCTTTTTTTTTTCAGATAAAACCTACTTAATCTTTAACTATTCTCACCAAAAACAGTTAAATATTCATGCAATGCATTATGTGGGACTGTGTGGATGTTTGTATTTTAGTGTATAAATAAAGCAAGAATATAAAGGAAATTATAAACTTTTTAAGAAAAAGAATATTACATACAATTTTAAAATAAATTAAAATGTGGATGTTTGTATTTTATGTATAAATAAAGCAAGAATGTAAAGGAAATTATAAACTTTATAAGAAAAAGAATATTACATACAATTTTAAAATAAATTTAAAAAAAACTCACTAAATCATAATAGACTAATCAATATTTGCAGTGCAAATGTTCTTTTTAACCATGAATGCAATTGGCATGAAAATTTGTGACATTTCATGCATTTTATTGTGGTCTACGTATTATTTTCCGCCCACATATGTGGCACGGAAGTTCGTTTCAGAATTCGTTTTTCTGAAGAAGACTATGAAGTTTTTTAATTTGCCCTATATATTACATGTTAAACTTTGTATTTTGCTCTTTCCTCGATATGGGGTTTTATTAGTTGTAATAATAGATTTTCAGAAAGATTAGTTTGTATTTCTCTGGACAATATGCAAAGAATTGTGCAAAATTTCGAAATTGATTCCTGAGATATTCATTATCATAAAAAAGACATCAGAGCCATCATCATGTACATCTAGACACTGAATAAGCCCATAATATTTATTCACAATATCAATACTACATTTTGTGCTATTGTAATTGTTTATAATTTCCGGTTTTCCAATTCCTTCGTCATCAAATTTAATTGTCATCGTGCATAATTGAAATAAATAAGTACGATGGATTTATATTTCTTAGATGTGAATGATACTGAGGCGATGTCTTTTCGAAACTCAAATATTATGCTCCCAACTGGTTTGTCTTTTTAGATAGAAACTACTGATTGCGCTTTTATTTCTAATATAACTAAAACGTAGCAGGACATGCACTTAAAAGGGTAATTAGAGGCAAAATTAAACAGACAACACAAGTTTTACTGGCACAGTGAGATGGGCCGCGCGAGTAAAGATTGAATCAGGAAAACTCGTTTAGGGAATAAAAAGGCAAAAAAAAAGAAGCAATATAAAGCAGGTTGGTGAATAAATTAATTATATAACAGTACTAGATTCCTCTGTTTTTAATACATAAAAACACTTCGAAACATCAGCGCAAGAGAATATAAGGCAGGAAAAATGGTATCTGTTTATTAAAGTAGTAATGTTTTTTGAAATAAGATGAAATCGCTAGTTAATGAAACATGGGAGATTTCAATGACGCTTAGAATTACAAAGTTTCATGTTGCATTTGCACATATTTGACTTGCATTTATTTTTAAATACATCTTTGGTAGCCTTGAAAAGATTTATATGAACTTGGAATGTTAAGAAGGAAACACGTTCTTGAACTTGCATAGGGTACATGTTTACTACCAGTATCCAGGGGATACTGTACCCCAACCTCCTGTGAGTCTTTCCTGGTCTGGATCTAGAAATAAATCGAAGGGGGGGGGGGAAGAGACTGGATTTCCAGTCCTAAGTTCCCTTTCCTTTTACAGGTCTTTAAATTTTTTTTAAAAAAATGCATGATATATATAAACAAGTTAAAAAAATTTTTTTTTGGCTCTATTACTGTTACTAGCATTGTGTGTGGGGCCTTAATCGCATGTGCGATTAAGGGATCATGCGGGAGGCATGATCCCTTAATCTCTTCCTCCTACATCCAGCCCCATGGGTCCTTTTGTGATCTGATCCTTTCAGCCTTTTGTACAAAGGTATAGCTTAGAGGTAAACCATTCTACATCAAGTTTTTGTACATTGGTAGAGAAACATTTGCAGTTTTTCTATGCAAAAATGCGATTTCAAACTTGTCCATGAATTAATTATCTTCGCCATAGAAGAATTGTAGTTCTATAAATAGCTGGTAATTTTATAAAATCACTGATGAATATTAGAAATGCTTTGTATTACATTCCCGGTGTAGTTATAGAAACATGATAATGTAAATTCACCAAATTATCTTTCACCATAACATACGCACTTGCACCTATTTTGTGACAAGCTTACTTATAAAAAACAATCCATAGTAAATACACAGATTACCTGTAGATAAAAAATTCAATAAATACATATGCAGGAAAATTTATTTTTTGCCGATTGTGCGGGACTCGAACATACGACTCTCTGGATACTTTCCAGCGTGTTCTAGCTATGGAGGTAGGAAAAGAGGGAGATGCCCTATCGCTTGAAAACTAACCGACGTCATATTGCTCTTACTCGTAAGCTTGCGTTGTCTATGTTAACGAACGAGAGGTCGTGGGAAAAAGTAGGCTCCTGTATAGCATATTCCTGCAAAATAGATAAAAGAAGTGAGATTTCATTGGTAAGAAGTTGAAATAAACTTTATTTTGGAATTTTTAAACTTTTCGTTATTTTAATTATATTGGAAAGTAGCGTAAACAACTGCATACTACTGCAAATAGTGCTAAAATTACTACTGGTTTGAAATGTCCCCTCACCCCCTTTTTTGCCTGGAGGGTATTATTGTTGAATTGCTTTTATTTGATATGTAATTTATTACAATAGACGTCCAATATGGACCTCAATAAGCATTTTTAAAAACCACAGACAAATTTGATCATGGTGTTCAACTACAGTTTTTACCAACCATCACTAGGGAAATGTGAAAGTCGTTTTGCTATACCTTCCGAATGTGAGGTCAAAAAAATTAGGGCCAGATTTAGGGGAGGGAGCATGGCCGCTCCCTAGATCCGGCCCTATTTAGTAGTACCTTATGTATTTGCTTCAAACAATGGGTTTTAATAAGTATTGACAATATAAGACTAACTGGAACAATTTTTGTTGGAGAAGAAACCTTTTAAGATCACAATAATACTGCAGAATGTAAAAATAAATATGAACAGTCCCAGATATAAAAATATTAATGGGTAGGGAAAGGATTGCAGTTGAGCCGGGGGGGGGGGAGAGACTGGATTTTCATTAGAGTATAACATTTGTCCCTCCATTTTAGAGACCTTTAAAAGAATTTTTGAAAAATTAATAAGTTGAATATTTTTTTGTTGCTTCTATTACCCTTACCAGTATTCTCAAAGGAGGGGGGATGTTTCCTTAGATCCGGCCTGATGAGACAATTCCATGCCACGTTCATTAAATTTTGCGATTATAAAAATTCTGATTTTTTTACCTTTCAATTTACAAACAATGGCTAATGCAATTAATTTTCCTGTATATACATTGAGTGTTCATTAAATTTTGAACACCTCTCTCCATGTTATGTCAGTGGAAGCCAACTTCGAAGCTCTATAACTATTAAACTAAGTGTTATGAGAAAATGTTATATTTAATGTAAGTATTTATGAGAAAATGTAACGGAAGATAAACTAAAGATTTCAATCCATTTCATCTAAATCTCGATTTTCAATAATGTTCACTTTGTACTTAAAGAGTTATGGACTTTGAATATTGAACAGCAAACAATGCAAGTCAGGAAAAATTGGAAAATATCGAGAAATTATTTATATTAACTTTTCAAATCGGTTGTATTAAATGGTGTGAAATAATTCAATGGTAAAGTATCACAGGAGATGTCCTGTAGGCATGGAACATATGAAATAATACATCTTACTCAAAGTTTAATGAATTTCTGAGTTAAATTCTAACGTTGGGCATTCATCATCATCATCAAGCAGCCATGGGCTACGGAAGTCCAACTAGACCGTGCAATTTAGTTCTCCAAGCATATCTGTCCTGAGCTACATCTGCTGCATCTGGCTATTGCACACCAATTCTAATAAGGTCCTGTTTGACATTGTCTGCCCACCGCATCCTAGGTCTCCCCTTCTTTCTGAGGCCTTTAGGCACACTGTTCGTAACCCTATTCGCCAATCTATAATTATCCATACGGGCAACAATGGCCAAACCAACGGAGTCTCTCTCTGCACAATAAGCTGCTTAAAGGAGGTTGCCGACTCTTTTGCCTAACCTCATCATTAGTTACAAAGTTGAACCACCTAATGCCCAAGATACTGCATAAGCATCTAGAATCAAAAGCATCTAGTTTCCTGTTATCTTGTTTACGAAAGCATCTAAGTTTCACTACCATAACTAACCCTAGAAAGAACCAAACTATTATACAGTCTAATTTTAGTCTTTAGGTGCATAAAATTAATACTAATAAAAGTATAATATTTGAAAAGTGAAAATTTTTTACTTTTAAGGTGTAGTTATTATAATGGTGAATCTTCCATTCACATGGGTGGGTAAGCTACTGACACCCCACACATATATATTCCTATGTCACCCTGTCAGGACACAAATTCGGGAATCTCTGGTGTATAAGATAAATAATTCTTTAACATCGAAATACCAAAGCAAATTCATGCATTGTACAATGAAGTTTGCAACCGTGTTTACAACATTAAAATCGTAACCATGTGTTATTATACACTCATAACATTGTAATGAATATTGATAGCAGACCCAAAGAGTCATGAGGAAGCCCAGTCAGTTTCTTAAGGTGTCAAGAACGCCCATGATGCTTTGCGAACACTGGTATACCTAATGGTTGGTTGGTCATTTTACCTCTGAGCTGCATTTTTTGCATACAATGGGCTAAATTGCCAGGTCACGAGGACCCAAGGGCTCAGAGAAGATTGCGGGGAAGGAGACCTACTGGGCAGTTGTTTGGAGATAGATGGTAGCCCCAAGGTCACGCTAAGCGACCGGCCGAAATGATCGAATAAAAAAATTCTTAAAAGTCTAAAAAGACTTTTTTGTTGTAAAAACTTCTCAAAATGTTACGAAAAACTTCTGAAAAATTGCGTTTTTGTATTAAAATGCATCATTTTCTAGCTTACAAAAACTTCTTGTAAGTTTTTTGTTCATCAATATCCATTTTATTTTCGTATTCTTAAAAAAAACATACATTTTCAGTTTTTTTTCAACAACAAACAAAGCAGCCCAGAGTTTGCATCCGACTAGTATTCAGATTTTGGTGGTGGAGTATGATGGTCAAGATGTTTACATTGGCAACAGTAATTTTTCACCTTACTCCAAAAGAGGATATTAGTTTTTTCTGCAAAGAAAATGTCCTTTTTAACAGAAATAAATGCAATATTTTTTACATTGTGACTCCTGTAAGATTTTTGTGGCAAGCAACTGCTTGAGGGGGTATTTATTACTTTTTTTAATTTATTGATGATAATAAAATATTACAATTTGCATTTCCCAACTATCCATTGATTTTAATTTGCTTATTAGAGGATGCTAAAGGTGGGAAATAAATAACTTCATTCTCTTTCAAGTGCCCATATCCATCAGAGTCAATGTTATTCTTCAAGTGTTTTTGTCATACTTGAAGCTGCTCAATAAGATATATATATAGTCATACAAAATATTTCCAGATTTTCCCAAAAAAGGACATTTCAAAAATGTCTTTTTGAAAAATGGATATGGAATCAAAAAAGTCCTTTTGAAAAATGGACAAAATATGGACATGGAATCAAAAAAGGACTTTTGAAAATGACCTTTTTTAATACTTTCTGAAAGATTTTTCTGTATCATTCGAAAAATGTTAGGAATTCTTCGACGTTATCAGGGAAATATCTCAAATTACGAGGTCTCAAAGGAAAACCCTGCAGATGTAAAAAAAGAGAAGTCTGCAGGTAAATGAACACAACTGAAATGTCTGAATTTTTCAGTTTTAGAACGTTTTATTATTTTTGTACTTTTTATACCCAAAAATACTGATTGTACCTTTTACAGCCCATTACTGGTTCAGTCGTTAGATTACCTGACTACTTCACTACCGGGCTTGTCCCTGTGTATGTGTTTGTATTTTGTATGACACACCAGGATAAGCCCAATCAACTTCTAGGTTATTCCGTCCTTTTTGTAGTGGGTACCTTCTTTCCCTTTTTAAAAATTAAAGAAGAATAATTAAAAAAAAAACAGTTACCATTAAATTGTTTAAACAAAAATGTTGCAATGGTAGAAAAAATTGCGTGATAATTTTAGGTACTTCCGGTATCAACGGGCATACATTTAGCGGGATTTAATTGTGACTGGAATGGTGGAAACCTATGAATTAACTTATCGATGGGAAGAATTATCAATACCTTGCGCACCAAACTTTTGGCATGGGTTTAACTAGTATATAATAATTCTCGAGAAAGATAGGACGGCATAACGCGTTTCTTTCAAACTCGAAAAAAATTACCTACACCCTATTTACGATGAAATTCATATGAATTCAGTAAGTGACTTTATCGTTGACAATATGTTTACTTTCTAGGGCAAATGACATTTTATGTTTTGCGGCACGAAATACTTAACCTACTACCAATCATTGTTAAAAAAGAAACATGAAAAAAGTTTTTTAAAAAAGCAGTTAAGATCATTCTTGATGGATTTGAATGAAGTTGAAAATTTATACCGAGTTGTTTAAAAAAAAAAAACCCACTGAACTCTTTAATTTTATCTGCATGAATTTTCACTTAATGATAATTTTGTATGTGCAAAGTTATTCTATATGTTGTTTCTTGTCTACATAATCAAAGAAGGTGTCTCTCTCTCTGTGTGTGTGTATCTGTGGCCGCCATAACTCATTGGGAAATCATAGTAGAAGCATCAAATTTTCAGAAAATGTTTCTGGTTGTGGTCCGGGTTGCAATGCCAAATTTCAAGTCGAAAGCCCAAAAATTGGGGGGGGGGGGGGGGTTACTAGAAGCAAAAATATTTACCATGCTATTTCGACGGGAAACGATAATCGATGTCAAATTTGTTGTTGCCATTTACTGCTCCCTGACTGTGAACGTAATAATAATAATTGGTTATTATTGTAACTGGTTCCTCGGGTTTATATCTGGCAAAATAATTTTCAGCCAACAAACCCATAAGAGTCATAATAACACTTAAATCTTCTGCGGTTGCCAGATTCCCCATATTTCCAATGGAATTATTATTTTCGGGCGTCCCATTGCAACTAATGACCTGATTTTTTAAACCAACACGGGGTCAGGCAGGGAGAATCCGCCAATGAAATTTGGGACCATTTGGTGAAGTACGTCGAAATAAAAATCTCTACAGACTGCGACATGAGCTATGCAAGTGCGAGCTGGGTTGTTTTTTTTTATCTCTGAGCGGCACTTCTTTTGCACACAATGGGCTAAATGGCCAGGTCACAAGGACCCAGAAGGCTCAGAGAAGGTTGGGGACCCACTGGAACAGCTGTTGGGAGACAGATGGTAATCTCCTGTCAAGGCTATCCAGCGTGTTCAGTAACGTGCACAGGGTATGGCTCTCCCGCACACGGAGCCACGGCTTATCGTCCCATCCGACGGACGGCGGCCTTTCCAAACCCAACTCTGACCCTGCTGGGACTCGAACCTGGGAACTGCAGATTACGAACCTGGTGCGCTACCGACTGAGCCACTCCCGCCCCGAAAGTGCGAGCTGAGTCAGCAACGACCTTTGCAACACTGATGAATTCTTCGTGTTGAAACTGTGCTAAAATGTCGGAGGTGGGGGGGGATACAAAATTAATCTTTATTGCACTAAAAAGCCACCGGCCAAGTAGGAACCTGATTTTTTTAAACCAAGCTCCATGGCTCACGGAGGAAACAGTGCAGGAAATTTGAACTATGCGGTCAAGTATCACGAGAGCCATAGGATAGCAAAATCTCTCGTAACGTAAATAGAAATCTCGATAGTTTAGGTAGAAATTAAGCCACGGGCTAGGAGAGTGCTCTGACGTCAGCAACGACCTGAGCAAAGGCTGGGAAATTTTTTCGTGTCGAATCTGCGCTAAAGGTTGGACTGTTTTACCTCTGAAGCGCTCAGAGAAGGTTGAGGGAGGGAACCCACTGGAATAGCTGTTGGGAGACATATGGTAGCTTCCCGTCAAAGCCATCCAGCGTGTTCTTTAACGTGCACAGGTTATGGCTCTCCCGCACACGGAGCCACGGCTTATCGTCCCATCCGACGGACGGCGGCCTTTCCAAGCCCAACTCTGACCCTGCTGGGACTCGAACCTGGGAACTGCAGATTACGAACCTGGCGCGCTACCGACTGAGCCACCCCCTGCGCTAAAGTGTCAGAGGTAGGGGGTAGTACTTCCAAAACTTACTTTTAGTGAAATAAAAATAAGAATATACAGATTAAAAGTGACAACCGGGTGCCGTTCAGCTAGTTTTAAATAAATCTGCATTTTCACATTAGTGGACTGTAACGGGTTAGCAAGAGCTTACTGTACCTGTCAATAGTTATTTTATTTCTGAGTTTCCGGTTATTTAATTTCTTTACATGTTTTGCGTTTGCCTTTTTTAACTTCATGTTTGTTATTATACTTAATGTGATTTCGTTCAGTACTAGAGCAGCAGAACTTGTACATTTAATAGGTGTATTTGTTTATGATGTAAAAATGATGACTAATATTGTGTATTTAATATATATGTTTATGTTGTTCACGGTAGGATGAGGAAGTTCTTCACTTATAATATATAGTAGTGAAACATTTCATTTGTCAAATTTTTAAAATTATGTAAATAAATTTCTCTGTATATTTTTTGCTACAGAAAAATTCATTATGGAAATTCAATCATTGGTATAATTTTGGGCTTTGGTTTCGGGAAGTAACTCATGGCGATTATGATTATGATATAAAGAAACTCGAGAACCGACTACAATGTGTTTAATATTTTTCATTTAAATCATAAAAAAGGTAAAAAAACAATTGAAAGGTTATTCCTTTAGAAAGGAATGTTTGTCTATATTGTTTTTAACCTGTTTATTATTCTGTTACTAATAGTTTTATGGCTTTCGAGAAATAAAAAAAAACTGCAATTATATAAAATTTCTTTCCAACCCTCGAATAAACTTCCTGCCTACTTGCTTACTCTGTACATAAAGTTAATACTAAAACATGTAGAAAACTTACAACTCTAATCTAAATTCGAAACTTTCAAATTACTTTCCTATTACTTTTCTAGTTTTCAAAACTATTTCTGTCTGGGATAGAGAGTGTAAACCGCCCAGATTTCGGCATGGAGATGACTGCCAAAAAAAATGTATCTGAGTGTCAAACTTGCACTTGTAAATACTGTAGTTCTGACGTACTTAGCTATGACATTGCAGAAAATACTCTAGGTAGGATATATTTGTGACGTCACTTTTAATAGATGCGCTGGTCACGTAATGGATGAGTGACTACCAGTTTTGACCAATGAGCTGCGAAGATACTGAATACTGCGGTCCTGTGTGCTACTTAAACCACTTAATAGCATCGCCATCTTCGTTAGGAAATATGAAATTCATGTTGTGAGTATTGTACACCTGTTTATGAGTCATACTTCTAGTCTATTCCAGAATAGATTGCAGCATATGTCGTAAGACGTATAAGTTGTATAAAACCGAACGCAAGTGTGAGGCTTTTCAGTGTCTATCGTGCTAGTGGATGAAAGAAAACTACGTAGCTGTTTACATTTTAAAGCCACGGTAAGTTTGTTTTCTGACGTGTATTTGTTTATTCTACGAATAAGATATATCCGGAATTTTAAAATGTTTGCGTTTTGGGATGTATTAGTTCTCATTTTAAAAGGTTTATTAATACGTTAAATAGATATTAGTAATAAGAAAGATCCCAGTTAAACCTAGAAAATGTATCGAACGAGGCTTTTTAGAGTAGGCAAATTATCAAAATTTCGGTTTTGATGGAAAAGGATCTGTCAGATTGCACTGCATAAACTAAAAATAAGAAAATTTGTAGTCAAAGCATTGAACAATTGCACATGCCACTAAATTTTGTAATAAACTTATGAAATCTAAAAATTGGATAACCCAAAATCTGATTGAATTGAGACAAGTATGCATTAAGTACAATTAAAAAAAATATATATATGAAAATAATTGCAAAACATAAGAAATGTAGATAGTGCTAAAGTTAGAAAGCACAAGAAATTTTATTATAAATGTTTTAACAAAAGAAATTACATGAGAAAACTTGAGAACTAATTCATGAAATGATTGAAGAGAAAAAAAAATATATCAATTGATGATACAAAAAAAGTATCATTGATAACATATTTGAAACAGGATAGAGTCCAGAAGAGATGGGAAGCGAGTACAACAATACATATAACTCAAAAGCTAAACGTATTAGAGATATAAACAATGAAGAAAGCAATAGTTACATTCTGTCAGATAAATTTATAAACATTTTATATTCCTGAAATATCCATTACACAAATAATGAATTTAGTAGATAAATATAGTCATGATAATGCAAATCAATTATATAAAGGCATATTATCTACAGTAATACTGAAAATCATAAATCACAACTACGGGAAATACTGGGCTAAAAATTCCAATTTTGAGGCCAATTTACAAAGAAGGTATTAAAAGCATATTTTGCTAATTACAAACCAATATATATTCTTCCGATTTTTGCAAAAAATGTTGAAAAATAGTTTTTAAATTCTTACTCATAACATACTTAATAGAAAAAAATTGGGCTTTCAGAAAGGAAAAAATTAAACATACATTAAAAATTTCCAATAAATAATTCATTGTATCAAAATGAAAAGGTATAACAATATTCATAGACCTTCAGACAGCTTTTGTATAAAATGTGTATCCAATGATTTTCTCTTAATTAAAATTCTGTAATTTTCTAACTTTTTATATGCTTTATTATATTGGTTTAAGAATTATTTTATTAATTGATATACTGTGACTAAAATAGGCAATTCTTATAATTCAAGTTCCATTCAGAATTTTGTAGGGCTCAAAGCTTTATACTATTAACATATATATATATCAATGATCTATTATTTTTATCTCATTTTCAAAGAAAACAAGATAAGTTTTGCTTTGTCATCTGTCTAGACATTGAACTTTTTTGTTTACAGAGATAAATTATTTTTGTGTTGGATAGGTGTTGATAAAATATGATATACACTTTCCAAATCTCTCTAAAGCTATAATTACGCCCTCTAGTGGTGGATAAAGTTGAAAATTCCAAAATTTCAAATGAACGTTGCAAACTATGTATTTATGCTAGAAATTTGAAATTTTGGTGGTGAAATGTGAAGGTCACAAAATTTTCACTGACAGTAATGAGTTGGCGGTTTAGACCTGGGAGGGTGGAAGGCTGGCTTTGTTTTAGCAGATAATTGCTTGGTTTTAGATATAAGTTCTTTTTCTGGTTAGATAGGAATTAATGAAGTATTATGGTTCACTCTTTCAGAATCTTCTGAAAACTATAATTGCACCCTCTAATGATGAAAAAGTTGCAAATTTCAAAAGAATATTGCAACAATGTTATTGGTGATAAAAATTTGAAATTTTGGTGGTGGAAAGTGAACATCATGAAATTTCCATTGAAAACAATGAAAGTGATAATTAACAAACTATTTTAGTTGGATTGGTATTAATGAAATATAATTTGCATTTTTCAAATATTTAGGTAGTTTTAATATATATATCTTTACATATCACTAAATATTGAAATGGCAGAGCTGTTATCAAGTTTTCCAAATGATATGTATATGATAAAAATTTGAAACTTTAGTGGTAGCTTTTCAAGAAATCACTGACAGCAATAATCTACCTTCTTTCTGAGAGAGGTGTAGAAAATGCAACTTTTTAAATTTAAGAATTAAATACCTTTTATGTTGTATAATTAATAATATACTCTTTACATTTTTCTCATCATATGCTGGCTCAAAATAAAACTTAAGGAGTGAACTCTGTTAATGAGTAAAGGAAAAACTTCATTCTCATTGAAAATGAGATTCTCATATGACTAGAGACAATATGTGTTCTTCTAGTTTAATTCTAGAAAGCATATCTTCTTATATGCAGATGACATTTTAATAATAAATAGCAACAAACAAGGTTTTTTTTAAGGTTTTAGTATTTTTCTAAGAATTCTTGTATTAATAAAATCATAAGACATTCTGAAAAAAAAAAATTAAAATCCTCAAAAAAAAAGACATCAGAAGCAAGACACTATAACATATATACTTTTTCTAGGATTGGAACTTAGCTTCTCAAAGCTTTTGTATATACCATCTTAGTGACTAAAATTGTAATATTTTTTACATTGAAGTATATAAAATTAACCATGTTTTATAATTATTAGTGAGCACAGTTCTTTCATTTTATTTAGATATATAAAGTAAAGGAAAATGGTACATACTCTTAAAGTATTTTTGGAACCTCAAGATGAGGGTCAAAGTGAGATTCGCAGATGTACCGTTAATGATGATGTTCTGAATAGTTATAGTTCACTGTGTGAAAAGATTATGAACTTGTTTCCATCGTTAAGAGGAAAATCTTTTACTCTTGGCTGGAAAGGTGAGTTTTCAAACATTTATTTAGTAATTTTTCTCTGTATCAGCTGTCAAAAAACACATTTTGTATTTTTTGCATTGCTATACCTGTTTATTTCAATTATTATAAAATTAATCTTACCAAGAGTCTACAGATGTATGGCTTGTAGCTAGTTGTGACCACAAATTTAATTCTGGTGACCAAAAATGTTTGTTGCATTTGCTAATTTTTTTGTGATCAATGCTGGTTTTTATCACAAATACTGCAGCTAAGTATCACTATGCTCACATGATCTGATTAAGATTAGGATTTACTCTTGGTGACCAAGCTCTTGTATAATTTATGAACTCGTGGAATAACTGCACTTGCATTCATTAAATGTGTATAATATTTGTGTTTGCAATACAAATGAAATTAGTTATTTGAATCATAGTTGAGGTCTGATTTATACCACATGTGCCTCTAGACAAAAAGTGGTAATGCACACTTAAGTGCATTTTTTTTTAATTTTTGTAAAAAAAATTATAAGTAACATAATCAAAATGGATAGAGAATTTTAGTAAGTAATGCAACTTTGTTGGAAAAAAAATATATGTAGCATATAATTTGTGATTATTCAGTATGCAGTAACATTTAAAAATCAAATTATTCATTTTTGGTTTTAAACCTTTTTTCTTCCCCATTTTTGCTTTGGCAATGAAAAAATTACTCTAAATTATTAAAGCATTTGGACACTGCCTTGTGGTGTGAATAGAAAACTATATTCAAAGCTCTCTAATTTTCATTTAAGCCTTTTGCAACAAAATGTCACAGAAAATTGAAAACTTTAAAAAATTACTAATCTCATTTTAAGCACTATTTGTTGAAAATTTAAAGAGTTCTGAAAGCTAAAACACTTATCAGCATTGTTGCTAGTTGTAAGAATTCATCTCAAAAGTTATAATTATTTAAAATTGAGATCTATAATTTATTTCATGCAATTTTTATGTAAAAAGCCTTTTTTTTTATTTTGAAGTTATGGAGCTTAGAATATGGTTTTCCATTCCCCTAACATGGAAGTATCCTAATACATTTGAACACGTGCTATGCATCTTCACATTCCATATCCCTTAAAAGTTCACTTTCAGTTGCCATGTGAAAGAGTTCTTTGAACTGCTCTTGAGCCATATATATTTGTAACCAGTTTTTTTAGTCCTTTTTAAGGCTTAAAAAGGACAATTTTTTTATGTTTAAACAAAATATAGTACTTGGAAAGTGTCTTATGGGAAAGCCAACTGATTTTGATTTTTTAGCTAACAGAAATAAAGCCATAGCCCCATGTGCAGGAGAGAACCTGTGCACATTAAAGACACACTGGATGACCTTAACAGGAGGATTCCATCTGTCTCCTAAAAGTTGTCCAGTGGGTCCCCTTCCCATTAGCACTTGACTTCTGAATTGCCCAATGTGTGCAAAATGATGCTGCTCAGAGGTAAAAACCCAACCTATATAAGATTTGAAATGTAAAATGTAGGCTTAGGATTAAAATTTAGCTTTCTGAAATGGGGATAAGTGTGTTATTTAGTGGCGTTTGTATATAATCAGTGTCCATTTTATGTAGCTGTACATTGCCATGAATTATACAAAATTGAATACAATTTTTTTTATTTAACTAGATGCTGAAGGAGATGAGATTGTGATGTCTAGTGATGAAGAATTGGCACAGGCAATTGCTAATGGTGAAGATGGTTTAATTAAAATTATTGTAAAAGTTTCACACCAAAGAGAATCTGTGAAATCTAAACCTTCAACTGGTGAAATTCATCCCAGTGTTGTTTGTGATTCATGTAATGGTAAGGTTCAAGGATATCGTTACAAGTGTCTTCAGTGTGAAGATTATGATTTATGCAGTAGTTGTCATGCTTTAGATCATCATCCAGGACATGACATGTTGAAAATATCTTCACCTACCCTGGTAAGTTTCCATAAATCATAAAAAGCATTTTAATTCTGACAGTGTTTTTAAAAGGAGGAAACCAAAACTTTCTGAAAAGTTTTCAGTTTGTAAACTTTTGCAGTGACTTTTATTCTTGCTGTTGGTTTTCTGTTTGATTTCATTAAAACCTGTAGGTGTGTTCATCATAAAAATAGGCAACATAGCATGTAGAACAGATTTTATTTTTAATCTTCAAAGAAATTTTCGTTCAAAAATTGTTCATGGAGGTCATGTTATCCTCAAGAACAAATTCTGAATTTAGAGTGCCAGTGAAGGTTTAAAAATAATTGTTCTGAATAGTGTTGGCTATTTTATGACAAAAATACTTACAGGTTTTAAATTTCAGTGAAAGCATCAGAGAATTAAACAGATACCAAGAATAACTACAAGTTTATGCAATGTAGTCAATTATGTCATTTTTATGGCTATCAAATTTTCAGTATTACAAGATAGCCCCCTCCCCCTAGAAATCTTCAGTCTGAAAGCTTTTCGGTCAGACCTTGTGTGTGTGTATATATTATATACGGGTAATTAAAAATATCTGTACAACTTAAAAAAAATCACTACTTTAAGTAGTTGATTAAATTTTTTTCAACTAATTTTTTGAAGTGTTTTTTTGTCTACAGGATGTTTTCCTGTAATGCTTTATTACTGGATATCACCACTTTATTTGTTGCACAAAAGAAAACAAGTGACAATGAAGAGAAACATTGTTTTTCGTCATTTTGCAAAGGTTCATGCAGATTTTTTTTTAGTAAAACAGATGGTAAAGGTGTCTTATCTAAATATGTTCAAGAACAAATCGGTAATGGACCCAGAAGGAAGAATTATTTTTAAAAAGTATGGATTATCTCCCTGTTACCTGCTGTAAGTAGGATATTATCTATATCAGCAATTCCTAGGCCTCTGCATTGGTTGTGGCCCCTTAAGTGACTTCCTCAGTAACCAAATCAAGTTGCACTTCTTTCTGTGGGGCTTCCTCAAAGATGTAGTTGATCACCTGCCATTACCACAGTCCATCAATGGCTATGTCCACACTTGTGCGCTTTCATCTTCACTTTCGGTTTTCAACACCAAGTATTCTAGCGCATGCCTTAGATGGAATGCGTTGGACGCATGCCTTCAACTGTCTACACCTGTGCATCAAATAGTTTTCAATTTTTCACCAGTGTAGACGTGAAGTTGCAATGGACGTAACTGATGCTACTATGTTAGTGGGTACAAGTGCCGCAATTTTAGTGCTAAAAAAAGCGAGAAAAATACGTGAAAAATACCGGTGATCGATATGGTTGAAAGATTATTTTAAAACGTGGAATTTTGGAGTAATGAGGGAATTGGAATTAAATGAAAACTTTCTTTTTAACAACTTTATGTGAATGTCTAGAACAAACTTCTACATGCTTTTGGGAATGGTGGAGCTGAAGATCGAAAAAAAAATAGTTTCAGAGAAGCAATGCCAGCTGAAGTGGAATTAGTGATCACACTTAGATATTTGGCTACCGGTGATTCAATATTCATGTCTCTGATGAATATTTAAACCTATAATCTGATGAATTATATAATTAATTTTTTTATTTAAAATAATTTAATAATTTATATCTCTGATGAATTATTTAACTTATAATCTTCAATAAAGGCCAATGTTTGTTCTGACAACACGGTGAACAAAAAGCAAAAGCTCAATAATTACGAAAACAGCATGAAACCTTCCAGACAAACTACGAAGTTGCACAAAATGTTGAACAAAAATCCACTACTGGTGGAAGTATGTGCACTACTGCATGCATCACTAAAAATGGCGCCATTCAACTGATTTGAGGCATGCCTTTGCACATCATGCGCCGCAGCGCGTGCATCTAGCGCACATAAAATGCACAAATGTGGACATAGCCAATCAGTTGAACAGAAATGTTATCAAACTGCAGCAGGGATGGCTCAGTCAGTAGCATGTAAGGCTCATAATCTGCAGTTCCCAACCTAAAAGTTAACACATCAAATTTCAAACAAAAAAAACCTGATTTATTTATTAAATTAATGAAATTTAATAATTTGACAACAGAATTGGCACAGTCATTTGCAAGCTGATGCTACCATGTTTTTTGCCTGAAGACAAAAAGTTTTGTAAGGAAATTATTGATTTAAAATGTGTTCTGAATTGTCATTTAAAAAGTTTGTTCTGTAATAAGGGGGAAAAATTTACAAGTGAGGAAATGAATATGGTTTCCAAATTAATTTTTTCTTTTTTTAACATCTTTTCTCTAATCTATAACTATTTTATTCATTAGATATGTATTTCTCATTCCCTAAATAGTACTCTTATTAATTGTAATCACTAAAAATACTAAAACACTAAAAAATGATAGTATGGTAATGCCACCATGGTTAACTTCTTGAAGACTGTAGGTCTTAACCCTAGCTGTAGCAATATCATCAGCCTGAAAACCACTTAACTGAAACTTGGCCAATGCTATTGAAAATGCATTGGATTATAGCTGGTGCTTGATGCTACTTTGAAACTGCTGAGGAAGAATAAAAGTGAAACACCCAGGGAATTACAGAACTGTTTTGAATTGTAAGTGCATCACATTCAAAAGACATTATTAGTTATCAACCGCAGGCATTGCCTATGGATAACATAGGCTACAGGTGCAGTATAACTAGGAGGTAGTGTGGAAGAATTGTATCTGAAATGATTAATCTCAAATGTTTATGGAATAGTGGATATGACATTTGCTTAGTTAGTAGTAGTTTAGATTTTTTTTTAAAGTATGTTTTTATAGATTAGCCACATATTTAAAAAAACAAAAACTATGCCTGCCAAATATTTATGATGAAATGTCTTATTTAGCTTGTTACTCTTGAAAAACAGATTGTCTTTATAACATTTTGAGAGAATCAGATTTTTCTTTTTAGAATTTCTCTTTTTTATATTTTATCATACTTTGATCTAATCTTTTTTAGATATATTGCCAATCCTTTACCATATTATTGAATGTGGTTTGAGAAATTAAGATAATTCCTAAGGTTGGCAATCAGTAATGTGGCAGCTGAGGGAGGAGGGATTCTCATATCCATTTGACAATAGTGTGGAGGGTTAGCTGGCATTGTGGGATAGTAAAAGAAAGACTGGGAAAATGTGTAAGATAGCATTATGTGATTCTTATTTCTGCTGAGGTCCCTTCCATCCTCAGATCTTCTACTATGGCATATAAACTGACAGGCTCCTGTCAGACCAATGTGGCAAGCAGCTGCTTGAAAGGGTGTGTGTCTTGCATATAAAGTGATTTATAAATGAAAAAGTGAAGATTAAGAAGAAAAATCTTTTAACTATTCGTCACAATTTTTCACAGTGCAGGCACTTCAGTTAATAAATTAAACTTATTTAACATTTATTACAAAAACCAGATAAAACATTATAAATCTTGGCTTTCACTTTTTCCTTTTCTTAGTTCAGAATTTAAGCATAATCTGTCACTCTGTTTTTCTTGATAGGTCTGATATCCTTTAGAAGGCTAATCAAGAGGAACTAAAGCTTCTTCAGAGTGTGTTTGTTATTCTGAGATAAATATTGCATAAAACATAACTTAATTTTTTAATGCACATATTTTTAATTTTTACTGCAAGTTTCTGCTTGTAACATGGAAACTCTTAGTATGTCTCTAATTCATTGCAGTATGAAGTTTTTTTTAACCCTTTTTAGTACAACACTGGCCCAAAATGGACAAAATGTTTAATGGACTCATCTAATCAATGCTATTCCTTCCTCTTCGCTACCTCCTATATGCAGTTTGGGTTGGTGTGATAGAGAAGGGGTTAATATTGTGCGATTCTGGTCAATAATGATTTTTCTAGTTACATAAGAGTAATTTAGCTTAAATGTTTGTGGATTTACTATAATTGTGTAGTTACAAATCCTACAATATTTTGCCTACTATTTCATTAATAATAATTCAAGGGAAAGATTTTGGCCTTAAATGGACTGGAGATAAGAAAATTTCTGATTTAGATTATGCTGATAATTTAGCCCTTTTGGCAAATGATGTTGATGAGATGAACTCTTTCATTTGAGCTGTTGATGAGACTGGTAGTAGAGTAGGTTTGGTTATAAACAGAGAGAAAACTAAAGTGATGAAAATTGGTCAAGCAGGCTGTAATTCAGTTAATCTGAATGGTTGCAGTCTTGAGCAGGTGTCACAGTTTAATTATCTTGGGAGCTACGTAACAGATAATGGTGATGTGTGGCATGAGATTAACAGACGAATAGGGATTGCTGCCGGGACTTTTAAGAATCTATGGAGAGTGTGGAGAAATAGGCGTATACACCTAAAGACTAAAATTAGACTGTATAATAGTTTGGTTCTTTCTAGGGTTAGTTATGGTAGTGAAACTTGGACACTTTGTAAACAAGATAACAGGAAACTAGATGTTTTTGATTCTAGATGCTTACGCAGTATCTTGGGCATAAGGTGGTTCAACTTTGTAACTAATGATGAGGTTAGGCAAAGGAGTCGGCAACCTCCTTTAAGCAGCATATTGTGCAGAGAGAGACTCCGTTGGTTTGGCCATGTTGCCCGTATGGATAATTATAGATTGGCGAATAGGGTTATGAACAGTGTGCCTAAAGGCCTCAGAAAGAAGGGGAGACCTAGGATGCAGTGGGCAGACAATGTCAAACAGGACCTTGTTAGAATTGGTGTTCAGTGGCCAGATGCAGTAGATGTAGCTCAGGATCGACTTGCTTGGAGATCTAAATTGCACGGTCTGGTTGGACCTCCGTAGCCCATGGCTGCTTGAGGAGGAGGAGGATGATAATGAATAATTCATAATATCTAATATAAAAATTGTAATATACTTTTTAGATTTGTAATGTGCTAAATTATATCACTATTAACAGTTTACATTTTCTGGATATATAACAATTATCAGTATGAAATTTCATTTAAAAATTTTCAGGTTTTAATTAATTTGAAATATTAATATTTAGCATCCTCATCAATGGTTGTTTCCTGGTTGGCGTAGAATGTGGCGTTCCATGTTTGGACATCATCCATTCCACGGTAGATGGGCTGAAGGAGGAAGAAGAGGCAGACACTGCAAAACTTGCGACCCTGCTGCAAAAAATACATCTGAGTCAGAACAAGCTGGTAAATGTGATAATGATGCAAAAATGGCTGCTAAGGAACAGAATGCCGAATATCTACGAAACATTGGGCAGTCTATTGCTTTCTTTTTGGACCCACTTGGTTAGTTTTTTTCATAATTATTCATTGTAAAATAGAGTTGAAATTTATGTTTTCTTTATGTTGTAAAAATTAATTTTTGATTGAATGTGTTTTTGTATGCTTAACACTATTAATAGGTGAACAAAGGAAATGTTTTTTTAATAGTTTTACTGATTGAGCTAATAGTACCCAACCCAAACTTAAAAGATTTAAACATTTTTTTTTATAGTTATATATGGAGTTGTACACTCTATTCATATTTTATTCATAGTGAAATTTTAAAAATGTTTCTAATTTAAAATACTGTCAGTGCTGTTAACTCAGTATTGTAAAACTTACTTGTCCACTTGCCTTAGGAGGTTGCTAAAATATTTTTCAGGTGTGAAAAGCGAAATTAAATATTGTGAAAAAGGAAGATTGAGCTGTTTTTCATTGCAATTTGTCATTAAACATTTGCTCAATTTACAAAGTAATATTCATTTTGAGGAGTAAGCTTATTAACATTCTGGGTCTAATTTCTTTTGTTCATCATTTGGGAGTAGCCACTCTAAAAAAATTTTAAGAAGTAAAGGTAAAAGTTTTGAAAAATAAATTTTATATCTTACGATAGATAACATAATACATTAAAATGATCAGTTATGACTGTTCATTATCTTCGAAGAATGTAGAATAGAACATGCTATTTACAGAAAAAATGCTTTACTGATGAACACTGCTACACTAACATACAAGAGCTAAAGTGTTTTTCCATGTAATCTGCATTTGATGAAAAACTTTTTCATATAAAAATTTTTACTTTCTAAGATATATAAATACTTATTCATAATTTACAATTAGTATGTAAATACATCTAATATTAAGTGCAAGGAAACGAAATGGCAGAGCTTAATCTTTTGTCAGTATCACACCCTTGCAAAAGAAAACTGATATTCATTTCAAAATCTTGTGTGTTGATTGACAAGGTGAGAAATATTGTCAGAACATTCTTTATAAAACCAAGTACTTACCAATTTTTGTTGTTAAATAGCTTGGTTATTTGTGTAATTAAAAAAAAATAGAGTAGAGGTTCACAGTGCAGTAATTAAAATTAAATTGAAATCTTTAATTCTCTATGACACAGTTAAGCATTTTTAACCTTTAAGCACTTCAGCAAATGTTCTATGCTATCAATTATCAAAAGTTAAGGAGATTTTACATACCATACTGCAGAGGATGGGTAGCAAGAGGAGCTTCTGGGATGCTAGTGAGTGACAAGTTTATTCTTTGATGTTCTTGGCAGCAAGTGACGACTCTGTAGAATTTCAGAAGATGATGAGGGATGCTGATAATTTATTTGATCAAGTTTAGTGAAGGAAATAACCAATAATACTTTTGGTGCAGAGAGTGCTTAAAAAACTTTTATTTGAGGTCCATGATGCGCATTTCGCACCCTTTGGGTGCATCATCAGGCAGGAAGGGAGCAGCTTTAGGCATTGTATGAGAGGCGGTTGTTGAGTGCGGGGGTGGGGTGCCATAAATTGCATTGTCAGTGGCTCAGTTCCAAGGTTCAGTGGCCGGCATATACATGGGTGGCTGTAATGCGATCTGCATGTGAAGGAGGTTGGTAAGAGGGTGTGAGGTTATGGAAATTCTCAAAGATTAGTCTTGAGGGAAGTTTCATTTCATGAATAGATTAAAAATTTCTTTGGTTTCATGTGCATTGCATCGGGATTATAATGAGTAGAATACTTTTATTAACTTTATAAACTTTATAAACTTCATAAACTAAGGTATGGGATTAATGACAAATATGGTAGTGAGGACATTAATAATAGTTTTCATTATCAGTAGAGATGGGGGTATTATGAATTTGTGTGTGTTTGTGGGTGGGGGGCTATTCTAATCGCCGATTCATATTATGCACTATGGTAGTTTTTTTAATGGGATCTGGAGGTATGTATGTTAATGCAGGTGGGAATGGAGATCAGAGATGAGAATGTGGAGTGTTTAGGGGGCATGCATGGTATTTCCGAGGTGTAGGTTATATACCCTAAGTGTCCAAAGTAAGAGCATGAAATGCACATCATGGACCTCAAAGTTTTTTAAACACTCTGCTACCAAAAGTATTATTGGTTATTTCCTTCACTAAACCTTGATCAAATAAATTATCAGCATCCCTCATCACCTTCCGAAATTCTACGGAGTCATCACTTGCCGGCAAGAATGTTGAAGAATAAACTTGTCACTCGCTAGCATCCCGGAAGCTCCTCGTACTACCCATCCTCTATGGTATGTAAAATCTCCTTAATAACTTCTGATACTTGATAGCATAGAACATTTGTTGAAGTGCTTAAAAACATTTAATAGAGAATTAAAGATTTCCATTTAATTTAATTAAATAGTTATCAGTGACAGTTAATTGTACATTAGTATTAATATAAAGGAATAAAAATTTAGTTCCTGTATGTTAAACTATTATGAACATAAGTAAAATATTGGGTTAAATATTTTATCATGAGCTTCAAGAAATGGCATCAGTTTTATGGTGGGGATAGGTTACATACAGTTTTCAAACCATTGATGTGTGTTGCAATTATTAAGTGCAAGGAAAAATATATTTTGATTCAGTTTACTTACTTTCTGAATATATGAGGCAGTCTGAATGAATGCATTAGTCAACTGTAGTATACAAGTAGAGTACGTTAGCATTTTCATGAATAGTTATATTGAGCAGTTTCATTGAATGGAAACTATGCACTTTGCAAAAAAGCAATTGTTTTATAGACTTTGATGTTATAGAGTTTTTGTAACAAACAGTACCTTGAAAAAAATGTTCTGATAATAAAGCATTTGTTATATATTGTTATAAAAAAAAGTAGTTTGATATAATTTTTTTCCAATTTAGTTTTAAAACAGATATTGAACAAAGTAAATTAAACTTGCATTTTCAGAAAAAGTCTTAAACACCTTTTGTTAACGTACATAATTCAAAGGAAAACATAACCTTTATAGTTACCAATTAAAATAAAATGTAGCAAATATAGTCAGGCCCTTATAATTTTCTGATATTTTCAGGTTTCTTATATCTTAAAATTTATTGTTACAGCTGTATATTCACTATAAAAATATTAATAGAAAAAAGTTCTCAGTTGTGTCATGCTAAATATAGACTCTAACATTGTAAAGTTTTGAGTCAGAAATTAAATGATAACCAGATAGATACATATTTTTGTCACATCTTTCTTCCTTAAAACCCTTGAAATTTTTTGTGATTTTTTTTTTTTCACTTTTTGAGATGCAATTAATGTTTTACTACATATGCAAACCTTTGGAACATGATCATATGAACTGAAGTGATGGGTTTCTGAAGAAGAGAAAAGTGAGAATGAATGGAGAATGCCAATTAAGATTCCACCAAACAGATCAAGATAATTAGAATAACTTATGGTCTCCCCCACATGTCATTCCAAGTCTGCTGATGGCAGGCAAATGTCAAGACAGTCAATTTTTCCTCTCCTTATCACCAGCAATATTTCCTATATTTCTGATTAAAGTTTGCAAAGTTTGAAAAACATTTTATACTACATCCTCTCAGGAAATTTACTAGTATTTTTGCACTATGGTATACTCATAATTTGGACATACTCAAATTTTATGTGTAAAATATTTCATAAAAAAATATTAGTTCTATGATGATATTAAAACATCATTCACTCTAGTAGAGCCAGATTAAGAAAATTATATTCTCTAATTTTCATGCTAATAAATAAAATAAATACCCCCTCAAGCAGCTGCTTGCCACAGAGGTCTGACAGGAGCCGATCAGTTTGTATGACATAGTAGAAGGTCTGTGAGGATGGCAGGACCTCAGCAGAAAAATGACACATACATCCATGCCTTATCCGGAGCTCGAACCCAGGTCCTATAGATCAGTAGCCAAGCGTGCTAACCACTCTGCCATGGGACTGGCTGGCTAAAAATGAGCCAGAGATTTGTGCACCCCTGGTCTACAACATGTCGTTCATAGAGCTGGTGATTCTGCATTCAAAAAAGATGTCATCAGAAATGTTATTTCCATGTTCTCGGGTGCATTTTCCAACTAGGTCAATAACAATTTACATTAGTATTGCCATTAGGTTGCCATTGTGGTTTATAATAAACTTTGAAAAGGTTGAATGGCATTGATAGTTCATCCATATTTCAATGTCATTTAGTTCATAGTTGTTCACTTAGTATTGTTTTATTGCAAATTTATAGAACTGACCTTTTTGTTGGTGCATTATCACCATAAAAAAAAATTTGTTCATTGTTTATACCAAGCAGATGAGGCAGTGTGGGATCTTTCGTCTTGTATTTGCTCTTTGAGGTGCATGCAAACAGTCCATCAGTACTTAATCCTTCATTCGTTATTTTCAAGAACTGGAAAAAACAAAATTTTTTCAGTATTCATTTCTAAACTTGCATTTCTTTTATAGCTGCCTTATTTTCCTGCAACATGTGCTTGAAATTTGTAACCTGTAGAATTACTACCTATAAAAGTTCTGGTTATAGAGCAATTTTCCATTTAAATGAATTATTTGCAGAGCTGACATTTAGATTTTTAAAAATGCAACTTAATTGAAAACAGTTATATATAGCCAGACTTATTTGTGTAAAAAATGCAATTGAGGAAGATGTTGAAATTTGTCAAATAGCTAAGACTGTAAGAACAGCTGACTTGTAATCAGTCAGCATTGCGATTTTTATTTTATTTGATCAAATTCAAAAACTGCTAACTTTTCACCAGTTCTGAGACTTTTGAGGTCCTTTTGACTGCACATGTAGCCTGTTAAGGCAGCTATGCCACTCAGAATAAAACATCTCAATCTCTTTGCTGAAAAAACAGTTTTTTTTTCAACAGGACTAAGGGGCAATTTGGATAATATCTTTGTTTAAATTTACTTTCCTTCATTATCCTAGAGAATCTTTAATTTTTTACCTAAATGATATTTTGAATTAGCTATTACCCTCATATTTATGGCATGTTGTAATTTAAGAATATTATACTTTAGAAAATTGAGAATTTATTATTTTAATTTTTAATAATTGCAGGCATTGATGTAAAAGTTGATGTAGAACAATCTGAAAGTGAATCAGAAGTATATAACACCAAAAAGGAGACTAAAGAGCACAGTGAAGAAGCAGAAGTAAAAAAGCCCAAAGATTCAGAAATGCCATTAGCAAATGCGGAGGAAAAATGCAGCAAAAATACCAAAGCAAGCTTTAACTACGCTACAGCTAGAGAAGAAAAGTCTACATCTAAAAGTGTAGTAACAGATTCTGCAATATCTGCTGAAAAGGTGAAAGAACCTTCTGCTGGAAGGAGCAGTTCTAGTGACTCAGTAAGTAAATATTGCCTAAGCTTCTAAATTGCATTTTTCTGTGAATATTTTGGATTATGTTAAAATATGTTAATTAATATTCACTGCTTTTAAATACCAATTAATCTTCAATTCTTGGGTGGTTAAATTTTATACATATTTTCTGTTTCCTATTCTGATGAAGTTTGGCCAGTCAGTTCCCTCCAAACTTTTCTATCTTGCCAGGTGTTCACTCTCTCTATTCTGATTTTAACCCACATTCTCTATATTTTGGTCTGATTACACTCTTAAAATATTGAAATCATTCCATCTCTTTAATGTTTACATCTCAGGGTTTTGTATACAGGGTGATTCAAAACTTATCGTTCAAATTTCGTGGGGAGGTAGGGAATACGTCAGGAAATCGATTTCACATAGGAAAGTATGTCCGCAAACGTCATCTACATGAACAAAATGGACAAGTAAAGTGAACACAAGGAAACAGTACAGTTAAGTGGTAACGAATGTGACTTTTATTCCAACTAGGTAAAGTACAGGTTCACAGTAGGTGCTCAAAATTGCGACCATTTACACGGACACAGGATTCACAGCGCCGTTGCATTGACTGCCGAACATTTTCAAAAACGCCTGGCATATCACTTACAATGCCTGCGGCAGCCACTATTCGTGCAACAAGGTCCATTTCACTGTCGACGGGGGTCTTGTACACATGGTATTTCATGGCCCCCCACAAAAAGAAATCCATGGGCGATAAATCAGGTGACCTGGGTGGCCAAGCGATTGGTCCACCTCTACCGATCCATCGAGCTCCGAATGTTCGGTTCAGGTAATCACGCGCAACAATTGTGCTATGGGCTGGAGCCCTGTCATGTTGATACCACATATCTCGGCGGATATGCGCAGGAACAGCGCCCAGAAAAGTCGGTAGCACTGTCTCGAGAAATATTAGGTATTTCCGGCGGTCCAATCGGGGCGGTAACAAGTAAGGTCCCAACAAACAGTCACCAATGATTCCAGCCCACACATTTACGACAAAACGATGTTGCGCAGCATGACTTCTCGTACCATGCGGGTTGTCGTAAGCCCACACATGTGAATTGTGTGTATTGAACACACCTTCACGACTGAATGAAGCTTCATCTGTAAAAAGGACAGAAGCTGGAAAACTGGGGTCCACGGCACCTTTCTACATGAACCATTGTGCAAATTCCACATGCTTCGGATAATCGTCAGGATGCAGTAACTGCACCCTTTGCAGATGGTAAGGATGCACACGTTCCTCATGCAGTATCTGCCACACTGCTGACTGAGAGACCCCAAGCTGCTGAGCAATAGCTCATGTGCTGGTATTCGGATTATCTTCGATGGACTGTAGGACTTGTTCTGCGACGTTGACAGTCCGTGTCAGTCGTCTTCTCCCCGTATCCTGCATGTTGCTGCGCAGTAAACCATGTTCACGCAGATTGCGATGCACACGTGCAAACATTTGATGCTGCGGTATTCTTCTGTTGGGGTATCGGTCTTCGTAAACTTGCCTAGCTCAGCGGTCGCTTTCGCCAACTGGCCCATATGCGAGATGCATATCCGCTAGCTCTTGATGCGTAAAATGATTCATCTTATCACTAGTAAGTCAGCTCGTACACTGATGACAGCGGGAGTGGTCGGGCGAGCTGTACACTGGTTGGGTACACACAGCGCCCTCTACATACACATGCATACATTTGCGGACATACTTTCCTATGTGAAATCGGTTTCCTGACGTATTCCCTACCTCCCCACGAAATTTGAACGATAAGTTTTGAATCACCCTGTATATTCCATCCCTTAATTTCTGCTAAAACATGGTTTTACTCTTTTTCCAAACTGAACTTAAGATCAATTATCTCAGTATAACCATACCATTTATCTAGCCTTTATTGTAATTCTCTTATTTGACCATACCCCCTACATTGTCTGTCTGCAAAAATCACTGCCCCCATGATTATCAGTTTCTGGAAGAAAGTCATCCATTAAGTGATAGAAGGAAAATGGATACTACAGGTGGCCCTAAATAACTGCACATGTTTGAACTTTTATATTTTGCAAATGAAACCTACAAGAAAACTCTCTTAACTGGATTCTTAAAAGACATACCCTAAGTTAAATATTTGCACTACTGAACAAAGAATTCAGATTAAGTGGTTTTATAATATTTGAAAATGCAGAATAAGTTGATGCAACACCCAAAACATTGAGGACTTATAAAACATGATCAAGGCAGCTGTCAGCAGAATTTCAGCTGAGAGAAGCTTGGGGGAAGGAGACCCACTGGACAACTGTTAGGAAAAAGAAGGAAACCTCCTATCAAGGTCATCGAATGTATTCTTTAGTGTACACATGGTATGGCTGTCCTTCACACAGCACCACTACTTAACATCCCATCTGACAGATGGCAGCCTTGCCAAGCTTTTTTCTTTTAGTGGTGTAGAATCCATCATCATCTCCGGTATGCCAAAGAGGCTTCAAATTTGCATCAACCAAGGCAGCAGCATTATTAAGCACCTGAAAGGAAGTTGACTGCTATTTTTCTGATAAAAGTGGTGAACATTAGCTCAGTTGGTAGCACATCAGGGTCATTCTCTGCAGTTTCCAGGTTCAAGCTCAAGCCCCAACTGTGCGAACATTGAGATTTACTTCTGCTACCCCCCCCCCTCCCCCTACACACACCACCACCCTGTCTCTGGTGAGAAAGTGGACACTGACGGGCTTGGAAAGGCTGTCATCTATCTGATGGGATGTTAAGCTATGGGACTGTGTGTAGGAGAGCTATATCTGTGTAAAGAACACACTGGCTGGTAATGGGAGGTTCCATTCGTCTCCTAACAGCTGTACAGTGGGTCTTTCCCTAACCTTCTCTCAGCTCTTGAGGTCCTTGTGACCTGGCAATTTAGCCCACTGTGTGCAGAAAAATGTACTGCTCAGAGGTAAAACATTCAAACTTCTGGAAAATAAACTTGATCCATTGAAGCTTTTTTGTTTCTGTTCAAACATGTTCAGTTACTTAGTGCCTGCTCTATACATCGTCATAATATACTCCTCAGATTAGCTTCAAATTCATTGCCGAAAATATAATTGATAAATATCATCTGTTTATTATTGAATGAAAAATAAAAATTGTTACAGATCATGAAGTTTTAAGTATTGCCATTTTGCAGTAACTGAAAGGTATTTCCAGAGGGAAAAAAAAATTCTATATTGGTTGAAACAGTGAAAAATACACAAAATACTGTAAATTAAATAATTATAGAGGAAAAATTGTCATCAGTCAGGTAGGATTTGAATCCATGATTATTATTTAACACACAAAATGCTGTTTCTTTTTTCCCTTGTTTTTCTTTTATTGCCACGAGGACTAGTTTTAGGCAAAAAAAAAAGTTATGCGAGTACTCAAAATTAAAAGATAATGGACAAGAGTTTACATGATGCCAAATGATTTTCAATGAATAAAATTTGTATGAAAGGTTTCACAGCATGACTAACAGTAAGTGGAATAATCACAGAATTATGCAATGTGCATGAATGCTGCATATGAAAGCATGAGTTCCCAGTAATGGAGATACTGAAATTAGGTGATAGGAGATCACTCCTGATAACCATAAAACAAATGCAATGCATTCTCATACTGTTGAGGATTTTTGTAGTTTAAAGCCCACTCTTCTACAAGGACATTTGTGAGCTTAAGGGTTCTGCGAGGGTTCCTGCAGTTCATTTCCCTAGACATTCCACATATGCCCAATTTGAGTATACTGGAAGTTATTCTTCCCTACCTTCTCTGAGCCTTTGGGGTCCTTGTGATGGGCCATTTAGCTAGCCTATAGTGTGGAAAAAAGTAGCACTCAGAAGTAAAACAACCCAATTTGATTCTTTTCCAAGAATCTGGCCACTCCATCTGATGAATATTATCAATTTCAAGGAAAATATTGAATCAACATTCTATGAAAACAGCAATGGTCATCTATAAAGACAAAATCAGGACCAAGAGCACTTCTGAAAAGCCTCTCATAGGACACAAGTCTCCTCTATATTATGCTTCCATGAGAGATGTATGCTCTGTGTGGTTAGTCATGGTACCAAGCCAGACCACACTTCTGCCACCTAAACAATCCTTTTTGCTAATGTTACAGCAGGTCTGGCAACCCCCTTGTTCCCTCCAGGTAAACACTGATCAAAGCATGGAATTCACTGTAGCACTAGACACACTTTTTCTGCACTTTGAAACTTCTTAAATCTTTGAAGTCATATTTTAAAACTGCATTAGAAATATCTCGTTGATCAGCATTATAGTCTTTTTTTTTTAGTTTTATTGTAGACATTTAAAAACTTCCTAGTTTTTTTAAATTTAATGCTTTATTTATGGAAGCTGTTATTATATATACACTGAAGAGCCAAAACATGACCAGTGCATCTTTATGCAAATTGAAACAACTGCATGTAAACCACAGCATGTGAAGATCATGAAATGGTATAAATAACACCTGATACTGAGCTCTGTTAATCAGTGTTATTCTTGTTCTTCAGATGGGAAAGCAGCGGACTTAAATGAGTTTGACAAAGGCCAAATTGTAATGGCCGAACAACTAGATCACCCTCCCCTCAACCTTTCCCAGATGGCAAGGCTTGTGAGGTGCTCACGGTCAGCCGTGGTTAGCATCTTCAAAAAGTAGTCCAAGGAGGGAAAAACCACGAACCGCCGGCAAGGTGTGGGCTGGTCATGGCTCATCGATGCTAGAGATGAGCAAAGGCTATTCTGTATGGTACGAGCCAACAGAAGGGATACTGTGGCACAACTTGCCCGTAATTTGAATGCTGATGATGGAAGTAATGTGTCACAACACACAGTACATTGAACCCTGCTGAAAATGGGGCTGTGTAGCCGCAGGGCACTCTGAGTTCTCATGCTAACCTCGGTTCACTGTCGCAAGTGTCTACAATGGGCATGCGAGGATCAAAACTGAACCTTGAATGATTGGAAGGTCGTCTGGTCTGATGAATCTCATTTCCTGTTGCATCATGTGGATGGCTGAGTATGTGTGCATTGTTTACCTGGGAAGTGTTGGCACTAGGATGCACTGTGGGAGAAAACAAACTGATGGAGAAAGTGTAATGCTTTGGGCAATGTTCTGCTGGGAAACCCTGGGTCCAGTCATTCATGTGCAGGAAACTATGACATCTACCACCTACCTAAACATCATCGCAAACCAGGTACATCCTATAATGGTAACGGTATAACCCTCTACTAGTGCCTTCTTTCTGCAGGATAATGTGCCATGTCACATTGCCCAGATTGTTTGAGAATGGTTCATGGAACATGAGGAAGACTTCCAGGTATTGCCCTGGCCTCCAAATTCCTCGGACATCAATCTAATCGAGCTCTGTGGTTTGTGATGGAACAGCATATTCCATCTGCGGCAGCTCAACCACATAACTTGCAAGAATTAAAGGATCTGCTGGTAATGTGTTGGTACCAGATACCACAAAGACACCTTTAGAAATCTTGTAGCATCCATGCCTCACTGGGTAAGAGCTGTTTTGGCAGCACGCAGAGGACCAACATCATATTATGCAGGTGGTCATAATGTTTTGGCTCTTCGGTGTATTTCCAATGTTTAATGCATTTCCAGGAACAGATGTTGAAAATACAATTGCTGTTTACAGACTGATTGTGATGAATGCTCACTTAAAAGTAACCAATGAATTTGATCTCGAATTTCATCATTCATAAACATCGTGATGCATTCCAATTTGTTCATTAATTTTTTTTATATCTGTTAAGAGTAAAATATAAAACACTATGCTTGCTGCATATTTTTGCCTGAAGGATGGAACTTTTTTTTATAGGAGACTTCACCTTGTGGGAATGATGACTGGACCGTGGTAAATGCTGTAGCTCCAGACAGTGAAGGCATTGCCTCTGATAAAATGGCCGAAGCCACAGCAAGAAATACTCCAGTACAGAGTCTTAAAGTAATTTCTAGCCCAGCAGAAGTGCAAAGCACTGAAACTGTAAAACAAGGAAAAAGTGCACCAAACACAGATGAACAAGTTCCTATGGGTAAGTAATTATGAAGAGATTGTTTTCTTTGTTCAATTTGAGTGATACAGTTCTAAAGCTTCATTTGTTTTTCATTACAATAGATATATAATCTTTGAAATATTATATATATATTTCAATGGTCACAACCTTTTTGATATAAGTGGGCAGAGTGAATTATCAAGCCTGCAATGAGGGTTATAGAGAAGAACATAAATGTGGAACACATGATAAAAATAACTTTTCCCTGTTTTATTATCAAGAACACAATAAGTGTTCATACACAAATTAAGAATATGAATAAGCTTGAAAATACTGAACTAATGATCTGAAATATAGCTAGATATTCAATATGATAATATATTTTTCAAAACGTTTTAAGTTTTGAAATATATATATATAATATTTAGTGTAGTATAAAGCTACAGAAGTATCCAAATTATGGTTTTGAGTTTTCTTTGCCACTATAGTTAATAGTAAAAAATATACAGAATGCACAAGAGAGAAGACTACCAGTGTCAAGCAAGTTTTGCAAGTGTAACCACGCAAATAGTTAAGGATATTATATTCACTGCCATCAGCATATATGTATGGTTAGATACCTATTTAAATACAATAACAGAGCAATGTTAAAAAAAATTGCAACATCCCTTACACCTCTGGGGTGGGGATGTTGCAATCCTTGTCCGGTGGGTCCCCTCCCCCCAACCTTCTCAAGTTTTCTGACCTGGCCAATTAGCCCATTGTGTGCAAAAAGCGCCACTCAGAGGTAAAACAGCCTAACAATTACCCCCCCCCCCCCTAAATTTTGATTTGAACTTCCTGCTCGTGTTTGAACTGAAGTGGCAAGCAGCTGCTTGAGGGGGTATTTATTTTTATTTATTATTTCGTTGTCACTCGTAAGTTGATACTGGGATGCAATTTTGATATATACTTTTTTTTGATAGCATTAAAATTTGCCATCCAACATAATGCCCTTGTTTTCTGTTCTTCACTTTGAAGTTGACTTTACTGGAAACATTATTTTCATGTTATATGTAGATTTGATGCTAACTGAACCCCATTGTCAAATAAAATAATCTAAAAATTATTTTTAAATTTTATTGCTAAATTCAGAAAAATTGTTTTTACAATTTGTTACCAATTTTCTAAATGATTATTATTATATGCTATCAAAAGAATTTTGTTGCTAAAATTATGAAACATAACTTGTGTATGAAAAAGAAAATAAAGAATTTTGGCTTGTGAAAATTTCGCAGCTTTTTATGTCTCTGAAGAACACTGTTGACAAGAACCTTGAAAATTTTTAGTATATCTCCTATATGGTATGGATGGTATGTGAAGAATGAGAAAGCATAGTCATCATCTAGTTGCTATAACTGTTTTGTGGATACTGGAATGATTCACAACTGTGCACAGTGATGGATTCCAAATTGTACTTTTAATTTCGAAATCAATATTTGAGGAAATTACTAGATATGATTCCATTTTATGATACTGCATGTAAGCTATAGTAAAGGGTTTACAATTTAGTTTATTGCAAGGAATATGTAATGTTGAGTAGTAGTAAAGTATCACAGGAGATGTCCTGTAGACATTGGATGCATGAAATAGTAAGCTGAAAAAAATGGTTTTGCCATTAATGGAATTCAATCTCACGTCCTCCATTAACATGCCAGACATCATATTGCACTCTTTTTCAGGTAACCTTTTCAAGTAATGTTGAAATTGAAAATAGATTTATAAATGTGGATATAGTTCATTTCCATAAATATCAGGATATTTCTTTGATAACAGCTTCAAACAATATATTGACCATGAAACATTTTCTAGAAATAAAGAAAAGGGATTCTAAAGAACTGTCATTGACAGACTTGAAAATGTTTCTTAGTCATATCACATGCACCAATACTGTATTGCCCAAAAAATATTTTGACATATTCTCTGTTAGAGCTTTTGAACTCTAAACTTTCCATAAGATTCTATTGAAGCACATTTAGTTCTTTTCACTCTCTGATAGTTGTCAAAAGCATAATAATTCTTCATAGAACATAAACAAAATATCATGCGGACAGATGATTAATACCCAGCTTATAAAAGGGTTAAAAATAATTAAGGACACAATATGAAATTATTCAGATCCACCATGTTTTTAATCATGATGGAAATATATGCTTAGAGGTTGTTTAGAGGAACTGAAAAAATGTGAAAGCATTTCTAAGGTCAAAAATTCTAAATGAGAGGTTACCTCTCATTTAGAATTTTTGTACATACATACATACTGTGAAATTGATTTAAATACAATACATACTGTGAAATTGATTGTTTAAAAAATTATAATTTATTATGAATTAAACAATATTGATGATAATACCTATTACAAAGATGTGACAAAATAGTAGTTTTTAAGCATATTAATGTATACACAGAACATTTGTAATAATAATTGAGTTTGTATAGATATATCTAGAAAGTTCAGCATATGTGCTTTAATGACTAAGAGTAGGACCTTATATACAGGGTGAATCTGAAAAAGTGGGCAAAACTTTACGGGGTGGTAGAACGCAGCTATACGAGCAATATTCGTCATAGAAAGTATGGGCGGAACGCAAACAGCGAGCCGCTAGGTAGCGTTGGAAATGGCATAAAAGGGTCGGTCCTTGCACCCAACGGCATTTCTACCGTGGATTGCCGAGAGGATGGCTGGTTATACTAACCACGAAATGGCGTATATGCACTTTGTGTACGGTGCGGTGGGCGGGAATGCAAGTGAGGCACAGAGACGTTACTGCGACCGGTTTCCAATGAGATGCACTCCAGATTGGAAAACCTTCGAGCGTTTGCATCGGCGGCTGTGTGAAACGGGATCCTTCACCGCGGCCAAGCAAGACGCAGGGCGTGAAAGGAATGTCAGGACGCCGCAACTTGCAGAGGACATTCTGCGTAGGGTGGAAGAGCGACCGGGATGTAGCACGCGAGTGGTTTCCTGTGCAGTACACGTGTCCCAAATGTCGGTTTGCCTTGTGCTACAGGAGGAAGGAATGCACCCCTATCATACGCAGAAGGTACAAGCGTTGTCACTGGCGGACTATCAGTCGCCACGTGTCGATTTCGCACGTTGGTACCTCCAGCAGAATGCAGCGCAGCTGGATTTTGGTGCACATGTTCTGTTTAGGGACGAGTGCACTTTCACCCGTGAGGGCATTTTGAATACCGACAATTCACACACGTGGGCATCTACAAACCCGCATGCCACACGTCCTCATTCGTTCCAGCAGCGGTTCTCCGTAAATGTTTGGGCAGGGATCCTCCATGACCATTTGGTTGGCCCATATCTCCTGCCACACTGTCTGGACGGCAAATCGTATAACACATTCCTACGAGAGGTGTTGCCGGAGCTGCTGCGTCTGATTCCAACCCCCAGCAGGTTGAGAATGTGGTTCCAGCACGACAGTGCGCCTGCACACTTCAGCTTAGATGTGCGGAACACTTTACATGCAATGTTTCCAGGACGATGGATTGGTCGAGGTGGTCCCATAGCTTGGCCACCAAGATCGCCAGATCTCTCGTGTTTGGACTTTTTCCTGTGGGGCCATATGAAAAGCCTAATCTAAGAGTGCCCCATTGAAACCAATATGGATCTAGTCGCCAGGATCGCCGTTGTTGCCGGCAATATTCGGGAAATACCTGGTGTCTTCGCAAATGTGCGTTGGTCCCTATCCCGCAGGTGTGAAGCCTGCATTACAGCTGGCGGCAGCTCTTTTGAGCAATTTCTTTGAGCATGTACCTCAATTACATTCCTGTTAATAAAATGTTTTCTGAAGTATCTCCTCTCCTTCTTGTGTTCATTCTTTAAATGTAACAGTGGAAAACTACCTTTTAACTTCTCACTGCTTGCGTTCCGACCATACATTCTATGACAAATTTTGCTCGTATAGCTGCGTTCTACCACCCTGTAAAGTTTTGCCCACTTTTTCAGATTCACCCTGTATGATTGGGCCAAATTTTCCACACTGGAATTTCCAAATGTCCAAGTCATTCAAGTTTCAGAGCATTACTTTGCCATTTTTTCATATGTTAATGGTCAACTTATGTAAATTTGAATTGTGAATGTTATTGTATTTTTTTTAAGTTTGCAACAAATGAATATGATACAATCTATACAATCTATTGAAGAGGAATAGCAGCCATTACTTGTTCTTCATTGGCAGTTTTCTGTTTGATAAAAACTTACATTGCAAAATGTTCATGCACACATGAATTAGGTAATGTTGAAATAGCAATCAAATTTACAGTTAGCTCGACATCTTCAAAACTAACAATTGTATTTATTTTGTTCTTGAGTTTTTTTTATATTTTTATTTGCTTTTTTTATATTTATTTGACATAATGCAGAACTGATGTGTTTGTCTGGAGAGTTAAATATTTAAGGCATTTCAGAAGTAGTGTCAATTGTAAAATATGGTTTTTGATTACAAAAATGTAAAACAGCGTTTGACTTAAAAAAACAAACCAGACACAGGCATCTGCATACATTTGAATATGTAAATTTAGCTGGCTAATGCTTTCAACTGGTGGCTTTGTTTTAATGCTTTCAACTGATTAATAATATAGAGAGAATCACAATATAAGCATATTTCTAATAGAAATAAGCATAAAAGACTTTTATCAAACATTAGACTGCACACATAAATAACAGTTAATGTCGAGATTATCAGTTTAAATCATCTAATCTCAATGTTGGTAAATTTTGGATAGTAACATATATGCATTTAAAGTTTATTTAATTTTCTGTTAGCATGAATTTTAATGAAGTTTGCCTTTTTATTGTTTTGATTATGAGTACTACTTAATAAAGAAAGTAACAGTATCCCCTGACTTGTACAATAGTTTCATTAGTTTTTCGCCAATAGTGAAAATGTTATAAACAAAGGTTGCATTCCCAAACGTCGATATATATATATATTCACTTTTCATATTATTATCCTCTTTCTAATTATTTTTGATTTGTTATGAAATCAAAACAGTAAATAATGAAAGGAATGAATGCATTTCTAATTTGTGACACAGATATTTTTATTAAAAAGAATTTACATGATAAAATGGAAGTAATTATTTATTGGCTGTGTTCCCTAATGAAAGTAATGACTGTGACTCATCATCAGTTTAATTTGTTTAAGAATAATTGATTCACACACGTGCAACTTCTCTCTATAGCTTCTTACAGCAGGCTGTTGTTGTTTAATGTTACGTGGCATTGAGAGGTCCTTCTACAGGCTTTCTCGGAATGATAATTTTGGATGTATGTGGGTATGTGGTAATATTTGGATGTATGTTTTTTATTTTAAATTTAGGGTTCGCGTATATATTAATATTTTGGTTATCAAAATTATATTTGATATCATGCAAAGAAGTAAGAGATAGTCGTCCAGTGAAAATTGATATTTTAGGATTTTATGAGTGTTTATGTCTGTATATGCTTTCAGGGAAGTATTCAGAGTTTGTTTGGAGAATTAATTTTTTTTAGTTTTTTTTTAATGCTTTTTTTAGTTATTATTCTTTTAGTTTTTTGTTTTATTTTTTTTCAATTTTTTATACTTTTTTATATATATTTATTTTTTTATCATTTTTTTAAATATTTTTTTATATAATTTTTCTTTTTATTTTTTGTTAATTATGTATTATTTTATATATATATATATTTTTACTATTATTTATTTTTATTTTTTTTTTATTTCATTATTTAATATTTATTTTTTTAATTTATTTTTATTTAATTTTTTTAATTATTATTGTGCATTTTTTTTTAATTATTATTCTTATATTTACAATTTAATAATTTTTCTTTATTTTTCCCTGAGTGGTTTTAATTTATTCTTGGGTTATGGAGATAGGTTGAAGACGATTGATCCAGACTGTTTTGTGGTTAGGCAAGCATTGTAATAGCAAAGGAGTTGCATTCTGCAACTCCTTTGCAACTACAATTACAAATGGAGTAATTCTCATCAAATAGTATTGTGTTGGTGCTAATGTGCTGAAAAGTCTTTTCTAAGACCATGGCCCAGGGTAACAAGCTGCGAGCCTTATGTCATTTTTAATTTACATTCACATTTAGTTGTTTAAGAATCCTTTTTCACATTAGACACAGCAATTTTTTTTCCAGCCTACCAAAAATGAACAAAACACTGTAAGGGAGATGTCTTGGCTACGTTTTTTTAAATTCAGCATTCATGTGAAATTGTGTTAAGCCGAAATTCGTTTAAGTCGAAACTACGTAGGTCAGGGAATACCTATTTAAATAGCTCAAAGGCATTTAATCGTTAGATCCGTTCCTGGGCCAACCTGAAGCTCCAAAGCTTGTGAGTAAATCATTCTGTGTAGGTTTTTTTGTAATTAATGAAGTGACTTGACATTTTCTCAGTCTATCTCTAGTTGTTAATATCTTTGCATTCTTTAATAATTTTGAATAGGTTTTAAGTATAATTAGCATAATGCAATATTCAGTTAATAAATTTTTTCAAGTTGTAATTTTCCAATACTTCTTTTGTCCAGATCCTCAGGTTGCCAAAGCTTTGGCCCAGATGAGTGCAATGGGATTTTCCAATGATGGTGGTTGGCTACTTCGTCTTTTGGAGGCAAAGAAAGGAAATATCACTGATGTTTTGGATTCCCTTTATCCAAATACTCCGCATCGTCGTTAAAATAATATCACTATAATATTTTATAATATAGTGGCTATTTTATATATTTTTGTTGTTGTCTGTTGTATAAGTTTAAATACAAAATGTTCTTGTTACTTTTTATTTTAAAGTGAAGACTGTAATCGGAATACATTAATGTATTGTAATCCATTACTATGATATAAGCTTTCAAATAGTTTAAGTATTTTATCACAAATTTCACATATTGTCATCTTTACCCAGGGCCAACTTGATATACTTTTTAGGGTCCTTCATCCAATATCTGTGTTTTATTCAGTATATTTGCCTTAGATGGTCCCAAGTGGCACTCCCTCTAATATAAACTTAGTTCGTTGCAACTTACAGTGAAGTACTGTTGGAACTATTGTACCTAGTTATAATGGAATTGTTATATATATATTATGTATATTTGAATAATAATAAATCGGTAATATATTTGGATTGTAGGGAAGACAATATTATATGTAGTTTAAAACCTCTTGGCTTTTTATTTTCCTACCATCAGTTTAAGTTTGAACTGTAAAAGAATACGATTTTCAGTATTGTAAGGATGTTATCTTTTAAAGTATATCTGTATAAAGATATTTAAAAGTTCAAAAATAAAGATTTATAGTTTAAACACAATGCCTCATCTTTTTGTTTAGGGTGGAGCAGCATTTATCTATATAAAATTGTTTCTCTCTTTCACTTCTTTTTTCCGAGTTTTTCACTGAGTTTTTCAAAGCTTTGGCAACCTGAGGATCTGGGCAAAAGAAGTATTGGAAAATTACTACTTGAAAAAATTTAGCATAATGCAATATTCAGTTAATAATTATACTTAAAACCTATTCAAAATTATTAAAAAATGCAAAGATATTACAACTAGAGATAGACTGAGAAAATGTCGTCACTTCATTAATTATCTTATCAAGACGGTAAGTCATTAGTTATCCAAACATTTTTTTTTAAACGATTAGGCTACCAAAAGTAATTCATTTGTAAGAAAGAAATTTGCAGCAGGGTGTACCCAAGGTTTATTTTCTAGTTTTTACATTTGGTGGCAGAGTTGTGTTAAAAGGGAAATCCTAAAAGTGTGCTGAACATTCAGACAAATCTTGCATGGACTAGTCAATGTTCCGGTATAAATTAGGGGCGGGGGTGGCTCAGTCGGTAGCGCGCCAGGCTCGTAATCTGTAGTTCCCAGGTTCGAGTCCCAGCTGGGTCAGCGTTGAGATTTATCTCCGCAAAATTCCCCGCCCTGCCCACGGTCAGTAGGGGACACCGATGGGCTTGGAAAGACCGCCGTCCGTCGGATGGGACGTTAAGCCGTGGCCCCGTGTGCGGGAGAGCCATACCCTGTGCACGTTAAAGAACACGCTGGATGGCCTTGACGGGAGGCTACCATCTGTCTCCCAACAGCTGTTCCAGTGGGTCCCCTCCCCCAACCTTCTCTGAGCCTTCGGGGTCCATGTGACCTGGCCATTTAGCCCATGGTGTGCAAAAAAGTGCCGCTCAGAGGTAAAACAACCTAACCGGTATAAATTTGTTTTAATGGGCTAAAACCTTTTTTTTTCAGAATTTATATATGTTTAAAATTCTTCACGGTTCCAATTTACTTTCTCTATAAGAGCTTGGCTTCTTTGCCCCATAGATCCTGCGCTCATATACTTTCAAATTGCGCAAAATGTGCAGCCAACTGGTTTGCGACGTCAATTCATGGAGCATCAATTTATCGCAGTGTTAGACGTGGTTTTATTGACTCTGCATCTGTAGATTATTCGAATGAACTCCAGAGACAATAATTTAGACTTTGAAAGATTAAACATGCGTAAGAAAAATTTACCTTAGAAATTAATCAAAACTTGCATAACAAGAATTGTTTCAACCCATTAAATAAGATGTGCATTTTAAGTTTGTGCAATGATTGCCTAATATTGAAATAATCATTAACGATATATATATATGAATGATAAAATTTTGGTAAATTTTCCAGCTTCTTTAAATACTGAACGAATCTTGTTGATAGTTGAAAAACGAAATAGATTTGATTATGAAAAATAGTCATAAATCAGTTACATTTTTCCAACCAAAAAAAATAAATTGTTTTGTTTGGAAAAATGTACTGATGATAAATGCATATTTTAGAAATTATAGAGCTTCGAATTTAGATTCCCATTGATGTAACATGGGAATTCTCTGTTTTGATAAGTTCTAGGTCATGCCTGGGTAAACAAATGGAATGACGGGCAACCAATGTATAACTAGTTAAACAACATAAATTATATAATGAATAAAATTAATTTTTTTGATGAGAATTCGTTTCGCCAAAGTTCTAGCCTTATATACGTTCTTTTCCCCTTTTGCAAAATTAATTTGTAATCAGTGGCTCTGGGCCGGACAAAAAGAAATGGCTGGCCGTAATTTGTCCAGGGCTGTTCTAAGAAATTATTGGAAACTCAATTGATGATTTTTAACCCTTACCCTTAGAGGGGGACGGGAAGCAATTTAGAGAGAATTGTTTGTTTTTTTGAAATTCTTTTTGGGTTGGATAGGTATTGATATACTAGCTACGGTCAGAAAGGGGTCACCAATGAGCTAGGAAAGGCTGCCACCGTCGAAGCTGTGACCCCGTGTGCAGGAAAGCCATAGCCAGTGCATATTAAAGAATATGCTAGATAGCTTGATGGTAGGCTTCAATGTGTCTTGAATCAGCTGTCCAAGGGGACGCTCAAAAGTAAAAAAAAAGTCCTGTTATTAAAGTGGGGCATAAATATATAATGAGTTTTTAGGTACGTCACCGTCCCGTGGCTGAGTGGTTAGTGCTCTTGGCTACTGATCTAAAGGACCTGGTTTAGAGCCACGGGTAAGACATGGATGTTCGTGTTGTTTTCTGTTTTTTGTTTTCTGCTGAGGTCCTGCCATCCTCTCGGATCTACTGTGGCATATAAACTGACAGGCTCCTGTCAGACCACTGTGGCAAGCAGCTGCTTGAGGGGGTATTTATTTTTTTATTTACATAACAATAGGTCAACATACCAAAATAGAGTATTACCGTGTTATGTCAATAGGAATGTAACTTCGAAGTTGTACAACTTCTGATATATGCATTTAATGGAAAAAATGTAATGATAAAGATCATAATCAAATCTAAAGCTCGATTTTCAACAATATTCGTTCAGTATTTAAAGAGGTACGAAAGCTGAAATAATTAACAATTATTTTCATAAATATCATTAATGATTGCATAATGATTATTTCAGTATTAGTCAAACTTTTAAAAATGCATATCTTATTAAATGGGTTGAAACAATACTTGTTATGCAAGTTTTAATTAATTTCTGAGATAAATTCTTCTGACGTATCACCTTACAAAGTCTAAATTATTGTCTCTAGTACCTTACAAAACCTTACAATTGTCTCTAGAGTTCATTTGAATAATCTACAGATGCAGAAAGTCAATAAAACCACGTCTAACACTGCGATGAATTGACATGGAACCATCCCCACCTTCCCCGTGGTCAATGGGGGGACGGTGATGGGTTTGGAAAGAGAGCCATCCATAAAATGAGACGTTATGCTGTGGAAGGGCTATACCCTGTGTGGAAGAGCCATACCCTGTGTGTTCTAAAGAATACACTGAATGACCTACTGGAATCTATCTGTCTTCAAACAAATATCCAAATGGTCCACTTCCCCCAATCTTCTCTGAGCTGTTGAGATCTTTGTGACCTGGACATTTAGCCCATTGTGTGCAAAAAAGTGCTCAGAGGTAAAACCCAACCCTGGCATGTCAGGTACTCTGACTGCTGAGCTACTGGCCACTGATGATCTCTATTGCACAGGATATGGCCCTTCCACACATTGGACCATGGCTTAACGTCTCTTCGATGGATGGCTGCATTTCCAAGCCCATCATTGACCCTCCCCCCACTGACCAAGGGCAGGGTGGGATGGTTCCATGTCAATTCATCACATCAGTTCATTGCAGTTTTTATCATCCTGAAGCAGCCACAGGCTACAGAGATCCAACTAGACTATGCAATTTAGTTCAAGTGTATCCGTCCTGAGCTATATCTACTGCATCTGGCCACTGCACACCAATTCTAACAAGGTCCTGTTTGACATTGTCTGCTCACTGCATTCTAGGTCTCCCCCTCTTTCTGAGGCCTTTAGGCACACTATTCATAACTCTATTCGCTAATCTATAATTATGCATACAATCAACATGGCCAAACCAACAGAATCTCTGCACAATATGCTGCTTAAAGGAGGTTGCCTACTCCTTTGCCTAACCTCTTCATCAATTACAAAGTTGAACCACCTAATGCCCAAGATACTGCGTAAGCATCTGGAATAAAAAGCATCAAGTTTCCTATTACAAAAGTTCCTGTACAAAGCTTCCCAAGTTTTACTACCATAATTAACCTTAGAAAGGACTAAACTATTAGACAGACTAAGTTTAGTCTTTAGGTGTATACTCCTATTTCCCCACACTCTCCATAGATTCTTAAAAGTCCCGGCAGCAATCCCTATTCGTCTGTTAATCTCATGCCACACATCACCATTATCTGTTACATAGCTCCCAAGATAATTAAACTGTGACACCTGCTCAAGACTGCAACCATTAAGATTAACTGAATTACAGCCTGCCTGACCAATTTTCATCACTTTAGTTTTCTCTCTGTTTATTATTAAACCTACTCTAATGCCAATCTCATCAACAGTTAGAATGAAAGAGTTCATCTCATCAACATCATTTGCCAAAAGGGTTAAATCATCAGCATAATCTAAATCAGGAGACAAAATGTACCCATGTCGAATACCAGACGTAATGCTAAACCAATTGCTACAAGCCTTACCAACTCTCACACACGACTCTGTGTTATTATAGAGAGCTTTCATTATGTTAACTAACTTGTCTGGTATACCATATGATCTCACAATCAACCACAAATTATGACGTTGAATTTGTAATCAACAAAGCTAGCCACCAAAGGTTTCTGAAACTCTAAACATTTCTCAAGAATCTGTCTAAGTGAAAATATCTGATCTACACATACTCAACCACTTCTAAATCCATATTGTTCATCATGCAGCTGTCTGTCCACCAATAAGGGAGATCTTGTTTAGTAGCAGGTAGCTCAGCGGTCAGAACACCTGATACGTAATCAGAATGTTGTAGTTTGGATCCCACTCCGCCAGGGACGTACCCTGTGGGAGAGAACTAGGGAATCCTAACCCCCACTCCCTGAAAATCCCGTCGTCTTGTACAAAATCTCAACCTTTGCTGTTTTGAAATCCAAAATAACAGTTGTCTTTATATAACTTTATTTTAGCCACGTAAAACTTTTTCAACACTAAAAATAAATTTAAAAGACAACTAAATTTCTTTTGTATAGAATATTTTAATCTTTCCTGTTTGGGATTTTTTTTTTGGTACCTATTTCAGACACTGATCCTGTAATAGATGAATGGGATGAACTGGGACAAATCACGTTAGTCCGACCACCACCTAATTTTCATCAATTCCTGGAAACAATATTCATCAGCCTCTTGCCTTCCATCTTTATTGCCACCATAGACAGACAGCATGAGTGTATACTTGGTGTGTAGAATCGATATGAAGCCTGCATAGACAAAGGGGAAATCACATTCCCAATTTAAGAATTTTTAGTTATTTTGGCAGTGTTTCCGACAGTGTTATATATCTATATTTTAGCCCCAATTTGTTAACTTTTTTTCGTGTTTATCCACCCCACGTACTTTCTAGATATGTGCCGTGCCACTTCTATGCTAATTGGGGGTTCAAGATTCGAGGTGCTCAGTCTATAGCACAACAGGTTCCACCTATTTGGACTGAGATTTTCTCTACTAACTCCCATTCTACTCTTGATCAGAAAGGAGACACTGATGGATTTAAAAGGCCACCATTCGTAAGAGAGCACTTTCAGCTATGACTCCGCCAGGAGAGTGATACCCTGTGAACGTTAAATAATCCCATACTCCAGTTCTGAGCCCTTGTGATTTGGCCATTTAGCCCATTGTGGGTACAAAATTACATCTGAGAAGCAAGAAAAACTCCAATTTAAGATTAGAACTGATGTTAAATTCTATTTTTGCGTCCGCTGCTTTAATTTTAAACATTAATTTAATCAACAGAAAGCTTAGAAGAAGAATTATATATAACAATTTATTGTAACTAATGAAACATACATTACAATTATGCCATTAAGCCAATATTTTCAAGGCTAAAATACATTTTGTACAATCACTCTACTTTGATTATGCAGCTGAATATCATCCAAATCCATTATCAGAAGTTGTAGTTCAAAACTTTCCATTTCTCTTTCATCATAGTTTCGTAGATATCGTTTCATTTTCACCAAATGTTATTCATTCAAATATACACAACTTATTAAGACGTTATTGCAACTCATAGGTCTTGGATTCTTTATTTGGTCAGGCAAAAAAAAAATCTACTCAGGCATCAGAAAACCGCCACGAAGAGCCAGTCCTTTTGTGAAAGGTTCAATAATACACAAAATGTTCTGTAAAGAAAACGTAAAGATCCATAATGGATGAAGTATTTTTGTGCTTTGCCTCGCTTTCGGAACTGCAGCACTGTTTGCAGACTTGAGCGCGGATTGGTAGTCGCCTGTTTCTCTCACACACATACATTCTCAATAGATGAGTTCCGGTTTCATTTCTTGCTATTTCTCAAGTTGGAAGAATACTCGTTATGTGCTCATTCTAATATAGCTGAGCAAGTCAACAGTGCGTGCAAAGCAGGAAAAGGAATCATCATACTGGAAGCGAGATTTTAGCGTTGAGGAGCATATTGTTGCTATATGTGGTGACAGGTGTCGTCAGTGTGTAGTGATTTCTGCAGAAGTCGTGAATGCGTTCACATGCTTCGATCATCTGGGCTTGCGGAACAGTCAGGACGATGCGGAAGTAGTTGGGATAATCAAAGCACTGCAAAAGAGAAAAGAAATTCATATCTTTCCATTAGCACTGTTATTTATGGCTTGCAAGAAAAATTTAAGCTTTACAAGATAAACTACAGTAAAATTCCGATAGTCCGGCACCATTAGTGCCGGATTATTGGATATTTTGGATTAACGGATGATACACCTAGAAATAGATCAAGGCACTTTTATTTCACAGTATTAAAATAATTGCAATTTCAATAATATAAGAGCACCTTTTCTCAGAATAGTATTTTATTGCTACATAAACTGTTGAGAGCTTTATCTCTGTTTTAGCAGATTTTGGCCCCCTCTAATTCTCCAGATACTTGACCGAAGGGTCTCAATTTTCGTACAGGATTTCTTTTGTGATCCTTTCGTATTGCTCTGATCTGTTGACAAGCATGCTAATCACCCTGCCAAAGGAATGGCCCAGAAACACTGGTATTTTAAAATATAATTTTTTATTATTTATTACTCTATCAGTTAGAGCTTTCTGAAATATTGAAAATAGCCCGCAGACCATTAAGGGACCAGGGAGTCGAGGTCCTTGTAAACCTTTAACGTGCACCGATACGGCTCTTCTGTACGTGTGGTCACGGCTTAATGTTTCATTCGAAGGACGGCCGCCTTTCCAAGCCCATCGGTGCCCCCTTTCTCACGGCGGACAGAATAGAGTTAGTGGAGAAAATTCTCAAGGCGTGTACAAGTTTGGAATAGAACCTGAGCAGATTGCGACTCCCCATTTATCTCCTAAAGAGTGGAACCACTACTGTAGAGTTTAAAGTAGAACTGCCTATTTTTTAAGACTGCAACGGAATTATGTCCATCTTGGCATTCTATTTTTCTTACGCGCAAAACATGTTGGATGGCCTTGTTTGAAGCCTTCCATTTGTCTCCTAGACAGTGGACTCCACCCTTCTAAGGGGAAGGGAGTTAGATTAATCTGAAGTTCCCAGATTCGAGTTCCAACTGTGACTGCATTGAGAAATTTCTTCGCTGACATCGATGAGCTTTGCAAAAGCTGCTATCATTTGCATGGGATGTTAACCTTGGTCCTATGTCCAGGAGTGCTGTACCATGCGCATGTCAAGGAATGTGCTGGAATGGAAGGCTTCCATATACAGCTCCCTTCTATTAATACCTGTGCATGGGATCCTCTTCTGCAGTCTTCTCTGAGCTCTTGGGGTCTTTGTAACCTGATCATTTAGTGCACAAAAGTGCAGCTCAGAGGTAAAAACAGCCCACCCTTCCCGTTGAAACTCTGAATCATTGGGTTCCTTACGACCTAGCTATTTAGCTGATTGTGTTTTGTACACAAAGTCATAAAAATTTAAAACAATTCCACAATATAATCATTTTCATCCATACCTCTTTTTTTCCTCCCATTTTGAACAGATACCCTCTTTTTAAAGGTCGGGAAAAGAGGACGAATTTTCTGTGTGAAATGTTCGTCTCTCTCTCCACTAACTAGTTACTGATATTTGGTTACTAGATAGTGGAATAAAGATATTTTTGATTTATTCAGTGGTTTTGAATATCAAATTTTGAAAAAGAGTAAAAATCTAACCTATAATTCTTACATTACCAGAGAAAGAGCTGTAATTAAAAAGGAAATCAATTATTACCATTCCTGGCAAGCAAAACACTGATTGTTCTGACACCAGTCTTTCCACAAAATCAAGATCGTGTTTGAAGATGGGAAAATTAGACATGTGAATGCCGACCTATTCAGAAAATAAGAAACAAAATTTATTTTCATAATTTTTTACAACACTGAAATTACTAAAACACGAAACTGAAAAAATACAAATTATACTTTATTATTTCTGTAACAGTTTCATTCTAAGTCCTAAAACAAACAGAATTAACGTATACTCAGTTATTTTGAGTTTCCTACAGAAATTGGTTGATGAACATTTTTCGTCAAAATAAACATTGCCAACTGGGAGGATTATGAGACTGCGCAGTAGAGTTGAGCAACAAATTGTGTTTATTGTGTTTTGAAGCTATTTTGCAAACGAAAACAATTTCATTTTTAAGATATTTAACAATGTCACTAGAAAAACATCTCAGCAGGTGCGGCTCGTCATTAAGGGCTAGAAGGGCCAGGCGCCATTTTATTCTTGCCCATTTTATTTCCATTCAATAAGCATTTAGCGAAATAACACACTCGGAACTGCCTCGTGTCCCCCCTTCCTTCCCTCTTTGAGATTGATAGCTGGAACTGAAGCGAAAAATTATATTAAAGGTTATATATATATATTGCGAGATATTGGAACGACCTTTCGGTGTAATCCAATCACTTGCCCACCTCCATTTTTTTCTAGTCCGTGCTTAAACTGAAATAAAAGTATTTGAAATATATGATATTTTGGCAGCTTTTTTTTCGTCATGTGATTGTCGGTTCTGGTGTTTGCACTGATAAAAAAAAATCCGAAGTGAGAAAGGTAAAAGTTGGAAGATAACTTACCATCATGTACATTGCTCCAGAGGGCATGATGGGATTCAAACCTGGAATTTTATTCAATGCTGCGTAACTGATTTCTGCATTGCTCTGTTAAAAAGAAAGACTAATTAAAATCTACTGAATTTATCTCACTACGACACAGATTGAATAGGTTCAGAACAAAGATCATAACTGTTGCACTACTTGAACACAGAATCAGCGAGATAGAATAATATCTGAAGTTGTTCAAAATAGCAAAAAAGAAGTAGTTTCACTAATGTTTGTGAATTAAGTTAATACACTTATAAGAAATACTATTGAGGAGACTAGAATAAACCCACTTCGGAATCATCGACATTGCAAAATCAGAGAGACCCCCCCCCCACATACACACACCTTCCTTGAGAATGCTACGAAGGGTAAGGAAGATAAAAAGTTACGATTTGTATCTATGTTACTGTGAAAGACCGATATCTGGCAAATGTCGATATTCTCCGGTGAATGTCAGCATTCACATAGTCGCTTGGTGTATGTCCGAAATATTTGCTAAATATCATTATTTCTCCCTTACACCGACAAATGTCGACATTTAGCATGCACTGATGGGGAATGTTGAATAAAAATATTTTTGTTACGTTAAGGCAAAAATGCAACTTTTTAAATCATACTTTATTATTAAAACATATTATGATATATGTCAAAATAGGAGAAGGCTTAAGTAACAGCACATGTAAATAAACTGTTGAACCTAATACGAACAGTACATTCGAAATGAGAGAAGAAAATAAAACCAATAATAAATTTACACATAAATTATGTGATTAACGTTATATAATCTTACTTATTGCAACAACTTAAACTGTTATGACACTTTGAATTGCATAAGAGTCCCTTGCTTTTACAACTGCATTTAGTCGTGGAACACTTCTTTTTGCAATTACAGCGTGTGTGGCCGAGTGGTTAGCACGCTTGGCTACTGATCTAAGGGACCTGGGTTGTCCTGCCATCCTCTCAGACCTTCTACTATGGCACATAAACTGACAGGCTCCTGTCTGACCTCTGTGGCAAGCAGCTGCTTGAGGGGGTATTTATTTATTTTTCTATTTATAGCCTTGCCCTCCACTTCTCGAATTAGTTGCAGCTGCTTCTCTCAGCGACATTTCTTGAGAAGAAATCTCATCTATGGAAAGTAACTTTTCTTTACAAATTACGAACTGATTACGGGTATAAAGCTGCTTGAGGGTACCATTTTTGTTTGCTAATTTATAAAAGTCGGAGTCTTCTATTCCAACAACAATCGCCAACACATTTCCGGCATCTGTACGACCACGGTCGACATCAGGGACTTGTATTCGTACGGTATCACCAATTTGAGCAGGAGGAAATTTTCTTTTTGAGGTTCGTAACATTTTCGTTGCTTGCAGTAGAAGATTCTCTTTCACGGCCACTCTTTTTATAGAAATAAACTCGTGTTGTTCAGTCAGGGCTTGATATGAAGACGTGGTAGGTTGCAACTCCTCTTCAATATTTTCCTTTGGAATATGGTTTTCGGTATCGTCACTGCTCAAATTTTCTTCAAAAGTATTAACAATTTCTTCGAGCTGTTCTTCGGTTTCAATATCTGCGATTTGCTCGCCAGGCAAAGATGACGATGCTATGCCTCTTTTTGGTTTAACGCCAAACAGGGCTTCATAAGGACTTTGGCGTATTCCTTCGTGATATGTTGTGTTCTTGGCAAATTGAACAAAGGGCAAACCATCTGACCATTAATTTGTATCGTTATCGTTCATCCATGCAGTTAACATATTCTGTATATCCTGATTGGTCCTTTCAACTGAGCTTTGTGTTTGACTATGACGAGGCTTTCCGTGAACTATCTTAACATCTATCCACATAGCGCATAGTTCGGATATGACTTGATTATTGAATTCCCTACCATTATCTGAATGCAATATAGCTGGGGCACCAAATGTTAAAAATATTTGAAGGTGATACGCTACTTCTTCAGCTGTCTTAGTTTTCAAAGGTCCTAACTGGACAAACTTCGTTAAATGGTCTTGATACACCATTATGAACTTATATTCGCCATCCCTGTGTGACTGCAGATCTATCAGATCGATTTGACATCTTGAGTTTAACTTCGAACTGGTTTCACAATACCTTTTTTAGGTGCACTATGTTTCATTTGACATTGTTTACATAAATTTAAATACAACATTACAACTTCATATGTAATATTTTTGTATTTAACTTGCAATTCTTTAAGCATACGTGTTCTTCCCCCATGGCCTATTCTGATGTGAGTTTCGGATAGTATACTGAACAATTCATCATTGGTAACATAATACTGTATATTCATTTCTCCTGGTTTTAATGGCACAATTAACTTCTCTTCATCATTAATTTTTTACATGTCAAAACATTTTAATCGTCTGTAATTCAAAGGTGTACTGCACTTAGTTTTAGCAGAAATCACTTCAGAAAGTATTTTAGAGTACTTGAGAAAAATAAAAACAATTGTCTTCTCGTTTACTCACAATTAATGCACGTAACTTTTCAAAAAAAAAAGATCACGGTTCACTGCAGTAGCCATTCAATATAAATTAAGGTATCGGATAAAAAAAATAAAAAATAAACAAACGTTGCACGCACCAGCAAACCTTGCATAAGACTGACAAAACAGCAGAGTGTTCGAGAGTCTAACAAATAGATGCCACGTAGGATCACGTGACCCCACGTGATCCTACGTGACCTCGCTGCAGAACAAAGGATTTGGCGTTTTTGTCGCCTCTCTGGCTGTGTCTTCTCGGCTTCTCGTTTCGACCCCCACCAGAGCTTATCTGTGCTTGTCGACATACACCGGCGATGGTCCGAATGTGGAAGAATATAACCTAATATTCGGTCTTTCACCGACGTATTTGGTATGTGTCGACATTCACCGGAGAATATCGACATTCTCATTTCGGTCTTTCACAGTAACATATATTTCGTGCATTTTCCAAGAACATTTTTAAAGACCTCTAATCGTCTGTCGGATAAGATGTTGATGTTATGAGACAGATAATGTCAACATCTTATCCGACAGACGATATGTGCCTAATATGGACAGTAACTTATATTTCGTTAGTAACGTCACTATTTCTCCCTTTTTTTATCGCAATGAATTTCAGAATTTTAGCTTTTGGACAAAATATAATTTACTCCTCTTCCTATCAAAGTTTGGTTATTCTTCTCCAGGGGCCTCATACATGGGACCCATAAACAAAACTTCTATTATGATTATGATAGGGAATTGTAGGGAATTAATTTGCAGTGTGACACTAATCTAAATCAAAAGTTTCGTGAAGGGAAACTGCAAGTTTTTTCATTTAACGAAAGTTAAATTTCCTCAACTAGTTTTGCTTTACGAATAATTGTTGTGTTTGGTAATATTTCTTTGTGCGAGCAATTTTTTTTCACTCGTGAAAAGGAAATTAACAAACAAGGGTTGTATTGTTTCACCTCTGTGCGGCAATTTTTTGTACACAATAGGTTAAACAGCCAGGTCACAAGGACCCCGAAGATTCAGAGAAGGTTGGAGGAAGGGAACCTAGTGGACAGCTGCTGGGAGATAGGTGGCAGCTTCCCGTCAAGGCCATCAGTGTGTTCTTTAACGTGCACTGGGTATGACTCTCCCGCACATGGGGCCACAGCTTAACGTCACATCTGATGGACGGCGGTCTTTCCAAGCCCATCGGTGTCATCTACTGGCCGAGGGCAAGTCGGAGAGTTTTTCCGGAGATAAATCTCAAAGCTAATCCAGCTGGGACTCGAGCCTGAGAACTGCAGATTACGAGCCTGGCGCGCTACCGACTGAACCATCCTTGTAAAACAAGGTGGAAAACCAACAAATTGTGATCCGTTATATATTTAGAAGTAATTTTTTTTGCTTTTACATGATTTGAGTTTGAGATACCTATTCTGTACTCTCGATGCTCGTCCGCAAATTGCGAACAAAATGATTAAGCTTTGTTTTTTGCAGAGAAGCCTAAACTATGTTACATGACAAAATAATTTATATAAAATTGCTAAGTAGATTTCAATGCTATTACAGCCGTCCCGTGGCCAAGTGGCTAGTGGGCTTGACTACTGATCAAAGGGTCCTGGTAAGGCATGGATGTTTGTGTTGTTTTTCTGATGAGGTCCCGCCATCCTCATAAATCTTCTACTATGATACATTAACTGACATGCTCCTCCCGTCAGACCTTTGTGGCAAGCAGCTGTTGAGGACGTATTTATTTAGAGTATCACAGAAGATATCCTGTACACATGCATCGCAGGAGATATCCTGTACACACGCATCGGAGGAGATATCTTGTACACACGCATAGCAGGAGATATCCTGTGCGCATGTTACTCATGAAGAGTTAGGTAAAAAAATTGAGTTTCATCATGAGTGGGACTCGAAATCACATCTCCCTGTTTCCTCCACTAAAGTATCAACGACTAAACCGTAAAGTATATTTTTTACCTTAAATTAATAGACATATTATATAGTTAAACGACTTTCTAATACCTTTACAGTTTCGATGCAGTCTTGAAAGAAGTTCTCAGGTGTTTTCTCCAGAATGGCAGGAAGGGCTCCTTGCACTAACGTGTTACTGCCAATAATTCTCTGGCTCAATGACTGCAAACCTTTACGCACCTTACAAATGAAAACAAAATGATAAGAAATCAGTACAACATATAAATTCAAACTACGATGTGATCTAAAGTGATACTAGAAATATTACTTTAGCGCGTCTGGCCAAGATGGAAAGCTCGTTCTTGTAAAATTGAAAGAGTTTGCAAGTTTAATTGTTTGGTCTGTTTTGTGATAATATTTTTAGAAGAAATAGCGATACACAATATACAGGCCATAAGTTAATGTTGGCTGCAATAAAATTATACAAATTAACATATACTATTTAATCGACACAAAATGTGCATTTATTTTATAAAGCAATTTGTGAATCCATATTAAATTACGTTAGATTGTTTTACCACTGAGAGGCATTTTTTGCATACAGTGGTCTAAATGGCCAGGCCAAAAGAACCCCGAGGGCTGGGGCGGGTGTGGCTCAGTCGGTAGCGCGCCAGGCTCGTAATATGTAGTTCCCAGGTTAGAGTTTCAGCTGAGTCAGCGTTGAGATTTATCTCCGCAAAATTCCCCACCCTGTCCACGATCAGTAGGGGACACCGATGGGCTTGGAAAGGCCACCGTCTGTCGAATGGGACGTTAAACCGTGGTCCCGTGTGCGGGAGAGCCATACCCTGTGCACGTTAGAGAACACGCTGGATGGCTTGACGGAAGGCTACCATCTGTCTCCCAACAGCTGTTCCAGTGGGTCCCCTCCCTCAACCTTCTCTGAACCTTCGGGGTCCATGCGACCTAGCCATTTAGCCCATGGTGTGCAAAAAAGTGCCGCTCAGAGGTAAAACAACCCAACCCCGAGGGCTCAGAAGTGGGGAAAGGAGACCCACTTAATGGCTGGCCTCCCTGCAGGGTCATTCTCACTTCTCTCCAGGCATACATTTAACATGGACAGGGTTCGGCTCTTCTGCACACAGGGTGTGGTGGCAGTGGCTTAAAGACGTTAAGCCACTGCCCAGTGTGCGGAAGAGCCGAACCCCAGCTGGTCCCAGCTGACCAACAGCGGCTTGTCCAAGCCTATCAGTGTCCTCTATTGAGTGAGGGCAGGGTGGGGATTTTGGGGGAAATAAAAATCAACGCTGGAAAGTGGTACTCGAACCTGGGAACTGCAGATTACAAGTCATTTCCGTTCCAGTTAAACTATGTAATTAATATACAATAATTACAAATATAAATAAGATACAAAAAATATAATCAGGAATAGCAAAAAAAATATAACAAGTTACACTGAAAATGCACATTTAACGACAAAACATGAGCGAGTTAATTATTTAAATATCGTGTGTTATGCAAATTTAGATAAATTCAGTATTATACTAAAGACTTTATTTGAGGATACTTTTAAGATTAAAGTAAATCATGAGAAAGAAACTAGGTTAAAAGAAGATAATTATTTCAAATTACCAATTTTCAAAAATTATGATGGAAAATATGTACGAATAGTTTATAGTAAAAGAGAGAAAAACTCACTAAGTGAACTTCAGTAAATTTCCACATGAGCGCCCTTAATGGCACTCCACTTCTCTCCAGGCATTTTCCAACATCTGCGGAGTGATTGTTGCACAAGCAGCATGATTCTGTGACGCAAGTCCACCAAATCGATTTCTGGAATTTGGTGGACACTTGTTTCAATGCATTTCCAAAAATCGAATCAAGGGGGATGGGGGTTAAATCCGGGGATCTAGGAGACCATTCCATGGGGACTGAACATTCGGGAATTGAGCACGCATTTTGGGAAAACAATTGTCAATCGGCTGGCATGCAGGAAGTGGGCCACACTTCTACCAACAAAACTTGGTGAATTTCTTTGTCTTTTACCACGAATTGCATATTTGTCGCTGCATTAAATGGGGAATTGGTTCATTTTTTTGGAAGCATTTTATATAAAATAATAAATACCCCCTCAAGCAGCTGCTTGCCACAGAGGTCTGACAGTAGCCTGTCAGTTTATATGCCACAGTAGGAGATCTGAGAGGATGGCAGGACCTCAGCAGAAAAACGACACACACATCCATGCCTAATTCCGGGGATCGAACCCAGGTTCCTTAGATCAGTAGCCAAGCGTGCTAACCACTCGAGACACCCGATATATATATATATACTAGTGTTTTTAAGGGACCGTTAGGGATGACATACGACTTATTTACTGTAATATTATACAACTTCATTTTAACCATTGGCTAAGTAGAAAAATCTCAGTACATACCGAAATGCCAAAAATATCTTCACGGTCATGGATCAGAATCCATCCCATTCTCCATCCTGGAACGAGAAACCTGAAATTGAATAGAAATCGATAAAGAGATTCAGAAATGAATTATAGGTCAATCATGCGTATTCAACATTCAAAAATAGGATAAAGAATTAAATGAGAACATATCACTTTTAACGATACGATCAAAATTCACTGTTTTTAGGTCGAGTCAAGGATAGTGGTTCTTAAACTGTAGTCCGCAGATTGCTTGAAGCTCTCTCCCACAAAAAAGGTTTTTGGAAGACCTGAATTCATACCCATTTGTATTTCAAAATGTGGTTTTTAAGTTTAAGCAAGCATCCCTTATCTTATCGAAAAACTGAAGTTGAGACCAGAAATTCTAAACGCAGGCACAGTGGGGGGCTCGAACCCAGGAACATCAGGTTACGAGATTGGCGTCAGGTTACGATATTCAGGTTACGAGATTGGTTACGAGTTCAACACTAGATATTTCTTATATATTTAATTTCATTATTGTTACTGGTATATTTCAATACTGATCACTATACTGAAGTTTATTTATAAATATATCTTTTTTTTAGAAGGAAAATCATTTGAGTCAAAATCTCAAAATATTACATTTGTGAAATAAATATTTCGATATAAGAGTTTAAATGAAGTTGCTTTGAAAATTTCTTAAGATTAGAGAACTAGCTGCTCAGTCTCTAACGTCCATAACTCTTTAGGAACAGTAAGATTATTTTTGGGACTTAAGGGTTACGCATTTAAGACAAGGATGCACAGCTTGTGTTTCCTTTGGCAGAATCCGACCAGAGCTCACCTAGATAGGACCCGGACAGCTCGCTAGCAAAAGAAGTAAATATAAATTTATAGGTATTTTAATTAAAGTGTTATTTGTTAATATTCAACAAATTACTATTTATTTTTGAAAAAAGTTAGTAATTAATTTTTTTTAAGTTAGTAATTAATTTTAAAATATTTTGTATTTTAATAAAGTCATAATAAATAAACAAAGTATTTTATTTCATAATTGATTTAAACTACACTTACATTGGTATTAAAGAATCACAGGATAAGTTCTGAAGACATGGAACTCATGAAATATTGAGCTGAAAAAAATTGGCTTTGCCATGAGTGGAATTCGAACTCACGTCTCCAGGAAACATGCCTGTTATCATCACTGACCTGTTATGCTGACCTAGTGGTCAGCATAACAGGTCAGTGACCTAGTGGTCACCATCAATGGCTAACCTTTTCTCAGCTTAGTGTCGTTATAAACTTTCCGGATCTTTTATTTGATTCGCATGGTGGCGCCATCTATCCGGGAAGTGGACAACTCTGTTGCCTCATTAGAGATGGAATTAATATTTGTCATTCACGCTCAGGGCGTTAACTACTGATTTAACACCCTGAGCGTGAGTGACAAATATAAATTCCATCTCCAATGAGGCAAAAGAGTTGTCCACTTCCCGGATAGATGGCGCTACTGTGAGAATCAAATAAAAAAAAAAACCTGGAAAGTTTATAACGTCACTAAGCTGAGAAAAGGTTAGCCATTGATGGTGTAGTGGTTAGCATAACAGGCGTGTTTCCTGTGAGACGTGGGTTCGAATCCCACTCATGGCAAAACCAATTTTTTTCAGCTCATTATTACACCTACACTGTTTTAAACTAAGTAGCTTAAAGCTAAATATTAGGCAAATTATATCAGTTGCAAACTTTACATTTAATTTCCCTCCTTTTGTTCGACATCTGTCCGGGCCCGGTCTTTTCTATCTAGCTGGCCCAGATTTCGGAAAAATTTAAGTGGGGGGTGGGGAGCAAACGACGCAATCGAACTGGAAAAAGACGAAAAAGGTAGAAAAAGATTTCCATTACAGTGTAACATTTTACCCTTCGCTTTAGAGGTTGTTGAAAAATACGTCAAATATGCAAAAGTTTAATAATTTTTGGCCTCTATTACCCCCTTCCCCCCCTAGATCTGGTCCTGGTTCTGTTGATTGTTCTACTTGCACTTGATTAGGGTTGGGTTGTTTTACCTCTAAGCGGCATTTTTTTTCACACAATGGGCTACATGGCCAGGTCACAAGGACCCAAAGGTTCAGAAAATGTTGAGGGAAGGGCACCCACTTGACAGCTGTTAGTAAACACATGGACGTTGCCCTTCAAGTCCAACTATCATGGCTTCATGTCCCATCCTTTCCAATCCATCGAGGGCAGGGTGTGGAGTTTAGGGATGATAAATCTCAACGCTGGTACGGATGAAACTCGAACCTAGTAACTGCAGATTACGAGCCTGGCTCCGCTACCTACTGAGCCAATCCTCGTACCAATAACAAGACGCTGTTGTCTTTTATTGGAACGAGTTATTGAATCTCTGTTTCCAACATTCTAGATTAAATTCTTGAAAACTATTGAAATATACACTTTATCAATAACTGTAGTGAAATGCACATTGCTTAGTCGAATCTATTGCAGGCTGGAACCAACAAATCAGTTTCTAATGGCAGAAGTTTGTTTGCTTTTTTCGCCTTCCCCAATCAGAAAGAAAAAAGAAATCAAATGCCATGATGGCTTAAAGGAAGAAAAAAGAAATCAAATGCCATGATGGCTTAAAGGAAGAAAAAAGACGCACTTCTGAAACAAGAATCGATTTGTCGGTTTCTTCCTCTGAAGAACGTCAGAAGAGAAAGAGAATTACTTTTTCGTAAGGCCTCCACAGGAGAGAACTGGAACATCCGTTGAGAGTGACGCGATGGGATAGAATGCATCTTCCTCTCCAAACACCTAGAGAAAGAAACAGATTTATAAGCTTAGATACAAAGTTTGATTTCACTTGTTTAGAAGTAACATTTTTATCGTTTCTAACAGAAGTTATATCAATAATGACAGCGCGTGACTGGGGGCACTAGGGAGAGTGCTGTACTAATGCATTCAGTCACGCACTGTCGTTATGGCGTGCACGTGACTTGATGCACCAAGGAAGGACCTAAGAAAGAAATTCTACTTAGTAAAACATAAAAAATAAGTTTTTTTACGTACAAGTGGATTTAATTAAAGTGAGCTACTTATTGACAGCTGCCTTGTTTAAAAATGAATGTAGAGTTACACTAATTTATGATGTGACATTATACCACAAAATGGTGTAAGGTTACATTATACACTGGCCTTACACCCCAAAATGGTGTAAGGTTATATCATAAACTGGCCTTACACCCCAAAATGATATAAGGATACATCATACACTGGCCTTACACCACAAAATGACGTAAGGTTAGGATTTAACACCGTTTTTATATTTAACACTTTATTAAGACCAGGGCTGCATTAACATAATGGCCATGGCCGGGGGCCTCACCCTAAAGGAGGGCTTCATTTTTAAGGAAGGAAATGTTTAAAATTTTGGGGGAATATTCCAGTAAAAGAAAGAAAGAAACAGAGAGATGTAAGATTAAAAAATTTGAAGTTAATGAAAGCTGAAACACTTAAAACCTCGTAAGAATCTTATTTCTAGAAGATACCTAATATTATCTACCATTCGCGTGATCGTACATACGACTAGTTTTGAAACATTTGCAACTACTTAAAATTTAATTAATATTTTTTATTAATTATTTACATGCAAAAATGTTGATTTGGATTTTGCAATTATTGAGAAAAAATTGTAGATATCATTTAGAAAAAAAAGTAAACATAAATAATAGTAAGAAAAATATTACATTTTGAAGTTAATGAAAGCTGAAACACTTAAAACCTCGTAAGAATCTTATTTCTAGAAGATACCTAATATTATCTACCATTCGCGTGATCGTACATACGACTAGTTTTGAAACATTTGCAACTACTTAAAATTTAATTAATATTTTTTATTAATTATTTACATGCAAAAATGTTGATTTGGATTTTGCAATTATTGAGAAAAAATTGTAGATATCATTTAGAAAAAAAAGTAAACATAAATAATAGTAAGAAAAATATTACATTTTGTAAATCGCTCAACTATTTTTCTCTCTCTCCTAGCAAAATATTGACCAAAAAATTCTTAATACGGTCCTGATTATGTGGAAGCATTGGTTAGCGTGCTTGGCTACTGATCAAAGGGACCAGGGTTCGAGTCCCGTGTCGATGAATGTTTGTGTTATTTTTGTTAAGAGCCAGCCATCATCACAGACCTTATACTATGGCGTATAATCGATTGGCTTCTCATCATCAGACCTCTGTGGATGTTCAGATGCTTCATAAGACCTCTGAGGCAAGCAGCTGCTTGAGGAGATACGAATTCAGTGGCTCAGATGTCGATTTGCCTGTAGAGGTGTGTTCCCTGTAATTCTTAGAGTACCACAGATAAAGCACAATACAATGTTCATCGCACCATTCAAGAAAATGAAATGATAATGTCAGATCTGACCTATCGCGTTTAGGCAAGTCGGATACGGGATATGTTTTAAGTGGATTACTAGTTTAAAAATATCTTAGATTTCGTTCTTTTCGCTTTTATCTTCCAGACAGTGAAATCCTTTCAACATCTTTTGAAATCTGTGGCATTGTGTATTCCACATTTTGCGAAAGACTTTATTCAACCTTGGAGAAAAAATTCTACTCTTGAATTCGACATTTTACTTTCATTTATGGTACAGCTGATATTAATACTTTGCTATTTCAAATGTACATTAAAAATAAGAATAATCAAATTCTTTTCAATTTTCTCAATGCTACATTAAGGAACATTTTTTTTTACCTTTCCTGAAGAGTTAAAACTTAGCATATTAGGAAATGATATAAAAGAATTATCTCCTCACGTTTCGAAGGAATAAAATAAACGTTATTTACTTTATACTTGCATTCCTCTTTACTGGTATAACCTTTCTCTTCGACGTAATGTTACTTTATATCTGTTTTTGTTGTATTGACTGAACCAATGTCATCTGTTTTTCAATCTGTTTTTTTTTCTGTATCTGTTTTTCAAGGAGACTCCTCAAGCAGCTGCTTGCCTCAGAGGTCTTATGAAGCATCTGAACATCCACAGAGGTCTGATGATGAGAAACCAATCGATTATACGCCATAGTAGAAGGTCTGTGATGATGGCGGGCTCTTAACAAAAATAACATAAGCCAAGCACGCTAACCAATGCTTCCATTTTAACATTTGTCTCCTAACAGCGTTCGGTGGACCCTTTTACAATACCCAGCTTTAAGCCTTTGAGATTCTTACAACTTGGCCATTTCACCCTTTGCGTGTAACAATGTGCTGCTCATCGCTAAAACTAGTCCATCAAAATGTTAGTGGCAAAACTTGCACTCTTCACCTGCAAACTAATAGGAGATTTGATACTTTCGAAATCAAAAATTTTTTATCTTGAACATTTGGTGGTTGAACATTGGGTGGTTTGAAATAATCAAACCAATTATATAAAATAATCAAACTATCAAATAAACCTCTAGATATCTTCAGGATCGCCCTGAGATGTCTCTTCGTGAATAGTAATCCACATGGATAGTGGTGAAAAAATATGAAGGAGTCATGGGGTCGCCTTTAAGTGCCATCTTGTGCAGGGATCTCCTCTTCTTGCACAAGATGGTACTTTGATTTATCCATGTTGTTTTACCTCTGAGCGGCACTTTTTTCGCACACCATGGACTAAATGGCCAGGTCACAAGGACCCCAATGGTTAAGAGAAAGCTGGGGAGACGTGACACACTGCACAGCTGTTAGTAAATATATGGAAGCCTCCCGTCAAGGCCATCCAGGTGTTCTTTAACATGCACAGGATACGGTCCCGCATACGGAGCCACGGTGGCTTAAAGTCCCATCCGAAGGACCGCGGCCTTTTCAACTACTGACCGAGCGCATCAACTAATGACCACTACTGACCGAACGCAGGACGGTAGTTTTGCGAAGATAAATCTCAAAGCTGGCACTCGAACCAGGGATTAGAGAGGAAAGGGTAAATCACGTATTGGGAAATTTCGACTATTGGTTGTTTTGGTAGAGGCAGTCAATCAAATGTCACGGGCCACTACAAACTGGCCGCTTCAGTTCAGCGCTGTTGTATTTCAGCTCACTTGTGTCATCGCTATAACAGATAACGCTAAGATTCCAGAGGGTGGCCATAATTTTAAAATTTGCATCGACAACACGAAAGACTGACTCGCAAAGTAAATGCTGTTACAGTCTGCGCAACAGGGCAAATAATGATTACGAAACGAATATAAAAGTGATATTATGTTGATTTAGATACGAAAAATGATGAAGGCTAAATTTTAAATTCGTTTATTTTTTTTTTGTTACTATATTTGGTGGGGCCCAGGTGGCCTAATAGAGGAGCCAACCCTGATAAGTTTAACAATTTTTGCCACTATTACCCTTACTACCATTCTAAAAGTGGATATAGGGGATCCGTATAAGTGGATCTTATATGGACCCCCCTTAACTATCCATATTAATGGACCTAGGAGTCGTTTGCCTTACCCCTAGATCTGGCCCTGTAAAAAAAAAGTAATAAAAATATAAGTTGCAGGTTTGAAAAGAAGGCTTATTATTCTATAGAACTTTATTTAAATGAATCTAAAATCTGCTTCCAAAGTTTGATATTTAAATAGAACACTTTAGAAAGAAATGTACTTACGAAATAGTCATAAATTTCGTCAGCGATAATGGGCACGAAATTCCGTTTCGCCACCTTCAGGATCGCCCTCAGGTGTCTCTTCGTGAATACTGATCCACATGGATTCGAAGGATTGTTGATCACTATGGCAGCAGTTTTCTTGTCAATCTGAGACTCTAAGTCTTCGAGGTCCGCCTGCCAATTTCTGTCAGGCTGAGAAGGAAAAAAATATAATTAACTTGACATTTCGGAAAGAAATATTCATATATCTACTAAAGTCATTCATAAATGAGAACTTAGCAGGGTATTGTATACTTATAGAAGATTTTGCTTATTTACCTGATTGAACTTCGATAGAATAATATCGATTATAAAACAACTGATAAAAGAAAGGAACCGGTGTTATATAGGGGCTTGGGTTGGTTTACCTCAGAGCGGCACTTTTTTGCACATCATGGGCTAAATGGCCAGGTCGCATGGACCCCGTAAGACTTAGAGAAGGTTAGGGGAGGGGACCCACTGGAACAGCTGTTGGAGAGAAGGTTGTGGGAGGGGACCCACTGGAACAGCTGTTGGTGAGACAGATTGCAGCCTCCTGTCAAGGCGTGCACCATCATGCGCAAGGTATGGCTCTCCCGCACACAGAGCCACGGCTTAACGTCACATGCGACGGACAGCGGCCTTTCCAAGCCCATCGGGGTCCCCTACTGACCGTAGACAGAGCGGAGAATTATTGCGGAGATAAATCTCAACCCTTACCTAGCTGGGACTCGAACCTGGGAACTACAGATTACGAGCCTAGCGCGCTACCGACTGAGCCATCCCCGCACCTTTATATAGAGGCAGTGTGGAATATAGAGATGAGAGAATGCTTTTCCCTATACACTGAGGATAATTCTAACAATCGGAAATGAGGTTGAAGTAAACAAAAGTAAGCTTTTACATATTACAAAAAAACTTTTTTTCTTTGAAAAAACATTACAGAGAAAGTTAGTGCAAAGGTTCTAAAACCAAATAATTCCTGTATGGGCGTTCCGCTTCACTATTTTATGTGAAATGAATGGCATGTATGTGGCTCCAAAAGATTAATTTAAAACTTCCGGTGGAGACTACAACATGAACCACCGCTTATTAGTGTCGATGGTTAACAACAGTGTTTTGGTGTGGTGAATTCTTTTCTCTGTGAAAACGATTCCGCTGCGAATAGAATGTGGAACTACTGTTCAATCATTACTTACATATTATGCACTGGCAAACGTTTTGCGAGAAATTTATTAATTACGAACATGGTGTATTATTCCGTTAAATATCCAGGCCACTTACCAGTAAATTGTAAGATTTGGTTTCAATGCCCAGTCCTTCTGCTAGTGTTCGATAAATTGAGAAACCTGGTCTGGGAATAAGAATATTTTGTCCAGGATTCGCCAGAACAACTATGCACATTTCTAATGCATGGGAACATCCACTTGTTAGAACGATATCCTGAAATAGTAAAATAAAAGAATTAAATTTAAATAACAACTAGTTGGATTAGGAAAAACATTTCAGAGAGAGATACAATTGTACAGTTTTGTCAGCTTTTAATTACAGCTGATTTTCTATGTTAGTCTAATCAAAGAGGATTTTTACTCAATTCGGACGTTTGTTCACGACGTATACATGTGTAACCTTTAACCGTGTATGTTACACGGTTAAAGGTTAAGAACAAAGTGGCTGCCGAATGTTTAAAAAAAGGTTTATTTGAGTAATGCTTACTTGAAAACTGCAATACACAGAAGTCGTATGTACAGTCGCTCAAAAATCCGAATACTATGGTTGATTACAGAATTCAGAAAAAATATCTGGCAACGATTTTTTTAGAAATCAGTGATCTGGCAACCTTCATGTCACGTGATTACAGAATTCAGGAAAAATATCTGGAGCGTGTACAGCAACTGTACACGCTCCAGTTACCGTTCACAGCAAACTGGAGCGTGTGCAGTTACTGCCCACGCTCCAGTTTGCTGTGAACGGTAACTGCACACGCTCAATATTTCCGTGAGTGAGCCCACACGATCTAGTATCAAAATAATATGACCACCTACAGTCGCTCAAAAAAGTATCCGAACACTATGGTTGATTACAGAATTCAGAAAAAATATCTGGCAACGATTATTTTTAGAAATTAGTGATCTGGCAACCTTCGTGTCACGTGAACGGCGTGATGTCCTTCGCTTCTGCGGGAACGGTGGAAACGATTTCTATGTTAGAGAAACAACAAATATAATTACAGGCGATTACATTAGGTTGCATTTGTCATTTTTCTTTGTAGCATAACATCACAGTCTTTAAACACAACACTATTGGTTTTGGGAGTGGTTTTACGTATGATATAATATTTGTGATAATCAATAGTTTTAGAACATAGGTCTGCTTTTTGAACTAGTAATATTTCTATTGACCGTGAGGTTTATTAAAAACTTCGAAAATGGCATAAATCAGTTAAATTTGGGAAGATGAGAATTTCTACAGAATAAATAAAATTAAAGAGAGTAACATTGTGGCGTTTGCTTCTCTTATTAATCGATTGAGAGAAAAACCTACAAGGGCCGAGCGGTTAGCGCGTTTGGCATATTGATACAAAAGAATCGTGCGCTGATCTCATTTGAGGCATAGATGTGTATTTCTTCTGGGATCTTTTTGTTTATGGAGTATTCTATTGACAAATTCCTGTCAAGACTCCACGACAAATGGGCTAACCGAAGATTTTTTTTTTAGTTTGGTAACGTTCTAGTTTGAGGAAGTCTGACTTATTTCGTTTGTCTTCATTGATGCGCGAATACTTTTCACGTGCAGTGCAAACATTTCTAAGAGTGTTAATTTTCTGAGTCATAGAAAACCTTATGACAGCACTTTTGAAACAATTTGTCTTCGCAAAATTTCTAGTAAATTACGGAAATAAACGATTTATTTTCTTTTGCGTTGGTGTGTCCTTTGAAAATAAGCCTTTGATTAATAACAAAATTGCATAAAACCTTGGATTCTTTACGTTTTTCCTTTATCATTTTTAATTTTTTCTCAAACTTTTACACAACTTATACATTGTGGTTCGATGATACACTTTCGAATTTGCTCCAGGTTAAATGCAGACGTAAACCAATTTATTTTGCTAATATTTAACTTGATCTAGCATCAAGGAGAAAATTCTGTTTCCTGATTTCATATTTTCATATTTATACAAGTTTATGCATTTTTATTTCCGCGTAGGCCTACGCAGATAGCAGAAATCCTATCCGCATCCCCAAGGTCTTATCCGCACTCTCATCAGCATTCGCGTATATTGCCTACTTAATAACCGTCGAGAATTTGCAAAAAAAAAGTCCGTTGTATGTTAGCAAGTAAATCAATCTAATAGTTTATTAATGACAAATTAATAACGGAAAAATGTACTGTGAAAAATAAAAAGCCTTTTGTTCGTAAAAATGTGCTTTACTAAATTTAAACAAAAATTTACTTAATTCTAATTTGGCAAATTCTTCTGAATTAATACTCTTTTAAACGAAGTTATCGGTGATTATTACCCAGTAATTCTCCTCTAAAACTTCGTGATCTCCCGGAATGAAATCTTCATTCGACTGATATTTGATTCCCGTTTTATACGTAAAACCCCAGTAATTTTTTGAACTTATATTCTGTTTTGCCAGCAAAAAGATCGTTTCTTTCACAGAGGATGTTTTTTTTTAAGTTGTGGCTTTATCTCAATGGACTTTTTTTTTTCTTTTTTAGAGTGAATATCATCATTGAATTTTTAAATAGGTTTTTTAACATTATCTCAAGTAGTTTTTTCACTCATGTCAACCATCAATAATGTAATAATGCTAGCTCACATTTCTGCATATCTTATCAAATACGAGACTTTATCCGCCACCAGCATTAATATCAATTTTTTTATCCGCGGTTTTCCCACTATTCGCGTTAAATTTTTAATCCTATCCGTTTAAGGATAATTTTTAATCCGCCGAGAGATTTTAGATGCGGATAAAACAGAGCTATCCGCATCCGCGCAGGGCTCTATTTCCGTGAACGCCAAAAAAAAAAACTCATGCATCCAGTGAAAACTCGATTATCCGAATTAATTGGGGACATAGGTAGGTCGGATAATCGAGTTCGAATAAAACAGGTATCTGTATTGTATATATCAAAATTTTCATTGTGTATTGAAGAAAGTCTTACAACAAAAATCTTTAATTAAATTTCAAGTTATAGAAATAAAGTGAAAAATTACCCACAAAAGTAACAAATTAATGCCCTTGTGAGTCATTTTTCAAAATGTTTCATTCAATCTAAATAATCGCAGTCCGAATAAACGGATTTCTACTGCACTTTGTTTATAGCATAGTTGGAAACACGTTTTGTGTACAGCTCAAAGTTTGATACTTTGTTTTTAGATTTAGCTTTTAGTTTTGGAAGTTTGCTTTCGCACATTGATGGAGATAAGTATTGCGAGACAGAAAAAAATATATTAACATGTCAAATAATATGTTACACCGCGCAATAAAGCATAAAGTGTGGAAAATGAAGAATAGGCCAACATGACAAATTTTTCTTCTTATCTTGAGAAAATCGAATCAGCTGAACTTTAGATCCTACTGCGTCAGCTGATGATGACCCTAGGTCATGAAATTCGTGTAGAGGATTTAATCAGATATGCTCTAGTATTTCTTTCAGCAACAGAGATTCTAACAGTTTCCAGTCTCAATAACACACTTCACTGTCTGCATTCTTAACAGCTCGGCAATACTGAATAGCGAAGTAAAAAGGCACTCTTTAGTTCACATTCTTCAACCGTAACCGTGTGGACATTTAATCGGTTGCTGGATTTATCTTCTGCTGCTTTGCGGAAGATAGAGAACAAATTACGCTGGCAAAGGCAAACACGAAGGTTAGCTTTGCAACCAAGGTCGACTGGTCAAGATGCCTGATATACGCGGGCCAACTGATATTTGTTACGACGGTCACGCGCTTCCAAGGGTCAGAGGTAAGCAGTCACGTGGGTTCCGATATTTGGCTCAGTATCAACAGCGGAAAACTCCTGGCGATAACCACGTGTAACTGATCCGCGTGTTTGTATAACAGGAGCCAACAGTCCTGATCTCTGTTATTGGGTTGAAGAGGAAATAACTGCGTGGCTATTCGAGAGCACAGGTCACTTCTTCAGTGGCGATGAGGATTTGCTCTTTCTTATCGTCAGTGACCACCGCTGATAGCGCAGATGATTAAATCATGCCTTCAATCTTTTCAATTTTGCTCCCAAATCGATGGAGATGTGGGGTGGTATTGACTCAGTTGGTAGTGCAAGAGGTACAAAGACACTTTTTCCAGGTTCGAATCTCCCAAAAAATGGAAAAATTTGTAATAATAAAATACAATTAACAATATACTATATAATTTGCAAAGTTTAAAAACGAAGCAAAAATACGCATGTAAAGAGAACCATTATGGTTGCTCATTTTACTTAAACCTTTCGTGGCGGAGTACTGCAGTCCGTAGGGTTGTTTTGGTTGTTTTTACCTCTGAGTGACACTTTTTTGCACACAATGGGCTAAATGGCCAGATCCCAAGGACCCCGAGGGCTCAGAGAAGGTTGTGGGGAAGAGACTCACTGGACAGCTGTTAGGAGACAGATGGTAGCCTCCTGTCAAGGTCACCCAGCGTACGTGTTCTTAAACGTGTACAAGATATGGCTCTCCTTCCACGAACCACGGCTTAACGTCGCCCCCGACGGATGGGCGGCCTTTCAGAACCCATCGGTGTTCCCTTTCCAACCGAGAGCAGCGTGGGGGTTTAGCAGAGATAAATCTGAACTCTGGCGCAGGTGGGCTCAAACCGGAAAATGCAGATTACGAGCCTGGCGCATTAACGACTGATTGGCCCCAGTCGGTACCGTGACAAGGCTCACGAAGCATACAATGGATTTAAATAGCCAGATCGCAAGGACCCAAATGCTCATAGGATATCGAGGAAGGAGATCCACTGGACCACTGTTAAGAAATTAATGTAAGCCTTCTGTCGAGGCCATTCAGTGTATTCTTTAATGTGCACCAGTTATAGCTTCCCTGAACACGAGCCACTACTTGAAACTTCTGACGGAGGCGGCCTTTCCAAAATCCATCGGTGACTTCTTTCTCAGTGAGGCCAGCGGAGAAAGTCTCCACGCAGACACAATAAGGACTCGAACCTAGGAACATCAGTTTGCGAACTTAGTGTGCCACCCCATTAAGCCAACTCCCGCTCGAAATAGTTAAGGAATCAGATTTAGATCCCAGAACGTGGTGTTTTCATTGATATTGTAAGTTGGTTGGGGTTGTTTAACCTCTGAGCGGCACTTTTTTACACACCATGGGCTAAATGGCCAGGTCACATGGACCCCGAAGGCTCAGAGAAGGTTGAGGGAGGGGACCCACTGGAACAGTTGTTGGGAGACAGATGGTAGCCTCCCGTCAAGGCCATCCAGCGTGTTCTTTAACGTGCACAGGATATGGCTCTCCCTCACACGGGACCACGGCTTAACATCCCATCCGACGGACGGCGGCCTTTCCAAGCCCATCAGTGTCCCCTATTGACCGTGGGCAGGGCGGGGAGTTTTGCGGAGATAAATCTCAACGCTGACCCAACTGGGACTCGAACCTGGGAATTACAGATTACGAGCCTGGCGCGCTACCGACTGAGCCACCCCCGCCCTTGATATTGTAAGACATGTTCCACTCTTTTACGGGTGGACATGGTTATTTTATTCTCGAGGTGATAGGTGCATCGTGGGAACAGTGACCTCAAATGAAGGTCATGTTATGGTATAGTTGTTGACTAGTTACTACGTTCTCGGAAGTTGCTGTCAACAAAATGAGTTTATGCATAAAATCATTTTGCATAAACTTGTAAATGCGATGATCATATAATACTTGGTCTAAAAAATTCTAGATAAGGATATTATATAAAGCATGCTTGATGACTGGTTGCTTTGATTAGTATTACCAAAGCAAAACCTCTTCTGAAATGTTTCAAATGGTCTTTGATTTGGGTGGATTTGAAGGCGATGCGAGTGGTGCAACGGTTTTGACTAGTTGAAAAATTCAGTCTAGAAAAGTCAGATCTCGCTGCCGATTCAAAACAGGCTTCATTACATTAAAATGTCGCAAGACAGATTGCATCACAATGGCAAGAATATAATTTAACGAAATAATATAAAATATAACTTGTTACAGATGAAGATTTTATTAACACAGGAATTTACTATTATCTGTTTATTCTTGAAAATAAATGATATCAATTAAAACCATTTAGTTGATTTTTACTTTGGGATGACATTCTAAATATCTCCCTTGACTCTTTTCCACTGTTGCTTCATAATGTGTATTATAACTACATATATATAAAAAAAATATCTTAGTCCGTACCGTGTAAAACCGAATCTCAATGTGTAAATCAAAACTGATTGCATTTTTTTTACTGTTACTGGGTTGGGTTGGGTTGTTTTACCTCTGAGCGGCACTTTTTTTGCACACCATGGGCTAAATGGCCAGGTCACATGGATCCCGAAGGCTCATAGAAAGTTGGGGGAGGGGACCCAGGAACAGCTGTTGGGAGACAGGTGGTAGCCTCCGTCAAGGCCATCCAGTGTGTTCTTTAATGTACACAGGGTATGGCTCTCCCGCACACGGGGCAACTGCTTAACGTCCCATCCGACGGACAGCGGCCTTTCCAAGCCCATCGGTGTCCCCTACTGACCGTGGGCAGGGCGGGGAATTTTGCGGAGATAAATCTCAACGCTGACCCAGCTGGGACTCGAACCTTTACTGTTACTGATCTAAGGGATTTGGATTCGAGCCCGGAATAAGGCATGGGTGTTAGTATTGTTTTTCTGCTGAAGTCCCGCCATCCTCACAGATCTACTATGGCGCATTAAACTGACAGGCTCCTGCCAGACCTCTGTGGCAAGCAGCTGCTTGAGGGGGTATTTATTTATTTATAAATGAATGGCATTTTCAGCAAATAACTGTCCGCATTTATTTTTCACGCATAAAATCGAAAAAATCTTTGGAGGAAGGTTTACTGTACGTAACTCCGATTAGAAGTACCCGAATAGAACTACCTCCTGAAAATTACTTTCAGGGTGTAGAAGGTTAAACATAATAGCCATACACAGTGCTGACTTGTTTAGCATTTCTTACAAATTGTAGATTTAATTTTTATTCCTCTTCATTTTATGGCAATTTCTTTGTTGCAAAAGAGTTGGATTGCTTTATCTCTGAACAGTACTTTTTTCACACAATGGGCTAAATGGCCAGGTCACAAGGACCCCAAAGACTCAGGAAGGTTGGAGGAAGTGGGCCCACTGGACAGCTGTTAGGAGACAGATGATATTCCCATCAAGACCATCTAGTGTGTTCTTTAACGTGCACGGGGGAAGGCTTTTTTGAACACAGGCCCATGGCCTTAACGTCCCATTCAGTAAATATGTAATATAAGACACCTTGATCATAAAATGGAAGTAGAATGAGGAGGAGTGTTGTGTGTATGGGGGCAGGTGTAAGGTTTGGGTCACGGTACGAAAACTGTGTGTTTGGTATATAGTGGGGATATTTAGGCAATGACGTTATGGCAATGCATTGTTAAACGAGGTGATATTAACTCCGAGAGATCTGCAGTTTTTGTAAAAGTGTTCGGCTTACTTCACCTACGAAAAGCAGAGCTGTTTTCCCACTAACATTTGCACAAATCAGATCTGGTCTCTAAGGTTAAAATGAGATGCCTTCCATAATACTTGGTCAATATATTATGATGAAACACGCCAACTCAACGCGCTAAGGAAATGCCTTTGATAACCGATCGCTTATCGAATCGAGATATGTACAGTGGCCAGTCAAGGTCCAATGAGTGATGATACTTTGACCGGACAGATGAATCTGTATGTAAACTATAATTCGAAAGGGGAAGAAGTTGTATCCTTGCATGAAGAAATGGTACAGACAAAAAAAATTATGAGACCCTCTCAAGACGATGATTCGAAGAATGAGAGTTTCGGTTCTTTCTACGTCGAACTTTTAAGCTTCCTTATCTAAAACTAAAATTGTATAGAATGCAATCGCCTCTTGCGAATATGGAACTCTTTTCGTAAGAAAAAGGCCCTTTTACCCTGAGAGGAGTAAGCAAAATCGGGGATATCATGTAAACGCCTTTATCACCAAATCAGTTACCCAAATATCAGCGACGGGGGTAGCTCAGTCGGTAGCACGCCAGGCTCGTAATCTGTAGTTTCCACGTTCGAGTCCCAGCTGGGTCAGCGTTGAGATTTATCTCCGCAAAAAATTATCTCCGCTTGGAAATGTCGTCGTCCGTCGGATGAGACGTCAAGCCGTGGCCCCGTGTGCGGGAGAGTCATACCCTGTGCACATTAAAGAACACGCTTAATGGCCTTGACGGGAGGCTACCATCTGTCTTCCAACAGCTCACCAATGGGTCCCGTGACCTGGCCATTTTAGCCCATGGTGTGCAAAAAAGTGCCGCTCAGAGGTAAAACTAATATCAAAATTCTAGTTAAAAGTAGACGGTTTAAAATATAAAAATTTTGTGTTTAGCGTCCTCTAACGGTGGAAATGCAAAATGCCAAAAAAAAAAATATATATATATAGTAAACTCCCATTATCTGGTACTCAAGCATCCGGAATTCTCATGCAAAACCGGCATGAATTTCAGTCTGAATGTTGAACTTGGTACGGCACTTTTGTATGAGAAAAGGAAAGCATGCACGCAGGCAGACAAGAAATTTAGTCGAGAACACTCCTAATTTTACGTCTTCTCAATCCTCGAGATCAACTGCTGCCCAAGAATCAAATGTTAATTCAGTGGATGACCCTGATGAAATGCCATCCAAGTTTTTAGAACCTAGCAAATAAACTGCACATACATATGCTTAAGAAATTGTTTTTATGAAGGAAAAGTTTAATTTAGTTTCACTATTCTCGTGTCTCGAAAGGTATTTTTTTTTTGTCTCGTGTATGCTTTTCTACTGACTTTACCTTTCAAAAGTTCTCTCACATTTCATTATTAGGAAAATACGGTACTACTAGACAGGTGGCACTATAAGTAGTCAGCGCCATCCGACGGCCAAAATTACACTTTCCATGGTGACTTACAGTGAAGCAGTTCCCGATGTTTTTATTAAGCGCAGTTTTTAGACATTCATTAACTGTGAAACTATGTATGAAAAACAATTATATTTTAGATATTTACATTTGTATTAAGGACATTATATTTCATTTTTATTATCATTGCTTCTAACTGCATTTTTATTTCAACTAGAGCTTGAATACCAGATTATCCCTACTTATTTGGTTTCTATCAAAATATTTCTCGTGCAACCGGCAGATTCATCTAACCGGCAACTCCCATTCCCCATAAATACAGGAGTTTACTGCGTTATGGGGAATGGAAGTTACCGGTTAGCTGAATCTGCTGCTTCCACTGGCCCACGTCTTAAAGTCCCATCCGACGGACGGCAACCTTTACAAGCCCATCGATGTCCCCTACTGACTGTGGGCAGGGCGGGGGAGTTTTGCGGAGATAAATCTCAACGCTGGCCTAGCTGAAGCTCGAACATGGGAACTGCAGATAACGAACCTGGCGCGCTACCGACTGATCCCCCCCCCCTTCCATTGCTTTTTGCCGCAGTGAACAATCTCATCGATAAAAATGCGGCTTTGTAAACAGAGGTGGCCTGTACTTTAACACTGCGCATAATAATAATAAACCAGGGGTAAGGCACCCCGAAAATCCATTGTCTTATACTAAATCTGAAACTTGTCTAGCTAGTTTGAAATCTAAAACAACAGGTGTCTTTGTATAATTTTATTTTAGCTTCATAGTATATGTCCGACATTAAAAATAGATTTAAAAACAACTATAAAATTCTATATCATAGAGAATATCATCTTAATCTTTTCCGTCCTATGAATGGGGGCGGGGGTGGCTCAGTCGGTAGCGCGCCAGGCTCGTAATCTGTAGTACCAGGTTCGAGCCCCAGCTGAGTCAGCGTTGAGATTTCTCTCCGCAAAATTCCCCGCGCTCGTAATCTGTAGTACCAGGTTCGAGGCCCAGCTGAGTCAGCGTTGAGATTTCTCTCCGCAAAATTCCCCGCCCTGACCACGGTCAGTAGGGGACACCGATGGGCTTGAGTACCAGGTTCGAGCCCCAGCTGAGTCAGCGTTGAGAATTATCTCCGCAAAATTCCCCGCGCTCGTAATCTGTAGTACCAGGTTCGAGCCCCAGCTGAGTCAGAGTTGAGATTTCTCTCCGCAAAATTCCCCGCCCTGCCCACGGTCAGTAGGGGACACCGATGGGCTTGAGTACCAGGTTCGAGCCCCAGCTGAGTCAGCATTGAGATTTATCTCCGCAAAATTCCCCGCGCTCGTAATCTGTAGTACCAGGTTCGAGCCCCAGCTGAGTCAGAGTTGAGATTTCTCTCCGCAAAATTCCCCGCCCTGCCCATGGTCAGTAGGGGACACCGATGGGCTTGTAAAGGCCGCCGTCCGTCGGATGGGACGTTAAGCCGTGGTCTCGTGTGCGGGAGAACCATACCCTGTGCACGTTAAAGAACACGCTGGATGGCCTTGACGGGAGGCTACCATCTGTCTCCCAACAGCTGTTCCAGTGGGTCTCCTCCCTCAACCTTCTCTGAGCCTTCGGGGCCTATGTGACCTGGCCATTGAGCCCATGGTGTGCAAAAAAGTGCTGCTCAGAGATAAAACAACCCAACACGTCCTGTGAAATATTTTAGTAATTGAGAAACGCTACTCAAGTCTTATTAACAGAAAGCCCTCGAAACTATATTCTCGGACCCCAAAAATAAATCCTGGGTACGGCACTTGATGACTATTTTAATTTGACAAGACCCAATAAGCATCATTCTTTTAAACTCTTTCTTACTATTGTAACCATGGCAACAGTGTAAGTAAGTATTCCAAGCGGCCGCTTGGAACGCCACAATTTTAAAGACGATATTCTAGTGATTGGAAGGACTTGCTCTAAATCTCAACTCATAAGAAAATGCAATGAAATTAAAATGCCAATATCTTTAAAACTGCTATGCTAGCAGAATTATGTAAGGTCTCATTATTTAAGATTCATCTTTCATTTCATTTCAGGTAGAAAAATATATTCTGTTAAATCCCCAAAAATTCAAAAATCTCTGGAGTAGCAGAAAACAAAATCAGTTGGAAAGACAAAAAGAGCAAATTACTTGGAGTGTGAAAACAAACTTTTCGGGGGGATATAAAATACATTTCTTTGTAACTGATAAAAAGTCGATTCACTTTGGCTGACAGCACGTATGTTCGCTTGGGGCGGCAAAATATAAATTCGTCTGGTGGGGCAAAATGCCTTAGGCCAGAGCTGATTGTAGTAGTTCGAAATGAGTCGATAGTAATACTAGTGCAGTGAATTTGTCAACATCTTAGTGATTGTATACGCAATGTCCTCCCAGCTGTCAAGGTCACGATTCTCAGGTGATGTTTAGGATGAATGTGCGATGAGGAAATTATGCAGTCATTATAAGATGACGTCACTAATCACTCCTGTGGAATTTCATTGCGCCATGTAAACGTAGCAATTTCAGAAGGAAACAAATATTGCTCAATGCATATCGGTTGTTTTGATGAACTTATAGAGACAATAAAGATTCTTCTGAAAAAAGAAGTCTTAAGGGTATTTAGGAGGGAGATTGAAAGATTATTCCTTTTAATAAAACCGCTTAGAGGTTTGCATTGATTCGTTCTTTAACACTAGATACTAAGAAACGATAAAAATAATTCTGTATTTGAATATGACTTTAAGTATTATAGGCACTTGAAGTGTATTTTTTTGTCAATTGCGATTTCCTCAAACTGACCTCCAGTGGCCGAGCGGTTAGCGCATCTAATTGTCGAGTAAAGAGGTGGGTTCGAATCCCATGTTTAATACATGCGCATATAGTTTTTCTAAAAATATTTCACAATGAGATAATATACACAGTCGTATCAGAATATGGCCACATACCGTACATATACTATGGAAGGTGGTCATATTATTCTGATACGAATGTGTATATACAGAAGGAGGTTTAACTCCATCTCAATACCGATACCCCATCTGATAGCATACCAGGTTACTGTTCTAAAATTCACAGGCTCATTTTTTTTATAATTTTAGTACTCTATTATATCTCTAACAATAAGAACTGCAAAAGAGTGGTTAATATTATGCGGTTAATAACAATTTCAAGTTAATTCATGAAAAGGGAAAATTCGAACAAAAATACTTCCATAACAAGACGACGATTTCTTGTGATTTACAACATGGCGGCGTTTCAAGGGGATCGTGTGTCTGTGTCAACGCCCCCTTGCATATAAACAAAAATATTTGCGGATAAGGTGTTTTACTTATTGGGCAGGTTGATCGATTTTGAGGAAAAAAATCAAAAGTTTCTTCTCCTCTAACAGTCTGGAAGGCCTATTAAATTTCAAATCAAGTCATGGCAACACAAAAAAAGCAAAGTATGTACTACTAAATAAACTTACGAACACATTTTCATTTCTTGTCAAATATATGATCCATAGTTAGAAATAAACTAAATGTAAGAATGGTTTAATTTCAACTATATTTCGCACTAAAGATGAACTCGGGCGAACCCGGGTTCATTAATAATTTAAATTTTATTAAAAAAAGTGAAAAGTGACAAAAATTAAGTGAAACTAAAAAAGTAAAGTAAACGATTTTTAGATTATCATTCAACTTTTTTTATCATAATTTAGGAATTAAAATTAATAAGCACTATTAAGGTTTTGGTTGGTTTTTCCCAAAGATTCTGGCTGTTAATATTCTCTCTTTCAATACCATTTCAAATGGCCGAAAGTACCAATAAAACGATAAGTAATAAAATAAAGGTAATAAATTTATTTAAATTTTTATTTGGTAATAAAAGTGATAAGGAACTTAGATATTGACCCAGCAGGCATCTTTTTGTATTGTTAACTCCAATTGAGGCAGTGTATTGTCAAATCTGACTTCAGCCTGATTCAATATTTGTACGAACAGACCTGTAAAAGTTAATAGTAACTTCTAAGATTCTTCTCTGTCCTTAGTGTTGCCAAAAAATTAATAAATTTCATGAAACTCGAGAATTATTAGTTTCTATGAATTACTTCTTATTTTTTAGTTAAAATAACATTGACATTTTAATTTTCCTCCAAATAACTATAAATGTTTTAAAGATTATAATATCCTTTAGATTATACTGATGATTTAGAGCACTTTCGACCAAAGATGTTTACTAGATGAACTCTTTCATTAAGGCTCTTGATGAGACTGTTCTAGGTTTGATGACAAACAGAAAACTAAAAGAATGAAAATTGGTCAAACAGGTTGTGCTTCTGTTCTTTTGAATGCTTGCACCCTTCAGTAAGTTTTTCAGTTTATCTCAGGAGTTGTGTAACAGATACTGGTGATGTGCGACATGAGATAAACAGAAGAATAGGGATTGCTGCTGGGACTTTTAAGAATCTATGGATATTGTGGAAAAATAGACACATACATCTAAGGATTAAAATTAGGCTATATAATAGAAAAAACAAAGGAGTCAGCAACCACCTTTAAGTACATATTGTACAGAGAGAGACTGCATTGCTTTGACCATGCTACTCGTATGCATAGCTATAGATTAGTGAATAGAGTTATGAACAGTATTAGACTTGACCTACAGTGGTCCAATGCAGCTGCTCTAATTCAGGATAGATGTGTTTAGAGCAGGGGTTATCAACGTGGGGTAAGCGGTAAAATTTTTTGGGATACGTCGTGAGAACTCAAAAGTTACTAGATCTAGTAACAAAGCCGCTAAGTTGGCATTATTATACTATAACTATAGTTTTACCTATCTGTATAAGGGGTACGCCAGTTACATATACATTTCCAGGAGGTACGTGAAGCATAAAAGATTGAGAACCACTGGTTTAGAGGACTAAATTACACGGTCTAGCTGAACCTCGTGTGCTTGAGGATTGTGTATGTATAACATTAAGAATTAAGCAAAAAACCTTTAGCTTCATTCATCTACATCAATGTGATATATTTTATGATTGTGTCAGAATTTTTTTTAACTGGGCTCTGGTTTTTAACTGGAAAAATAGGCACATACATCTAAGGATTAAAATTAGGCTATGAATAGAAAAACAACAACAACAAAGGATTAAACAAAGGAAAAAACAAATGATATTTTCTATTATATAACCTAATTTTAATCCTTAGATGTATGTGCCTATTTTTTCCACAATATCCATAGATTCTTAAAAGTCCCAGCAGCAATCCCTATTCTTCTGTTTATCTCATGTCGCACATTACCAGTATCTGTTACACAACTCCCGAGATAAACTGAAAAACTTACTGAAGGGTGCAAGTATTCAAAAGAACAGAAGCACAACTCGTCTGACCAATTTTAATCCTTTTAGTTTTTTGAGCCCAGTTAAAAAAATTTGATCTCGAAATCATCTCTTATTTCCTATAAAAGGAAAACAAAACGAAAATCGATATGTTACAGTTCATGACAGAACTCACCTTGGCTGCAACTTCAGCACCAGGACAGGAAACATATCTTGCCACAGCTTCTCGTGATTCGAGGTAACCTGAAAAAGACAATGTAAAATATAAGCACCAGTATGTAATGCTATGCACACATACACACATACCTGTGCATCAGAGATTATGTTGCTTATATTCGAATACATTTCTTCGTGGTGGTATATGTTTAAACGTATATTAATATTAACCAGTTTTATTCGCTATTAGAATTAACACGCCAATATTAAATTCAGCAGTTAGCAGAAGTAGGGAAAGAAATCAATTCATAATCTATTGAAGATGTTTCGTAAAGCGTTTGAGAAATTCTAATATCATCTCTTTACCGAGATTCATAAGAAATAGATCAATCCAGCGTTTAATATCAGGCTGTGGATATCTTTTTTCTGTTCTATATTATCACAAGCTTCCCAAATAAATTCGGTGCATGGGTAATAGGGTTATACTTGCCAATACCGACCCTAATCTGAGGGTCGTAGGGTTTAACCGCAACTGCGCCAGTGGTAATATTTTCCCTTCGTGTAGATATTTTGCAATAAGCGGAGAAACTAATCGTCTTCCAAAGAAGCCTTCCATCAGATAGGACATTAAACTGTGATTCTTTGCGCAGAAAAGATATATCCCCTGAACTTTAAAAAATGCGCCTTGATGAGAGACTCACATTTTACCCTCACAATTGTCAGGTGGATGAATAGTAGTCTTAAGAAGGTGAGGACTTTGTGATCTGGACATTTAAGCTCGTTGTTAAAAATAAAGATGTTTCCCAAAGGCAGAATTCAACCCCCCCTCCTCCATATTTCATTTCCGGATATGCTACTGATGTGGAAATTACTTAATGATTTACAGATGAGAAAAAATGATCCAAATGTTAAAATTATACAGAGAAATCGTTCTATGTCCTACTATATGCCTTTATACATAGACCACATAAAGGGGAAAAAAGGCAAAATTAAGTTTCTTTTCAAATTTGATATATATCAGACTTTGTTTTAACTATAAACACTGAAGTCTGCCACTGGCGTGGTGGTTTGCATACCTAACTACCATTCCTCTGATTCCCGGTTCTCATTCCCGGGTGGTTTAGGCCTAGGTAATTTTAATTGTCCTTATGTCAGTGTTGTATGAAAAAGCTGCCACAGTTTATACCTTTTTGACGTCTTTTTGTTGAGCAGCTTCAGTTCCTTTATAAAAAGAACAAAATTAAATAATTATTATTTAAGCAAAAAAAAATTAATCTAAATTTTTTTTATCGATTTTAAGTTTTGAATTAAGGAAAAAATGGAATACATTAGATATACACCGAAGAGATAAAACGTTATGACCATCTGCCTAATATGATGTTGGTCCTCCACGTGCCGCCAAAACAGCTCTTACCCGATGAGGCATGGACGCTATAAGATTTCTAAGTTGTCTTGTGGTATCTGGTACTAACACGTTGCATGGCAGTCTATATACCTACCAGGCCCGAACATTTCGCAAAAGTCTAGTTGTGACGTCACACACCGAATGGTACTTCAGAGCTATCTGTATACTGTAATCTGTATCTAGTATCTGCTTGAATAATATTGTTGTGTTTATCAAACCTAAAAGGATTATATTATTCAAAGCTAAGTTATTATTCTGAATCTCTATGTCTTAGTTTTCGCTAATAATATAATTTATTGTAACACTTTAGCTGTGTTTTCGATTAGCTGTTGCCACACTTCAAGTTAGGCCAAATTTTAAGGATGAGCGGTAAATTTAAATTTTTAAACATGAACCATTAATTTATATTTATTGATTAATAAATGAAAGTGAAGTGGTGAGAACTGCTGTAGAAAACAGCTGTAAGAACCATAAATATTTAAACTTTTATTCAAAACCAACATAAATGCTATATTATAAAATACAGTATTCGTCAGTAAATCAAGTCTCATGTACACATAAGGAAATTGCTTATGTTTATTGAATGTTATGCTATGTGTGTATATAAATATGTGTTCCTTAATTATTTGTGAAACATGTTGGTTTCATGAATTTGAAGATTTCTAATTTTTAGCTATTTGGCTTAGGTTATGTTTTGATTTTATGTATTGTTGCATAATAAATACACAACAGATCTGTATGTGTAACTTTATTTACATAAGGTTTGTTTGAATCAGATATGAATTTTTATCAAATAAATTTAAAATAAGCAAACCAATGTGATCAGTGCTACATTGGGGTTACTGAAGAAAGTGACTTAGGATATGCTGAGAATTCTGTATTTTGCTATCATACCGCCATAGCATTATGGAATTTAATGCTATGGTGGTACATAAAAGTATATACTTAAAACTATTTTTGATATACAAAAAAAAGTATAACCAATCCCAGAAGTAATAATGCAAATGTATGTAATGCATATTAAATACATTTGTTTTGAAATATCCATTACAAGTTCATGTTTCATCTGGAAGTATGGTTTTGAATTTGAAAAAAATTTGAAAACTTGCATTCAAAATATTTATTTCTCTACCACATGGCCTTAGAAATGACAAATATTAAAATTAGAAAGTAAAACTTAGAAGGTAACAACCTTCTAAGTTTTATTTCTAATTTAATATTAGCGCTATGAGCGCTAATATAATTAGCGCTCATAGCGCTAATATAATATGAGCGCTAAAAACTAATCCCCCCCCACGTAGTCAGTGGTATAGCATCAGCTATTAACGTCATATACCAAATAAAAGGCACCACTTTTGAAGAATGGGGACTCGTGCTCCTGCTACAATCAATGGCTCAGCTAGAGTGTGAGCAAGGGTATAGTGCTCCTCCTGCTCTTGCTACGCCATTGGTTGTAGTATATTCGTAGTTGTAATGCTCTTTAGTACAGGGGCCATGGCTCAATGGTCCGTGTGGCGAGAAGCCGCCTTTCCAAGCTACACAAAATAATTTATATTTGTTTCGTGATTACACCACAAGCAGAGAAGTCTTTATAGTTATTTCAATAAAGTTTGTAAAAAAGTTTTGAATAAAACGGCTATCTTCTTAGTACATTCCTTCACACGATTTACAAATAAGTTTAACCAAAAGCTGTCTCAAGCTTTTATTAGGCTTACATGAAATTTCTTTGTTTCATGCAATTTCTGAAATGTGGTCAGAGAGTTGGGTTGGGTTGTTTTACCTCTGAGCGGCACTTTTTTGCACACCATGGGCTAAATGGCCAGGTCACATGGACCCCGAAGGCTCAGAGAAGGTTGGGGGAGGGGACCCACTGTACAGCTGTTGGGAGACAGATGGTAGCCTCCCGTCAAGGCCATCCAGCGTGTTCTTTAACGTGCACAGGGTATGGCTCTCCCGCACACGGGGCCACGGCTTAACGTCCCATCCGACGGACGGCGGCCTTTCCAAGCCCATCGGTGTCCCCTACTGACCGTGGGCAGGGCGGGGAATTTTGCGGAGATAAATCTCAACGCTTACCCAGCTGGGACTCGAACCTGGGAACTACAGATTACGAGCCTGGCGCGCTACCGACTGAGCCACCCCCGCCCCATGGTCAGAGAGAGAGAGAGACCACTGGAGAATGACCCTTCGATAAGTTCATTTATATATCTTCTTTTTCCTTTATACCCAAAACAGACAGAGCAGAATATATGTTGCCCAATTCAAGTGATCGCCCGAGGCATTAGTATGTGCCAAAACATCAATACACCAGTTGCGAGGTTTTCAAGCGATCATGTGACATTCAAGCGATCATGTGACAGTTCTTACACCACAGACTGACGACACAGTCTGGCAAGTTGCAAATTTTTGGCACAATGTCAATTTTTTTGTTAGCGATTAGAAGAGGTCAAATAAGCAAGGTCAAGATTTTATCGAATCACATAATCTAACTCCTTTAAGACAGATTCACGACCTTAGGCAGAAATCATAATTACTTCACTTGTGTTCTGGTTTCTCCAGTCAAGAAATGAATGGGGAAGTTTTCTATTCTGTTCTGATCATTGACTTTTGCCATTCCATTTGGTCATATCATTTTAATATAATTCGATAATACTGACTGTTACTGTAAGATCTCTGTGACAAGCAAGTTTTATAAAACCAAACTTCTACAGGGTGTCTGAAAAATAATGGAGTAATTTTGAGAACCAATATGTAGAAAAATAATATACATATTGGAGAAAGTAATATTTTAATTGAAAGCGTACCTCAAATAGTTTTGAACGTAATGTGCCCCCATTCGTGACATTGCAAATGTCCAATCGGTATTCAACTTTTGGCACACAGGCTGAAACATATCTCCTGTTACTTGCTCAGCTGCTTCTCTTATTCTGCCTTTCGAATGTGGGGGGGGGGGGGGGCTCAGTCGGTAGCGCGCCAGGCTCGTAATCTGTAGTTCCCAGGTTCGAGCCCCAGCTGGGTCAGCGTTGAGATTTATCTCCGCAAAATTCCCCGCCCTGCCCACGGTCAGTAGGGGACACCGATGGGCTTGAAAAGGCCGCCGTCCGTCGGATGGGACGTTAAGCCGTGGCCCCGTGTGCGGGAGAGCCATATCCTGTGCACGTTAAAGAACACGCTGGATGGCCTTGACGGGGGGCTACCATCTGTCTCCCAACAGCTGTTCCAGTGGGTCCCCTCCCCCAACCTTCTCTGAGCCTTCGGGGTCCATGTGACCTGGTCATTTAGCCCATGGTGTGCAAAAAAGTGCCGCTCAGAGGTAAAACAACCCAACCCAACCTTTCGAATGATATGGAAACATAATTCTTTACAAAGCCCCACAAGATAAAAAAATATCAAGGGTTGTCAAATCTGGACTCCTTGGTGGCCATAGGAATGGACCAAGTCTGCCAATCCATCTGTCAGGAAATGTTGCACTAAGAACTTCCGTAAGATCTCTTGAGAAATTAGTGCTTAATACAGTTCGAACACGATAGGTTATACAGTATATTCAGTAGTAAAGTATCGCAAGAGATGATCCTGTAGACATGGAACTCATGAAATCGTAGGCTGAAATAAATTCATGGCGTTAAATCAACGCCATGAATGTGAATCACAAATATTAAATGCCGTGACCGAGTGGTTAGCACGCTTGGCTACTGATCTAAGGGACCTGGGTTCGAGACCCAGATACAGGTATGGATGTTCGTGTCGTTTTTCTGATGAGGTTCCGCCATTCTCACAGACCTTCTACTATGGCGTATTAAACTGACAGGTTTCTGCAGACCTCTGTGGCAAGGGGCTGCTTGAGGGGGTATTTATTTATTTTTTTATGAGGCAACATAGTTGTCCGTTTCCTGACAGGTGGCGCTACGAATGAATCAAATAAAAAATGCGGGAAAGTTTTTTAGTCACACTAGAGGCCCTATATACGTAGAGGTTGGCCATCTCAAAATTGGACGCCATGTTTTGTCGTCGCTCGGATGGTTTGGCGTGCGTAGCTGAATGGTATTTATTGTACGGATAGTTATGGATTACGGAAAAGGGTAGGGTAATATTTGATACAGATTTCAGTGTTTACGATTGGAAGCACTTTAGAAAATGGCAAAAAACGAAAAGTAAATTTTAGGGCTTATTGCTTTAAAAAAAAAGAGTTGTCATTTCGCTTTGTTGTCTGTCCGTCTATAGCAGCGATGTCCAACTAGCTGCCCGCGGGCCGCATACGGCCCGCACAATGATTTTTGTGGCCCGCGAACAAAATCAAGTTTTTACTTGAAATTTTAAATAATATCTGTACTCCACCTTAAAATTTTTTGCCAACTTATATTACTTTACTTGATATGCAATCTTCAACTTACTCATTCTATTTGCAATTATTATTGCGTTACTTCAACTTACTCATTCTATTATTATTGCCCAACAACAACGACCACAATGATCCCATTAAATTTATTTGATAAGGTTTAGAAAATTTATATTAGTTTAATATTACTTATTATTTTTCGTATAAATAAAACAATTTTTTGAGATGACATGAACTGATTTTTCAATTACCTATCCTGTCCTATTCTTTTTTTTGGACCCGCGAAATATTGGCAAAAGAAAAAATGGCCCGCAAAATATTAGCAAAAAGAAAAATGGCCCGCGGTCTTAGAGAAGTTGGACAGCACTGGTCTATAGACATCGATCTTTTTTGTTTATATAGATAAATAAAAAATTCTTTTTGTGTTGGATAAGTATTAATGATACATTAGGATTTGCATTTTTCGAATCTCCCAAAAGTTGTAACTGCGCCCTCTAACGGTGAAAAAACTGAAAACTCCAAAATATCAAATGAATATTACAAGCGATGCACTATGTCAGAAGTTTGAAATTTTGGTGTTGAAATGTGAAGGTTACGAAGTTACCATTGGCAATAATCACTTGACCCTTTAGACCCCGGAGGAGGGGGTGAATGCAATTTTTTTGTTTTAACAGAAAATTGTATGTTTCTAGAGATAAAAAGAAATTGGGATTGGATAGGTATTGATGAAATATTACAATTTGCATTTTTCGAATCACCCAAAAACTATAATTGCGCTCTCTAACCTTAGAAAAAAATTCGAAAAATCCCAAAATTTAAAACGAATATTGCAAACGATGTAGTTATGCAAGAAATTTGAAATTTTGGTCGTGGAATGTGACAGTCTTGAAGATTCCATTGACAACAATGAGTTGACACCTAAGACCAAGATAGGTAAGAAACAGAACGGTTTTGTTTTTAGAGATAATTTGAAATTATTTTTAGTTGGTACTAATGAAATATAATTTGCATTTTCAAAGGTAGTTTTATTTTATATCATTAGGGATCACTAAATATCCAACCGACAAAACTTTTAACGAATGTCTCAAGTGATCTGTTTGTGATAGAAATTTCAGTGGTAGCGTTCTGTTATAGAAGAAACACTACTGACAGCAATGATCTGCCTGCTATTTTCAGAGGAGTGGGAGAAAAGCAACTTTTCTAATTTAAGATTAAAAGACAAATTTTTTTATATTATATAATCACTAATAAAATACTACTATGTGCAATTTTCCCATCACACGTTAAAAAAAAACCCCTCAAGCAGCTGCTTGTTACAGAGGTCTGACAGGAGCCTGTCAATTTATATATATATCATAGTAGTAGGTTCATGGATCTCAGCAGAAAAACTACATGAACATCCATAATTAAAACTTTTAAGGAGTGAAAAAGTAGGCAAAGGACGAACTTCATTCTCTTTGAAAATGAGATTAGTATGTAAGTTATATAATATAATGCTAGTTTCCATACTGAGAGCCTCCACCGGCAATTTACATGAAAACAATGTTAAAAATATACTAAATAAAATGCAATTACAAATTAAGAAACAAAAAATCTCTAAATTAACTAAATTTAGAGAAAAAAGTTCAAAATATAATAGAGTTACTTGTAATATGGCCAAAGCTGCTTCAACTTTGAAAGAAAATCCCACACTGAAAAAATATCATGTTGTGGGCATCTTGACAACGCAACGATGAACATTTTTTGATATTTTAAAAGCACTGAACCATTTCTGGAGACAGTTTTTCTTAGATATTTGTAAGAGTTGGGTACTTCCCACTCTGCATTTGATAGTTCAGGATTAATAATAAACTTTAAGATGTCCACAATGTCTTCAAAAGTTTGTCTTTCCTCTTCGGAATCAAAACTTAGGTCTGTGACAAACACTGGGTCAGCAGAAGACAAAAATTGAAGAACATTTGATACAAGTTGTGATTTGTCATAATTGACAGTTGAGATCTTTTTGTTAATTCTTTTGAAGTCACAATCTTCTGTCTGGGAAGAAGGGGAAAAACATTTTCTTTTTGAGACATTTGAGTCAGCGACTTCCGATTCAAATGATTGGTCAGAACTTTGCTGAATTGAAGGAGACACTTTTTCTTTGCTAATGTCAGAAACTGGACAGAATGAGAGGAGTCCTGGCAATCATCAAGCAAAGATTTAAGTTCAGGTTTGACAGGATCATGGGCAGGAGTAGAATGTTTAATGCGATTGGCGAAGAGAGGACAATCTTTGATGCAATGGGAAGATGCCTTACACCATCTACATACTTTAACCATGCCTGAATAACTGATGACAGCTGTGAAGTTCCCGATTTTAAGAAAGTTCGGTAAAACATCCCGCATCTCCACTTTGGCTACTCTTGTGCCAGTTTTGATGGACTCCAAGCCCGGTTCTTGAAGGAATTCATCGTTCAAGCTTTTAACTGAACCAAAATGGGCAAGAGCAGCTTCGATATCCTCATTTGGGATGAAGAAAGGGAGTTTAGATACAAATACTGTTTTTATTGGAAGAGCAAGTCTTGTCACTGTAACTGAAAATCCTTCAAAGGTCTTGAAGGGATCTGCTGCAAATTTTTTAGCGCAACTTTCTGATGAGAAAGTAACCACAGAAGAACTGTTATTTAATTTTTGTACCACATTTAAGTTTGCAGGACCGAAGTTATCTGCAAGAATTCTCACAACTGAGTGGTAATCAAGTCCACCATGTCGAATCTTAAATGGAAATACTTAAGGTAATCCATTATTAGCGTTTTAAGTCGCGAAACTCAGAGCAAAATCAAATACGCCTTGTCTCAATAAAGAACCGAGAGAGATCCCAAAAAATGTAAATATTAATATTTTGTTAGTACCTGTAAAACCAAAAAAAAAGCGACTGTTTCGTTTATATCTTAAAATAAGTTTTATTTTCGCACCCCCTTTTGGCTAAGAGGGCAAAGCCTTGTTGCCATTGTAAAACTTCTGACCATAACACTCTACTACCAAAATTTCAGATTTCCAGTGAAAATAGTTTGTTTGCAATATTCGTTTCAAATTTTAGCATTTTCCATCATTTTCCAAACTAGAGGGCCCCTATTAAAGCTATGAAAAATTTCAAAATTGCGAATCGCAATATTTTTTCGATACCTATCCAACCGAAATTTTTTTTTTTCATTTATCTCAGAAAGTAAAAAATTTCATTGTCTATAGACGGACAAACAAGTAGAAAGACAGACGGACAGATAACAGTTAACAGAGAGGCGGACAGACAGCTCGTTTTTCAAACGAACTATAAAAGAAATTATTCGTTGGTTTTCAGTTAGCTCGTTTCACTTTTATAGCCGATTGCCGTCTGCTGACGAAATTTCTTGGAAAAAATATTTATTAATTTATTTCTATGAGTTGAATTTTTAAACACAAATGCAGCGCAGTGAGGCATGGATATAATATGGAAGCTTTTATAAACAAAAAAAGTGGTACAAATGTATAAAACTATAACAACTGAAAAGTTTTAACTAGGTACACACATTAACTCATAGGCTTTCGTCTCACGGTACGAGAAAACATAGCGCCCATAAACCATGTGACTCAATCAACCAATGGCTGTCAATCACCGAGATTGCCAGCCTTTAACTATACGTCCTGTATAGTTAGAGAACGACCCCACTCACGCAATTTTTTTCAGCTTACTATTTCATCGTTATATATGTTCTACCAAATGCCTTCACGAGAAAACGTATTCGTTGTTAATTTCCCACCTTCTCCGTATCATTATTGGCTGTTGTATGCAGTTTTCCATTTGCGATTAAAGATGAAAAACTATGAACAAGGATGAATAACCTATCTGCAATTGCAGATAAAGGCTACAATTATTTTATAAGCAATTACTCCATTGATGGAAACAAATTTCATGACGTAACGAATTTCTCTGTATATTTATGACTCATATCTAGTTTGGGAGATAGAGTAATTCAAAGGGATTATTATTTCGAACTCAATAGAGAGTAATTCAAAAGGATTATTATTTCGAACTAAATAGAGGAAGTACGAACCAGTTGATGGCGCATATCCATTAAATTGCATTGATTTCACACTGTCCACAACAGCAGCAGTTATTTCTTCGCATGGCAGAAGATTACCAAACACTGTTGGATCACCTAAAATAAATAATTTCATTATTTTATTGTGAATATTTTATGCTTCAGATAGTAAAAGTGAACAAACACATAAACAAACAATTAATGACCTTCGGAAAAATATAATGCAGAATATTAAATAAATCCAGTTGTTGTTATTATTATTAGACTGTAGCTATTAATGATGTAAGCCGTCCCGTGGCCGAGTGGTTAGCACGCTTGGCTTGTAATCTACGGGACCTGGGTTCGAGCCCCGGGTAAGGCATGGATGTGTGTGTGTGTGTGTGATTTTTCTGCTGAGGTCCTGCCATCCTCTCAGACCTTCTACTATGGCATATAAACTGACAGGCTCCTGTCAGACCTCTGTGGCAAGCAGCTGCTTGAGGGGGTATTTATATATATTTTTTATTTATTAATGATGAATTCGAGCTGAGAATAACTTAAAATTATTTCTTTTATGAAAAACAATAAGCAAAACTATAAAAATTTTGACTATAATTTCAACCTTTTAATTAGTCTTTAGTAATTAAAAATGAACACCAAGTGACTTTAGCTTTTTTTTTTAGGTATTTTCCATCTTTAAAAATAATAATAAATAAATACCCCCTCAAGCAGCTGCTTGCCACAGAGGTCTGACAAGAGCCTGTCAATTTATATGCCACAGTAGGAGATCTGAGAGGATGGCAGGACCTCAGCAGAAAAACGACACACACATCCATGCCTAATACCGGGGCTCGAACCCAGGTCCCTTAGATCAGTAGCCAAGCGTGCTAACCACTCGGCCACGGGACTAGCTTTACTGGCTCTTTATGTTTAAAATGGAAAGAAAAATGAAGGAAAAGAAAGATGGAGAATAGCTAAAAAAAGCAAAATTCACTTGGTGCTCACTTTTAATTACTAAAAACTAATTAAGAGGTTGAAATTATAGTCAAAATATTTTATAGTTTTGCTTATTGTTTTTCACAAAAGAAATAATTTTAATTTATTCTCAGCCCGAATTCATCTTTAATAGCTACAGTCTAATAATAATAACAGCTGGATTTATTTAATATTCTGCATTATATTTTTCCGAAGGTCATTAACCCATGAATTTCAATTTCTACTAGTATTTAAAATATTTTTCTTTCCAAATAGCATGCACATTTCAATTTTGTGATAAAATGATTATAATTAATATTAAAATAAAATAAACACGTTTCCACATTGGTTTACAAAAAATAAGGAATCCTATATTATGTAAATGGTAAGCTAAAGTCGAAGCTCTGTTACTACTAATTTTTTTTTGTAAAACGTTTTAGCAGATAAAGATCTCAATCAAATATATCATTATATCGATTTTCAACAATATTCGTTCAATATTTAATGAGTTTGAATATTTAACAACAGCAATGCCAGTCTTAAGAAACTTATACAAAACTGACGAATAGTGAAAGAATTCTTTACATAAACTTCTAAAATACACACTTATTTTATTAAACACATTGATACAATAATTATTATTAAGTTTTAATAATTAAGTCTGAAGTTATTTTTTGCGACTGGCATTGTTATTGCTAAATATTCAAACTTTCATAAATCATTTAAAACTGAAAGAATAATGCTGAAAATCTAGACCATTGTGATATTCATATGCATTTGATTGATATCTTTATCTGCTATCACATTTTTTTTAAAAATTAAAGAAAACAATTGACTGTTCTAAGGTTTAGGGAACTTGTGCTACCCGCCAGTTATACTTTTAGTCTACTACTTTAGGAAATAGACTTGACTTACCAATAGACAAAGCGATCATTGGCTTTTCTGGATTTGGAGCCAAAGTTAGGTTCTCTACGATCGACCTGATGGGATTGATGGTGTTGGTGGCAAACTTCGATGCAGACACATTCCATGACGTTCTTGTCTTCATGACGATTTAGTTAAATATATACCTAAATAACCACAGAAACAAATATCAATTTAGTATGCTTCTAATATATCACTAATCACTCTGAAATAAATGTTGAATTGCGTATTAACTAGAGGTTGAAAGTTCATTACTGGAAAACAGCAGCCCTACTTAGTTACTGAAGTAATAGTAAGATAAATAAACTAGGCATGACGTCATACAACTGAGGCTTACACTTAGAGAAAGCAAGTCTAGAAAATCATGTCATAAGGAGCACAAATGTTGACATCAAAGTTGACTCTAATGTCCACCACTACAGCCACCACATGACCAGTACTAGAATAGTACAGGGCCCAGAGTCACTAGAGGCATAATGAAGATTCATCGAGTCTCATTTTTGTTTCAAATGCAGTGATGCCAAGACACATGTCTGTAGGTTTGCACAGAAGAGACTTGTGGAAGCATACATTATCCAATGATGCCTTGAGATAGCTCCTGATACACTGGTGTGGAGCGGCATCGTATATGGCAGGGGTGGGCAAATAGCGGCCCGCTAACAGTTTTTTGTGGCCCGCCAAGACAGTCAGAAAAATCCGCCTTGAACCGAGATTTCCTTCCCGTGCGCGACCGAAGATTCGTCTCGTATTTTCCACTAGGACGGCCACGTCAGTACGCATGCGCAGTGTAGATACGATGCGCAGTGCTTTTCCGGTTGATCTGGTTAATTTCCATTTTGTCTTTGCAACAGTAAATATATAAATTTCCAACTTTAGTGAAACCATGAACCCTCCGAAAAAACGTAAAATCGGTGTCTTTTCATTGCATTTTGCATCAGGAGAGCCTTTGTAAAGCTGCACTGAACTTAAAGCATGTGGTAGATCCTATTGTTAGTGTGGTGAACACAATCAAACCAAGGGCACTCCACCATCGACAGTTGAAATCTTTTCTTGAGGATGTGGAGGCAGAGTATGAAGACGTAATTAAAGCATGTGGTAGATCCTATTGTTAGTGTGGTGAACACAATCAAACCAAGGGCACTCCACCATCGACAGTTGAAATCTTTTCTTGAGGATGTGGAGGCAGAGTATGAAGACGTAATTAAAGCATGTGGTAGATCCTATTGTTAGTGTGGTGAACACAATCAAACCAAGGGCACTCCACCATCGACAGTTGAAATCTTTTCTTGAGGATGTGGAGGCAGAGTATGAAGACGTAATTAAAGCATGTGGTAGATCCTATTGTTAATGTGGTGAACACAATCAGAGCAAGGGCACTCCACCATCGACAGTTCAAATCTTTTCTTGAGGATGTGGAGGCAGAATATGAAGACGTAATTAAAGCATGTGGTAGATCTTATTGTTAGTGTGGTGAACACAATCAGAGCAAGGGCACTCCACCATCGACAGTTCAAATCTTTTCTTGAGGATGTGGAGGCAGAGTATGAAGACGTAATTAAAGCAGACGTAATTAAAGCAGTCAGATCACACTGTGAAAGAAATGTTTAATGCTGTGACATTAGTTGACTTTTACCAATCTTTGTCTGCTGAAAAATTTCCATGTATGAAGAAATTTACTGGGAAAATGTTCTCTATATTTGGGTCTACATATATTTGTGAGCAAAGTTTTTCTTGCTTGAAGATCAACAAGGTAAATATAGATGCTCTATATTACATAACTTGCAGGCTGTGATGATGTGTCAACTTGCATATTGACATTAACTTGCAGGCTGTGATGAGAATCTCAACAAGCAATCTCACTCCTGATTTCAAAAAAATTGTAGAAAAGTGTGATAGGGTACATTTGTCTCATTAAACTGATTCTAAAATTAAATGTGCTTGCAGCTATAGATGATATGAAATTAGCACAATAAATAAATCGAATAAAACTGCCACTGTTTTATTTAATTTATATTTATTGATTTTTATGGTACAATTTATACCTTTTCTGAAATGCAAAGTTAACTAATGAATGCAATCATTTTAAAAGTAGCGGCCCTCCGCTAACCTCCGCTTCCACAAAGTGGCCCCTCAGCCAAAACAACTGCCCACCCCTGGTATATGGTATGGTACCCATGCTGAGCACTAAAATCGCTTAATGGTACTTCGACCATGTTGTGCAACTGGTACACCCACCATTCTTTCAGAATGATTCAGGCAGTATGTTGATGAAAGATAATATCTGCCCACAAACTGCATGTGTCACAACGGATAGCCTATGTAGTATAGATACTCTGCCATGACTTTGTGATCGTTGGACCTGTTCCTCATCGAGCTCATCTGGGAACATATTGTACATCACCACAAATACCCCTACTTGTACCTTACGAAATTTTTTTTAATGAAATTCCGGGTGTTGCAGGCAAGGTTGTTGCTGTGTGGACGAACGTCCTCCAGGACATCATTGATGATCTTATCAACAGTATGTCTTGTCTGGTGAACATACTGTTTTTTAAATAAAGGTTAGCAGTTTGCACATTTGTTGGAGACATTAGGCACTTTAGTTCAAGAGGGCCTTACTAGGATTGGTCTGCACTGGCGCAACAGATGTAGCTCAAGAGAGATGTGTTTGGAGAATTAAATATCATAACGAGATTGGACCTCTGTAGCCCATGGCTGCTTGAGTATGACGATGAAGAAATAATGGTAACAATATTTCGACTATTGGTTGAATCAATCAAAGTGTCTCAAGGCAATATAAAATGGTAACCCTGGCTCCTACAGTTCACACTGGTTCTCGTTTCATCACCAGAGCTGTTCCTCGGTCTTACTGGTCAGCTGCCAGCACTTAAATGAGCAACTATGCAATCCATCCAAGAGGGCGCCAATTTTTCCATAATGGAGTTTCGTATCTGTTGCTCCTTATCCGTAAGTGGGATTGCATAACAATTTAAAATATGACGTCAAACTATATACAGTTGCACGAACTGTTGAGATAATAGTGTTGCGCAGAATATGAAACGATTCAATAATGAGACCACAGAGAATAAAAAGGAAGTTAGTACATACCAGAAGCATTTGCGATTATGATTTCCAAGATCATTATCATGTCTTGAAAGACAATTTGTCGGAAACTTGATATCACATTCTCTTAGTCAGTAATCAGTTATATAATAATGCTAAAATGAATCACCTTCAATTGATGGTGCTATGATTTCAATCTATGATTCCCTATAATGCCAATTTATTCTTTTTTTTGGGGGGGGGGGGGAAATTCGCATTAACGAAGTAATGAGCGTGGAAGCCTATTTGGCACTTCTGCTTCAAACAAGAACAAAAGTTCAAGCAATCTGAATATATAATATTTTGAAGTCATTCTTGTTTCAAACCGTTTATTGAATATGAACAAATATGGGCAAATTTGACCTTCTGAGATCCTAAGCTACGTTAAATTTAGGAGGCCCCAATTGGAAATATATATTTATTATTCTGACTGAAGGGAACATTAGAAAGTAAACTTGAAGCTGATGTGATGAAAGCATCAATTATAATTTATATAGGAAATAGAAATTCACAACTGCTAAACTGTAAAACTTGAAAAGCTTTTTTCAGTCCCCCATAAAGTGCGGCCCTGAGCTGCAAATCAATAAGCTTATGCTTAATGAAACAAATCCTCGGAAACACGACTGACACTGAATTGTTTATGTGAAGTAGTATGAAGTTTCCAGCAACGTCTGCACGGAATGGAATTTGATATCCGCATTAGCAAAAGTTATGCGAAGATAAAAAGGATGACATTTGTGTTGACATTTTTGTTGGCACTGCTAAGAATAATCATTGAGGAATGCCAATGGTGTTGAGAAAGATTTCGGCGCACAGCAACAAAGCATATAGTCTGCGAAAAAATCGTTTTTTGGCACCAAGACTCTCTCTGATATACAGTGACAATGTCATCGTGTTTTGACAGTACCTGGGATATGGTACTTATAGCACCTCTATGGTGCTCCATTTAAGAGTAGCACGTAATTCTTTCGCAATGTATCTGCGAAATGGTATAAATGACCACACAGTGTACGTGGCTCTGTGCGTTAACCGGTCATAAGTGACATTATCAGTACGGCTCACAAGCCATTCTGAAATTGTTAAATATAGCAATAATAGCTTAAAAGCGAATGTAATAAAATTATTACAATTATTACGAATCATATTTCCGTCCTAGAGCTTAATATAGGGGCCTGGGTCTTGTTTACATCTCTCAGCTGGTCAATTGCTGTCCTGACAGCGCCGATCAATTGCTGTCAGCCTGCTAGATTTTTGAGAGGCCAACAACCCAAATCTAGTACACAGGGCCCAGTATTTCTATGGCGACTGCCTTTCTACACTTGTTTCAAACCGTGTAAAATATCGAGCAAAATAGGTAGAAAGTTCAAATGTGTTAGTTGACACAACTGATCTTTCTCTTAGGGTAGTGTCTTGGAAACATAATGTCAAATAATTCAGTAATCAGTTAGCCATAAAGTGACTAAAGTGCCTAAACACTTGGCTACCAGGATGCTGCCATCCTGGTAGCCAAGTGTTTAGGCACTTTAGTTACTGTAAAAAGGATTTGGGTTCGATCACCAGATAAGTTCTTGATGTTTCCTATTGTGCGTTGTCTTTTTGCTGAGGTCTCGTCTTCCTCACATATTTCTTATAGCATTATTCTGGTAACGGGATCATCTCAGACCTCTGTTGCAAGCAGCTACTTGAGGGGAAATTTATTTTAATCTTATAATGTACTCGACGCAAATACTCGATTTCATGGGATTCCCTCGCTTAATTCATGGTGGGTTGTTTTACCTCTGAGCGGCACTTTTTTGCACATCATATGCTAAATGGCCAGGTCACATAGACCCCGAAGGCTCAGAGAAGGTTGGGGGAGACACCCACTGGAAGAGCCGTTGGGAGACAGATGGTAGCCTCCCGTCAAGGCCATCCAGTGTGTTCTTTAACGTGCATAGGGTATGGTTCTCCCGCACACGGGGCCACGGCTTAACGTCCCATCCGACTGACGTTGGCTTTTCCAAGGCCATCGGTGTCCCCTACTAACCGTGGACAGGGCGGGAAATTTTGCGGAGATAAATCTCGACGCTGGCCCAGCTGGAACTCGAACCTGTGAACTACAGATTACGAGCCTGGCGTGCTACCGTCTGAGCCACCCCCGCCCTTAATTCACGGTGTTGCAATTTCTATGTTGATTAGTGTAAAAATCCGATTTGCGTCGTGCACTTTTTCGTTTTCCACGAACGTAACCACGACGTAGCCAGTGTTATGGTGTATTAATGAAATTCTGTTATGTAAATGACGAAAGAACCGATATTTCGTAGTTCTCGTTTCCAGTGTGAAGCAGTAAATGATCTGTTTTTGGTTCCCACTAAAAGAGGATTTTCGTTTTTCGGCTTCTCAAAGAGCCATACAAGTAAAGAGAGCTGATGACGTATTTATCTTGTTGATCATATTTAAGTCGAAGAGCCCAGGAATTACGAAATTAACCTTTGCACTGCCCTGTGGTTCTTTTCCTGCAGAAGAGTTCCAAAAGCCATGCTCCTTGTGGTCACCTTCGGGATCATCATCCCACTGCTCAGAAAGTCTAACCTTGACCGTGACTCTCAGTCAACACGCAGAAGGATTGGAACATAAACAACGATAAGGCAAAGTAGGAAGGAAAAAGGAAATGATATTGGAGGAATTTAAGTGTCAGAATTCCATGAACCTATGCACAGACGAAAAAAATGAAGTATGACTTTGTTATGCATCACATCAGTCAGTGTGTTTACGCGCTTCAATTAATGATGGTAACAATTGATCCAAACGCAAAGTGGCATTTCAGTAAGTAAGGTGATGTTAGGTAACGTCGCCTCAATGGGGGAAGAGTTGGGTTGTTTTACCTCTGAGCGGGACTTTTTTTGCATGCCATAGGCTAAATGGCCAGATCACATGGAAACCCGAAGGCTCAGAGAAGGTTGAGGGAGGGGACCCACTGGAACAGCTGTTGGGAGACGGATGGTAGCATTCTGTCAAGACCATCCAGCGTGTTCTTTAATGTGCACAGGGTATGGCTCTCCCGTACACGGAGCCACGGTTTAACGTCACATACGACGGACGGCGGCCTTTCCAAGCCCATCGGTGTCCCCTACTAACCATGGGCAGGGCGGGGAATTTTGCAGAGATAAATCTCAACACTGACCCATTTGGGACTCGAACCTGGGAACTACAGATTACGAGCCTAGCGCGCTACCGACTGAGCCCCCCTGCCCCCCCCCCATAAGAGAAGGAAGAGGGGCATGGATGTATTTGTCTTGTCTTTCTGCGAAGATCTTGCCTTTCTCACAGACCTTCACTACCGAATATTCTGCTGATTTCCTGTCAGTTCTCAGATGCAAGCAGCTGCTTGAGGGATAATTTATTATTATTTACTAATTGATCACATAAATATAAAAGGGAAACTTTAACAAATATTGAAATGATTGAGGCGCTTAAAATAATCGTTGTCGCATTTACGGGAGGTCAGTCATAATATAATAACCTACATTTTTTTTTACACATTAATATTTACTCTACAAAATTGTTACTTGTACAGTAATTATGTTCCAAGATGTTCTGAGAACATAATTCTACTTTTCTTTATGATCACTCTCACGCTCAAACTGTCTCATACCATCTTAGAACAGGAGTGAGCGCAATTGTGAAAATCTTCGTGTGTCTTTTGCAGATGTCTGCTTGTCCACTGAACACCGACAGGCAACAGCATTGACACCATGTGCATTCTGCACTTGTTTGGGGATGTTTAAAACAGTGTGCTTGTTGTACAGTTAGGCTCGTAATCTGCAGTTCCCCCCCAGGTTCGAGTCCCAGTTGGGCCAACGTTGAGATTTATCTCCGCAAAACTCCCTACCCTGGACTCGGTCGGCAGGGGGGACACCGTGGGCTTGGAAACGCCCATCGGTTGGATGGCGTTTCCTGCAGCTGACCAGAGCGAAATTGTTTAAAGCAGCTGGTCCTGAGACAAATTGTTTAAATTAATCTCAGGTCAGCTGCTTTAGCTTGGTCCAAAATTAATTGTGAATCATGTCAGCATTATCTAACGCTTCAGTTTCCATAACACTTTAAATTCAGAACAAATAGTTTCCAAAATCGATATTTGGGTCCATTTGATTGAATCTTTATTTTTTCAGTCACATTTTCGAAGAAAAAAAATTGATTTAACAAGTTATTGAGCTTCTATTTTGCCACATCTTTTTTATTTCGGTGCCTTTGTTTCCAGCATTTCTGTTTAAACTTAGGTTTTTTTTTTTCCAATTTAAACTTACAGTTTTTGGGGTTTGGTTGTTTGACCTCTGAGAGGCACTTTTCTCTTGCACATAATGGGCTAAATGGCCAAGTCACAAGGATCCCATAGATTCAAAGAAGGTTTAGGAAGCGGATCCACTGGACAACTGTTAGGAGACATACGGAAGTCTCTCTTTAAAGCCCTCTAGCTGTCCTTCAGCGTGCAGAGGGCATGGCTTTCCTGTACAAGGGGTCACGGCTTTACGTCCTATCCAACCGATGGCGGTCTATATTCTAATAAATAAGAAGATACCTAGTCCACAATTTTTAACTTTTCTCAAAACGTTTATATTTTACTTCAAGAGCGATGATTCGCCAAATGTTTACAGGTGAACGAGGGCCATTTTTAATTGGGTTGAATGACGACACCAATAGATTCTACTGAATGCACGTGATCATTTGTTAGATTCAAACTGTATTTGCAAAAAAATTATCTAAGGTTACTAATGAACTTGTGGACTGCAAATGAGACCATGGGCCTCAACAGAAACGTTTTCGGAGGAAAGGCAGGGGAAAAAATATTCCATGTTCTAAGATAGGAAGTTGGAGTTAATGTTTCAAGATTTAGATCGAGTAGTTCATTAATGAAGGTAGTTGCGAACTGAAACGCCGACTTTTAAATTTTACCACGGGGGAAGAATAGTTATATCCAGCGCTAGATCTAGGGGGGGGGGAAACCCTACCAGATTTAGTTACTAGTTTTCTACTACTCCGAGTAAAAAGAATAGAATGGCATCAACTGTCAGAAAACTGCGATGGCTAACTGATTACTGAATTATTTGACATTATGTTTCCAAGACACTACCCTAAGAGAAAGATCAGTTGTGTCAACTAACACATTTGAACTTTCTACCTATTTTGCTCGATATTTTACACGGTTTGAAACAAGTGTAGAAAGGCAGTCGCCATAGAAATACTGGGCCCTGGTACTAGATTTGGGTTGTTGGCCTCTCAAAAATCTAGCAGGCTAACAGCAATTGACCGGCGCTGTCAGGACAGCAATTGACCAGCTGAGAGATGTAAACAAGACCCAGGCCTTATCTCTAGGACGGAAATATGATTCGTAATAATTGTAATAATTTTATTACATTCGCTTTTAAGCTATTATTGCTATATTTAACAATTTCAGAATGGCTTGTGAGCCGTACTGATAATGTCACTTATGACCTGTAACGGCACAGAGCCATGCACACAGTGTGGTCATTTATACCATTTCGCAGATACATTGCGAAAGAATTACGTGCTACTTTTAAATGGAGCACCATAGAGGTGCTATAAGTACCATATCCCAGGTACTGTCAAAACACGATGACATTGCCACAGTATATCAGAGAGAGTCTTGGTGCCAAAAAACGATTTTTTCGCAGACTATATGCTTTGTTGCTGTGCGCCGAAATCTTTCCTCAACACCATTGGCATTCCTCAATGATTATTCTCCGCAGTGCCGACAAAAATGTCGACACAAATTGTCATCCATTTTATCTTCGCATAACTTTTGCTAATGCGGATATCAAATTCCATTCCGTGCAGACGTTGCTGGAAACTTCATACTACTTCACATAAACAATTCAGTGTCATTCCAGTGTTTCCGAGGATTTGTTTCATTAAGCATAAGCTTATTAATTTGCAGTTCACGGCTGCACTTCATGGGGGACTGAAAAAAGCTTTTCAAGTTTTACTGTTTAGCAGTTGTAAATTTCTATTTCCTATATAAATTATGATTGATGCTTTCATCACATCAGCTTCAAGTTTACTTTCTAATGTTCCCTTCAGTCAGAATAATAAATATATATTTCCAATTGGGGCCTCCTAAATTTAACGTAGCTTAGGATCTCAGAAGGTCAAATTTGCCCATATTTGTTCATATTCAATAAACGGTTTGAAACAAGAATGATTTCAAAATATTATATATTCAGATTGCTTGAACTTTTGTTCTTGTTTGAAGCAGAAGTGCCAAATAGGCTTCCACGCTCATTACTTCGTTAATGCGAATTTCCCCCCCCCCCCCAAAAAAAAATAAATTGGCATTATAGGGCATCATAATTGATTCCCTTTATAGGGAATCGCTTTGCCAAGTGCTAGTCGTAGATCCACATTCCCTGAATATATATTGAATCTTGGTTGAAGTAAATTCAGTGTATTATAACCCCTCCAAACACACATACGCACACACACTCTGAAATGAACTTGTGGCCTGTGATTAAGAATATTTTACCCATGTCTGCTGAGTTACTATACACCCACTTCACATTCGTTTCTTAGTGTTTTACCCAGGGTCTGCTCTACCATTAGGCCACCTGAAGAACTACTAAACCAAAAATAATCGCAGAAAAAAAACGAATTACAAATTTAGTATTCAATTATTTGTCATATCGATTATTATTGTTACATTCTTTTTGTACTCATTATTTACTACGTTACTAGGGAATAATGCGCCATATTTTGTCGTACCGTGAGACGAAAGCCTATGAGTTAGTGTATGTACCAAGTTAAAACTTATCAGTTGTTATAATTTTATATATTTCTGCCACATTTTTTGTCTATAAAAGCTGTTATATTTTATGAATGCCTCACTGCGCTGCATTTGGGCGTAAAAAATTCACTCAAAGAAATAATTTAATGAATATTTTTCCGCGAGAAATTCCATCAGAAGACAACAATCGGCTGCAAAAGTGAACCGAGCTAACTGAAAACCAACAAATACAGGTAATCCCCGTTTATCGCGACCCCGGCGAGTGCGGATTCGTTATATCGCGATCTTTTTTTGTCTCGTCACTTGTGTGGCTTTGAAACATGCAAGGAAAAGTCAAAATCAAAATGAATGGTTGCACGTGAGTGCTAACTTTTTTTCTCGCTCAATCACATCATACACATGTACATAACGTAAAGTTACGAGTGTGGGCGAGACAAAAGAACGCCGTACGCCGGTGCCTGGTACGGTTGAGCCAATGCATCATTTGGGTCTATCCTTCAGTGTCAGCTGCAGTGTCAAACGCACGCTAATTAAATTGACTACATATTTTTTATCCCTTCGTAATTTTTAAAATGTCAAAAAGATAATGTGAAAAATCGGTTAAGAAAATTCGCAATGTAGTGACTTTAGAAAAAGAAACTAAAAATTATAGAAAGGATAGAAAGTGGGGGTAAATTTACAGTTGTAGGAAGGGATTTCAAATTGCCTGAGTCTACAGTGCGATCAATTGTGCAACGAAAGGACAAAATTAAAAAGACTGGCGAAAATGTTATTCCAATTACAGCGACGCAAGTTTCGCGAACCAGAAGTTTTTTGATGATAGAAATGGAAAATTTATTAAGCAAATGGATAAATAAAAATAATAAATACCCCCTCAAGCAGCTGCTTGCCACAGAGGTCTGACAGGAGCCTGTCAGTTTATATGCCACAGTAGGAGATCTGAGAGGATGGCAGGACCTCAGCAGAAAAACGACACACACATCCATGCCTAATCCGGGGCTCGAACCCAGGTCCCTTAGATCAGTAGCCAGAGGACCTAAATCAACACCACATGCCTGTGAGTACCCAAATCATAATGAATAAATCACAGTCTTTGGGATCATTTAAAATCCCAACATGGAGGAGAAGAAGTTTTTATAGCAAGCAAAGATTGGTTTGATCGGTTTAGAAAACGATCAAACTTGCATAGCCTTAAAATGATTGGCGAATCGCCTAGTGCAGACGTAGAATCAGCTGAAAAATATCCAATGCAGTTCCGTGAAATTGTAGAAAGGGGAAATTATCCACCAAATTTAATTTTTAATGTAGATGAGACGATACTCTATTGGAAACGAATGCCAACACGTACGTTTATTTCCATAGAGGAAAAGACTGCTTCTGGATTTAATGCAGCCAAGGATCGTCTAACTCTTCCTCTCGGCGGAAATGCATCCGGAGAATTAAAATTGAAACTATTGTTGATTTATCAATCAGAAACTCCTCGTGCCATGAAAGGTTATTCTAAAAGCAATTTACCAGTTTTTTGGCGAAGTAACCCTAAGGCTTGGATGACACAAAATTGATTTTTGGACTGGTTTAAAACTTGTTTCTGCCCAGCAATAAAAAAATATTGCGAGGATATTGGAGTTGAACCTCGAGCTCTTTTGGTGTTGGACAATGCGCCGGGACGTCCTGTAGAACTTGAGACTCTGTGCACTGATTTTCCCGTTGAAGTGGTATTATTACCTCCGAATACCACTTCCATCTTACAGCGTATTGATCAAGGCGCAATAGCAGCATTCAAAGCTTATTATTTAAGAAAAACGATGCGCCAACTCATTGAAGAAACTGATGGAGGTGGTAGAGATGCCATGCGGGTTTGGTGGAAATAATTTAATATGAAAGCTATCAGAAACATCGACGAAGCGTGGAATGAAGTCACCCAGTCGTGTATGAAGGGTGTTTGGAAAAGGTTGCTCAGAGAAATTGTTTAAGATCACATCAATTATGAAAATGATATTCAAAATATCATCGAAGAGATCAGTCTTATAGCCACTTCCGGAGGCATCGAAGGTGTTGATGTAGATGATATTCAGACTTTGTTAAAATCACACGGCGAACCCTTAACTAATGAAGAGCTGCAGGAAATGGACTGCCATACTATGTCCCAAGAAAATGACGTCTCGGAACCTGTTCCCGTGCGAAAGTTAGGTGTCAAAATCATTGAAAAGGCCCTTTCTCTTCACAAATCAATGCATGGAGTTTTTAGAAGAAAACGACGAAGATTACGAGCGAGTGACTACTGTAAAGCGTGGCTGTAACGGATTATTTGACAGTTAACGGCAAATTTTGCATAATAAACGTAGAGAGGCTAAACAAGGGAATCTAGCTTCCTTTTTGCAACACGGAACAAAATGAATGAATTATGTTTTATATGACATTTTTTGTTATTGATAATATTTAATTTATTAATAAAGTGTTTTTTCGAATCCCCCGTTGATCGCGAAATTTCGCTTTTCGCGACCATGTCCAGAACGTATCCTTCGCGATGAACGAGGGGGGGGGGGGGTTACCTGTAATTTCTTTTAAGGTTCGTTTTAAAAACGAGCTAATGTTTTCACTTTGTCGTTTGTCTATGCCAATACTTGTTCGTCTGTCTGTCCATCTCTCTGTTACATGTTGTCTGTCCATCTGTCTGTCCGTCTATAGACAATCAATTTTTTTGCTTTTAGTGTTAAATGAAAAATTCTTTTTGGGTTGGATACGTATCGAACAAATGTTGCAATTCGCAATTTTGAAAATTTTCAATAGCTTTAAAAGCGCCTTCTAGCGATGGGAAAAGATGGAAAATGCTAAACTTTCAAACGAATATTACATACAAAATTATCTACACTGGAAATCTGAAATTTTGGTAATAGTGTTACGGTCAGGAGGTTTACAATGGCAACAAGGCTTTGCCGTATTAGCCAAAAGGGGGTGCGAAAATTAAACATATTTTAAAGAAATAAACGAAACAATATATATATATATATTTGTTTTATAGACACTAGCAAAATATTAATGTTTTAAACAATATTTGATAATCTCAGCATTACCTGTAGACGTTTAAACGTCTATAAATCAATAAATGAAAAAAGCCGGCGTTAGTTCAACAGGTTACAATACTCTGACATGTTTCCGGAGAGCTGCGGGTTCGAATCCCGTATGTCGGCGAAATTTTTTTCCACAAAAATATTAATATTTACTTTTTTCGAATCCCCATCAGCTGCAATTTCCAGTGTTATAGAGTGCTAAAGGCGGTAAATAAAAACTCGAAAGGCGACCTCTAGCGGCGGAAGAAGCTGGAAAATATCAAATTTTTAAATAAATATTGCAAACGATCTATTTTTGTTAGAAACTTAAGTTTTTGGTCATAGAGTGTAATGATCAAGTGGTTTACCCTAATAGTAATGATTTGTCCCATTGGTAAAACTTTTCTGCTTTAAGAAATAAATGAAAAACTTTTTTGCACATTAAAAAAATACCCCCTCAAGCAGCTGCTTGCCACAGAGGTCTGACAGGAGCCTGTCAGTTTATATGCCATAGTAGAAGGACTGAGAGGATGGCAGGACCTCAGCAGACAAAAGACACATACATCCATGCCTTAACCCGGGGCTCGAACCCAGGTCCCGTAGATCAGTAGCCAAGCGTGCTAACCACATTACAGATACTAATAAAATATTAATAGTTTATTTTCTCAATTATACAGTAGTCCGAATTTCCACTGTCAGAGGGTACTGAAAATGTGAAACAACTAGAAGAACGCATATCGCCTCTGGCGCATATGGGAATCTCATTTTCAAAGAGAATGAAGTTCTTCCTTTGCCTACTTTTTCACTCCTTAAAAGTTTTAATTATGGATGTTCGTGTTGTTTTTCTGCTGAGGTCCCGTCATCCTCATGGACCTTCTACTATGGCGTATGAACTGACAGGCTCATGTCAGATCTCTGTGGCAAGCATGTGCTTGAGGGGTTATTTATTTATTTTTTAATGTATGATGGGGGAAATGCACACAGTAGTATTTTATTAGTAATTATAAAATATAAAAGGTATTTGTCTTTTAGTTCTTAAATTTAAAAAGTTGCTTTTCTCTCGCTCCTCTGAAAATAGTGGGCAGATTATTGTTATCAGTGGAATTTCTACCATAACAGAACTCTACACGCCGATATTTCTACCATTAACAGATCACTTGAAATATTCGTTAAAGTTTTGCAGTTTCGATATTTAGTGACCTCTAATGATATAAATTAAAACTACCTTTGAAAATGCGAATTACATTTCATTAGTAACCAAAAAAAAAAGATATTTCTAATTTTCTCTTAAAACAAAACCGTTTCTTTTCTTACCTACCTTGGGCTCAGGGTCAACTCATTGTTGTCCATGGAATTTTTAAGACTGTCACATTCCACGACTAAAATTTCAAATTTCTAGCATAACTACATCGTTTGCAATATTCGTTTCAAATTTTTGGTATTTTTCGATTTTTTTCCACCGTTAGAGGGTGCAGTTTTAGCTTTTGGGAAATTCGCAAAATGCAAATTGTAATATTTCATCAATACCTGACCAACCTAAAAAGAATTTTTAATTTATCTCTAAATCTTTTCTGTTAAAACAAAAAAAGTTTCATTCACCTCCCCCCTGAGTCTAAAGGGTCAAGTGATTGTTGTCAAGTGATTGTTGCTTAACTTCGTAACCTTCACAATTCAACACCAAATTTTTAAACTTCTTACATAACTACATCGTTTGGAATATTTGTTTGATATTTTGGATTTTTCAAAATTTTCCACCGTTAGAGGGCGCAGTTATAACTTTTGGGAGATTCGAAAAATGCAAATCGTAATATATCATTAATTCCTATCTGACACAAAAGAATTTTTCATTTATCTGTATAAACAAAAAAGTTCGATGTCTACAGACGGACAGACAACAAAACGAAAGTTTATATTTTTTTCAAAGAAACAAAAAGCCCTAAATTTACTTTTCCTTTTTTTAGTCGTTTTCTAAAGTGCTTCCAATCATGAACACTGAAATCTGTATCAAATATTACCCTACCCTTTTCCGCAATCCATAAGTACCGTGCAATACCATTCAGCTGCGCAAGCTAAACAGTCCGAGCAACGACAAAACATGGCGTCCAATTTTGAGATGGCCAACCTCTAGTAGAGGTTGGCCATCTCAAAATTGGACGCCATGTTTGTCGTCCAATTTTGGACGACAAACCTCTAGTATTATAATAAAAATAAATAAATAAATACTGAGAGGTATAATACCTCTAGTATTATACCTCTCAGTATTTACTCTCAGTATTATAATACCTCTAGTATTATACCTCTCAGTATAATACTAGAGGTCCTGTATAGTTAGAGTCTAACATCCTTCTTTAAAAACTGGACCATTTTGTAAAAGCCTTAAAGCTTTTGCCCCTTTATCATATGGTCCACGAGAAAAAGTTTTTTTGTGTGCGTCAAAAGTAGGGACCAGTACAGTGAAGTGCTAGCGACCCTTGATGTTGGCGATAGACTTTTGGCCGCAGGCCGCCTAAAAGTGAAGGAGGTGGTTGAAGTTTCGTGCCAAGGAAGTGCTGCGTCGTAGTTTTGTGGCAAGGGGGTGGGGAGGGGAGAGGTTTTGAGTAAAATACTTCTGGGAGTGAAAATTGTAGCGTGTGTGATCATTGTGTGGCCCATGTTGGCTGGAAGTTGGTAAGGAGGGTGCAAGGTAAATATTCAAAATCGCCCCGAATCTCTTACAATTAAGGATGGCCTAAAATGGTCGGCAGATCTTGAAATTTCTGATTTAGAATATGCTGATGATTTAGCTCTTTTGGCAAATGATGTTCATGAGATGAACTCTTTCATTCGAGCTGTTGATGAGACTGGTAGTACAGTAGGTTTGGTTATAAACAGAGAGAAAACTAAAGTGATGAAAATTGGTCAGGCAGATGGTTTGCCACTACTAGTAATCATTTTTGAAAAAGGGTGCTTTGGGAGTTGTAGTTTATTGTTACAGAGTATAATTATGTATATATATATTTTTTGAAAACATTAATACAATTGCACTAGGGAAATAAGGTGGTGCAGTAATGTGTCCAAAATGCTTCTTTTTTGTCCCTGTACTGGATTTTTTTGTCCCTTTGGATCTTTTTGGCATCTGGATCTTTTGGTGTCCAATGGTTCTTTTGAGTAAGAGGTGTCTGCAGGGAGGAGAGTCATATTTCACTAATTGAGATGAAGAGTCTGTTGGAAGGTTAAAGGATTTTGCCAGTACTTTTTATGAAATGGGCCAGGGCCCTGAAATGTGATTTTGCCTTTGTATGGGTGGGGTTTAGGAAGGTCTGTAAGGTGAATGTGGTGACTCCAAGTGTAGCAAGTTTGTGATAGAGGGTGTGTCTTTGTGTGTTGTATATTTGAGTGTAGTAGATAGTGGGGGATATCCTCTATCACTTGGCAGTTTGGGCAGAGTGCAGTATGTATTTTTCTAATCATAAATAAGTCTTTGTTGATGTTCGTTCTGCCAGTTCGGAGTTTGTGTATTGCTGTTTGGGCCCTTCTGGATAGGTAGTTAAGATGTAGTGTGTTTGGAGAGGGTGCTATTGTGGCTCTGAATGTGTTTTTATCTGTAGTGAGTTGTACCCAATTCTAGGTCCATGTGTGATAAAAATTTTTTGTGTATTCTCTTATGTGATGTTTGCATGTAGTGACAGTGTGGTAATTTGGGGTTGTGAGTGTGAGGCCTTGTTTAGCAAGTGAGTTAACAGTCTCATTATGGATGATATTACAATGGGAGGGAATCCAGTAAAATGTTAGGGTGTTTCCCTTGTCTATAATATTGTGTGCTATGTTTTGTAAGTGGAAAAGGGAATGGTTCTGTGATGGATCTACTGTTAGTGTGTTAATGAGTTGTAATGCAGACCTTGAGTCTGTGATTATGTTAATGTGTTGTTTGTTGAGGTGGGTGGCCCAGCCTAATGCCATATGTATTGCTGCTAGCTCCGAAGAGGTGCTATTTTCAGCATGATTTAATTTTATAACATAAGAGAATTTGGTGGAAGGGGTGTAAAAAGCAGCAGAGCCAGAGGTGGTGTGTGGAATATGAGTTCCATCAGTGTAAATTGTATGGTCAGTGTCTGATAGTTGTGTGATTAAGTTGTCTGCAGCAATTTTTAGTACAATGGGGAGGTGAGCTTTTTTTTGGTGATGTGTGGTAGAGTGAGGTGAATGTTTGGTTTTTTAAGTAACCAATAGGGAAGTCTTTGTGTGGGTTTATAGGGTTTAATTTGTTGCCAAGTGGGGTAAAGTGTGTTTTTTTTTATTATTTGTGCTGTGGTAGTAGAGTTAGTGGTGGATTCAATTCTAAGTATGGCTGGGTGAGTGTTTAAGTTTTATGTAGTATTTGCATGTGAGGAGGTGTCTTTTGATTGTTAGAGGTGGCATGTTAGCTTCTGCCAAAGTGGCGAGGTTTGGGCAGCCAGCTTTAAGACCCAGGGCAAGTCTGATGGCGCGTGTTTGCATAATTTCAATTTTATTGATTTGTGTGTTTGAAGCAGTGTTGAGTGCTGGGAGGCCATACTCTAGTCTAGAGTTGATAAATGCTTTGATGAAAGTAAGTATTACTTTATTGCTGGCCCCCCATGACACTCTTGTGATGGAATTTAATATGTTGTATGCTCCATTGCATGTGGATTTTATGTTATTAATGTGTTGTTTCCAGGTAAGCTTACGGTCTATTGTTAGCCCTAAATATTTGTAATGGGTGACAGTGGGAATGGTGCAATTGTCAATTGTAATATTTGGTGAATTGGTAGGTAAGTGTTTACGTGTAATGGGTAAGACCGCAGTATTAGGTGCTGAGATGGCAAGTCCCCATTTTGTGGTAAAGTCAAGAACCTGGTTGACTGCATTTTGTAATGTGGTTTGTATGCTGTTGATGTTAGTTCCAAAGGTCCAGAGCACTATATCATCTGCAAAGATGGAGCATGTGATTTTATTGTTGAAAATAGTTGGGAGGTCATGTAGTAAGATGTTGAATAAAATGGGGGAAACCACACTGCCCTGTGGTAATCCTCTGTTGAGTTTATGTGGGTCAGATAGGGTAGTCCCCAGCTTGACTTTAATTTTTCTGTGTGTGAGGAAATTTTTAAAAACTTCAAAAATGTTTCCTGTGATGCTTAGTTGATGTAATTTGTAGAGTATGTTGGTGTGTGAGGCAGTATCAAAAGCAGAGGTGAGGTCTAGAAAGACACAACAAAGAATTCCTTTTTTATTTAAGGCTAGTTCAGCAGATGTGATAATGTCAAAGAAATTATCTGTGGTTGACCTGAGCTCTCTAAAGCCAGTTTGGCAAGTGGGGAGTGTATTTGTTTGTTGGAGGAAGAATTTTAGTCTGGAGAGCACCATTCTTTCTAGAACTTTGAGTATACATGATGTTAATGCAATTGGTCGATAAGAAGAAATTTCTGATGCTGGTTTATGTGGTTTCAAAATTGGGATAATGTGTATATCTTCCCATTCAGTGGGGAAGGTGTGAGAGTTCCAGCATTCATTGTATATGTTAAGCAATGTGCTTAGTGTTTTTGTGCCAAAGTTTTTTATAGTGTTATAGATGATGTTGTCAGGGCCAGGTGTGCTTTTTTTATTGGCCTGGTGTATGGCTGTGATAAGTTCGTTGGGTGTGAAGGGTGTGTTGAGTGCGGGTAGTTTGCATGGTATCGTTCGTTTAATTGTGTCATTCATGTGGGTGCAATGCAGCTGGTAGGTAGTCTGATAGGTGTATTGGCATGGGCGGGGGTGGTGGTTAGCTGAATTGCAATGTTGTTAGCCCCTTGTTTAGCGGAAAGTGAATATTTCCATAAATATGAGTGCCAAGGGGCTAACGGTTGAGTCTGGTTCCTGAGTGTTCTTATTGTTGACCAAATTAGGGGAGAGTCTGTTCTGGGGCTGATGTTGTTACAGAAGTTTCTCCACTCCTTTCTTTTGACGTTTAATCTTGTTCTTCTTAGCTTAGCATTGGCTTTGTTGAATGTGTTGATGGCAGGTACAGTGGGGTGTCTCCTGACTGTGTCCTCTGTTTTTTCCCTTATTTGCAGTTGGGTGATGATTTCGGGGTGATGTTTGGTGTATCCAGTCATGTGTTTGGTTGTAAATGTGTTTGCTTGTAAGCTTTGTTTAATACATGTATAAAGGGAGGTGGTATTGTGTGGTGTTTGAGTATTAATGGAGGTTTCACAAGTGGTGGAGAATTTGTGCCAGTTTATGTGTGTATGTGTTTTGTATGCTGAGGGTTTTATTCCTTGTAGTGTGATGAAAATGGGGTAATGGTCACTATTCCATGATGAATGATGTACCTGCCATGTGATGATGGAGGATATGTCAGGAGTGGAGAGTGTGAGGTCAAGAACAGACTCATAGGGGATTCTGGTGAAGGTGTTATAGTTAGAGGCTGGCCTTCTTCTTCTTGCACATCCCTCATTATGCTGGTCCTATTTGTAAAGCAAGCCTCGGCCTGCTTATCATCAGGACCACGAGCCAATGTCTTCTGTGGGTGATAGAGTGAGGGAGAAGGTGTTAAAAATAGGTATTTTAAATTTTTAGAGGCAAGGGAGGAAGGAAAGGCCGAAAGTTATCACAGATCTTATTTAGCTCCAGAGTTGGTAAGCGCCGTAGAAATCGTGGTAGGAGAGTGAATAAAAGGGGGGAAAAGGGTATAATTTATTGATAATTTAGTAATAAGGCGAGTAAACATTAATATTGTGAACGGGGGTGCATTAATTTGAAGGGGGGGGGGCAGAATTAAGCCAAAAAATATCGTCAGAGTAGCGAGACGATGGAAATTGGTCGCAGAAGTCTCAGCCAATGGGAATGAAGAAATTTTGGTATTGGCTGATAGCGTGAGCAGGAGGTTTGTTAGGTTAGAGGCTGGCCATCTTGGTGATCCAGTGCCATTTGTTGATTGAGTCACGTGGTTTATGGACGCCGTGTTTTGTCGTACCGTGAGACGAAAGCCTATGAGTTAGTGTATGTACCAAGTTAAAACTTCTCAGTTGTTATAGTTTTATATATTTCTACCACTATTTTTGTCTATAAAAGCTGTTATATTTTATGAATGCCTCACTACGCTGCATTTGGGTGTAAAAATTTCACTCAAGTAATTTAATGAATATTTTTTCTTGAGAAACTCTATCAGAAGACGGCAAACGGCTGCAAAGTGAAACGAGCTAACTGAAAACCAACAAATAATTTCTTTTAAGGTTCGTTTTAAAAACGAACTAATGTTTTCACTTTGTCGTTTGTCTATGCCAATACATGTTCGTCTGTCTGTCCATCTCTCTGTTAACTGTTGTCTGTCCATCTGTCTGTCCGTCTATAGACAATCAATTTTTTTGCTTTTAGTGTTAAATGAAAAATTTTTGTTGGGTTGGATAGGTGTCGAACAAATATTGTGATTAGCAATTTTGAAAATTTTCAATAGCTTTAATAGCGCCCTCTAGCGGTGGGAAAAGATGGAAAATGCTAAAATTTCAAACGAATATTACAACCAAACTATTTAGACTGGAAATCCGAAATTTGGTAGTCGAGTGTTATGGTCAGAAAGTTTACAACGTCAACAAGGTTTTGCCATCTTAGCCAAAGGGGGGGGGGGGGGTGCGAAAATGAAACTTTTTTTGAAAAGATAAACGAAACAATGTTTTTTTTTTGTTTTACAGACACTAACAAAATATTAATAATTTAAACAATATTTTATAATTTCAGCATTAACTGTAGACGTTTAAACATGTATAAATCAATAAATACTATTTGTGAAAAAAGCTACCTTTAGTTCAACAGGTTAGAATGTTCTGGCATATTTCTGGAGAGCTGCGGGTTCGAATCCCGTATGTCGACGAATTTTTTTTCCACAAAAATATTAATATTTACGTTTTTCGAATCCCCATTAGCTGCAATTTCCAGTGTTATAGAGTGCTAAAGGCGGTAAATAAAAACTCGTAAGTCGACCTCTAGCGGCGAAAGAAGCTAGAAAATACCAAATCTTTAAATAAGTATTGCAAACGATCTATTTTTGCTAGAAACTTGAGTTTTTGGTCATAGAGTGTATTGATCAAGTGGTTTCCCCTAATAGTAATGATTTGTCCCATTGGTAAAATGCAACTTTTCTGCTTTAAGAGATAAATGAAAAACCTTTTTTGCCCATTACAGGTACTAATAAAATATTAATTGTTTATTTTGCCGCAATTTCTACCATAAAGAGATCACTTGAAACATTCGTTAAAAGTTTTGCAGTTCCGATATTTAGTGATCTCTAATGACTTAAATTAAAACTACCTTTGAAAATGCGAATTACATTTCATTAGTAACGAACTAAAAAAGAGATTTCCAATTATCTTTTAAAACAAAACCGTTCCGTTTCTTACCTATTTTGGGCTTAGGGTAAACTCATTGTTGTCAATGGAATTTTCAAGACTGTCACATTCCACGACCAAAATTTCAAATTTCTAGCATAACTACATCGTTTGCAATACTCGTTTTAAATTTTTGGTATTTTTCGATTTTTTTCACCGTTAGAGGGCGCAGTTTTAGGTTTTGGGAAATTCGAAAAATGCAAATTGTAATATTTTATCAATACCTGACCAACACAAAAAGAATTTTTAATTTTTCTCTAAAAACATACACTTTTCTGTTAAAACAAAAAAAGGTACATTCACCTCCCCCTGGGTCTAAAGGATCAAGTGATTGTTGCCAATGGTAACTTCGTAACCTTCACATTTCAACACCAAAATTTTAAACTTCTAACATAACTACATCCTTTGGAATATTCCTTTGATATTTTGGAACTTTCAAATTTTTCCACCGTTAGAGGGCGCTGTTGTAACTTTTGGGAGAATCGAAAAATGCAAATCGCAATATATCATTAATTCCTATCTAACACAAAAAGTTTTTTTATTTTTCTGTATAAACAAAAAGTTCGATGTCTACAGACGGACAAGACAACAAAACGAAATTATACCTTTTCTTTTAAAGAGAAAAAAAATTTACTTTTCCTTTTTTTAGTCCTTTTCTAAAGTGCTTCAATCATGAACACTGAAATCTCTATCAAATATTACCCTACCTTTTCATGAATCCATAAGTATTCGTGTAATACCATTCAGGTATGAAGCTAGGCAATCCGAGCTAAGACAAAACATGACGTCCAATTTTGAGATGGCCAACCTTTACCTACATAGGGCCTCTAGGGGCAACTGCCCCTTCTCGATGCACGTGATCAATTAATAGAGTGCGTATCGGCAGAAGATCGACTGAAAGATTCTGTTTAGACTAGGGATTCTCAGCGTGGGATAGCAGCAAAATTTTTCGGGGTACGCCATGAGAGCTCAAAAGTGGCAAGTTGGCAACACTGCTACTGATTAATTTCTGAAAACTGAGTGTTGAAGAAGAGCGGCGCTGTAAAATGTTTATAATTTTATAAGATTTGTTATATGATTATGTTAATGATTATTAGTTAATGATTAATAATAATTAACTATCATAACATTAGTTAATGATTGTTTATGTCATTTTTTGTGTTTATCGATATATATAATTTAGGAATACAAAATTTAATGTGTATATATATGTTTTATTTTATTCCCATTGTTAGCCGTCCCATGGCCGAGTGGTTAGCACGCTTGGCTACTGATCCAAGGGACCTGGGTTCCAGTCCCGGGTAAGGCATGGATGTGTGTGTCGTTTTTCTGCTGAGGTCCTGCCATCCTCTCAGACCTTCTACTCTGGCATATAAACTGACAGGCTCCTGTCAGACCTCTGTGGCAAGCAGATGCTTGAGGGGGTATTTATTTTTTTTTATTATACTATAACTATAGATATATCTATTTATACAAGGGGTACGCCAGTTACATACACATTTCCAGGGGGTACGTGAAGCATAAAAGGTTGAGAACCACTGATATATATGTTTTATTTTATTCCCATTGTTATACTATAACTGTAGTTTTATCTATCTATACAAGGGGTACGCCAGTTACATACACATTTCCAGGGGGTACGTGAAGCATGAAAGGTTGAGAACCACTGATATATATGTTTTATTTTATTCCCATTGTTATATTATAACTATAGTTTTATCTATCTATACAAGGGGTACGCCAGTTACATACACATTTCCAGGGGGTACGTGAAGCATAAAAGGTTGAGAACCACTGATATATATGTTTTATTTTATTCCCATTGTTATACTATAACTGTAGTTTTATCTATCTATACAAGGGGTACGCCAGTTACATACACATTTCCAGGGGGTACGTGAAGCATGAAAGGTTGAGAACCACTGATATATATGTTTTATTTTATTCCCATTGTTATACTATAACTATAGTTTTACTATCTATACAAGGGGTACGCCAGTTACATACACATATCCAGGGGGTACGTGAAGCATAAAAGGTTGAGAACCACTGATATATATGTTTTATTTTATTCCCATTGTTATACTATAACTATAGTTTTATCTATCTATACAAGGGGTACGCCAGTTACATACACATTTCCAGAGGGTACGTGAAGCATGAAAGGTTGAGAACCACTGATATATATGTTATATTTTATTCCCATTGTTATACTATAACTATAGTTTTATCTATCTATACAAGGGGTACGCCAGTTACATACACATATCCAGGGGGTACGTGAAGCATAAAAGGTTGAGAACCACTGATATATATGTTTTATTTTATTCCCATTGTTATACTATAACTATAGTTTTATCTATCTATACAAGGGGTACGCCAGTTACATACACATTTCCAGAGGGTACGTGAAGCATGAAAGGTTGAGAACCACTGATATATATGTTTTATTTTATTCCCATTGTTATACTATAACTATAGTTTTATCTATCTATACAAGGGGTACGCCAGTTACATACACATATCCAGGGGGTACGTGAAGCATGAAAGGTTGAGAACCACTGATATACACGTTTTATTTTATTCCCATTGTTATACTATAACTATAGTTTTATCTACCTATACAAGGGTTACGCCAGTTACATACACATTTCCAGAGGGTACGTGAAGCATGAAAGGTTGAGAACCACTGATATATATGTTTTATTTTATTCCCATTGTTATACTATAACTATAGTTTTATCTACCTATACAAGGGTTACGCCAGTTACATACACATTTCCAGGGGGTACGTGAAGCATAAAAGGTTGAGAACCACTGATATATATGCTTTATTTTATTCCCATTGTTATACTATAACTATAGTTTTATCTATCTATACAAGGGGTACGCCAGTTACATACACATTTCCAGGGGGTACGTGAAGCATAAAAGGTTGAGAACCACTGATATATATGTTTTATTTTATTCCCATTGTTATACTATAACTGTAGTTTTAGCTATCTATACAAGGGGTACGCCAGTTACATACACATTTCCAGGGGGTACATGAAGCATGAAAGGTTGAGAACCACTGATATATATACTTTATTTTATTCCCATTGTTATACTATAACTATAGTTTTATCTATCTATACAAGGGGTACGCCAGTTACATACACATATCCAGGGGGTACGTGAAGCATAAAAGGTTGAGAACCACTGATATATATGTTTTATTTTATTCCCATTGTTATACTATAACTATAGTTTTATCTATTTATACAAGGGGTACGCCAGTTACATACACATTTCCAGAGGGTACGTGAAGCATGAAAGGTTGAGAACCACTGATATATATGTTTTATTTTATTCCCATTGTTATACTATAACTATAGTTTTATCTATCTATACAAGGGGTACGCCAGTTACATACACATATCCAGGGGGTACGTGAAGCATGAAAGGTTGAGAACCACTGATATACACGTTTTATTTTATTCCCATTCTTATACTATAACTATAGTGTTATCTACCTATACAAGGGTTACGCCAGCTACATACACATTTCCAGGGGGTACGTGAAGCATGAAAGGTTGAGAACCACTGATATATATACTTTATTTTATTCCCATTGTTATACTATAACTATAGTTTTATCTATCTATACAATTGGTACGCCAGTTACATACACATTTCCAGGGGGTACGTAAAGCATAAAAGGTTGAGAACCACTGATATATATGTTTTATTTTATTCCCATTGTTATACTATAACTATAGTTTTATCTATCTATACAAGGGGTACGCCAGTTACATACACATTTCCAGGGGGTACGTGAAGCATGAAAGGTTGAGAACCACTGATATATATTTTATTTTATTCCCATTGTTATACTATAACTATAGTTTTATCTATCTATACAAGGGGTACGCAAGTTACATACACATTTCCAGGGGGTACGTGAAGCTTAAAAGGTTGAGAACCACATATATGTGTTTTATTTTATTCCCATTGTTATACTATAACTATAGTTTTATCTACCTATACAAGGGGTACGCCAGTTACATACACATTTCCAGGGGGTACGTGAAGCATGAAAGTTTGAGAACCACTGATATATATGTTTTATTTTATTCCTATTGTTATACTATAACTATAGTTTTAGCTATCTATACAAGGGGTACGCCAGTTACATACTCATTTCCAGGGGGTACGTGAAGTATGAAAGGTTGAGAACCCCTAGTTTAGAGCATCGTAAATTGACGAATTCTGTTTGCCACATAAATCTATGTTTTTGAATTGATAGATTCTATTGGCGTTATCCAATCAATTGGTAGATTCTATGGATGCACGTGATCAATTGGTGGATTGAATGGAAGCACGTGATCTGTTACTTTAATTAAAGGGATGTCACCCAATGACTGATTTGATTGACACGCCCTATTTCCGATTCTACTGACTTGATTGAAAAGTTTCAACTCTGTCGATTTCATTGATTCCTCCGTTAGCTGGATGATTAAACCTGATATATTCATTGATCGATGCTTCTGTTTTCTTGCAGCGTGCCTATCTACTGATAGGTCCTATTGGTTTAGGTTAAAGGCTCGTGTCAGATAAGACGGAGTGACAGATGGCATTGATGTTACCTACTGTTATAACTTTGGATACTTATTATTACGATTTACTCTTAATGCTCTCTCATATTATACAAGTTCTGAATTATTCTTTTAATATCAAAATGTTTAAAATTATATTTCGTAATAATTTGAAGCCAACATCAAAACATTTGTAATGATATTGTGGTTTAAATTTTAAGAACAACTCTCGAAGGTTACTTATCAGTTTTTATTTTCTCCATAATTCCGATGGCAGAGGAGTAACTAGGGCAGGGATTGACTCAGTGGTGTCAGGTTCCTAATCTACAGTTCCCAGATTCGAGTCCAAACTGCGCTAGTGTTGAGATTTATCTCCGCTTAACCCTCACCCTGTCCTCGGTAAGAAAAGGGACACCGACAGAAGTAGTAGCATAAATGAGAGTTCTGGCACAGTAAAAAGGTATAGAGAATTCTCTATACCTTTTTATTGTACCAGAACTCTCATTTATGCTACTATTGACGGACTTGAAAAGTCTACCATCGGATGGGACGATAATCCAAGGCCCCGTGTGGAGGGGGAGTCATACCCTGGTCACGTTAAAGAACACGCTGGATGGCATTAACAGGAGGCTATCCTCCGTCTGCTAACAGTTGTTCGGGTCCTTCTCTATTATGTTTCTACCTACCGCGGTCAGCGCCTCAGAAACACGCGGAGAATGAGACAATCAATATGTGTTATACAGCACAGATTTGGTGCCGAGATATATTAGTAGATTATGAAAGATGTGTGCTATAGAAAGAAATTAAACATGGGTGGCTCCACCAATTTTTGTGTAACTTGATTCATATTCCATTTCTTTAACCAACCGGCTGAGATCCGAGAGGCCCATAAGACGAAGGTCCAATTAGAAAATGGTGCCATTTAAAAAGGTAGAATAAAAACTTATTAATTGTAGTAATCGCATAAATTAATACTATACAATCACCTAAATGAAAATTAAAGTCACAATGCGATTAACCACCCCGTTTGTTATTTTCCCTACAGTTTCCTGTGGCCGAGTGGTTAGCGCGCTTGGCTACTGATCTACGAGACCTGGGTTCGAGCCCCGGGTAAGACATGGCTGTTTGTGTCGTTTTTCTGCTGAGGTCCTGCCATCCTCTTAGACCTTCTACTCTGGCATATAAACTGACAGGCTCCTGTCAGACCTCTGTGGCAAGCAGCTGCTTGAGGGGGCTTGTGGCAAGCAGCGCATGAACAGGGGTGTGCAACAGTTAGACCAATGTCGTATTTTCAAAATATTTTTCGGAGGTGGGAGGGGAAGAGTATTTTTCAAAAAATTGCGAAAAGATAGTCAATAACTATTTTTTAAAAAAGGCAACCAGTAAGTAAATAGAAAAATATGAAGTTATTCTTTGTGTAGATAATAGGGATGAATTCGGGATCAGTTTTTCGAGCCTGATCCCGATTTCGAGAAAAATGTTTCACCCATCATAACTAGGGTTTCTAAAACGGATATATCCGTAACCGGTATTCGAGAATAATAGGACTCATATCCGTATTCGATAACCGGAGCGAAAGTTTCGAATATCCTTTTTTTTTTCTCTCCTTTTTATGTAACTTTAACAGCTTTAACGCTCTATTAAAATTATCGAATGGCACACTCGCTCTTTGCGAATAGAACACATAGATGGCGTTACGAACTGGGCAGGTTGGAAACGAATTTCTCGTCTTGTAACATAAGAAAAAAAAATACCATTAAACTCTATATCCGATTCTATTATAGCTAGATGCAAAAAACACACGAAAATGAGCTTCTACTATCATGAAACGTCTGTATTACCCTAAGGCAGTGGTTCTCAACCTTTTATGCTTCACGTACCCCCTGGAAATGAGTATGTAACTGGCGTACCTCTTGTATAGATAGAAATAAATATAATTATAACAATTGGAATAAAAAGAACACACACACATATATATAACATATATATAACGACTTTTGAGCTCTCACGGGGTACCCGAAAATTTTTTACCGCGTACCCCAAGATGAAAACCACTCCCTAATTAATTCAATGCGCATTAGGATGAATAAAAATTCCCTTTCCGATATTTAGCTTCGCTTGAAGTTGAATTAATTTCATATATGTATTTCAGAGGCAATATCTATAAAAGAAACGGGGGATAAATCCAATAATTAAGACAAGAATTTTATCTTTTGAAGAAAACAGGCATGAGAACAGCAAACCGAAAGTTACTGAAATATCGCAATAAAAACAGTGAAGCTCACTTCAACGGAATTGGGTTGGGTTGTTTTGCCTCTGAGTGGCACTTTTTTGCACACAATGGGCTAAATGGCCAGGTCACAAGCACCCCGAAGGCTCAGAGAAGGTTGGGGGAGGGACCAACTGGAACAGTTGTTGGGAGACAGATGGTAGCCTCCCGTCAAGGCCATCCAGCGTGTTCTTTAACGTGCACAGGGTATGACTCTCCCGCACATGGGTCCGCGACTTAACGTCCCATCCGACGGACGGCGGCCTTTCCAAGTCCATCGGCGTCCCCTATTAACCGTGGGCAGGGCGGGGGAATTTTTGCGGAGATAAATCCCAACGCTGCCCCGCTGGGACTCGAACCTGGGAACTACAGATTACGAGTCTGGCGCGCTACCGACTGAGCCCCCCCCCCCCCCCCCGCCAACGGAATCGGAGCGAACATTTTCTGTTTCAGCCAATTCTTCAATAAAAAGAATATTAAGAAATTAAAATGCAATTTGATATAATCATTGACTGAATAAATCAAATATTTTTATTGGATTGACAATGTTTGAATAGACTTTTTTTTAAATCTAGTTTTCTTACCTGTTAATCGATACCCGGCTAATATCAAAAATTACTATCCGACTATTAAATACTCTTCGATAAATTCATTCATAGCAAACGTACGTCGATAACTGCATTCACAAGGCAGGCGACGGCAGCGCCCCAGAAATCTCAAGACGCCTTTCGAGGGATCACTCCCGATCCACGCCAGCTAGGAACCCCAATCGCGACCCCAAGAGGGTTAGAACTAAATGGGACCACCCCACCAAATTCGGGACCGATCGTTGAAGTTGCCGCGGAACCACAGGGAAACAATTTCTGCCACCGATGATATCAGGCGTAATCCTTCCGCCCGGAATTATGGCTGTTACATAATATGAAAACCGCGGTTACAATATTTCGGATATTTGGAAACCCTAATCATAACACATATACAGAAATGCATATCGCTAACATATATTTTATTCTTCTGTTATTAATATATTATCATTTCATGACGAAATTAAAATGTTACTGCTATTTGGAACAAAAAATATTTGAAATATTAGCAGAAACCGAAATTTCGTGGATAATATTATTCTAACGTAAAAGAGCCATTCAGTAATTAAAGATATAGAATATGTAAAAATAATCCGAAACCTCATTATGCTTATTTTTCATTAATGAAAACTGATTGAATTTTAACCAAAAATTATATTTTTTGTTTATTTTTTTCACAAGTACAACAAATACTTGAAATTTAAATTATTCTGAGCCGGGACCGAATTCATCTCTAATGAATATGAATAAAATCTACAATTATCAAAGAGATTTTTAATCTTCAAATATGGTATGTAAATTATTTTAAACGTATACATTTCAGGGAGGGTGCAGCTGGAACCCCCACTCCCCTCTCGGTCCCTTAAATACGCCATTGGGTTACACCACATTTAGTACTTTAGCCCAATTACCAGAATTCTAACGGAAACAATGGATTCCCTTGCAATTCTGGTGGTTTTCTTACTTTTAAATGTTATTCTGATGCTTTCTCTCTCTTCGCCTCTGATAGAAATTCAATGTTCTCGTGCAACTGAAGCTTCGACACTGTTTTTGTAACAGGGAGTGAAATTAGGGAGTGGTGACTTCCATTTGTAAGGACGGGAAGCTCTAGATAAAATTGACTAAATTCACCATACCTCATGAAACTAGTGGATCAGAAGGTAGGTGTTTACATTGAGGTAATTCGTGCAATAGATTGGAAGTCTCGTTGTATTACCTATTAGGGGGAGGGGGCATCTTTGCACACAATGGGCTCAATAGCCAAGTCACAAGGACTCAAAGGACTCATAGAAGGTTGGGGGAGGGGACTCACTGAAACACCTGTTGGGAGACAGACGGTAGCCTCCTGTCAAGGCCATTTCTTTAACGTGCACAAGGTATGGCTTTCCCACACACGGAGCCACGTCTTAATGTCCCACCGGACGGACGGCTGTCTTTCCAAGCCCATCGGTGTCTCCTACTGACCGTGGGCAGCGCGAGGAATTTTGAGGAGATAAATCTCAACGTTGACCCAGCTGGGACTCGAAACTGGGAACTACAGATTGCGAGTCTGACGCGCTACCGACTGAGCCACCCCTGAGGAGAGGCTTCCGCTTTCTACTAACTATCCAGTGGGTCCTCTTCCCTCAACCTTCTCTTAGTCCTTGTGACCTGTGTGGACAACCCCCCCCCCCCCCCCACCACCACCACCACCAAAACCACCAGAGATAAATAAACCCAATACGTAATAAGACAATAATATTTCGGTCTTTAAGAAACGCCTAAAACTTAACAAATAAAACATTCAACTTTGAAAAATAGCAAATCTATTAATAAGTAACAAAAATAATATCTTATTTCTTGAAGTTACATAGACATTCAGTGTAGATTTATTAAGCAACATAATAACTTTCACAGGTAAAGAGAGCTACTTACGTAATTAATTGGATTTGGCTAAAATACTAAGAGAAAACAACTGAAGACTCTTTCGGTTTCTATTCTCTGCGTCGCAGATACACACTGATACAGTAAGTGGGGAGTCTGAAGCAATTAAACTGCACACTCTTCCAAGACGAACTTAAACTGATCTTGAGGCTTCTGATCTTGTTTATATGTATTAGCGAAACTTGTTGTCCATTCACAATCATTGACGTCACTACCCTCTGACCCACTCGAGTCCCTCCCCTCCACCTCCCCTCTATGTAGACAAGCGTGTTTATCGTTCTGCCAATGGAATTTGAAGATTTGCTCTCCTCGCGATGACTGAAGCATCTCCTATTGGGCGAACCTGTTTTCTTGATTGCGGCAAAATAAATGTTTGGAAGTTTTCTTTGGTTCCAGAAGGAAGAGCCAGTTAGAAATGAGGAAAGAGGAATTCCATAGCAAATGGATTAAAGAACTGGAGATGCTCTTTTTAATTGAATTAAGCGGCAGTAATAACGGTTTTTTGAAGCTTTAAAATTTCTTTACAATAATTTGTTAGCGTTTTGTTTAAATGCAGAGAAAACTAAAAAAATTATTTTGTAAATTATTCACATAAAAAAATTAACATTCCACTTAACCCTTTAATGATTTGGAGCTTAACTCGTGAATACTGACAGATAAATTTCTGATGTTAGGTTGTTTTACCTCTGAGTGACAGCTTTTTGCTCACAATGGTTAAAATGGCCAGATCGCAAGAATCCAGACGGCTCAGTAAAAATTGTGGGTAGAGTACCCACTGTATAGCTGTTATAGGATTGATGGTAACTTCCTGTCAAGGCCATCCAGTATGTTCTTTAACGGCACAGAGGATGATTCTCTCGCACACGGAGCCACGGCTTAGCGTCACATCCGACGGACAGCGGCCTTTCTAAGACCATTGGCATACCATACTGACCGTGGGCAGGGCGGGGAGTTTTGCGGAGATAAATCTGAACTCTGGCTTAGGTGGCACTCGAACTTGGGAACTGGTAGAGGTCCTGTATAACTAGAGGCTGGCCATCTCGGTGATTGACTGTCATTGGTTGATTGAGTCACATGGTTTATGGGTGCCATGTTTTGTTGTACCGTGAGGCGAAAGCCTATGAGTTAGTGTGTGTACCTAATTAAAACTTCTCAGTTTTTACAATTTTATGCATTTCTATCTCTTTTTTTGCCTATAAAAGCTTCCATATTTTATCAATGCATTGCTGAACTGCAGTTCGGTGTAAAAATTCCGCTCATAGAAATAAATTAATGAATATTTTTTCCAAGAAATTCCGCCAGAAGACAGCATCGGCTGTAAAAGTGAAAGGAGCTAACTGAAAACCAAAGAATAATTTCTTTTATGGTTCGTTTGAAAAACGAGCTAAGGTTTCCACTTTGTTGTCTGCTTATGCCAATATTTGTTCGTCTGTCTGTCCGTCTCTCTGTTAACTGTTGTCCGTCTGTCTGTCTTTCTGTCCGTCTATAGACAATTAACATTTTTACTTTTAGAGATAAATGAAAAATTCTTTATGGGTTGGATAGATTTAGAAGAAATATTGCGATTTGCAATTTTACTATCTTCCAATAGCTTTAATAGCGCCCTCTAGCGGTGGAAAATGATGGAAAATGCTAAAATTTTAAACGAATATTGCAAACAAACTATTTGCATCAGAAATCCAAAATTTTAACCGAATATTGCAAACAAACTATTTGCATTAGAAATCAAAATTTTGGTAGTACAGTGTTATGGTCAGAAGGTTTACAACGGCAACAAAACTTTACCCTCTTAGTCTGGGCCGGCTCAGTCGGTAGCACACCAGGCTCGTAATCTGTAGTTCCCAGGTTCGAGTCCCAGCTTGGTCAGCGTTGAGATTTATCTCAGCCAAATTTCTCCGCCCTGCCCACGGTCAGTAGGGACACCGATGGGCTTGGAAAGGCCACCGTCCGTTGGATGGGACGTTAAGCCGTGGCCCCGTATGCGGGAGAGCCATACCCTGTGCATGTTAAAGAACACGCTGGACGGCCTTGACGGGAGGCTACCATCTGTCTCCCAACAGCTGTTCCAGTGGGTCCCCTCCCCCAACCTTCTCTGAGCCTTCGGGGTCCATGTGACCTGGCCATTTAGCCCATGGTGTGCAAAAAAGTGCCGCTCAGAGGTAAAACAACTCAACCAACCCTCTTAGCCAAAACGAGGTGCGAAAATGGAACTTTTTTATTTTAAGAATTAAACGAAACAATCTTTTTTTTGGGGGGAAGGGGGTTTAGAGGTACTAACAAAACATTAATATTTACATTTTTCGAATCCCCATCAGTTGGAATTTCTACTGTTAGAAAATACTAAAGGTGGCAAATAAAAACTCGAAAGGCGGCCTCTAGCGGTTGAAAAAAGCTGGAAATACCAGATCTTTAAACGAATATTGCAAACGATCTATTTATGATAGATGTTTAAATTTTTTGTCGTAGAGTGTAAATTTTTGGTCGTAGAGTGTCGTAGGTCGTAGAGTGTAATCGTTTACACTAACAGTAATAATTTGTCCCGTTATCGTTTCTGCCTTAAGAGGTAAATGAAAAACATTTTTTGTGTTTATAGGTACTAATCAAATATTAATAGTTTATTTTACCAATTATGCAGTAGTTCGAATTTCCACTGCCAGAGGGTACTGAATGTGTAAAATAACTATAAGAACGCATATCGCCTCTGGCGCATATGGGAATCTCGTTTTCAAAGAGAATGAAGTTCTTCCTTTGCCTACTTTTGCATTCCTTAAAAGTTTTAATTATGGGTGTTCAGGTTATTTTTCTGCTGAGGTCCTGCCATCCTCATAGACCTTCTACTATGGTGTATAAACTGAAAGGCTCCTGTGAAACCTCTGTGGCAAACAGTTGCTTGAGGGATTATTTATTTATTTATTTATTTATTTATTTATTTATTTTATTAATGATGGAGGAAAATGTATATTGTAAGATTTTATTGATAATTATACAACATAAAAAGTATTTGTCTTTTAGTTCTCAAATTAGAAAAGTTGCTTTTTCCCCACTCCTCTGAGAACAACGGGCACATCATTGCTGTCAGTAGAATTTCTATCAAAACAGAACGCTACCACCGAAATTTCTACCATAAAGAGATCGCTTGGAACATTCGTTAAAAGTTTTGCCATTTGGATATTTAGTAATCTCTAATGATATAAATTAAAACTACTTTTGAAAATGCAAATTATATTTCGTTAGTACCAACTAAAAAATAGATTTCCAATTATCTCTTAAAACAAAACCGTTCTGTTTCTTACCTACCTTGTGCATAGGGATCAACTCATTGTTGTCAATGGAATCTTCAAGGCTGTCACATTCCACAACCAAAATTTCAAATTTCTTGCATAACTACATCGTTTGCAATATTCGTTTTAAATTTTGGGATTTTTCGAATTTTTTCTACGGTTAGAGAGCGCAACTATAGTTTTTGGATGATTCGAAAAATGCAAATTGTAATATTTCATCAACGCCTGCCCTACCCAAAAAGAATTTTTAATTTATCTCTAAAAACACACAATTTTCTATTAAAAAAAATTTCATCCCCCCTCTCCATGGGTCTAAAGGGTCAAGCGATTGTAGCCAATGGTAACTTCGTAGACCACATTTCAACACCAAAATTTCAAACTTTTAACATAACTACATCGTTTGGAATATTCGTTTGATATTTTGGAATTTTCAACTTTTTCCACCGTTAGAGGGCGTACTTATAACTTTTGGGAGATTCGAAAAATGTAAATTGTAATATTTGATTAATATCTATCTAGCACAAAAAGTTTTTTTTATTTATCTGCATAAACAAAAAAGTGCGATGTCTACAGACGGATAGACGGACAGAAAACAAAGCGAAATTATCTCTTTTTTTAAAAAAAAGCCCTAAAATTTTCTTTTCTCTTTTAGCCGTTTTCTAAAGTGCTTCCAATCGTGAGCACTGAAATCTGTATGAAATATTTGCCTACCTTTTTCGGAATCCATAAATATTCGTGCAATACCATTCAGCTTTGCACGCCAAACAATCCGAAAGACGACAAAACATGGCGTCCAACTTTGAGATGGCCAACCTCTACCTATATAGGGCCTTTAGGAACTGCAGATTACGAGCCTGGCGCGCTACCAAATGAGCCATCCCCGCCGCTCTGATGTTGGAATTTGTCTGACTGTTGATTTTGAGTTGGTTGTGTCACATCTCAGTACACTTTTACTCAATATGCTAATTTTGGCTATATTAATAATAATAATAAATAATAAATTGTCAAGGTCACAAAGATCCCAAGGATAGTGAGTGATGTAACAGGAACCATTGGACAGCTTTTAAGAGACAGATGGATGCCCATCCAGTGTGTTCTTTAACGAGTACACAGAATGGCTCTCCGGCATACTTATACAATGCTTTTAAAGCGGCCATACTAAAAATTTCTATTCTACAACCTTAAAATAAATTACTCCTCAAGAAGCTTCTTGCCAGAGGACTGAGAAGAGCATGCCAATTTAGCACAGCATGGAGATGAAAATGCGAGGAAGGTTGAGACCTCAGCACAAACAGCCATGCCTCGAAGCCAAGTCCGTTTGATCAGTAGCCAAAAACGTTAACCACTCGGCCACTAGGACGGCAATTGTTATATATAAAATATTAGCTATTCCTTAAAGTGAGTCATAGTTTCATGAAATTGTTTCGAAAAATATTTCAGCCTCCGGAATTTTTTTTTTCCCTTTCAAAATATTTTTCTTTTCTATATTTTCGCGTAGCCTTCCCGTGGCCGAGTGGTTAGCACACTTGGCTACTGATCTAAGGGACCTGGGTTCGAGCCCCGGATTAAGGCATGGATGTGTGTGTGTCGTTTTTCTGCTGAGGTCCTGCCATCCTCACAGATCTTCTACTGTGGTATATAAACTGACAGGCTCCTGTCAGACCTCTGTGGCAAGCAGCTGCTTGAGGGGGGGGATTTATTATTTTTTATATTTTCGCCCATTTGGCGCTAGGTTTCGATAAATCCCTGAATCATATTTTTAAGAGTTGGTAATCCTAATTATTTTCTCAGCTAAGTGCAATTTTAGTAGCGAGTGAAATATTGTAATTTTTATGCTGAACTACATCAAGTGTGAATACCATTATGGCAATATCAAAAAATTAACTCTTGGCTTGTGTACGAATACAAGAAACAAGACGATAAGCATTTTATTACCCTACCTTAGCTAAACAGCAACGTTATTTTTCGGATAAGTTTAGAATTGCATTACTTTATTTACAATGCTATGCTAAACTTATATGAAAAAGAAGTTCAGTTTTGACAAAGCGTAAGTGGCGACCCCAAACGGTGTTTCTATTCGTATCGAGTATTTGATATAAATGACAAACAAAATATTAAAACTTCACTTTGTATTTAAAAAAAGATAGATGATTTTAATAGTTTGATCATTTGCTTTATTGAAATTATATTTGTTGAATCAACCGCTATAAGTAGAACTGAAAGGAAAAGAATTTAAACCTGATTGAATTAAATATTAATAATTAATCTGTTAAGTTTTTTTTCAATAAATGTAAAAGATACCAATGGATAATTCTTACATAGCAAAAGTAACTGTACAGTACAATAATATGTAATTACAGGTGAGTTAATTAACGCTGCTATCGTCTCCTGTAAAGCTAGCTTCCCCAAGTGCAAAATACACAATCCTTATGGGTAATAATGTACAAGTTATGTTCTAAACGAAAAAAAGAATGTGTTACTTTTTAACATAATAATTTCATCAAAGGTTAATCCTTCAGATTGAATTTTCAGCAGTCCCCGGATCTTCTTCTTTAAATCTGGTCATCCTACCTTTCATGATATAATTACATTTTACATAAACTTACAATAAAAGTCGAAGTATGCTCATTTTTCTTATAAATCAGGATTCAGGACGTTTTCAAGGGTTGGGTTACTTCTGAGCAGTACTTTTTTGCGCACAATGGCCAGGTCACAAGGACCCTGAGGACTTAAGAGAAGATTGAGGGAAGTGGACCCACTGGACAGCTTTTAGGAGCCAGATGGTAGCCTCTCGTTAAGGCAATCCAGCGTGTTCTTTATAGTGCACAGGGTATTATCCGTACACGGTGGGTTTATTCCGCACACGGTAGCGCGCCAGGCTCGTAATCTGCAGTTCCCAGGTTCGAGTCCCAGCTGGGTCAGCGTTGAGGCTTATCTCCGCAAAACTCCCTGCCCTGCCCACGGTCAGTAGGGGATACCGATGGGCTTGGAAAGGCCACCGTCCGTCGGATGGGACGTGGCCCTGTGTGTGGGAGAGCCATACCCTGTGCACGTTAAAAAACACGCTGCATGACTTTAACGGGAGACTACCATTTGTCTCCCAATAGCTGTCCATTGAGTCCACTTTCCCTAACTTTCTCTATGTCCTTGGGGTCCTTGTGATCTGGCCATTTAACCCATTGTGTACACTCAAGTGTCGATCAGAGGTTAAACAACCCAATGGACGACCTGAACATCTTTCAAGTCAGATCTAAAGACAATTAACTGTTCAGTAAAATTTAAGCCAACTTCAGTCATTAAAGTTTGTTGCGATTATTTGTTTTCCTAATGATTGAAATGAATTTTATTTCGCTATATCCTTTAACTTTATCTTGAACACAAGTGGCGAACTTTACACAATCATCATTGCTGACGCACTTCCTGCACTAGTTTCGCAGCAATAATATAGAAGAAGTTAAAAAAAAAAACCGAAAAACAAAGACAGACGTCAAAAACGAAATTTTATAAACTTGATTAGCGGTCCTATTTAAAGAACGTTATCAACAATTCGGTAATTCAATGTTTGAAACGAAAAGAAAGACGTATTTCTTACGTCAATTGCCGACATTAATCGCCTTGTAGTGTCCATCGAGGCAGTAAAGGTCAAGAGGAGAAACCTAAAATAGCTTAGGATACTATTGATCAATAAATATTAAAAGAAATAAAATATATTTTTCTTCAATCCGGTTTTGTCTGCATCTGTTAGATGTAAACATCACGTAGTTTCAACCAGTGAAACACAGAAAGCCAATCCATTCAAAAACCGTTATCGGTTACACAAACGAAATCAATTTCTTTTGCAAAAGCACGTTTTCCAGTATTCCGTCAAAATTCCACGCCCTGCCCACGGTCAGTAGAGGACACCGATGGGCTTGGAAAGGCCGCCATCCGTCGGATGGGACGTTAAGCGTGTTACGGATGGAACGTTAAACGTGTGAGGGATAGGAGAAACAGTGGGGGGGGGGGGAACCAGAAACAGGTCCAATTCGGAATTGGTACAGTCGCCAGAATCAGCGTGAATTTTCTGAATGCTCATGATGAAAACATGTTCTTCACGGTACAGAATCTCTTCACTTTATGAACACTAGGATGATGACGGCGGCGTTTTATCCCTTTTCTTCCCTGCAGCTTGGAACTGGCACTTTGCAATAGGTCTACTCAGAGGTAAAACAACCCAAACAACAACCCAACTAGTGTTCCGTTGTTCAACCAGGAACTTGTTTAAAGAGCAGCTTATCATTAAGGCAAATTTAAATACAGTGATGTAGTCCTGAAAAATAGCACCGAGGCGCTCTCCGGAACGATATAAAGAAATTATTGTCTGTGTGCTTTTTTTATGAATGTTTAAAGATTTTAACGAAAATACGCGGTTTATTCATCCTTGAAATTAAATTCACCGGGAACTCATTTCTGTCTGTTTATTTATGCCTCCAAAATATCAAAAACACAATAAAATAATAAAGTCCCTGGGAGTCGCCCCGACTCGAGTACAACACTGATAAAATATTTTCTGTTATAAATTATGCTCCAGAAGTTACAATAATTGCAAGTTTTTTTTAAGTCAAAATTTTCCTTTTTCTCCTCCCTTTGAGAATTTTCGGGATAAGGCCCTTGCGCTTTCTCACAGCAGGAATCAACAATCTTTGTCCTTTCCAGTGCCCACATCACTCGTTGTTACCCCCAATGACCATTTTTATCTATATTTGTAATGTATATATTATATCACAAAACTGAAAATATTATCAGAATAATAGCAAATATTAATTCGTATAAAGACTTAACGAAACAGACAGATTAAATATCATTATTCTCCTCGAGAGCGATACCAGGGCCGTATTATCCAATAGGGTTGGTTCTTTTACACCTGAGGAGCACTAATGGACTAAATAGCCAGGTCACAAGGGCCCCAAAGGCTCAGAGAAAAGGTGGGAAAAGGGGTTCCCACTGAATAGCTGTTAGGAGATAGATGGTAGCTTCCCGTCAAGGCCATCCAGCGTGTTCTTTAACATGCACATGCTACGGCCCTCCTGCACACGGAGCCCCGGCTTAACGTCCAATCTGACGGACGCCTACTTTTACAAGCTCATCATGTCCAATAGGCCGTACACAATAAACATTGTGCCTAGGAACTACGAAAAAATTTCTGACCGTGTTTGTTTTTCTTTGTATGATAAAAACTTGAAGAATTATCACTTCTTGAGTAAATAGTGATTAAATCTGCTGTTAAGATCTGGTAAATATCGTTTTGATATCCAAGAAAATTATTCGAGATAATTTTGATCACCCATCTGCCCATCGAAATCGATTCATCCTTAAAAATAATCAATCCGTGAAATGGTCTACGTGGATCTTAATCCCGCTTGGCAGATACTATGAGCCAGTGGTGTTAGAACGGGAGCGTTTTCAGAAATTCCTAAAAGACGGTAAATAATTTCTCGATATGATGACCACGCAGATGTCGAAACTAGTCGGCAACACTAAGGAATTTGCGAATGAAAAACCCAGTTAAGAAGAGCTGCTGCAAACTTTAAAATTGAAGCAATCCTTTTTTTTATCTAATAGTAAAAATAAAAAACTGGTGTGTGCTTTCAAAAAACTGCAGTCTTCGTGCATTTAACAGCAAATAATAAAAGAAAAGGAAACTCCAAATGCACAACCGGACTTTGTGAAACAGCGAAATTATACTACACGGTGAATCAAGAATTAAAAATTGCTGCGATAAACCTTGAAACCTACAACTTCAACATCTGGGAAGAAGTTCTGAACTGGATTTTGGTAATATTCTGAAACAGTGTCTAAAGTTATTTATAACCAGGTATATAGCCAATGCAGATGTTTACTTTCAAACTGTGGGGCGGGGGTGGCTCAGTGGTAGCGCACCAGGCTCGTAATCTGCATTTTCCAGGTTAGAGTCCCAGCTGGATCAGCGTTGAGATTTATCTCTGCAAAACTCCCCACCCTGCCCACGGTCAGTAGGGGACACTGATGGGCTTGGAAAGGCCGCCGTCCATCGGATGGGACGTTAAACCGTCGCCCCATGTGCGGGAGAGCCATACCCTGTGCACGTTAAAGAACACGCTGGATGGTCTTGACGGGAGGCTACCATCTGTCTCCCAACAACTGTTCCAGTGGGTCCCCTCCCCCAACCTTCTCTGAGTCTTCGGGATCCTTCTGACCTGGCCATTTAGTCCATAGTGTGCAAAAAAGTGCCGCTCGGAGGTAAAACAACCCAACCCTTCAAACTGCCCTACTAGTTTAATAATGCATTATCGCTAAACTTGTCTAAAATATTAGGCAAAAAGCTGTGTTTTGCCTAATCAAATAATTTGTTTAAACAATTATTAGTTTTATGGAGTAAAAATAATTTAAATATTCATGAAGGGAGCATTAAGGAAAATAATGCTTGGTAAATAATTCTGTCACAAAAGTCTCTCAATCTTTGCATCAAGATCTAGGTAGTTTTCGATTTACAGAAGGGTTACGTTCCTAAAAGATTGGCGGTAAAACGAATTTCCCTATTGAATCCTATTATATAATGACAGATGCGTTCTTGAAAAAACTTTTTTTCAGATTCAGACCTCATATACATAAACATAGTTTTTAATCCTTTTAAGCACATTTAAATAAATAAATACATTAAAAAAATACCTATTTTCCTATATGCGCCCTAGAAATTAGAAAATAAACCTAAAGCATGTCGATGGTGCAATCAGTCACTGAGTTCGCATTCACTTCAAAGGAAGATAGGGAGCAGGAAATCTTTTTGTGTAAGTAACTCGGATCCCTATCTTCCTTTGAAGTGAATAAGAACTCAGTGACTGATTGCACCATCGACATGCTTTAGGTTTATTTTCTTCTTTTAGGTAGCATGTAGGAAGGTATTTTTTTAATTTATTTTTTTTCTTTGTCACTAAAAACACCTTCAGAAACTTTCATTTGATATACGACTCATAAACATCGAACTCATTTTTCCTCCCTGTTGGAGTCGCATTTGAGGTAGCCCACGACAATGGAGACATCACAAGCTTTAATTTGAAATACAACTCGTTAAGGTCGACTTCGCGAAATTATTCAGCTTATTAGGTACACTACCTTCGTCACATAAATGGTTAATTCCAACACGCAATACGTCACGTGACCACGGTGGGAGGTTAAATCAGGAAGACCAGCTCTTCGAGCTTCAGAGTTGAATTGAGCGTCAGAATGGGCAAAACGAATGGCTTCGAACACGATAGTTGGTGCAAGGTGTGCCTAGCACCAACCATCATGTCATGTCGATAATAACCATCTCCTAAACAACTGTCCTCCTGGATTTTTCACGCACAACCGTTTCAAGGGTTTACAAGAAGGGTGTGAAAAGAAAAAAACTACCAGTGATTGGCGATCCTGTGGAGTAAAGAAGCTTGTGGATAAGAGGGATTAAAGACTGGCGAGAATCATGCAGGTGAACAAATGGGTCACAACCAGCAGAATTAAGCATTGATGTGCAGAAGGTCATCTCCAAAAGTACCACGTATTGGACCTTGTCATGAATAGGCTACAATAGTTGCTGACCATGTCGAGTACCGATGTTGTCCGCAAAAAACAGAAAGTGCGTCTCCAGTGGGTGCAGAAGCATCGACACTGGACCAATGAGGACTGGAAAAAGCAGCCTGGTTGGAAGAATCAAGGTTCCTTTTGCATTGTGCTGATGGATCAGAATTTGGCGCAAGCAACACGACATATGAAATATATGAGGCCATGGAGCAGTTTTGTCTGGTATTAACAGTACAGGCCAGCAGTGGTGGTGGTGTGGGGAATATTTTCCTGTCACATATTAGGCCCCCTGATACCCATTGAAAGACATGATTTCCATGGCATATTTGAACATCACTGCTGACCAAGTTCATCCTTTCATGGCTAATTTATCCTCACTCAGATGGTCACAAGATCTTGATAATATACCTGCACACGAGGCATGTATTGTCACCAAATGGTTCCAGGAACATGTCAATGAGTTTTCCTTGCTTCATTGACCTGCACAGTTCCCAGATCTAAACCCTATTGAGCATCTTTGGGATGAGTTGGTAAGGGCTATTCGCAGGGAGGCTGTGTGGCCATCCAATTTGAAACTGCACAACACAATCATTTCTACATGGTATAACATTCCTGCACAACACATCCAGCATCTAGTAAGTTCCAAGCCCCAACAAATTAGGGCTGTTCAGAGGACCAAAGGAGGCACAACATGCTACTAGGTACATATACTTAATAAACTGGCATCTCAGTGTATATACTTGCACAAAAGCCAATTCATGGATAAACTGAGCTTTAAAAATAAGCAAAAACAGCATGACCCATAGACCCAGATAACTCTAGATCAGCATTTCTCAAAGTGTTCTGTGGAGCCCTGGCCTTTTCTTCAAGAACATTTCAGGGGCTCTGTGAGCAAATATTGAGAAATGCCAACTTATTGAATGGTTATTTATATTTATCTCGATAAACTAGCGTCATAATTGCAATATTCACTTATTACAGGTGTCATTATTTTCAGTGCAATTGTTATTTGTAATATTGCACATTTAATATCTCAGAATCAAACGACACTCGGTTAAATACATTCTTTTTAAATGTGCCGTTGATTTGTTCTAGGGTGCAAAATATTCACAATTATTGGAAAAAGCTTTTAAAATACTCCTTCCTTTTCCAACTACATATCTTTCTGAGAACGGATTTTCTTTATGTGCTTCAAACAAAACAAAATATCGTAACAGATTGAATGCAGAAGCAGACAATAGAATCCAGCTGTCTTCTTTTAAGCCAGACATTAAAGAGCTTCTCAGTAATGTAAAATAATGAACTGTTCTAATTAAAAATGTTTTTTTTTTTGCATTGGAATTTAAAAAAAAATATTATGTTTAATAAGTAATGGTTTTGTTTTTATTACTTCTTTGTCAAGCTATTTATGATTAAAATTAAATGAATAAATAAATATATATTTACAAATTAGCCGTTCCATGGCCGAGTGGTTAGCGCGCTTGGCTACTGATCTAAGGCACCTGGGTTCGAGCCCCAGGTAAGGCATGGATATGTGTGTTGTTTTTCTGCTGAGGTCCTGCCATCCTCTCAGACCTTCTACTATGGCATATAAACTGACAGGCTCCTGTCAGACCTCTGTGGCAAGCAGATGCTTGAGGGGGTATTTATTTTATTTATATATACAAAATTTCTAAAAGTTTTAAATTCTAATATGGTAAACATCGATAGGTAGAACCCACAACGAACAATTTTGCAATGTTTCTAGAAGTGTATTTTTGTTTTCTATGCGTATCATAATAATGAATAAATTATATACATATATAAACACATATATGGAAGTGACGTGGGACAAGTGCTTCGCATAATTTTCCATCAGTAAAAAGTGCTCCCAGGACAAAAAAAAGTTTGCTCTAGATGATTGTCATGCATGAACCATTTGTTTATTAATTTTATTTGTTTTAGAAGTTATTGCTATTCATTAAATTTATAAATAAGCTTTCAAATACTAGATAAAGGAACATTATGTTATCGTAAGACTTTAAGTCTGCTTCAGTATCCAACTCCCCAAACAGTTGATGTGATTCTTCCTCTGTTATGATGGAATTGTCTTTGTAGCATAGGCACCATTTTCTGAATCATTAGCTTTGCTGTTTTCAAAAAATTATTGTTTTTGGAACCATTCATGGCACTGACAATGCAACACTTTTTTAAAATAGTTTTACAATTATTTAAAACAGAATTGGCTGCCATCTTTCACCCATTTTGCAACATGGTTGATTAATAATGTTGCAAAATGGTACTAGTTTATGCTGTTGCTTGTATTTTAGTAAAATATTTCCACATATTTATGTCTGCATAAAGATGAAGATTAGTTAATTAACAAAACTTGAAACAGAGTCATCGGTGATCTATTTTGTATATGCAATAGTTTTATCCATCTGGTACAGTAATGTTCTATATACGTATGTTTGGAGGCAATAAGAAACAGCGAGTGTGAGCGCAGTATCTAACAGTGTTTATTTACAATTACAAGTTAGAATTCAGACAGATGATTTAATTGTAAAGTGAATTTCAACAAGTTAAGAATGGAGACTGATCAAGTGAATTTAAGGTACGTGATACACCGAGTTCCAAAAAGGTGAAAGTGTATCAGCTGAAGATAGCAACATTTATAGTCTTAAGGAACTTTACAATCTTCTAGAAGCGTATAGAAAATTGAACAACAAATGCCCATAACTTAACTCCAATAATAGACTCATTTAGATATATGGGATTAAATTTATGTACGAAACTTTCTAGTTCTTCCAATATGTTTTAGAAAACAATACGTAAATATCACCATTCACAGAAAATGAATCCCAAATGATTTGAATTAATAAGAGTTTATATATCCTATGAAATTAGGAAAATAATAAAATTTTATTTATAACATGAAATATACATATATTACTTATATTAATACTCTAATGCTGATGATTTTTTTAATGCTAGACTGACAATAAGGATGGATTCAGAGCCCTAAATTAAAGTTTATCACTATGAGCAAAACTATTTGATTCTTCTCATGGTCTTTACTGCACTAACTAAATTGACAGGCTTTCCAACAGCTACTGATGAAAATTCTTCAGGCTTTGCCTTTAACAATATTACTAGGTGTTGAAGATTTATGGATGGCTTCAGTTCCAAGTCTTCCAGTACATCACAGAAGTAGCCTGTAAAACATATATACATAAATCTAGACATATGAAATATATTTCAGAAAATATTTACAGTACAACTGAATGCCTTCAAATAATTGTTTAAAGTGAAATGAAATGTGTAAGGTGGGAAGGAATCACATCCCCCTTGTAGACTATCACTACTAGTGCTGGAATTAGGGTCCAAATTTTGGGATGACCATTATTGTTATTTATACAAATACATGTCAAGACAGAGCTGTGTGAAGCATTCACCACAGGCACAATCAAACTTAGGGCATAATTTATATGTATAACCGTCATTTAAATGAAAAGTGGAAAACCCTTACATCTGGGTTTGTACTGATGTTAATTTCTTTGAGTGATCTTTGTGTTCTCATATGGGGAAATGTGTATACACCAGTGGCAAATATTGGCTTGAAAATGAAAAACAATGTATGGATTCCAGATAAGCCCTGCAGGAAAGCATTCCAAATTGTGACACTATGTGGTACAATGACATTTCAATTTTACTATCAGGGTCTGCTATTGATTAAGTTTCTGGACCATGATTACATCATCAACTTGCAAGGATATTGTGAAACTTTAGGCTGTTTAAAGCAGGCAATAAAGTCGAAGCACCCAGGACTATTGAGCAGGAAGGTTGTTTTGTTGTATGGTATTCCCCCCCCCCCCTTTATTGTGTAGTTAACAGTAACATTAAACAGGTATCATTAGGAGTGCCAGGAATACCCTCCCTACAGTCTTGAGCTCTTCACATTTTCAGTCTCATAACAAAGCCATGAAAGGAAATTTGAGTCTGATGAACAGGTGAGTGCATGGTCACAGAATTCTTAAACAACCATGAAAGTCATTCTATGAATATGGTATAATGTTATTATTAGTTATAAAATTAAAGTTATAAGACCTACTACTAACACAATAACAATTCTAAAGAAGTTCCTACTAACTTTAATATGGGGACAAATGTCTCAAAATGCATGGGCAATATCTACAGATATATAAATTCTTTATGCTTTATTTCTGACTTGTCCACTTTTCATCCGAATGACCCTTATATTTATTACGTACAAAAATTAACTATTCAATATGGGCAAAATAACTTGCAATTGGTTAGCCCTGAATAGAAGCATCAACCACAGTGTAAAAAAATTAGAAATTTTATTTTTAGGACAACAGCATTTTTTTTTCACAATGAAATTTAGAAGTTAATAATTTTAATTTGGGTTAAAACATGTTTTCATATAAAAAAAAAAAGTATTACAAAATGCAACAGATATATAACCTCTGTTTACAAAGATCTAGGACTGATTGGATAAAAATTTATATATTTGTGAACTGTTGGTATTTGCTTCTTTTAGTCACCCTCTCATTAACACACAATTAATAGTATCATTGCAGGTTCGTGAAGCTGCTCTGGAAAGTATTTTCTGACACACCTGTGATCAGCTCTACCATGACTATTTAATGGCTTGTATGTCCAAGTAACAACAGACTGTCACTGCTCTTTTGAGTCATAAGAAAAAAAAAAAAACCCAGCAAGTGTTTGAAAAACATTTTCCTGATGTCCACAACTCAGGGTGGTAATGATGAATATCCAAAGTGCAACAATTCATAAAAATGCCTTTCTTTAATAGATTTGATCATATTCAATGTTTCATGATAATGATGAGAGGAATGACCTGAGATCATTTTCAACTGTATCTTTCTTCTGTTATGGAAATGACTATACCACTCAATGTGTGAGAATGTTATAAAGCAATATCACTATAAGCTTGATACAAGAGGTAATGAGTCTTGATGGTACTTTTACCAACTTGAAGAAAATTTAATGTTCATTTGCTGCTTTTCTGCACTTAACTGGTTATGAACAAAGTGATGTGAGGCCTAATTGGGGAAACCTGTCCTGCTAAATGCATGTTTATCCTTATTAAAGTTTATCTGAGGAAGTGAAGATGAGTCTAGCTTGATCTGCTACTAATACTTTAATTGAAGTGTACCCATTTAAAAGAATTCACTTCCAGAACTTTTCAGACAGAAGCTGTATAATAAAGCTTCATATTATAATATTGTGAAATATAATTTTATATATGTTATTTGTGCATTATTTAATGAAACTCAATACAATTATCACGATGATTAAAAATTATTTTTCATTGGAGTAAATAAATTGAATGATATATTTGTAAAAATACATCATTACATCATAGAAATAGGTAATAATGATATATACTTCCTATCAACAATGATAAGTGAATTCTATCATTTTGATAGACTCTCAATCGGTGATTGTAGGCACTGAGACAGAAGTTAGATTCATTGCTGAATATGACATGGTTCCCTTTGTCCAATCATACATTTGGTATGGCACCACTGAAACTTTGCACAATGATGTGCTATGGTGAGTGGCAGTCGTCACAATGGCTGGTGAGAGCACAAACCTGCTTCAGAGAATCTGAAATTCACAGTCAGTATCAACACAGGGATGTTCATAGCTGCCTGTACACCATATTGAATGCCATCTGCTGTGGATTGTAGGTCTGCTATGGTTGGCTGCTGAATGCAGCAATTGAGGATTTCAGATGTCCGCCTACATGTACCAGTCCCACTATGGTGAAGCACATTATCTTCCTCCAACCACTGTTGCCAAATTCAACCGACAATTGTTGCATCCCAATCCGTTTCCACCAAGATGCAATGCAGGAACCAACCAGACATACACAGCCCTATGATGAAGCCTATGGTAAAGGTGTCTGTGTAATGGTAGGATTCCTGATGACGTCACCCAGGCATTTTCATTCCTTACACCTACTTTTGCCATCAAGATCACTCCGATGTAGTGGTCCACACACTCAGGTGAGGATGACCAAACTTAGATATGCTAAGCCATTTTGCCGTTATCTCCCTAACCTGTCACGACTGGTTCGCAACTGCACACATTTACATAACCTAACTGTCAACACATACCCACCTATTTGCATGGTGCTCCGACAAATACTTCCTGGTGTGGCATTTTCTGTCAAGCAGTATATATATATATATCATCCCACTCTCCTACAAAAAAATTAAAACCCCTGCTTTTGCAATGCAGATGATTGATGAAACTATGACAATGATTTGCAATGCTGATAAGCCTGAGGTAGTTTCAGATTTAACTAAATTCCTTATACCTTACAATTTGTTTTTTCCTACAAAACTTGTATGGACTGCTTTCGATTGTTAATACCTCTTTCCCTAAGGTATCAACTCATTACATAGTTAAACTTCACATCTATACTGAAAAGTAATCGTTTTGACATTTTGTTTTATAAAAAAAAGTAAAAATGTATAGCCTTACCTATGTCAATAACCAATTGGTTTGCAGCATGAGGTGTTGCATATGGTATTTTTAGCATACATTCTATGTAAGTTTCAGTTATGGCTTCAGCAACACATTCCAGTAAATAATCGGCAACATTACTTATTGGATCTATAAAAATTATAAGTTATTATGAACTTCTAAAAAATATACACAATGAAGGTTCTAAAATACTAAAATTACTTTTTACGTGAATTACAATGAATATAAAGAATGCAGTTTTCTAAAATTCCTAAAATTATTTTTATATGAATTAAAATGAATATGCAGAATACAGGTGATGCAACATCAGTGTTTTTTGAAATTTCCCTCTTCCAGACAATAAGAAAAAATGTTTCTAAATCCATCTCTTAAATATATGGCAAACTTCATAGGAGAACAAACCATACTAATGGCATAGTATAGGGGTCTCAAACTCACTATATAGGGACTAAATCAGTTACTTCTTACTATGTGATAAGGCTGCATTTTCATTTTAAGCAATCAATGATAGACCATGTTTTAAGCAATAATAAAAACATAATTATTTCTATTGTTGTTTCATATTTAAATATTGTATACTTTTAATACCAAAACATAAAACTAAATTTTGTTTATATGGTTTCATCTTCAGCTGAATGCAACCATATTTCCATATTAATGCAAAACAATCTCAGTCAAGCCAACCTAGTAAGCTACAGTTCACTACCATGATTAAAATAGAACATATTACTTTGCAGGCTGCACAAAATGACTTCAAAGGCTGCATGTTTGAGACCCTTGACATATTGTTTAAATATAATAAAATGAATTAAGTATAATAAAAATAAGTATAATAAAATGAATTAAATATAATAATTGTTTAAATATAATATGAGTTTAGAATGAAAATCTTAAAGCAGTAGAGTCTGAAACTTGTGAAAAATAATATATAAAAGGCAAAAAAATGTCAGCATTCCTTTAGTGACTAAAATAAAAATACTTAAAAAGATGATGTAAATTTTTTTCATGTCATCAAATCATCAATAAGCAGTAAATTTTAATGCTTCAAATTTATTATTAATATCTACTTTTGTGTACAGATATGCATATTACACACCTTAATACTTACCTTGCTCTGTTATAAATGACAACTTAATATGGGTCAATGCTGTGTATAAAGCAGGGTTATCTTGAAGGACAAATGGCTCTATATGTTGAGGAATGGTCATTAAATACTGACCCACCTGTTAAATACCCAAAAACATCAAGCTTAAAATATGAACATATTTAAAAAACAGAAATGTTGCAATGCTGATAATAAGCAATTAACTCACATTAAAAAAGCAAAATGAGAAAAGTACCTAGTAAATGACAAAAAACGCAATGATTTGAAAAAGTCTGACTTCTATTGGCATGTTTTATATGGCACCTGCAAAGATGATATATACATACTAACCATACATTTCACAGATCAAGTAAATTCGTATTTTTATCTTCTATAATAAATATACCATATGATTCAAAGGTTGAGATGAATTTACTGAAATAGGTGGAAATTTGAACTCAAACATATTTTAATATGTAGAATATAAAAGGTCAATGGTTGCTTATGAAAAATAGTGAAGCTGACACACTGATGCTAATTTATACAAATGAGCAGCCATAACCGCAGCTGCAGAGGAGATGTAACATGTTACATAATGCTTGATGAAGTGCATTATAATAATATTTTCAAGATATTTACATGCAATTATTTACTGGATCACAGCTTCATCAATGAGGAAAATCAAAAACTTGACAATCAGCCAAAATATTGCTGCCTTCTTTGGCAACAAAAGTCTTATAACAACACATACATTGCATCCACAGCTGTAAATCCAGAGACATCAACTTGCAAACTGACATAGGAGTGTAACATCAATTAAACTTTGCTGCATCACATTCTGAAGACACAGGTTTCATTCGTATTAACTCTGATTTGTCCAGGAACTCCATCTAGATGATTATGACTGCAGAAATGGAATTCTGTGAATGAGCACTGGCTTAGCAGAACATTGGACAACAGATCATCTTTTCTAATAAAGAAATTTTTAGTATCAGGCCAGGTGAACCATCACATCTTCAAGTACTGATCTGATAGGAACCCACACTAAATACAGGAATAGTTTGCGATGGATACTGGAACCCATGTGACATGGGTCTCAAGAATTGTTGGATTTGAAGGCCAAATCCTTGGATAGTGGGAAGCAGGATGATGTTAGCAAGTAATCTGCAGAAAACTTGACATTTCTCCATCAATGGTGAACATAGTGATGGTTCAATTCACAAGTAGCCAAGGATAACCAATGCAGCACATAATGATCTTCCAATTGGATATAGAACATACATGTTGTGATCAGGAGTCAAAAGCAAAATTCGAGTGTAAATCAAAATAATTAAATGGTATCTCCCAGAATGAGCTATTACTTCAGAGTAGTGAGATGAAAGTTTCTATTAATACCATGAAATATCACTGTGGAAGCAATGGGCACAGGAAATAACAGACAACTTTCTGTTGGAATACTGCCTTCTACCTTTCTGTGTCAACTCATATTAGTTTCACACAGTGGATGTAATGTCTAGCACAAGAGTTTTCTCTGAAGAATATGCAAGACATAATCAAGCATGATGGAATTTATATCATTGTTTGGGTTGCTATTTGGACAGTCATTATTGCGTCTACATTAGAAGAATTTAGACTGACACAGAGCAAGTTGAACTGCTGGCATTTTTTACCAGGGACTAGCTATCTGTATGTGTATCTATTGTGTTTATAGAAGATGGCATTTCCCAACATAAACGACCCATGTAACACTAAGGTAACATGATAACAAAGGCTCACTTATCTTCCCTAGCCAGGGCAATCACCTCGTACTAACCCTATTACACATATGCAATTCATCACTGATTGTGATATGATCAAATATCCATACAAACCCACTTCCAGGACTATCCTAATAACAATTCTGCAGAAGAAATTTTAGTCCTTTTGGTCTGTATGCAAATTTTTCTACAATCTCTAGAGATCCTTAAAACTTCTAGCAACAATCCCTATTCCGTTTACCTCATATGTTGCACATCACCAGTATCTAGAGTTACCAAACTTACATGATGAAAATTACAAGTACTTTACACTTGGAAGAACTGAAAATTCAGAGCAATTATGAGTACTTACAGGAACAAATGTAGCCCAGTATTTGATGAATTTATGCCATATGTTGATTATTAAACAATGCATGATGCCTGTATATTGATTATTGGTTAATAATTATTAGCAACTAAATTAAATTTTGATAATATCAAAAAGTATGCACCATAGACTTTGGTCATGGCTGCCACATGCATCTGCTTCTTGTGCTGCTTGCTGAAAGCAGTCACTTTTGGTGGTCCAAGGACTTTCTCAAAGAAGCAAGGGAGATCAGGGCACAATGACATTTGTTGCTTTTCCCACTGTATTATGTATTAATTTATACAATACATTGATTAAACAATTATTAATCAATTAATGATGCATATTCATCAGTTATTAATTATTAGCAATATGTTAAATTTCCATAATATCAAAAAATATGCATGTTGCAGACTTTGGTCATGGCTGCCTCAAGCCATCATTTCCTGTGTTGCATACCAAGAGCTGACAGCTGTTGTCTTGCAAGCCTTGATTTGTTACAGGCTGAGTCAGAACTGGCCTCATATATTCATTCAAATGACTGGAGCTGAGTGATGTTCACTTTACAAAACTAATTAAACTTTATATCTAATAATAAGGAAATTAAAATCTGTTTACATTTTTCCAATGCAGAAATATAAATATAGGCCACTTAAAATAATGTATTTATTTACGATTATGCAGCATTATTGCAGTAATAAAACATCCCTTTATGAAGTGTGTATCTTTCTTCTTCTGTTTAAACATGTCATAACAACATAAGAGAATACATAGAACATAATCAAATGATATGGTACACAGTTGAACCACAAAATGCCTATACATTTGAATTCAGAAAACATCAATTTGGACATATCTTCTCCAGTTGTACCATCCTTCATGCACATGGTAATAGTAAAAACTCTGCCCTTCACTTTTTTTTTGCTTTTCAACAAACTAATATGTGGTTAGCACGCTTGGCTACTGATCTAAGGGACCTGGGTTCGAGCCCCGGATTTAGGCATGGATGTGTGTGTCGTTTTTCTGCTGAGGTCCTGCCATCCTCTCAGATCTCCTACTGTGGCAAATAAACTGACAGGCTCCTGTCAGACCTCTGTGGCAAGCAGCTGCTTGAGGGGGTATTTATTTATTATATTTATGCTCCCAAAATATGTATAAAAACAAATGAAATCAAATTTCTACATACATTCATCCACATGGCTTATGTTATCACAATAAATGTTGGAATTAGCCACATGCATTATTCAGGTAAAGTTGAACTCTGTGGAGCATAATTTTGGAGATTCTGTGAAGACTGTTCTCACTAAGTGCAATTACTTCATACCAGATGTTTTGCTCCAATTCAGAAATATTTTGGAGCAAATTCCTGTAAACTCTATCCCTTTAGAAATCCCCACAGGAAGAAGTCTGAGGGAGTTAAATATGGGACCTGGGTTTCCACAGATCCTTTGAATTGATGCTGTTTCAACAGAGGACTCTGTCACATTGCATGATATGTTGCTGAATCCTTCTGAAAATGGCCCCAATGTAAGATATTATTCTGCTGACCAAGGAATTCTTTAAACAACTGCACATATTGTTCAGAATTTAAAGCATCACAAAGGAAAAGGCTGATAATTCATGTGGCTTACATTCAGAACCAGACACCAACCTTCTGTCAATGCAAAGACATTTTATGCAGTTCATGGGGATTCTTGGCTGCCAACACATCATTTCTATGAATTTACATAACTACTCAGAAGAAATCAGGCTTAATCAGTAAATCAAATGTATTCCAGGACACCAGGATTAGAAGCCACAAATTGTAGAAACTATTCATAGAAGTGCACTCTTAACCATGACCAGAGGTTTCAATGCATGGACAGCTGTTAAGTGATACCATTGTAGGTCAATGTTTTGCTGCTTTATGATAAGTCAAAAGTGTAATCTATTTGTGCAGATAATCTGCACAATGATATGTAAGGCAAAATCAAAAATGACTATCAATTACTTTTCCACTGTTTCTGGAGATACTATTGGAAGCTCCCCATCACAGATATTCAGACAGTACTAGTTTTCTTGAATTTATAGCATAAATGTTTGATGGTTTCCTACCTCTAATCTTCTGCAGATATGTTTTTCGACATTCCTTCAATCATTTTGCCTACCAATAGGTTTTCTGTAAAAACATGTACCCTTTGTTGAATGCTGCATAATCGTAACCTAGGTGAAACCATCTATATTGAACAAAACCAAAGCTAAAATGACACTATAACAAAAGAGCTGGTGGTATAGTAGGGCATCACCTGCATGACCATGTGTAGTTTCACATGGGCAGAAACATACTGAATCATTATTCATCTGAAAAAAAAAAAATCCATTGACATGGCAGGACTTAAACCTGCAACTCTCTAGAAATAAGTTGTCTCTCTTGAAGTATAGATGGTACAAGGTCCACCACATCTCAGTGAAAGATTTATGTCATATCCTGGAATTATTTGTCATCTGATGCGTGATTTAACTGGTTAGAGTGCTCTTGCACATATCTAGAGAGTTGCAGCTTCAAGTCCCACCATGTCAGCGATAATTTTTTTCAAATGAATAATTCTTGAATTCTACAGGGTGATTCAAAACTTATCGTTCAAATTTCGTGGGGAGGTAGGGAATACGTCAGGAAACCAATTACACATAGGAAAGTATGTCCGCAAACGTCATCTACATGAACAAAATGGACAAGTAAAGTGAACACAAGGAAACAGTACAGTTAAGTGGTAACGAATGTGACTTTTATTCCAACAAGGTAAAGTACAGGTTCACAGTAGGTGCTCAAAATTGCGACCATTTACACGGACACAGGATTCACAGCGCCGTTGCATTGACCGCCGAACATTTTCAAAAACGCCTGGCATATCACGGACAATGCCTGTAGTGGCCACTATTCATGCAACAAGGTCCATTTCACTGTCGACAGGGGTCTCGTACACATGGTATTTCATGGCCCCCCACAAAAAGAAATCCATGGGCAATAAATCAGGTGACCTGGGTGGCCAAGCGATCGGTCCACCTCTACCGATCCATCGAGCTCCGAATGTTCGGTTCAAGTAATCACGCGCAACAATTGTGCTATGGGCTGGAGCCCTGCCATGATGATACCACATATCTCGGTGAATATGCACAGGAACAGCGCCCAGAAAAGTTGGTAACACTGTCTCGAGAAATATTAGGTATTTCCGGCCATCCAATCGGGGCGGTAGCAAATAAGGTCCCAACAAACAGTCACCAATGATTCCAGCCCACACATTTATGGCAAAATGATGTTGCGCAGCGTGACTTCTCGTACCATGCGGGTTGTCGTAAGCCCACACATGTGAATTGTGTGTATTGAACACACCTTCACGACTGAATGAAGCTTCATCTGTAAAAAGGACAGAAGCTGGAAAACTGGGGTCCACTGCACCTTTCTGCATGAACCATTGTGCAAATTCCACACGCTTCGGATAATCGTCAGGATGCAGTAACTGCACCCTTTGCAGATGGTAAGGATGCACACGTTCCTCGTGCAGTATCCACCACACTGCTGACTGAGAGACCCCAAGCTGCTGAGCAATAGCTCATGTGCTGGTATTCGGATTATCTTCGATGGACTGTAGGACTTGTTCTGTGACGTTGACAGTCCGCGTCAGTCGTCTTCTCCCCATATCCTGCATGTTGCTGTGCAGTGAACCACGTTCGTGCAGATTGCGATGCACACGTGCAAACATTTGATGCTGCGGTATTCTTCTGTTGGGGTATCGGTCTTCGTAAACTTGCCTAGCTCGGCAGCCGCTTTCGCCAGCTGCCCCATATGCGAGATGCATATCCGCTAGCTCTTGATGCATAAAACGATTCATCTTATCACTAGTAAGTCAGCTCGTACACTGATGACAGCGGGAGTGGTCGGGTGAGCTGTACACTGGTTGGGTACACACAGCGCCCTCTACATACGCATGCGTACATTTGCGGACATACTTTCCTATGTGAAATTGGTTTCCTGACGTATTCCCTACCTCCCTACGAAATTTGAACGATAAGTTTTGAATCACCCTGTATATCTACAGGTAATCTGCATATTTACTATGGATGGATTTTTCATAATAACACTTAAACATGAGTGACCTCCTCATTAACATTTAAATCATTAGCAACAATTAGAAATAAGTTGCCTCTCCTGAAGTATATAGATGATGCAAGGACCTATAACTCACTGAATTTGTGTGCAAGCCACAAATATAGGTGTATCAATATAAGATTTTTTGGTGTAAACAATTTTTTTCAGATAACTAATTGTTGAATTCTATATCTACAGGTAATCTGCATATTTACTATGGATGGATTTTTCATAATAACCCTTAACCATGAGTGACCTCCTCATTAACATTTAAATCATTAGCAACAATTGGAAATAAGTTGCCTCTCCTGAAGTATATAGATGATGCAAGGTCTGCCACATCTCAGTGAGTTATAGGTCATATCCTGGAATTATTTGTCATCTGATGCATGGTTTAACTGGTTAGAAAACTCTGGAATGTATCTAGAGAGTTGCAGGTTTGAGTCCCACCATGCCAGCAATATTTGTTTTCAGATGAATAATTGTTGAATTCTATATCTACAGCTAATCTGTGTATTTACTATGTATGGATACTGAATCATTATTTCATTTGTTTCGATACACATTTTGCATTGATATACCTATATTTGTGGATTGCACAACAAAAACAACACCCAGTATGTTACTACCAGAGGATATAATTTCATAAGAATCATTAGTGCAGTTGGTTGCAATAGAAAACGGGGAAATCTTTATAATATAGGATTGCTGCAAAAGTAATGGGAAAACACAAGACAAGCAAGAATAATAATTCCCATTTTAACCAATGTGTTATTTAATCAAAAACAAAATTACAATTAGTAGATATTACCATGTTTCAATGATCTCCAAGTTTGCATATGCCATTCCTGTAGAACTCCTGGCAACAAAGTCTGCAATGTGCTCATTCCTGTAGAACATGGCAACAAAGTCTGCAATGTGCTCTTTCAGTTCGTCATTCCAAAACTTCCTTCCACAAATGATATTGTTCAGGGATCAGAATAAATAGAAATATGAGGGAGTCAGGTCTAGCAAAACTAATCATTATTTCCCATCTCAATTGCTGCAGCTTCTGCTGTGTCCGTAATGCAATGTGTGACCTTGTGACATATCATCCTGGTGGAACACACCTTTTTTGTTTACCAATGCTGGGCATTTGGCCTTCAGTGCTGCACTCAAGTGGTCTAGTTGCACCACTAGACATTCAAGTTGATGGTTTGGAATGGGTTTAAAAGGTCATAATAAATGATACCCCTACAATTTCACCCAACAGAGCATTGCCTTATGAGAAGGAAGTTCTGGTTTTACCATAGCCTGGGACAGTTTTCTCTTGCTTGAAACCATGATCTTTTACAGACAGCATTATCATAAATGATTCACTTTTTATCCCCTGTAATCATTCTCTCATGAAAACCATTGATCTTTTGCTGAGCAGGCAATGAAGCACATGCAGCATAGCAAAATTTGTTCTGTTGTGATGACTGATATGGGATCCAGGTATCCAGTTTTGACAAAAAACAACAACATTTTTTGCAGATGTCGAAAGACAGACCTGGATGTCCGATATAGATTTTCATTCAGCAGTGTCTTTACACTGTCATCGTTCAACCCCACTGGCTGACCACTTTGAGGCTCATTTCCAAGCTGAAAATCACCTGACTGGAACTTCTCATACTTAAATCATATTACTTCCTTAACTTTCCAAATTCCTCTGTTGGGGAACAGTTGTACATAGAAATCCTGCAAGTTGCTAATATGCAAAATATTATTGCACTGACTCTGATATTGGAAATGAGCCTAATTTGTTTTCATCGCTTTTATGTATGATTTATGTCAAAATTGAATTGCATGCTACAATTGCTTGCAGTAGGTCTTTTCAATGTAGGCTTATTAACTTTGTTAGTAAACTTAACATTTTTCTGATTTGAATAGTGGTAAAAAATAAATCTGTGATTAGGCAAATGGGTTATATTAATTATCCTAAAGGCATTACAACTCAAGATTTTTTTGTATTGTTTCACAATGGTCATAGAAAGTATAGGCACTTCTGTAGAAGATGAGCTTTACAATATAAAATCAGTAACTCTACCTGATTTTTGTGAATATGAGAATCACAATTTAAATGAATTCCCAAATGTATCTGTAATTCACTTTAATATCAGAAGTTTGAGGCAAAACTTTAATGAATTAATTGTGCTAATGGGGCAGATGGATTACAGATTTAATGTGATATTGTTGTCTGAAATATGGGTGCAAATTGAAGAGGTTGTATTATATAATATAGAAGTATACATAAGTTATTATCAGTGTAGAGAATCTAACCAATCAGGAGGAGTATTAATACATATTAAATTAGGAACATATTCTTTTACCCAGCTAAGTTTTCATATGTTAAATGCAGAGGTATCTCCATATAGATAACATTAATTTGTCTATTATTCTAATGTATAGGTCTCATGAGCACACAATAAATTTTTTTTAATGATGAAATGCAGCAGATACTTCATTCATTGAGAATAAATAATATTCTTTTTATTGGAGATACAAATATAGATGTTTTAAAAAAATCTAGAGAAGTAAATGATTATTTATATATAATGAGCGAAAATGGTTTCTAGTGTGTTAGGTCACCTACTAGAGTAAGTAAATACAGTGCAAGTTGCTTAGATCATGTTTCTATAAAATCTAATAGGGGTTTGGGAGCTGAAGTGTACATTATTGAATCCTCATTTACTGATCATTATCCACTTATTATACATTTGAATCAAATTAGTCTGAATCCAGTGGGGAAAGGACCAGGAATAACAACTATAGAAACTAAGGATTTTTTTAATTATTATAAATTTGAAAAACATGCGAAAAATTTAGATTTTAGTGATGTGTATAACAATTGCTCAGACATGAATGTTGCATATGATACTTGGTACAAAATGTTTTTTGTATAGAAAAATATTTATGTAAAATAAAGAAAAAAAAGAAAGAAAAATTGGGTTACAAGTAACATAATTACATTAATTAATAAAAAAGAAAAATTATATCAAAAATATAAAAGATATCCAGGGATTATATCCTTTGAATCAGAATATAAAACATTTTGTACATATTTAAAGGCAGAATTAAGGAGAGCTAAAAATAATTATTATACGTATGGTTTTCAAAGCTGTGTAAAAAATAATAAGAAACAATGGAATTTATGTCAATGATATATTAGGGACAAAAGTAAAAAAAATATTGTACCTTCTTACGAGAACACAACTGAATTGGTTGATGACATAAATAGAAATTTTATTCATGTCATCAACTCAGTCATATCTGAACCCTGAATTGATAATCAGTATAGATTAAGTTATTCACGTGATATAAATTGTATATCACAATCTCTTTATATGGAAAATACAGATGATGCAGAAATTGGTAAAGAACTTGCAGCAATGAGTAAAAATAAAGCCTCTGGGTGTAAGATATTCAGTGTCAATGTTGCAAATTATTGCTAAATATAATTTACATGTTTTTACTTATTTAATTACTTTATCACTACAACAAGGAAAATTTATTGAAAATTGAAATATGATTTAATTTCCCCAATTTACAAATCGGGTGATAAACAATTGTTGAATAATTATAGACCGATCACATTGTTGTTGGTGTTTTTTAAATTAATTGAAAAAATTGTTAAAAAAAGACTTGCGAGTTTTTTTAAATCAACATAGCTTTTTTTCCCCAAGAACCAGTTTGGTTTTAGGGAGGGGAAAAACACTGAACAATGTATTCTGAAACTAAACATTGATTCTAAACAAAAGCATTGATGAGGGCAAAAAACATTGACATTGTTTCTGGATCTACAGAAAACTTTTGATACAGTGGTTCAGGAAATATTGTTAAAAAAAAACTCTTTGCCAGCAGTATAAGAGGAGATATTTATAATTGGTTTAAAAGCTACCATTTAATAAGAAGTCAGGTGGTAAAAGTGAATATGGAAATAAGTTCGCTTAGGGAAATCAAAAAAGGTGTACCTCAAGGCTCTGTATTGGGTCCCATCTTGTTCCTTATTTAGATTGACTTAGGAGTTTTACATTTAAGAGGCTCATTAACATGTTATGCCGATGATATTGCAATAGTTTACACAGCAGATACTATTTTAGAAATGGAAACAAATGTAGAAAATGATCTTTTAAAAATACATAGGTGGCTAGTTTTGAATAAATTAAATTTGAATATTACTAAAAGTATATATATATTTTTTTATTCTGTATTGCTTAAAACAGATACTCTAATAGAAATCATATATCATGATGTTAATTGCCTTCTTAATCACAATTGTATATGCCCTAAATTAGAAAGAGTATACAATTACAATTGTTTAGGGGTTGAATTGAATTCTTCTTTAAAATGAAGGACTCACACAAATAAGATAACAAAGTGGTTAAGGTACATATTGTTTAAATTTTATCGTATTCAAAAAATAGCAGATCAGAAATTTTTAACTGTACTATATTATGCCTGGGTTTACTCTAATACATGACATGGTTTGTGTAGTTGGGGAGGTGATTATAATATTAATTTAAATAATTTATTTATAGTAAAAAAAATATTTAAGTTAGCATTCAATGTTAATTTTTCTACTTTAGACCCATCTCTTTTATTTCATTTTCATCATATTAGAAATATTTATATATACAAAATTCTGTTATTTTTATATCAAAATAAGCAATGGGTAGAGAGTAAACGTAATGAATACAATTTACAAGTGAAAGGAATAATGTTTGAAATACCATTGGCAAACAAGAATATTCTCCAGAGGTACTTCACTTATTTGGCACCAAAATTTTACAATTCTTTACCACTAGATATGAGAGATGAAAACAATTTGACTGTCTTCAAAAAAAAAAAAAATTACATATACACATATATTAACTTTCTAAATCCTACTTTATGGTCAATCATTTAAATCTTTGATTTATAATTAATGAATACCCTTTATTTTATTATTGATGTATCAAGTTAAAAGAATTGATTTTTTTTCCATTATTGGTTGCCTAGAGTTTTAATATGATGTTGGTAATTAAAACGGAACCTGGATGGGCAGTTTAGCCTCTTGGTTTCATCATGTAATAATTAAAATATGTGTGTGGTTTTTATTTTTCTTGTTCTATTTTTGTTGGTTTTGTGTATTTCTGTTTCCACCATTGTTACATGTATGAAATTTTGTGATATATATATGCATGAATTATGAGTGGAAATAAATTCTACTAACTACAGGTAACAGGTGATTTTAGAGATGACTTTGTCCCCATAAGCTTTGTGCATTTTATTCAAACACTCTTGGACACTGACACCATTTCTGAATTCGTACAGCATGATGGAATGAATAAACACATCTTGTGTTGCCATTGTGAAATGCCTATTGCCACTTGTAGACTAAATTAGGTACAGAACATCATTACATACTGGAGCTATGCATATGCTGCATTTTATGCTTTTTACAAGACGGTTACACATTTCCTGACAATGGTACACATGCAGTTCATGTTTTTTCCCATTACTTTTGCATCAACCCAATATTTATAACTTTTATGTGAAACTGGTAGCAAATTCTTGAGAAATAAGATTTGTTTTGTTCTTACCACAGGCGTATTTCCTTATCTTCAGGATAATTCGCAAACATCACAGCAAATACACATCTTTCTGGAATTACTGGCAATTCCTAATGGAATATTGTTTCTCCAGCAAAAAAATTTAAACAAGATATCTGCATTATTTTGATTATCATTTTTAAAAATTGGTCTTAAGCAGAATCCTGTGAAATATGCTTTAATAAAATATGTTTCACCATAATGCTAGGGAGAAGAAAGTTTATCAAAAGGTCAGAGCAGCAACCTAAAAATGCCTCAACAGCAAGAGAAAAGTTTCAATCCTTTATTTTCCCTACCTTATGTAAATGTGGAATGTGAAATTTTTAACCTTAAAATGATGTAACCTATAAAACTTCATAACATACAGATAAGTCGACCTAGATAGCAGTAGACATGCAAGAGTCTTATTCTCACTACAATAACAAAACATGATACAGAGCTTAGGGACAGAGCTTAGGGACACTCCTTAATCTGTGAGTAACCTCCCTCATTCAAAGATATATGAGAGCTTTGCATATCTAATTTGCAATTAGTTGTCCAGAGCAGGGAGAAAGGGAGCAGGTTAAAGTTTATACACTCATTTAGATACAATCAACTCTAAAAGAATTTAAGGTGGCCATTGCCTGGTATTCTGCTTGACAATTGGCCAGCTCATGTCCTATAGACCTGAGTTTCCCAACCATTTTGAATCCATGAACTGACATACACTTTTAAGATGTTTAATTGTTGTGGCACATCAGAAAAATTTCCTTAGCTAGTTTTTTTAAGAACAATAACTTATTTTATTAGTTAATATAATAGGTTCTTATTTTATTACAATTAATTTTTTTTTTGCATTTCATATTCACCTGAAAGGCTGATCAGCTAAAACATATATCGATAACTCAATGATATAAAAGATTAAAAAGCATTTTTAATTTATGCATTTGTTTTCCAAATTTCAATAAGCTTAACTCTGATGTATTCTCAGCCAAATCACAGTGCCCTCACTCCATCACACACACATATATATATTCTTATCAAAGGGCTTTTATGTTGTCTCAGTAAAATAAATAAAAGGAAATTTCTAGTTTACACTTCCTAGATATAGGGTGATGAAAATTTAACATATATATTTTGTGGCACACATGAAGCTCTTTCATGACACACTAGTTGGAAAGCACTACTATAGATTTTCTCTGACCTGCAGGGATTATTATAAGTGAGCCCACAATTAGGAAGTGGGGAGAGAGCAAAGAAACTAAATATGGAAATAACTATTTCCTTTTATTACTATGTCTTTTTGAAAAAAAGAGAAAATACTGTAAAATTTTTGAGCACATTTTCTTAAAAAAAAAGAGGCAGACTGGAAAATTCAGTTTTTAATATCACTTTGAATTTTTTTAATTTTTAGCCACAATTTGGATAAAAGCTGGAAAAAAATCATAGAACTTGGCATCTCTCTGTTATGCAACTCCTGAGATAATTTAACTGAGAAACTTGCTTAAGGGTGCAACCATTCAAAAGAACTGTAGCCCCCATCTGCCTAAACAATTTTCAGCCCTTTTCCTCTCTGATTATTTCCAAATTATTTAAAACCCTTAAATTATCATCTCATAAACAGCTCTAATGAGAGTTCATCTCATCAACATTATTTGCCAAAATGACCAAATCATCAGCATAATCTAAATCAGGAATTTTTAAATCTCTAGACTATTTAAGGCATTAATCTCCCCCTTTCAATGAATTATGCATAACATGATCAATAGCCAAATTTAAAAGAAAAGGGGATAAAATGCACCCTTACTGAACTCCAGTAGCACTGCTAAACCAATCACTAGTAGTCTTACCAACTCTCACACATAATTTAGTGTTATTACAGAGAACTATCATTATGGTATCAAGTTGTTAGTACAATCTCGCAATCATCCACAAATTATGATGATCAATAGAATCAAAAGCATTTTTGAAACCTACAAACTAGTAACCACAGGTTTTTGAAACTACACTTCTCAAGAATCTACCTAAGCACAAATATTTCATCTATGCATCTCCTACCAATTCCAAACTCACACTGTTCATCAAGCAAATTTTTAATTCCATTAAGCACAATAATATAAACAAATTTACCTGGAACAGAGAATAGACTTGATAATTATTACAAAAACTGCAAAAACTTTATTTGGAAACAGGGATAATAATAGCTGTAGTAAAATTCTCAGAAACAAAACCATTATAAAAAATATGTAAAATTTCAGTTGCCATGTGACAAATAAACATTTTCAGCTCTAAGTATTTCAGTAATAATTTCACCTACCCCTGGTGACTTGCATAGTTTTAATTTTAAGGTGGCCAAAGTAATTTCAGGTTGTGATAAGGTGTACATTAAGTTCAGAAATGTATCTATCCTCATTAAAAACAATGGGAGTAGAACTAACACATTGTTTAGAACATCTTTGAAATTATCAGCTCGCCATGCCATGACATAATCCTTCCCTTCAATAATCTTACCATGTTTATCCTTCAATCCCTGTAGGTTTTTAATGAACATTAATCTTGGAAGAAAAAAAGAAAAAAAGCTTCACTCCATTTTCAAATATTTAAAGGTATTTACATAATAAGGGGTATTTAATGAATGTAACAATCATATATAATATATGGTGTAATACAAGCTGTATTTCATTTATGAACATACCAATATTTTTTACATACTTAGGTAGAATATATATACGATACATACTTGTATAACTTTTTTTTATAAAGTATCAAAATTAAAATAGAGCTCTGAAAGCTCATTATGCATTTTTACTCACTTGTGTGATATACTCTAAAGGTGATATACTGAATGTTGGAAGATCAGATAACACAGCTCCTGTATTTTCTTCACTCCAAACCTGCCATAAAATAGTACGTTTCATTTAAATTTCTAAGTCATTTTTACCAATGTTGAAATTTAAATATGATTTATTTTTAATTTTACAGTGAAAAAACTTTAATGAATACTTTAAATTACTCTTCCTTAAATTCTTCACAAATTATCTGTTTTTATCCTTAAATATATCCTCTTAATATGTCACCATATTTACAAATAACTCATATTTTCAAATAAGTATATAAATATAATATTTTCAAATAAGTATTTCAAATAATTATAAGTAATGAAATTATATTGCTAAAATATGAACATTGCACTCTATAGCAATCAAATACTGAGTAGTTATACACTTGAATCTCTCACATAAACACCAAACAGTATAAAATGAACTACAGCAATAGTGATTCAACATTTTGTTACTAATACTATTATATAAACTATGGCTCATGGTATATTATCTGGTTCAAAAAGAGCTTATTTTTAATCATTCTGTAAAATCCATTAGTTCTTGTTAAAACAACTATAAATATTACAAACTATATCTTTACAATATGTTAATGCATATATTCTTGTTTATTTATTTTTGAGGTTTTTGTCCCGTTTTTCAATGGGGTAATATTATCAATGAATGTTTGTTCTACAATAAGACAAATTCCTCAACACAATAGTTTGTAACTATAATAAGACTATTTTCAAAATGTGATTTGTAATGAAATTGAATTTTCTGAATTTGTCTGTGATTTGAAGCAATTGACTATCTATGATCCCTCTTATCTGAAATCATTTACCATAATTAAACCACATATTGAAAATATATGGATATATCAAAATGGAGATGTGTGGAGAAAGAATATATGCAAAATGGTTGCACTTTTATCACTTCTAAGTGTTTGAGGAAAATGTTTAAGGAAAAAAAATTGATCAGTGCTGTAAAAATTTCTTATTTACTGTAAAAAAACAAAAAAAAAAAAATTATTGATATAAAGGATTAAATAATTTTCCTAAGTCCAAAAATGTATTTAAATGAATTAATTACAATTTGGAAAAAAGGATATTAATTAATGAATAACAAAATAAATATATCAGCTATATAATCTGATTATATACTCATATTTACATTTTAAAACTAATGAAGTAAATTTTGATGTCAATAATTCACTTCTAATGACTCAGATAACTTATGCAAAAATGAAAGTTAAACTATTTTAAGATTTAATATCAGCAATTTTACACAATATATATATATTTACATAAGTAAGTACACTTTAAGAAGTGCAATTGTTATTCTTCAACAGTTTAGTGTAACTTTTACAGAATGGTTACTATGAATGAAATTAGAATTAAACCTCACAAAATCTTATTCATTATAAATTTTAATTTTCACCTTCATATGGGGCAATTTTTGTAGATGGGTTTGAATCTGTTCTAAAACTAAGTCAAACATAACTCTTCCTATTTCTCCACAGAGCTTTCTATAAATGTAAGTAACATCTTCCAGCGGATGTGGATTTGCTTCTGGAACAAAAAATGCAAATAAGCTACTTTAATCAATGCATAAAACTTGAACATACACATCATGGAAAAAGTTGCTTTTTAAAATTTCATGCATACCTACTCAACTGATCTAGTATCTGGCTTTACTGACATATATTTAAAAATTTAAAGCTCTGTCCAACAAAATCACAATGTGTTTTGATTTATTAATCATATTCACAGTTCATCAGATCACCACCATTATACTGCATTTAAGTCATATGATGACAAGTGTATACAGGAAAAATTGTCTTCAGCTGGGTGGGATCTAAACCCTGATATCTTGTCAACCACTGATCAATCATCTACTATTATTGATGTTATACCTTGCACTACAGATTTAGTCTCAATAATCTGTCTTTGACTGAATTTAGAGACTCTATCCTTCACAACCATCCAAGAAGAAAGTGAACAAGACTCAAGGAGCAACCTGACTGGCTTTTTTTGAACAAATCTCAATTCATATTCAATGCTTGGTAAATACTTATAGTTATTGTAGTTATTAATTATATTTGCAACTCATCAGATTTATTCACCCACTATTAAGCTCTGTTTACATCATGTGATGACAAATAATAAATAAAAGAAAAACTATCTTGAGCCAGGTGGAACAATACCTCTTGATAACATTTCAGGTGCTTTGACAGGTCGCTATTGGAATGTGGATGGTTTTGTGGCATTTATCTGGGTGGTTGTGAAGGATAATCTCTCTAAATGTAGTCAGACATCTTCTTGAGACTGAACCTTCAGAACTGAAGTGTGTTCTCAGAGAATGCTAACAACTTATAACATCTGTTGATTGTGCTATGTTCAAGAAAGTCTCTACAAGTCAACCAAATGTCTGTTCAATGCAACGATGGACTGGTACCTCCACGGAAAGAAATACTATCCAAGTAAACAAGATCAGCACTTCAAAAGTGGTAAATGTGCATGCATAAAAAAGGAAAAACGAAAGCTGGAATAGTGCACCCCAAGAGGAGTGGGTCAGCCACTACATAAAAACAGGACAGTAACCTAATGGTGAAACTTTGCTACAATTATATCACTTAGCATAAGAACCAGAATTAATAAGTGAAAATACTCAATGCTTTTACTAAAGAGTAAAAACATTAAACTGAAGTATCTTGTAAAGATTATCTGAGACCAACTTTAATTTTAACTTTATTAGTATTTTTCAACTGAATTGTTTAACATCAAAAATAGAGGATGATTCATCAGCAGTTGGTAACACAGTGGTCAGAACACCTGACATGTCATCAGGAGGTTGTGGGTTCGAATCCTACCTGGTTCCAAATAATTTTTCCTCTGTACACATGTCATGTGACTTAAACACAGCATAATAGTGTATATGTTTTGTTTTTTGACAATTATATATCAAAACACTCTTATATTATAGAAGATAAAGAGCAATGCCAATGAAAGGTCTGTTTTAAAGTTTTTCAACTTTTAAAAAGATAATCTTATGAAAAAATGAGACAAGCTCAATATAGATATTCTCTCTGAATTACATAAATTCAACTTTATAAACCTCTGTAAATGAAGTTTAAAAATTTATGTAACAGATTACTTAACTGGATAACCTCTACATTTCAGACTCTTAACCCTTCCAGTGTCCAGCCTGAAAAACTGGTTTCCATCCAGAGGCCAAGCTATTTTCTCACTATGCTCAGCCAAAAAAAAAAAAACTTTTAACTTTAGAACTTTTTTGTCAAATAACTATTGGCAAAAATAGTGAAAATGAAATGAATTATGACATGTTATATGCCAAATTAATCAACATTTAATTCTGGATTTTCTGGAGAGAAAACACATTTAACAAAAAAAACTATTTTTTGGTTTCAAGTAAATATTTCTTCTGTTTCGTAGTTTTTTTCTCAGTACCATACTTTGAGAAAATTCCAGTGTTTTAGCCAATTGTGCTGAGTCAGTAAACAAGTCAACCTTAAAATTAAAAAAAATAACCAATCAATGGAAATAGGTCATGTTATATACCAAATTAAACATAATTTAATTGTGAATTTTATGAAAATAAGTAATATAAACAAATTTACAAGCATATTTATTTTAATAAGCCTTTTCAATGTGATATGGTTAAAAAAGGGGTTGCACTATACAATCAAGGGTTCATTTTGGAAAACATGAATAAAAATAGTTAAATTATATATTTATTGAAAGGAAATTTCCTCCCAAATAATATAATATTCAACCTGAAATATGATTTTTATTTCTTTTAACGATTCTTTTTAGTATCATATATTTTAAATACGGCCAGTGTTATACAAAGTGACTAGGGCTTCTCACATTCATAGGATTTTCTGAACTGGTTATGAAAATAGAAAAAAACTTTCTTGGCTGCTATTTTTAGTAAACATTATGAATTTTTCTTTGGGTGTTGAAGTTTGGCACTCTTGGCTAAGTGCAGAAAAGTTTGTGCACCAAAACAACAACAACAAAAAAAAACAGCGTTTTATCGTCTGTGTGACACAGCCAAGGTACTGTGTGTGTGTGTGTGGGGGGGGGGGATTTGCCTTTAAAATCATTCAATATAAACATGAAAACTCGTAATTAAAAAAATATATATATTCTTCTAGTGTGTGTGTGGAGGGGGTGAAATGTTCACAGTGAGTTTAACTGAGGGGAAGCCTTCCCAAAATTGCCCTCCCACATGACGGCCGATTTCCATAGCAAGGAAGTCTATTTTGCTTCCATATTCAAGACATTTTCAGAAAATGATACAAGCTCAAAGTTTTTTACTAAAAAAACAAGAAATAATAAAATAAAAATTACATATAACCTAATGGGATGTTAAATAAAACAGCCACAACAACTTTTAAGCTGGCCTCCGATCTAGCATAACTCGGAAAGATCGATAAATCAGCTGATTGAAAAATCGCTAACTTATGGAAATAAATCTACAGAAATGAATTTGCTTCCATATCCAAGACCTCATTTATTTTCAGAATATGATACCAGATCAAAGTAATAAATAATAAAATAAAATTTAACATATAGCCTAATGCGATGTTAAAATATCCACAGCAACAAGTTGTAGGCTGGTCATCTGATGTAGCATACTATGAAAAATCAATATTTATCAATTGCCAAAAAATTGCTAATTTACAAAAAATAAATCTACTGAAATGGAAACTAAGGTTTAAATATAAAAAAGTAAGTACTAACTTTACAAAGGGTATCCAATATGCTGGACCAAAACTGTAAACAAATGGGAGCCACTTATAGCACAGGGAATGAAGATAGCATTCCATGAACGTGTCACTGAGGCAAACAAGAGCCATCTTCTTCTTGTTTGTCTCAGTGAGCCATAATGTAATTAAATGCAGCTAGAAATATTGCCCAACTCATGTAATGGTGTGATTCAGCAAACTTTTTGGGTGATTTTTTTCTTAGAATCACCCATAATTTCCAAGAAGGATGTTTTTACTTCCAGTTCTGATTTTAAGAGTGGGAAAGATGCACAGAATGATGACAAAAATGATAAAAATAATTTTGGGAATAGGTTTATGACAGAAAAAAGAGTGTGAAACAGGAAACAAAATGGTGATATGTACTTTGTAATTACTTCCAAAATCTATTGTTTTTAAAAATATCAGTTTTTTTGTTAATTTTTGTAGATTTTCGAAAATTTAAGGAAAAATTTGTTGATAATAGCTCAAATCAAACTTGTGAGCTTAAATCAGAAGGTTGCTTCAGCAAATAGGAACATTAACAAGCAAATCGGCAATACTGTTTAGAGCTTCTAAGAAATGGCAATCAGATGGCTTTATAAAATTATTTATATTATAGTTTAATAAAATATGCATCAAATTAAAAAACAAATATTATTTTTCAAGCCTGAATTATATATTTTTAAGCTATATATAAAAAAATTTACAATGACAATTTTAATTTTTAAAAAATAAATTTTTCTGTTGTACTAAAAATGTATAAATACATCCTTGGCCTCTCATTTTGGATTCTGCGAATGTATATAGACGACATGGACACTGGAAGGGTTAATTATTCTTGACAAGGGTTTTTGTCAGTATCTTTAATACAGGAGTTTGTATTCTTTTCCCCAGCATCATTACCCTCTTCATCCTCATCTAATAATTAAGTCAACATCGTAGAACCATCTCCACACTTTATATGAGAAGGCCAACACTAATTAGGTGGTGTCAGTAATTAAGGTGATGAAGCTGAATTGTAAATTATTTTTAATTATTTATTTTATGATTTTCTTAACAAAAATATTCATTGCACGTGTGTGTGTATATATATATTTAACATGCTACCATTATGAATTAAGGTAAGTTAGGTACATGTAGACATGTAGATGTTAAATTATTTTTATCACCTATAAGAGACCATCAAAGTATCTGATATGACAAACATACATTATTTCAAACATGGGTAAAAATTTAACTTACATAAGGGTTTGCTGAATCGAACCATTACATGAGTTGGGAACTATCTGTATATAGTTTTTTATATAACTAGTTGATTGGTTGTTTGGGGCTTTATGGTGCAAGGACCACTATGGCTATGCTGTGCTAAGCTATAATTGTTCAATGTGCTTTTTGGTGGTGCATGGAACAATTATACCATTACATAGTATTACAATATAATTTTTTTCCCTGAAATGATAATTTTTAAAAGTTACTTTTTAAATCAGTCTAAAAACTTATAGATCATGGTTTAGAATAATGATTTGATTAGGATGCCAATGATGATGGTCAAAAATATTTAATCTTCACCTGCTTAATTTTGGTATCAGAGGAAACTTTGTAAAAGCTTGTGAAACTTAGATGCTGTAACCTTCTTGTGTAAGATAATTTAAAAGTTGGTTTCTCCATTTACAAAATTTTGACCACATCACTGACAGGTCCATACATTTTAATGGTTTATAACATATCATCAACATTTACATTCCTATTCTAATAGAGTATGTTTCAATATCTCAATAAAAACATAGACACTATTGTATAAGAAAGCATGTTTGCAATACACAATGTATTTAGCTAAAGATGAAAAAATTAACTACCTTCTTGAAGCCTTGATATAACATGCTGAAACTCTTTTCTCATAGGTGCAGAGAGCAAAATATCATCATAAGCATGGAAAGGGTTTTTAAATTTACTGAAAAAAAAATTAGTTATTGTCATATAGCTTATATAAAAATTAAATGCTAAATACTTACATCCCAAGCTACATGAACTATGAACTGCTTATCATCTTTTTAGAATTCACAAGTTGTGTATATATGTTATTTTTCTGATTTAATGTACTGAACTGACACAAAAAATTATTTTAAAATATTCTCAACTAAAAATGTTTTACAGAGGTTAACTATACCATATTATGAACTCTAGCTTACCAATGATAAAAATCAAAATCAATGATTTTTCAGCTATATTAAAATTTAGAAAAAATATACTGCAATGAAATATAGACTAGAATGTTTCTTCACTATATATACCACATATGTATGCTTTCAACTACAACTTATAGAGTTACGATAGCTGTAGGTAGAGAAAAATTTACATTTCATCAAGGTAAGATCTAAACCTATGACCTGATGGTTGCATGTCAGTAGCACTTTGCTGGTTGTGAAAATTTTGTGATGTAGTTTTGGCTGCATATTTCAGTCAATAGCTATGAGATGCAATGTGTTGTTCTTCTACATACATACAGTTGCCTGTGATTTTCTATCATAGAATTTCCATAAAGAGATTGTAATAGCAAAGTTTCACACAAATGTTTGATACAACAATATAAACAAAACGTTTGTTTTGACATAGATTTTACAAATTCTTTGTGGAGGAAGACTGTTGCATTATTGGAAGAGTATAGGTCAGAGATGGGGGGAGCCTTTCAGAGTGTGCATTAAAAAAAACCAAATTCTGACCGTCTCACATTTAAATAGATTATTGGTTGAGATTTAAGTATGATTCTACTGGATGTTTTGCATTTCCCATTTACGAGTTTGTTCCACAATAACTTTTAAGCTGTTGGTTGGATTATTTTTAACATAAATTCTTACACAAAAGTACTTTATTTATTCACAGACAGATTGGGAGGACAGAAGGGGTGGGTGGATCAGTGGCTGACTGTCTACACAAACATACAAAAAGACACACACATAATTCTCAAGCAGTCAGTGATATGGTGGTCCAACCAGACAGTGCAATTTAGTCTTTCAAGCATGTTTATATTCTGAGTTACAGCTGTTGCATTAGGCCATTGCAGGCAAATTCTAGCAAGATCCTGTTTAATATTGTCTGCCCATTGCATCCTAGGTATCTTCCTTTTCTGAGGCATTTAGGCACACTGTTCATAACTTTATTCACTAACATGTAATTATTCATATGGGCAACATGGCTGAAACCAACAATCTCAATGATGTTGCTCAAAGATGATTATTGACTCCTTTGCCTAACCTCATCATTACTTGCAAAGTCAAACCACTTAATGCTCAAGATATTGCATAACCATACAGAATCAAAGGATGTTAATAATCTAAGTTTCACCTTAACTAATTCACTTTGAATTTATTTTCTTTAAAGATTATCTTGTATATTCTAGACCGGAGCTACTCAAATAGCATCTCATAGACCATATCTGGCCTATGAAAGATACTGTGGCTGCAAAGAATGTATAAAATGCACAAAAAATGAAAATAATTAAATGTATTTACTTTAATAAATTTAATATGAATTAAAAAACTATGTAATGATATAAAACATACTACATAAATGTGTTTTTATGGATTTCTAATAATTTCTCTCACCTGGTGTATATTATTTGAGTTTACTCTGATCTGTAAAAATACTCAAATTAAAAAATCTGATCTTCTTCAATATCTATAGTAGCCTTGTCTTTGATCAAATTCTGCAACTGACTTAGCAACATTATTCGGTGATAAACTCTTTGTAATATAGCCTTGTTGTATTTAAGTAAGAATATATATATTTATTCAGAAAATTTATATGGTTACCATTTAGCTTTAATGTTAAAAAGTATTAAAATAAAAGCAAAATATGTGTACACACCTCAATTCTTCATCGCCAATGGAATAATAACCCAATTTTCTACCAACTTCTCTAATATTGCTGACTAGAAGCTGTTCTAAGCTCTCTAACTGCATCACCACTTCTCCTATAAAATTAAAAAAATTATTGATGTTGGGAAAAAAATACATTAAGACTTACATATCATAGTAATTGTATAACAAGAAACAATTATGCCAAAAAGTTCACACAAAAATTACTGTACTTCAGTGCATAAATTGCAAGATTTCAATCCTTCTATAATATTTCAGGATCACTATTTCTGAAATATAGTGTTTTTGCCATATAATTTTAATACACAATGAGTAATATTGCCTGTCATTTTATATAGTAACATCTTTATTTCAGATATTGACACAGGTCATAAAATTATGATACTTAGAAAGTTTTGTATCTTCTAAATTAGATTGTAGTAATCTGAGGTAGAGATTACTGGATCTATGAGCTTCAAGTTCAAATATTAATGGTAGCCAATAAGCAGTATATATATATAGGAGATACAAGTAAAAGTCATAAAAAAGCTTTTACATTTTTCTGTGTTTAATAATAACAGTAAAACATAAAACTTTTAGTCAAAATTACAGAACTGGGCCTCAGTTTTTGAAATAATTTCCATGATAGTAAGGCCATATGATTGATGAACAACTTAAATGCCATAATGTACATTGAAAGAATATAATCCATCTTGTGATCAGAAAATATAGATTGTGCATAAAAATATGCTTTTTAATATTTTTGACATTAATATGATTGTTCTTTTTGTTTTATACATTTTATAAATATATCCAGTAACTGACAGACCTCTGTGGCATGCAGCTGCTTGAGGATTGGATTGGATTGTTTTACCTCTGAGCTGCACTTTTTTGCACAACATGGGCTAAATGGCCAGGTCACAAGGACCCGAAAGCTCAGAGAAGGTTGGGGGAGGGGACCCACTGGAACAGCTGTTGGGAGACAGATGGTAGCCTCCCGTCAAGGCCATCCAGCATGTCCTTTAATGTGCGCAGGGTATGGCTCTCCCACACACAAGGCCACGGCTTAACATCCCATCTGATGGACGGTGGCCTTTTCAAGCCCATCGGTGTCCCCTACTGACCGTGGGTAGGGCGGGGAATTTTGCGGAGATAAATCTCAACGCTGACCCAGCTGGGACTCGAACCTGGAAGCGCAGATTAGCGCGCTACCAACTGAGCCACCCCCGCCCCAGCTGCTTGAGGGGGTATTTATTTATTATTATTATTTATCCCAGTTTAACACATAATTACTATAACATACAGACCTAATAAACAATATTAGCTAACAGTTTAATAAATTAAAATTATGAATGCATTTTTATTGATTTCCCCACAAATACTTTAACACTGCTTTAGTAAACCCAGCACTGAATAGCATACTCTCCCTCCTCTATATGGGTAAGTATAACCCTTAGATTTCAACAATTCAAACTAAATGGAATTATTCCACGTTTCTTAAAAGATCTTAATTTAGCTTGTCCATTTTCAAATCCCAGGTTTTTGGAAGGGTTATGTTCATCTGTCATAACTTGCAGAAAGCTACTAGATTATTTGCAAGAACACAGAAAGAACAAAAACAGCAAATAACTACAGAGTCAAACTAAAGCTTTGTGATGATTAACTGTATTTTCAAAAATCATAGAAATTTGTTAAAAAGTTAACATAAAAGTTTTCCAAAATTTGTTTTAATTATATAAGTGCCCAATATTAAGTTCCTACAATGGTAATTTTCATGTAAATTTGAAAAGTTTCTACTGCATTTATGCCTGATTGTTTAAGGAATGAGTATCACTTTTTGTTGTGAAATAGTTATGTGGCCAGATCATAAGAATCTAAAACATTATGATAGAATATAAAAGACTCAGTACAATTACTACAGCTGTTAGGAGCAGAGAAAAACTCTCTTTCAAGTTAATGTGTTCTTTAATGTATGCAGGGTGATTCAAAACTCTTGGGCCAAACTTTAAGGGGTGATAGAACACACCTAAACAAGCACTTTTCGTCATACAATGCATGGTTGGAACTCAAGCGGTGAAGTGCTAGGGGTTAGCAGTTACTGTGTCAGGAAATGAAGAAACACAAGAATGACAGCACTCCTGGTATAGTCTTTGGGCTTCCCTCGCATTTACATCCACAGCTCTATACGTGAAATGCATGTTCGCCTTCTGATTCGTGAAACAATCCATCTGTTCTGCAATCCACAGTAGAAATGACGAGTGCAAAAACCAGCGCTTATAAGTGTTCGCTGGAAAGTGCCCTCTAGCATTTCATCGCTTGAGTTCTGACCATGCATTGCATGACGAAAAGTGCTTGTTTAGGTGTGTTCTATCACCTCTTAAAGTTTGGCCCAAGAGTTTTGAATCACCCTGTATAGTGCTACAGCTTACTATTCTTAGGGCATTATAAGCTCACTGCTATCTCCTTTCTGGATGAGGGACAGGATACATAAAATAACAAACTGCAGTGTCTAATGATCATATCTGCAAAACTTGGTTATAATCCCTACCAAACATCAGCACACTACATATACACCAGTCTATAACCACTGACAGTGACACCTACAGGACAGCTTAATAAATACCTTCTCAAGCAGTTGCTTGCAAAGAGGTCTGACAGGAGCCTGTCAGTTTAATACCCCATGATAGATGGAATCTGTGAGGATGGCGGGTCCTCAGCAGATTTTTTGCCAACTGTATGCGGTGTTCCCAGGTACCGACTGCACCCAAAGCTGCTTAACTTCAGCGATTGGATGAGAACTGGTGTTTTTAGCTTGGTACTGCATATTGACATTTGTTTTAATCTGGAGCACAATATGTAATTAATTTAAAATATATTTAAATATGAAAAATTTGAAGGTGTTTCACAAGATGCAAACACTTTTCATAAAAACAAGTGCATTTTACATTTCTCTGGCTTTCTGCTACCAATAAGCCCTTTGGAAACTATTAGTAATATTCTTATGAGTTTGGGTATAGGTATCAAATTCATACACTATCATCTCAGATTAAAGAAAGAAAATCCCAACCATAAAATAGAAGCAAAACAAAAAGCATCTCATCTGCTTTTTGTTGCCTACAAACCCAACAGAAACTGTCAATAAAATCCTTATTAGGCTTTAATATACTCCCAAATATTATGCATGTTACCAAAGTTATCTACTGAAAACATCTTCCAAGTTCTACTTAATCAACTCAAGGAGATCTTCATTGAAATATTGAAGCGGTGAAGTGCTAGGGGTTCAACTCAAGGAGATCTTCATTGAAATATTAAAATTGAAATGCATCATTGAAATATTGAAATTGAAATGCATCATTGAAATGCACACCAATGCAAAAATATTACTCATACTGGAAAAACATGAAACCACTACTATTGCATCAGGCAAATTTCTCACCAAACACACAAGATATGAATACATACAAAGAATTGCTGTTTGAATTGCACAGAGTACCAACTCATAGCTGTAAGAGGCTGTATCTGTCAAATGTACTTGTATTTTACATAAATTATATCTACATTTATGTTAAAAAACAAGGGTAAACTAAAAGAATAACACATCACCTCTGAAAAATATGGGCTGCTTATTTTCAAAGTGAAATAAGTTTTTTATTTTCTGCCTTTTCCTGTGGCTGAGTGATTAGCATACTTGGCTCATGATAAAAGGGACCCAAGTTTGAATCCTAGGTAAGGCATGGATATTTGTGTTATCTTTTTGCTGAGGTCCCGCCATCCTCATAGATCTTCTACTATGGCATATAAACTGACAAGCTTCAGTAATAAATAAATAAATAATATAAAAAATAAATAAATATCCCCTCAAGCAGCTGCTTGAGAGGATATTTATTTATTTTTATTATTTAGCAACCTCTAACACTGGGAATGGGATTTAGAGATGATTGGGAGAATGCAACTAATAATATTTTATTATACAACATAAAAACAATTTTTCATTTATCTCTTGAAACAAAAAATGTTTCATTTTACACCACCATTCCCAGGGATAAAGAGGCAAATCATTGTTACCATTGTAAAATTCTTGACCACTAAAATCTGTCATCCAAATTTACAATTTCTAATGTAAATATATCATTTACAATATCTGGAATTTTTCAACTTTTTCCACTGTTATGGGGTACTACCAAAGTTATTGTGAGATTTGAAAAATGCAAATTATCCAATCCAAAAAGAATTCATATAACTATAAATAAAAAAAGGTTGACTGTGGACAGATTAATAGACAGATGGCACAGTAAAAATTCGATTTTTTTTTTCAAAAACAAAAATTTTATCAAAAACCAATCAGCAATTTGCATTGTAATGTTTATAGTACATACCAAAAAAAAAATGAAGCCATTTTCATTGCTTCAGAACAAATCTCTTGTCAAACACATAAGATATGAATATGTACAGACTAAGAAATACTAGTTATATGAATTGTACAGAATACCAACATATGAATTATACATGTCAAGTGCACTTGTCAGTTACAAAACATACAAATATATCTGCATTTATTCTAAAAAAATAGTGGCAAATAAAAAACGAAAAAGTATCAAAAAACCAACCAGCAATTTGCATAGTATGTAGAGACTGCTGAAAAAGTGTCCAATCATCTGTTAATCCTTTATCATTTTGCTTTGTACCAGCTTTTAGCAATTTTACAACAGCTTTAAACTTTTCTAAATATTCATTAAAAAATACCTGCAAAGAAAAAGAAAAATATCTTAATATTCAAAATTATGAATTCATAAAAAAAATTCTCAGCTTTCACGATAATGAATTAGTATCATATTTTTAAGTCCAGTAATAGACTATAAAACAGGCCTGAAAGAAAAAAAAAAGTCCACAGTCTGTAAAAGAAGTTAGAACAGGACATAAAGATATGATAATTATACTACCAAATGTCTCGATAAGAAAACTGTCACTGATATAAAATTCTTGAACCACATTACCAATGAGAAATAAGCACCCCCATGATATTTTAAAAAGTGATGAAAAGAAAGCAGACATATCAACACGATAAATAATGTATAAATAATCACTGAAATGGGCCTAATAATATTTTAATAGTACCTAGACAACACAAAAAGAATTTCTTATTAAGATATTCTAACATGGTAAAAGTAATTTAATACTGTATCATAACTATGGCACCAAACATAAAATGGTTAGTTATTCAGTACTTACAAATTGCACTATGCATCTATAAAAATAAAAGAAGATATTTGTGTCTGTAGACACAAATACTACCACAACTCATCAGGAAATTATGCTAGACACTTCAAAATCTCAGTGTTTCCAGTTGTCATCCGAGTGACAGTGCCAAATTTCAAGTCAAAATTTCAAAAGGGGTGCTTGCTGCAAGCAAAAATATTTACCATGCTATATATGATTATATTAGTGACAATTATCCCTATGGGAAACAGTAATCACTACCAAATCCACTGTTGCCACTTTCTGCTCCCAAACTGTGAACATGAGTTATAACATCATGAAAATCTGTGGCCATTGCCAGATTCCCCACATTTCCAAAGGCATTATTATTTTAAGGCATCCCATTGCAGGTAAGAACCTGATTTATTAACTCAGCATAGGTCATACAAGGTACCAAAATCTGTCTAAATAAAAATGAAGCCACAGGCTATTAGAGCATGTGCTGATGACAGCAGTGACTTGAGCAAATGCCAGACAGTTCTTCATGTTGAGCATCTGCTAAAGAGTGGGGGGAGGGGGCATTCACAAAACCAACCTTTAGTGTAATAAAAATAAGAATATACAGATTAAAAATAAGACCCAGGCAGTGCTGGTACAGTTCAGCCAGTATTCAATAAAATGAAATGCATTAATATCTAAAAAAAAATCTTTTTAGTAGCTGTTGCTTTTACTAAATAGCCAAGTGTTGCTTTTGCTCAATTGCAAAGCACTATAATATAAATATTATACTCAGATTTATCAAAAGAATATACCACTGTAGCACAAGGTCTAATTTAATACTGCATCATAACTATGGCTAAGGTTCAAGATTCATGGTGTTGTAAGAACATGGTGAAATTAGCCTCCAATAAGAGGCTCCCTACACCAGACACAACAGCAGGACAAGATAGCAGAATCTCACCCTTCCCACAAGGGTAAGACAAGTCTTTCCCTTGTTATACTGGCATAATGTGCATCTTTTCATCACTACCACAGTGTCCCTTTGGATGTGAAGCATAACTCAAATGCCAAAGACATAATGATAGATTGAAGAGTTTTTCTAATATTCTTATTTATGTAAATCATTCATTAAATGAGGCAATGTTTTAGTTTGTTTTATTTAAATTAGTTATTGTTTTTGCTTTATTTGTGTAATAAAATTCATTTTTGCTTTAGCTGCTTACTGAAATTCAATTTCTTCTGTTTTAAGATTAATGATAATTTTGTTTTAATTAAATTAGCAAAATCTTACTATTAACATTTTCCAATAATTGTAGTTGCTCTGTCATCTGTCTGTAGACATTCAATTTTTTAAGAGATAAATGAAAAGTATTTTTGAGTTTAATACTGCTAGTAAAATATTACTATTCATATTTTTCAAATCTTTTAATAAAAGTTTGAATTTCCCCTAATTAAAATAAAAAAATTACTCAAGTAGCTGCTTTCCACAGAAATTGGACAGGAGACTGTTAGTATCATCATCATCATCATCATCATCATCAAGCAGCCATGGGCTATGGAGGTCCAACCAGACCATGCAATTTAGTTCTCCAAGCAAGTCTATCCTGAGCTACATCTACTGCATCTGGCCACTGCACACCAATTCTAACAAGGTCCTGTTTGACATTGTCTGCCCACCGCATCCTAGGTCTCCCCTTCCTTCTGAGGCCTTTAGGCACACTGTTCATAACCCTATTCGCCAATCTATAATTATTCATATGGGCAACATGGCCAAACCAATGGAGTCTCTCTCTGCACAATATGCTGCTTAAAGGAGGTTGCAAACTCCTTTGCCTAATCTCATCATTAGTTACAAAGTTGAACCACCTAATGCCCAAGATACTGCGTAAGCATCTGGAATCAAAAGCATCTAGTTTCCTGTTATCTTGTGTACAAAGTGTCCAAGTTTCACTACCATAACTAACCCTAGAAAGAACCAAACTATTATACAGTCTAATTTTAGTCTTTAGGTGTATACGCCTATTTCTCCACACTCTCCATAGGTTCTTAAAAGTCCCGGCAGCAATCCCTATTCGTCTGTTAATCTCATGCCGCACATCACCATTATCTGTTACATAGCTCCCAAGATAATTAAACTGTGACACCTGCTCAAGACTGCAACCATTCAGATTAACTGAATCACAGCCTGCCTGACCAATTTTCATCACTTTAGTTTTCTCTCTGTTTATAACCAAACCTACTCTACTACCAGTCTCATCAACAGCTCGAATGAAAGAGTTCATCTCATCAACATCATTTGCCAAAAGGGCTAAATCATCAGCATAATCTATATCAGAAATTTTCGTATCTCCAGCCCATTTAAGGCCAAAATCTTTCCCTTGAAGTGAATTTCGCATAACATAATCAATAATCAAGCTAAAGAGAAAAGGAGACAAAATGCACCCTTGTCGAACACCGGAAGTAATGCTAAACCAATTGCTACAAGCCTTACCAACTCTCACACACGACTCAGTGTTATTATAGAGAGCTTTCATTATGTTAGCTAACTTGTCAGGTATACCATACGATCTCACAATCAACCACAAATTATAACGATCAACAGAGTCGAAAGCCTTTTTGAAATCAACAAAGCTAGCAACCAAAGGTTTCTGAAACTCTAAACATTTCTCAAGAATCTGCCTAAGTGAAAATATCTGATCCACACATCCCCTACCACTTCTGAATCCACATTGCTCATCACGCAATTGACTGTCAACCAGTTTCTTAATTCTATTAAGCACAATCATGGAAAGAACTTTACCTGGAACAGAGAGTAGGCTGATACCCCTATAGTTATCACAAGAACTGCGATCACCTTTTTTGAAAATAGGGATAACAATAGCTCTGGCAAAATCCTTAGGAACCATGCCTTTATCATAAAAGATATTCAGAATTTCAGTCATCCAAGTGGTAACCGAAACATTCCCAGCTCTAAGCATTTCCGTAGTAATTTCATCTACCCCTGGGGATTTATGAAGTTTAAGTTTAGAAACAGCCAAAATAGCTTCAGATTGTGTTATAGGGCCAACATTAAAGCCACCAATGCATCTATCATCATTGCAAACAATGGGAGTAGAACTAACCACATTATTTGGAACATCACTGAAATACTCAGCCCACCTAGCCATGACAGAATCCTCCCCTTCTATAATCTTACCTTGTTTATCCTTCAATCCTTGTATGCCTGTCCGTTTTCTACCACACAAAACATTAACTATCTTGTACAGCTCTCTGCTGTTGTGCTGTCTAACTGCTTCCTCGGCTTTGTCAGCCAAACCATCAAGCCAAAGATTCTTATCAGCAGCTAACTGATCCTTTACAAGTTTATTAAGGTCTCTGTAATGCTTTCTATTAGGACTAGTAGGGTATTGATTAAGGGCATTCCTGCAGTTCTTTCTTTCCGAAATAAGCTCAAGTGCCTTATCACTCAGATAATTTTGCCTCTTCTGCTCCTTTTTTCCTAAAAGAGTACTGTTAGTGTCCAAAAAAGCCTGTTTAAAATGAACCCATTCTTCCTCAACTTCAGTAGTAAGCAAACCATGACTGTCATAATGACTAAGTAACCTATCATGGTAAGCTTTGGCTATAACTGGATCTTTCAGAGCTTCAGTATTAAAAGTAAATTTTTTAACCCTAGCACAACACTTTTTAAGTTTAAGTTGCAACACACTTTTAACAAGGTAATGGTCAGATCCAATTTCAGCTCCCCTATATGCCCTGGTATTCCTAACAGAACTAGCCCATTTGCTGTTAATTAATATGTAATCAATCATATTCCTATGCAGCCCATCAGGTGAAACCCATGTGTACTTATGTATGTCGCAGTGTTTGTAATTCTGAATCCATTGAGTTTACTTACCTGTAGGAGACGTTGCCCATTGCCATTGCAGCTACCAATACCAAAAGGGCCTATTACTCCTCCCAAAGGTCAGAGTCAGTACCAACTTTGGCATTGGAGTCACCTAGAACAAGGGTAATATCTCCTTTCTTGACAGATTTCAAAATATCCTGAAGTTGTTCGCAAAGCCTATCCTTCTCATCCTCATCGGCATCCTCAGTGGGGGCATAACAGCAGATAACATTCAAGTCTTTAACGCTTGTCTGAAATTTTGCTGTAAGAAACCTTTCATTAATGCACTCATATCCTAGAAGAGCATCACTAGCGTGTCTGTTGAGAAGCAGACCCATGCCTTGGTGATGCTTATTGTCGTCCCTCCCTGAAAAGAGAAATTTAAGATTATTTTAAGAATCTGACCTTTATCTGTCCATCTGGTCTCTTGTAAGCCGAAAATATCTAAATTATAACGGTGGAATTCTTGTGTGAGGACATCAAGAGAAAAAGCTCTGTGCAGAGTCCTCACATTCCAACTACCTATGGAGAGAAAATGGTTAGTGGGATGTTTAAAGAAACTATGTTTATTGAAAGAGGGAATGCCGACAATATCAAACAGCCCCCTAATCGCAGACATGGGGCAAAGACCCGTTCCCCCACTACTAAAGGCTGAAGCCATCTACACTGGAAGACTTCCTCCAATGTAGAATTTGACGATGCCAATAGAAGCAAAGAGTTCAGGTGCCTGCGATGACTTCTGCTCAAGATTATCCACCAGCTGATAAACATATCCTGTGAATCTATTCACTTGGGGCTGTCAACCCACAAACAAACAGAAAACACAGCGGAAGATTTTCCCTCCACAGAAGCCCACCAGTGCAGCAAAATCAGGATCCATAATCAAGCTCAGAGCCATATATCTGTCCAGTCCAGTAGGTTTATATGGTCAGGACCCTGTGTGGTTGACCACTCCTCAGCAGGGTAGAAAAAAAAGAAAAGTAGCCATAGTTGTCCAGATCAGTAGGCCACACTAATCTGGCAGCCCTCCCCTTCCGTTCACTTCCACAAGAGAGTATCTCTTTTGAAAGTTACTAACGGTCCGCACCACAAGAAGGCGGGGTTGGACATTAGGTGCTAGGCCTGGCCGGTTCTATGCATCATCACAGGGGATTGGTGCATAGCTCTCCTTCCAGTGACTACCTAGCTACCATTTACAGACTGTTAGTATAATACACCACAGAAAAAACTATGTGAGGAAGACGAGACCTCAGCAGGACAAAACAAGAAAGAAAACATCCATGCCTTTATCCAGGTCTCAAACCCAGATCCTTTTATCATCCAAGCATTCTAACCATTTGGCCACAAAATGATCAATCCTTCCACTACTGCTCACAAAATTTGGAAAATAGCAAAAGTTTCAATGAAAGTGATAACAGTTAACTCATGCTAAAAATTTCAAATTTAGGAGTGTAATAGTCAAGGGGTCTACACTAATGGCAGTACCTTGCCTTCTATCAATTGCGAAGAGAAATGAAAATGGAACTTTTTGTTTTAAAAGATAAATGAAACATCTCTTTCAGTTGGATACATATTAATGAAACATTACTATTTGCATTTTTAAATTTTTCATTAATTTGAATTTTCACTGTTAGGGTTGGGTTGCTTTACCTCTGAGTGAACTTTTTTGCACACAATGGGCTAAATGGCCAGGTTATAAGAACCCCAAGGGCTCAGAGAAGGTTGGGGGGAGGGAAACCTACTAAACAGCTGTTAGGATACAGATGGTAACCTACCATTGAGGCCATTCAACATGTTCTCCTGTACATGGGGCCATGGCTTAATGTCCCCATCTGATGGACAACGAATAAGAATCGCGACAACCCCGGTGCACCGCAGTACTGAGACTGCATATCACCTTAAGGGATTGCCACTGAAACCACTATAAACTAAAAAGGCTCCTATCAATTTAGTTTAACATTTGCCTATACACAGCGGGAGAAGACCTAATGTAAAGAGAGAAGCACTATTTGGGATTTTATTAGTCTGCTTGAAGATATAATCATTGAGGTGCAGTGAGAGTGGGATCTTTTAAAATTTTTGAGTGCTGCCTAGGAATATGCCCAACACTCACTGAATTTAGCCAAAACATGCCATGCCAATATATAAATAAAAAGATCTTGGTCTTTTGAATTTTGAGCCAGAAAATAAATTGAAGTCCTAGCTTTTAGAGTCCTCTGCAGTAGAGGCTCCTAGGTACTTCCATCGAAAGCCACACCTCAAGGGACTCCAAACCTCTCGGCATGACCCCAACTTCGTCCTCTCCATCGAGCCGGGCACCACAGCCCGCTCGATGTCTCGGCTTCAGCACTGTGCCAAGGCCGCTTCGGGGAACACTGGACCAGGCTGGCCAAACCGGTCCGCGACCCTCCCACGACCAAGACAAAGCTCTCCACCTACCGGGGCTTACAACACTGCAGCACCCGAACCCCACTTCACAGAGGAACCCAAGTTCCTCCACTGCAAAAGCCATAAGTCCAAATATCATTCATGTGGGACTCTTAGTTTAGCTGTTCCATCGATAAAAAAGTTAATTGATAAGAAATAAATAAAATAATAATGATAATAAAGGCATTTTTTTTTCAATTCATGCATTTTAGTTTAACATCCTTAAAAAAACATTATTTTAAATTTTTTTGGAAGCTTCAAAATCAGGTTGTGTTTGGACCTCCAATAATTCGCTGATGGGACCAGGTAGGTTGGGTTGTTTTACCACTCAGCGGCACTTTTTTGCACACAATGGCCAGGTCATAAGGACCCCGAAGGCTCAGAGAAGGTTGGGGGAGGGGACCCACTGGAACAGCTGTTGGGAGACAGATGGTAGCCTCCCATCAAGGCCATCCAGCGTGTTCTTTAATGTGCACAGGGTGTGGCTCTCCTGCACATGGGCCGCAGCTTAAGTCCCATCCGATGAATGGCGCCCTTTCCAAGCCCATCGATATCCTCTACTGACTGAAGGCAGGGTGGGGAGTTTTGCGGAGATGAATCTCAATGCTGACCCAGCTGTGACTCAAACCTGGGAACTGCAGATTACGAGTCAGTGCACTACCAACTGAGCCACCCCCACCCCAGGACCAGGTAGGACTCGAACCTGGGAACTGCAGATTATGAGCCTGGTATGCTACCGACTGAGCCACCTCTGCCCCATTTTTCACTATTAGAAGATACTAAAATGGGGAAATGGCAAAATTTTTGTTTTTGAAATGAGAATTTTATACTCATCAGAGGTAATATGGCATTCTGGTTCACAACTGTTTTCAACTGGTATAAGTCAACTCTCAAACTTTCACATGAATATTATGAAAACACTCCAAATTACTTTTTTAAATCATTATTCACTCACCACTGATATGGTACACTGATTGAATAAGCAGTTTTCAAATATTAGATTGATGATAAGTGGATTTTTTTCTCTCAACTTTTAACAATTAAGCTTGAAGCAGTAAACTGCATAATATATTTCTTTTGACAAAAAAATTTTTAATTACACTCACTTTATCATATAACAAGGAAGGATATTTTACAGTTCTGAAATTGGGGAAGTTTCCAATATTTATTATAGTGAATTTTTGCCACTTTCATTAGTTTGTCATGCCTAAATTTTCTATAAATTAAAAGATGTTTTAAAATTGTAAATTGGATTGTGTTAATGTTAAAGACTGCCTACATATGAGGGTTGATTGGAAAATAAAAATACACACTCTATACTGCATCAATAGAACTTTATATTCACACACAACTGTTACAGTTACATGTTGGTTAGAATTTGTGTTCAATAGTGTTTAGTTGGCTATTAAACTCAAATGAAGCTGCTCTGCAAAGGGTGAAATACATACCTTCAATGCACTTAAAAGACTAGAATACCCACAGCCATATGTCAGTTGATGGCATCTTCCATCAGCCTAAAACAGATCCAATATTCAAAGTAGTAGATACAAAATGAAAAACAGAAAACAGTGATCAAATAGAAAATATAAAAAAGCAACAGTATATATGTAAACAATAAAAAATAAGGTTAGGAAAACAAAATTAATCTTATCAATGTGAATCCAAGTGCTCCTGGCAACACATTGAAAATCTCAGCTATAAAGGTGACTTTTGCTACACTAGAAGAATCCTGAAACCTACTTCCATTGCAGAACTTTTTTCAGCTGAAAATATCTTCAAGAAAAATGTATTACTTTCCCCTATTTAATGTTCCACCATCAAATCGCTTCCCTTGGAACTTTTGCCACCCTGATGATGACTGCTGAATATAGTCCAAAGCACTTGACTTCTACAATCACATAAATAGCACATTTCAATGCTTAACCTATAAACATTTGTTAATATAATTAACCAGCAAAAAAAGCACTATTCTTTAAAAAAAACTTATGAATTGAACAATTTAAAACTAATCAACACTAATATTACTCCATATAAAATATATATGGTTAGAACTGATGTATTATAATCTATAAAGATTTCTCTTGTATGTACTTAAATATGTTGGTTTGTCATTCATGGATTCATTCAATACTCATGGAAAATTTTGCAACCTGGTTTTGCTGATCATGAGTCATCCAAGGCAGTGTTATGAAAAAGAGTTACTGAATATTTTTAAATATGATTTAAAATTATCATTATAATTTTCAGTAAATTTAACAATTAGCTAAAATATTTAACATAAAAAAACTGTGATTACTCAGCTTGTTTATTTAAGTGATGGTTAGATTCACATAAAACCTGCATGATTATTATAGACGTGAACATATATTTTCCTACTTTAATTACAAAGAATGACAACCATGGATAGAAAAAATTATGTATCCTGATGTTATGTGCTATTTTACAGCTACTATATACATTTATTACAATACAGTATTTTTCAAATATTCATTTATCACACTAGGCACCACTAAACAAAATTAATTTGAAACAACTATATTCATGTCTGAATGAGAATTAAACAACGCACAGTGATCCAGCTAGAAATCAATTTTATATATTTCACTAAAAATACAGTACAAAAATCACCTTTAAAAATATTATCATTACTAATTTGTATTCTTTTTTGACAATTTGTGCAGCTAAAAACTGCAGAAGAAATAAATTCTTGATGTTCATACCACTATAAAATTAATCATAATCTATGGGAAAATAACAGCTATAGATTGTTTTCTTTGCAAAGCAAGCAGAAAGCCTTGTTGGATTTATATTTGTCTCCTTTCTTTCAGAAATTAGTTGCATTGTCTTGATTCAAATAATTGTTTTCTATACTACTTTTCACATAGAACAGTACTGTTGGTTCCAAGAATAGTCAGGAAATTTTATTGTATAAAATGATTCTGCTTATTCTAAATCACAGTTGTAAAAAAAACTAATTGACATAAAGTCAATGGTCATGGTATGCTTTGATTATTCGAGGGTCTTTCAGAGTTAAAGGTAATTCTTTTAACATTAGTACAACATTTGTTAAACTTCAGGTGCAAAACACTTTTAACAAGGTAATGGTCTATTCCAGTAGTATAAAGTTTTCTTGGGATTGGGAGAGCACAGATTTCAACCATAGCCCCAGCATCCCACAAGACAGAGTTACAAATATCTTAAAAGAAAATTCAGTAGATTTGATTACTAAATTTCTCTATTTTCCCATCCTTTTCTTCAATGGAATATTAAATAATGTACTTATGTAATTTAGTCCTAATTTCTTTTCCTGATTATTGTATTTTAAAATCTGTTTTTTAATTATGAAGTATGCAGATATTTTTAGAGTGTGAAATTATGGATTTGTAAAATGAGATCATATATTACACTGCCTTCTAATGACTTCTTAATCATGCTAAGATGATCTCTTTTTGATAGCTATCAGTGTGGATTATTTCTCTAGTCTCTTTTTTTTAAATACTAGTTTTCTCTTTGCTGACTATATATGTTTCTGTCCATCCATCTGTATAATTACATTCTTATTGTTGTAAAAGAAAAATGAGAAATTATTTTTCGATTAGATAGGTAATAATATTAAGATCTGCATTTTTTAAAATTCTACCAATAGTTTGAATTTCAACTGCTAAGGGTTCCTAAATTTGGAAAACTTTTAAATTTTAAATGAATATTATAAACATGCTAAAATATATTAAATTTTGGTGTTAGGGTATAATGATCAAGGGGTTTACATTCATATCAGCAACTTGTCTCTTCAAACCATCAGAGGAATGGGAAAAAGCAATCTTTTGCTTTAAAATAAAATATTTCTTCTGGGTTGAACAAGAACTAATAAAATGTTACTATTTGCAGTTTTCTAATCTCCCATTAGTTTGAATTTCCACCATTAGAGGGCATTAAATTTTGAAATGTTAATATATTTTGTCATAAAAACAGGTATTTACTAGAGGTGACTGGATTCTTTGTATATTCATAATTATGCTTTATTAAAAGTTTTTTACTCTCTTTCTTCAATTTTCATGATCAAATCAAACTTTCAAACTTTCTCCAACCTTTCTTAATTATGTGTACCTACTTTTAAACATGACTTTTCAGCACATCTGATCAAACCCTCCCTCATATAGATCAGTTAATTGAAGTTCTACTGTACTTGACACATATATTATCAGGAACTGGCCAAGAGATCTGGTGCCAAGGGTAATGATGCAAAGTAGCAGACTTTTTCCATCAGAATATTTTTAGTAAAGAACATTTTTAATCTTTATGCACAAAACGGTTGTTGTAAAAATGCTCTTAAGATTTCTGCACCCTGAACATATTGCACAGCAGTGATGTACCAGGAAAATTTCAAGGGAACACATACTTTTGCCATACTCAGATACATATTTCAGTTTCCGAAAGCATTTTGATGCCTTAGGCAATGATGCATGGAGCCTTTTTAATTTAGAATGTTTTTAGCAAAGAACATTTTTAACCTTTAGGAAACAAATTTTTTTTATATTCATAGCAGTTGTCTGGCTTAAGGAAGCTCCTTGATTGTTCATTGGAGCCACTCATAGTTGTTAGTGTCTGTAATGTCATAATCTGCAAATAAATTGCTAGGTTTGAAAATCTTAAGACTAAATAAAATCTTGAAAATATCAATGATTTATATACATGCCATTGTATTTTTTTTTTCTTATGGAAATATTGCAGTAATTAAAATTAACTGAAATATTTCCCAATCTTTATGCCTTTTCTCTTTCTCATTTTAAAGTAAATTAATATGCTACTGTACCTCTTGAACAGCATAAAATACTTTGCTCACAGATTCCCCTAACAAATGAACTGAATCCATCAATTCTTCAGATCTCTATAAATAAATAAATCTTACTATAAATACATATCACTTGCAAACATCATAAATAAACAAATTTCATACTACAATGAAATCCTGATAAAACATTTCTACATAAGATATTTTTTTTAAAATAAGTATATGATAATTTATATAGAATTAATGGATTATTTTTCTCAATATAGGTGTTTATCAGCTTTTAACATACCAGAGTTTGAGCCCATGTGAATTGCCTTTCCAAATTTTACATGACAAATAAATAAGTGTTAAGGCTGTATCTACTTGTAAATATTATTTTTTTTCACTAGAAACTTCTGTTATATTGGAAGATGGTCAAGTGTTGACATTAGAAATGAACAGGAAAATGTAAAATCACAAAAAAATTAATTAATTAGCAAAACATGCAAAATCAGATGAATGCCAATGTGCTGAATTTATAATTTGTACATATATTATTATGTTGTAAGACAACTCCTATCTATGGGGTGGGGTGGCTCAGTCGATAGTGCAACAGGCTGATAATCTGCAGTTCCCAGAGGTTTGAATCTTGCCTGGGCCAGCATTGAGATTTAGCTCTGTAAAACTCCTATCCTGCCCTCAGTCACTAGGACACTGATGGGCTTGGAAAGACTGCTGTCCAGATTAAGCTGTGGCCCAGTGTGCAGGAGAGTCATACCCTGTGCATGTTAAAGAACATATTGGATGACCTTTGTGAGAGACTACCTTCATCATTGAACTCTGAGCATTTACGACTATAAAGCAAGTGCTATAAGAAGGGACTTATGTCTGTATGCATGCATACCCTTTTTTTTAAACACTCTGTAGTTATTATAGCAAAAATTTTCCTAGGTAACATAAAATAATTTTTTTTTTTTTTTTTCAAAATGCTACACAGTATTTTAATGGCTGCTAAACAAGATAGCAATGTCATAATATTTTCAATTTCTGTGTAAAATATCAATTATATTATTTATTTCTCTCTGATTCCTAAATTATTTCATTTATCATTTTTCAGCAGCTTTTGCTTTATTTATATGACACTCAGAATTTATTAAATACATATTAAGAAATTTGGTTTTACCAGATATTGTATTATTTTATACATAGAATATTTCATACATTGCAGCTTTAAGTTTCTAAAGAATTAATTAGGTGAGCTAAAGCATATTATATGCATATTTTTAACAATTATTCAATAAACATACTGACCAATTGATAATGTCTTTAAAATTAGCATCTAATCTGCAATTTAATATAGTCAAAAACTAAAATTACATTTTCTAAAATAACTACATTTTGAATAATTGTAATATATGTAAAGAAGACTTTGGGTAGATAGGTGAGACAAGAAAAGCATCCAAGGTATCTTATATGGTAAATACAATAATATAAATGACTGTAGAGAAGTAGTGAAGAAATTATTTCTATACAGGTATCTATATGTAAATTACATGCCACTATAGGTGAAGCTCTGTAGATAAATATTATTTGTTCATAACCAATGATCTGGTTCAAAACACTCCTTTTTTGTGAATAATGATTTGCAGATGTAGAGGCAAAATGTTATTCACAATAACAGGAATATTTAAGATAACTCAGCATAGTGTTATCCAGTTCCTTACCTGATGTCCCCTCAATGGAAATTACCCATGACATAGAATATACACTGACAATTGTATATCATGCATGAGTGTACAAACTGATTCCATAATGGGCAAGCATCACTAGTGGATGACCATTGTTTAGAGCAGTTCCATGCAGTCATTTCTTGGAAGTGTTTGACCATCCTTCACTAGCATCATGGATTTATTGCCTTGCAACTTCCATAATTTTGGAAAATTTAAAAGCATTCTGACAAGCTATTGATTCAGTCAAGCAATAATGTGACAGTTCCCCAACAATGGTGGAAGCAGCTGCCAAAAGACTGCAGCATAAAATATTTGGTGAAAAAGTGAGATAGGTATATAAATAGTGATGGAAATTACTTTGAAAATAAAATATCTATAGTTTATATTAAAATAAATCTTTTTATTTAAATCATTATAATACATTTTAAAGCAATACACATATAAAAATAATTTCTATGTTTCAAAATATATAATGCAAATTTTTTATTAATAGCTTTCAGGGAAACAAAAATAAGTATTTTGAAATTGGTTTCTTTAGTTTTTTTTTTTACCATAATCATTTATACCATAATTCTAATTTCTCATGTAATAAAATTAAAAACAAATGAAGTATTTTCTTACAAATTTTAAAGAATTCAAAGATGAGAGAAGTTGTCTCTCTTCTAGTGATGAATATTTCTCAATATGTGGACGATATGGAGCATATATAGTTTGTGCAAGAAGAATAACATGAGTATTTTTCAAATAACCTATAAAATTAAAAAGAAATACAATAAGAAAAATTATACAAACATAACTTGTGGTATGCAAAGTTAAATGAACAATTACATTTATAAAGAGAATTTTTAACACTTTGTGTGTCACCACAGGATATATTAATTTCCAATACTATCAATTGTTATTCAAAATATTTTCTTTGCTTACATTCTTCTTAGTTCCTTTTGAATTTCAGCAGTTCACTGCTTATTAAATGCTGTTTCTTTTGATACATGCACAATCCAACTCTGTTCATTAGAATAAAGTTCTAAAACTTTAGGATAAAGTTCTAAAGTTGAGGTAAAAAAAGAAACTGGGAATAATAAGGATTAAATATTTTCTAACCATAATCTTCAGTTGTATTACCCCAGAGTAGCACTTTTTTATACACAATAGTCTAAAAAAATGACTAGACTACAAAGACCTCAAAAAACATGTCTGAGAAAGAGAACTCACTGGACTTTCAGGATGTTCACAAATAAGAGAAGTATGTATCTTAAATTGGAGATATGACAATGTCCCACCCAACTGATATAGCTCTTTCATTGATTTAGCTTCTTTTCCTGGGAATAGGGTGTAAACAAGTGCAGAAGATTTCAGTGTTACTACAAGTAAGACTCAAACTGTGAACCTGAGGTTAGAGGCTTGGCTGCCATAGAATGCACCATTGGCTTATAATCCAAGAATTTAATGGTAAATACAACAAAGGAAATATGTTTATTATATGTGCACACAATATATTCCAAAAGACATGCAATCCATGGAAGAAACTAGAATAGGTAACATATTACAGATATTGATGAAAATGTAATGAGTACAAAAATTAACAACCCTCAAACCATAACATTTAATCTGTTTTAGATCATTAAGAACAGCAATGGTTTAGACTTCAACAAAGAATATTCATTTTGGAAAGTTACATTAAAAATAATGGTTATGAAGCAACTATATAAGAATTTGAATAGTAATATTGCATTAAAGAAATTCTGAACAATGTACCTATGACAAATTTAAGAAAATTGAGTATGTCCCAGATACATGCAAAAGCAGATGACATAAAGTGCTTATAAAAGAAAAATTTATGGATATATTCAACACCCTGGAGAAGGCTGCATGGAAGTTTCCATCACAAAGCAATGTGTTTGTTAGCCATGCCCAAAAGACCCTCCAGATAAAATTATATGTATATTCCTATAAAAGAAGGACACAACTTGCTACCACATCAGCCATATCTAGTATTGCCAGTGGTTCATGAACCACATAACTCTTGAGGTAGAGTATGAGTAGTTGGATGATTGATTCAGGATAGATAAAATGTAATTATATTTAGATTGTTATATTGTTATATTTAGATGATTATATTGTTATATTTAGATGATTATATTGTTATATTTAGATGATTATATTGTTATATTTAAATGATTATATTGTCATATTTAGATAGTTATATTACATCTCAAAATTATCAAATGTGGTCAACAGAAAATCCTCACATTATTATGCGACTCCTCTACATTCCCAAAACAGAGTGTGGTCTAGAATATATCACAAAAGAGAATCTTCATTGTTTTTTTTAATGATATAGTCAACAGTGAGTGTTATGTTTGAATCATGCAAAGATCTGTGAAACCTTCACACTAGACAAACTCTCTAAAACATGCTTTCAACAAAATAATGCAACTGAACACACCTCTAGCACATCCTTGGTGTACTTAAAGTTTGCATTTTTTTTCTGTAGCTGATTTCAAAAGGATTATGGCCACCAAGAAGTTCACACTTTGCTCCACTATATTTCCTTTCACAGGATCATTAAAGAATATTAATAAGAATACTGTATAATCACCCTCAGACATTGGAAGAGCTACAAGCATAAATTCACCATGCAATAGATGCCATATCAAGAGACATATTACAAGTGTTCCATAGCATGATTCATTGTGCACATTTATGTAAGGAACATAATGGACACAATTTTCAACAATATCTCTATAATGTTATTTAATCCAATTTCTACCATAGGTTGAGCATTTTTTTAAATGCACTCTATAAACATATATAAAAACTATTAGAAACTGAATATTAGTTACATTAATAACACACTAAAAATAATCTAATGCAGAAACATAAAATTAGAATATGAAAATCTACTTAAAACAATTAATCTACTTTGCAAATTTTGAACAGAAAAGATTATCAAGGTTATTCCTGCAATCATGGTTTATTCGTATCTTTTAAAAAGGGCATATTCTTTTTAGGCATAGATATTTGCTTCTTTAAAAAAGCCAAAACAATTAGTTAACATCAATAGCAAACTCTGGAGTATACAATGACCTAAATTTAACTACTTATACATAATTGACTATTGGTTAATAACATTATATATTTGAATTCTTTTAATAACATTGCAATTACATAATTCATAATGTAAATCAATAAATTATAAAATATACAGCAAGCAAATTTAATAGTTGCAGTTACTAAATTGTACATCTACAAAAATAATTAGTTCTAAGCTATTTTGGGACCACACAGTTACTAAATTTCATATCCTGATAGCATGAATATAAGTATTCAACAATTTATATATATATATAAAAAAAAACCACAGCAACTTCTATAAACAAAATATTTTACATCACATTGAGCTCTTAGAATTCAATTCTTGTTTTACTTCTCTATTCTTATGAAAAGTTACAATACATATTTAAAACTATTACTCCAGCTTTCTTGTTAGAGAAACTATATAGAAAATTGTATCATTAATATTTAAATTTTCTATATAATTTCTCTAACAAAGAAAGCTGGAAGTTTTCTTTTTTATATTATAGTATATATATATATAATATTTTTATTTTTGTATCATTAACATTTAAAAAATAAAAATTTAATTCTTCGAATGGTATAAAATAGCATTATGGTTTTCTTTGAAACTGTATTAAGTATTGTCAATAGCATATAAAAAACTGTTTTGCAATAAATATTATAGAGACATTATTTATTATATATTATTACTTACCTGGATCTACTGCTTGGATAGCAACATCTACACTTTTTGCTAATCGATCAGTTATCTGAAAAGTACAACATATAAGAAAATAATTATAGATTTCTAATATTCATTTATAAACTTTAGAAATGAAGTTAATTAAGTAAATAATACCAACAGAAGCCTGTTATCAAAAATAAGATAGAAAGTTGGTTTCTACTACCAGTTGTTCACATTTATATATACAGGGTGTCTCAAAAATATAGGTACAAACTTTTAGGGGAGGTAGATAATATCTAAAGGAATGAGAATTGCATAGGAACCCATAACTGGAAATGTCACCGTAAGTCAATAGGCGGTGCTGTTCATCAGTGCGCTAGAAGGGAAATTTCGGATTTCCTCATTCGAGTGGTAGTCAGCTTACGAGGAGCATGCAAAGGTATTCGAACAGGGAGCTGGTAGACATGCACTTAGTGTATGGAATAGCTGAGAGCAATGGACGAGCCGTTCAACGAATGTATCAAGAACACTTCCCACACAGACATGTACCAGACCACCGTTTGTTTGCACATGCGCATCAAAATTTGTGCGATTATGGGTCATTAAGAGGTAGCAAAAGAGAGTGCAGGCCATGATCGACGCATACTCCCACCATGGAAGAAAGTGTGTTGGATGCCGTGGAGACTAATCCTAGTACCAGCACACGTGCCGTGCCGTTGCCTCTGTCTCGTTGCAGTGTACAGCATGTTTCGCACGGCAAGTCCTTACACCCCTTTCATCTCCAAAGGGTTCAGTTACTTCTCCCCGCAGATCATCCTGAACGTGTGCATTTTGAGCAGTGGTATCTCCAAGAAATTGTCCAAGATGTGAATTTCCCAGCTTATGTTTTGTTTACTGATGAGGCCAGTTTCACTCGGGATGGCATATTCAATCGGCACAATGCGCATTTGTGGGCTCACAAGAACCCCCACGGGAAACTTTTTTTTACTGCGAAACGATGTTGCAACATCGTTTCGCAGTAAATGTGTGGGCAGGTTTGTTCGGCAGCTGCTTAGTCGGGCCATACCTTTTACCATCCCACATGACCTCTGCGAAGTATCTGATCTTTCTGGAACAGGTTCTACCAGGCTTACTTGCCCATGTTCCAGCAAATGTGAGACGCAACATGTGGTTTCAACATGATGGGGCACCTCCCCATTATGGAAGGTGTGTTCATGTGCATTTGAACATGTCTTTTGGGCAATGATGGATTGGGCGTGCTGGACCAGTTGCCTGGCCCCCACGCTCACCTGATTAACAAGCGTTGATTTCTTTCTGTGGGAGCCCCTCAAAGCTATCGTGTATGAATCGCCTGTGGAGTCTGACATGGATCTTGTGGCAAGGCTCGTCTGCGCTGCTGCTACTATCAAAGAACTCCAGGTGTGTTTGGCCGTGTCCGGTAATCAATGCTCCGTTGGTGTCACACATGCATCGCATCTCATGGTGGAAACTTTGAGCATCTGCTGTAACATTATGAAATGTATCATCTAGTATGTCATTTGTAATAATTATGTCCAATAAATGTTTTCCCATTAATCACTATCTTGTATCCTTTCAGATCTTGTACCTCTGCTACCACTTTTCCACGATGTTTCCGGTTATGGGTTCCTATGTAATTCTCATTCCTTTAGATGTTATCTACCTCCTCTAAAAGTTTGTACCTATATTTTTGAGACACCCTGTATATAGATAATCTATGATGATTAGGTGTCTGATAGCTCAAAATACTGATTATGTTAAAGCCACTAGCATTCTCATTCAGGAAGTTACTGATGGATATATTTAACACCCTGAAGGAGGCTGCATGGAAGCTTCCAGCACAAAGCAATGTGTTTATTAGCCATGCCCATAAGACTCTCCAGATAAAGTTGTATGTATATCCCTATAAAGGCAAGACACGGCTTGCTGCCACAAGACAAATCAGCCTTATCAGCATTTTCATAAAATACTGGCTTTTATGAAAATCTTACATCATTAACAGCATAAAAAATGAACTCTTAGTACTTGCTTCTAGTGATGCAAGAATGTCAAATATACTGTGCATGGGCACACAATGATATATGGTTACACATTAATGAAATCTGTCCTTAAATAATGATGTTCAGGAGTTATTACTCTATTACAGACCATATTCAGTTAACTCATTAACAATGGACAAACCTGAATGACAGTGTTCAGTTAGCTAATCATCAATAACTTAGAAAAATATTTTTAAGACTGATAATTATAAGTCTATATCTTGTTAACTGGACATAAAGCATCTTCTGCTACTTCAATATCCATGGTGTACTATGATGGTGGGCAATCTACCATATATCATCTGTCAGTGAAAACCATATAAATTAATGTTTTGAGGTGATTTCATGTCTAAGCCTTGGATAGCAAGAAAAGTGGCTGGAAAGGTGTAAGGTGTTATATCTCAGGTAAGGTTTTCCACATATGACTGCAACTGCAGCAAAATGGTATTGGTGTTGGAATTCTCTTTTGCAATGATGCATCAGCACCTTGTAGAAACCAATGTTTACTACTAGGGCTGGTGATATGCTATGGAGCATGATATATAAATCAGATCTCTATTTTGTGACATGTACTGCATAGCACTCATGAGCCTATTTGAAGGCCAGGGTCACAGGACAGGCTAGAAGGCTATCACATGCCGATGATCCTGTTCTGCTCTGCAGCTATATATTTATTTAATGACTATTGCAACATGTACATGTTGATAGATGCAAATGAAGGCAGTTCATTGGGAATACCTATGTGCCACCCAGCATGACTATGTATTCCAGGGAATACCTATGTGCTACCTAGCATGACAACAACAATGTAGATGAAGAGAGTGATCATTCTCTGGGTGGATGGCAGTTGTTGTGAAAGTAATTCTGGAGAATGTAAGGTGCAAGCCAATGTGAAATACACACCAGATTGGATGGCACTCGCTGTATGTCTGAATGGCATCCAAATGATTTTTCAAGAGAATCATCTGTATCTGTTCCACTGCCCAAGAGTCCACACCATTTGGATTTCAGAGCACAGTTGCTGCAACAATACACAGCAGATGTTAACTACATAGGATGAATACTGTGAATTAATGAAGCTAGGTTCATACACCAGAGTGTCTTTAACACCCACAACAGTCATTTGTGATCACATGAAAGCCACCAGGTCCACTGAAACATCAGCATTTGGGCTGATATCATGGAGAATGCTCTCATAGGCCAGTACCTGCTTCCTGACCAATTGACTGCCATGAACTACCATATTTTATTGCAAGACATCCTACCAGAGCTGTTCAATGGCATGCCACTAGGGGTGCAAAAACAGATGTGGTATCAATATGATGAAGCACCATTCCACTTGGTGTACAAATCAGAGCTGCCAGCATGAAAATCGACAAGGTTACAATGAAACTTTAAAGTCAGAAGAATGAAAATTCAATGCAATTATGAGCACTTAGATGAATAAATTCCAGTATTTGACACAATTTATTCAATATATCAATTATTGATCAATGCATGATGAATACATACTGGGTATAGATTGCAAATTATTGGCAATCAAGTTAAATTTCAATAATATCAAAATGTAGGCAAGCCACCACTTACTGTGCTGTTTATTGGGAGTTGTCAACAATCACAGTGCTTTCTCAAAAAACAATGGGTCCTGATCATTTCTTACTATCCCCACTGTAATGTAGTGTGAATTTAAGCAATATTTAGATTAACCATTATTAATCAATGAATGATGACTATTGAATGATTGTTAAATACTAATTATTAGTAATTAAGTTAAATTTTCAAAATATAACGTAGTATGCCTCCATGGGATTTGAGTCATACACCTGTTGAGTGCCACTACCACTGCAATCTCATGCCACCTTGCAAGCCTTGATCTGCTACAGATGAAACTGGAATAGGTTTTCCCATTCAGATAATCAGTTTAATAATGGCCATCTTATGGCATCAATCTGATTTATGAACTAAATTTTCTATTTTGTAATAAGAAGACTAAATCTATGTTACATTTTGCACTGCTACTCAGTGAGAAGAGAGCAGTTGTTTTGATGAGCAAAAAAAAAAAACTGAAATTTAATGTAATGGATGAGTTGCAACCTGAGATCTGTTTCAGCATTCAATTTATTTCTGGATCTGCTTTTTGTTACACTATATTGCAGAATTCTGAATTTGCATAGGTAAGTGATTGGAAAAGGCAACAGTTTTTTAATAGTGCACTTTGAAATATTGAGATACTCTTTTGTTAAGTGGGGCAAAAAGCATGAAAGAGATAGCAGAAAATTATTGTTTAAAGTTCAATCACTAGCAACGTCTACAATATCAAAGTTTTCATAAAAGTTTCTTCATCATCAACACTTTGCAGAACCCAGTTTGAAAACCACTGCAACAGCATATTGGGATCATCTCATCTGTGAAAGTGAGTACAATATTCATTACATAATTCTTAATATTATTTAGCAAATAATATATTATAAAGCAGTAACTAATAATATTTTACATTTTACTACATATTAAATCAAACTCCAGTTTCCTAGCATTATGTATATATTCAAAGAAAAAATATCTTACTTGCTTGAGTTCCATTAAATAATACACTTGGCTAATTTGTTGTTTCATAGAAGCTTGGATACAAAATACTAAAGGAGGGTCTAAATTAGTAAGAACATCTACCATTAATTCGGATAAAACTTCCAGAGCAGGTACATCAACAAGTACTTGATTACACCAACTCATCTAATAGAGAGAAAAAGCAAAATTATTTAAAACTACAATATAACTGATAAAAAACTCATAAGCTTATACTATATAACTCTGACACAAGAATTGATCAAGATGTTCAGTTACTGAAACCAAAAGATTTAACCCACAACAAATTTTACAATGAGATGGAGAAAATTGTCCTGAAGAGAAGTTCAACTCTCCCTCTAACTGCTCAATAATTCTCCTCCCCAAATCCTGCTCTAAAACTTAAAGACTCTTGTGGCTTGGCCATTTAGTCTATTACCCAACAAAAATTATTTGAAGGTAAAAAAAAACATATTTTTCCCTATTTTATGTTTTTTATGCATATAAATAATTTTAGACTATTAAAAATGTAATTCATCTGATAATGGGTTCAAATATAACATAAATAATACACATATATGGTATTTAAAAACTAATATTCATGGTTCGTCAGGCTTCTGATTCCAGTAATTTATTTTCTAAGCTTATATAAAGATCATTACTGACACAAGTATTGAAAACTGAACTCATATACTTATGCAGTTTAGAGTTAAAAGTTTAATCCTTCCCATGTCCAGGTTGTATGCATATGTTGGCAAAATCCAAAATATGAGGCCAAGGACATATGTATTAATTTTTTGTGCAACAAAAAGAAAATTCGATTTAAAAAAAATAAAAAATGCAGTTTGTAAATTTTCTTACCTATATCTTATAAAAATATATAATTCAAGCTTGAAAAATAATATTTTTCTTTTCTCATTTGATGCATATTTTATTAAACTACAATATAAATAGCTTGTTAAAACCATCTGATTGCCATTTCTTACAAACACTATATGGTATAGCTGATCTGTTTGTTGTTACACTTTGCTAAAGCAACCACCCTGATTTAAGCTCACAAGTTTGATTTGAATAATTATCAACAAATTTTTCCATAAAGTTTCCAAAATCTCCTGAAAATTAACAAAAACTGCTATTTTTGAAAACAGAAGATTCTGGAATTATGAAGGTACTTACCTCTGCTTCCTTTCCCCGTTTTACACTCTTTTCTGCCTTAAACCTATTTCACTATTCCTAGAATTATTTTATCATTTATCCCAGTATTCTATGCATCTTTCCCACTCTTCAAATCAAAACTATAACTAAAAAAAACAGCCAAAGCTTCTTGAAGATTAGCTCCAATGCACGTCATAGGAGAGGAGGAGGAAGTTGCAGATATTCTAATTGCTCGCTCACATGTGCAAGAGTGGGGAAAGCCATCTGCTAAGTGGCTGAATGGCAAGTTGTTTACATGGATGATTTAAGTCCAAATACTTCCTCCCCAAAAATTGGATAACTCCCTCTGTAAAGTTAATATTTTTATTTCCATTTTCATAATTAAACCTTAGTTTTCATTTCTTCAGATGTATTTTAATTCAGTAAATTATCAATCTTTTGGTCAATCAATTATTTTTGATTTTTTGCTACATCGGATTACAACTTGTTACTGTTGATATTCTAGTTAACATCACATTAGGTTATATGTTATTTTTTCCTTTATTATTTCTTTATTTTCCAGTAAATGCAATTCCATCAGACTAAAATTGATCTTGTATGATTTTCTGAAAATGATCTTGGATATGGAAGCAAAAAGAACTTCCTTAGAACAGAAATAACTCCTTGTGTGGGAGGGCAATTTTAGGAAGGGTTTTACCCCCCTCCCGCCTGCTACATTCACTGAGGACATTTTACTCCCAACCCCTTGGCAAAATTTAATTTTTTTAAAAAATTGTAAGTTTTAAGTAAGTTATGAAAAAGTATTGTAACACAATTGAGTAACACCAAGTGGGATAATAAAATAATGTGATATACTAAATGTTGCATATGACAGTACTTAATCAGGGGACAGATGTTAATAAGCATATAATCATCCCTGACAGCAGTACAATTTTACATAATGCATTGTCACAGTGTTAATGAGGTTTTGTGGTAATAAAGAATACTTATCCACAAAGCAGATCTGAACTTATAGAAGGCTCTGGGAGGGGTCTGGCATCACACAAATTGCCTCTCCAGGTTGCCCAACATATGCTCATTTGAATTTAGGTCCTAAGATTTTGCAGCCCAATCCTATGATTATCTTTACTTTCAAGTTGAGCATATGAGCCTATTGGAAGCAGACATTTGTGTACCAAAAAAAAAAAAAATTATTTTTTGTACAATAATGTAAAAAAAAAAAATCAGGGCTGAAAGCAAAAATCTAAAAAGCCTCACTAGGGCACAAGTATCTCATTTCTGCATTGATAAGTAATCAGAGTGACTCATTATGTGAAGTTCTGTATGACCAGTCATGATGTCATCTAGACCATCACATTGCTGCCACTAAAACTGTACTTTTTTTATGTTACTGCAGTTGTGGCAAGTCCTTTTTTTCTTTCAATGAACACAATATCAAGAATCAGTGCCCAAATTGAACCTGCATTCATCCATGAAGAGGACATTTGCTTTCTGGGGTGGGCTCCAAAGGTGATGTCTGCACCATGTTAAATGAGCTCTTCAGTTGAAAAAGGTGATGGGGATACAAATCATTTATCTTTGTGGATCATTCATTCAATACATCTTGAACCTATCATCTTGTACCTCTACACAGTATATCTTGAAACTATCATCCCTGTGTCCACTGACAGCTCATAGAGTTGCCTAGCTGTCATTTTTCTATGTTGTCTTTCTGTTAAGACTGATATCTGTTAAGACAGATAATGGTTGTCCTGAGCAGTTGTGGTCCATGGATGATCTTGCCTTATCATACAACTAATTTTTCTTGTTTCTTAAAATTGTTTAAAAGTTTGAAAGAATATTTTGCCCTACATACTTTAATCTGGGATTAACCTGCTGCCTTCTTACCTATCACTAACCACTGTACACAATCATCTACATGTCATCTTTGTGACACAGTGGAATAAAATTGCTATCCAAGCAAATGCCAGGTTGACTAAAACATAAATGACTGACAACCAAATCATGTGCCTTTTTAGATAATTCTAATTTGCATTCTTATAGTCATATCAATTAAATGTGCAAGCATTTTCTTCTGCATTGCAAATTTAAATGTATATGATATTTCAAATCATTCCTTCATGTGCATTTTAAGATACAACATTATCCGTTAGTTCTGATCACCCATGTATTGAGAGTATCATAAAACATATGTTTAAATGATACTTAAAAAGGACACATATTCAGTTTCTTTTTAATAAGGCTGCTGCCCATTTGCTTATAAATATTTACCCAATAACATTTTGTGTGGGAGGGCAATTTCAGGAAGGGTTTTTCTAAACCCTTCCCAAAATTGCCCTCCCACACGAGGATTGATTTCTGTGCCAAGGGACATTCTCTAATCTGTGAGTGTGACCATCATCACCTTGAAGCTTCAAGGCATCATGGTTTTAAGTAATCTGATTTTCAATTAGTGTCCAGAGTGGGAAGCGTAGAGGATAGGTTCAAGCAACATATACCAATTAGATACAATACTGTGGCGTTCAACTCAGTAAAAGAATTTAGGTGTGACCTTTGTTCAATGTTCTATGTGGAAATGGTCAGCTGAAATCCTGTAGATTGCCTTTGATCATTAGTGTGCAGGTAAGCCCACATTCAAACAGAAAATAGGAAATGGAGACAGAGCCACATCTTTAATGCAGTAAAAGAGCTAAAATGGAAACAATTATTCCCTTTTATTACCATTCTCCTTTTTGGAAAATACAATATTTTTAATTTGGCAGCATATTTTTCTACAACAGGGCAAAAACGAAAAAAAAAAAAGAAAGAAAAATATGAATTTTTAATGACTAATTTTTCAGATTTTAAAGCAAAATTGAAATAAAATCCAAAATAATTAGAAGAGTATGACAGCTCTATTTATGGTTTATGATAATAGTACCTAAAAATGGAATTGAGTTGTTTGTGTTCAATTTTTCAAACAAATTTTAATACCAAAAATATATGTATTATTTGGTTTTGGCAAATTAAATGAATGACTCATCTTTGGATCAATTCTTTCTAACGAAATTTACATACAGTTATAAGTCAAATGTTTAATAAAATGGGGGAATAAAGCATTTTATCTCTCCACTTATAAATATCTCTATAACTGATATTTACAATATGGTGGTAGTAAAACAAGTTTTAGAGTTTCAAAAGTGTTGAAACTTTTAAAAAATAGATATTAAACAGAAATAAATCACAATGAGTTAATTCCATTTGATGAATGCAGTGTCCTCTTCTTCTAGGCCTGTATAATGTATTGAACAAAATCAAAATCTTTTATGAAGAAGAAAAATAAATTTAAAAAAAAGTTAATGTAAATAAAGATCATTATTGCTAAAGACAAAGAGAATTTAAAGAACTTTGTTGTAGAGCAGAATGTACACATACAACATTAATGAATTCATTGGTTACCTGAGAATGCCAGGTAGAAAGCAGTACATCATGAAAGTTGTTCAACCAATCAGTAAATGTTTCTTCTGGATCAGATTCCACAATTTGGCTCCACTGGAGTAAAAGCTGATTCTGCAAAAAAAAAAATCTTACTTTATCTGCAACCATAATTTTTTCATTTTTCTGTTATTTTGATACTTATTATAGCCTATTTTTGAAAGGTAAAAGTTTCAGTAAATGCAATGCACGGATTTTTTCCATATATTCGCATACATTTAAAATATTAAAGAGTGTGCAGCCTCAACTAGAATACAAAATCCACTTAATATGTGTGAATAAATATAATAGAGATACAAACAGAACTCATATTTGTGATAGTCTTAAGAACATTTAGTTTCAGTGATCAAGCAAGTATGAAAAAGACTGCCAATCCATCTCCTGGACTTGACTTCAGAATCTCTTGGTTATTCCACAGTTGTTCTACAGTTAAACTAATGCAGTTATGATTCACACTTACTCAAGTAAGGCCATGATGGTTCATTATTCTGTGAAGCATCACCATGTGGTTTAAGTTATTGAGGCATTGTGCAATTTACACCAATTGTTAACTGACTATAATAATCATGTATCAAGTATTAATAGAGTTATTCTGATGCTAACAGCATCAGAGCACTCAATATTAATTAACTTATCAGTCTTTGGGCAGCAATCATTTCATATAAGGCAATAGAACTCACATTTTAAAAAAGGTGTTTATTTTCACATTTGTCTAATTACAGATTTGGGTTGTTTTACCTCTGAGCGGCACTTTTTTGCACACCATGGGCTAAATGGCCAGGTCACATGGACCCCGAAGGCTCAGAGAAGGTTGGGGGAGGGGACCCACTGGAACAGCTGTTGGGAGACAGATGGTAGCCTCCCGTCAAGGCCATCCAGCGTGTTCTTTAACGTGCACAGGGTATGGCTCTCCCGCACACGGGGCCACGGCTTAACGTCCCATCCGACGGACGGCGGCCTTTCCAAGCCCAGCGGTGTCCCCTACTGACCGTGGGCAGGGCGGGGGAATTTTGCGGAGATAAATCTCAACGCTGACCCAGCTGGGACTCGAACCTGGGAACTACAGATTACGAGCCTGGCGCGCTACCGACTGAGCCACCCCCGCCCCATCTAATTACAGAAACTGAATGTCTCTTAACACTATCACAAATGTGAACATTGTGCACAAAAAAGTGCTGTCAGAGTGTAACACAAATGTCACACTCTGAACAGCACTTTTTGTGCACAAGGGGGTTAAATGGTTAGGTCACAAGGATCCCAAACACTCAGAGAAGGTTAGGGACCTAGTGGATAGCTGATAGGAGACAGATGGTAGCCTCCTGTCTAACGCCATCTGTGTTCTTTAACATACACAGGGTATGGCTTTCCTGCATATGGGGCCATGGCTTAATGTCCCATCCAATTAATGGCAGTATTTCCAAACCCATTAGTATCCCCTTCTAACCAAAGGTAGGGTGTGGGTTTAGTGGAGATAAATCTCAACACTGGCACTGATGGGATTTGAACCTGAGAATTACATATTACAAGTCTGGCATATTACTGACTGAGCCAATTCCCATCCATACAGCACATGGTAGCACCCTGATATCTTGAAGCAGATGATAGTGCTTCACAGCATGCACTATCTCTATAACCTTACTTGAGTTTCTGTGAATAGCCACCCCCTTAGATCAACTGGTAGAGCAATTGGCACATAACCAAGAGATCCTGCATCTGAGTCTGAGAGGTGTTTTTTTTTTTCACACTTGCCTAATTATTGAAAATAATAGCGATACTCTAACACATATTCATGTATATCCACAAGCCACTGATCAGAGGTTTTTACCTCCTTACTTTATAGAGAAAAAAATTATAGGAACTTTAAATAAAATATACTTTTTGTTTGCTGATGTATGTTTCAAGGGTACTATGCCCCTTTAAAATGGAAGAGGAAACAGTGTTTGTAAAATGTGTGTGAGAAAACAAAATTATATCTATTTAATTACATAAGATTATGATATTAATTTTTTTGCTTTACAGAAAAATTATCACAACATTTAATCAGCAACATGCATTGTAATTAAAATATATAAAAAAAAAACTAATTTCACTGAAGAAATAAAAAAAAATTATTTAGTATTATTAGCATTTAGAATATCTTTTCCTTCCACAGCTGAAACAGACTGCTTTGAATTTATTTCTTCAATTTCCAAATACATCTATTAATACAGGTAATGGACAGAAAAATGGAAACACCAAAGTTTGCAGAAAGTCTTCGGTTTATGTTAAACAGCAGATCAGAATGTCACTGACAAAGGCATGAAATGCAAAAGGCATCCCAGAATGCTTAGCATTATTCTATAAAAGCAAATCCTGTATAACTGCATGTAATTATTGGTAACATGTCGTCGAGAGAAGTTTAGTGATTTCGAAAGGGGCATGATTGTTGGAGTGCATTTCACAGGAGTTTCAGTCACTACGACAGCTGAACTTGCTAATGTTTCATAAGGAACAGTTTCCAAGATCATGTCTGTATGGGAATCTAAAGGGAAAACATCATCTGCAAAAGGTAATAGTGGGTGAAAGCACATACTGCAGAATTGGGGTGCTCAAGAGTTAGTGTGATGTGCAAAGTGAAAATGGCAAGCTACAGTTGATCAGTTGTGCATGGATTTAAATGTAGGATGCGAGAGGCCAGTTTCGTCAAAAACTCCATAGAGCTGGATATCACAGTGTAGTTGTACTTGACAAATTGTTATCACACCTATCAACACATCATTGTGTCCAGTGGTGAAAAAAGCTTCAGCAGTAGAGGAATGTGATATGGTCTGATGAATCATCCTACACTTCATTTCTGACAAATGGTGTAAGAAGTGCAAGTGTTGTGCCAACCAATGGAAGCTTAAAATTCTGATAGCTTGTTTCATACTGTTAAGGGTTCTGGTAGTTCTTTAATGGTGTAGTCTGTTTTCTCATGGCATGGTTTGGGTGCACACATTCTGTTAGAAGGTAAGATTAATGGCAATTGCTATTTTACAGTCCTGAATGACTATTTTCATTCAAAAATACAGCATTTCTTTCATGAAAAGAAAGATCTTTCTGGATGATGATGTTCCCATCCACAGAGAACATGTGGTCACCCAATGATTTGAGCAGCATGAGACTGCACTTTTCGCATACCATGGACATCGCAGTCACCATATATTAACCCACTGGAATTTTGTGGGAACTTGTGGAATGATGTCTCAGGCAACATTTTCCAGCTTTATCAAACAAGCAGGAATTTATCATACTTCTTGTGGATGAATTGTGTCGTATCTCTCCTACTGACTTTCAGACACTGGTAGACTCTATACCACAATGTATACATGCTGTACTGAACTCACCTGGCAGTCCAACATTGTATTAGTGATTTTACATTGCTGTTTCCATTTTTTTTGTCCCTTACCTGTATATCTATGCCGAGTAACAGCTGCTATATTTGTTCATTGCAGGCCAACTTTCATTAATCCTTTTTGACATGTCTACCAGTACAATAATAGGGGATGTTATTAGATTAAACCTCCCCAAAAGAAAATGAACTGGATGAATTTAATATTTCTGTTAAAAACAATAGTAAATCAAAATATTTGAAAAAAATTCCTAAGCTACAAAAAATTATATTTGCATTCTTTTGTTAAAATTATTTATTAAATCTTAATATTTTAATATAATGGTTTCCAAACTGTGGAGAACAAGGATTTGCTGAGGGGAGAGGGGTTAGAAAGACAAAACATTAGAAAAAATATCCTTCCCAAAGCTTCAACAAAATATGTATATTTTTTAAAATAAAGTATTACACTAAAAATAAAAATTAATACGTGTCTATGAATGTTGAGTATCACATTCTTAATTACATATTTTTTATGGCAGATACTGAAGTAGTTGAGTTTCAATGTACAATTTGGCAATGCCAAGTCTTGAATGTACTATATAGTATGGAAGTTTCCAGTACAACCTTCAAAAGAAGTTCAAAAGAAGTAATGACACATCTCAGTCTTCTTCGATAGAATTCTGCTAAAAGTCAAATATGAGTCCTATGTTCTATTTATGAAGGTTTTGAGTCAGTCTTCTGAGAGTAGCCAAGGTAGCAGGTCTATATTTTATGAATGATGTTTAAAATCCATTCATCCATTCTTTTCAAAATATTTCAAAACCATGTTGAGTGTCATCATCCTCAAGCAGCCATGGGCTACGGAGGTCCAACCAGACCATGCAGTTTAATTCTCCAAGCATATTTGTCCTGAGCTACATCTGCTGCATCTGGCCACTGCACACTAATTATAATAAGGTCCTGTTTGACAGTCTGCCCACCGCATCCTAGGTTCTGGGATGCATCCTAGGTCCTAGGCTGATTCCTAGATAGGCAAAGAGGGGGACCTCTTTCTGAAGCCTTTAGGCACACTGTTCATAACCCTATTCGCCAATCTATAATTATCCATATGGGCAACATGGCCAAACCAACAGAGTCTCTCTCAGCACAATATGATGCTTAAAGGAGGTTGCAGACTCCTTTGCCTAACCTCATCATTAGTTACAAAGTTGAACCATCTAATACCCAAGATACTACATAAGCATCTAGAATCAAAAGTATCCAGTTTCCTGTTATCTTGTTTACAAAGTGTACCAAGTTTCACTACCATAACTAACCCTAGAAAGAACCTAACTATTATACAGTTTAATTTTAGTCCTTGGGGTGTATACACCTATTTCTCCACACTCTCCATAGATTCTTAAAAGTCCCGGCAGCAATCCCTATTCGTCTGTTAATCTCATGCCGCACATCACCAGTATCTGTTACATAGCTCCCAAGGTAATTAAACTGTGACACCTGCTCAAGACTGCAACCACTCAGAATAACTGAATCACAGTCTGCCTGACCAATTTTCATCACTTTAGTTTTCTCTCTGTTTATAACCAAACCTACTCTACTACCAGTCTCATCAACAGCTCAAATGAAAGAGTTCATCTCATCATCATTTGCCAAAAGGGCTAAATCATCAGCATAATCTAAAACAGAAATTTTAGTATCTCAAGACCATTTAAGGCAAAAAACTTTCCCTTGAAGTGAATTCTACATAACATAATCAATAACCAAACTAAACAGAAAAGGAGACAAAATGCACCCTTGTTGAACACCAGAAGTAATGTTCAACCAACTGCTACAAGCCTCACCAACTATCACACACGACTCAGTGTTATTACAGAGAGCTTTCATTATGTTAACTAACTTGTCTGGTATACCATATGATCTCACAATCAACCACAAATTATGACAATCAACAGAGTTGAAAGCCTTTTTGAAATCAACAAAGCTAGCAACCAAAGGTTTCTGAAACTTTAAACATTTCTCAAGAATCTGCCTAAGTGAAAATATCTGATCAACACATTCCCTACCACTTCTGAATCTACATTACTAATCATGCATTTGACTGTCAACCAGATTCTTAATTCTATTAAGCACAATCATGGAAAGAACTTTACCTGGAACAGAGAGTAGGCTGATACCCCTATAGTTATCACAAGAACTGCGATCACCTTTTTTAAAAACAGGAATAATAATAGCTCTGGTAAAATTCTTAGAAACCACGCCTTTATCATAAAAGATATTCAAAATCTCATCATCCAAGTGGTAACCAAAACATTTCCAGCTCTAAGCATTTCAGTAGTAATTTCATCTACCCCTGGGGATTTATGAAGTTTAAGTTTAGAAATAGCCAAAATAACTTCAGATTGCATTATAGGGCCAAAATTAAAGCCACCAATGTATCTATCATCACTGCAAACAATGGGAGTAGAACTAACCACATTGTTTAGAACATCACTGAAATGCTCAGCCCACCTAGCTATGACAGAATCCTCACCTTCTATAACCTTATCTTGTTTATCCTTCAATCCTTGTATGCCTGTCTGTTTTCTACCACACAAAACATTAACTATCTGGTACAGCTCTCTGCTGTTGTGCTGCCTAACTGCTTCCTCAGCTTTGTCAGCCAAGCCATCAAATCAAGCCAAAGATTCTTATCAGTAGCTAACTGATCCTTTTAAATAAATAACTGAATAAATACTGAGGTCTTTAGGCACACTGTTCATAACCCTCACTTTATTAAACTCTCTGTAATCCTTTCTATTAGGACTAGTAGGGTACTGATTAAGGACATTCCTGCAGTTCCTTCTTTCTGAAATAAGCTCAAGTGCCTTATCACTCAAATAATTCTGCTTCCTCTGCCCCTTTTTTCCCAAAAGAGTACTGTAAGTCTCCAAAAAAGCCTGTTTAAAACGGCCCAATTCTTCCTCAACTTCAGTAGTAAGCAAATCATGACTGTCATAATGACTAAGTAACCTATCATGGTAAGCTTTAGCTATAACTGGGTCTTTCAGAGCTTCAGTATTAAAGGTAAATTTTTTAACTTTAGCACAACACTTTTTAAGTTTAAGTTGCAAGACACTTTTAACAAGGTAATGGTCACATCCAATTTCAGCTCCCCTATATGCCCTGGTATTCCTAACAGAACTAGCCCATTTGCTGTTAATTAATATATAATCAATCATATTCTTATGCAGCCCATCGGGTGAAGCCCACGTGTACTTATGTATGTCACGGAGTTTGTAATAAGTGTTAGTTATTCTGAATCCATTGAGTTTACTTACCTGTAGGAGATGTTGCCCATTGCAATTGCAGCTACCAATACCAAAAGGGTGAATTACTCCTCCCAAAGGTCAGAGTCAGTACCAACTTTGGCATTGAAGTCACCTAGAACAAGGGTAATATCTCCTTTCTTGACAGAATTCAAAATATCCTGATGTTGTCCATAAAAAAAAATCCTTCTCATCCTCATCAGCATCCTCAGTGGGGACATAACAGCAGATAACATTCATGTCTTTAATGCTTGTCTGAAACTTTGTTGTAAGAAACCTTTCATTAATGCACTCATATCCTAGAAGAGCATCACTAGCATGTCTGCTGAGAAGCAGACCCACACCTTGGTGATGCTTTCCATCCTCCCTCCCTGTAAAGAGAAATTTAAAGTTATTTTTAAGTATCTCACCTTTACCTGTCCATCCGCTCTCTTGCAAGCCTAGAATATCTAGGTTATAGCACTGGAATTCCTGCGTAAGGACATCAAGAGAATAATCTCTATGTAATGTCCTCACGTTCCTGCAGAGAGAAAATGATCAGTAGGATTTTTAAAGAAATTAGGTTTATTGAGATAGGTAGGGCCAACAATATCAAACAGGCCCCTGATCGCAGGCATGGGCCAAAGACCTGTTCCTCCTCCGCTAAAGGATGAATTCACCTATGCTGGTAGGAACTTCAGGCACCACCTTTTCAAGTGGACTTTTTCAAGAACCATATGGCCTGCCTGAGACACATTACTCCAGTTTAGGCTTAACGATGCCAAACTAGCTAAGTAAGGTTCAGGTACCTGCGATGGCCTCTGATTAGGATTATCCACCAGCTGATATAAATTATCCCATGCCTCTGTTCACTTAGGGCTGGCAACCCAGAAGCAAACGGAAAACACAGCGGCAGATTCTCCCTCAACAGAGGCCCACCAGTGCAGCAAATCCAGGATCCATAATCAAGCTCAAATCCATAAACCAGTCCAATCTAGTAGGTATAAATGGCCAACACCAGGACCCTGTGAAGTTGACTACTCCTCAGATGGGTTGAAAAAAAAAGAAAAAAATGGCCATAGATGACCAGATCAGTAGGCCATACTGAACTGGCAGCCCTTCTCTTCCATTCCCTTCCAAAAGAGAATATCTCTTTTGATAGGCCCTGCTTCTCAGCAGACACGCTAGTGAGGCTCTGATTGGATTATGCTGATGATTTAGCCCTTTTGGCAAATGATGTTGATGAGATGAACTCTTTCATTCGAGCTGCTGATGTGACTGGTAGCAGAGTAGGTTTAGTTATAAACAGAGAGAAAACTAAAGTGATGAAAATTGGTCAGGTAGACTGTGATTCAGTTAATCTGAATGGTTGCAGTCTTGAACAGGTGTCACAGTTAATTATTTTGGGAGCTATGTAACAGATAATGGTGATGTGCGGAATGAGATTAACAGACGAATAGGGATTGCTGCCGGGACTTTTAAGAATCGATGGAGAGTGTGGAGAAATAGGTGTATATATACACCTAAAGACTAAAATTAGACTGTATAATAGTTTGGTTCTTTCTAGGGTTAGTTATGGTAGTGAAACATGGACACTTTGTAAAGAAGATAACAGGAAACTAGATGCTTTGATTCTAGATGCTTAAGCAGTATCTTGGGCATTAGGTGGTTCAACTTTGTAACTAATGATGAGGTTAGACAAAGGAGTTTGCAACCTCCTTTAAGCAGCATATTGTGCTGAGAGAGAGACTTGGTTGGTTTGGCCATGTTGCCCGTATGGATAATTATAGATTGGCAAATAGGGTTATGAACAGTGTGCCTAAAGGCTTCAGAAAGAGGGGGAGACCTAGGATGCGGTGGGCAGACAATGTCAAACAGGACCTTATTAGAATTGGTGTGCAGTGGCCAGATGCAGCAGATGTAGCTCAGGACAGACTTGCTTGGAGAACTAAATTGCATGGTCTGGTTTGACCTCCATAGCCCATGGCTGGTTGAGGATGAGATGATGATGAACGGCCTGCACCACGAGAAGGCAGGGTCGGACATTAGGTGTTAGACCTGACCGGTTCTGTGCATCATCACTGGGGATTGGTACACAGCTCTCCTTCCAGTTTATTCCTAGCTACCATTTACAGTGCTTTACTGAAAGCTTAATAGGAAATGCTACAAAATTGTCATATAATTTTTTTTTTATTTTTGGCAGGAGTAGCAATAAAAATTTGGTTTCAGAAATTATTTTCATTTTATTTCACACACAACAAAATTTTTATGACTAGGGGTGCACAATAACAAAAAATTCAGAAACCACTGCTTTATACTTTAATGCCATCCTGTGGCTGAGTGGTTAGTGCACTTGGCTACTGATCTAGGAACCTGGGTTGAAGTTCGGGTAATGCATGGATATTCGTGTTGTTTTCCTGCTGAGGTCCTGCCATCCTAACATACCTTCTACTATGGCATATTAACTGATAGCCTCCTGTCAGACTGTGTGGCAAGCAACTGCTTGAGAGAGTATTAATTAATTAATTAACTTTAATGCTATTTGCTTTCGAATACTTTACAAAAGTGATAAAGGTTACAATCTGGAAATAATACCTGAAATATTCAAACTATAATAAAAGAGTGTTCAACCTCAACTTCCCATTACATCTTGCTACACCAAAATTTATACTACAAATGCAATGTAGCTAAGGTTAAAAGTATTATAGGCAACTTAAAAAAGATGCTAACTTTTGAGCATTTGAACTTCTGGCACATATATATATATAAACAGCCTTAAGGCTCACCAAATAAAGGTGCGACAGTTTGAAATGTCATTATTATTAATGTATTGCACTTACAGCACTGGTTCTTATATCTCAACATTAATCAAATATAGCAATTTTATTCAGTATAGCCATTTTGAATGAGAAGATGATTCAATGCACAATTCTTTGACTACAAGGATCAATTGACTACCTTTCATTTGACATTTACGCTTCAACCTTCCTGGCCTTGGTGCTCCTACCAGGAGCATAAGCTCCCATTACATAGCTCCACTACATCAATATAAGTCTGATGTGGAGTCTTCGTTCATATAAAAAAGTTTTAAATGCTAAAGAAAGTCTATACATAAATTGGATGAGATTAAATAAAGAAATGAAAAAAAAAAGGATGATTATCAGAACTTGGAATGTGCAAAGTTGATTTAACAGAGAGGAAGTGTAGAATTTTAAAAGGAGCAAACTGATGTAGCAGTATTAACAGAAACTAAAAAGAAATGGCATGTTCAAGAAGGATGGAAAAGTTATTTCCATGCATGAAGTAGAGTGGAAAAAACAGAACAAAAGCAGGAGTATCAATGCTATTACATTAGTATAAAATTTTTAAGAGAAACAGATCAGAGAATAATAAAGTGAAGAGAGGTGGTTAGTGGTTTTACACGGCCTTATAAAGGATGCCTGACAAATAATAAGGAAGATTTTCAAGAATGAGTAAGAGAGATTATAGAAAAGGTTAGAAGGAATTAAGAAATTCCTATTTTTCAAGTTTTGAATGTCCAAGTTAGAACACATAACAATCAAGTGGTGGGGAAATATAAGGAAAGTACTATTAAAAATGATAATGAGGAAAGTATCATAGAAATAAGTCAAGATTATTCAATTTAGATTATCATGAAGAACTGACTATTTAATAAATAAGTAATGACTAATTATATAAGTAATTTTATTTTGCATTCATAGATGTATTATGTCACTGCATTTAGTCTGCAGCAGCCATGTTGATACCCTGGTAGCAATATAACAAGTCTTAAAATTGGCTTATTCTTAAAGATTAATGTGAAAAACATTGTTAACTTATTATGCATAAATAGTATCAGATAACTAAACACTATACTAAATACCCATAAACACATACCTTTTGAAAGTTATGATAATATTTTTGAAACCTGTGAAGTCTTTTTATGTCCCTAAATATTTTCATATAAACCAAAGCTATATCTGCAACTGAAAAAATAAACAAAACATTTAATTTACAGACTAATTAGGATGACATTTCAAATAGATCTAAGTAGAGCAATTTGTGAACTTAAGATATTACGTGAAAATACAAATGAAATAACAAGCTTTTATGATAAATGACAATTCAACATTAGCTTTTTATTATTATATTACTAGAACAGTGTCAGCTAAGTTTTTGTGAGTTTGATCTAAAAATGCTCTATTACATGGTTCACAGGAACTGATTAAAGCATAGGCCTACAGGACTAAGTTGTTTCAGTAGCCAAGTGGTATGCTTGGCTGGCTGTGCCACTTGGTGCCATGACAATTTCTCTAAAACCCAGTGGCAGAACTCCATTCAATGACTATGTCAATTCCATGCAGTTCCTGCAGTTATGTGAACTTTATGCCAACTACTTGGCTGTGGAACAAAGCCACCTGGGTTTGAATACTGAATAAAGAAAGGATATTTTTTTGCTGATGTATTTTGCATCAGATTTTGCTTTTCTCATAAATTTGTTTCTATGGTGTATTTGTAGTGAGAGGTTCATGTCAGCTCTATAACAAGCAAACAACCAGAGTAGCTTTTTTATTCTACAGGGCCAGGAACTAGAGACCCATTTTCTTACTTAAACTGGTAAAAAAAAGACACATAATAGTAGTTGTAGTTTTCGGATTTTTTCAGATCTTCGCTTTCTCAGAGTCCAAATCGAACCCTGACTGTTCCTATAAAAATCAGTACACAATAATAGCACCATAACCATTCAGAAAAGGACTGTGCTTAAAATGCATATACAATCATGGGCCAGATCATTATGACCACCAATGTCTCCACAAGTGGACTTGTCCCACAGCATGTAGCAGTGATGTCATTGACTGGTACTGACAGAGAGAGACAGCACAAGCAGGGTGTGTTAATTCATCTGTATGAACCCTGTGCAATGGGGAAAAATTACTGGAGTTTGAACAGGGAATTATTATCACCACAGGGAAGGTAGGGCCAGCATCTCAGTGACCACAGACATTGTTAGCTGTTTGAGGGCTGCCATAGTGAAAATGTGGCAGGAATCGCCTGAAGGACACACATTCACCCAATGTGTTGGAAAGGGGAGACCATCACTTGTTGAGAACTGACATGAATGCAGGTTAGCACATGCTGTCTGGGCAACAGATGGCTCACAATCCTTCAATTAATGGCAAACAATAACCAGAGCACAGAAATAAATGTTTCCGAGTATGCAATCCAGGGGATGTTCTTATGGATGGATGGGCCTACAGAGTCAGCAGTCTGGTCATGTGCCTGTGTTGACCGACTGTCATCAACAGCTCCACCTGCAGTGGGCACAAGAGCACTATGACTGGACAGTGGAAAACTAGAAAAGTTGTCTTGTCCTACGAGTCCAAGTTCCAGACCCACCATGCTGATGGAGAGGTCAATATTCGACACTGTGCAAGGATCAGCTGCAGTCAGATTGCACGGATGGAGAGAAACAGGCTGGTGAAGGTATTATGGTATGGGGATTCTTCTCATAGACATCACTGAGTCCCCTCATCCCCATTGAACACACCCTCACCACCAGATCCTACGTAGGTACTGTTTCAGACCAAGTGGTGTCCTACATCAGGAAGGGGCAATCTTTTCTCATTGGCAGGCCAGAGAAGCATTTTTGAGAATACCATGGGCCAGAACCTTACTATTAATACTTATCCTCCACCACCACACACACACACATCCAATGCTCTGGGTAGACAATATGAGTACACAATTAAATTTACACATTTACCTATTTATTTCCAAAAGGAACTTGAATTTTTTTATAATTTTAATGAACAAAACTATTATTTTTAATTAAAATTAGGATTAAATATACAAGAAATTGAAAGTAAACAACACTTTTAGATAAAAATGAAAGGCATTTAAATGGAAATTAACATTGACTCCACATATAGATACCACTATTATTAAATTGTTTTATTATTAAGCTGTGTTAGAAACATCAGTACTTTCAGCAAGAGCCAAAGAAAAATATTCAAATTTCAATAAAATGCATTCTCTATTTTAGTGGGGTGGGAGTGGCTCAGTTGGTAGTGTGCCCAGGCTTGCAATCTGCAGTTCCCAGATTCAAGTCCCAGCTGGCTCAGTTTTGAGATTTATCTCCACAAAACTTCCCACCCTGCCCTTGATCAGTAGGGCACACCAACAGGCTCAGAAAGGCCACCATCCATCAGATGGGATATTAAGCATGACCCTGTGTGCATACCCTGTGCATGTTAAAGAACATGCTAGATGGCCTTGACGTGAGGATCCTTTCATATTACCATTGATGGATTAATAGGCCTCGATGGCTACCATCTGTCCCCCAACAGCTGTTCCAGTGGGTCCCCTTCCCCCACCTTCTCTGAGCCTTCGGGGTACCTGTGAAAAGGCCATTTAGTCCATTGTGTGCAAAAAAGTGCCGCTCTGAGGTAAGACAACCCAACTTTTCTCTGTTAGCAGCAACTTTAACAGTACACCTGATTATGATGCTGTGGGATAAGCTTCTTATGATTTTTTTCTCTGGACGAAACATACTAAAAAACTGCTTGCAGGTGCTCCTTTACAAATTCACCATCATAATAATTTTTGTAATATTTTGCAATTTTCTCAGTAATAACAAAACTTGCATCATAATAGCATGGAAGTCTTGAGATCTTGGACTAAATAAAATTTTTGCTTGTTTAGTGCAGCCATAAGTTTCTCAATTTTTTTTTTTCTATGTTGGCCTTGATAACATTCATAATTAAGAATGTTTACTGATGTAGGTGTCTGAGTGAGAGCTGAGCTTTCCAAAACAGTGTAAAGGTAAATTGGGAAGGAATACAAAATTGGTATTTTACAAAGTGCTTGAAGAACAATAATTTGTGCAGCAATATTCATGAGCCACTTGAAAAGTGTTTGCAGGCCATGGGTTGCCCATGGCTACCCTACGTGATGGTCATGTATCCAGATAGCACTGGACTCTTTCAGCAAGACAATGTCCCATGTTACAAGGCCTGCATTGTGCAGTAATGGTTTGAGGATCATCTCCAAGCATTTCATGTGCTCCCCTGGCTGCTAAATTTCCACAACATGAATCCCATCAATCATTTGTGAAATGCAGGGCAACACAGCATTTGCCATTCATACCAGTACTTCACTCCATTGCTGAACTATGGAATGTCATTTCACCCAACTGGTAGAGAATACCCTGAGGACAACTACTGCAGTCTAGTGGAGTCAATGCCATGCCAGGTGCATGGAGTTACCACAACGAAAGGTGGCCCAACATGTTATTAGGCAGGTGGTCAAAATGTTATGGCTCATGAGTATCTATTTATAACATTTATCATTCACTGACTTATTTTTGCATTTTTTTTTTCTTACACAAGACTAAAATTCACGTAGTCTGCTTGATCCAAAACCATTTAATATTTCCTAAACTGCAAATACTAAAATATATCTTAGTTGTTTACTCTACAATTTATCGGTTTAAAAATTCAGAATTTCATAAACAGAAATCATTAGGTTTCTTACAATTATTATATAAAACCTCATTAAAATAATTCTTTCATATTACCATTGACGAATTAATTAACACTGAAGTCAAATAATTTCCTTCAATGAAAATCAATGTTCAACATTGCAGCCATGCATCACACACCACTTGGATGCAACTTTCTTCCTTACCTATCACCCACCCAATCAGATTCATTATTTTTATATCCAAATCTAACACATATAAAAGAAAGTTTGTTTGTTTGTTTGTTTGTTTGTCTGTCTGTCCGCTTATGCACTCAGCAACCAGAAGAGCTAGATGCACCAAACTTTGCATAAACATTACCTTCACCCAGGGGAAGACTATAGGTTATGTATAAAGTTGCTGGGGTCAACCAAAATTGGAGTGGGTGGGTTTGAATTTCTCAAAATCCCCATAAACTTAACATTAACAATTGAAAGTTATTCAAAATAACTGTTGCTACTAATAAATTTGAAAAAAGGAATACTTCAAATTAAACTAATATTTGATTTCGTTTGATTAAACATTAACAGTTAAGAGTTATTCAAAATAACTGTTGCCACCATTAAATTTGAAATAATGAATGCATCAAACAATTTCTTTTCTGATTTCATGTGATAAACTCATTGTTCAGTTTGCTAGGTCAAGAGTGCGAGGGTCCATGGATATTGAAGTCATTCTAATTAGACACGAGCAATCTTTCCATTATATACCCACTTTTTCAGATATTAAACAATACTAATTCAAAGAACAATAATAAATATATCAAAAGGTTGATAACATTCTTCATAAATAAAAATGAAATTACCAACAGATTGAGAATTAAAAGCAGCTATAAGTTGTGGACTGATAATAGCCTCTAATCTGTCCTTCAAATTTTCTAATCGTTGACAACGTTCTTTGTAATCAGGCACATCTGCAAGGATTTCCTATAATAAGAGCAGCTGTTGTAGATATTAATATCAAATAGAATATGTCAAACAAAACTTACACGACTGTCAAGTGTCTAATAATATATTCATGTTGAAGCCTGACAAAAATAGGGGGGGAAAAAAACAGCATCTTGGTTGAATATGTAGCAATATAACTTTTAAATTTAAATATAATATCTTAATAATACCTGTAAATGGTAGCTAGGCGTAAACTGGAAGGAGAGCTGTGCACCAATCCCTAGTGATGATGCACAGAACCGGCCAGGTCTAGCACCTAATGTCTGACCCCACCTTCTCGTGGTGCAGGCCATTAGAACCTTTCAAAAGAGATATTCTCTTTTGGAAGGGAACGGAAGGGGAGGGCTGCCAGTTCAGTATGGCCTACTGATCTGGTCATCTATGGCCACTTTTTTCTTTTTTTTTCAACCCTGCTGAGGAGTGGTCAACTTCACAGGGTCCTGGTGCTGACCATTTATACCTACTAGACTGGACTTGTTTATGGATTTGAGCTTGATTATTGATCCTGGACTTGGTGCACTGCTGGGCCTCTGTTGAGGCCGCTGTGTTTTCTGTTTGCTTCTGGGTTGCCAGCTTTAAGTGAACAGAATCATGGGATACCTCATATCAGCTGGTGGATAATCCTAATCAGAGGCCATCGCAGGTACCTGAACCTTACTTGCTAGTTGGGCATCGTCAAGCCTAAACTGGAGTAATGTGTCTCAAGCAGGCCATGTGGCTCTTGAAAAAGTCCACTTGAAAAGGTGGTGCCTGAAGTTCCTACCAGCATTGGTGACTTCAGCCTTTAGCAGAGGAGGAACAGGTTTTTGCCCCATGCCTGCAATCAGGGGGCTGTTTGATATTGTTGGCCCTACCAATCTCAATAAACCTAATTTCTTTAAAAATCCTACTAATCATTTTCTCTCCACAGGAACGTGGAACGTGAGGACATTACATAGAGATTATTCTCTTGTTGTCCTCATGCAGGAATTCCAGTGCTATAACCTAGATATTCTAGGCTTGCAAGAGACCAGATGGACAGGTAAAGGTGAGATACTTAAAAATAACTTTAAATTTCTCTTTACAGGGAGGGAGGATGGAAAGCATCACCAAGGCATGGGTCTGCTACTCAGCAGACATGCTAGTGATGCTCTTCTAGGATATGAGTGCATTAATGAAAGGTTTCTTACAGCAAAATTTCAGACAAGCATTAAAGACTTGAATGTTATCTGCTGTTATGCCCCCACTGAGGATGAGAAGGATAGGTTTTACGGACAACTTCAGGATATTTTGAATTCTGTCGAGAAAGGAGATATTACCCTTGTTCTAGGTGACTTCAATGCCAAAGTTGGTACTGACTCTGACCTTTGGGGAGGGGTGATAGACCCTTTTGGTATTGGTAGCTGCAATGACAATGGACAACATCTCCTACAGGTAAGTAAACTCAATGGTTTCAGAATAACTAACACATATTACAAACACCGCGACATACATAAATACACATGGGTTTCACCTGATGGGCTGCATAGGAATATGATTGATTATATATTAATTAACAGCAAATGGGCTAGTTCTGTTAGAAATACCAGGGCATATAGGGGAGCTGAAATTGGATCTGACCATTACCTTGTTAAAAGTGTCTTGCAACTTAAACTTAAAAAGTGTTGTACTAAGGTTAAAAAATTTACCTTTAATACCGAAGCTCTGAAAACACCCAGTTATAGCTAAAGCTTACCATGATAGGTTACTTAGTCATTATGACAGTCATGGTTTGCTTAATACTGAAGTTGTGGAAGAATGGGGCCATTTTAAACAGGCTTTTTTGGAAACTAACAGTACTCTTTTAGGAAAAAAGGAGCAGAGGAGGCAGAATTATTTAAGTGATAAGGCACTTGAGCTTATGTCAGAAAGAAGGAACTGCAGGAATGTCCTTAATCAGTACCCTACTAGTCCTAATAGAAAGGATTACAGAGAGCTTAATAAACGTGTAAAGGATCAGTTAGCTACTGATAAGAATCTTTGGCTTGATGGTTTGGCTGACAAAGCCGAGGAAGCAGTTAGACAGCACAACAGCAGAGAGCTGTACCAGATAGTTAATGTTTTGTGTGGTAGAAAGCGGACAGGTATACAAGGATTGAAGGATAAAAAAGGTAAGGTTATAGAAGGGGAGGATTCTGTCATGACTAGGTGGGCTGAGCATTTCAGTGATGTTCCAAATAATGTGGTTAGTTCTACTCCCATTGTTTGTAATGATGATAGATGAATTGGCAGCTTTAATGTTGGCCCTATAACACAATCTAAAGTTATTTTGGCTATCTCTAAACTTAAACTTCATAAATCCCCAGGGGTAGATGAAATTACTAGAGAAATGCTCAGAGCTGGGAATGTTTCGGTTACCACTTGGATGACTGAAATTTTGAATAACTTTTATGATAAAGGCATGGTTCCTAAAGATTTTACCAGAGCTATTATTATCCCTATTTTCAAAAAAGGTGATCACAGTTCTTGTGATAACTATAGGGGTATCAGCCTACTCTCTGTTCCAGGTAAAGTTCTTTCCATGATTGTGCTTAATAGAATTAAGAATCTGGTTGACAGGCAATTGCGTGATGAGCAATGTGGATTCAGAAGTGGTAGGGGATATGTAGATCAGATATTTTCACTTAGGCAGATTCTTGAGAAATGTTTAGAGTTTCAGAAACCTTTGGTTGCTAGCTTTGTTGATTTCAAAAAGGTTTTCGACTCTGTTGATCGTCATAATTTGTGGTTGATTGTGAGATCATATGGTATACTGACAAGTTAGTTAACATAATGAAAGCTCTCTATAATAACACTGAGTCGTGTGTGAGAGTTGGTAAGGCTTGTAGCAATTGGTTTAGCATTACGTCTGGTGTTCGACAAGGGTGCATCTTGTCTCCTTTTCTCTTTAGTTTGGTTGTTGATTATGTTAGATTTTGGCCTTAAATGGGCTGGAGATACGAAAATTTCTGATTTAGATTATGCTGATGATTTAGCCCTTTTGGCAAATGATGTTGATGAGATGAACTCTTTCATTCGAGCTGTTGATGAGACTGGTAGTAGAGTAGGTTTGGTTATAAACAGAGAGAAAACTAAAGTGATGAAAATTGGTCAGGCAGGTTGTGATTCAGTTCATCTGAATGGTTGCAGTCTTCAGCAGGTGTCACAGTTTAATTACCTTGAGAGCTATGTAACAGATACTGGTGATGTGCAGCATGAGATTAACAGACGAATAGGGATTGCTGCCGGGACTTTTAAGAATCTATGGAGATTGTGGAGAAATAGGCGTATACACCTAAAGATAAAATTAGACTGTATAATAGTTTGGTTCTTTCTAGGGTTAGTTATGGTAGTGAAACTTGGACGCTGTGTAAACAAGATAACAGGAAACTAGATGCTTTTGATTCTAGATGCTTACGCAATATCTTGGGTATTAGGTGGTTTAACTTTGTAACTAATGATGAGGTTAGGCAAAGGAGTCTGCAACCTCCTTTAAGCAGCATATTGTGCAGAGAGAGACTCCGCTGGTTTGGCCATGTTGCCCGTATGGATAATTATAGATTGGTGAATAGGGTTATGAACAGTGTGCCTAGAGGCCTCAGAAGGAGGGGGAGACCTAGGATGCGGTGGGCAGACAATGTCAGACAGGACCTTGTTAGAATTGGTGTGCAGTGGCCGGATGCAGCAGATGTAGCTCAGGACAGATATGCTTGGAGAATTAAACTGCACGGTCTGGTTGGACCTCCGTAGCCCGTGGCTGCTTGAGGAGGAGGATGATGATGATCTTAATAATAGATATTCTATTCACTAACCTTTTTTTTATTAAATCAAACTATACAGTTAAGATTTTTGAATTCATGGAAAACAAATTTTGCATTCAGTCCAATAGCCAAGTGATTAGTGTACTTGGCTACTGATCAAAGGGATCTCGGTTTGAGTCCTAGGTAAGGAATGGATATTTGTGTTGTCTTTCTGCTAAGGTCTCACCTTCTTCATAAATATTTTCTATAGTGTATTAAACTGACAAGTTCCTGTCAGATCTCTGTAGCAAGCAGCTGGTTGAGGGGGTATTTATTTATCCCATCTGGCCAGATGAAGCCCTGCAGATACATGGGGAGAAACATGTTGCCAAGTTAGAACATTCACCTACTTCAATTTTAAAGTTCTTATTTTGAAATTTGGTTAGTTGAATGTTTTTTAAAATGATTAGTTCGATTTAAAGTTAAAGTTGCTTGAGCAAGGGCTGTCTGCAATACGATTAACAAAGGACACAATCAATGCAACCAATGCCAACAAAGGTTAGTGAAATGTGACCTCAAGAACAGTCAACCTTTGAAGGACAGGTATAAAAAAATTAAATGAAAATACCCCCCCCCCTCAAGCAGCTGCTTGCAGAGGTCTGACAGGAGCCTGCCAGTTTAATATGCCATAGTAGAAGGTCTGTAAGGATGGCGGGACCTCAGCAGAAAAACAAATATCCATGCTTTACCCAGGGCTCGAACCCAGGTCCCTTAGATCAGTAGCCTAGCATGCTAACCACTCAGCCATGGGATGGCTTTGTTTCTTTTCTACAGCTGCATGAGGCAACTTCATCAGAACACCACACCACCCAAAGGAAGCTGGGTGCATAACAACAACGCGCCCATCGGAGAACTGGTATACGGTGTTAAAAACATCAACTTTAGCATTTGATGCTAATGCTAATGGCAGTGTCCCAACATGGTGCAAGAAATCAACAACAGAAAGCTGCTGACCAGCAAAGAGAAGGGCATTTCCAAGAACAACCTCATCAGCAACAAGACCAGTTCAGCCAGTCTATAAGATTCAAGGAAACACTAACTATGGTGATATATATTTCCCTCTTTTATTTTGGAACTTTTAAGAATTAAAAGCCCCCTTAGGTGCCGTCCCATGGCCGCGTGGTTAGCGCGCTTGGCTACTGATCTAAGGGACCTGGGTTCGAGCCCCAGGTAAGGCATGGCTGTTTGCGTCGTTTTTCTACTGAGGGCCTGCCATCCTCACAGACCTTATACTATGGCATATAAACTGACAGGCTCCTGTCAGACCTCTGTGGCAAGCAGCTGCTTGAGGGGATATTTAGTATTGTTTTACCTAAAAATAAAAATATGTTAGAGAACTCTTAGTTTAACTAAGAAATATTATGTAATCTGAAGGTAGCCTAGTGACTGCTCAAAAACATTTAATGTTGAAACAGCATAATTGTGAATAATTAAATATTTTAAAACCTTTGCTGTGTATTAGAATCTGGAATTGAATATTGATTAAGGACATTCCTGCAGTTCTTTTTTTCCAAAATAAGCTTCAGTGCCTTATCACTCAAATAATTTTGCCTCCCCTGCCCCTTTTTACTCAAAAGAGTACTCTTAATTTCAAGAAAAGCCTGTTTCGCATTCTTCTTCAACTTCAGTAGTAAGCAAACCATGACTGTCATAATGACTAAGTAACCTGTCATGGTAAGCTTTGGCTATAACTGGGTCTTTCAGAGCTTCAGTGTTAAAGGTAAATTTTAACACTTCTTAAGTTTAAGTTGCAAGACACTTTTAACAAGGTAATGGACAGATCCAATTTTAGCTCCCCTATACGATCTGTTTTCTTAACAGAACTAGCCCATTTGCTATTAATTTACTGAGTATCTATCCATTATCAAGCTGTTTTATGTAACAGGATGAAGATGGGTGTAGGGGAAAAATTGTCTGGAGCCAGGTGGGGTCTGAACCAATGATTATTCAAAATAGATAATTTATCTAAATTGCTGTTAATTAATATAAAATCAATCATATTCTTATGCAGCTCATCTGGTAAAATCCATGTGTACTTATAACATTTTGGAAAATTTGTTAAAATTATGTGCATATGCATATTTTTGCACCCTCCTTAAGTAACATTTTTAGCCCGAATTTATTACATAATGTTGCAAAGGAAGTTTGTTCAAATGTTTTTTTACATTCACTTTTTTAATTCATTTAACAGCATAATTTCCATGGATTCCATTTAGATTTATATGTATGAAAAGTGATATAATACTGCATATTTAAATGACCTGATGCTTTCAGATGGAACATTTTTGATATCTTATAATTAAGTAGAAAACTATTAGTAGTACATACTTACAAGACTATTTTGCATTCCTATTAACTTCAATGATATCTAAAATAATGAAGGAAAAATTGTTAGAATTATGATTAAAAGCACATTTTTGTAACATCAAAACTTCTGTGGCTTTAATGTTTTTTTCACATAAATTTATAGCTTATAAACAACTACAATACAGTTTAAAAAAAAGTTTCTACTGTCACAAAATACTATACTATAGACATTGCAAGTTTTAGGACTAAATAATGATATAAATAAACAATGTTCTAAAAATGACGTAAGTTCTTAAAAATATCATTAATCTATATTACAGAAAAAGAACATTATAAAAAACTTAAACTATAAAAACTATAAAACAGAAAAAGAATACATTAGTATATTACTAAATTTACAATAATTAGGATTTTACTAGCTCATTTTGAGTTAGCAGAAACAGTAATCACCAACAAAGATAAATTTATACTTGTATTTAAATCAACAAAGTAAATTCACTTTAGGGTAAAACTTCATAAAGTAAAACTTTTTGAAGTCTAAATAAAAATTTAATGTAAATTATTCTTTCTAACAATACGATTCAATCCAAAGCAAAAAGTTTTGTACCGAGAGAAAGATTTATAAAATGTACCTCCTACACAAATAAAAGTGTACAGTATAGTAAAAGATTTCCTTATTCATATTTTAGAAATATATAAAATATTTTTCTAGATTTAGTAAGTGCACCTGTTAAAATTATTGCAGAGTTGAATACATTATATATCATTGTATCTCACGTAGATGCTGCAACATTTTCTTGCATTTAATATTCCTATCAAGATATTAAACTAAAAATAAAATGCTTGTTTTGTATTATTTTGATGCTTGTGCCTAACTGCAGGAATCAGATGTAAACCTTTGAAATAGTGCTAGTCTATTTAGAAATAAAATTCTATTTTTCATGATTCCAAAAAAAAAAAGTTTCAAAATACCTATTTTGCAACAAAAAATTAAATATTAGCACCTCAATACAAAAGACGAACATCTCTCTATATGTAGCAGCCAACTTCTTATTTTATAAATCAAATAAACCTAATGTGCCAGTAGAAACATAGATATAATGATTTGCTAATTTCAAAAGTACCAGCTTAAAATGAATGTCAGTTTACCTACAATTTTATGTTAGATATAACAAATTCAATTTACTTGTCAAGTTTAAAAAGAAATTAATTTTAGTAACAAATATTACAATGCAAAATAGTTTTTTTTTATAATTTTTCAATAAAAAAGAATACTTACAGCACTTATGTCTCCACTTTCAAAAACCTCTTCTACATCAGCAGATAATGTGGTCCAGTTATCAGCTTCCTGTGCATTAAAACAGTAGCATAATTTTCATAACTTAAAACATGCTTTTAAAAGGTGACGTTAATTAAAAAAAAACACCTAAATCAAAAACACTACAAGAAAAATGTTTTTATTAGTAAGTCACATCCTCTCTTTATGTAATATGTAATCTACTACTATTTTTTTTATTTATTAACTTACCCTTAGTGCCTTACTTGCTTCCTGCATGCATGATTTAACACTGTCTATTTTCAATAGTGTCTGCATAGACTTTGTTGAATCTTGCTGTACCTATTAGTAGTAGTGTCACATTATTATAATATTTTTTATAATATATTTATATCACACAACTTATGCTACAAAATAAATATATTAATATTGGAACTGCAATAGCTTACACTCAATCAGAAAAGATCAGAAGGTCCTTTGTACATTGCTTTAATCTTCCTCTGCTTGCCTACACAAGTTTAATTCATGCCAAAAAGATGGAACCTGTGAATACAGAATCAAGAAATATGCTGCTGCATATTTCTTGATTTATTCTGCATATATTTCCATGCTGACAAAAAAAAAATGCTTTTGCAAATATGGTTTGTACAGATACATTACAAGGTGCAGATGCAATATATATGCTGTCACAGGCTAGATGGACCCACAGGGTGCTCTTGTTTAGAGAGCCATCAATTACAACAGCAGGTCACCTGGCAGATGTGATCAGTAATCTGAAAGCCTTGTGATGTGCCAACAAAGTCCTATAGCCAGTTGCATTATCATTTTGGTAGGTATTCCTAATTTCATCTTCCAGCAATGTAATGCTTCTGCCATCTCTAGGATGTGTCTAGAGGACACTCACATTACTTTGTGGCTAACCATGTTCTTAAAACTGTCCCTCTATGAACATGTTTGGGACATGATCAGATGCTGCCTGCAAGCCCATCCTTAACCAGCACAAAATAAAGTTGCACTACAGGATCATGTTCACATGGTGTGTGGGATATCCTTTGGGACACAATGGGACACCTGTACATCTCTATGCCATAGTGTGTTGCTGAATATATTACAAACCATGGTGGTTTCACTACATACTAAAGCAGGTATATTTTACTGTATGCTATTCATTTATTAATTCCATGAGCTTAATTCAAAGCACTGAGCTGTAAAAGAAATCATGTCATACCTATCTGATCTGTTATGAGGTTCAGAAGATTTCATTCACTCCTTCTGGGTGAGGCAATTTCCATGCTGATCAGTGTACATTAACCCTTCCAGGGCCTAACCCATATGTATACGTACGGAGAATCTGAATTGTGAGTGTCGATGATGTATGCATACAGCCTTAGTACAACAAAAAAAATTTATTTTTTAAAAATAAAAATTACGTTGTAATTTATATATATATATCTTATAAAAATATATAATTCAGGCTTCAAAAATAATATTTTGTTTTTTAATTTGATGCATATTTTACTAAACTACAATATAAATAATTTCATAAAGCCACCTGATTGCCATTTTTTAGAAGCACTACATGGTATTGCCGATTTGCTTGTTAACATTCCTATTTGCTGAAGCGATCTTCTGATTTAAGCTCACAAGTTTGATTTGAGCTATTATCAACAAATTTTTCCTTAAATTTTCGAAAATTTCCTAAAAATTAGCAAAAAACTGCTATTTTTAAAAACCATAGAATATGGAAGTAATTACAAAATATGTACCACAATTTTTTTCCATTTCACACTCTTTTCTGTCACAAATGTATTTCAACATTCCCAAGTTATTTTTATCATTTTTCCCAGCATTCTATGCACCTTTCCCACCTTCAAATTGAAACTAAAAGTAAACACATCCTTCTTAGAAATTCTGGTTGCATCTGCATTTAATTAGTATGCTTCACTGAGGCAAACAAGACACAGATGGTTGATGCAATCTCCATTGCTTGTGCTATGTGTTGTTTACAGTTTTGGTCCAGCATATTGGAACTCTTTCTCAAGTTAACTTTTTATATTTAAACCTTAGTTTTCGTTTCAGTAGATTTATTTTCGGAAATTAGCGATCTTTTGACCAAATGATAAGTATTGATTTTTTTTCATAGTTATGTTATACCATATGGCCAGCCTACAACTTGTTGCTGTGGATATTTTAATGTCACTTTAGGCTATATGTTAATTTTTATTTTATTATTTATTACTTTTCCAGTAAAACTTTGATCTAGTATCATTTTCTGAAAATAAATGTGTTTTTGGATACGAAAGCAAATTTATTTCTGTAGATTTACCTCTGTTAGTTAGCGATCTTATGATGGCTGATTTGTGATCTTTCTGAGATATGCTAGATCACAGGCTGGTTAAAAGTTGTTGCAGATATTTTATTTAAATTCCATTATGTAATTTTTATTTTATTATTTCTTGTTATTTTCAGTAAAAAAACATTGAGCTTGTACCGTTTTCTGAAAATGAATGTCTTGGATACGGAAGCAAATAGACTTCCTTGCTACAGAAATCATCCATCATTTGGGAGGGCAATTTCAGGAAGGGCTGGTTCTTGGTGCACAAACCTTTCTGCACTTAGCCAAGATCGCCGAAATTCAACACCCAAAGAAAAAATTTATAATATTTAGTAAAAAAAAGCAGCCTAGGAAGTTTTTTCTATTTCATAACCAGTACAGAAAATCCCGTGAAAGTGAGAAGTCCAAGTCACATTGCATAACACTGGTGTGTTTAAAATATACAACACTGAAAAGAATCATTAAAAGAAATAAAAATCATATTTCAGGGTGAATATTATATTATTCGGGAGGAAATTTTCTTCGATAAATATATAATTTAACTATTTTTATTCATCAGGTGTTTCAAAGTGAAGCCTTAACTGTATAATGCGATCTTTTTTTTCACCATATCACATTAAAAAAGACTTATGAATAAATTTGCAAGCATATTGATTTTAATATTATTTATTTTCATAAAATACGTAATTAAATTCTGTTTAATTTCGTATATAAGATGACCTATTTCCATTGATTGGTTATTTTTTTTTTAATTCTAAATTTGACTTGTTTATTTGACTCAGTTACAATTAGCTCAAAACTTGGAATTTTCTCAAAGTATGGTACCGAGAAAAAAATTTCAAAACGAGAAAAGTATTTACTTAAAACCAAAAAAATAATTTTTTTATTATTCAGATATATATAGTCATTCTATTCATGTGCATTGTAATCATTTTTGTCTATTAGTTTTTTTTAAATAAATTTTTATTTGTGTTGCCAGATGCATTTTTTTACTACATGACTTTAAAAAAGTTCTATTAAAAAAACATAGTCTTTTTCGTTAAACACTTGATTTTCAGAAAATCCAGAATTAAATGCTGATTAATTTGGCATACAACATGCCATAATTCCTTTCATTAGTTATTTGGCAAAAAAGTTCTAAAGTTAAAGTTTTTTTGGCTGAGCATAGACAGAAAATAGCTTGGCCCCTGGATAGAAACCTGCTTCTCAGCCTGGGCCCTGGAAGAGTTAATAAACTAGTTAAACTTACCAAAAGTTTGGCATGGAACATACTACTCATTCATAGGTGACAGCAGAACCCCCAGAAATTTCAGACACTTACAGAGGGATTAATCCCGAGCCACAGTAACTAGGAACCCAATACCTTAACCCTACACATTAGGACATGAGTGGGACCACCACACCAAATTTGGAACTAATTGGTCAAGTATCTGTGGAATCACAGGGATCAAAAATTTACACCAATAATGTTGCAGCAGACACGCAGGAAACGTGTGTCCATGCACCCATTCATTTGGAATATGTCTATTATTTAATAGCATGTTTTCAGCATAATTGAGTTAAAACACTAAATTTACAACCTAATTGTATTCTTCATTCTTTTGATGTGATCTTGTTGTACCCACATCTTGGATCTAGTGATTTGTATGAGGGCCAAGTGGTTGGAGGATACCATGCCCATGGTCCTACTGTACTTTTAATATACAAGAGGCACTGAACCTGACTACCTCCAGCAACTGGTTCCATGTCAATGGTTACAAATGGGTCTAGTAAAGGGTATCCCTATGGCATTGCTTCTCTCTGGCATCATGGCAGATGTCATACTGCAACATAATGACAAACTGTATAAAATGCTTGCATCAAAAAACTTCAATGCTTTGTTCATTACATAGATATATTCATTATGTTGATTCGTGCAAAATGATACTTTTTTCTATTTCTTCTTAGGAGTACTATATTAATCTAGCTATGTATAAAGTATATCTTTTAATAATATCTATGAAATTAGTAATTACTGAAATGCTTTTCACTGCAAAAAGATAACAAATAAAAGTAGCATTCCTTACTTTCATGACATCTTCTTTTACATTACTCATCTGTTCTTGTAAAAGTTTAGCTTCTTGTCTCATTGCATCCACTTCTCTTGTAATCCTAATATATTTAATATTACATTAGTTTGAGGTTTTGATAACAAGAAATTGAAAGGCTTCACAAAAAATATACATTTACTTAAATATATATATATTTACTATTTTTTTTTATACACACACATATTATTTTCAGAAATTTACCAATTTATACAAAATATTTAAAGTTCCAAATGTTACTTTTTGTTTGAATAATCATTATTTTATCCCTGGAAAGTGACTACTATTCAGAAAATATGCATCTGATTTCTATGAACTACTTCATTGGAATTGTGACAAAATCAATACACAACCAACATTTGTGTGTTTTAAAATGAATATGATTGTGCTAGACTTTTACCTCATACTAAATATGAAAAGATTCCCAAGAAACAATGGATCAAAATTAGCTGTGCATCATCCTGCAGTAACATGCCACAATTAACTATGGCACATGGATTGGTTTGAATCATGTTAACCCCAATATCCTGCATTAACTGAAACAATAATTTCCCTTTACCAGTGATCAAAGAGTTAATTATTAAGCATAATGTTTAATTCTTACATGTGATTATTGGATTTTTACTTAAATAATAAGCTTAAGAAGTTTGTAAAATATGAATATTTTTACCTAGGAATATTTTGAATTACTTGCTCAGCTGTCTTCTCTAAAGAAATATTGACCTCCTAATAAAACAAAAACATTTAAATAAGCATTAAAAGTGGATATTAAACAAAAAGCTCAACAAAATTATAATTTCTATAAAATGATTATCAATAATTTTATTACTATGAGATATAATATGCAACTCATGTTAAAAGTCTAATCTATATTCTTTTAACAAGATGAAAATAATTTTTATATAAAAATTTCTAAAATATACATTAATAGTGCAACATCTAATATCTATCACATAACAGTCACATTATATGACTAAAAAAAATAATTTCCTCTCAAAATTGCCAAATTACATATTTGTGAGAGTTTAAAAGCTTTTATTCACTTTTAAGTTATGTGGTGTTAAAATATTTTTTAAATTATAAATTATATGTAGGCCTGACTGCCCCATTATAAGGAAAATCTGCGTAACAGCCCAAAATGCAGTAATAATAAGCAGTTGAGAACCTAGACAGCTTGATGATGTGACATCATCTTAGCAGACGAAATTTGAATGCTAAGAGCCCACAGAGAGTGAAAACAATCTTCAGCTAGCACAGAGTTGAAATCCAAGAACAACATGGCAATCAATGAATAGCATCGCTTCGTTATGTGTATTGAACCAGGACTGGCATCCATCAAAAAATTAACATTTATAGAGATTATGCTTCATCATTGTAGATTTAACCAGCAGATAATTAGTACTTAAAGTACTGTGGAAAAGACTTGTTCATCTTCATGATTGTGAAAGGTAAAGAATTAAGTTGCTCAGTATGGAAAGGGCATAGCATTTAAAGGATATAATGTGCTCTAAAAGTTAATATCAGCAGATTTAAGTAAGTCCAGTAAGGACATAATGGTACACTCAGGCACTACAGTGTTCTTTTAATTACAGCATAAATGTGATATTAAATTATATTATTATATGTATTTTTAGAAATTTCTTTAAAAACTACTAAAACAAAGGAAAACATTTTATAGCAAAATAGGTTTCCATCTCAATCTTGCCTCCCCCCCCTTATTCTTTTTAGATCAACCTGCTTAGAATCAATTTATAGAATATGGAAATTTTTGAATAAAATCCTTATAATTGTTATTTGTTAAAGAAAATGATAAAAAAAGGACCTAAAATAAACCAAAGGTTTATTGGATGCCGAATTCAGTGATCGTCTGCAGAAGAGTCTTTGTCTGATCCAGTCCGACATACTCGATTGGAGACAAGTCTGGAGAGCATGATGGCCAAGGGAGTTGGTGCACTGCCTGAAGAGCATGTTGAGCTGCCTGGGCAGAGTGTGGGAGGGCATTATCCTAGTGGAATATTGCATTTCGGATTACACTAAAATATGGCAGGACAACTGGCTGTATTATGATGCTGATGTCCGTATTGCTATTCAGTGTACCCTGTACAAACACCAGACATGTACGAGAGTGATAGCTAATCACTCCCCATACCATGATGCCTGGTGTGGACCCTGTGTGTCACTGGCGGATGCACGATGGAAGAAACCACTCACCTTGTTGCCTTCCAACACAGAAACGATCATCAGATGCTCCTAATCAGAATTGGCTTTCATCACTGAAGATCACAGACTGCCATTTTCTCTCCAATGAACTTGGTTCTTGACACCACTGCAAATGTGCTCAACAGTGACAAGGTGACAGTGGTAACCATGCCAGCAGCATGCATGCTCATAGTCTTGCTTCCAAAAGACGATTGCATATTGTTCTTGTAGACACCCTTGGTATGACAGAGCATTGAATTTGTGACAACATAGTCGTCTGCTCTGCCACCGCCGCCCTCCTGATATGCTGATCCTCTCGTGTGTCCGTAACTTTGTGTTGCCCAGAACCACATCTGCAAGTGTGTGAATGCTCTTCTGACCATCGGTGCCACCATCATACCACTCCTGATACCTCTTGTTCAACAAGGTGTGCAATTTGATGAAAAGACCAACCTGCTTCCTGAAGACCCACTATACAACCTCTCTCAAACTCCACTAACTGAACAAATGCTGCATGCCTGCATCATGCAGGTATGGTAGCTTCTTCAAAGTGCACTGAACTACATGACACAAGACAAATAACTTCTTTCATCACATCAGTCCTTAAATATGCGCTGCGTACATTTGCATGTTGTCTTCCTCAGTCATGTCATTATTTCATCCAACGACTGTCAATCTTGGGTCACAGTTTCTGCTGCCCTTAATATTAACATATTATAATACAACGTTCCTAAAGGAATTCCTTCTGGGTGTTCTTTTTTCAATTTCTGCCAATGTATTTCAACATTCCTGTCTATGATGCAGTCATAACTATGATCCCTGTGCAAAGTTGTGGACTCCAACAGTGAGTACATAAGTTCATTTGTAGAAATTGGAATAACAAGCATTGCTTTCATCTTGCAAACTCAGGCATTCTGACATAGGAAGAGATTCAGCCTGAATTAGTTTATGCTAAAATTACTAAAGAAATGTTCTAAAACAATAGGGTGATAAATAAAATTACTTTAATAGTGTAGTATTAATTACACATTATAACATTTGTCTGAATTTTCTAATATTTTAGGAATAAAACAACTACATAGTACAAAGAATTTCAGTCAGTAATGGTTGCTATCAGAGAAAATAGCAATTGCATCAACTAACAGAATTAGGAATTGGAGAAAGGTGGGAAAATGCTTAAGGATTATTTTTAATGTTGAAGAGTGGCATACCTAATACATCACAAAGTGATTATTGGAGAAGGAGGGATGTATTTTGGGGTACTGACAAAAATTAGATATCATATTATAAAAAAAAGTCATTAATAATCACCAACATTTTAATTATTCAATATATTTCATCTTATTATAATTTCTCTCATTTATGTGATACACAGAGCTTTCCATTAATGAAAACCAATTATATTGAACAGCACAGTGGTATACAGACTAAATAATACACAATTTTGCTGTAACAGGTTTTAATATTCTCAAAACTAACCAATAAATTTGCTACAAGAAATGTCAGTCATTGTGCAAAGTAATGGATGCCAGTAGTCATTTTTAATTGCAATGGTTCGAACATGAAAATACAATTACTTTAGCTACTAAAGGTTTACTTGATAAAGTCGTGAAAAGACAATGTAGGGGATTACTACTAGAATTAATAATTGTGTGGATGTTGGAATATTCACACAGTCTGTTGTCAATACTATGGAAGCAATATGACTTTGCTTCATCATTGGAATACTAAAAAATATAGTGAAAATAGTAGACAGATGTTAGAAAACTTTGGACATAACTTGTATATTAAGTTAACATGTAGTTTTAAATGTAGGACAAAATGGTATTATTTCAGAAGTTGATAAGTCTACTGTTGAGTGTTGTTGGGTGATTCACACTTTTTTTATGGAAATTGTAGTAGTGGCAGTGAAGTTTATTTAGTGTAGAAACCATCCATCATTGGCAGGAACAACAGTAAAGAAGAACCATTCTGGTGGCTTGGCATTTCCTTTATCATATTTACATGATTATATGAAGAGTGGTAAATAAGGTGTATTTAAGTATAGCTTCAAAACAGTTAATTTCAGAAACACAAATATGCACTGTTTTGAACATAACGATCTCCAACTTTGAAACACCTATTCTAGTGACTGACAAGTTTTTCAATTCCTTCAGAGAAAAAGGGTTTTGGTAAAAAGCATAGCCAATTATGGACCCCATATCTTGTGGTATAGATCTTGTCATGCACTATGGTGTCAGCTATTTATGGCTAACATTCAACACAAATTTCATCTAATGTGATGCATCAGTCACCCTGAATAAGTTCCTTAGCATGTTGAGATGTATCAGGTATTGGCTGTTTTAGATAGTCTTCCAATTTTAGCCAGTTCATATATTACATTTGTGTGACAATTTCTGAATAGTTCACACCACTTATATACTTTTTTATGATAAACAATTGTTCCCATATTGTGCAGGCATTTTACAGTAAATTTCACTTGGTTGAACTCCTTCTGATAGTCAAAATCAAATGACACTTTGTTGTTTAAATACAGTGCAGTTTAAAAGGGGCCATCATTTGGTATCAGTGACAATATTGCCAACGTTACATAACCTTAAGTTCATATGTTCAGACATGTAGTAATAAGGGCATATAGTAATGATTATGTAAGGTTGGTAAAAAATGTAAATTCACTTTATTAATTGATTCACATTTCTATTATCAGAAAATTTAAGGAACATTATAAAATAAAAATGCTGTTTTAGAAAGACATTACAAAAGTTATGAAAATAGTTAATTTTTAAAACAATTATTTTGTGATAAATAATGTTTTGAATGTGAAAGGAAAGGTTTAATATATTTTTCTACCATTTTTAATTATTAGAAGGAAAGAATTACTTCTATTGTTATCGAGGATGCTTCACTACTATTGTATTTATGATTTTTGCCTAAGATAAAATCTAAAACTCTGATTTATACTAATAAAAGCATAATTCATACCTGAATAAATGACTGCAACTTTGCTACAAGGGTAGCTGCATACTGCTTTGAAGAGAAATAAAAATAACATTACAACTGATTCATTTGAATTTTAATTGTTCTACTTATACATCACTATATATTAAAGTTACAGAAACTGTCTAATGGTTATAATATCAAATATATTAATAACTGTGGTGTAAATGGGTCTATGTTCAAATCTTATGAATAAGCTAATTTTACAAACAATTTAATAAAACTTTGTTCCATATTTACTGAATCACCTATTTATTAAACAATTTGTGATTATCAGTATTATGGGGATTGTATACAGGGAATGAATGATAAACAAGGTAAGGTTATAGAAGATGGGGATTCTGTCATGATAGGTGGGCTGAGCATTCCTGTGATGTTCTACACAATGTGGTGTGCGATGATAGATGCATTACTGGCTTTAATGTTAGCCCATAAAACAGTCTGAAGTTATTTTGGTTCTTTCTATACTTAAACTACATAAATCCCCAGGGGTAGATGAAATTACTACAGAAATGCTTAGAGTTGGGAATGTTTCTGTTATCACATGAATGATTGAAACTTTAAATATCTTTTATGATAAAGGCATGATTCCTAAGGATTTTACCAGAGTTATTATTATCATCCCTATTTTTAAAAAAGATGATTGCAGCTCTTGTGATAACTAAGGGGTATCAGCCTACTTTATATTCCAGGTAAAGTTCTTTGCTTGATTGTTCTTAATAGAATTAAGAATCTGGTTGACATGCAATTGTGTGATGAGCAATGTGGCAATGTGGATTCAGAAGTGGTAGGGGATGTGTAGATCAGATATTTTCACTCAGGCAGATTCTTGAGAAATGTTTAGAGTTTCAGAAACATTTGGTTACTAGCTTTGTTGATTTCAAAAAGGCTTTTGACTTTATTGATAGTCATAATTTGTGGTTGATTGTGAGATTGTATGGCATACTAGACAAGTTAGTTAACGTAATGAAAGCTCTCTGTAATAACACTGAGTCATGTGTAAGAGTTCACACGGCTTGCAGCAATTGTTTAATATTGCTTCTGGTGTTTGACAAGGATGTATTTTGTCTCCTTTTCTCTTTAGTTTGGTTATTGATTATGCTATGTGAAATTCACTGCAAGGGAAAGATTTTGGCCTTAAATGGCCTGGAGATACAAAAATTTCTGCTTTAGATTATGCTGATGATTTAGCTCTTTTGGCAAATGATGTTGATGAGATGAACTCTTTAATTTGAGTGCTGATGAGACTGGTAGTAGAGAAGGTTTGGTTATAAACAGAGAGAAAACTAAAGTGATGAAAATTGGTCAGGCAGGCTGTGATTCAGTTAATCTGAATGGTTGTAGTCTTGAGCAGGTGTCACAGTTTAATTATCTTGGAAGCTATGTAACAGATACTGATGATGTACAGCATGAGACTAACAGATGAATAGGGATTGCTGCTGGGACTTTTAAGAATCTATACAGAGTGTAGAGAAATAGGTGTATACACCTAAAGACTAAAATTAGACTGTATAACAGTTTGGTTCTTTCTAGGTTCATTAGGTAGTGAAACTTGAATGGTTTGTAAACAAAATAACAGGAAACTTAATGCTTTTGATTCCAGATGCTTATGCAGTATCTTGGGCATTAGCTGGTTCAACTTTGTAAGTAATGATGAGGTTAGGCAAAGGAGATGGCAACCACCTTTAAGCAGCATTTTGTGCAGAGAGACACTCTGTTGGTTTGGCCGTGCTACCCATATGGATAACACTAGACAACAAATTGAAAGTTTTTTTTATAACATTGGTCAAATAGGATGTTTTTACATTACTAATTTTGGGGTTCAATATATGGCTGTGAAAAATCTGCAGCACCTACAGTTTTTTTTTAAATTATGGATTGATGTATTTCAAATTTCAATGAATATGCATATCTGGGAAATGAAAATAAATGCGACTATTTCATTAAATTGCGACTTAAAACTAATTATTAAATACATGATTTCCGTGAAAAAAATTAGAAACATCATAGTTATAGACCACTGAATATAAAGTAGCAAATGAAATAATATTGAAATGGAAAATAAGAAAACATGGGTAAGAATTTTTTATACTTACAAGAAGTTCATTTTTATCTTTTATGTACTTAGGTATCTTCCATCTGCAAGAACCAGCAGTAGTCACCCATCATTGCTGGGTCTCACCTGCCTTGATATCTCTCCTCCATGGTTCAGATATCCTGGTGAAATCTTTCACTTTGCTCAACACTGAGAGCTCCTAAGTTCTTGGGAAAGAAGTCGAGATCTGAGTGCAATGGATCTTAAAAGACATTCAGCAGCCAAGATTTTCATTGTTTTTGAGATCTTGAATGAGCTGATAGTAGTTTTTCTCTTTGTGATTCCACAGAAAACCCTGGACCACAGACGTGAAGGATTTCCATACAGTGCACTCCTTCATATAGTTTTTCTTTGATCACAGTATCATTCAGTAGCTTCCTGATTTGAGAACTAACAAAGATCCCTTCTTTGAGTTTGGCATCACTTAGTTTTGGAAAATTTCCCTTCAAGTACAAAAACCCTCTACCAGTTTTGTCCATAGCCTTTACAAAGTTTTTCATAAGCCCTAGTTTGATGTGTAGTGGTGGGAGCAAAAATCAGAGGGATCAACTATAGGGTTATACCTCATCTTACTCTTTCAAGTAATAAAAACATCTCTTTGGGTCAGTCTTTTGTTTTGTAGTGTTCCTTTCTGGCTCTATTGTACAACAAACACAGAAAACAGCAAAAATTTGTGAAGACCCCTTGAAGCCTGAGCAAGAGAGCTATGACTTTCAGGTCACCACATATTGTCCACTCACCAGTCATATTTTATAGCAGTATTTTTTCCATGCTTTCATAAGTTTCCTTCATTCTCACAGTGTGTGTCACTGGAATGGAAGTTTTTGGTTTCCTTTATTTAAAAGGACAGCTTTTAAGTTGAATTTTGATGAATCTATAAAATTTTGATGAATATATAAATAGACGCCATTGTTCAGAGTCGTGAGTTGTTCCAATTTCTTTCATCAGCCCTGAAATATCTGTGCAGAAATACAAACCATCTTGCATCTCGTAATAAGCAGATAAAGCCAAATTTCTCTTTCTGAACAGAGAAACTCTGGTACCCTTGGCCAGAAGATTCCACTCTTGAAGTCCTGAACCTGAAACCTCAGCTTGTTGTATGGAAAGTCCTAGGTCTCGAACAAGATAATTTAGTTCATTTTGCTGAATCAGATAAGGCTCATCTAATTGTTTAGGGGGTCTATGTAGGGTCAGGATCTGTATGTGCCTCAGTCTTCCTTTGATGAATGTGAATCCAACTCCTCCCAGTTGGTTGGAGGTGTTGGTATAGGAAAATCTCCATGAGGAACTGGCCTTATGGCTGAAGGCACAATTGGATATTGTATTTTGCTTTTGTTCTTTTTTGAAAAGTATGACACTTTAGTTAAACAAGTGACTAGTTGGCTCATGCCAAACCATTGGAACTGCAAAGGGCATGGATTTTATCTTACCTTTCAACCTTTCACTCAGGCCAACAAAGCATAAAATGCAGCACACACGTGGAGCCCATATAATTTGTCCTGATCTCCAACATGACATTCAATTATAGCTTTCTACACAATTGTTGTCAAAGAACGACCCTGGGATTTTAAAATATAATTTCCAAACACATAACGAAACTTATCTGGCACATTATCAAATCTGTGATATTGCCTTCGTGCCGTTTAAACGCCAAAATTCACTCTTCAACGTACAACATGTATTCCTCCTACAATGAAAACAACAAGAATGGCAATCTGAGGTTAGATTACTATTACATGTTTTCTCCCACTTGGCAATCACTGTTGCCAGTCACAGAAAGTATCCTCCCAGTTGCCTGGAGGTGTTGGTAATAGGAAGAACTTAACAGGAGTCAAAATAAATAACAAAATAAACTCGACGGATTCAATTAAGTAAGAAATCAGCTCTTTGTAACGCTCCAAAGAATATGCAAAATACCTTAAAGTTGGACCCTTTTTCTGATCCAATTAGTTTTATGCTCCGGATAGCTGAGATGGGCACCAGGCAATAATTAACAAATTGCCAAAAAAATAGACTAAGTTAAAGTAGGGTTCAAAATGCCAGTGAGCTTAATGAGTAAATAGTTAGAATCAAAATTTATTCTCAAAAAGTCTAAATACTATCAATCTAAATTCGTGTTGCTCAAGAGAAAAAATTGTAAAGACTCAAAAGGTTTAAATAACAAACAAATTTTATTTCCAAAATCAACTCACCAAGACATCAATGAAGAAGATACATCAAACTCACTGTGCTACAATGCACTTTCCTCTCCTCCTCTCTACAACTCCACACTCTCTTACTCACTACCTAAGTGCTCTAACACACCATGTGCTTTTTACAAGAGCCGGGCGTGATGTTACACGCCGGGAAAGACATTTACATACAATGACGAACAACACAAGCTATGACGCAAGAGGGGGCGTGTCCTTGTGCACACGCTTTAGTGGTTGACAGTCGAAAGATCGGAGTTGCACATGCGCAACTCCTAACTCTTGGAAATAGCGCTGTGATGCCAAAAAGGAAATAAAAATCACCAAAATTATAAATATAACGTAAATTAAACAAAACTGGTTGAGGTAAAGCAAAAATGAATGATGGGGCATCACAACTTTAGTGTCGATTTTTTCTTAGAGGAAAAATTGTCTTGAGCCGGGTGGGATATGAACCCACGATCTCCTGATATCATATCAGGTGCTCTGGACCACTGAGCTACCGACCGCCGATCAAGATCTCCTCTAATTAGCTATGAACATTCCTTTTTATGTTTCATTTAGGCACTAGTCAGGCACTTTTTAGCCACAAGCGGCATTTATATTTGCCAATAGATGGAAGCATATATTACAAGTATGCAGATAATAAATAATAGAATAAACTCGACGGATTCAATCAAGTAACAAATCAACACTTTAGCGTCGATTTTTTTTTAGAGGAAAAATTGTCTTGAGCCGGGTGGGATATGAACCCACGACCTCCTGATAACATGTCTAAAGTGCTGATTTGTTACTTGATTGAATCCGTCGAGTTTATTCTATTATTTATTATCTGCATACTTGTAATATATGCTTCCATCTATTGGCAAATATAAATGCCACTTGTGGCTAAAAAGTGCCTGACTAGTGCCTAAATGAAACATAAAAAGGAATGTTCATAGCGCTAATTAGAGGAGATCTTGATCAGCGGCCGGTAGCTCAGTGGTCCAGAGCACCTGACATGTTATCAGGAGGTCATGGGTTCATATCCCACCCGGCTCAAGAAAATTTTTCCTCTAAGAAAAAATCGACGCTAAAGTGCTGATTTGTTACTTGATTGAATCCGTCGAGTTTATTCTATTATTTATTATCTGCATACTTGTAATATATGCTTCCATCTATTGGCAAATATAAATGCCGCTTGTGGCTAAAAAGTGCCTGACTAGCGCCTAAATGAAACATAAAAAGGAATGTTCATAGCGCTAATTAGAGGAGATCTTGATCGGCGGCCGGTAGCTAGTGGTCCAGAGCACCTGACATGTTATCAGGAGGTCATGGGTTCATATCCCATACAGCTCAAGACAATTTTTCCTCTAAAAAAAATTGACGCTAAAGTGCTGATTTGTTACTTGAGGAGTCAAAATGACCAATAACATAAAAACATGACCTGCTAGCCATTTTTTGTAAGGCCAGATCTGAAATCAGCACCTGAAAAATAGTTAAAGGCAGCTACAATTGTTCATGTTATAAAAACCTTATATACCAGTGAAATTATAGATTATTGAATATGTTTATGAACAGTGTGCCTAAAGGCCTCAGAAAGAGGAGGAGACCTAGGATGTGGTGGGCAGACAATGTCAAACAGAACCTTGATAAAAATTGGTGTGCAGTGGCCAGATGCAGGATATGTAGCTTAGGACAGATATGCATAGAGAACTAAATTGCACAGTCTGGTTGGATTTCCATAGACAATGGCTGCTTGAGAATGATGATGTTCAATAAGTAAGTTTACAAGGTTAATTACTGATTAATTATCATGGTAAAACAAATGTTCAAATCTGATAAATTATGTAGAAAAGTGGTAGGTAATAAGTCATTTCATTACTTACACTGTAATAAAATGATTTTCCTAGAAAACATACTTGACTAACAAAATATTTGTTAAACCCATGCCAAAAGTTTGGTGCAAAAAGTATGCCCACTGATAACTCTTCCCATCAATAAGTTCATTCACAGATTTCCACTGTTAATGTACTAACCCAGTCACAATTAAATCCCACCAAAAGTTTGGTGCCAAATGTATGTCCACTGATAAGTTCATTCACAGCTTTCCGCATGTATTACTCACAATGTACTACTCCATTCACAAGGTAGGCGACAGCAGTGCCCCATATATTTCAGCACTTTTCAAGGGATCACTCTTGGCGCACAGCAGCTAGGAACTAGATCTGTTACCCCAACAGGGTTAGAACTAAGTGATTTCACTCCACCAAACTTGAGACAGATCAAGTAGTCATGGAACCATGTAGAAACTGTAAATTTCTGCCAATGATGATGTCACATGTGTCCATTCAACATTATATAAGCCATTATAAAATTTGACTAATAGAAAGCACATTCAAATTTGACATGAAAAAAACTGGAAATTTGAAAGATGCTCTAAGAAGAATTGGGAGGAGTGGTTCCAGGTTTTGATATGGATTCTATTATAGGCAGGAACTTGAAATTTTAAAGCAACAAATTTCCCATTGAAAATCAATGGGTCCCTTGGACCCTCCCAAATGAAGTTGAAATATATATATATGTATAAAAGGTGGTTTTGAACTGAAACTTGAGTTCTATCACAGGTAAAGACTAAAATTTTTAATGCAACACAAAGTGGAAAGTGGAAAACAGTAGGAGAAAGACCAGACAGTTACATAATTTGGTAGTTATGGGGAGAAGGGGCAAAATGTCTTAAATGCAAAATTTCAGTCACTGAACTTTTAAAAAGAAGGGAAAAAGCAACTTGAAGCTTTATTCTATTATAGACAAGGGAAATATCACTATCATCAATATCCAATTTTAGAGGAAAAATTGTCTTTAACCACATGGGATATGAACCCATGACCTCCTGATGACCTGTCAGGTGCTCTGACCACTGAGCTACCGGCCACTGATCAAGATCTCCTCTAATTGATGGTATGAACATTTCTACCTTCAGTAAAAATACTATAGGTAAAACACTGACCTGTCATCAGGTGGTTGTGGGTTTGTATCCTGTGGGAGGATATTTTCAGTATTTTTTTTTTCTACCCTCCCCCAACCCACCAAGCTGAATAGTTTTTAAAGTTTTAAATTTTTATTCAAAGATTAAAAGATTTTTACCCCACTCCCATCCAATATATTGGTTGTGACCCTCTGACAATATAGACGTTTGTTTTTTATCCTTGGTGCACAAACCTTTCTGGCTTATATTAGCAAGAGTTATATATTAGCAAAATTGTCAAACTTCAACACCAAAGTAAAAATTCATAATGTTTAGTAAAAAGACAGCCAAGAAAGTGTTTTTTCATTTCATAAAAGGACTTTGACTGTTGACTTTAAAGTCAACAGGTAACTCTGTGGATATTTATTGATTAAATCATTAATACTGCTAATAATGTGAAGTGGCTTATTTATTTATATCTTCCTCAGTGCAATATTAAAAGGAATAGTTGTCTTTCCCGATCCGAAGTCCAGGTATAGCAATCACAAGTGATTGATGTCACATTAGTGGAAAAAAGATGGAGTCAATGTTAGTTTAGTAGTCTTAGAATACTCTGGCATGTATCTGGAGAGATGCGAGTTCAAATCCTACATCAGCAACTTTTTTCCACAAAACTATTTATTAATAAATTAACCCTTAAGTACAGATGTACTTGAAAGAACTTATAAAGAATGCATCACAATTAGTTTTAGCAGTCCACAGAGTAACAGGTGGAATATGATTGTCACAGAGTTTGCGATAGTTTAAAGACTCGAGTAGTGCAGTAACATATGAAAACTCACAATTGTTCACAATAAAAAAAATGTTATATGAAACATTCTCTGTATCTATAAGTTGAATTGGATAATCTACCATTGGTTATTTAGCTGCCTGAGGTATAATGACACATTAACAATTAAGGCTAAAATGCATCAAAAAGATAAAAGAAAGGCTTACACCCAAAATTAAAAGGCAAATGCTAGATATAAAGGAAAAAGGTTAAATGGTAGAAAAGAAATCAGTGAAAGATAATAAATATAAAAGATAACAACAAAAGACAATAAAATTAGAGAAGAATATGAACTATGAAAATGCAAAAACTGAAATAAAGGCTTTAAAATACTCAATCAAATAAAAGTGCCATAGTGCTTAGAGGCTTGGAAGGTAAGTGATGAGAATTAATAAATTACACTCTGAATTAAAACATAACAATTTAAACATGAAAAACATATATCAGATACATAGATTGGTCTTTTCCCCAAATAAGAAAGCAATGTGTTGAAAATCATAAATTATGAGCAAATCCAAGCAAATACAATTTTCTTTTTGTAAAATTTTTTCTTTCCTTGTAAAAACAAGATTGTCAAGATTTGACAACAGGTTTGATCTAAACCAATTTATGGATGATCTGTGACCTTTGGATATACTCAAATAGCGAAAAATAAAATTTTTCTATTTTAACAAAGAATTACCATGTGCATTTATGGAGGTCAGGGGTGCAATCCTAACTTGATAAGATCTCTAGTTCCCACTTTGGGCACTGGAGGATTTATTTTTCTCACAGATTACCCTGTAAGGATCATGATTTCACTTTCTCTCACATATCAATTGTTAAGCCACACGAGAAAAATATACAATTTATGTGTTTACCATTCAACTTTATATAACTACTTCTTATAAAGAGTCACTGATTGGTGCAGTCATCTATGGCTGAAAATAAGTACTACAAATCCTACCTTTTTCCTAAGGAATATCTCTACTTCTTTTTCATAAATCCTCTAATCATCGATCTAATTCAAATTTCTCACCATCTACTTTTTTAAACGTTATCTAGGTGGAATAAACCCACTTTCCAACTTTTGATTTACTTCCATGGCCTCAAGTGTAGGACCATCAGTATCAAAAGCCAACATCATTAACTATTAAGCCAAAGAATACCTTCCTGGTCAAGTGGGTTACATTGCTAAGCATTGGATTTTAACACAGTAGTGTGGTGAGACTATTATACACAATGAAAGCCCAGTTATGTTATAATTTTCAATCTTATAGTCAGAGAAACCCTCAGTTCCCACTTAACTGCTCATTTGTGTCTTTATTAGAAAAAAAAATATGCAACTCTTAAAGTAAAAGAGGTGAGAAAACAAGTTTTTTCAAATTAGGTCTATACTTTAGAATAAGATTTCTTTCTGCTGAAAATGCTTCAAAATTAACTAAGCCACAAGTCAGAGTTTGTTTTTACAAAATTAAGGGTTAATTTAGATATTAAATGTTAAGTTTACTTAAATTGCACTAAAGCACATTATTCTATACTTCTTTTAAAAAAAGAAATTTTATCATTTATCTATTACAGTTGAATATAATTCCTTTTCAACAAACATTTCCTAAAGCACTAACAGTCAGTACTACAACAGAACAATTACAGCAGAACAATCTTTTACTAATAACAACAATTATACCATTTGACTGCTTTTCACATGCATTTTGAACAAATAACTCCAGTGTACTAAGAATGTTACAGAATCATTTACTAAAATAAATGTATTAGCATAAAGTTAAAAAATACCTCCTTCTTTTCTTTTGCCTCAGGTAACTGAAATGTTGCATTTATCCAATCTTTTGCATTAAAGTTGTCCTTTGAAAATGCTGAGAGATCCTGTAGAAAGACATTTTAAGTAAATATTTAGAATGATATAAACTCAAAGTGTGTATTACCATAAAAATAAAAAAAAATAAATACCCCCTCAAGCAGCTGCTTGCCACAGAGGTCTGACAGGAGCCTGTCAGTTTATATGCCACAGTAGAAGGTCTGAGAGGATGGCAGGACCTCAGCAGAAAAACGACACAAACAGCCATGCCTTACCCGGGACTCGAACCCAGGTCCCTTAGATCAGTAGTCAAGCATGCTAACCACTCGGCCATGGGACGGCTTGTGTATTACCATGCCCAAATAAAATTATAAATGGAAGAAAACTCTTTTTAAAAAATTGTTTTTTTTTAGTGCATAATATATAGATATAGCAATTTAAAAAGCAGACAGTTCATATCATAAAACTGCATTTTGATATTCCACTATATGAACAGAACAGCTGACATTTTCCATGACTCAAATAGTAGTATGTAATCTTAACCACTTTTGTGTTTACTCCTGACAATCTTGGGGCAGCTTAACACTGAGTTACTGACAATCTGAAAAAAAAATATGGTTAAGGTAAACTTCTTATAATCCTGAATTTGGGGGTGTTTTCCCTTTTGAGCAGTGACTTTTTTGCACACAATGGGCTAAATGGCCAGGTCACAAGAACCTCAAGGGTTCAGAAGGTTGGAAAAAGGGGGCCCACTGGACAAGTGGTAGTCTTCCAGCTTGTTCCCTAATGTGCACAGGGTATGGTTCTACTGCACATAAGCCCATGGTTTAACATTCCATCCAATGGATGGTGGCCTTTTTAAGCCCGTCAGTGTCCCCTTTCAGACTGAGGGGAGGGGGATTAGTAAAGATAAATCTTAATACTGATGCAATTGGGATTAAAACCTGGTATGCTACTAAGAACAAAAACAACTAGCATTCTTGGTAGCAAAGAACAGGGACCTTGGCTCAAATTGCACATAAAGAATGAGAGAGGTAGAAAAATCAAAGAAGGCCAGTTGTCTGGGTGAGTAAAAATTCATTCTATTAAGCAACAAGCATGTCACTATATATAACATCATAGTTGTGACAAACAATACTCTGGAATCCTAACTTAGAAAACTTGTATAGGTTCAAATGAACACCAGTAATCTTAATATATGATATCTCCAGTTAGTGGCACTAATGTAAAAGGTGACTTCAAATGACTCTGTAAAGGAAAAAAGTAAACAGCTTACTAACCATTTGATGTTTTGAGAATCTCACTAGTTCAGTCATGCTACAATATACCTAAGAAGCATGCTGTCATACCTTGGTAAAATGGTGATGGTTATTCTGTTTGCACAATCAGTAATTTCATACAATATTTTGCATTCCTGAGAAATTTGAAATGTGGACAATCTTCATGTAATGCATATATGTGATACTCGCATGGAAAAGATGCTTTCTTTTAAATAAAAATCTCAGCTGTTAAGTACCATTTTCTGATTTGTATACTTTTTCTCTTTTGCATTTGCACACAATTCTATAGGAAAAAAAATGCATTGTTTTGTAATGATAAAAGAAAAGCTGCATATTCTTTTGCATAATAAAAATTTTCTTTCCATTTTTATATTTGTTAAAGTTTGTAATCTGAGTATCTGAGTAGACCACCTTTTTAGTCTTGAATTTCGTGAATAAATAAAAAAAATCTGGTGAGTATGTAATTAGCATGCTGGACTATTGATTGAAGAGACCTAAAGTTCAGACCCCCTGATAAAGTATGGAAGTTTCTTTTCATGTGTTGTTTTCTGCTGAGGTCTCACCTTCCTCACATAAACTGAAGACCCAAAACATTATAACCAACATGTCTTTATGCAAATCAAAGCAACTGCAGGTAAATGACAATGCATGTGAAAGTCATGAAATGGTATAACACCTGATACTGAGCTCTGTTAATCAGTGTTATTCTTGTTCTTCAGATGGGAAACGCAGCAGAATTAAGTGAGATTAACAAAGGCCAAATTGTAATGGCCAGACAATGGGGTCAGAGCATTTCCGAGATGGCAAGGCTTGTGGTCAGCCATGGTTAGTACCTTCAAAAAGAGGTCTAAGGAGGGAAAAACCACGAACCGCCGCAAAGTGTGGGCCCACCATGGCTCATCGATGCTAGAGGTGAGTGAAGGCTATTATCCCATATAGTATGAGGCAACAGAAGGGATACTGTGGTGCAACTTGCCCGTAATTTAAATGCTGGTGATGGGAGTAATGTGTCACAACACAGTACATTGAACCCTGCTGAAAATGGGGCTGCGTAGCCACAGGCCACTACAAGTGCCCCCACTAACCTGTTGTCTGTGAAGGCATTATTTAGTTTGTGGGCTTTTTTAAAATTCGGTTGGCAGTGAACTGTTTCCAATTTTCATGTTTTTTGGTTTGTTTGTCTGCGAGGATATTATTTAGTTTTGGGGGATTTTTAATAATTCAGTTGAGAGTGCACTATTTCCGATTTTCATGTTTTTCAGTTTGTGTTGTCTGCGAGGACATTATTTAGTTTTGGAGGCTTTTTTGTGATTTGGTCGACGGTGCACTGATTCCGATTTTCATGTTTTTTCCTTTGTGTTGTCTGCGAGGAGATTATTTAGTTCGGGGGCCGTTTCATAATTCAGTTGGTGGTACACTGTTTCAGTTTTTCGTGTTTTTCAGTTTGTGTTGTCTGCAAGGATATTATTTAGTTTCAAGGGCTTTTTATAATTTAGTCGGTAGTGCACTGTTTCCAATATTTATGTTGTGTGGTTTATGTTGCTTTTTTTATAATGCAGGTTGGCGATGCATAGTTCATGACGTTCTTGGTTTTGATATTTGTGTTCGATTTGATTAATTCTGGTGATTTATTTAGGTCAATTACTGTATGTGTGACTTGATTTATTAGTTCAGTTTGTGGAAATATATTTGTGGAGTGTTTTAACCATTTGGAAAAGAGAGAGGAGGGAGAGATTGCAGGAATTTGTAGTATATGGGTAAGCAAATGTATTGTCTTAGTTTTTTGATCATTTTAATTTTTTTGGTACTTTTCGGTTAACCAGTCATAATTGTGCGCCAAATGTGGTAATTTCTTTATATCATGTCACGATTAGTGGATGAATTAGCAGATGCCGGATACAAACACCTGCGAGTTAATCATAAATACAACACAAAATGAAAAGCACGAAAATCGGAAACAGTGTACAGCCAACCGAATTATAAAAAAGCCCTAGAAACCAAATAATCTCACCAAAATAAATACAAAAAACAAAAACAAATACAAAAATACAAAATGGATTTTTATCACAATTTCAGATTACATGAGACATAAAGCTGCTGATATCGTTTAACATCGCCAAAAACACTTGTGTCTTCTCATGTAAACGACGCCACACAAATTCAATTAAGTAGGAATCTAGGTGGTGGCGGGCAGTGCCCCGCTGACGTTTACTGCACCATTTTGCACTGCCCCACAGCCTTTAAACTGTTTGCATATGGCATCTGGAATCAGGATCAATAAATTGCATTTATGATTAACTCACAGGTGTTCGCATCTGGCATCTGCTAATTCATATGCTAATCATGAAGTGATATACACAAGTTACTACATTTGGCACTTTTTCGAACAATTACGACTGGCGCCCTGTTAACCAAAAAGTACCATTTTTTTAAAGTAATTTGTGGTTGTGAGGGATTTTTTTTAGTGGAATCACGTTTTTTTCATTACGTTTGATGTAAACTTGAGATCATTACCACGGTAATGAAAAAAAAAACCTTTTTTCTACAAACCCCTATTTGGGTTAGGGTCTGGGGGGTTGTGAGAGTCATCGAAAAGGACTGTTTTGTAACATTGTGTCAAAAAATGGCAACAGAGGACCATGATGTGCACTAATGCCCAGATATGTTTTATGTATTTTTTAGCTTTTTATTTAATGCACAGAACAGTTATTGGTTAGTGATATACATTTACAAAAGTAGCTTATTTTGGTATCGTTAAAGTGCTTAAGTTTGTTGTTTAGTGATATGCACAGTGAAGAATAAATACCCAAGAAAGTTAATTTCGCTGGTATTTTTCATATGTTAAACAGAAATGTATGCTTAGTAATAAGCATTTATCATTATATTTTTTTGGCATATTCTCGTTGTACAGTGCCTCCAATACCGGGTAATATGATGTAAAATAACATTTTTTAATTATACTGTACATTTAGTGTAAATTCACCTTAGAGAAGTAATTTTTTTTTTGCTATACTACCACTATTTCCATTGAATATAATGAATATTCTCTATGTTGTAATTTTCCGGTGTACCATCATTATACTCTATGTCGGTACACAGTGAGGAACGCTTTATTTTATAAATAAGCAATAAAATTAAACACAAATTCTTCACATACCTATTTGAGCTGACACTTAAAATATGTGTTACTAGTAGCAACGGTAGCTGCCAATCAAGCCGACTGCTACCTATATCTTTCATGACATATGCGATATTGCTAAATCACCTATTAAATATAACTTCAGTAATTTTAATAATTAATTATAATTTAATATATTACTCTTACCATTTTTGAATCACGACGAATGCAATAATCCTTACCGAAAAAAAGCAATATGTACAAGTCACTTTACCGTTGCTGCCATTTTAATATATTAAATAGCCACAGGGATGAAATATTATAAAGTTAATATAGACAACATTCGTCCTGAAATAAAAGAAAATGAAAAAAAAATTATATTTTATTTTAATACTAAAAAAAATATTAATTTTTCGTATACCTGTATTATTCATAATATATTAATTTTTCGATCAATATTTCCAGGAAATTGTTGCATTCGTCGTGATTCAAAAATGGTATACAGGCCCTCTATTGTGTGTGTGTGGGGGGGGGGGGGGGCTAGAGGTCCTCTATAGCACAGAGTAGTACATACAGATGTAACAGTGCCATAGACCCAATGGCAATTTTAGCTTTTGCACCATCATGCTTGCTGTGGGAATGATAAGTTTCCAAACAGCCATACTGGCATAGAAAAGTTTGCCAGATGGAGGTGGCAGAACAACGATCTTCCTCTCCTGTGGACATGAGATGTTCTGTATCGTTTTCATACATTGGACCTCTTCCACTTGAGACAGTCACAGGAATGCACAGCATGAGCACCACTGTTATTTATGCAGCTTGTCATCTCAACTGTTTAGTCTGAATCAAGGTGATCCTGACTGCTGCAGTAAGCACAAGCAAGTTTACCCCCAGCAAGCCATACAAACATGACTGTATCTGGCACTGGAAACAGAGCAGAAGGTTGGAAATATACGGTTGTACCCCAGCAACATAAATATCTGCCTTGGTGGAAGTAGGCAGATGTGAATTGAAAGTGAAAATTAGTACTCTGGTGGATACTAATTTTCCACCACCTGTTAACTGAAACCCAATGGACTGCAGTCAGTCCTTGGATGGATAACTAAGAGAGGATTTCCTCGTCAGAAACTTCGAGATCCCACTCGGAGATTACACCATGAGAGGAATTCAGTGACTTATTCGGTACCATGGTGTTGGGCACCCCACCAATCATCTCACCTTCAGGAGTAGCTACGATTGTTTGAAGGAAGCAGTCTCCATAAGTAAGTCACCAGATCTTAGGCGTTTGACAGATTTTGGCACTTCCATGAGACCTTTCAAGTGCTTATGGATAAAAAATGGGGACATGTTCCAAAGTACCTGATCTCCCATGGAATGGATGATCAGTCATCGTGCAGGCGAACAGACACAGATGCTAGCAGTGACAAGGAAGATTGTGGTTCATATCAAACCCTCTTAGCAGCACAGGTTAAATCCATATTAAATTTGGATTTCATGGCTGTTCACTTGTGGTTCAATGCCCATCATCCCCACCCACCATGGAGTCCAACAAGGAGATGCCCAGTTCACACCAGGTCTACATGGGCACTCTATCCACACATCTTCACAAATAAAAGCAAAAAAGAGAGAAATGTGAGAAAGTTACCCAAGTCGTCACAAAATTAGATAAGCAAAAAAATAAATGTGTGAGAAACCGAACTGGGACACGGAGTCGCGAGATACAGCAGGGAGCAGAAATGACATCATACTGTTTGAAATCGAGGCCGTGGGAAGTGAGCTGACCTATCCGCTATTTTTATCTTAACTGCTCATGCGACTTAATGTGGAGCTGCCCTGTGCGCCGCAGTTTTTCGAATCATTAGTATATAAAAACAATTATTATCGGAAGATATTCAGCGGCGAATTGTCTAAACAACTATAGGAACAATTGTACACTGTTTAAATTCCAGGCTGATCCAATTTAATGGAAAAAAATGGGTTAAAAGTATTCGACCGAGAACGTGCATTAGGCTTACAGCGTTCTATAATATATACTTCTGACTATTGCTTTGTGATATATCGATTAGTAATATGTAGATGAATGATGGCTACATTTAAGTTAGTAGTCATTCATCGTTTACGATTATGTTTAGTTTTGATAATATTATAAAATATGCATGCGGCAACCTTCGATCGTGACGGCCGTAACCCTCCGCATTATCCCATTAAATTGCCTTCCATTATTCTCAGAAATGTTAGAATTTTCAATTCAGCAAAATATAAATTATTTACAAAAATATATTTATACCAGAAGCAGCTGCTTGCTACAGAGGTCTGACAGGAACCTGTCAGTTTATATGCCATAGTAGAAAGTCTATAAGGATGGCAGGACCTCAGCAGAAAAACAAACGTTCATGCCTTACCAGGGACTCAAATCCAGGTCCCTTAACTTAAAAAGACGAAAATTAGAAAACCACAAATATCATCTTACAAAGGATTACATTTCAGCGTCTAAGTCAGTTCTTATCCTTTGATTTATCATCCCGTTTCCCCATTTCTGCTTCTCGTATGGATTAAGACCGAACCCAGACAGCTATGGCGGATGGGCATTTTCCGTGGTAACCTAACGACTCCCCGAGAGACGGCTTTGGTTGGAATAGCCTTTGTCTGTCTAGTTATGCTCTTTTCCCACTCTGCTTTTGCTAATCGTTCAATGAGAGAAAGCACTAACTTAAAATATTTGGATTAGCACTCCCCCTTGGCACTCCCCGACGGCAAAAATGGAACCTCAAGCGCCTCAAGAATGCAGTTTTCAAGCAGCAGGTATCTAAAGGGTTAAACTATAGTAGTGTAATTAAAAATCAAGGAATTTTTCTTAAAAGAAACAATTCGCTTCTTAAAAAATTAAATGGTTGGTTGAAACAGCGTTAAGATGTAAAGAAAGTCATGAACAGGACCACTACTGAAAAATATTTTACCGGTAAGCCCTACTGGTAAATAATTTCTTGACGGTACGATGTACCGGAGCGTACTGGGCTACTTTCACCATTGGATATTCTGAATACTCTGCAGATCAGGGAATTCTAATAGAAATTTTCAAAAAAAGGGTACTGCTTCAACCACAATATTAAGCAAAAAACATTTTAATAAGGAATGAGTCATTGAATTACTATATATTTATTCTGCGTCGTTTAGAATTGTGCGCCGTACTCGCTGCGAATTTGCATTAAACATCAAGCGTTTCAGAAATAATTGCTTATTGTATATCTCAGGCTCCTGTCAGACCTCTGTGGCAAGCAGCTGCTTGAGGGGGTATTTATTTTTTATTTTATTTATGTGTAAAAAATAAAGGAATATTTTTGTACAAGAAATTCATTCTAAACTACATTAACCACTTAAATTTGCCTTTAATAATATCTATACCTACCTTTCTCCCCTTATGAATATCCTTTGAAACTTTTGTTTCTCCTTTAAAATAAAAGACATGACAAATTTGTTTCCACTGCAGAATATATGGTTTAGTGATGAAATACGTTAAAATATTTAAGCAACTGTAATATATAGATTAGCGTTCGATTTGTGCTAACAGGTATTTTTCATTTTGTTCTGGAATAAAAAGAGGGTTTCTAGTTTTCTTTTAATTTGTTTGTGATCTTTGATTATAATACAAATTTTATCATTACAGGTGACTCGCGAAGCCTAAAGCTAATCTTGTCATCTATTACTAGACATTGAACACTGAGTTAAAATAATTCTTATTTTGCTATATAGTTGTTGATGAAATACTAGTCATAATTTGCGATTTTCCCAAAAGTTACAATTATAACTGCTAACGGTGTAAAATTGTTAAAACAAATATTGCACGCGATGTATTTATGCTAATTTTGATGATAGTATATGGTCACGAGTAGAAGTCCTGTATAGTTAGAGGCTGGCCATCTCGGTGATTCACTGCCATTGGTTGATGAGTTACGTGGTTTATGGGTGCCATGTTTTGTCGTAGCAAATCTGTTTTCATTAGCATTTGGAAATTACTCCGAGTAAAAAGAATAGAATGGCATCAACTGTCAGAAAACTACGATGGCTAACTGATTACTGAATATTATATTTGACATTATGTTTCCAAGACACTACCCTAAAAGAAAGATCAGTTGTGTCAACTAACACATTTGAACTTTCTACCTATTTTGCTCGATATTTTTCACGGTTTGAAACAAGTGTAGAAAGGCAGTCGCCATAGCTAAAAATTGGGCCCTTGTACTAGATTTGGGTTGTTGGCCTCTCAAAAATCTAGCAGGCTAACAGCAATTGATCGGCGCTGTCAGCCGGCCAGAATCTAGCAAGCTGACAGCAATTGACCAGCTGAGAGATGTAAACAAGACCCAGGCCCTATATTAAGCTCTAGGACGGAAATATGATTCGTAATAATTGTAATAATTTTATTACATTCGCTTTTAAGCTATTATTGCTATATTTAACAATTTCAGAATGGCTTGTGAGCCGTACTGATAATGTCACTTATGACCGGTTAAGGCACAAAGAGCCATGCACACTGTGCGGTCATTTATACCATTTCGCAGATACATTGCGAAAGAATTACGTGCTACTCTTAAATGGAGCACCATAGAGGTGCTATAAGTACCATATCCCAGGTACTGTCAAAACACGATGACATTGTCACTGTATATCAGAGAGAGTCTTGGTGCCAAAAAACGATTTTTTCGCAGACTATATGCTTTGTTGCTGTGCGCCGAAATCTTTCTCCAACACCATTGGCATTCCTCAATGATTATTCTCCGCAGTGCCAACAAAAATGTCGACACAAATTGTCATCCTTTTTATCTTCGCATAACTTTTGCTAATGCGGATATCAAATTCCATTCCGTGCAGACGTTGCTGGAAACTTCATACTACTTCACATAAACAATTCAGTGTCAGTCCAGTGTTTCCGAGGATTTGTTTCATTAAGCATAAGCTTATTAATTTGCAGTTCACGGCTGCACTTCATGGGGGACTGAAAAAAGCTTTTCAAGTTTTACTGTTTAGCAGTTGTAAATTTCTATTTCCTATATAAATTATGATTGATGCTTTCATCACATCAGCTTCAAGTTTACTTTCTAATGTTCCCTTCAGTCAGAATAATAAATATATATTTCCAATTGGGGCCTTCTAAATTTAACGTAGCTTAGGATCTCAGAAGGTCAAATTTGCCCATATTTGTTCATATTCAATAAACGGTTTGAAACAAGAATGATTTCAAAATATTATATATTCAGATTGCTTGAACTTTTGCTCTTGTTTGAAGCAGAAGTGCCAAATAGGCTTCCACGCTCATTACTTCGTTAATGCGAATTTCCCCCCCCCCCCCCAAAAAAAAATTGGCATTATAGGGCATCATAGATTGAAATCATAGCACCATCAATTGAAGGTGATTCATTTTAGCATTATTATATAACTGATTACTGACTAAGAGAATGTGATATCAAGTTTCCGACAAATTGTCTTTCAAGACATGATAATGATCTTGGAAATCATAATCGCAAATGCTTCTGGTATGTACTAACTTCCTTTTTATTCTCTGTGGTCTCATTATTGAATCATTTCATATTCTGCGCAACAGTAATACCTCAACAGTCCGTACAACTGTATATAGTTTGACATCATATTTTAAATTGTTATGCAATCCCACTTACGGATAAGGAGCAACAGATACGAAACTCCAGTATGGAAAAAGTGGCGCCCTCTTGGATGGATCGCATAGTTGCTCATTTAAGTGCTGGCAGCTGACCAGTAAGACCGAGGAACAGCTCTGGTGATGAAACGAGAACCAGTGTGAACTATAGGAGCCAGGGTCACCATTTTATAGTGTCTTGAGACACTTTGATTGATTCAACCAATGCAACCAATAGTCGAAATATTGTTACCATTATTTCTTCATCGTCATACTCAAGCAGCCATGGGCTACAGAGGTCCAATCACGTTATGATATTTAATTCTCCAAACACATCTCTCTTGAGCTACATCTGTTGCGCCAGTGCAGACCAATCCTAGTAAGGCCCTCTTGAACATTACCACTGCATCCTATGTCTTCCCCTGTTTCTAAGGCCTTTTGGCACACTGTTCATAACACTATTCGCAAAATGTCCAAACCAACGGAGTCTCTCTCTGGTGAGTTTACAGCATTGTCCATGGAGTCCTTGAGTTCTTCGTTTAAACTTTCCTTGTAAAATCTTTAATATAATCGATAATATATCAAATAAAAATTTAGAAGTACAGACAATTTCATTTCGATTTCCTAGCAGTTTTTAAACAGGAAAATTATTTCCAAAGTTGGATGGGGTCCAGATACATTTTCACAACCATTCCTGGTTGTAAAACCAGAAATGGGAAGCAGAACATAGCGAAAATCGAATTATTTCTGGATCGCAATAAATCGCCTCAAGTAAAGAACAGGCAGCCCTGCTGTAAACTAGAATAGCGCTGTCAAAACCTTTGGGATTATGTAAGGACATATTCTTTGACTCCGGGCCTAGGTGACGTGCATGCGGGGAAGTATGACTGCAAACACGTTTTGCAAAATCTTGAATCCTCAAACCGCAAAGATGGTGATTACAACACAACTGGTTTGAGGACAAAATTATGGCGTGATGACAAGCGTCCGAGTGCTTCATAGCTCTGTGGAGCGCTGCTCAAGTGCACAAATCTAGGCTAAAATGGTAGATAAACAATATTGTGGGTGCAAAAAAGTCGTAGGTCAGATTTCCTAAATATTAGTAACATGCTACCTCCGTTGCCTACATTTGTAACACGCGATACAATAGTAACACAAAAATTGCAAAATGGTATTTGCAAAGATTGCTGAAACACAAAAAAATATAATCTTCATGGGTCAAGTTCCACAAGTGATGGTCCGGATATGTAATGGAAAGTTCAATCCCCTGCCCTCAAAATATTTAATGCCTTTATCGGGAATCGCTTTGCCAAGTGCTGGTCGTAGATCCACATTCCCTGAATATATATTGAATCTTGGTTGAAGTAAATTCATTGTATTATAACCCCTCCAAACATACACACACTCTGCAAGGAACTTGTGGCCTAGTGATTAAGAATATTTCACCCATAAAATGTCTGCTGAGGTACTATACACCCACTTCACATTAGTTTCTTAGTGTTTTACCCAGGGTCTGCTCTACCATTAGGCCACCTGAAGAACTACTCCACCAAAAATAATCGCAGAAAAAAAACGAATTACAAATTTAGTATTCAATTACGTATTTGTCTTATCGAAATCAGCATATTATTGTTACATTCCTTTTGTACTAATTATTTTCTACGTTAGTAGAGAATAACAACATTTATTATGCGAATCAGGGCTACCTGGGCTGCTTCTTATTGCCAACATAATTTTTAACAATATAGCCACCTTCCGGATCCTTAGCATTTCCAATTATAATGAAGACACAAATGCACATGTGCTGAAATAAAATAGTGCTGATTTGTAAGAGCCAGATCACTATTTTATAGTGGTATGTGAACTTGACTGGCTGATTCAACCAATGTAAACAATAATCGAAGATCTTGTTACTTAGTGAATATCTACATTTGAATGTTGTCGGCTCAAGAAGCCTAAACTTTCCTGACAAGATGTATTTGAAATAAATTGATAACTTTTTATTTTGCGAAGTACACTTATGTGTGAAGATTTTAAAAAAAATATTAGATACGAACTAGAATATAAAACAAGGGATTATGAACTGGATAACGATATCTTTGAATTCAAAAATGTTAACTTGGCTTATAAAAAATTCATTAATATGGTTTATACAGCGATGCAGGATTGTAGTTATAAACTTATGGTCTGATAGATAAAAGTAAAGCTACAGGTATTCATGGAAAATGCATAAGAAATTATGAGCAGTTTTAATAACTAGAAGAACGCATATAGCCTCTGGCGCATATGAGAATCTCGTTTTCAAAAGAATCAAGTTTTTCTTTTATCTACTGTTTCATTGCTTAAAAGTTTCAATTTGAGCTAGGGGATGATGGGGAAAATGCGAATAATATTTTATTAATAATTATACAATGTAAAATTATTCGTCCTTTAATTCTTAAATCTAAAAAGTTGCATTTACCACACCTCTCTCAGTCAACAGAGATTATTGAATCTACTCAATTTTCTGAGAACTACTAACAGAAAACTGAGTAGCTCGGAATGGAATTTCTCTTAAATACTACCACTACTTCTTCAAATATCTATTCTATACATATTATTTGTAAAACTCGATAACAGTTCTGCCATTTCATCATTTCAGTGATCTGTTAAGATATATAAGCTCACTGGACAAAAAATTAGTCATCATTGGCTAAATGTCACCTAATAGCGCATAACGAATCTGTGTGACCGAAGAACAACCGAAATCCTGTCTGGCATTGATGCTACAAATGTGCGGATATAGTGCACATCAATATTCATCCACTCCTTCAGCAGCAAATGCCGCAGTTCAGAGAGATTGGCAGGATGGCTCGGACGGCCCTTCACTCTTTGCCCCCAAATAGTCCCACCAGCTTTCTATGGGATTCATATCCGGGGAATTGGCGTGCCAGTCGAGATGTTCGAATGCTTGTTGTGCCCTGTGCAGGCGACAATTGTCATCTTGGAAGACTGGGGTATTCGTCTGTTCACTGTGGAGATGCTGCTTAAAAGGCAATGTGGTCGTCCAGTAGCTCCATATAGTCCTTCTGGTTCAAGTATATTTCACTGCACAGAAAAGTACAGATGCGCAACTCCCATAGAACCCATGGTAACCGCGAGGGGATGGCAGCGTCATCACCGGTGGACTTCCGAACCACAATGCAGCTACAACCACTCTCTTTCTATACTTGTTGTGGACCAGATGATAAAGGGGCCAAGGTCCCTTTTACAAAATGGTCCAGTTTTTAAAGAAGGATGTTAGACTCTTTCTATACTTGCGGTTATTTTGAGTTAATTAATTTGGTCTTTAGTGTATACTTTTTTAAAATATAATTTTAAGTATTGGATATATTTCATGCTTGGTTTTATCCAGAGTTTATACGATATGTTTGTTATTGCTAATCAGTGGTCTAAAGGAAATTTCATTGGTGTAATTTTTTTTCTATTGAGAATTTTTTTAAATATTCGCGTATATTACCCAATTGTTGCAAACCTAACAGTTTTATATTTGTGTATTCTTCATTCATATATATATGTTATTATAGCAAAACATTAAATTTTCCGACTTTACCCTTTTGCTGTAAAACATATTGCAAGATCAATTTTTTCCTAGTTTTTAAATAAAAAGTATTTCAATATAAATCAAAAATTAATTTCAGCAGGGGTCAGACCAAAAGGGCATGACCCTCCCCCCCCCCCCCCACACACACACACAAAAAAAAATGTTATTAAAGGTAATAGAGGCATATATTAAACATTTATATTTCACTTGTTTTTCAAAATTTTAAGTGCAGTAAAACGGGGCTGGGAGGGGGGGGATTTATATTGAATTGTAAGTCTAGTTTCTTGCTCCCTCTTACATTTTTATCAGCTCGGCTCCTATCAACTCGTCCCCCCCCCCCCCCAGATCCACGCTTGCATTTTCCTATAAACATTATAATTCTGTTTTAATAAGTATTATGAAGTTATTAGAGAAATTAAAATCTAAGTACTCTAAAATCGTTTTATTTAAAGCAAATGCATTTGAATTTTTTAATACTTAAATTTTGCAGAAATAAAATAGGAATTGAAATGACCCTCACAATTAATAGAACTTATTTCTTACTCAAAAAACAAACAATATCCAATGTACAGAAATACAGGCACTGGACAAAAAGATGGAAGCAGATCCATGTTGCAATAAATACACCCTCAAGCAGCTGCTTGACACAGAGGTCAAACAGGAGCCTATCAGTTTAATACGCCATAGCAGAAGGTCTGCGAGTATAGCAGCACCTCAGCAGAAAAACGTCACAAACATCCATGTGTTACCCAGAGCTCAATAACTTCTTTACTATGATTTTTAGTGAAAAAATGCCTAAAGATAAATTAAAGATCTCAATCTCAAACAATATCTGTTTAGTTTTCAAAGAGTAATTAACACAGGAATCTCAACAAGCTACAAAAAATTAACCTCAAAACTTAAGACAACACAACCCTGTTTTAATTACCTCTAAATAATGGGCTAAATGATCATGTTACAAGGATCCCCACACAGCTGGGGGAAGGGGACTCACTGAACAGCATCAAGCATGTTCTTTGATGTGCACATAGTATGACTCTCCCACAGACAGGTCAATGGTTTAATGTTCCATTTGATGGACGGTGGCATTAAAGCAGATTATCATAGTTGACTCCAGTACAGTGTATTGCAACTCTTAGCCTATTTAAATCTATTACATAAATTTTGAGGTTAATTTTTTCAGTCTTTTAAATATTCAGCATACATCTCCCTGAATACTAAATAAATATTGATCAAAATTGAGATATAGAAAAATTTCACTTCATCTATATCTTTAGACATATTTTTCATTAAAAATCATATCGTAGTTATTCACTCAAAATGTGATTTTCATTGAGATAACAAGAAACTGTTTCCATGTTTCTGTCCAAAGCCTATATAATATATATTTTCTTACAAATGTGATATTAAATTAATCAATGACAACACGTATATACTTTCTTATATGAGATAAATAGGATATTAAATTCATGAAAATACAGTGTTCAATGTAAATATAGCAAAAAAATATGGCATCCATCTATACTACTACAAGCCTTTTAGTGAATTTGCATGTTATATCAATGAGAAACTTTAAATCTGTAAAACTTGTTTTTTTTTGTGGAAAAAAATGTTGCATATAATAAGCCTTTTTTATATTTCCCTATAACTAAGAAACTAAATAAGAAATCAATAATACATTCATATACATTTTCCTTTAAGAAAAAAATATATAAACATTGCAAAATAATGTGTTTAATGATAAATTTTCACAGAAGCACACTATATCTATTTGCATATCATGAAATAAACAACAATAACATAAAAATATAATTATTCAATGCAAAATTGCAACCACTGTGGTTTAGAAAGAGTACAGTAAATAAGTCAGTTATTATGACTGACATGAAGATTTGGATTGTTTTACCTATGAACAGCACCTTTATTGGACACAATGGCTAAATGACCAGGTCACAAGGACCCAATGGCTCAGAGATTGAGGGAGGACACCCACTGGACAGCTATTTGCCTCTCATCAAGGGTATCAATGTTCCTTAACATGCACAATGTGTCTCTCCCACACACAGGACCAAAATCTAACATCCCATCTGATGGATGGTGTCCTTACTAAGCCCATTAGTGTCCCCTGCTGACTGAGGGCAGACCAGGAAGTTTTAGTGGATAAATAAAATATTACGAAAAAATTTTTCCAATCATGTCATTTTAAGAATAATGCCTCAGAATGAAGCAGATGCAACAGAAAAAGAATATATAAATATTACAAAGAGAGCTGTCCTGTATGGGAAGAGTTATTAGACACAAGAAAAAACTATTCATTGTAAAATAAAATGCAAAAATATAATATATATTTCCTTAAAAATGTGATATGATATATAAATTAATGACACATACATTATATGCTTTCCTATACAAGACAATGGGATAGTAAATTCATGAAAAAACTTTGTTTAATGCAAATATAGCATCTATCTAAACTCCTACCAACTTATTAGGGATTTGCATCTAATATCAATGAGAATTTTTGAAGCTCTATTACTCAGATTTTTATGAAAAAAATGCTAATAAAATAAATAATACTCCTTCAAGCAGCTGCTTGCCACCAAGGTCTGACAGGAGCCTGTCAGTTTACATGTCATAGTAGAAGGTTTATGCGGATGGGAAGACCTCAGCAGAAAAACAACATGAACATCCATGCCTTACCCAGGGCATGGATGATGTGATCAGTAACCAAGCACGCTAACCACTCGGACAAATTATTTTCCAACAAATCAATTACACATGCATGTACCCTTTTCTTAAGAAGTGAAGACTTATCAAAGAGAGAAAACACATTTTTGAAATCATTGCACAGAAATGCACCATATCTACCTGCAAATCATAAAATAAATAACATAAAAATATGCTACTCAACGCAAAACTACATCCACTGAGGTTAGAAGAGTACAATAATTTTGAACAAGTTCCATGGAATTGTGAAAACTATTTCTTAAACTAATTTCCTTTAGGGAAGAATAGTTCTTTAAATAAGGCAAACCACAAATCAAGTTTATTTTCTACTATATTAGGCTACAATAATAAGCAATTATTAAAATTATCTTTTCCTGCATATTGTAGTAGCATAATTTTAACATTAATTCATTTTCTCTCTTTGGGAAATAATTCAATAGTTAATGATAGTTGCAATTTTCTTTTTTCATGAAAGGCATTGTACACAAAGCTTATGAACTCTACAATAACTTAGGGTCAGGGCCAGATCTGACCCCCTCCCCTCCCCCCTTCAAGATGCTAATGATTATTAGAGGCCAAAAATTATAAAGCAATTATTTTCATGCATTTTTCAAAATGCTATACAGGGTGATTCAAAACTTATCGTTCAAATTTCGTGGGGAGGTAGGGAATACGTCAGGAAACCGATTTCACATAGGAAAGTATGTCCGCAAACGTCATCTACATGAACAAAATGGACAAGTAAAGTGAACACAAGGAAACAGTACAGTTAAGTGGTAATGAATGTGACTTTTATTCCAAGAAGGTAAAGTACAGGTTCACAGTAGGTGCTCAAAATTGCGACCATTTACACGGACACAGGATTCACAGCGCCGTTGCATTGACAGCCGAACATTTTCAAAAACGCCTGGCATATCACGGACAATGCCTGCGGCGGCCACTATTCGTGCAACAAGGTCCATTTCACTGTCGACGGGGGTCACGTACACATGGTATTTCATGGCCCCCCACAAAAAGAAAACCATGGGCGATAAATCAGGTGACCTGGGTGGCCAAGCGATCGGTCCACCTCTACCGATCCATCGAGCTCCGAATGTTCGGTTCAGGTAATCACGCGCAACAATTGTGCTATGGGCTGGAGCCCCGTCATGTTGATACCACATATCTCGGCGGATATGCGCAGGAACAGCGCCCAAAAAAGTCGGTAACACTGTCTCGAGAAATACTAGGTATTTCCGGCCGTCCAATCGGGGCGGTAGCAAGTAAGGTCCCAACAAACAGTCACCAGTGATTCCAGCCCACACATTTACGGCAAAACGATGTTGCGCAGCGTGACTTCTCGTACCATGCGGGTTGTGGTAAGCCCACACATGTGAATTGTGTGTATTGAACACACCTTCATGAGTGAATGAAGCTTCATCTGTAAAAAGGACAGAAGCTGGAAAACTGGGGTCCACGGCACCTTTCTGCATGAACCATTGTGCAAATTCCACACGCTTCGGATAATCGTCAGGATGCAGTAACTGCACCCTTTGCAGATGGTAAGGATGCACACGTTCCTCGTGCAGTATCCGCCACACTGCTGACTGAGAGACCCCAAGCTGCTGAGCAATAGCTCGTGTGCTGGTATTCAGATTATCTTCGATGGACTGTAGGACTTGTTCTGTGACATTGACAGTCTGCGTCAGTCGTCTTCTCCCCGTATCCTGCATGTTGCTGCGCAGTGAACCACATTGGCGCAGATTGCGATGCACACGTACAAACATTTGATGCTACGGTATTCTTCTGTTGGGGTATCGGTCTTCGTAAACTTGCCTAGCTCGGCGGCTGCTTTCGTCAGCTGCCCCATATGCGAGATGCATATCCGCTAGTTCTTGATGCGTAAAACGATTCATCTTATCACTAGTAAGTCAGCTCGTACACTGATGACAGCGGGAGTTGTCGGGCGAGCTGTACACTGGTTGGGTACACACAGCGCCCTCTACATATGCATGCGTACATTTGCGGACATTCTTTACTATGTGAAATCGGTTTCCTGACGTATTCCCTACCTCCCCACGAAATTTGAACGATAAGTTTTGAATCACCCTGTATAAAGACATATAACAAAAAGTTGTGGAAATGTTATACTGCATTGAAAATCCAGTCTGTTGACCCCCTCTCCCCCCACATATTCTGTTTCAATTGTTTCTTGCTCCCACCCTTTGCTTTTTTCCTAGATCCAGGTCTACTTAGGGCAGGCATGTCAAACTCGTTAACCACCGAGAGCCATATTAAGTATATATTAAATCGAAGGCCGCAAAACAAAAGAAAACCAGATGAAAATTGTTATGTGCAAACTAGACTAGAACGCAATATTTGTTCACTGACTGCTAACGAATAGCTTCCGACTCTACTGGCATTTCGTGACTCATTGCCATGCGCAAAGTACGTACATATGAATGACCTCGAGACATGTGTATACATGTCAGAGCCCGATCGTAGAATTGCTCATATCATGAAATGCCACTATTTCATGAAATGATGGGGCATTTCATGATATGAGCAATTCTACGATCGGGCTCCAACTTATACATTTATGCGCAATAGTTTCCCTTATATATAAATGGAAATGTTTTCTGAAATACGTTTATTTAATTCATGTACCGTGTACTTACTTATAATTTCAATTAAAGAATACAGTGTTGTCAAAGGTTAAATAAACATATTGGTTATCAATCTTGGCGGGCCGCGTGTTTGACATGCCTGACTTAGGGTAACACTAAATTTTGATCATTGATGAGTAATGCCATCTTACATTATCACTAATAGAATGTATTAAGATACAATGGAAAACAAATTGAAAATTTCAAAAAAAATTCCTCTTTGGCAAAGCATTTATTTTAAAATTGTCATTTCTTTTTCCTTAAGAGGAAGTGATGTAAAATAGAAAATGGCAGATATCAAATCCAAAATCATTGTGGCTTAATTTTGTACAGGGCATCATTAACAGTACACCAATTAGAAATTATGCCTGGTTGTGTCATGATATAATACAAAGTTCCATAATTTAAAACTTCAGTGCAAGAAGCAATGATTCCATGCAACTTGTTCATAAATTTGAATCTTATCACTATTCAACATTATATTTACTTCCAAAATATTTTACATATATATTTTACTTCTAAAATAAAGAATTGTGTAAATATATTTTTCAGTTTTTTTGATAAATTTTTGAGATCAATTGTACTTACACTGTATAATACTTTAGAGAAAAAAATGGGGAATAGCAAACCTGTTTTCTTACCCTATCAGTATACATTGGTACACATAGGCAAGTGTCAGCTGCAGTGTCAGAAGCTACCGTGATCAACCAGAAGTCATTTTTTTTAGAATAATAAAAATTCCATAAAAATTCCAATTCCATGAAACTTATGTAAAAGTTTCATGGAATTAGAAAAACTGTTTCTAAAACTGCTTTCCTTTAGTAAGGCTATAAAATATTAGAAAACAAAACAAACATTATTCAATCACTGAAAAATAAACTAAGCACAGCAATACACCACTTTTACATACAAATCATTTTCTCTAGATAGGATATTGAGATAATTTCAGTTCATTACAGTTGCAAGAATTTTTTTTTCATGCAGGGCATTCTACAGAAAGTTCATTAACTTTAGAATAAATTATGGTAATATCAGATAAATTTTAAACATGGATGAGTTCTATTCATCATATATTTCAAAAACAAATTAATATTTTCAATGTAAAAATCCTTTTACATCATCCTCAAGCAGCCATGGGCTATGGAGGTACAACCAGACCAGGCAATTTAGTTCTCCAAGCATATCTGTCCTGAGCTATATCTGCTACATCTCGCCACTGCACAACAATCCTAACTAGGTCCTGTTTGACATTATCTGCCCACCACATCCCAGGTCCCCACCCACCTCTTTCTGAGGTCTTTAGGCACACTGTTCGCTAATTCATAATTATCCATACAAGCAACAGGGCCAAACCAACGCAGTCTCTGTCTGCACAACATACTGATTAGAGAAGGTTACCGACTCCTTTGCATACTTCATTGCTTACAAAGTTGAACCACCTAATGCCCAAGATACTGCATAAGCATCTAGTTTCTTGCTCTTATTTACAAAGCATCCAAGTTTCACTACCATAACCCTAGAAAGAACCAAACTATAATACAGTCTAATTTTCCTCTTTAGATGTATACACCTATTTCCCCACACTCTCCATAGATTCCTAAAAGTCCCAGAGGCAATCCTTATTTCTCTGTTAATCTCATGCCGCACATCACCATACACATTTAATTTCACTTTCAAATTTGTATATTATTCACTTCAAAATATGGCCATAAAAGAAAAAAAGGAATATTTCAAACATAAAAGCAATGCCAACATTATTTGGTACAGGTTTCATAAACATTGTCTGCCATGGATGTTATATTTTATGTATATATATATAAAATCCTCTCATGCAGCTGCTTACCACAGAGATCTAATCGCAGTCTGTCAATCTACACATCATAAAGGTGTGACCTCAGCAGAAAGACAACACAATATTTGAAAAAACAAATTACCCAGAAAAGGGCGGGGTGGCTCAATCGGTAGCGAGCCAGGCTACTAATCTGTAGTTCCTAGGTTCAAGCCCCACCTGGGTCAGTGTTGAGATTTATCTCAGCAAATTCCCCGCCCTGCCCACAGTCAATAGCGGACACCAATGGGCTTGGAAAGGTCGCTGTCTGTTGGATGGGATGTTAAGCCATGACCCCATGTGTGGGAGAGCCATACCCTGCGCGTGGTTGGGTTGGGTTGAGCAAAAAAGTGCTCTGAGCGGCACTTTTTTGCACACCATGGGCTAAATGGCCAGGTCACATGGACCCCGAAGGCTCAGAGAAGGTTGGGGGAGGGGACCCACTGGAACAGCTGTTGGGAGACAGATGGTAGCCTCCCGTCAAGGCCATCCAGCGTGTTCTTTAACGTGCACAGTGTATGGCTCTCCCGCACACGGGACCACGGCTTAACGTCCCATCCGACGGACGGCAGCCTTTCCAAGCTCATCGGTGTCCCCTACTTACCGTGGGCAGGGCGGGGAATTTTGCGGAGATAAATCTCAACGCTGACCCAGCTGGGACTCGAACCTGGGAACTACAGATTACGAGCCTGGCGCGCTACCAACTGAGCCCCCCCCCCGCCCCCCTGCGCATGGTAAAGAACACACTGGATGCCATGACAGGAGGCTACCATCTGTCTCCCAACAGCTGTTCCAGTGGGTCCCCTCCCCCAACCTTCTCTGAGCCTTCTGCGTCCTTGTGACCTTGCCATTTAGCCCATGGTGTGCAAAAAAGTGATGCTCAGAGGTAAAACAATCCAACCCAAGCCTTGCCCAGGGCTAGAAAACAGGTCCATTAGATCAGTAGACAAGCACGATAACCACTCAGCGACAAGACTGCTTATACAAGTAAAAATGGAATTTTGAGATTTACAACTTAAATGAAGTGCCAGTAACAAACAATATTTATATGCTATTAGTTTCTCAGCTTTAATGCTTATCAATAGCCAATAACATGTTTTCCTAAAATAAAATAATAAACCTAGAAAGGACAGGATTTATCTTTTTCAAATTCTATTTGTGAAAACAGGGATTAGATCAGGGGAAATTCTCCTAATTCACCTAAAACTAAATAAAGCTAAGGTAGAAAAAATGTTAGGGCATGACATTTGTCATATAGATAGATATCATTAAACATGATGTTAAGCAATTAAGAAATTTCATTTTGCAGAAAGCAAAATAAAACTTACATCATTCAAAAGAACCACCAAAAAGAGTACCCCATGAAGTTCAATGCATGTTACTCTGCACACATCTAGTATTCATTTTTCTATCAAACATTTTTTCAGCACATGATCAATTTTTGTATGATAGAACCTAGGGGTACATCATCCATAATAACAATAATTTATCATTGAAATATTATATTGTCTAAAAATATGAAAGCTGATATACCAATTGATAAGAACATAATAAAACTGAGGTAGGCAAAAGAAAAAAATGGTTTAACCTTTCAGCATCATTTCTGTCTGAACACTCTGGACTGAAGGAACAGCAGTGTACATTAATCTTCTTCGAAAAGTATCTAGTATCATAGATTTGAGCTTAAAATGCAAGCTGCACAACTTAAGTGCATATAGTTTCTGCCAGAATCCTTCAATGTATTGCTGCATTCCCATAAATGTGATCTGTAATAATGCACAAAATATAGTGAAATTATTTGGTTCCCGCAGATAAAAACAAAGGCATACTTAAGGATAATAACACATTATAAATTCAATTTTACTTATTCGGGATTCAACAGCTGATACTAAATTAAGTTTTATTGCATACCACTGTACAAAACTAGTTCATATTCAAGTGTTTACTGAAGAAAATGTTACCACAGCCGAATAAAAAAATATTAAATACTCCCTCAAATAGCTGCTTGCCACAGAGATCTCACACGAGCCTATCAGTCTGTACGCCATAGATAGCTCTGTGAGAGAAACAAAATACTGTTTATAAACACATTACATGCCACATATTATATATGTGATACACATTTTTGTTCTTTCATTACCATTATAATATGTAAAAGAAAGAATGATTAAATTTTTGGGAGGAGTATATGCAAAGCAAAACTGTGAGAGAGACAATATATATATAAACACATTATATGCCACATATTATACGCATTTTTGTTCTTTCATTACCATCATAAAATGCAAAAAGAATGATTAATATTTATTTTTGGAAGTATATGCAAAACGTAATTTTGATTGGAAGAAATAATATATTTAATAAGAACGGAAGGTAATGAATGAAACATACGACGGAAAACGATTTCAAAATCAGCGTTTATAGCAAATCATTTTATGAAACAGCATTCAGTCAAAAGACTAAAACATGATCAATTCAGCAACGAAAGAAAAAGCACCAACGTAGAGAAATAAATATCTCGTTAACTTTATAGGCAACTGAAACGGCCCGTGTAGTCGTTACGGTTCTAAGCCGATAGATGTCACTGCTCAAATGGCATGTGACGTCGAGTGTAAAGTATGATGAAGAAACGTAACTGTTGGTTGTTGGTGGCCTATGGCTCTTTGATTTGTTTCTTTTGGGTGAATAATGTGGAGTCACGTGTTATGTGTGTGATTTGACGAGAGTGTGAAGTTACGTTTGGTTTTTTTTCGCCATTTTTGCTTGATGACTTCTTTGGATAAACATGCCTATATGGCTAGAGGTAAGTGCGTGTGTATCGTATATTTAATGGGGCTGTGGGGTGTTCAGTCATAGGTAGAATACGAATAATTAATATGTTCTAGTTTTTTTTAAAAAATTGGTTAAGATATGGTAAATAATAAGTTATTAAACATATTTTGGGATTTGAATTATTTAATATTTTGAGGGTTGTTGTTGATAGCGTTAGTGAACTCTTTTGTGAAGTTATGGACATGTTTTTGAGAAGTGAGAGTTCGGTAGCTTTTTATTGCTGTGTTTAAGGGGGAATGTTTTTGTTAGGTTCTTTGGAGTGAGAGGTATTTGAATGGAAAGAGAGGAGTGGTTTGTAGGAGTTAGTATTATTTGAAATCTTTTTTTTTTGTGTTGAGCATGATGTGTGTTTTGTTGTCAGTATGGAAGAAAATGGTAAAAGTTTAGAATGTAGGGAAATTAAGTGAAAAAAACGAGTGTTTTTACGGGGTGTTAGTGTTTTAGGAAAATAGTTTTTGGTGAAACGTATAAAGTGAGTATTCAGAAGTTTGTAATGTAGTGGGGGGAGTATGCTTGGGGGAAATAATGTTGCAAGTTTTTGCGTGTGGGATTGAAAATGGCGATAGTAACGAACACATGTATTTCATTATAATAGTTTGGGGTGAATTGAATGTTTTTTAGTAGTTACGTGTAGTATGGTAATTATTAATGTATTATAGTGATTTATTACTTTTGATATATATTTAGGAGTCTTTTAAATTTAGTTATATGATTTATCGTTAATATGTGGAAACGTTTGTCGGTGTTTGAAAAAACGGCAGATTTTCATAGAATCAGGAACATTACTGAAAAATTTAAGGGTGGGGTGAGAGTGGCAGAGTCGGTATTGCGCCAGGCTTCTAATATGTAGTTCCAAGGTTCGAGTCCGAGCTGGGTCAGCGTTTAGATTTATCTCGGCAAATTTCCCAACACTGCCCATGGTTAGTAGGGGACACCGATGGGCTTGGAAATGCCACCGTCGGTCGGTTGGGACGTTAAGCCATGGCCCTGTGTGGGAGAGAGAGTCTTAATCTGTTTACGTTAAAGAACACACTGGATGGCCTTGATGGGAAGTAACAAACTGTGTCCCAACAGCTGTTCCAGTGGGTACCCTCCCCCTACCTTCTGTGAGCCTTCGGGGTTCATGTGACCCCGAAGCCATTCCCATTTAGCTCATGGTGCGGGAAAAAAGTGGGACTCAGTGGTAAAACGACAATGTAATTTAGGGGATTGTTATTTGAGCTGTAAGATGCTATCGGCAACTTACATGTGTTCGTTATTATCGGCGTAATGTTACATGTGTTCGTTATCGGCGTAATGTTACATGTGTTCGTTATTATCAGCGTAAGATATTATTTGGCGAGATGCTAAAAAGCCATCTCGCCATTTAGCCCATGGTGTGGAAAAAAGTGGGGCTAAGAGGTAAAACGACAATGTAATTTAGGGAGGGTTATTTGAGCTGTATGATGTTTTTTGTCAGATATTTGTTATTTTTTTTTTATAATTCGGTCGGCAGTGGACTGTTTCCGATTTTCATGTTTTTCAGTTTGTGTTGCCTGGGAGGACATTATTTAGTTCTGGGGCTTTTTTATAATTCGGTCGGCGGTGCACTGTTCCCGATTTTCATGTTTTTCGGTTTGTGTTGCCTGGGAGAACATTATTTAGTTCTGGGGCTTTTTTATAATTCGGTCGGCGGTGGACTGTTTCCGATTTTCATGTTTTTCAGTTTGTGTTGCCTGGGAGGACATTATTTAGTTCTGGGGCTTTTTTATAATTCGGTCGGCGGTGCACTGTTCCCGATTTTCATGTTTTTCGGTTTGTGTTGCCTGGGAGAACATTATTTAGTTCTGGGGCTTTTTTATAATTCGGTCGGCGGTGCACTGTTTCCGATTTTCATGTTTTTCAGTTTGTGTTGCCTGGAAGGACATTATTTAGTTTTGGGCTTGGCCCGTGTAGTGATTTCGGTCCTCAGCCGATAGATGGCATTGCTCAAGTGGCGTGTGACGTCGAAGTGTGAAGTATGATGTGCAATGGTACCTTCACACCTAAAAGCGTAATGTAAAAAACCTTTTTTATCCCCCGCCACTTTCACCCTTCGAGAGTCTCGCATATGTTCTAACTAATCTGTGATTTCACCGCAACCAAGGGACTCATTTTCTCGTACGTGAAACACTCTGAGATCATCACAGAGCCTCCTCCAGCTTGAACAGAAACTTGCAGACAGACTCATGGAAGACTTCATTTGGCTTATGATGTATCTGTTGCCTCGCATCATTCCACTATAAGCAAAAACGTGACTCATCCGACCAGATCACACGCTTCCAAGAGTCAACAGTCCAGTCTTTGTGGAGCTGCGCCACTGCAGCCATATAGCCTTGAGCAGAGGTGTTAACATGGGTCTCTTCAGTGGTACTCTGCTCCAGATGTCCATGGCATGCAGTTCCGTTCAGAGGGTTCGTTCGGAAACAGCTTGTTGTAGGCCTGCATTGACTGATTGGAGCAGTTCCTGCCTTGTTGCAAAGTGGTTTGCTCACTCTCGTGGCCACACTCCAGTGGTCCCTATTGGTGAGCAGTCTTTCTGCCAAAGTTCTGGCGATGCTTAGCGGTGGACTGCGATGTAGGCCACTGCTGGAAGACCCTTTGGACAGTATGTTTTGACACACCTGCAAAGACAGCAACTTCTTGTACACTTTTTGCCACTCATTACATCTTTGGCACGACCCATATTTCATGGAGTGACAAACACACATGTGGTAGACAACCACTTCTTCTCACTGTATGAACCCCGTAGCACATGGCACAGCTATTTGTAGGACATATTTATTAATGGTGCGCCCTCTGTTGCTGTCGAACTCAGATCAGATTCAGAGATTAATATTGTAATCACCATGTTTGTGGTTTGAGGATTCAAGATTTTGCAAAAAGTGTTTGCAGTCATACTTCCCCGCATGCACGTCACCTAGGCCCGGAGTCAAATAATATGTCCTTACATAATCGCAAGGGTTTCGACAGCGCTGTTCTAGTTTACAGCAGAGCTGCCTGTTCTTTACTGGAGGCGATCCATTGCGATCCAGAAATAATTCGATTTTCGCTATGTTCTGCTTCCCATTTCTGGTTTTACAACCAGGAATGGTTGTGAAAATGTATCTGGACCCCATCCAACTTTGGAAATAATTTTCCTGTTTAAAAACTGCTAGGAAATCGAAATGAAATTGTCTGTACTTCTAAATATTTATTTGATATATTATCGATTATATTTAAAGATTTTACAAGGAAAGTTTAAATGAAGAACTCAAAGGGACCTATTCCCTGATGAGATACATGGGCAATGCCGTAGACTCACCAGAGAGAGACTCCGTTGGTTTGGACATTTTGCCAGTAGGCATAACTTTCGCGAATAGTGTTATGAACAGTGTGCCAAAAGGCCTTAGAAACAGGGGAAGACATAGGATGCAGTGGTAATGTTCAAGAGGGCCTTACTAGGATTGGTCTGCACTGGCGCAACAGATGTAGCTCAAGAGAGATGTGTTTGGAGAATTATATATCATAACGTGATTGGACCTCTGTAGCCCATGCTGCTTGAGTATGACGATGAAGAAATAATGGTAACAATATTTCGACTATTGGTTGCATTGGTTGAATCAATCAAAGTGTCTCAAGACACTATAAAATGGTGACCCTGGCTCCTACAGTTCACACTGGTTCTCGTTTCTTCACCAGAGCTGTTCCTCGGTCTTACTGGTCAGCTGCCAGCACTTAAATGAGCAACTATGCGATCCATCCAAGAGGGCGCCACTTTTTCCATACTTGAGTTTCGTATCTGTTGCTCATCCGTAAGTGGGATTGCATAACAATTTAAAATATGATGTCAAACTATATACAGTTGTACGGACTGTTGAGGTATTACTGTTGCGCAGAATATGAAATGATTCAATAATGAGACCACAGAGAATAAAAAGGAAGTTAGTACATACCAGAAGCATTTGCGATTATGATTTCCAAGATCATTATCATGTCTTGAAAGACAATTTGTCGGAAACTTGATATCACATTCTCTTAGTCAGTAATCAGTTATATAATAATGCTAAAATGAATCACCTTCAATTGATGGTGCTATGATTTCAATCTATGATTCCCTATAATGCCAATTTATTCTTTTTTTGGGGGAAATTCGCATTAACGAAGTAATGAGCGTGGAAGCCTATTTGGCACTTCTGCTTCAAACAAGAACAAAAGTTCAAGCAATCTGAATATATAATATTTTGAAGTCATTCTTGTTTCAAACCGTTTATTGAATATGAACAAATATGGGCAAATTTGACCTTCTGAGATCCTAAGCTACGTTAAATTTAGGAGGCCCCAATTGGAAATATATATTTATTATTCTGACTGAAGGGAACATTAGAAAGTAAACTTGAAGTTGATGTGATGAAAGCATCAATTATAATTTATATAGGAAATAGAAATTCACAACTGCTAAACTGTAAAACTTGAAAAGCTTTTTTCAGTCCCCCATAAAGTGCGGCCCTGAGCTGCAAATCAATAAGCTTATGCTTAATGAAACAAATCCTCGGAAACACGACTGACACTGAATTGTTTATGTGAAGTAGTATGAAGTTTCCAGCAACGTCTGCACGGAATGGAATTTGATATCCGCATTAGCAAAAGTTATGCGAAGATAAAAAGGATGACATTTGTGTTGACATTTTTGTTGGCACTGCTAAGAATAATCATTGAGGAATGCCAATGGTGTTGAGAAAGATTTCGGCGCACAGCAACAAAGCATATAGTCTGCGAAAAAATCGTTTTTTGGCACCAAGACTCTCTCTGATATACAGTGACAATGTCATCGTGTTTTGACAGTACCTGGGATATGGTACTTATAGCACCTCTATGGTGCTCCATTTAAGAGTAGCACGTAATTCTTTCGCAATGTATCTGCGAAATGGTATAAATGACCACACAGTGTACGTGGCTCTGTGCGTTAACCGGTCATAAGTGACATTATCAGTACGGCTCACAAGCCATTCTGAAATTGTTAAATATAGCAATAATAGCTTAAAAGCGAATGTAATAAAATTATTACAATTATTACGAATCATATTTCCGTCCTAGAGCTTAATATAGGGGCCTGGGTCTTGTTTACATCTCTCAGCTGGTCAATTGCTGTCCTGACAGCGCCGATCAATTGCTGTCAGCCTGCTAGATTTTTGAGAGGCCAACAACCCAAATCTAGTACACAGGGCCCAGTATTTCTATGGCGACTGCCTTTCTACACTTGTTTCAAACCGTGTAAAATATCGAGCAAAATAGGTAGAAAGTTCAAATGTGTTAGTTGACACAACTGATCTTTCTTTTAGGGTAGTGTCTTGGAAACATAATATCAAATATAATATTCAGTAATCAGTTAGCCATCATAGTTATCTGACAGTTGATGCCATTCTATTGTTTTTACTCGGAGTAATTTCCAAATGCTAACGGAAACAGATTTGGGCTTTATACTTGAAACAAAAACAAAGTTTAAGCAGTCTTAAGATTCCCATAGATATGGAAACAATCCAAGGTTTTCATGCTTATGACCCCTTAAAATTGATGAGGTACAATTGATCTCTATGTGTTAAACTGTAAAAGTTTCAAACACGTTATGTACAGAATGAAATTTTGCATTCTGTGCTAAAGTTATATGAAGGGAAAATGTGTGGTCTTCATGTTCTATAATTTGGACCATTCCATATCAAATCACACAGCTGTGAACTGGATTTCTCAAGTTTGAATTATTCAATAATGCTATTGATTTTGTGTTCTGTAGTATCTTTGACAGGCATAAATAATGATTAGTAGTGTCTATTGCAAATTATTCGCAGGTTAATACTTTACAGAGTATTTATATGAGTAAGTCTTAAGCAATCAGATTCCACAAGATAAAAAGCGGAAAATGCGATAAAATATTCCTTTGCTTTCTCCTATAGTAATACAAACTTCCTTGTCATTTCACTCCTTATCCATAAATTATGTTTGACAGGTTTAATTCTAATACATAAGAAGAATGTGTGTTTTTTTGTCTTATGCATTTGCTCCCAGAAGAATTAGAGGCATCAAACTTTGCCCTTAATCCAGTGGAAGAATATTGACTATCTGCAAACCTGCTGGGGTGAAACAAAATTGGGTTTGTTTGATTTTATCAAAATCACTATAGACTTAACATTAATAGTTGAAAGTTATTCAAAATAACTGTTGCTACCAATAAATTTGAAAGTAGGAATGAATCGAATTGTCTTTTTGATTTCTTTTCATAACATTGTTCAGTTTGTTGGGTCAACAGCACTAGCGTCCACGGATATTGAAGTCGTTCTAATTAAGCACCAGCAGAACACAAGATTAGTTTCGAAAACTAAGAATTTTTATGGGAAATTATAATCATTAACTTAAAAAAATTGCAAAAGTTAATAAACTGATATGTTAATTAACAAAATATTTAATGTGGTAAGTAATAATATTTTTCAATAACAATAAAAATTTTTCCGTAGTACTTATGTATTTTCTGGGCAATTCAGACCACATTTAATTTTCTTTCACTATAAAGTTACATATGCTTGGTAAACTGTATCCGTGGGACTCTGGTGGATATGATTTTATTTGAAAAGTTTGATTATCTGATCGAGACAATTTCATTTTTTCGTTTAGAAATTTCTGACGCAGGGAGGGTCATATGGTACCTCAAAATATGTCCATTTCTTTCCACCCCTAAAAGAGAAGGAGAAATTTTGAACCGGAGCGGGATTGATCGTAACGGTTGTTATGCCAAATGAAAGCTTCCGATATGGAGAGGTGCCATCTGCTCTATGTTCTAAAGAGTTTCTGATGGGAGCAACCCCACGTAAATTTGTTAGTATATATGTTTGTCATGAAAATAATAAATATGAATTTTACATCTCATTCGTAATATTTTATCCTGGCAAAGAAATGTTCGGATGGCCCCTTCAGGAACTTACTGTGACCCCCTAATATTCCATTTTTCCATATGGCCCCTAGAATAATGGCGTGAAACCATGGGAACATCTTCCCCAAGTTGAGAACCACTGTTTTAAAGGACAATCCTATACTTTATGGTACCAATCTATATATTTATACAAAATTCAGGAATAACGTTTTGTGTTATATTTTTGTTCTGATCTATGAAAAGTTCCACATTTTGATAACAAATAAAAATCTTTGTCTTTTCGGTAAATTTGATAATTATTTTTATTATTATTAATGTTATGTTCTTGAAAACGTTTTGCTTTTAAAATAAAATTAATGTACGCCTATCATTTGTTTATTTTAAAGCTTTTCAGGATGTTTACTGCTTTTCGAGGATGACTTTTATGGTCATAGCATAAATTAATAGCTTCATGATAAAAGATGACAAACAAATAATATTAAGGACAAAAATTAATAAGAAGAAATATTTTCCTCCTTAAGAATATGACAACCGTAATTGTACTACATATATACAGGGTGATTCAAAACCTTGGTGCAAACTTTAAGGGGTGACACAATACACCTAAACAAGCACTTTTCGTCATACAATGCATGGTCGGAACTCAAGCAGTGAAGCGCTAGAGGGCTCTTTCCAGTGAACACTTATAGGTGCTGGTTTACACACTCCTTGTCGTTTCTACCGTGGATTGCAGAACGGATGGATTGTTTCACTAATCTGCAGAAAGGCGGACATGCATTTCACGTACGGAGCTGCGGACGGGAATGCGAGGGAAGCTCAAAGACTCTACCGGGAGCGCTTTCCGACCAAACGCGATCAGGCACATGTCTGACCAGATGCGTGGCTGAATGCGTCTGGTCATATCTGTTCACTTTCCGACCAGACACGTGTCTGATCACGTCTCGTCAGAAAGCGCTTCCGGGACAGTCTTTGAGTTTCCCACATATTCCCGTCTGCAGTTCCATACGTGAAATGCATGTCCGTCTTTATACACCACAGAGTAGTAGGTATAGAAGTTACACTTTCTTTTAATGTAGCAACATCAGCGTGCCATTGTTGAACTAAAGAACTAATCCACCGGTTATGCCGTCAGGGAGGAATGCATCACGCGACATCACAGTGACATGTCTGTGGTTTCCACTTTTTTCAGCAGTTCCCGAGCTATACACGTCCATTTCTACACTGTGACTGCCCGTAGCGATTTCTAAATGGAACTGATTTGCTGAGTTCTTATTCCGGTTTTAAAGTCTTTAATTGTTTTAAATTTATTAAAATAGTTACTTCATTAAGTCCTTAATCATGAAGAAAACCCAGTTTTCATTTTGCCATAAGTCGACAGCATCCTATTTCATTTCCCCAAAGATGAACTGAGGTAAGCTGATTTTATTAATGGATAATATAACAAAATGGACTTTTTTTTAAAGTTATAATTTAGCTTTGTTGTCTGTCCCTCTTTAGACATCGACTTTTTTGTTTATATAGATAAATAAAAAATACTTTTTGAGTTATATAGGCATTAATGATATATTACGATTTGCATTTTTCTAATCTCCCAAAAGTTATAACTGCGCCCTTTAACGACGGAAAAAGTTAAAAGTTCCAAAATATCAAACGAATATTCCAAATGATGTTGTTAAGTTAGAAGTTTGACATTTTGATGTTGAATTGTGAAGGTTGCGAAGTTACCATTGGTAATTACTTGACCCATCTAAGGGACCTAGGTTCGAGTCCCGAGTAAGGCATGGATGTATGTGTCGTTTTTCTGCTGAGGTCCTGCCATCCTCTCAGACCTTCTACTGTGGCATATAAACTGACAGGCTCCTGTCAGACCTCTGTGGCAAGCAGCTGCTTGAGAAGGTATTTTTTTTTATTTATTTAGACCGGGGGGGGGGGGAATGCAACTTTTTTTTAACAGAAAGTACATGTTTTTAGAGATAAATTGAAAATTCTTTTGGGTTCGACAGGTATTGGTGAAATATTACAATTTGCTTTTTGCGTTTCTACCGTGGATTGCAATTGCAAATTGCAATCCACGGCAATTTCCCAATAGCTATATAATTATATTGCGAATTTCCCAATAGCTATATAATTGCACCCTTTAACCGTGAAAAAATTTCGAAGAATTGCTAAATTTAAAACGAATATTGTAAATGATGTAGTTACGCTAGAAATTTGAAATTTTGGTCATCGAATGTGACAGTCTTGAAAATTCCATTGACAACAATGAGTTAACTCTAAACCCTAGGTGGTAAGAAATGGAACGGTTTTGTTTTAAGAGATAATTGGAAATCTCTTTTTTAGTTGGTTACTAATTAAATGCAATTCGCATTTTCAAAGGTAGTTTTAATTTATATCATTAGGGATCATTAAATATCGAAACTGCAAAACTTTTAACGTATCTTTCAAGTGATCTGCTTATGGTAGAAATTTCGGCGTGTAGTGTTCTGTTATGGTAGAAATTCCACTGACAGCAATGATTTGCACACTATTTTCAGAGGAACGAGAGAAAAGTAACTTTTTAAATTTAAGAACTAAAAGACAAATACCTTTTATGTTTTATAATTACTAATAAAATACTACTGTGTGCATTTCTCCCATCATACATTAAAAAATAAATAACCCCTCAAGCACATGCTTGCCACAGGGATCTGACATGAGCCTGTCAATTTATATATCATAGTAAAGGTCCATGAGGATGGCGGGACCTCAGCAGAAAAACAACACGAGCATTATAATTAAATCTTTCAAGGAGTGAAAAGTAGGCAAAGGAAGAAATTCATTCTCTTTGAAAATGAGATTCCCATATTCGCCAGAAGCGATATGCATTCCTCTAGTTATTTTATACTTTCAGTAACCTCTGACAGTGGAAATTCGAACTACTGTATAATTGAGAAAATAAACTATCAATATTTTATTAATACCTGTAATGTGCAAAAAACGTTTTTCATTTATCTCTTCAAGCAGAAAAGTTGCATTTTACCAACAGGATAAATCATTACTATTAGTGTAAACCACTTGATCATTACAGTCTAAGACCAAAAATTTAAGTTTCTAACAACAGTAGATCGTTTACAATATTTATTCAAAGATTTGATATTTTCCAGCTTTTTTCCGCTGCTACAGGAGTAGTATCATCACACCATACCGATTCCCCTTTGCACAGTGCTTTCCCCCTAATTAATATACAATTAATAGCTAATTAATAACTAATTAATATCCAATTAATATTCAATTAATATCCAATTAATATTCATAATTAATAATTCCTCCCCCTTTATTAAAAGCCCCCTTTCATACCCCCTTTCCCCCTCAGTGGCGCCATCTGTTGACAGCGAGAAGTACTATTTTCCCAAAAAACCTTTATTTTAAGTCTGATTTCTCGTTTTCGGATCCCCCGGTCGCCCTACCTATATTTTAAGCCCTCCCCCTTATAACCCCCCCCCTGGCGCCATCTGTTGACAGTGAGAAGTACTATTTTCCCAAAAACCCCTTATTTTAAGTCTAATTTCTCGTTTTCAGACCCCCCGGTCATCCCACCTATGTTTTAAGCCCTCCCCTCCTCTTGTAGACCCCCTGGTTGACCTTTTAAACCCTACCTATATTTTAAGCCCTACCTATATTTTAAGGCCACCTCCTTCACTCGGCTGATGAAAGTCTCAGAATAATTGCATGGGTAGCAACGATCGGCAGGTCTCAGAATAATTGTACAGAAAGGAATGATACAAAATTTAACCGGTGATGTCCAACGCGTATTTTAATACATCTCCTGTATTTAAAAACACCTTCTATCCTTTACAAGACCACTCAACTGTTTTTGAATGTCAAATGCAGATCTCAAAGTTGTATTCTTGTTTATTAAACCCCCCCATCACGTCCTTTCTATTAAAAGTTACCTCTATTAAAAATCCTCTGCTATTCATTTTACCAAGACGACTAAACGATTTTCTTATAGTTAAAATTCCCGGATATTAAACTCCCTAGTAATTAAACACTCCTCAAAATTCCCACACCTTCATTAAAAATCATCCTGCAGTCGAAACTCATTTTACTCAGTCCTAACCGAATGGTTTAAATTATTCGTAATAGCTGTGGCATAGAGTAGCGCATTGTTATTGATGATCTGCTCTCAGAAAATTCAAACTCCGTTATCAACACTCCTTATCGGGCGGGGAGGGACTTTCATCACAAGCGACATTCCTTCAAGTCCTTATCTGGGTAGCAACAGAACCTTCAAAACATCACGCGACGTGGTCCAATCGGTGAGGGGTCAAGAGGGCAGTGTCCAGCACCACACTTTATTTACATATGATACTGATAAGGTTTCAAAATAGAAATTGTTGTTGTTGCCTCGATCGCGCGACGTATCATGCCATGGTAGTTTGACCCTTGTCATGCTACGTGTTAGCCGACGGGGTGGTGTATAAAATACGGGGGTCTGACAGCTCGATGTCATTCAACTGCCAAATCTGACACATGCCAAACTCTTCAGAGATGTCTGCTGAAAGAGCCTCCAACATTCCTGCTGAACGAGTCTCCAACTTTCCTGCTGCTGGATCATCTACTGCGAGGTAAATAAAACTTTATTTAACGCTATGTTGTCCTTAAGATATTTTACTTTCTGTATTCTACTTATAAATTATTTAATGCTGTGCTGCCCTTAAGGCACTCAACCATTTTCTATCCAGTAAAGTCATTTTACTTTCTGTATTCTACTTATAAATTATTTAATGTTGTGTTGCCCTTAAGGCACTCAGCCATTTTCTACCCAGTAAAGTCATTTTACTTTCTGTATTCTATTTATAAATTATTTAATATTGTGTTACCCTTAAGACACTCAACCATTTCCTATCCAGTAGTCATTTTACTTTCTGTATTCTACTTATAAATTATTTAATGTTGTGTTGCCCTTAAGGCACTGAACTATTTTCTATCCAGTAAAGTCATTTTATTCTAAAACTTAATTTTCAAAACTTTAGTTACTTAGATATTTTTGATCACGCTAGTAAATGTACTGCATATTCTGAGACCGTATTATCTATCTAGGAACACCATGGATATGGAGCATTTTCAAAACCTCCTAAGAGTCATGCAGAGCCTCGATGATGCCTCCAAAAGAAGCTTACCCATGGATGATCCGCAACCTGCAAAACGTCCTTGTCGTCAGTTGCAGGCCGGGGAAATATTGAGGGCGAGGACGCTTAAACTAGGCCAGACCCCTAGACGTCGTGCTCCCGCCGCAGCAAAAGCAGTAGTGGGGATGCGACCTCCCACCGTCGTCCAGCATGTTGCTGCGATCCCTTCAACGGCAACCAGGTAAATGAAATTTTATTTAACGCTGTCCTTAAGACACTGAACCATTTATTAACGTACATCGAGTTTTCTAACCTGTAAAGTCGTTTTATTCTACTTATAAATTAGTTAAATATTTACTCAATTTTTTTATCAGTCTACCAATGTGTGAAGTGTGTTGTCTTTTATTACAATGGTTAAATTTTTCCACAATCGAGTGTTTACTCTCGTGGAACATTTTTTCTCAGACTTGTACTGTAGGCAAAATTTCCATATATGTGGTGTGAATAAATATATATGATTTTTATAGGGCCAGCTATGTATAAAGAAGAATATTAGTAAATGTAATACTTTAAAAGTGTGTATCTGGGGAAAATGTAATACTTTAAAAATGTAATACTTTAAAAGTGTGTATCTGTGGAAAATGTGATACTTCAAAAATGTAATACTTTAAAAGCGTGTATCTGGGGAAAATGTAATACTTTAAAAGTGTGTATCTGAGAAAATGTAATACTTTAAAATTGTGTGTCTGTGCAATACAGTATTATAACTTCAGTTCTAAGATGAAAAACGTGTAAATGCACTACATATTGTGAGACGGAATTATCTAACTACGTAGGGTTCCCACTGAGACTGATTGTTTTGAGGAGTTACTCAGTGCTGTACATTCGTTGGAGATGGCAAGCAAGCCTCAGCAACCAATCAGCAGACCGGCTGCCTTCCTCAACGAGGTAGCCACGGGTAGCCAGTGATGACCACCTCTACGTTCTTCAGCGGCAAGGGTTCCGCCACTTCAGTCAGGTAAATGAAATTTCATTTGATGTTGAGCAGGTCTTAAACGGCTCAATCATTTACTAAAGTATATATAATTTTATAAACTGTAAAGCCATTTTACTTTCTTTATTCTACTTATAAATTAGTTAAATATTTAATTAGGCCTTTTGCACAAGCTAGCAACAGTTAAATTCTTCCACAATCGAGTGTTTACTCTCGTAGAACATTTTTTTTTCTCTCAGATTTGTACTGTAGGCGAAATTATACTAGCAATGTGTGTTGTCTTTTATTACAACGGTTAAATTTTTCCACATTCGAGTGTTTACTCTCGTGGAACATTTTTTCTCAGACTTGTACTGTAGACAAAATTTCCATATATGTGGTATGAATAAATATATGATTTTTATTGGACAAACTATGTATAAAGAAGAATATTAGAAAATGTAATACTTTAAAATGTAACACTTTAAAAGTGTGTATCTGGGGAAAATGTGATACTTTAAAATTGTGTGTCTGAAAAAATGTAATACTTTAAAAAATGTAATACTTTAAAAGCGTGTATCTGGGGAAAATGTAATACTTTAAAAATGTAATACTTTAAAAGCGTGTATCTGGGGAAAATGTAATACTTTAAAAATGTAATACTTTAAAAGCGTGTATCTGAGCAATACAGCATTATAACTTCAGTTCTAAGATAAAAAACACGTAAAGTACTACATATTCTGAGAATAAATTATCTGTCTATCTAGGTCTGTCGAGTCCTTCAACGCTCCAGGACCATCCACCACAGTCAGACTGGTTGCAGTGCCTTACTACAAGGTGATGAACACTCACCACTACAACTCCGCCAAGTTTCGCACACAATCCGTCTCAATGAGTGTGCGGCTTGACGGTATGGAGGATGTGCAGTCCCATAATTTCATTCCGGTCCTGCATGACTTGCACGAGCGGATGTTAGCCGACATCGTTCACACAGGCGAATATAGCCACGTACGGCTATGCTTACGTTCCCGGGATTTGAAAAACCCCGTCAACCTGTCCCTAATTCGGCGTAATGCCCTGACAGGTGAGAGATTGATGACTGCATTAGACAAAGTAGTGCAGTCAAATGAATCTCTCGGTCCTGGGAGCGAACTAGAATTTGACTTCGTCTGTGCGGACCTGGACAGGGTCGGCAGCGGCGGCGGTATTGGAAGATGTGCAGGGCCGGAGAAACTAAGTATCGCAGACATACAGTCGTTCATTCACAATAAGAGAGCTGTCTTGAGGATTGTGAATAATGATGCGCTATGTCTAGCACGAGCTCTCGTCGTCGCACGAGAGCTCTGCTTGAAAAATAAAGGGTTGACGCACAACTATGTGCGGATCAGCGATTATCGCTACCCTTTGCAGCGGCAAGAAGCCCAACAGCTTCACCTGGACGCCGGTGTTCCTGAGGGTCCATGTGGACTCCCGGAAGTCCAGCTTTTCCAAACGCACATGATGCAATACCGAATTGTTGTTTATTCTGCTGAGACGCCTTCCTCCCCATCTTCATTGGTCCCGAAGGAGGGGACAACATCTATTTAATGTTTAGTGCTGGGCATTACGATGTGATTACCAAGCCATCAGGGTTTTTTGGGGTCAAACAATTCTGCCCGAAATGTTTAAGGGGTCTAACAATGGGCACGTTTGCCGGGGGAACTGCAACAGGTGCCTGTCAACCGATGTGGTTCATGCAGGGGAGTTGTTGCTCTGCACAGTGTGTTGTGTGTATTTGCACGGGGCTGAATGCTTTCAGGCGTATCTGCTGAAGGCATGTCAGACACAACATCGCTGCGTTTAGTGCATCAGCTTGTACGATCCCCTGAAAAAACACGTTTGCAAGGTTGACACTTTAAAATTCATCGAGCCCTGCAAGATTGACCATGTCGGTCAGACTTACCTCTACTTTGACGTGGAGACTGTGCAGTGTGTCGACGGATTGCTGAAACCGATACTATGTGTGGTCACATACCAAGTGGACGACGAGTGGGTTTACACCTCATTCCCGGAAACGGACGCCTTTATGGATTGGATTCTGGCTGAAGAACGTCCTGGGGTTCAAAGACTCACGGACGCCACAGTCCTAGCACATAATCTCAAAGGCTTTGACGGCATGTTCATCATAAGTTACCTGTACAGAAAATTTTTAAAACCGGATCTCGTGTTCAATGGATCCAAGATTTTAGGTATATTTTTACCTGGCTTTATGGCCTACTGATCTGGTCATCTATGGCCACTTTTTTCTTTTTTTTCAACCCTGCTGAGGAGTGGTCAACTTCACAGGGTCCTGGTGCTGACCATTTATACCTACTAGACTGGACTTGTTTATGGATTTGAGCTTGATTATGGATCCTGGATTTGCTGCACTGGTGGGCCTCTGTTCAGGGAGAATCTGCTGCTGTGTTTTCTGTTTGCTTCTGGGTTGCAAGCCCTAAGTGAACAGAGGCATGGGATACCTTATATCAGCTGGTGGATAATTCTAATCAGAGGCCATCGCAGGTACCTGAACCTTACTTTCCTAGTTCTGCATCGTCAAGCCTAAACTGGAGTAATGTGTCTCAGGCAGGCCATGTGGCTCTTGAAAAAGTCCACTTGAAAAGGTGGTGCCTGAAGTTCCTACCAGCATCAGTGACTTCAGCCTTTAGCAGAGGAGGAACAGGTTTTTGCCCCATGCCTGCGATCAGGGGGCTGTTTGATATTGTTGGCCCTACCAATCTCAATAAACCTAATTTCTTTAAAAATCCTACTAATCATTTTCTCTCTGCAGGAACGTGGAACGTGAGGACATTACATAGAGATTATTCTCTTGATGTCCTCATGCAGGAATTCCAGCGCTATAACCTAGATATTCTAGGCTTGCAAGAGACCAGATGGACAGGTAAAGGTGAGATACTTAAAAATAACTTTAAATTTCTCTTTACAGGGCGGGAGGATGGAAAGCATCACCAAGGCGTGGGTCTGCTGCTCAGCAGACATGCTAGTGATGCTCTTCTAGGATGTGAGTGCATTAATGAAACGTTTCTTACAGCAAAATTTCAGACAAGCATTAAAGACCTGAATGTTATCTGCTGTTATGCCCCCACTGAGGATGCCGATGAGGATGAGTAGGATAGGTTTTATGAACAACTTCAGGATATTTTGAATTCTGTCAAGAAAAGAGATATTACCCTTGTTCTTGGTGACTTCAATGCCAAAGTTGGTACTGACTCTGACCTTTGGGGAGGGGTGATTGGCCCTTTTGGTATTGGTAGCTGCAATGGCAATGGGCAACGTCTCCTACAGGTAAGTAAACTCAATGGTTTCAGAATAACTAACACATATTACAAACACCGCAACATACATAAGTACACATGGGTTTCACCTGATGGGCTGCATAGGAATATGATTGATTATATATTAATTAACAGCAAATGGGCTAGTTCCGTTAGAAATACCAGGGCATATAGGGGAGCTGAAATTGGATCTGACCATTACCTTGTTAAAAGTGTCTTGCAACTTAAACTTGAAAAGTGTTGTGCTAGGTTAAAAAATTTACCTTTAATACTGAAGCTCTGAAAGACCCAGTTATAGCTAAAGCTTACCATGATAGGTTACTTAGTCATTATGATGACAGTCATGGTTTGCTTAATACTGAAGTTGAGGAAGAATGGGGCCGTTTTAAACAGGATTTTTTGGAAACTAACAGTACTCCTTTAGGAGAAAAGGAGCAGAGGAGACAGAATTATTTAAGTGATAAGGCACTTGAGCTTATTTCAGAAAGAAGGAACTACAGGAATGTCCTTAATCAGTACCCTACTAGTCCTAATAGAAAGGATTACAGAGAGCTTAATAAACGTGTAAAGGATCAGTTAGCTGCTGATAAAATCTTTGGCTTGATGATTTGGCTGACAAAGTTGAGGAAGCAGTTAGACAGCACAACAGCAGAGAGCTGTACCAGATAGTTAATGTTTTATGTGGTAGAAAACGGACAGGCATACAAGGATTACAGGATAAACAAGGTAAGATTATAGAAGGGGAGGATTCTGTCATGGCTAGGTGGGCTGAGCATTTCAGTGATGTTCTAAACAGTGTAGTTAGTTCTACTCCCATTGTTTGTAATGATGATAGATGAATTGGCAGCTTTAATGTTGGCCCTATAACACAATCTGAAGTTATTTTGGCTATCTCTAAACTTAAACTTCATAAATCCCCAGGGGTAGATGAAATTACTACAGAAATGCTCAGAGCTGGGAATGTTTCAGTTACCACTTGGATGACTGAAATTTTGAATATCTTTTATGATAAAGGCATGGTTCCTAAGGATTTTACCAGAGCTATTATTATCCCTATTTTCAAAAAAGGTGATCGCAGTTCTTGTGATAACTATAGGGGTATCAGCCTACTCTCTGTTCCAGGTAAAGTTCTTTGCATGATTGTGCTTAATAGAATTAAGAATCTGGTTGGCAGGCATTGCGTGATGAGCAATGTGGATTCAGAAGTGGTAGGGGATGTGTAGATCAGAAATTTTCACTTAGGCAGATTCTTGAGAAATGTTTAGAGTTTCAGAAACCTTTGGTTGCTAGCTTTGTTGATTTCAAAAAGGCTTTCGACTCTGTTGATCGTCATAATTTGTGGTTGATTGTGAGATCATAAGGTATACCAGACAAGTTAGTTAACATAATGAAAGCTCTCTATAATAACACTGAGTTGTGTGTGAGAGTTGGTAAGTCTTGTAGCAATTGGTTTAGCATTACTTCTGGTGTTCGACAAGGATGCATTTTGTCTCCTTTTCTCTTTAGTTTGGTTGTTGATTATGTTATGTGAAATTCACTTCAAGGGAAAGATTTTGGCCTTAAATGGGCTGGAGATACAAAAATTTCTGATTTAGATTATGCTGATGATTTAGCCCTTTTTGCAAATGAAGTTGATGAGATGAACTCTTTCATTCAAGCTGTTGATGAGACTGGTAGTAGAATAGGTTTGGTTATAAACAGAGAGAAAACTAAAGTGATGAAAATTGGTCAGGCGGGTGGTGATTCAGTTAATCTGAATGGTTGCAGTCTTGAGCAGGTGTCACAATTTAATTACCTTGGGAGCTATGTAACTGATACTGGTGATGTGCGGCATGAGATTAACAGACGAATAGGTATTGCTGCCAGGACTTTTCAGAATCTATGGAGATTGTGGAGAAATAGGCGTATACACCTAAAGACTAAAATTAGACTGTATAATAGTTTGGTTATTTCTAGGGTTAGTTATGGTAGTGAAACTTGGACGCTGTGTAAACAAGATAGCAGGAAACTAGATGCTTTTGATTCTAGATGCTTACGCAGTATCTTGGGTATTAGGTGGTTTAACTTTGTAACTAATGATGAGGTTAGGCAAAGGAGTCTGCAACCTCCTTTAAGCAGCATATTGTGCAGAAAGAGGCTCCGCTCTGTTTGGCCATGTTGCCCGTATGGATAATTATAGATTGGTGAATAGGGTTATGAACAGTGTGCCTAGAGGCCTCAGAAGGAGGGGAGACCTAGGATGCGGTGGGCAGACAATGTCAAACAGGACCTTGTTAGAATTGACGTGCAGTGGCCAGATGCAGCAGATGTAGCTCAGGACAGATATGCTTGGACAATTAAACTGCGCGGTCTGGTTGGACCTCCGTAGTCCATGGCTGCTTGAGGATGATGATTAAAATAAGGTTTATCGAGACGTTATCCTTTATTCAGGCTCCTCTTCGATCATTCACGAAGACCTTCAACTTGGAGATGGTGAAAGGCTTCTTCCCCTTTAAATTTGTGAAGGAATAAAATCTACAATATACAGGACTCATCCCTGATCGGCTTTTTTTCCAGCCAGAAGACATGGAGCCTGAAACTCTGACAGCATTCAACAAGTGGTATGCCGCAGCAAGCCTTGAACCCTGGGATTTTCAACAGCAGCTTCTGTATTACTGCAAGGCAGATACAGAGTTGTTGCAGCGAGGCACCCAAGCTTTCCACGAGGAATTATTAAATCTCACAGGTGTAGACCCATTTGCGCGTGACTTGATTATTGCCGGTACTTGCCTTCGCATATTCCGTGGAAAGTTTCTGCAAAAGTATACCCTCGGTGTGTGTCCCGCCCAAGGGTATTCGGCGAGTAACGACCAGCAGTCCTTGAAAGCTCTCGCGTGGTTGGAGTATGAGGCTTCCAAGGACAACATCGAAATTCAAACTGCAGGATCACATGGAGGTGAGTATAAAATAGGGCAGTATAAATTGGACGGCATGTGCCACATTACCCGTTGTTATTACGAGTTTTTAGGCTGTTACTTTCATTACTGTTTGAAATGTTTCAACCTTGAAAAAATAGATCAGCGCACGAGAAAGGCATTTGGTCTGCTAAACACCCAGACCATGGATCGTCCTGAGACCTTGAAAGTGCTGATGAACGGGTACACATGCAAAATTATGTGGGAGCACGAATTCGACGAGTTGATGCGCAAAAACCAGTCCGTCGCATTAATTTATAAATCCGTCGAGCCTATCAGGCATATAGGGGCTCGTGACTACCTCTATGGAGGGTGCGTGGAGGTGTTCTCCATCTTTGCATCGGTTGATTTAGGATGTAGCCTTAACTACATTGATTACAACAGCCTGTACCCTTATGTTTGCAAGAAGGCTCCATTTGGTAAAGGTCACCCGGTTCGGATCGGAGGTGTAATGGGAAGCTGCTTTTTCCCCTTTGTAGGATCTGTGTGGATGGACAGCTGGCACCCCCTTGTCAGCACACCGTGAACCAGCACGCATTGACAGGATCTTGGCCCACGTTCGAAATTTACGCTGCGATGCGTGCTGGCTACAAACTTCTCCAGTTCCACGATGTGTGGCACTTTAATACCATCCTACAGTACGATCCCACAACAAAAAAGGGAGGTGTCTATGTTGGGTACATAGACACGTTTCTGGGACTGAAGCAGTGCTACTCCAGGTTCCCCTCTGACGTGCAGACTGAGGAGCAAAAGGAAGCCTTCTGTGAGGCCTTCTTCCAGGCGGAGGGAGTTTGCATCCTCCCCTCGGAAGTTGAGAAAAACAACCTTAAGTGAACTCTTTCCAAGGTCTCGCTTAATTCGTCATGGGAGAAACATGCGCAGAACATGAGTCAAACCCAGACGACCATTGTGAGTTGTCCTGTCAAGTACATGGATCTCTTGACAGACGCATCGCTAGTCATCACTGACGTCGCTGTTATCAGTGATCAGGCTGTGCTTGTCACGCACAAGCCGGCGGAGTCTGCCACTCCAGCAAACACCCGTGGAAGCCTGATTCTCGCCGCAATGGTGACGAGTCACGTCCTAATAAAACTGTACGAGCTTCTATCGAAATTACATAGTTGTGCAATGTACTCGGACACGGATTCAGTAATTTATACAACGTCTCCTCGCGACACCTACACACCACCACAAAATCCATTCCTTGGGGGTCTCGTTGAAGAAATTTCTTCGAAGTATGGCCCCGGTGTACACATCACTGACTATATCAGTGCCGGGGCAAAGAGTTATGCCCTTTGGCTGAGCAACGGCGATGAAATTCTTCGCGCCAAGGGCAAATCTCTCACGAAGAAAAACTGATGCACATATAATTTTAACTTGCTAAAAATCCATGGTGTTAGGGAATTCCCCAGTCAGCGAGACTTTTGATGTCCCTTTTAATTTAATTCGTAATAAAGTGGATGGGTCACTTACAAATAAACCCATGGTGAAACGGTTTAAGGCCAAACTAGATAAGCGGTATCTCAGCCCTGATTCGACTCTCACTGTACCTTATGGTTACAATGACCAGGGCCTGAATGCCCTTATCCAACTCATGGATGAGTAATTGTACAGTTTTTATTTATTATTGCACATTAGCTTATTATTTATTTATTATTTCACACTAATTTATCATTGCATCTTAATTTATTATGTCAGTGTGCATATTATTACAACTTTATTTATTATGTCAGTGTACATATTATTTCATTACACACTTTATTTCGTTGCTCACTTTATTTATTATGTCAGTGTACATATTATTTCATTGCACACTTTATTTCGTTGCTCACTTTATTATGTCAGTGTACATACTATTTCATTGCACACTTTATTTCAATGTCCTTAGTGGACCTTATTATTTCACTGCACACTTTATTTCAATGTCCTTAGTGGACCTTATTATTTCACTGCACACTTTATTTCAATGTCCTTAGTGAACCTTATTATTTCACTGCACACTTTATTTCAATGTCCTTAGTGGACCTTATTATTTCACTGCACACTTTATTTCAATGTCCTTAGTGGACCTTATTATTTCAGTAACTGCAGTGGATCTTGTATCCATAGCAGACCTTTTTTAAACTTATTATTTCAATGTTCCTAGGAACCTTAATTATTTCAGTATCTGTAGTGGATCTTGTATCCGTAACAGACCTTTTTTAAACTTGTTATTTCAATGTTCCTAGCGAACCTTAATTATTTCAGTAACTGTAGTGGATCTTGTATCCGTAACAGACCTTTTTTAAACTTATTATTTCAATGTTCCTAGCGAACGTTAATTATTTGACACCACCCAGCACTCAGGTGTCATCAGCTTTTGAAACCTACAGCGGATCTGTTTTTACTGTCATGATGAATTGAATTTACTACCATGAACCTGTCATGGTGAATTGATTTTACTACCATGAATCTGTCATTGTGAATTGTTTCAATAAAAAAGGTTTAAAAAAAATCTACCTCTTTATTTCCCAGCTGAAACACACCACAGTGGGAGAAAGTTTTCTGGTACTCCGTAAGTCTTATCAACGATCTGCAGTGGTTCCCAAAGCACGGATGCATCCAGGCTTCTCATTGGTCCTTCTTTGGAGCGCGCTAACGCCGAAGCTTGGATTCATCGGTGCTTTTCATTGGTTCCCGTCAGCATGCGCTGCTCTCGCTGGCACTGGGGAGTGACGGTGTGAGTTCTCATGCATGACTTTCCGGGTTTGGGGTACAATCTGCAAGGATTTGTAAAACTAATTAACTGAATGTAGCAAGAGACGTAAAAACGGACAGGACGCAAATATCAGTTTTACTTTCTTTTATTAGATATTTTTTAATACACATTTTAAATACATGGTTTTTTTAATACAGATTTTTAATACAAATCTTCAAGCACACAAATCTTCAATATGCAGACCACTCGGATAATTTTCTTTTCTTACATCGGACGGGCACGGCAATGTCTTTTGGGGGGCGCTCTTCAGCTATAGCGCTTCTGGGGATGTTGACTTTTAGTTCATGTGGAATGTCAAGCTGTTTTGAGAATAACAAATAATTTTTCAAAACAGTCAGGTACTTTTCGGATTTATCGTCAGCATCGTCAGACTCCATTATTTTCTTCATCTCTGAGTCCAAATCACATACTTTTTTTCTTATGTTTTTTCTCTGCACAGCTTTTACAGAAATCATTTTTTTAAAATAGCCAGACCAACAGGGGAGAGCCGCAGTCAGCAGTGGTATAATAAACCCTGAACCACGCTGTAGGAGATGCTTCTTGTGGCGCACAGATGCACGTTTAGATGCTAGACTCCTTATGACCGTTTTGTGCTGGTGTAAATTCTTTAATACTCTGTGGGAAACAGGTATATTTCCTTTTAAGAAATTGGAACACACTTCACATAGGGCATACATCTGGGGGTCGGAGATGTGCTTCATCAGAGCTGTACGCTGCTTTCCCCCTAGTTTTGGTAGGCACTGAAGGAACGGACCTTGAGATTTAACTTTCATTTCGAACGTAAAGTATTTCGGGTTCTTCTGATGGAAGAATCTTTGCACGGAGCCTTTCACCGTCCAACGTTCTGGGATGAAGGTCAACACACAAATAACCACAGGTTACCTGTGTAGCCAGCCTATAAGCATCCGTCAGGAGTTTAGATTGATGGGGGTACACTTGTCTCACCAGGTGGGTTATTTATGATGCATCCCGACAATTGCGAAATAAAAACATGTAGTGAGCATTGAGCGATATAGTCCTCGAATGTCTTCCCTTTAATAACAGATTTTGTAAGATCAGGACAATCGTGATATTTTTATGATGACCCCCACGAATAAACAATTGTGATATGCGCTCGCTGGCTACAGACTGTTCCATCAAGTCATCCAGTACCAGAAGTGTAGGCCTGTGAGGATCAAATTCCAGATCCGTAGGTAGTCCTTCATAAAATTCCACCGTTTTCTTGAAGGGTTCAAAGGCAGGCTGCCACTCCCTGTAGCAGTAAACGACACGTTGGGGTGGGGGTTTGAATACTTGAGCGGCTTCTTTGATGAGTTTCAGAGTGAAAGTCGTCTTTCCACACTGTGAAGGAGCAGCAATTATAATATTTGAAGGAGTGCAGAGAGCCATCGCACCACCATGCAGTCGTTAAAGTCTACTCGACTCGTGTAATCACGATGCAGTACTGTGGGAAGAGTCGAACCACACGCTCTTTTAAACAGGAAATACAGACAGTGAGCACCGCATGTGTCTACCAGGGGGTCATGCAGAGGTATCGATGGGTGTAAGACGTGACGTATGCCTAGTCAACTATAGTATTCTTGCATGGAGGCATCGGGACTCGTACCCAGGGGATCAAAGTGATCCACGTCCATTCCTTTCTTGTAAACTGCTATCCAGTGGGTTCCAGGCAGGGAGGACGGATCGTTATTGTAGATAAACAAGGCTTCTGACTGGTTGATTCTGTGAGGCAGTCTGTCACGGGGGAACACACCGAGACTTGTGGGTAACATCGAAAGGATGGGAATTCATGAGCTGTAGTCAAACAGGACTTTACAATCCAATGGGATTTCCAACAAATTCTGGTATTCGGCATACAGGATCACAGTGACCGATGCGGGTAGCGGCTTGTTAAACTTTAATTCGACTCTCACACTCCCACTCTTTATTAAAGAAAACACTTGATTGCATTCACATTGCTCGGGGGTCAATTGGAATCCAAACAATGTAAAACCTTCTCCATAGGCTTTTCGCGATAAGTTAATCCACTATCGGATTTCCAGGCATCCACAGCTTCCAACAATCCTTGGTAACAGCGGAGATAGCGCCCATTCGCAAAGTCGGGGGTATAGGACTGGTGATCACTGTCAATGTGAAGACTGATGTAGTTTAAGTCGAAATGCTGGAAGATGAAGGGATTTTTTTCGTACGATCCATTCAGGCTGGTACTTTCCAGCATACTCAGTACCAGACGCACAGGGAGCTGCCCGAGAAATAAATTGTCACGGTTCACACTCCTCAGTCCTGAAGCGATGGAAAACATACGTAAATCCGTTCTTCGCAGGGGGTACTTGGCACTCTCCAAACTCAGCAGACGAGCATGTGCGAGGATGACACCCGAAGTGGGTTTGACTTTAAGCACGAAAAATTCGGCTTCGTGTATCTGTACTTTGTAAGAGGGGTCCGCTTCACCTGTCACGAGACAGAATTCAGGCTTGGATCTCAATAAACACAGTCTCAGGTTGACTTGATTGAGCAGGTAACGATCTTGATTAAACAGGTCGGCGTGGATCCACGAGATGAGTTCGATACCTGTTGGTTTGACGTAGCCCTTGCGCTGATGCCATCCCTCATTCTCCCGACTGGTCAGTTCCATTTTACCGGGGGTGTCGAGGTACCAGAGCGAGGTGCCAAGCTGGCTTCGTGTGGCATCGGTACCGTAATTCAATAGAGTCTCCAGGTACGCCCTGTAGGGGTACAGGGTGTGAGAAGCACTCACTAGGTGATCATTGAGGAAGACATCTACCTGGTTGAAGAGGGCGTGGAAGAAATGATTGCAGGGAGCAATCACTTCCGACGGTGCTGTACCATGGGATTTTACAATTTTCAAGACGAGACGTAGGTGACATCGGGACAGATCAATGTAATCGTCTGTTCCCTTCACGATGAATTCGAGTGGAGCATTACCTTCCAAGGAAGCCACAGGTAAATAATTGACATAACAGCCTCTTTCTAATTGTGAGATTGTGGGAGGGATCAGAAACAGATCCAGTTCTGAATTGGCACAGTCGCCAGAATCAGCGTGAATTTTCTGAATGCTCATGATGAAAACACGTCCTGCACAGTACAGTGTCTCTTCACTTTATGAACCTTGGGATGCTGACGACGACGTTTTATTCCTTTCCCTCCCTGCAGCTTTGAACTGGCACATTGTAAGAGGTCGGCGCCCCCTTCACGGAGTCCCGCTTTGGCTGCAGATTTGAAATTTTGCCCCTGGGACATCTCTGAAACGAACCGTAGCTCACCCTTACATAGGGTAGCCAGATCAGGTCGTACGAGAGGGCTGATGAAACGTCCGATAGTGGCAAAGATGCTTCCCAACCCATCGCCTCTCTGATAACGAGGACCACAGAACACACCCCTCCCCGTTTGGCTCTTGTAGTAGCTCACGTAGGCATCTGCAGAAGGGGGAACGAATTAAACCCTCATGGCGGAAATGTAACTTGACTAAAACTTTACCGAATTTAAAATGCAGAGGTTCTCCGGTGTCAGTACGAAGGAAGATTCTCACACTCTCGAAAATGTTCCTTGCAAGGGGACAGTAATCAGGTTGCTGATACACTGCAACAATGGCTTCGTTATTACTGGTTCTGACGGCGGGGTTCACGACACGCAACAGCTCGCCATGAGTATCACCTAACAACTGAGGTGCAATCAGGTCTGAATACAAATAAATACCATACATTCCTCTGTTCATATCGATGGGGTAGTCACCCAGGACTTTATTCAGTGGTATATCTAATTTAGTAATTCCTAGCATGTCTCCTAATCCGGGGTTCGATCGAGGAAATTAAATGTAATGTGACTTGTCTGTATCCATCAATACGGTGTGATCTGCCTGTTGCTTGAAACGGTAAGCTTTTCTCAGCCTGTAGGGTAACATCTGGTTCATTGCATCGAATAATGATTCGGCAGTTTCGTATCGTCCGTGGGGTACCTTTCGTTCTTGGAAACTACCTGGAGGTATCACGTAGAAATAACACTCGTCATCTATGTCAAACGTTGGTGTATTGCAAAGTTTGCTGGCAAATCGTTGGTGGAAGGGTTTGTCAACTTCACCCTCCCCGATACACAGAAATTCGTTTTAGGAAACATCAAACCGTATCCCTCACTCGGTTTGAATACCAAGTAACCGCTGTTATAGGAAACTATTATTTCTTTTGGGAGCTGAGTGGTGAGGAGAGACAACAGTTCCATTCGAGTTATTTTACCCGGTTTAAGTTTGATTTTCCTGTATTCTTCGGTGGGAGCATAATATTCATATGTGTCATTAGAACCGTCAACATTGTACCAGCTCACGGGTAAGTGAACTTCTGCTAGTCCCACTTTCCATTTTTCGCTCAGTCTTAGGGGTTGTGCTAGACGAACCGTGATATCAGTCTGCGAATTGTTTGGGTAAATATTCTGACTAGCCGTGGAGGGTAGGGTCAGGTAGAAACTATACATTTTTTAGGGATCCAGGAAGGTTTGGGATAAGCACGAAATTTGACCAGTGCCTTGTGACCTTTACGCTCGATTATTTTCTCGACCGTGTAAAGTTCGGGTTCTGTCACTTTTTGAAGTTCCGATTTATAGAATGTACCTTTCAATACTTCTCCCTCGGAATCCCTTACGACGTATGCAGGGGGGTGACGTTGTAATACCTTGTCGACTATAAATATTTCTTCGGTCCACAAATGTGTACCTGCCTTCTTGAAGGGCGCTTTTACACTGGCTAGTGGAACAGTGTCCCCCCACTTTAAATGGTGGTTTTTCTTTTACTACAGTCAGATTGCGATAGAGTCGAACCCACACAACGTCTTCATTGCATAAGGTCACGTCCTTGGGAGGCATATCGTGTGCACTGTGAATGGTGGCATTGTATCCCCTTACAACGCACGGCAGCATGTCCAGGTAGCGATAGCTATTATTGCGTGTATAATATCTCCCCAGTCTCTCGCGTAGGGTACGATTCCATCTCTCCACCAAAGCGGCTTTTTTGTCGGAGTAGGTAGCAAAGAACCGAATACCTTTCTTTTTCAGGAATTTCTGGAACACTCTGTTGGTAAATTCCGTACCCTGATCCATATTTAAATTCATTGGGGATCGACCATTGGAAAGGATTTTTTTGAAAGCTGAGACCATTTCTTTTCCCGTTTTAGTCTTCATGGCCACCGCCCACCCGTATCTCGAGAACACATCGATGACTGTTAATATGTAGCGATACTCGTCATTGAAGCGAGCTAGATTTTTCACGACCATGAGATCGGCTTGCCATTGTTCGTCTAACCCTGTGACGTAAACTTTGTTATGAGGGAACTTTCTGTGAACAGGTTTATGTAACGTGTAGGCAGGCTGCTTTTCTAACCATTCTCGGACGAGTTCGAGTGGCAGTCCCGTATTCTGTGCTAACTTTTTTACACTACCGAATCCTCTTTCGGGGTCGAAATAATGGGACTCCAAAGTTTTTATTTCTGCTGCACCCAGACGTCGTACCTCACCAGGTTTTGCCATTGGTGTAGTGAAAGTGTAACATCTGTCACTGAAGGAACGTCACCTATAAACTGTCTGATATCCACTGTTAAGTTACACACACGAATTTTGTATTCTCCGTCTAAGGCTTTTGACTCCCCACACTGAATATTTTTACTAGGAGCTACAAGTTCTAATACAAGTACGGCTATCGTTAAGAATGTCACGATTACACTACCCCCACTAGCTAACACCTTCTTTCTCCTATCCATACCAAGACTAAAATGATATAGGATGAAAAGACAGACACATTATATAAGGTTACAATTATTTATTTAATTTGTACATTTCATTTTTTGCCTCGTCGACAATAGCATTATATTTTAGATTGCAAACAAAACCAGAATCTACAAAATTCAATAGACCTCGTTTCCAGGCCGTATCCACAAATACCTGTGCTAGAGCATTAATGTCAAAGTCATCAGACCACCCTACGATGGTCGGTATTTTTTCTTCGGGTTGCAGTCCATCTAACGGTATCACGCGCATACGTTTTTGCTGAAAAATATTCATCAGCAGCGGGTAAACACAATCGGGGCCATCGAAAACAGGACCCAGCAGGAAAGGACGAATGGATTCAGAATGTTCCATAATGGCTGTACGGAGTTGGTGATCTTTTGGGGGTCCCGCACACGTTGTGCACAATGCGCATTACCTCGTCTAAGTGGATAGCCAGTGTGAACAACTGCGAAGCATTCAATGTTATACAGCGTCTCACCACACCGAACTGTAGAGTTCTTTGGTCGGCTGATTCTTTGATGAAGTCGACACAGCGTTCCCTACCTGCAGTGCGATACATGTAGGCGCGTAAACCGTGCATCACGTACCATGTCTGTTGATCGGGACCGATTTTCACTTGGTCCTCTATGTGGGACACTGTGGCACACAAAGCCTCCCATTCAGGTATGGAGAGGTTAACTCCGGCCGGTGTAGGGTAGATGAGTTAACCATTTTCATATTTCTTGTAGCGGCGTACATGCACAGAAAACTTATTTTTGAACAGCGAGGACACGACGTACACATCTTCACCGAGGCACCACGCATCTGGATTGGTAGGCTGCATCGTGAACAATGTGGCACAGGGCGATCGCTCCCTATTTAACTAGAGAGCAGTACCACCTGAGATGACCAATCAAGAACGAGTTGATAAGCGAGTGTTTGTTGGGGCATGTTCTCGACGATCGATCCATCCGAAAAAAGCAACTGTTTCTGCTAAAGAGCAGTGGACGTCCTCTCCGGTGTGATATCCACACTCGAACTCGGAAACTTTGGGGAGATCACAATATTTTGGGGCAGCCGTAAAGTTCGAGATTAACGCTGGGAAGATTTAATTGTTCCAAGAGAATTCTTTCCACAGTACCTCCTTTGTAACCCACCACAGTAGCTTCTTCAGTACGTGCAAGTTTGTAAGCATATTTCACGATGTTAGGGATATGATCTAACGACCACACCTTTTCTCGAGGCAGAGGATGAAAGGGTAGACCTATCACATATTTAGACACGTAGTTGGCTCTCCTTCTATCTTTTACTGACAAAGGTTGGTGATGTCGAAGATTGAAACGATAGACACCACATTTCCCATTCAGAGTTGCATATCCAAGTTCACGCACTAGGAAACGACCATTTACACGGAAACTGTCGACGTCTAGAACCATACAGATATTTTGCATAGTTACACTAGTTCGAGTATCTGTACACAAAAACACTTGACGTCTTCACACAGGCCGGGTCTACAGACATCTCTGTCGTTTACGCCTCAGCGCCTGCACAACACTCTGCGGTAGTCCCGGGGGCCAGGTTTCGGGCGGCTTCATCACCAGAGGTCGTCGCAGCCTTCGAGGTGGTGGCGGAGTAGTGTTGTCCACGAGAACTATGGCATATAAACTGACAGGCTCCTTTCAGACCTCTGTGGTGGCAAGCAGCTCTTTGAGGGGGTATTTATTTTTTTTAATGCAGAGCAATGAGGCATTAATAAAATATGACAGCTTTTATAGACAAAGAAGTTGGCAGAAATGTATAAAACTATAAAAAGTGAGAAGTTTTAACTTTGAACACACACTAAGTCATAGGCATTCTTCTCGCGGTACGAAAAAACATGGCGCTCATAAACCACGTGACTCAATCAACCAAAATTAGTGAATCACCAAGATGGCCAGCCTCTAACTATACAAAAAATGCAGACTCTCCAACCACACCTCCTACTCAAAAGATCCATTGGAAAACAAAAGATCCAGATGCCAAAAAGATCCAAAAGGACAAAAAAGAAGCATTTTGGACACGTTACTACACCACTTTATTTACCTAGTGCAATTGTATTGATGTTTTCAAAAAAATATATATATGTGTATACTCTGTACAATAGACTACAACTCCCAAAGTACCCTTTTTCAAAAATTGTTACAACTAGAGTGGCAAATTTAAATATTCACACCATAAATCACCAAAATACACCCCTCTTAACATTTCTGATACCATCCACTAACATCTACCGCCATAAGACAACCTTGTTCAATGAAATCATAGACACTGAATTACAACTGAATGTATAAGTACATGCCTCATGTTCACACACACACAATAACTTTGAATACCCTAAACCCCCCAGCCCCTCTCCCCCACTCCAAAAATGCCCATTATTGGTTAATTTACCAATAACATAGCTCACCCCACCCTTTAAATATCAAATTTGAATTTTAAATTGGTCAGCAGCTCTCATTCTTGCTAAGTCTTTTGAGGCCCCAGTCCCTGCGAGAGACTTCACTGCATCACACACTATCTCATAAGATTAACCTACCAGATTACACTTTCCCCTCCCAACCCCAGAATTGTTCACCGAATTTTACCACTTTTTCCATGAAGACACCCACCCTCACACCAATTTACTAAACCTGCTGAATTTTCCCTGACACAAAAGGGCAGATTTAGAGGAGAAAAAAATTTCTCTTGCCCTCCCCTCAAGGAAAATTACCCCGGCCCCCTAATTTTTAACCTATTCCATCCCCCCTCTACCTCCCCCACCTCAAAAATTTTTGCCCTCCCCCACTTGAAATGGGGCGAATTTGAATTTTTACATTTGACCTTGCACACTTCTTTCCAACCCCTCCGCCCAACATGGGCCACACAGTGATCACACACTGTACAATTTTCACTCTTAGAAGAATTTTGACTCCAAATCTTTTTCATCCCCAGCCCCTTGCCACAGGGGCGGGGGTGGGTGATTTGGTAGCCCACCAGGCTCTTAATCTGTAGTTCACATGTTCGAGTCCCAGCTGGGTCAGCGTTGAGATTTATGTCTGAAAAATTCCCCGCCCTGCCCATGGTCAGTAGGGGACACCGATGGGCTTGGAAAGGCCACCGTCCGTCGGATGGGACGTTAAGCCGTGGCCCCTTGTGCGGGAGAGCCATACCCTGTGCACGTTAAAGAACACGCTGGATGGCCTTGATGGGAGGCTACCATCTGTCTCCCAACTGCTGTTCCAGTGGGTCCCCTCCCCCAACCTTCTCTGAGCATTCGGGATCCATGTGACCTGGCCATTCAGCCCACGGTGTGCAAAAAATTGCCGCTCAGAGGTAAAACAAACCAACCCCCTTGCAACAAAATTGCGACGCAGCACTTTCTTTTCACCAAACTTCAACCACCTTTTAGCCTGCGGCTAAAAGCCTATTGCCAACATGTAAGGTCGCTAGCACTTCACTGTATTGGTCCCTACTTTTTGACGCATACTGCCTATACAGAAAAATTTTTGTCATGGACCAGATGATAAAGGGGCCAAGGTCCCGTTTACAAAATGATCCAGGTTTTAAAGAAGGATGTTAGACTCTAACTATACAAAGTGGTCCAGTAAACGATGAAGAATGATAGTCTAACTATACAGGAGCTCTACCCACAAGCAGACAAAAAACATAGCTGCAGATTCTCCCTTAACAGAGACCCACCAGTGCAGCAAGTCCATGATCCATAAACCAGTTCAGTCTAGTGGGTATAAATAGTCAACATCAGGACCCTGTGAAATTGACCACTCCTCAGCAGGGTTGAAAAAAAGAAAAAAGTACCAATAGATGACCAGATCAGTAGGCCACACTGAACTGGCAGCCCTTACCTTCCAAAAGAGAATATCTCTTTTAAAAAATACAAATGGTTTGCACCACGAGAGGTGGGACATTGCTCTCTTTCCAGTTTATACCTAATGGCCGAAAGGTTATCGTCATGGAGGTAGGAAGAAAGGAGGAGGGCCCTAAGCATTTGAAGATGATGCAACGGCGACTGCGTGGAAGCCATGTTCTATTCAAAACATTGATCAGCAGTGCTGGAATACAATGTGTCTTGCGCTATAAAAATTGATTTTATACGATATTTGTGTTATGTTAATTTTTCAGCGTTTTGGATGCACGAATCGCCCTTCCAACGATACCAGGAATTACCTTTCATTGGTCAGTTTGTCATTTTTATAAAGTTTAATTATATAATGATACAGGTACCTTTGCATTCTAATTACGCCGCTATGAAATCAGTTTTATTTCGAGTTACAAACCTCGATTCTTCAACAGATTTTTTTATTTTCTTAGGATTGTACTCAGTGATAAATGTGCAGATGTACTTCTTATATTGATTGATTAATTGATTTTACGTTACACTTATTTGAGAATTCCTTCTGCAGGCTTTCTCAGTTAAAAACTTTTGTTGGCTCTAATTGAATATTAGTGTGTATTCTATTTAATGGATGATGAATTTACATACTGTTAAATAGAAGTGATTAAAATATCAGGGAGTTTCTTTTTTGTTTTTTATTTTGTTTTAGGTGGAAGTATTAGATATTATTATTATTTTGTTTAAATTCCTCTCTCTTCCTGATTTAATAAGTTCAATGTAAAAAGGGAAAAGTAAATTACAATAAAGTATTTTCATAAGGTGAGAAATATTATCTTTTTTTTAATTTGGATAGCATTTAAGGGTTTTGTTTGAATGCCCCCTTTTTTTCGGATTGGAGTCTTTTTGAATTTCTTTTTAGATTAACTTAATGTGTCTGGTGTAAATTGTCATAGGTGAGTGACAGCAATCATTAGTTAGGGTGAAAATTTTTCAAATTGTTTTAAATAATTTCAGTTAAAAGAGGAGAGGAGATTGTAATGCTTTTCTCCTTTTCGTTAATTCTTTTGATAGGGTTCTAATTTTCCCTTTTAAGGTGAATACTGAATTTTTTTCATTCTGTATGGATTTTAAATAGAGCGAGTGTATTGCTTGTAGCTATTTTATTTTTACTTTGGTTGAGGGGTAGGTCGTGACCTTCGGGTAGGTTAGGCGTACATAAAGGGTGGTACGAGAGACTGAGGAATCATGCACTGAGATGTTGGGTTCGAGCCACTGTCTGGAACGTTGCCTTTTTTTATTTTATTTTTTTTTAAATGGATATTATATTTTCTTTACCCTGTGGATACATTTTTTCCTTTTTTTTAAATAATTTTTTAATTTTTATTATTTTTATTTAGTATAATTTCTATTTGTTTTTTTTATATAGTTTTTTTAGATAATATTTTGAACATTTGCTTTGTGGCTGAAGAAGGATTTATTTCCATCCTTATGGGATTTTTTTTTTGAGAGATTGTAATAATTGTGTATTTTGTATTGATTGTTAACTCTGGTTGAAGGAGGAGAATGAGCATGAGATGGGGGAGAGATGTGAAGCTGAGGGTACAAACACAGAGCTGGTGGGTTCGAGCCACCATCTGGGGCGTTTTTTATTTTTTTAGTTCTTTTTTTTTACTTCTTATATTAGCAACAGCAATATATTTATAAATAAGCACAAATTCAGGGGTGTAGATACCTTTAAAAATCGGGAGTGTCATCACACCAGAAATGTTTTTCCTTTTATGAGTTTAGAGGTGTGTTACAAATTTTACATATTTATTTCAAACTTAGTTCTATGGTTTACTGTTCAGTACTGTTTTATTTAAATAAATTTCTTGAAAAGATGCTTTATTTTTTGCACTGTAAACTAAAATGCACTGTCAGCTTATGGCCAATACTTAGAAATTATCTTTTATTTCAGCTCTCCATTAAATAGAGACGGGAAGCATTATAGATAACAGTTTTGCTAATGTTTCTGTTTGATTAGTTTCATGAATTTTTGACTATATCACAAAACAAAGAATTTTGATGATGACACACTTTGTCTGTAGAAGATGTTAAGTTCCTCCTCTATCAAGAAATATCTTGGATAGATGTGATTGTACCTTTATCCATTATCTGAAATATTACAAAATGTTAAACAAAGTCAGTACAAAGTTTTAAAAATGTCTAATCAATACTTAAAGGTTACTTATGTGGTACAGATGAAGCCCTGAGATCTTGGGGATTCATATCAAAACAACACACATATTGCTACAATCAGAACAGTGAATATGAATAATATAACTGCAATTTAAGGTTTTCAATAATGATGTAATACAAACTAGGTTACAAGTGACTTCCAGCAGTTAAAATTTAAAAAGTTATAACTAAGTGTTATAAATCAAAATTTTAAGCTAATTTGCATCACTTTCTACACTTTGTTGCAGAGAAGGAAACAGTTAACGGAAAAATTCTCCAAATAAAACAGTAGAATTAATTTATCAATAAATTGTAAATCCAGAGCTACCTGTTGATTTTGAAGTCAAAATGAAAATTCAGTACACTCATAATTGTTTTAATAGTGGGTGTCATAACTTATTAACATATTTTTGGAGTTGAATCTTTACTGTTGTGAAAAATTCACTGGAAAGCATTTCAATGTAGGTGTAGGTTTCAATGTACATGAATTCTCCACCAAAGTTTAAAGTTTTTTAAAATCTACCATTTTTGGCTCCTACACTATTGGCTTTATTTAGTTTTGTTAGGAAAATTTTTTTATTCTCGTGGAATCAGAATTTTTTTAACATAAAAATAGTTATTTTCTGAATCTTACAAATGTTATTTTTTGCGGTTTAAATGCTGCTATTGCACAGAACTTTTATATTTTATCCATAAAATGTTTTCTACTGTTATCAGTTCAGTATAAATAAACTTTTAAAATCTTGTAATTGTTTGTTATTGTCGTATTCAACGAAATACATAAATAGTTCTGCTATACAGTAATTCTGTATGGAAATATTCATTGCATTGAAAAAAAAGCAATATAAATTCCAAATAGCTTAAATGGGCTTTCTCTTAGTCGTAAAAATATAATCTTCCCGTATGTAACGAACAGTAAAACTGAGTATAGCACGTGAAAAGTAAGCTTGATTGCAGCTGCAGACGATTTCTTTTGGAAGCAACAACATGGCTGCGTCATGTTTTGGAAGCAACAACATGGCTGCGTCATGCTTTGGAAGCAACAACCTGCTGCGTCAGGATCATGATCTTCGACAGGGAAAGCGCGTTACGGCGTGTTAGGGCGTATCCTCTCATTCATAACTCCGTGGTTAGCGCTCTTGGATACTGATCGAAGGGACCTAGGTTTTTATCCTCTGGTAAGGCATTTTCAAATAGTAAAATACTAGTTGTCGAAAATGTTTTACTTAAGAAAAGAAAGAAGAAAATAAAAATCACAGGTTACGTGACAGCATCGGTGCAAACGATATAGAAAACGTTTTGTTGTTATTGGTTCACCATAATTCGATTTCTAAAAAACAGGAATTGTAAGTATAATAAGTCTTTTTAAGTGTATTAAATTTGAGAAAAGTGTGTTAAGTATATTAAAATTAGAGTTAGAAGTCACTAGTTATGAACATGCACAAAAATGGAAGTTCAGTATATCAAGTTAATATCAGATCATGATGAAATCAGTTTTGACTAATTTTTCTATGGCATGATATTAACTCGACATATTAAAATAATAAATGAAGTAGTGCACTGTTGAACCTTAAAGCAGCAATTTTGTTTCATTACAGAATCTACCCATTGACGCGAAAATTTCTTGCAGTAAAGTATCGCCTTTCACCTTCATATGTAATTGGAGGATAGTACAACTCTGGTTAATTCCACACCTAATATAACTTGTAATTTTTTAACACCATTAAATAAAACATTTTTGTTCCATATTAAAGAAAAAAAAAACACATTGGTGCAGTTATGATACAGAGAAAGATTTACAGTAGACAGAACAATGAACCCAGGGAAACTTCAAAAAAGGAGGAAGGCAATTAAAATAATTTTCTCTGTTGTTGGGGAGTAAAATTCTTAAATTATCCTTGAAACTATTTGCATACTAAAAGTTTTTAGAGCAAGGACAACATTCTGTCTTCATTGCAGTGACTATTAAGAATTTTCCACGTCGTGAAGAGTGATTCCAGTGTCTTGGTTGCAGGTGGGATGGGCAAAGTTATTATTTCAAGAGCCTTGAGGTTGATGGTTTCAAAGTAAATGGATGCATGTGGTAGTAGTGTGTTGTCCCAGATAAAAGAGAGTACAGATTGATAACTCCCATAGACTCCATGGTTATAACAAAAATGCAAAACATCTACGAACAAAGCTCAGAAGCTCCATAAAGCCTGACACGAAAAAGAAATGCCAGCCACAGCAGATTTTGAATGGGACCTCTGTAAAGTGAATCTAGTGACTGCATGATGCCAAGGTTTGCTTGAGAAACTTAAAATATGGTAGAATTCTGCCTAGAAAGGGGATATTACCCTTCTAGGTGACTTGAATACCAAAGTTGGTACTGACTCTGACCTTTGGGGAGGGGTGATAGGCTCATTTGGTATTGATAGCTGAAATGACAATGGGCAATGTCTCCTACAGGTAAGTAAACTTAATGGTTTGAGAATAACTAATACTTATTGCAAACACCATGATATACAAAAGCACATATGGGTTTCTCCAGATGGGCTGCATAAGAATATGACTGATTATATATTAACAACAAATTGGCTAGTTCTGTTAAGAACACCAAGTCTTATACGGGACTCAAATTGTGATCTCACAATTAAAAGTGTCTTGCATCTTAAACTTAAGAGGTGTGCCAAGGTTAAAAAAAAACTTTAATTGTGAAGTTCTGAAAGATTCAGTTATAATTTAAGCTTACCATGATAAGCTATGTAGTCATTATGACAGTCATGGTTTGCTTAATACTGAAGTTTAGGAAGAATGGGACCATTTTAAACGGGCTTCTCTTGAAACAGTGCTCTTTTAAGTAAAAGGGACACAAAGGGGGCAAAATTATTTGAGTGATAAGGCAACTGAGCTTATTTCGAAAAGAATGCAGAAATGTCCTTAATCAATATCCCACTAGTCCTAATAGAAAGCATTATAAAGAGCTTAATAAACATGTAAAGGATCAGTTAATGGCTGATAAGAATATCTGGTTTGATGCCTTGGCTGTCAAAGCAGAGGAAGTAGTTAGCACAATAGTATAGAGCTAAACCAGATAGTTAACCCTTTAATGCCCAGGAAATTTCAGAAAAGGGTAGAGGGTATTAAAGACAATGGAATAGCATTATTTGGACGAGTCCATTTCAGAATGCTGGGCGTTAAAGGGTTAATGTTTTGTGTGGTAGAAAACAGACAGGCATACAAGGATTGAAGGATAAACGAGGTAAGGTTATAGAAAGTGAGTATTCTGTCATGGCTAAATGGGCTGAGCATTTTAGTGATGTTCTAACAATGTGGTTATTTCTACTCCCATTGTAATAAGATGCATTACTGGCTTTAATATTAGCTCTATAACACAGTGTGAAGTTATTTTGGTTATTTCTAAACTTAAACTCTTAGATCCAAGGAGTCAATGAAATTACTATAGAAGTGCTTAGAGATGGGGATGTTCGGTTACCACATGGATGACTGAAATTTTGAATATCTTTTATGATAAAGACGTGGTTTCTAAGGATTTTTACTAGAGCTGGTTGTTATCCTATTTTTTAAAAAAAGATTTTCGCAGTTCTTGTGATAACTATAGGGGTATCAGCCTACTTTCTGTTTTGGGTAAAGTTCTTTGCATGATTGTGCTGTAGTTGAGAACAAAGAATATATAAGAATGAAAGCCTCTATAGGTGCAATGTAAGAAACTTTTGACGCAGCACTATTTGCATGCTATTTGTGGTCGCAAATGCTTAGGTTTTGCATATTTCTTTCTCTGAGAACTTTTAGGTTCAGAAACTATTGTTAGTATTGTAATGTTTATATACTTCATTAATTATACATTACCATTTGGGAATGTTTTCATATGGGATGAATTTTTTTTTCCCTTCAGCACATATGAAACCATACATAAAAGTATGGGTTGTTCCCAGGGCCAGAGTTTGACCTTCTGAGGCCCTAAGCTATTTAAATTTAAGAGGCCCCAAAAATTCCCAAGTTAAAATACATATATAGTTATTCTGATGGAGGGAATTTGAGTTGGGTTGTTTTATTTCTGAGCGGCATTTTTTTGCACACAATGGGCTAAATGGCCAGGTCACAAGTACCCCTGAAGGTTGGGGGAGGGGACCCGCTGGAAAAGATGTTGGGAGACAGATGGTAGCCTTCCGTCAAAGCTGTCTAGTGTGTTCTTTAACGAGCACAGGGTATGGCTCTCCAACATGAGTCCACGGCTTAACGTCCCATCTGACGGATGGCAGCGATAAATCTCAATGCTTACCCAGCTGAGACTCGAACCTGGGAGCTACAGATTAGGAGTCTGGCTGTCTGCTGACTGAGCCACCCTGCCTCTGATTGAGGGGAATGTTGAAAAACTTGAAATTCATATGGTGAAAACGTTATTTTAGCATTGGTAAGCAAAGATCAACAGTGTTTGCCTAATAGATTAAATATTAAAAAAAAGTTTCCTCAACATAGTAGAACTTGAAATGCGTTTCTTCAAGGCCCCTTGTATCGTGAGGCTTGGTCAAAATAACTTAAGATTTTGAATATTTCTGAATGGAAAGTTCAAGGTCTAGTGAGTGTTGAAAATAAATTAAACATCAATAATAAAGTTTGGGTAAAATGATTTTTATAAGACTTTTAGTTTTTGTAATTTTTTTTTAAGTCCGTGAGATTTAGAGTCCTTAAATATTCAAAAATCATACATATGAAAACATTGCAGAAAAGCTGATGTTAGAAAGCTTAGAGATATTTAACTTCCATAATATTATCTATAAAGAGCTTATTAAATTAAAGGCTAATTAATTAAGCTTCTGAATTCTGAACATCCCTCCTCTAGGAAAAAAATGAGGGGGGGGGGACAAGAAACAACCAATGAGAAGAAATGCAAACAGGGTGGGCAAGAGACTATTTTCAATGCAGTATAGCATTTCTGCTTCCCTTTACAAGTTTTAAAAAAAATATTATTGAAAATGCATTAAATATCAATAAGTTTCATCTTCCCCCCTCCCCTTTTTTTTACCATTATTAGCAATCTGAAAAGGGGACACGTCTCCCTCACTCCCCTCCGACTAGATCCGCCCTTGCTTCTGAACATACATCACTGTTAGTTAACACTGAAATTTTCTATTATTTTTATCCATCTAATATAATGTTTACTGTATTTAATAATACATATATATATCCCTCAAACAGCTGCTTGTCACAGATGTCTGACAGGATCCTGTCAGTTTTTGCGCCATAGTTGAAGGTCTGTGAAGATGGCGGGACCTCAGCAGAAAAACGACATGGACATCCATACCTAATCCGGGGCCTGAACACAGGCCCTTTTATGACTTTCAAAATGAATGCGTCACTGAAATAAGATGCAAATTTTAACTAGGTATAAATACATTTGTGTGGGTGGGGAAGGGGGTATTATCGAGTGGAGTCCGGGAAGACTATAATAGAATCTGACATATTTTCCCTGTTTTTCAGTTTTTCATAATTTCTCTCTTTAAAACAATTTATTTTTTTTTCAAAAATATGTGTACATAAAATATAAATATTACATTTTTTTGCTTCCATCCTTCTAGATCGATCTTTGCTAAAATGAATACCTGGGAATTATAGGGAAAACGTTTTCATCTAAGAATTATGTGATAGCAGGGATGCTCACATATATTTATAACATATGCAGCCCTAGATATAGAAAAAAAAATAAAGGAAGGGGGAAAGAAACAATCCAGCCAGAAAAAAAAATAAGGGTGGGGGGGGAAGAGACATGATTTCATTGCAATTTCTCCTCCATTTTATGTCTTTAAAACATTTCTTGAAAAATGTATGAAATATACACAACTTGAATAACTTTAGCCTCCATTAAACTTAGTAATACTCACAAAGAGGGTGGGGAGGCATGCCGTCCATGTCTCCCTGCCCCTTTGTGAGTGTATATGTAGTGTAGTGCCCCTTTGTGTTTGTGTGTAAAAATATAGTTCAGAATAAATTATTTTAATTATTTTACTAAAATAGCCATGCTCATGATATTTATTATCAAAAGTAAATTTTAAACTTTAATAGTTTGACTGATTGCAATATTTATAAAATAATGAACAGTGACATTTGTAACTAAAATAATTAGAATTTAGAAATATAGTAACACATTCAATTGTAAAATTTTGTCATATTCGCAATCAGAATTGGAATCAACAAATATTTCATCACTTTGAAACAACTGTCTTAGGATTTCTTCATTGATCATAACTTTCTTATGTTTCTCAATTTCTAAAACGATAAATGAATACAGATAAAAAGAAAAATATTTTGTAGTAGTCAAATACGCAACTGACAAGGGGTAAAAGCAATTAGTGTGACTTTTACTCTCTTCTCCTCCCAACCCTGCACTTGGGGGAAAGAAGTAGCTAGTACAACTGCTGTACTAGAGCCATCTTTTTGCCAAGTTTCCTCACTGGTACAACTGCTGTACCAGCCATCTTCAAAAGGTTAAAATCATATGTGTTTCAACTGAGGTCATAGCATGAGAAGTTTGGCTACAACAGATTGCATCAATGGGTATAAATTTTATTTGCAATGTTTGCAAAATATCAAATCTCTCATGCAAATTTAATAATTAGAAATAAATGATAAGTTGTAAAATTATGCACTCTTCATGTGAATTTACAAATATGCTGAAAATATAATTCCTTGCGATTGTGACAAGGAACTACTGATTCTTACTATGACACATGGAAAGCACTTTCTTGGATATGCAACAAACATACCTGTATGGTAATGAAAGTTTGCCTAATCGCTAATATGAGAAACTAATAATCAATCTGTAAGCATTAGTCATTCTTTAATGCTAGATATATTTCTGAAATTAACCCTGTGCTTGACATGTTACACGACTGCCAATATGATGGCATGGCTTAAGATAAACCACATGGAGCTGATATGGAAGATTGCATTCAGAAAACTACATCTGTATTGTTACAGATCAGGCTTTTACTAACATTTCTGTTTTAGGAATAGCAAATATATCAAAAGTGCTGAAGGAGAGAAAAAAACATTCAACATACCTGAAATTCGAGATCATATATGCTGTTGTTCTTAAGCAATATCCTGAAAAATGAGATTGTGCATGTACATAGATAATTCTATCCTATATGATCTGCAGCCAGTTTCCTGCATTGCCTCTGTAAACACGTTTCTGAGCAGAGCTTATGTATCTGGAGCTAAGTGCTGCTAGTAGTGGCTCAGCTCCAGGTACAAAGAAGCCTTTCATTCTTCACCCTTAAAAATTCTTTAGTGGAGAATGTAGTAAAGCTAAATTTTGGGAGATGATTTCCCCTGAGTTTCACTCAGTGCAGTTTCTAGTTTGTTTTAGGCAAAATTGTTAATGGAGGGTGGTTTCTTTAGTATTGTCTTATTTAAGTATATGTTTTTCTATATGGGATGATACTATGTTTCTTTACCTGTATACATTTTTATTTAATATGACTGGATTTGTTAATGGAGTAGTTCAACTTTTTTTTTGTATATGAGGGAATCTACAGTGTATTAGTCTGTAGATAATATCTGCTTCTTTAAAAAAATTTAGTACCTCCTTCTGGATGCTTAGTCTGTTTTTTATTGTTATTGTCTAACAGTGTGTTAAGAATAAATACATGTATATTCTTTTTTTTTTTCAAATCTTTTTGAAAAATTTGAATTTTTTCAATTTATTTTTATATTCCAGTTAGAAGAATTGATTATTTCAGACATCTGTAATTTATTGTTACATAGGCAGTGGCCAATATGAGGTCTTATAATCTTTTTGTTCATCTCTGTTCAGATGGTTATTTGTAATGGAGGAGATATCATTTTCTGCTGATCTGTGTGAATTCATTTTTGGTTGGTGTTGGCTACAATTTTTTTTAAGTCCTCTTTTATTCCATTTCCACAAAATTCTTGATGTCTGGGGATATGAGTTGTATAGTTTTGATGGTTATTAACTAGTCTGCTTACCTGCTATGCTCGTGTCTAGGGATTCACTGGAACTATATTGAATTATTGAAGTTACAAATTTAGGTGTATATTTTTTCTTTGTCTTGCATCACAAATGAATGCAGTGATCAGCTTCTTTATTTAATATTGTTGATGCAGACCTACTTAATTGTGATGCTGTCACAATTATTTTAATCACATGTTAAATTTAAAAAAGTAATACAATTTTTTAAAATAAAAAAAATTTAAAATGTGGAAAAAAAAGTGATGTGGCACATATGTTGTACATTATGCAAAATTTGGAGTATGGTCATTTCTTTGATAATGAATAAAAAATATTGAAATTTTACTAATGTCATTGTTAATGATGCACTTCAGGTGACCACATTGATGCTCTTGCACATGCGCACTAGATGAGACACATGGAGAGGCTACCAATGTGTGTTCTGCTTGCACTAAAGCATGACTTTGTAACTCCAATCCACGCCGTATTCTACTGCTACTTATAGCTATAATGCTGCTATTGATAAAAGTTTATATCCTTTTTTACAGACAAGCAAATGAAAAAGCCTAGTACTTAGAGGCAACAAATTTAGCAGTACCAGAAGTCCATATAACTTGACAATGGCAGATTATGGTTTATTTTTGATCAATTGTTCTATTATAATAAAGTAAAAAGGTTTATTTCCAAACATGAAAACTGGTGGTGTAATCATGATTACCTCCATTTTTTAATCCTTGAAGGAAAATATTTCTTTGCTGATATTATCTTAAGAACAGTGAAGTGCCAAGGCATAAGTGGGTGCTGGACAGTTTAATCCAATACTAGAAACTGTAATTGTTTTCATTTGCTAGACCACAAAATTAAGTCAAGTTGCATAGTACTTGATATTTCTAAAATACACTGCTCATAAAAATTAGGGGATATTTCATCGCTTCGTATTCATTTTGAAATATCCCCTAATTTTTGTGAGCAGTATATATTAAAATATAAAAATCAATTCTCTTGATCACTATGTCAGTGACTTGGAATATACAAGCATTTAAACTGAAATGGGCTAATTATTTATGACTAAATCTTTATTATCAATGTATATTACAATGGCATTTATTTTGTCAGCAATGAATATGACTTCGTTAAAATGAACTAAATTCAAACTTGCATATGTGCAATTTTTTCGATTCATTAAATTCGAAGGAGCATCATTTTTCTTGCCCAGGGTGCCGAAAGAGCTACTAATTCTTTGCTGATTTGGACTACACTAGCCCATTAAGCACTTCCTTAATTATTATAGAACAACTGATCAAAAATAAAACATAATTTACAGTTTCAAGTTATACAAACTGAAGTTGGAACGTTTAATAACCTGTCCTGGTTTTCACTGATCATATTGCTAAATTTGCTGTCTCTGAATACTGGGCTTTTTCGTTTGTTCATCTGTAAAAAAGGATATGAGCTTTTATCAATAGCAGCAATATAGCTGTAAGTAGAAGCTGAATGTTAGTTGGAGTGGTTGGAGTTAACAAAATCACGCTTTAGTGCAAGCAGCTCACACATTAGTAGCCTCTCCGTGTGTCTCATCTAGTGTATCATTAACCATACAGTAAAATTTCAATACTTTTTTACTCGTTATTGAAGAAATGACCATACTCAAAATTTTATACGTTTCTATGGAGCATAATGTACAACATATGTCAGTTTTAATTTTTTATATTTAGTATCACATCACTTTTTTTTTCACATTTTAAAATTTTCAGTTTGTAAATGGTTTTTCAAAACCATATTACATTTTTTAAATTTGATTTTTTTTTAATGAATTTATAATCCAAATTTACATCAGTACAACAATTTTGGTCTTCTTAATCTACCATAGAAGCAAAGAAAAAATTGGTCACAATCGCAATTTGTATATTTTCCCCTTTGGTTAAACGATTATGTAACTCCTTACCAAACTTTTTTTGACTCAAAATCTTTTGGACAATTAGATGTGTACTAACATTTATGCCAAATATCTCAAATCTGTGATGGGTGGTGAACTTTTTCCAAAATTTTGATTGATTTCACATGGAATGACCCTATGATTTTTGCACTGATGTCCACACGTATGTCCACAGTTTGGGTTTCATCTTTCTTGTGGTGGTAGTTTGCACTGATGTCTTCAGTTGGGCTAACACTGCACTAGTTAATGGGACACTATAGGTCTTTTGCAATCTTGGGATGTGCATATATCCAATAAAAAGACAAAATATAGTTACTACTCGATGAATTTTGGCTGCTGGGCAGCTTTCTTCAGGGATGCTAGTTTTTCCAAGTTTTGCATAGGTTATCCACGCATGCTTGTAACTTTGCATGTGTTGGCCCTCCCTCTCTCTTGTTTGTGTTGTGGAGGGAGGATTATGGCAGCAGTGTGGGTCTGCAATCCTGTTGCTCATGGCTTGTTGACATTTTGGAGTGGGAGAGATTTGGGACTTGTACCAACAGAGGCCCCACCCCAATGATCTATGGTTTCATAAAAGCACTAAAGTTCATTGCAGAGCACAATGTAAAATCGACAGCCAAATTTACCTGCAAAAGCATGTTGTACTAATGGGCTCCCCTCTATCAGTCTCCTAGTAGATACTGCCTTTAAGCACATTGAAGACATAGTGCTCAAACATACTAGCTTAAATATTGGGGTTGATGACATCTTGGTCTTTTGCAACCAACAAACCTGGAACAACTGCAACAAGAACTAAACCAAATCCTACCATAAAATTCACCATTGAAAATAAAAAGCAAGGAAAAATACCATTCCTTGATATGAAGATACTTTGAAGAAACTACAAATTGGACATTGATGTATATCATAAACTATCAGCACCAACTATCCTTATTCTATATAATTAAAGCTAACCCTTAAACCATAAAAAACAGGCAATAAAAACTGCATTTATAAGAAATGACAAATACTCTACTATTGAGCCTTCCTCACAGACCTACTATGGCATATTAAACTGACACTCTTGTCAGACCTCTGTGGCAAGCAGCTGCTTGAGGAAATATGTAAATTTATTTAATTTAAAATTTTCTAAAAACACTACTTGGGGTTGTTTAAGACATTTATTTAACACACTTTAAACCTAGCTGACATTTTGTTTTCTGCCTTCATCACTGGAAGATATACTAGTCACAAAGAACACATTGATTTATTTTATGAATTGAGTCGTGTTTAGTATTCTAGAGCTTAAATGTTTGCTACTCATGTGTTTGTGTAAGCATTAAAAATTGTGTCCTTTAACTGTGTATATTAGGTAACAAAAACTCGGGTGTCACATAAACTTTGCTGGGGCAATACTGTTTCAGATTTCCAAGTAAATTGCCTGCTGCATTAACAAAGCAAAACCAATGTTTATGCAACATAAGATATCAACAGTAAATGTTTTGTTTGCTGCTGACATTTGTGGTAACTTGAATATTTAATTTTTTTTTGGTTTATAAAAAGTGGAATGATCTGAAATGAATATTTGTGTGTTTCTTTAAATTACTTTATGGGGAAGCTTAAATCCCACAAATTTTAAGCATGATTTTTTTTTAATGCTTCATATTGAAAATGTTTTTTAGTAATGGTCAACTGAAATACTTAGATTATTAGGCATTTACAGGTAAGTGATTTTTATGTGTGTTTATCCTTTGATTTTATTTTTTACCCGTTCCTTATCTTATTACTCCATTGGTTTGGTCATATTGTCCTTATGAATAATTATAGATTAGTGAAAAATGTTATGAACAATGTGTCTAAAAGGGAGTGACATAGGATGCAGTGGGCAGATAATGTCAAACAGGACCTTGTTAGAATTGGTGTGCAGTGGCCAGATGTAGCTCAAGACAGATATGCTTGGAAAACTAAATTGCATGGTCTGACCTACGTGCTGTACGTAGCCAAGGCTGGGTGAGGATGATGATTGTTTAGCGATATGCTCTGATCAAAATTGCCTCCAGTGAGATTATATATTTTTTGGGACTTTGAGTATGTAATGAAAATTTATTGTTTAGTGAGATATGCTGTAGTTAAAATTGTAATGAGATTATATATTTTTCGGGGCTTTTGTCATTAATGCGGAAAGAACTTTTTTTCTTTAGCATGTATGCTATTGTTCCAATGAAATTATATATATGTATATTTTGGAGTGTTTAAAGTGTGCGAAAGGAATATTAGTAGTGCTGGAAAAATTGGCTTTGTTTTGGCACTGTTCAAGTGCTTAACCCTTCTAGTGTCCAGCCTGAAAAACAGGCTTCCATTCAGAGGCCCTATTTTCTCCCTATGCTCAGCCAAAAAAAAAACTTTTAACTCTAGAACTTTTTGCCAAATAACTAATGAAATGAATTATGGCATGTTGTATGCGAAATTAATCAGCATTTAATTCTGGATTTTCTGAAAATAAAGTATTTTGACAAAAAAAGACTATATGCTTTATTTTAATAGGACTTTTTTAGAGTTATCTAGTAAAAAAATGCATCTGGCAACACAAAAAATTATTAAAAAAAAATACTAATTGACAAAAATAATTTACAATGCACGTGAATAGAATGACTATATATTTCTGAATAACAAAAAAACTTAACTTTTTAAAAAAAATTTTAAGTAAATATTTTTCTCATTTTGTAATTTTTTCTCGGTACCATACTTTGAGAAAATTCCAGGCTTTTAGCCAATTGTGCTGATCACATAAACATTGTCAACTTTAGAATTTTTTAGAAAAATAATCAATCAACAGAAATAGGTCATGTTATATACCAAATTAAACAGAATTTAATTACGAATTTTATGAAAATAAATAATATAAACAAATTCGCAAGCATATGGATTTTAATAAGCCTTTTTCAATGTAATATGGTGAAGAAAAAGATCGCACTATACAATTAAGATTTCATTTTGGAATGAATAAAAATAGTTAAATTATATATTTATTGAAAGGAAATTTCCCCCCAAATAATATAATATTCAACCTGATATATGATTTTTATTTCTTTTAATGATTCTTGTCGGTATTGTATATTTTAAACATGGCCAGTGTTATACAACATGACTTGGACTTCTCACATTCACGGGATTTTCTGAACCAGGTGTGAAATGGAACGAAACTTTCATGGCTGCTTTTTTTGCTAAACATTAGGAATTTTTTCTTTGGGTGTTGAAGTTTGGCAATCTTGGCTAAGTGCAAAAAGGTTTGTGCACCAAAGCACCAGCCCTTCCCAAAATTGCCCTCCCACATGACAGCCGATTTCCATAGCAAGGAAGTCTATTTTGCTTTAAGACATTCATTTTCAGAAAACGGTACAAGCTCAAAGTTTTTTTACTAAAAAAAGAAATAATAAAATAAAAATTACATATAACTTAATGGAATGTTAAAATATCGGCAACAACTTTTAAGCTGGCCTCCAATCTAACATAACTCGGAAAGATCGATAAATCAGCTGTCGAAAGATTGCTAACCAATGGAAGTAAATCTACAGAAATGAATTTGTTTCCATATCCAAGACCTCATTTATTTTCAGAAAATGATACTAGGTCAAAGTTTTACAGGAAAAGTAATAAATAATAAAATAAACACATATCCTAATTCAATGTTAAAATATCCACAGCAACAAGTTGTTGGCCGGCCATACGATGTAGCATAACTATGAAAAAAAATCAGTACTTATCAAACGGCCAAATGATCGCTAATTTCGATAATAAATCTACTGAAATGAAAACAAAGATTTAAATATAAAAAAATAAATACAAATTTTACAAAGGATATCCAATATGCTAGACCAAATCTGTAAAAAATACTTATGGCACACGGAAAGGAGATAGCACGTGCCAGCCATCTGCGTCTTGTTGTCTTCAGTGAAGCATAACTAATTAAATACAGCTGCAACCAGAATTTGTAAGAAAGATGTGTTTACTTCCAGTTTCGATTTTAAGGCGGGGAAAAATGCATAGAATGCTGATGATATGATAAAAATGATAAAAATAACTTGGAATACTGAAATAGGTTTATGACAGAAAAGTGTGAAACATAAAAAAAATATTAGTGCTTCTCAGAAATGGCAATCAGATGGCTTTATAAAATTATTTATATTGTAGTTTAATAAAATATGCATGAAATTAAAAAACAGAATATAATTTTTGAAGCCTGAATTATATATTTTTATAAGATATATATATATTTTATAAAAAATTGTAATTTATATATATATAAATAAATTACAATGGCAATTTTTAAAAAATCAACTTTTTTTTGTTGTACTAAAAATGGATACATACGTCCTTGGCTTCTCAATTCAGATTCGCCGAACGTATACTGACAACGTGGATGCTGGAAGGGTTAAGTGATGTTTGTTGTTTAACCCTTCCAGTGTCCAGCCTGAAAAACTGGTTTCTATCCAGAGGCCAAGCTACTTTCTCCCTATGCTCAGCCAAAATAAAAATTTCAATTTAGAACTTTTTTGCCAAATAACTTATGAAAGGAATTATGGCATGTTATATACCAAATTAATCAGCATTTGATTTTCTGAAAATAAAATATTTAACAAAAAATATGACAAGTTTCATTTTGGACATTTTTAGAGTCATGTAAAAAAAAGTGCATCTGGCAACACAAAAGTTTATTTAAAAAACAAAATGGTAGGTAGGTAGTCACGAATGCATAGAATGCTGATGATATGATAAAAATAAAGACAACAAGACGCAGATGGCTGGCACGTGCTATCTCCTTTCCGTGTGCCATAAGTATTTTTTACAGATTTGGTCCAGCATATTGGATATCCTTTGTAAAATTTGTATTTATTTTTTTATATTTAAATCTTTGTTTTCATTTCAGTAGATTTATTATCGAAATTAGCGATCATTTGGCCGATTGATAAGTACTGATTTTTTTTCATAGTTATGCTACATCGTATGGCCGGCCAACAACTTGTTGCTGTGGATATTTCTGGAAGGAGAGCTATGCACCAATCCCCTCTGATGATGCATAGCACCGACCAGGCCTAGCACTTAATGTCCGACCCCGCCTTCTCATGGTGCAGACCGTTAGTACCTTTCAAAGGAGATACTCTCTTGTGGAAGTGAACGGAAGGGGAGGGCTGCCAGATTAGTGTGGTCTACTGATCTGGACAACTGTGGCTACTTTTCTTTTTTTCTACCCTGCTGAGTAGTGGTCAACCACACAGGGTCCTGGTGCTGGCCATATAAACCCACTCGACTGGACAGATATATGGATCTGAGCTTGATTATGGATCCTGATTTTGCTGCACTGGTGGGCTTCTGTGGAGGGAAAATCTTCCGCTGTGTTTTCTGTTTGTGGGTTAGCCCCAAGTGAATAGATTCGCAGGATATGTTTATCAGCTGGTGGATAATCCTGAGCAGAGGTCATCGCAGGCACCTGAACTCTTTGCTTCTACTGGCATCACCAAATTCTACATTGGAGGAAGTCTTCCAGTGTATATGGCTTCAGCCTTTAGTTGGGGAGGGGGGGGGAAATGCGTCTTTGCCCCATGTCTGCAATTAGGGGGCTGTTTGATATTATCGCCATTCTCTCTCAATAAACATAGTTTCTTTAAACATCCCACTAACCATTTTCTCTCAATAGGTAGTTGGAATGTGAAGACTTTGCACAGAGCTTTTTCTCTTGATGTCCTCGCACAAGAATTCCACCATTATAATTTAGATATTCTCTGCCTGCAAGAGACCAGATGGACAGATAAAGGTCAGATTCTTAAAAATAATCTTAAATTTCTCTTTTCAGGGAGGAACGATAATAAACATCACCAAGGTGTGGGTCTGCTTCTCATCAGACATGCTAGTGATGCTCTTCTAGGATATGAGTGCATTAATGAAAAGTTTCTTACAGCAAAATTTCAGACAAGCATTAAAGACTTGAATGTTATCTGCTGTTATGCCTCCACTGAGGATGAGAAGGATACGTTTTATGGACAACTTCAGGATATTTTGAATTCTGTCAAGAAAGGAGATATTACCCTTGTTTTTGGTGACTTCAATGCCAAAGTTGGTACTGACTCTGACCTTTGGGGAAGAGTAATATGCCCTTTTGGTATTGGTAGCTGCAATGGCAATGTGCAACGTCTCCTACAGGTAAGTAAACTCAATGGATTCAGAATAACTAACACTTATTACAAACATCGCGACATACATAAGTACACATGGGTTTCACCCGATGGGCTGCATAAGAATATGATTGATTATATATTAATTAACAGCAAATGGGCTAGTTCTGTTAGGAATACCAGGTCATATAGGGGAGCTGAAATTGGATCTGACCATTACCTTGTTAAAAGTGTCTTGCACCTTAAACTTAAAAAGTGCTGTGCTATGGTGGAAAAATTTACTTTTAATACCGAAGCTCTGAAAGACCCAGTTATAGCCAAAGCTTATCATGATAGGTTACTTAGTCATTATTTCAGTCATGGTATGCTTACTACTGAAGTTGAGGAAGAATGGGATCATTTTAAACAGGTTTTTTTGGACACTAACAGTACTCTTTTAGGAAAAAAGCAGAAGAGGCAGAATTATCTGAGTGATAAGGCACTTGAGCTTATTTCGGAAAGAAAAAACTGCAGGAATATCCTTAATCAATACCCTACTAGTCCTAATAGAAAGAATTACAGAGAGCTTAATAAATGTGTAAAGGATCAGTTAGCTGCTGATAAGAATATTTGGCTTGATGTCTTGGCTGACAGTCGAGGAAGCAGTTAGACAGCACAACAGCAGAGAGCTGTACCAGATAGTTAATGTTGTGTGTGGTAGAAAATGGATAGGTATACAGAGATTGAAGGATAAACAAGGTAAGGTTATGGAAGGTGAGGATTCTGTCATGGCTAGGTGGGCTGAACATTTCAGTGATGTTCTAAACAATGTAGTTAGTTCTGCTTTCATTTTTTGCAATGATGATAGATGCATTGGTGGCTTTAATGTTGACCCTATAACACAGTCTGAAGTTATTTTGGCTATTTCTAAACTTAAACTTCATAAATCACTATATGGAAGTAATGAAAAATTTCATGTACCCTTTCAGGGGTGTATGAAATTACTATGGAAATGCTTAGAGCTTGGAATGTTCAGTTGCCACATGGATGACTGAAATTTTGAATATCTTTCTTGATAAAGGCATGGTTCCTAAGGATTTTACCAGAGCTATTATTATCTGTATTTTCAAAAAAGGTGATTGTATTTCTTGTGATAACTATAGGGGTATCAGCCTACTTTCTGTTCCAGGTAAAGTACTTTGCATGATTGTGCTTAATAGAATTAAGAATCTGGTTGACAGGCAGTTGTGTGATGTGGATTCAGCAGTGGTAGGGGATTGTGGATCAGATATTGGTAGGGGTAGGGGATGTGTGGATCAGATATTTTCACTTAGGCAGATTCTTGAGAAATGTTTAGAGTATCAGAAACCTTTGGTTGCTAGCTTTGTTGATTTCAAAAAGTCTTTCGACTCTGTTGATAGTTATAATTTGTGGTTGATTGTGAGATCATATGGTATACAAGAAAAGTTACTTAACATAATGTAAGCTCTCTATAATGACACTGAGTCGTGCAAGAGTTGGTAAGGCTTGTAGCAATTGATTTAGCATTACTTCTGGTGTTCGACAAGGGTGCATTTTGTCACCTTTTCTCTTTAATTTGGTTATTGATTATGTTATGCGAAATTCACTTGAAGGGAAAGATTTTGGCCTTAAATGGGCTGGAGATACGAAAATTTCTGATTTAGATTATCCTGATGATTTATCCCTTTTGGCAAATGATGTTGATGAGATGAATTCTTTCACTCGAGATGATGAAATTGGTAATAGAGTAAGTTTGGTTATAAACAGAGAGAAAACTAATGAAAATTGGTCAGGCAGGCTGTGATTCAGTTAATCTGAATGGTTGCAGTCTTGAGCGGGTGTCGCAATTGAATTACCTTGGGAGCTATGTAACAGATACTGGTGATGTGCGGCATGAGATTAACAGACGAATAGGGATTGCTGCCGGGATTTTTAAGAATCTATGGAGAGTGTGGAGAAGTAGGTGTATACACCCCAAGGACTAAAAATAAACTGTATAATAGTTTGGTTCTTTCTAGGGTTAGTTATGGTAGTGAAACTTGGTACATTTTGTAAACAAGATAACAGGAAACTAGATGCTTACGCAGAGTCTTGGGCATCAGGTGGTTCAACTTTGTGACTAATGATGTGGTTAGGCAACTCCTTTGCCTAACCTCATATTGATATTTTGAGAAAAGTCCAGTCTTGTTGCAGAGGTCCATTTAACAAGTCAACTTTAGAATTCTTTTAATAAATAACTAATCAACAGAAATAGGTAATTAAAGAGAATTTAATACTGAGTTTTATGGAAATTCAAAATGTGAACATTTTAGTAACATTAATTTTAATAACACTTTTTACAGTGGTATATCAAAAAATGGGTACATATTTCTTAATTACTTCCAAAATCTTCCATTTTTAAAAATAGCAGTTTTTTGTTAATTTTCGGGATATTTTAGAAACTTTAAGGAAAAATTTTGTTGATAATAGTTCAAATCAAACTTATGAGCTAATATTAGGGAATTTCTTCAGCATAGATTAATTTAACAAACAAATTGGCAATACCATATGTTGTTTCTAAGAAATGGCAGTCAGGTGGCTTTTAACAAATTAGTTATGTCATAGTTTAATAAAATATGCATCAAATGAAAAAGGAAAATATTATATATCAAGCCAAGATTATATATTTTTATAAGATATGTATAAAAAATTTGAAATAGTAATTTTTATTTCTTAAAAAACTTTTTTGATTGTACTGAAAACGGATATATACAGGGTGAATCTGAAAAAGTGGGCAAAACTTTACGGGGTGGTAGAACACAGCTATACGAGCAATATTCGTCATAGAATGTATGGTCGGAACGCAAGCGGTGAGAAGTTAAAAGGTAGTTTTCCACTGTCACATTTAAAGAATGAACACAAGAAGGAGAGGAGATACTTCAGAAAACATTTTATTAACAGGAATGTAATTGAGGTACATGGTCAAAGAAATTGCTCAAAAGAGCTGCTGCCAGCTGTAATGCAGGCTTCACACCTGCGGGATAGGGACCGACGCACATTTGCGAAGACACCAGGCATTTCCCGAATATTGCCGGCAACAACGGCGATCCTGGCGACTAGATCCATATCGGTTTCAATGGGGCACTCGTAGATTAGGCTTTTCATATGGCCCCACAGGAAAAAGTCCAAACACAAGAGATCCGGCGATCTTGGTGGCCAAGCTATGGGACCACCTCGACCAATCCATCGTCCTGGGAACGTTGCATGTAAAGTGTTCTGCACATCTAAGCTGAAGTGTGCAGGCGCACCGTCGTGCTGGAACCACATTCTCGACCTGCTGGGGGTTGGAATCAGATGCAGCAGCTCCGGCAACACCTCTCGTAGGAATGTGTTATACGATTTGCTGTCCAGACGGTGTGGCAGGAGGTATGGGCCAACCAAATGGTTATGGAGGATCCCTGTCCAAACATTTACGGAGAACCATTGCTGGAATGAATGAGGACGTCTGGCATGCGGGTTCGTAGATGCCCACATGTGTGAATTGTGGGTATTCAAAATGCCCTCACGGGTGAAAGTGCACTCGTCCGTAAACAGAACATGTGCACCAAAATCCGGCTGCGCTGCATTCTGCTGGAGGTACCAACGTGCGAAATCGACATGTGGCTGATAGTCCGCCGGTGACAATGCTTGTACCGTCTGCGTACGATAGGGGTGCATTCCTTCCTCCTGTAGCACACGGCAAACCAACATTTGGAACACGTGTACTGCACGGGAAACCACTCGCGTGCTACATCCCGGTCGCTCTTCCACCCTACGCAGAATGCCCTCTGCAAGTTGCGGCGTCCTGACACTCCTTTCACGCCCTGCGTCTTGCTTGGCCGCGGCAAAGGATCCCGTTTCACACAGCCGCCGATGCAAACGCTCGAAGGTTTTCTGATCTAGAGTGCATCTCATCGGAAACCGGTCGCGGTAACGTCTCTGTGCCTCACTTGCATTCCCATCCGCTGCACCGTACACAAAGTGCATATCCGCCATTTCGTGGTTAGTACAACCAGCCATCCTCTCGGCAATCCATGGTAGAAATGCCGTTGGGTGCGAGGACCGACCCTTTTATACCATTTCCAACGCCACCTAGCGGCTCGCCATTTGCGTTCCGCCCATACTTTCTATGACGAATATTGCTCGTATAGCTGCGTTCTACCACCCCGTAAAGTTTTGCCCACTTTTTCAGATTCACCCTGTATATATGTCTTTGGCCTTGCTTCCATAGTTAGTGGATGCACATGCTAGCAGTGTGGCATGCTCCCAGTCTATGGTTTCTGCATGTTGTATTGGCAGCTGCAATTATTATTGGCTTGTTTTGGCTGACATCTCTCTGATGCTCAGTGAACCTCTCCTACCAAGAACTTATAGTTTTACTGATATAGTAGACAGCAGAATTATCTGGCAAATATAACAGAAATTTGTATATGCATAATTTTTGAAGGAGGCTAAATTTCTCACTGTCTCTTTTTATAATTTTCTTCAGATTTGAAACTGGGCTGAAAACCATTTTGATATTTTGGGCTTTGAGTAATTCAGAGACTGATTCACATAGGATAGGAGCGTAAGATACACCGAAGAGCCAAAACGTTATGACCATCTGCCTAATATGATGTTGGTCCTCCACATGCTGCCAAAACAGCTCTTACCTGGCAAGACATGGACACTATAAGATTTCTAAACATGTCTTGTGGTATCTGGCACTAACACGTTACCAGCCGATCCTTTAATTCTTGGGGCGGGGGTGGCTCAGTCGGTAGCGCGCCAGGCTCATAATCTGTAGTTCCCAGGTTCGAGTCTCAGCTGGGTCAGCGTTGAGATTTATCTCCGCAAAAATTCCCCTCCCTGCCCACGGTCAGTACGGGACACCGATGGGCTGGGAAAGGCTGCCGTCCGTCGGATGGGACGTTAAGCCGTGGCCCGTGTGTGGGAGAGCCGTACCCTGTGCACGTTAAAGAACACGTTGGATGGCCTTGACGGGAGGCTACCATCTGTCTCCCAACAGCTGTTCCAGTGGGTCCCCTCCCCCAACCTTCTCTGAGCCTTCGGGGTCCATGTGACCTGGCCATTTAGCCCATGGTGTGCAAAAAAGTGCCGCTCAGAGGTAAAACAACCCAACCTTTAATTCTTTTATTTATGTGATTGAGCTGCCGCAGATTGATATGCTATTCCAAGACAAACCACAGATGCTCAATTGGATTGATGTCTGGGGAATGCGGAGGCCAGGACAGTACCTGTAGGTCTTCCTTGTGTTTTAAGAATCATTCTCGAACAATCTGGGTAGTGTGCATGGCACATTGTCCTGGTGAAAGAAGGCACTACTAGAGTGGTATACCGTTGCCATGAAAGGATGTACCTGGTCTGCAATGATGTTTAGATAGATGGTAGACATCATAGTTTCTTGCACATGAACGACTGGACCCAGGGTTTTCCAGCAGAACATTGCCCAAAGCATTACACTTCCTTTACCAGCATGTTTTCGTCCCACTGTGCATCTTGGTGACAACACTTCACCAGGTAAACAACTCACACATACCCAGCCATCCACATGGTGCAACAGGAAATGAGATTCATTAGACCAGGAGCCTTCCAATCATTCAAGGTCCAGTTTTTATGCTCACTTGCCCATGTTAGGCATTTTTGATGGTGAACTGAGGTTAGCATAAGCACTCGGAGCGGCCTGCAGCTATGCAGCCCCATTTTCAGCAGGGTTCGATATACTCCCATCAGCAGCATCAAATTACAAGTGAGTTGCGCTACATTATCCCTTCTGTTGGCTCTTACCATACAGGGTAGCTTTCACTCACCTTTAGCATCGATGAGCTGTGGTCGGCCCACACCTTGCCAGCAGTTCATGGTTTTTCTCTCCTCGGAAACCTTTTTGAAGGTACTAACCATGGCTGATCGTGAGCACCTCACAGACTTTGCCATATTGGAAATGTTCTGATCCAGTCATCTGGCCATTACAATTTTGGCCTTTGTGAAACTCACTTAAGTCTGCTGCCTTTCCCATCTGAAGAACAAGAATAACACTGATTAACAGAGCTTAGTATCAGCTGTTAATTATACCTGTTCATGACCTTCACACATGCTGTCGTTTACCTGCAGTTGCTTCAATTTTCATAAAGATGCGCTGGTCATAATGTTTTGGCTGTTTGGTGTATATAGATCTGGCAAAGGATTACCTGCTCTGTTGCATATTCTTGATAATGTTCTAATTTTGTGTTTATTTTTATTATGAAGATTCAATATTAATTTTCTTTACAGAGTAATTTAGAAATGTTAATTTTATGTATAATAGGGGGAATTATGTTTCCACCGGTCGTCACTTGGGCGAGAGAGGTTGGTTGTTAAGTAAAAAAGCAATGTATCATTATGTTGTGTCAGAAGCAAAATGTTTGTCACTGATGAGATTATATAATTTTTGGAGCTTTGAGTTCAGAATGAAAATTTGTTGTTTATCGATATTCTAATAGTCAACAATATACCAATAGAACACAGCTTATTTCCGCCTGCACCAGAAGAGAGATATACTGTGTTATCTCTCGAGGCTCCATTCCCTCCAATTTAACCACGAGCTTCTCAGGAAGTTGCAAGATGTGCCACACTCTGCCATTGCTGTGTCTGCCACTGACTTCTATGACTGAGTCATCCTTGCCAGCACCACTGCTGGCAGTATGCTCTTCTCTGACCTCCCACCCTGGAGGAACAGTGATCTTATGATCAACATCACTGTCCCTTCTGTAGGTTGAGTGACTCAGATTTAGTGGCCATCAGGCTTCTCTTCACCTCCTATGTCACTGCACAATATGAGAGATGTACCAAGGTCTACACTGATTTGTTGACTGGGAGAGGCTAAGTGGTGTGTTTGCCATCCCTGATACGGGCATCGCCAGAGGTTTCCTCCTCCCCCATCTTGCTTCCTCCACCAGTGCAGAACTTCATGCTATCCTTGAAGCTGTTGTACTCTACATCCTCAGCCTTGAGAGTGGCAGCTTTGTCATTCTCTGTGACTCCAAGCCAGCCTTGGAAGCTCTTCTGAAGCAAGACAGCAAGAGCTTCAACCTCTTCCTCATCCAGAAGCTCACAGAGACATGCTCCAAGGTCACTTCTGCCATTGAACCTGTGTGAATCACGGTCCATTTCCAGCTGATCCCCTCCCATGTAGGGATACCTGGCAATGAGCTTGCTGATCGCACTGCAAAGGAGGTGCTTGTGAATCAGAGGTATGTATCTAGTTACCCTCTCTCTCTCTGTGACTGCAAGACGTCTGTCTCACAACTGATGAGCCAGTGGCAGAGGGACTCCAGTTGTTCCTCATTCAGGTTCACAACTGATGAGCCAGTATCATCTTGCCCATTGGCAGAGGGTCTCCAGTTGTTCCTCATTCAGGTACCTGGTTGACCCTCCTCTCACTGCTCCTATCCTCGGCAACCTATGTAAAGGAGATCCTCCTTCATCGTCTCCGAGTTGGTGTCATCTATAGCAACTCTACGTTTCACACTCTCAGCAGAGCATACAGTCCTAACTGTGCCACATGCAGCACATCTGAGACTGTATATCATGTACTGCTCAACTGCTCCCACTACAATGCTGAAAGAGAAGCTTTGTTTCGGGAGCTTCATGCCATTGGAACCACCGACTACTCCGTCACCTCCATACTTGGTAACCACAACAATCTGAAGCTGCAATGAATGCACTTCCAACTTGTCACTGATTTCTTTCAGAACATTGGCCTTTTCTGCAGGGTTTGTCTCTTTTTTCTTTAACCAGATTAGTATACTAAATAGTTTCACGAGATAGCTGAGGGGTAGTTTCTTCCACCTCTGCTATCTTGTCCTCCTGTTATGACTGGTGTAGGGAGCCCCTCATTGGAGGCTAATTTCACCATGATCTTTCACCTTGAACCTTAAATTTCAATTGTTGGTAGTTCTTGTTTATTCCCAACAAACCCTTCGAACTACTGATTTAAAGGATTTCCATGTTGCTAATTCACTGGACTTAGTTGCTTTCGAAAATGATATCATGCAAAAATTTTCTTATTTGTGGACCAACAAAGATACGTTCTTTAACCCTTTAACTTCCATAATGGCCAGATATGTTAGAAATTTGAAATGGACTCATCTAAATAGTGCTATTCCTTTGCCTTTAATATCCTCTACCCTTTTGTGAAATTTCCTGAGCATTAAAGGGTTAAGCTTGCATCACTCACTTTGGTTCAACTTTTGTTTTTTTCATCCTCTTAAATATACAAAACTATCACTATTACTAAAACTATCACTATTACAAAACTATCACTATTACAAAACAAAACTATCACTATACCTATGATTAAAATAAGCCCACAGGTATTGAAGTTTTTTGCTTCCATTGTGCAGCAGGGCAGCCTTTAAGCTTACTTTAGAAGATCTATTTCTACATCCATTCTTAGGGTTTGTGGGGAAATACTAATTCTTCCATTAGCCCATTTTTGTCCAGGTACACACAGAGAGAACCCTGCATGACATAAAAATGTGAGGTTTCTCATTTCTCTTTCTCAATACAGAAATCCTTGTACCTCTAGCCAGCAAATTCAAATCTTGTTGCCTGGATCTCAAATGTTCTTGTTGCTTTGACAGATTTATGTCACATACTAGATCATTAAGCTCACCTTAACAATTAGATGAGCTGTAGATTATAAACTTACTTTTATATGTTTGTAATATAATTTGTTCTGTTGTATGAGTGTTTTTGTCATGGAATTTTGATAGAATGTGGTCAAGAAATTAGGGAGCATATTTTTGAAAATATGCTCGTGAGACAATGCATTAAAGTGCATGGTAGTCTTGGTGCAGTTTATAAAAATGTCTTTTGGTTGAAATTGTTTGCCTTTTCCCAAATATTTCTTGGGTGTTAAATATCCTTTTCTGCATTTATAATTCATGCACTAGTTTCTGTAAATTAAGGAAAAATGAGAAAAATCGTAATAATTCGCCAAAAAATTGTGCGATCCTCACCAAACTTGTTTATATAACCAGTAAAGTAATACTCAATGAGCATATCATATGCCAATTAATCTAGGTTGCATCAATTTGCATAATCAGATAGCGGCATAAAAATGGGTGTTTTGGAGTGAATCGTTATTTTGTGTTGTAAATGTGAGTAAAGAAATTCGAAAGAGCCATTTTGTAGGAATGACCTCGGACATCATTAGCCAAATGAACTGCAGTGGAGAACTATTGGCCAGCTCAAACCAGGCCAAAGTCAGTCAGACATGGTATGAGGCTGAATGTGAGTTCTGTGGTCCATAGACTGTGGAATCAATTTCTTAGCATGGATTCCCCATCTTGGTGGTTTAGCCAAGAAAGGGCTAGAGTTGCAACTGCTGTACAAGATCGATATCTGTGATTAACAGCACAAAGGAGCAGGACGTCTATCCCTCTCAGCTGCAATCCTCTCTTGCAGCAGCCACTGGAAGAGTTGTATCAACTTATACTATGCGAAGACGCCTTCATGAGGGAGGTGTACGCTAGAAGGCCAATAATTTGTATACCCCTCAGGTCATAGGAGAGAGCGGCTGAATTGAGCATGCACATGTTAACTGGACAGAAGAGCAATGGGGGTCTATCCTCTTCACAGATGTGTGGATATTGCTTGCAGAGTGATTCCGGACATTGATATGGAGAGAGCGAGGTACCCGCTATCATCCCAGTAATATTTGTCAAAGACTGTTACGGCAGAGATAGTGTGTGTGTTTGGAGTGGCATTTCCTTATGTGGACGCACAGACTTCTGTGTTGACGAGTGGGAATCTCAATGCTCAAAGGTATAGAGATGACATCCTGGACCCTTATGCTGGTGCAATAGGTGAAACATTCATCTTACAAGATGATAATGCTCGTCTACATGGAGCTCAACTAGTGGAACAATACCTTCAAGAGGAGACCATTATGTGCATGGAGTGGTCATCTCAATCTCCTGACCTAGGATGCTCTAGGACCTTTTTAAGTGTGCGTGCCAAAATCGCCAAATCTTTGATGCAAAATTTTCTCATGTGCCAACCGAAGTTTTGGGAGCATATTATTATTTGGTGTCTTCTAAGTATTGGGAGAATCTTTTCAAATAATCAATAAATTCTTTAAGAAATACAAAAAATATATAAAATGATCACGCCACGTCCGGCTGCCTGGCGAATGATGCAACGATTGAACGGGACAAAACTTGTATGTCAGTATATCGTGGAGATAGTAGCTTGGAAATAGGATGTTTGTTTCATTTTCTTATTACTTATTATTACTAAAACAGTTGATAATGTTTGTTTCTTTATTGCATTTTTATTTGGTATCGCTCTACCCAATAAAATTCTATTTTAAGTTAAAATATACAACTCAGCGAAGATGTTGGATATTTATTTAATTATTTTTTAAGGTGAGCTTTGGTTTGCTTGCCATAAAAAGTCGTTGGCATGCCAAGGGTTCCCCACCCCTGCTCTAGGGAGACGTGTTGCTGCCCTCAACCCATCACCGGAAACAAAGGAGGGGTTTATTACTGCTTTAAAGGAATAATGGTCATTACTCGCTACTGAGCTGATTCACAACATGATAAACAACGTGGAATATCACTGCCGTGCCTGCATTGCTGTAAAGGGTTAATAATGACCATACTCCTTATTAAAGAACTTTGCCCATTGCATTCTGACACCTCATTTTTGGATAAGTTCCTGTAGGTGTTATTTTTTGACAAAAATGTTTCTAGTGTAAAATATTTTATACCATTCTAAAACTTGCATTGTAATTCATGTTTCCATCAAAGTTCATTAAAATCATTCATATAGTTTTTTGTTTATCATAATTTTTCTGAGTTTTTCCTAATTTATGGAAACCAATGTATTTGTATTTTAAAAATAGTTTGATTAAAAGGAACTCATAAAAACATGTTAAACTAATCACCTTTCATTATTTTCCTGATTTAACCTATGCATCTACAGTTTTTATTGTTTCAGAATATCCACCATGTCTATGAAAGGTTTATTTTAGATCTCATCATTACCATCCAAGCATTTTGCACTCGAACATTTTTAGCTGATCATTTATTTTTACCGCCTGTTTGAGAATTTTTACTAGTTATTTTAAAAGAATCTGATTTTACTCATTGTTCATATTCTTACCCTGGGTTTTTCACACCTGGGCTGGTTTTACCATTTATGTATGTGTGTATGTATATATATATATCAAATCGTTTCTGTCTTTTATATTTGTTGCTTTTGGGTTTTGCATTTTTATTTCGTTATTATGTCTCAGTCAGTAGCATGCCAGGCACGAGTCCCACTTGGGCCAGTATTGAGATTTATCTCTGCAAAACTCCTGCCCTTGGTCAGTAAGGGATACTGTGGGCTTAGAAAGTCCGTCAGTGTCCCCTACTGACTGTGGCACCGTGTGCAGTAGAGTCGCATCCTGTGCACATAAAGAACACTGTGGATGGCCTTGATGGGACGCTACCACCTGTCTCCTAAGAGCTGTCCAATGGGTCACCTTTCCCCGATTTTCTGAGCTTGGGGTCCTTGTCATCTGACCATTTAGCCCATTGTGTGCAAAAAGGGCTACTTAGAGGTAAAACAACCTAATCCAGAATCACATTAACCACATAAGAAACTATCTTATGTTGTGATTATCATGTTGTGACCAGTAATGGTAGCTAAGTAGTCATGGAAGGAGAGCTACGTACCAATCCCATATGATTGATGCATAGAACCAGCCAGGCCTAGCACCTAAGGCTTGACTTTGCTTTCTTGTGGTGCAGACCATTAGTACCTTTGTCCGACCCCGCCTTCTCATGGTGCAGACCGTTAGTACCTTTCAAAAGAGATACTCTCTTGTGGAAGTGAACGGAAGGGGAGGGCTGCCAGATTAGTGTGGCCTACTGATCTGGACAACTATGGCTACTTTTCTTTTTTTCTACCCTGCTGAGGAGTGGTCAACCACACAGGGTCCTACTGCTGACCATATAAACCCACTGGACTGGACTGAATTATGGCTCTGAGCTTGATTATGGATCCTGATTTTGCTGCACTGGTGGGCTTCTGTGGAGGGAAAATCTTCCGCTGTGTTTTCTGTTTGTTTGTGGGTTGACAGCCCCAAGTGAATAGATTCACAGGATATGTTTATCAGCTGGTGGATAATCCTAAGCAGAGGTCATCGCAGGCACCTGAACTCTTTGCTTCTATTGGCATCGTCAAATTCTACATTGGAGGAAGTCTTCCAGTGTAGATGGCTTCAGCCTTGAGTGGTGGGGGAACGGGTCTTTGCCCCATGTCTGTGATTAGGGGGCTGTTTGATAATGTCGGCATTCCCTCTCTCAATAAACATAGTTTCTTTAAACATCCTACTAACCATTTTCTCTCCATAGGTAGTTGGAATGTGAGGACTCTGCACAGAGCTTTTTCTCTTGATGTCCTCACACAAGAATTCCACCATTATAATTTAGATATTTTCGGCTTGCAAGAGACCAGATGGACAGATAAAGGTCAGATTCTTAAAAATAATCATAAATTTCTCTTTTCAGGGAGGGACGACAACAAGCATCACCAAGGCGTGGGTCTGCTTCTCAGCAGACACGCTAGCGATGCTCTTCTAGGATATGAGTGCATTAATGAAAGGTTTCTTACAGCAAAATTTCAGACAAGCATTAAAGACCTGAATGTTACCTGCTGTTATGCCCCCACTGAGGTTGCCGATAAGGATGAGAGGATAGGTTTTATGAACAACTTCAGGATATTTTGAATTCTGTCAAGAAAGGAGATATTACCGTTGTTCTTGGTGACTTCAATGCCAAAGTTGGTACTGACTCTGACCTTTGGGGAGGGGTGATTGGCCCTTTTGGTATTGGTAGCTGCAATGGCAATGGGCAACGTCTCCTACAGGTAAGTAAACTCAATGGTTTCAGAATAACTAACACATATTACAAACACCACGACATACATAAGTACACATGGGTTTCACCTGATGGGCTGCATAGGAATATGATTGATTATATATTAATTAACAGCAAATGGGCTACTTCCGATAGAAATACCAGGGCATATAGGGGAGTTGAAATTGGATCTGACCATTGCCTAGTTAAAAGTGTCTTGCAACTTAAACTTAAAAAGTGTTCTGCTAGGGTTAAAAAATTTGCTTTTAATACTGAAGCTCTGAAAGACCCAGTTATAGCCAAAGCTTACCATGATAGGTTACTTAGTCATTATGACAGTCATGGTATGCTTACCACTGAAGTTGAGGAAGAATGGGATCATTTTAAACAGGCTTTTTTGAACACTAACAGTACACTTTTAGGAAAGAAGGAGCAGAAGAGGCAGAATTATCTGAGTGATAAGGCACTTGAGCTTATTTCAGAAAGAAAGAACTGCAGGAATGTCCTTAATCAATACCCTACTAGTCCTAATAGAAAGCATTACAGAGACCTTAATAAACTTGTAAAGGATCAGTTAGCTGCTAATAAGAATCTTTGGCTTGATGGTTTGGCTGACAAAGCCGAGGAAGCAGTTAGACAGCACAACAGCAGAGAGCTGTACCAGATGGTTAATGTTTTGTGTGGTAGAAAACGGACAGGTATACAGGGATTGAAGGATAAACAAGGTAAGGTTATAGAAGGTGAGGATTCTGTCATGGCTAGGTGGGCTGAGCATTTCAGTGATGTACTAAACAATGCGGTTAGTTCTATTCCCATTGTTTGCAATGATGATAGATGCATTGGTGGCTTTAATGTTGGCCCTATAACACAATTCGAAGTTATTTTGGCTGTTTCTAAACTTAAGCTTCATAAATCCCCAGGGGTAGATGAAATTACTACAGAAATGCTTAGAGCTGGAAATGTTTCGGTTACCACTTGGATGACTGAAATTCTGAATATCTTTTATGATAATGGCATGGTTCCTAAGGATTTTACCAGAGCTATTGTTATCCCTATTTTCAAAAAAGGTGATCACAGTTCTTGTGATAACTATAGGGGTATCAGCCTATTCTCTGTTCCAGGTAAAGTTCTTTCCATGATTGTACTTAATAGAATTAAGAATCTGGTTGACAGTCAATTGCGTGATGAGCAATGTGGATTCAGAAGTGGCAGGGGATGTGTCGATCAGATATTTTCACTTAGGCAGATTCTTGAGAAATGTTTAGAGTTTCCGAAACCTTTGGTTGCTAGCTTTGTTGATTTCAAAAAGGCTTTCGACTCTGTTGATCGTCATAATTTGTGGTTGATTGTGAAATCATATGGTATACCTGACAAGTTAGTTAACATAATGAAAGCTCTCTATAATAACACTGAGTTGTGTGTGAGAGTTGGTAAGGCTTGTAGCAATTGGTTTAGCATTACTTCTGGTGTTCGACAAGGGTGCATTTTGTCTCCTTTTCTCTTTAGTTTGGTTGTTGATTATGTTATGCGAAATTCACTTCAAGGGAAAGATTTTGGCCTTAAATGTGCTGGAGATAGGAAAATTTCTGATTTAGATTATGCTGATGATTTAGCCCTTTTGGCAAATGATGCTGATGAATGAACTCTTTCATTCGAGCTGTTGATGAGACTGGTAGTAGAGTAGGTTTGGTTATAAACAGAGAGAAAACTAAAGTGATGAAAATTGGTCAGGCAGGCTGTGATTCAGTTAATCTGAATGGTTGCCGTCTTGAGCAGGTGTCACAGTTTAATTTTCTTGGGAGCTATGTAACAGATAATGGTGATGTGCGGCATGAGATTAACAGACGAATAGGGATTGCTGCCGGGACTTTTAAAAATCTATGGAGAGTGTGGAGAAATAGGTGTATACACCTAAAGACTAAAATTAGACTGTATAATAGTTTGGTTCTTTCTTGGGTTAGTTATGGTAGTGAAACTTGGACACTTTGTAAAGAAGATAACAGGAAACTAGATGCTTTTGATTCCAGATGCTTACGCAGTATCTTGGGCATTGGGTGGTTCAACTTTGTAACTAATGATGAGGTTAGGCAAAGGAGTTTGCAACCTCCTTTAAGCAGCATATTGTGCAGAGAGAGACTCCGTTGGTTTGGCCATGTTGCCCGTATGAATAATTATAGATTGGCGAATAGGGTTATGAACAGTGTGCCTAAAGGCCTCAGAAAGAAGGGGAGACCTAGGATGCGGTGGGCAGACAATGTCAAACAGGACCTTGTTAGATATGGTGTGCAGTGGCCAGATGCAGTAGATGTAGCTCAGGATAGACTTGCTTGGAGAACTAAATTGCACGGTCTGGTTGGACCTCCGTAGCCCATGGCTGCTTGAGGTTGATGATGAAAGAGATCTCTTGTGGAAAGGGAGGGCTGCGAAATCGGTGTGGCCTACTGCTCTGGACTACTATATTTATTTTTTCTGTTTCTACCCTGCTGAGGAGTGGTCAACCGTACAGTCCTGGTGCTGGGATATACACCAACTGGAATAGAATAAGTGGCTCTGAGCTTGATTATGAATCCTGAATTGCTGCAATTGTGGACTTTTGTGAGGAAAAATCTGTGTTTTCTGTTTGTGGGTTGACAGCCCCAAGAGAATAGATTCATAGAATGCCTTATTTCATCACCATCATCATCCTCAAGCAGCCATGGGCTACGGAGGTCCAACCAGACCGTGCAGTTTAATTCTCCAAGCATATCTGTCCTGAGCTACATCTGCATCTGGCCATTGCACACCAATTCTAACAAGGTCCTGTTTGACATTGTCTGCCCACCGCATCCTAGGTCTCCCTCTCCTTCTGAGGCCTCTAGGCGCACTGTTCATTACCCTATTCGCCAATCTATAATTATCCATACGGGCAACATGGCCAAACCAGCGGAGCCTCTCTCTGCACAATATGCTGCTTAAAGGAGGTTGCAGACTCCTTTGCCTAACCTCATCATTAGTTACAAAGTTAAACCACCTAATACCCAAGATACTGCGTAAGCATCTAGAATCAAAATCATCTAGTTTCCTGTTATCTTGTTTACGCAGCGTCCAAGTTTCACTACCATAACCAACCCTAGAAAGAATCAAACTATTATACAGTCTAATTTTAGTCTTTAGGTGTATACGACTATTTCTCCACAATCTCCATAGATTCTTAAAAGTCCCGACAGCAATCGCTATTCGTCTGTTAATCTCATGCTGCACATCACCAGTATCTGTTACATAGCTTCCAAGGTAATTAAACTGTGACACCTGCTGAAGAATGCAACCATTCAGATGAACTGAATCACAACCTGCCTGACCAATTTTCATCACTTTCGTTTTCTCTCTGTTTATAACCAAACCTACTCTACTACCAGTCTCATCAACAGCTCAAATGAAAGAGTTCATCTCATCAACATCATTTGCCAAAAGGGCTAAATCATCAGCATAATCTAAATCAGAAATTTTTGTATCTCCAGCCCATTTAAGGCCAAAATCTTTCCCTTGAAGTGAATTTCGCATAACATAATCAACAACCAAACTAAAGAGAAAAGGAGACAAAATGCATCCTTGTCGAACACCAGAAGTAATGCTAAACCAATTGCTACAAGACTTACCAACTCTCACACACGACTCAGTGTTATTATAGAGCGCTTTCATTATGTTAACTAACTTGTCAGGTATACCATATGATTTCACAATCAACCACAAATTATGACGATCAACAGAGTCAAGCCTTTTTGAAATCAACAAAGCTAGCAACCAAAGGTTTCTGAAACTCTAAACATTTCTCAAGAATCTGCCTAAGTGAAGATATCTGATCTACACATCCCCACCACTTCTGAATCCACATTGCTCATCACGCAATTGCCTGTCAACCAGATTCTTAATTCTATTAAGCACAATCATGGAAAGAACTTTACCTGGAACAGAGAGTAGGCTGATACCCTATAATTATCACAAGAACTGCGATCACCTTTTTTGAAAATAGGGATAACAATAGCTCTGGTAAAATCCTTAGGAACCATGCCTTTATCATAAAAGATATTCAGAATTTCAGTCATCCAAGTGGTAACCGAAACATTTCCAGCTCTAAGCATTTCTGTAGTAATTTCATCTGCCCCTGGGGATTTATGAAGTTTAAGTTTAGAAATAGCCAAAATAATTTCAGATTGTGTTATAGGGCAACATTAAAGCCACCAATGCATCTATCATCATTACAAACAATGGGAGTAGAACTAACCACATTGTTTAGAACATTACTGAAATGCTCAGCCCACCTAGCCATGACAGAATCCTCACCTTCTATAACCTTACCTTGTTTATCCTGCAATCCTTGTATGCCTGTACGTTTTCTATCACATAAAACATTAACTATCTGGTACAGCTCTCTGCTGTTGTGCTGCCTAACTGCTTCCTCAGCTTTGTCAGCCAAGCCATCAAATCAAGCCAAAGATTCTTATCAGTAGCTAACTGATCCTTTTAAATAAATAACTGAATAAATACTGAGGTCTTTAGGCACACTGTTCATAATCCTCACTTTATTAAGCTCTCTGTAATCCTTTCTATTAGGACTAGTAGGGTACTGATTAAGGACATTCCTGCAGTTCCTTCTTTCTGAAATAAGCTCAAGTGTCTTATCACTTAAATAATTCTGCTTCCTCTGCTCCTTTTTTCCTAAAAGAGTACTGTTAGTTTCCAAAAAAGCCTGTTTAAAATGGTCCCATTCTTCCTCAACTTCAGTATTAAGCAAACCATGACTGTCATAATGACTAAGTAAACCTATCATGGTAAGCTTTAGCTATAACTGGGTCTTTCAGAGCTTCAGTATTAAAGGTATATTTTTTAAATTTAGCACAACAGTTTTTAAGTTTAAGTTGCAAGACACTCTTAACAAGGTAATGGTCAGATCCAATTTCAGCTCCCCTATATGCCCTGGTATTTCTAACAGAACTAGCCCATTTGCTGTTAATTAATATATAATCAATCATATTCCTATGCAGCCCATCAGGTGAAACCCACGTGTACTTATGTATGTCGCAGTATTTGTAATATGTGTTAGTTATTCTGAAACCATTTAGTTTACTTACCTGTAGGAGACGCCCATTGCCATTGCAGCTACCAATACCAAAAGGGCCTATCACTCCTTCCCAAAGGTCAGAGTCAGTACCAACTTTGGCATTGAAGTCACCTAGAACAAGGGTAATATCTACTTTCTTGACAGAATTCAAAATATCCTGAAGTTGTCCGTAAAACCTATCCTTCTCATCCTAATCCTCAATGGAGGCATAACATCATCATCATCATCCTCAAGCAGCCATGGGCTACGGAGGTCCAACCAGACTGCGCAGTTTAATTCTCCAAGCATATCTGTCCTGAGCTACATCTGCTGCATCCAGCCACTGCACACCATATCTAACAAGGTCCTGTTTTACATTGTCTGCCCACCGCATCCTAGGTCTCCCCCTCCTTCTGAGGCCTCTAGGCACACTGTTCATAACCCTATTCGCCAATCTATAATTATCCATACGGGCAACATGGCGAAACCAACGGAGTCTCTCTCTGCACAATATGCTGCTTAAAGGAGGTTGCAGACTCCTTTGCCTAACCTCATCATTAGTTACAAAGTTAAACCACCTAATACCCAAGATACTGCGTAAGCATCTAGAATCAAAAGCATCTAGTTTCCTGTTATCTTGTTTACAAAGTGTCCAAGTTTCACTACCCTAACTAACCCTAGAAAGAACCAAACTATTAAACAGTCTAATTTTAGTCTTTAGGTGTATACGCCTATTTCTCCACAATCTCCATAGATTTTTAAAATTCCCGGCAGCAATACCTATTCGTGTGTTAATCTCATGCCGCACATCACCAGTATCAGTTACATAGCTCCCAAGGTAATTAAACTGTGACACCTGCTCAAGACTGCAACCATTAAGATTAACTGAATCACAACCTGCCTGACCAATTTTCATCACTTTAGTTTTCTCTCTGTTTATAACCAAACCTACTCTACTACCAGTCTCTTCAACAGCTCGAATGAAAGAGTTCATCTCATCAACATCATTTCCCAAAAGGGCTACATCATCAGCATAATCTAAATCAGATATTTTCGTATCTCCAGCCCATTTAAGGCCAAAATCTTTCCCTTGAAGTGAATTTCGCATAACATAATCAACAACCAAACTAAAGAGAAAAGGAGACAAAATGCACCCTAGTCGAACACCAGACGTAATGCTAAACCAATTGCTACAAGACTTACCAACACTCACACATGACTCAGTGTTATTATAGAGAGCTTTCATTATGTTAACTAACTTGTCTGGTATACCATATGATTTCATAATCAACCACAAATTATGACGATCAACAGAGTCGAAAGCCTTTTTGAAATCAACAAAGCTAGCAACCAAAGGTTTCGGAAACTCTAAACATTTCTCAAGAATCTGCCTAAGTGAAAATATCTGATCGACACATCCCCTACCACTTCTGAATCCACATTGCTCATCACGCAATTGACTGTCAACCAGATTCTTAATTCTATTAAGTACAATCATGGAAAGAACTTTACCTGGAACAGAGAGTAGGCTGATACCCCTATAGTTATCACAAGAACTGCGATCACCTTTTTTGAAAATAGGGATAATAATAGCTCTGGTAAAATCTTTAGGAACCATGCCTTTATCATAAAAGATATTCAGAATTTCAGTCATCCAAGTGGTAACCGAAACATTTCCAGCTCTAAGCATTTTTGTAGTAATTTCATCTACCCCTGGGGATTTATGAAGCTTAAGTTTAGAAACAGCCAAAATAACTTCGGATTGTGTTATAGGGCCAACATTAAAGCTGCCAATGCATCTATCATCATTACAAACAATGGGAGTAGAACTAACCACATTGTTTAGAACATCACTGAGATGCTCAGCCGACCTAGCCATGACAGAATCCTCACCTTCTATAACCTTACCTTGTTTATCCTGCAATCCTTGTATGCCTGTACGTTTTCTATCACATAAAACATTAACTATCTGGTACAGCTCTCTGCTGTTGTGCTGCCTAACTGCTTCCTCAGCTTTGTCAGCCAAGCCATCAAATCAAGCCAAAGATTACCTTGTTTATCCTGCAATCCCTGTATACCTGTCCGTTTTCTACCACACAAAACATTAACTATCTGGTACAGCTCTTTGCTGTTGTGCTGTCTAACTGCTTCCTCGGCTTTGTCAGCCAAACCATCAAGCCAAAGATTCTTATTAGCAGCTAACTGATCTTTTACACGTTTATTAAGTTCTCTGTAATGCTTTCTATTAGGACTAGTAGGGCATTGATTAAGAACATTCCTGCAGTTCTTTCTTTCCGAAATAAGCTCAAGTGCCTTATCACTCAGATAATTCTGCCTCTACTGCTCCTTTTTTCCTAAAAGGGTACTGTTAGTTTCCAAAAAAGCCTGTTGAAAATGGCCCCGTTCATCCTCAACTTCAGTATTAAGCAAACCATGACTGTCATAATGACTAAGTAACCTATCATGGTAAGCTTTAGCTATAAATGGGTCTTTCAGAGCTTCAGTATTAAAGGTAAATTTTTTAACCCTAGCACAACACTTTTTAAGTTTAATTTGCAAGACACTTTTAACAAGGTAATGGTCAGATCCAATTTTAGCTCCCCTATATGCCCTGGTATTTCTAACAGAACTAGCCCATTTGCTGTTAATTAATATATAATCAATCATATTCCTATGCAGCCCATCAGGTGAAACCCATGTGTATTTATGTATGTCGCGGTGTTTGTAATATGTGTTAGTTATTCTGAAACCATTGAGTTTACTTACCTGTAGGAGACGTTGCCCATTGCCATTGCAGCTACCAATACCAAAAGGACCTATTACTCCTCCCCAAAGGTCAGAGTCGGTACCAACTTTGGCATTGAAGTCACCAAGAACAAGGGTAATATCTCCTTTCTTGACAGAATTCAAAATGTCCTCAAGTTGTCCGTAAAACCTATCCTTCTCCTCCTCATCCTCAGTGGGGGCATAACAGCAGATAACATTCAAGTCTTTAATGCTAGTCTGAAATTTTGCTGTAAGAAACCTTTCATTAATGCACTCATATCCTAGAAGAGCATCACTAGCATGTCTGCTGAGCAGCAGACCCACGCCTTGGTGATGCTTTCCATCCTCCCTCCCTGTAAAGAGAAATTTAAAGTTATTTTTAAGTATCTTACCTTTACCTGTCCATCTGGTCTCTTGCAAGCCTAGAATATCTAGGTTATAGCGCTGGAATTCCTGCATGAGGACATCAAGAGAATAATCTCTATGTAATGTCCTCACGTTCCACGTTCCTGCAGAAAGAAAATGATTAGTAGGATTTTTAAAGAAGTTAGGTTTATTGAGATTGGTAGGGCCAACAATATCAAACAGCCCCCTGATCGCAGGCATGGGGCAAAGACCCGTTCCTCCTCCGCTAAAGGCTGAAGTCACCGATGCTGGTAGGAACTTCAGGCACCACCTTTTCAAGTGGACTTTTTCAAGAGCCACATGGCCTGCCTGAGACGCATTACTCCAGTTTAGGCTTGACGATGCCCAACTAGCTAAGTAAGGTTCAGGTACCTGCGATGGCCTCTGATTAGGATTATCCACCAGCTGATATAAGGTATCCCATGCCTCTGTTCACTTAGAGCTGGCAACCCAGAAGCAAACAGAAAACACAGCGGCAGACTCTCCCTCAACAGAGGCCCACCAGTGCAGCAAGTCCAGGATCCATAATCAAGCTCAAATCCATAAACAAGTCCAGTCTAGTAGGTATAAATGGTCAGCACCAGGACCCTGTGAAGTTGACCACTCCTCAGCAGGGTTAAAAAAAAGAAAAAAGTGACCATAGATGACCAGATCAGTAGGCCATACTGAACTGGCAGCCCTCCCCTTCCTTTCCCTTCCAAAAGAGAATATCTCTTTTGAAAGGTACTAACGGCCTAAATTCTACGTTAAACCCAGATACAAGCTCAGACTCGCCCTCAGCAAAGTCAAATGGGGTCCGGTTTAACTCAGCTAGACAAGTAATGCTTCACATTATTAATAAAAATAAATTGCCCACAAAAAATCATAACACCTCTTGTAATAAAAATAAATCTATTATCAAATAGCTCTTTGTAATAATTAATAAACCTAATAAAATAAATATAAATCTAACTTCATAAGATACTATTTGTGCTACCCCTCGATATGAGCCTAATAAGGCATACCTTGAATTTGAGCCTCATCCCACTATCAATAAAGAGAAAACGCCTAAACCAGAACAAACCAAAAAAAAACAAAATTCCATACTTTAAGTCCAATGCCCTTTCAATATAGGGGACTACTACCCATATTATTAGTGAAAGTAAAATTATTAACAATGGGCCTAAATAAAAATAAACAGCATTAGAAGATTCTAAAGAAAAAAAAACTCCTTCTAAATAACCTGAATGCATCCCCAAAAGGCTGCAAAATTCCTATTATTCCTACCCTATTAGGTCTCCTCTGACATTGAATATAACCTAAAAACTTGCGCTCTACTAATGTAAAAAAAGCTACTCCCACTAAAATCATTAGTAATATTAACAACACCCTAAAAATCTGGACTATCGATGGGTTTCCCTTATAAAGAGCTTAAATCTCAAGCATATTATCTGCCACATCAACTACTAAATAGAATATCTATAATCATATTCTAAATATGATGCAGTTTGCAAGCCTAGAATATCTAGGTTATAGCGCTGGAATTCCTGCATGACATCAAGAGAATAATCTCTATGTAATGTCCTCACGTTCCACGTCCCTGCAGAGAGAAAATGATTAGTAGGATTTTTAAACAAATTAGGTTTATTGAGATTGGTAGGGCCAACAATATCAAACAGCCCCCTGATCGCAGGCATGGGGCAAAGACCTGTTCCTCCTCTGCTAAAGGCTGAAGTCACCAATGCTGGTAGGAACTTCAGGCACCACCTTTTTAAGTGGACTTTTTGAAGAGCCACATGGCCTGCCTGAGACCCATTACTCCAGTTTAGGCTTGACGATGACCAACTAGCTAAGTAAGGTTCAGGTACCTGCTATAGATAGCCTCTGATTGGAATTATCCACCAGCTGATATAAGGTATCCCATGCCTCTGTTCACTTAGGGCTGGCAACCCAGAAGCAAACAGAAAACACAGCGGCAGATTCTCCCTTAACAGAGGCCCACCAGTGTAGCAAGTCCAGGATCCATAATCAAGCTCAAATCCATAAACAAGTCCAGTCTAGTAGGTATAAATGGTCAGCACCAGGACCCTGTGAAGTTGACCACTCCTCAGCAGGTTTGAAAAAAAAAGAAAAAAGTGGCCATAGATGACCAGATCAGTAGGCCATACTGAACTGGCAGCCCTCCCCTTCCATTCCCTTCCAAAAGAGAATATCTCTTTTGAAAGGTACTAACGGCCTGCACCACTAGAAGGCAGGGTCAGACATTAGGTGCTAGACCTGGCCGGTTCTGTGCATCATCACTAGGGATTGGTACACAGCTCTCCTTCCAGTTTACGCCTAGCTACCATATTTTCAGCTGGTGGATAATCCTGATCAGAGGCCATTGCAGGTACCTGAACTCTTGCTTCTACAGGCTTCGTCAAATTCTACATTAGAGGAAGTCTTCCAGTGTAGATGGCTTCAGCATTTAGTAGTGGGGAACGGGTCTTTGCCCCATGCCTGCAATTAGGGGGCTGTTTGATATTGCTTGTACTTCCACTCTAAATAAACATAGTTTCTTTAAATATTCTACTAATTATCCCTGCAGGCATGTGGAATGTGAAGTCATTACATAGAGATTTTTCTCTTGACATCCTCACACAGGAATTCCACCATTGTAAACTGGATATTCTTGGCTTGCAAGAGACCATTTGGACAGATAAAAGTCAGATACTTAAAAAAATTCTTAAATTTCTCTTTTCAGAGAGGGAAGAAACGTCTCCAAGGTGTAGGTTTGCTTCTCAGCAGACATGCTATTGATGCTCCTCTAGGATAACAGTGCATTAATGAAAGGTTTCTTATGGCTAAATTTCAGACAAGCAGTAAAGACTAGAGTGTTATCTATCGTTATGCTCCCACAGGATGAGGAAGACAGGTTTTATGGACAATTTAGGACATTTTAAATTTATCAAGAAAGGAGATATTAACCTTGACCATGTTCTAGGCAACTTCATTACCAAAGTTGTTACTTACTCTGATCTTTGGGAAGGGTTGATAGGTCCCTTTGGTATTGGTAGATGCAATGGGCAATGTCTCCTACAGATAAGTAAATTGAATGTTTTGAGAATAACACTGATTATAGACACTGCGACATACATGAGTACACCTGGGTTTCTCCAGATGGGCTGCATAAGAATATGATTGATATATATATATATTAATTAACAGCAAATAGTCTAGTTTTGTTAGGAAAACCTGGTCATATTCACGGGAGAGGATCCACTGGGCAGCTGTTAGGAGACAGATAGTAGTCTCCAATCAAGGCCATCCAGTGTGTTTAATGAGCACAGGGTATGGTGACTGGTCCTGCACATGAGGACTGCACATAAGGCCCCACATGATGGATGGTAACCTTTCTATGCCCATCTATGTCCCCTAGTAACTGAGTGCAGGACAGGAGTCTGAGATAAATTCTCAATGCTGACCAAGGTGGTACTTCAAACCTGGGAACTGCAAATTACAGGCCTGGCATGCTACTGACTGAGCCACCCCTGCACCTCATATTGGGGTTTTGGCCAAATTAACACAATGGCCTGGGGTGAGGGGAGGGGTACATTTAAGGATTGAAATGTTTAAAAATTTTGAGACAGCTTCCAATGAAAGAATGACAGATTTTGAAGGTAATGAAAGCTTAGACCAACTCTCCCCTTCCCTGCAAGAATATATTTTTTTATCTCTGTAAGATACCTAATATTATTGTCCTGTTTGCATGACAGTAGATGAGACTAGCTATGAAATATCTGCAATACTTTATATAATTTAATATTTTTTAGCCCTGTAAAAGTATTGACTTGGTTTTTTGCAGTTCTTGAATGAAATTGTAAATCTAATTTTAAAAATAAATTATAATACAATGATCATAATTTCTCTTTTGTTTTACTTTTTGTTTTAATTTTGAATTAAGTCTCAATTTTTAGTTTCAATTTTTAAAATTGTTATTGATTTCTGCTTCTAATTTTGTTAAACTGATAATGTATTCAGAAATGTAAATTTGTATATATTTGTACTTTTCTAATCTAAATATTATTATTTTGTCCCTATACAATGTATAAAAAAATGTATAAATAATATAAAAAGTATTATGTATAAATATAGTTAAATATTTGTTTATTCTTTTTTTGTCGACGAAGGTATCACTCTTTGTTAACATCTATCAATTTTAGAGGGAAAATTGTCTTGAGCTGGGTGAGATAGGAACCCACAACCTTGTGATAAATGTCAGGTTCTCTGACCACTGAGCTACCATCTGCTGATCAAGATCTCCTAATTGATGTTATGAACTTTCTATTTACAGTATATAAAAATTGGCTGAAAATGTACTAACAGACGATGCGCAAAAAGCTACAGCTTTCAACCAGTATTTTAAAAGTATAGCAGAAGATCTAGCAGCTGATTTCAATACAAAAAATCAAGTGCAATATAAATATTATGGATACAGTTTTCCAGATAGTTTATATATTGAACCTTTTTCTGAAGATGATATATGTCATGTTATAAGTATAATGAAACCTAATACTTCTTGTGGGCCTGATGATATCTCAATAAATGTAATTAAAAATGTTAAAAATGAAATTAAGATCCCCCTCACATATATTTTCAACTTGTCACTTCAGAAGGAAATTTTTCCAAATGAAATGAAACTAGCAAAAATAATACCTATTCACAAGAGTAAAAACCTGAAAGATATAAAGAATTACAGACCAATTTCTTTACTCTCAGTTTTCGCCAAGATTTTCGAGAAATTAATGCATAAATGTATATATAAATTTATATCAAACAGAAAGCTAATTATACCAGAACAATATGGTTTTCAACATGGCAAATCTACACAAGGTGCTATTATAGATACCTATGATTATATTGTTAATAATCTTGAACATCAGCGAGTTGGCTTGGCTGTATATTTAGATTTGTCTAAAGCATTCGATTGTGTAGATCATGAAATTCTCTTGGAAAAGATTAGACACTATGGGCTTCGAGGGAAAATAAATAATTGGCTTAAAAGCTACCTATTTCAAAGACCAGCGTTTGTACAAGTCAATAGGACTACATCTGAACAAATCAAATTCAATAGGGGAGTGCCACAGGGTTCTGTGCTGGGACCTTTATTATTCCTTTTGTATATAAATGATATTCAATCACAAAAGGGAGCAGCTAAACTAGTTATGTATGCAGATGATATAAATGTCATTTCTTTCCATACTGATGTAAGAACTTTAGTAGAAGAAACAAATACTCTAATTGGAAATATGCATAAATGGATCACATATAATAAACTAGCTATAAATATTTCTAAAACAAAGTGTATGGTCTTTAAGAACAAGAATAAAAAACTGAATTATAACGAAATAAATATTTTGATGAATGATCAAAAGATTGAAATATGTGAATATATAAAATTTCTTGGACTCTGGGTAGATGCTAATTTAACTTGGAATTATCATATTAACCAGCTAAGAGCTACTATTTCAAAAAATATTGGATCGATTGGGAGGATTAAAAAATATGTAAATCAACAAACTTTGATAAATTTATATTATGCATTAGTGTACCCACATTTAATATATGGAATTAGTGTTTGGGGAGATACTAGTTCAGCCAATTTGAATAGTTTATTTTGTCTGCAAAAGAGAATTATGAGATATATTCTAAGATTAAATTTCAGAAATCCGGTACAACACTTGATGGCAGAAAATGGAATACTAAATATATATAATATTTACAAGTATGTTATGGGGAATTTTGTATACAGAGTGAAGAATAAAATGACAGAGTACTCGGAACTTTACTGCTGCTTAGAAAGAACGAAGACTTTCAGTTATGATACTCGCCTTAAGAACAAGATCATGTTGCCCCTATATAAGAAATCTATAGGCCAGAGATCAATACGGTACATTGGCATTAAGATTTGGAATGACGAGATACCAGAGGATACTGCTGCAATGGAACAATATAGAACTTTTAAATTTAAATATAAACTACACTTATTATCAAGTCAATGATAGAGTCAGACCACAAAAATTCATGTGCTCAAATAAATGTATAAATGTATAAATTAAGGTCACCTGCAATGTTTTAAATTTAAGTGTATTTCAGGAAACATTTATTCAAAAGCTACGGCTTATTATGTTCTCCTTTTTCACCTGTCTGTGAACTTGTCTGTGTTTTATCTACCAATATATGTATGTTTAGGTGAAATAAACTTCAAACTTCAACTTCAACTAATTTCCCCATTGGTATCCTACCCAGCTCAAGACAATTTTTCCTTCTTTGACAGTTGAACAAAAACGTCAAGAAATTGTGCAATTAAAAAGACCTTGCTCAGAAATTAATTGAAATGGCTTAGAAATTCTCTGTCATTGAGAAATAAAATTAAGTTTATCCGTCAAACTATTTGCATGTTAAACGTTTTTAGGAGAAAACGTAAAAGTTTGGTTTAAGAAAGCTTTAAAAGTTTGGTTTCATTGAGAAAGTTCAAAAGTTTTGTTTGTTGTCAAAACTCTTGTTTGGAGCAAGGACAATGCTCCATCTTCAGTGAAGTGACACTATAGGGTGACATTAGGGTCACGAAAAGCTTCTTTCCGTGTGTCATGAAGGGTGATTCCAGTACTGACCTCAGGTGGGACTCAACACTGGAATGACCCTTTATGACATGGAAAGAAGCTCTTCACAGCCCTAACATCCCCCTATAGTGTCACTTCACTGAAGACAGAGTGCTGTCCTTGCTCTGAAAAACTTAAGTTTTCTCCTAAAAACTTTTAACATGCAAATAGTTTGAAGGATAAACTTTAAAATTTTATTTTTCAACAACAGAGAATTTTTTAGTCAAGAAATTTCTTCAATTTATTCTTTTTTTACATCTCCCCTCCCAACTATAGGCCATTGCAAGCATAATATTTTTCTATGCCCGAAACGTTTGTGCACCCATTTTCCAAAGGCTTATTTTGAAGGTTTGGGAGCTTCAAATGGCATTTTCACTTAATGTAGTATGGAAGTTGGGTTGTTTTACCTCTGAACTGAACAGCTGTTAGCAGGCAGATGATAGCCTCCCATTAAGGCCATCCAACATGTTCTTTAACTTGCACATCTGTTGGACAGTGGTTTGACCGAGAACAGGGTCTGGATTTACTGGAGATAAATCTCAAAGCTGACTCGGGTGGGATTCAAACTTAGGAACTGTTGATTAAAAGCTTGGCGTGCTACTCACTAAGCCACCCTTCCCAAGCATGGAAGTATCCAATTACTTTTGCTGATATTATGAACTGCCAATATTCGTAATTTATTTCTGGAAGTTTATAATGAGATGCAAATGAAAAGTAATAGGATTAAAATTAAGTAAATGCACATGAAAATTCTTTCTTAAACTTCAGGGTTTCAAAGTAGCTGCTTACCACAGAGGTCTGACAGGAACCTGCCAGTTTATATGCCATAGTATAGAAGGTTTGTGAGGATATGGGATCTCAGAAAAACAATGCAACATCCATGTCTTACCTGGGGCACTAACCCAGGTCCCTTTGATCATTAGTCAAACATGCTAACCACTTGACCATGGGATGGTTAAATTGTGATTGAAAAAAAAATCTTGCTCATAGATTTTAAAAAAATTAACTCAAAAAATATATCCTCCCTCCCCCCCCCCCAAAAAAAAAGAGAGATAAGGTAGCAAATCATTGCTATCAATGTAAACATCTTGACCATTATTACACTGTAACACCAAAATTTTTAGGATAAATTGACTGTAACATTCCTTTAAACTTTTGCATTTAGTCCCCACTAACAATGGAAATAAAAATTTTCTGCACAATTTAAAAATAGGAATCATAACATTTCATTAAGTTCTTATGAAATCCAAAAAGAATTTTAAGTTGCATTTCCCCCCCTTCCCCCAGGAAAGGGTTCAACTCATTGTTGTGAATGTAAACCTGACCACATTCTTCTACCATCAAAATTTCTGGCATAAATTTTCTGTTTGCAGTATTCATTTTAAAATTATATAATTTTCAACTTTTTTCTGCTGCCAGAGGGAGCAATTTAAACTTTTGGAAATCGGAAAGTGTGAACCATATAATGTGTCATCAATACCTATCCGACCCTAAAATAAATTTTAATTTACAAAAACACAACTGTTGAAGGTATGCAAAAGGGCAAAGAGACAGATGACAAAGTGAAAACATTATCTCATTTAAATTTTAATAATAGTAGGGTTTATTAATACTTTTTGTACAACACATTATTGTTGCCATTTTGCAGTTTTGCAGGTTTTGTTCATAGCATAATGTGACAGCATTTTTGCTCTCAGTACTTTGTAATGATGTTGCTTTTGTTTTTGGCATTATGATACAACTGTGTTTCCCCTGTTGTTGGCATTTTTGCTGTTGTTGCCAAATTTGCACAGTTGCCGTTTTCCCAGTGCATTTTGTTGTGATACCTGTTTGTGACCTGGCAGTTGAGATTGCTGTGTGCTCAGAAGTAAAACAACCCAGCCCACTCAAAAAATGTAGAAGAATTTGAAATGAATGACATTGTATAGGGTTGACTACCGGATGACTAAGAATAAATTTTATTTTGCCATTTAATAAATGTAGTCTATATAATAATAAAAAGAATCTGTCTGTGGCAGCCATAACTCATCTGGAAATCATGGTAGGCTATTTAGATTTTCACAGTGTTTTTTGATTGTTGTCTGTGTTGCAATGGTTAATTTCAAGTTGAAAATCCATTGGCGGGGGTGGGGCATGTTAGAAGCAAAAATATTTACCATGCTACAATCTATTCCTGCAGGAAATGGCAACTGCTACCAAAATTCTTGTTGCCATTTACTGCTCCCTGACTGTGAATTAATAATTATATTTAAATCTGCTGCCATTGCCAGATTTCTCACATTTCCAAAGGCATTGTTATTTTAAAGGGTCCCACTGTGGCTAGGGACCTGATTTTTTTTTTTTTTGAACCCAACATAGGGGAACCTGCATATGGAATTTGGGATCGTTCAGCCAAGTAATTGATAACTGCAGAATATAAAAATCAGTTAAAAATAAAAAACTTGATAGTTTGTAATGAAGCCATGGGCTATGAAAGTGTGCTCTGCCATCAGCAATGCCAGGCAATTCTTCATGTTGAATCTGTGCCAAGGGGGGGGGGGGGAAGATGTCACAAAACTAACCTTTAGTGTAGTAATAAATAGATTAATTGTTAGACCTAGGCAGCCCCATGTGCCATTCAACTAAGAATTTAATTTTACTGTTGTCTCTTTAATTATTTTATTTATCTCTAGAAAATGTCATCAAGCAGTTCAGCTGAAGAAGATATTGCAGATGATTTAGTTAAAGCAGCAGCTCGAGCTTTATTGTTTGAAATTGGAAGAGGATGTAAAACCTACAAGTATTTGATTGCTTATTTTGATGCAAAAAAAGGTGTAAATGAACGGTGTATTCGAAAAGCTTTGAAAGTTCTTATAGATGAAAATAAAATTTTTCTGAGGTACAAGTCGTTCCATATTGTGGGTTATGGTGATTGTAAGCAATGTGTGAAAGAACTTGAAAAGCGGAAAAAGAAACGAAGAAAGGTTAAAGATGAAAAGGAGAAAACTGCTGCCAAGAAACAAAGAAAGGTCAAATATGAAAAGGAGAAAACTGCTGCCAAGAAACAAAGAAAGGTCAAAGATGAAAAGGAGAAAACTGCTGCCAAGAAACAAAGAAAGGTCAAATATGAAAAGGAGAAAACTGCTGCCATGAAACAAAGAAAGGTCAAATATGAAAAGGAGAAAACTGCTGCCAAGAAACAAAGAAAGGTCAAATATGAAAAGGAGAAAACTGCTGCCAAGAAACAAAGAAAGGTCAAATATGAAAAGGAGAAAACTGCTGCCATGAAACAAAGAAAGGTCAAATATGAAAAGGAGAAAACTGCTGCCAAGAAACAAAGAAAGGTCAAATATGAAAAGGAGAAAACTGCTGCCAAGAAACAAAGAAAGGTCAAATATGAAAAGGAGAAAACTGCTGCCAAGAAACAAAGAAAGGTCAAATATGAAAAGGAGAAAACTGCTGCCATGAAACAAAGAAAGGTCAAATATGAAAAGGAGAAAACTGCTGCCAAGAAACAAAGAAAGGTCAAAGATGAAAGGGAGAAAACTGCTGCCATGAAACAAAGAAAGGTTAAAGATGAAAAGGAGAAAACTGCTGCCAAGAAACAAAGAAAGGTTAAAGATGAAAAGGAGAAAACTGCTGCCAAGAAAAGAAAGGTTAAAGATGAAAAGGAGAAAACTGCTGCCAAGAAACAAAGAAAGGTTAAAGATGAAAAGGAGAAAACTGCTGCCAAGAAGCAAAGAAAGGTTAAAGATGAAAAGAAGAAAGCAGATGCCAACAAGAAAGATCAGTTTAAAAGACTGAAAAAATGTAAAATTCATCCTTCTGATGAGTAATTAAAAGAATTTTCTGGTGTACCTAAAAAAAAGCCCTTTTCAGGGCTACCAAATTTGAAAAGGATAACTATTTGTATTTTGTGTGTGTGTGTGTGTGAAAAGAAAAATTTTTTGCAGGTGGGTATGAACCCATAACTGAAATCACATCAGGTGCTCTGCCATTGAGATGCTAGTGGGACAGTCTACTATTCAAACCTATGTGATATATGCATATTTCTACTTGTAGTTTTATATATATATTGCAAAAATTATATGAATTTAGGAAGGGTGGGGGTGGGGGGTTGTTGTTTCAGCCTGTGTGCTTACTGGTTAACAAGTATATTAGTAAATATGTGAGATTTCACATTATAACCAGTATGCTAACTGTTTGGTCTACCTTGGTTTGGTGAGCTTACTAGCAACCTTTTTTTTTAGGAAAAAAAGCATTTTAATTTATTCTATACCAACTTATTTCAGTCCAGATCTAACCTATTATGGTGAGTATGTGGCTAAGGTTACCAGATGTCCCAAAAGTTGAGCAAACCTCATATTTCCTTTCTTCTGTTTGACAGGCTGTTATATAATTGATATTGCCCAGCTTTTGACTCACTTCAAACGGTATAAAAATTTCCTTGATGCATCTCTACACCAATGAATATATTTGTGCCCATTGACATCAATAATGCCATCTAAGCCTAAACTGCACAAATTGGCATACACATAAGCGATTTGTAACTTGCTTGACTGTTTTGCAGATCATCATTGCTGCACTAACTAGTGAATACTATACCTATAATAAACATGAAAAGTATTGTGAAAATTTTGCATTAGGGATAGGAGACGTTATCCAAATTCAGTACGCAAGTCCAACATTTGCATGCATGCATGGCTGAAACTGGTTGTATATAGCTGTCAGCTTTAGCTTCCCCAAGCATTCGTTGTGAGAAGCATAATGGGAAAGGTGTGGGATTTAGATGCATTCGACAGAGGACAGATCATAGGTGCCAGACAGATGGGACACTCCAAAATTGTTAATGAACTTGGATTTTCTCATACGACAGTTTCAAGAGTGTTCCAGGAATATGAAAATTCCGGCAAAAAAAAGGTACCTGGACAAACTGCAAAAAACAACCAGCTTTTTGAATGATCATAGACTTTGCCGTCTGACCTGCATCATATGGACCTATAGGGGCCAAATATTATCTGAAATCACCTCCCATCTGAATGTAGGTTCCAGCCAGAAAGTCGGTGCGCAGATCATGCAATGCTCACTTCATCGTCTTGGCTTCAGGAGCCACCGACCTACAAGAGTCCCACTTATAACGGCACAACACTGGTTCAACACCTTGCCTGGGCTAAAGAACATCGAAACTGGACCATCGAAAATTGGCATTGGATAGTCTTGAGTGATGAATCCTAATTTAAACTTCATCATGCTGATGGAAGACAGGATATGGCACCAACCCCATGAATTCATGGATCCTGCATGTCAGGTTGGAATAGTACAAGCTGGTGGTGGTTTGGTGATGGCCTGGGTGTCTTCAGCTGGGACGTCTGTGGGACCTTTGGTATCTGTACCAATGACTCTCAGTGCATCCCGCTATGTAGAACTTATGGCTCACTATTTACACCCATTTATGGCCATCATGCATCCCAATGGAGATGGCATTTACCAGCAAAGACAACTATTCATCTCACAGGTCCAGGTTGGCTATTGCATGGTTGTAGGAGCATTCTGCTGACTTTGAAGTAATGAATTGGCCACCTAGAAGCCCAGATTTAAATCCCATTGAAAATCTTTGGGATACCATCAAGCAGAGTGTTTGGGTCCATGTCCCATCAGCGACGACCTTGACAGAATTGTGGACAGCTCTGGAGGATGCATGTGTATCGCCATACCTGTGTTATATTTATGCAAGCTTGTGGAGTTCTTGCCTCATTATGTGGCAGCTGTTATCAGGCCATAGGGGGTCCAATACGTTACTAGGTAGCTATCCCTAATTCAATGGCACTTCAGTGTATACTAGTTGACAGAATACAAAATGAGAGAGCAAGAATGCCTATATCAGTTTTAGTACAAATATATAAAATTTAATTTTTTTTCATTAAAAAAAAAAACTCAAGTAGTTGCTGGCCACAGAGGTTTGATAAGAGCCTGTTAGTTTATATGCCATAGTAGAAGATCTGTGAGAATGGTGGGACCTCACCAGAAAGACAACACAAACATCCATGCCTTACCAGGGGCTCGAACCCAGATCCCTTTGATCGATAGCTAAGTGTTCTAACCACTTTGAAAATTTTGTTACAGATATTTGAGTAAAATAAATTATTAATTAATGCAAAAAATACTTTTTCTATTTGATGCATATTTTATTAAACTATGCATAAATGATATGTTAAAGCCATCAGATTGGCATTTTTAGAAGCAGTATACAGTATTGCTATTTTGCTTGTTAATGTTATGCTATATTGAAGCAATCCTCTGTTTTAAAGCTCACAAGTTTGATTTGAACTATTGTAAATAAATTTTTCCTTGAAGTTTCAAAAATCTGAAATTTAGCAAAAAAAATTTATATTTTTAAGGAATATTTTGGAAGTAATTATAAAGTATGTACCTGTTTTTTTCACTATATCATTGTAAAGAGTCATCATTGTTATCATCATTTTCAAGCAGCCATGAGAGATAACAAATACAGAGGTCCAACCAGATTGTACAATTTAGTTCTCCAAACATATCTATCCTGAGCTACATCTGGCCACTGTACACCAATTTTAACAAGGTTCTGTTAAACATTATCTGCCCACTGCATCCTACAGTACTGTGCGAATTAGTTGGGACAAGCGAGGGAACGCTAAGTCCCTTCCGCTGCAGAGTCTAAACTTGTTCATAATCTTCTGCTGCAAGTCTAGAATTGTCGTGTTACTCTGCTATTATTTACACTTCCACTTTAGTCGGAATTGACATTTCATAGGCTGAGGATGTGGTTATGTAAGTAGTTTACAATTTTCATTGGTAACTTTTGTTTTAAATACATCATGGACATCATACCTCGTAAACGAGCTAAAATAATCGCTTTAGGCGAAAACACTTCACTTAGTCTTAGGCAGGTAGCAAAAGCAGTTGGTGTCGGGAAATCCAGCGTTTCATGGATCATGAAGCTGCATAAGAAGACGGTCCATGGACACGTCCCATAAAGGATGTTGTGGAAGAAAAAGAAAAACCACTCCTAGAGATGATAGTCTAATTCGAAGAATTAGTATCATGGACCCAAAGAAGACCAGTGGAGACATCAAAAGGGAGATTGCATCTCATGGGGTTAATATAGATGCTTCCACCGTATATTGTCGCCTTCTGGAGTGTGGACGCCGGGCTCAACACCCCTCCAAAAAGCAGCTTTTGACACCTCTTCGATCCGGCCACATCCAGCAATCTCCCAAAACCACCCAAGGTCATGTTTTGGGGATGTTTCACAGCTTCCAGGCCACAGACGCTTCACCCCATTGAAGGAATGAAGAACAGCAAAAAGTACATAGGCGTTCTGGGGGAGAAAATGGTCCCAACACTGCAGAAGCTGTTTCCTAACGGCGATGGGGTATTTCAACAGGATCGGCTCCATGCCACAATTCTAGCTTGCTAAGAGCTTCTTTACCCAGCAGCATTTGTAGGTATTGGAGTGGCCAGGAAATTCACCCGATCTAAACCCCATTGAAAATTTGTGGGCCATTATTAAAGATGCACATCTAAGATGGATTGCACAACAAAAACCAAAATGAAGAAAGTGTCATGAAAGTGTGGTACCATAACCCTGAAGTGAAGGAGATGTGTGGAAAGCTAGTGGCATCAGTGGTTGAGAGGGTGAAAGAAGTAATTAAAGCTAAGAGGGGGGGGTCACATTCACTATGAACTATGTACACTATTAAACAAATAAATATTTTAATTGTCTTTGTTACTGCATTTTCCTATTGTCTCAACTAATTTGCACAGTACTGTAGGTCTCCCCCTCTTTCTGAGGAAGTAATTTCATCTACCAAAGGCTGCCGTTATCAGGGCTAGAGGGGGTCCAACATGTTACTAGGTAGCTATCCCTAATTCACTGGCACATTTGTAATAATAGGAGAACTTTCTATTTTTTAAATTATTATATAATCATAGAAGAAGATTTATGTAGTTTAAGTTTAGAAATAGCCAAAATAATTTCAGACTGAACGTTAAAGCCAATAATGCATCTTCATCATTACAAACAATGAGAGTAGAACTAACCACATTGTTTAGAACATCACTGAAAGTTCAGTCTATCTAGCCATGACTGAATTCTCACCTTTGTAATCTTTTCCTTGTTTATGATTCAATCCTTGTATACCTGTCTTTTTTCTACCACACAAAACATTAATTATCTTGTACAATTCTTTGCTGTGCTGTTTAACTGCTTCCTTGACTTTGTCAGCCAAGCCATCTAGAAAGATTCTTATCAGCTGCTAACTGATCCTTTACACATTTATTAAGCTCTCTGTAATGCTTTCTATTAGGACTAGTAGTGTATTGATTAAGGACATTCCTGCAGTTCTTTCTGAAATAAGCTCAAGTGCCTTATCACTCAAATAATTTTGGCCCCTCTGCTCCCTTTTACCTAAAAGAGTACTGTTAGTTTCAAGAGAAGCCTGTTTAAAATGGTCTAATTCTTCCTTAACTTCAGTAGTAAGCAAACCATGACTGTCATAATTACTAAGTAATCTATCATGGTAAGCTTTAGCTATAACTGGGTCTTTCAGAGCTTCAGTGTTAAATAAAAATAAATAAATCCTCCTCAAGCAGCTGCTTGCCATAGAGGTCTAACAGGAGCCTGTCAGTTTATATGCCATAGTAGAAGGTTTGTGAGGATGGCAAGACCTCAACAGAAAAACAACACAAATGTCCATGCGTTACCCAGGGCTCGAACCCAGTTCCCTTAGATAAGTAGCCAAGCACGCTAACTTTTCACCTTAGCACTACGTTTCTTAAGTTTAAGTTGAAAGACACTTTTAATAAGGTAATGGTCAGATCCAATTTCAGCTCCCCTATATGATGTGGTATTCCTAACAGAACTAGCCCATTTGCTGTTAATATATATATAATCAATCATATTCTTATGCAGCCCATCTGTTGAAACCCGTGTGTGCTTATGTATGTCTTGGTGTTTGTAATACGTGGGGGGACCTATCACCCACCCCCAAAGGTCAGAATCAGTACCAACTTTGGCATTGAGGTCACCTAGAACAAGGGTAATATCTCTTGGCAGAATTCAAAATATCCTGAAGTTGTTGTTTGTAAAACCTACATTACTCATCCTCATCGACATTCTCAGCAGGGGCATAACAATAGATAACATTCAAGTCTTTAATGCTTATCTGAAATTTTGCTGTGAGAAACCTTTCATTAATGCATTCATGGCCGATTAGTTAGTGCCTGGTTCAAGCCCTGGGTAAGGCATGGATATTTGTGTTGTTTTTTTGCTGAGGTTCCACCCTCACAGACCTTCCTGTTATGGCATATAAACTGACAGGTTCCGGTCAGACCTATATGGCAAACAGCTGCTTGAGAGGATATTTTTTTTTATATCCTAGAAGAGCACCACTGGCATGTCTGTTGTGAAGGAAAACTCTAGCATATGCTTTTTATCTTCCCTCCCTGAAAAGAGAAATTTAAGATTATTTTGTAGAATATGACCTTTATCTGGCTGATCTTTTGCAAGCCAAGAATAACTAAATTATAATGTTGGAATTCTTGTGTGAAGTCATCAAGAGAATAATCTCTGTTCAGAGCCTTATTGAAATTATTATTTTTCTACATTTGTTGTTTTTTATTTTAATAAAATTCAGAATTAAATTCTGCTTAATTTGGTATATAGTACGACCAATTTTTGACTAGTTGATTAGTTAATTGTTAAAAATCTAAAATCGACTTGTTTGTTTGACTTGGCAACAAGCCTGGACTTTTCTCAAAGTATGGTACTGAGAAAACATTTTCAAAAAGAAAGTAATTTTCTTGTTTCAAGTAAAACTTTATTTTTCTGTTATTCAGGAAAATAAAGTATATGAAAAAAATCCATGTGATGCATATGAAAAAAATATACTTTTTTTCATTTGTCTATTAGTTTTTTTTATTAATAAATTTTTATTTGCATTGCCAGATGCATTTTTTTTACTACATGACTCTGAAAAGTCCTTTTAAAATAAAACATCTTTTTTGTGAAATATTTTATTTTGAGAAAATCCAGAATTAAATGTTGATTAATTTGGCATATAACATGTTATATATATCCTTTCATTAGTTATTTGGTAAAAAAAGATCTGAGGTTAGTTTTTTTTGACTGGGCAGATGAAAAAAATTGCTTGGCTTCTGTAAGTAAACCAGTTTTTCAGGCTGGACCCTGGAAATGTTAAATATAGGACATCTGACTTAAAAATACAATGAAGTGTAACAGTACAAATGGTGCAAAACTATATTCCCGTGAAAAGTTAAGAATCATTATGATGTTTTCAATAATGCTAATAGAATAAGCGGAAGCTGAATGGAAATAAGACTACATATTAAGTGGGTCCATGAAAATGCGGAAAATGGTCATCAACAGGCAATTTCCATAGTGTATTTTCCCATGGCCGAGTGGTTAGCACGCTTGGCTGCTGATCTAAGGGACCTGGCTTCGAGCCCCGGGTAAGGCATGGATGTTCGTGTTGTTTTTCTGCTGAGGTCCTGCCAGCCTCACAGACCTTCTACTATGGCATATAAACTGACGGGCTCCTGTCAGACCTCTGTGGCAAGCAGCTGCTTGAGGGGGTATTTATTTATTTATTTATTTATTATCAGTTTGAGAACCCTGCCATAGAACATGCTTGTGATGCTCTAGGGAAGCATGTTGCATTCCACCAATCAACCTGGAGAGAGTTGTCAGGGTGCCAACACTCTCCAGGATCTGAGGCATGCTCTGGTACAGCAATAGTCTTACTACCCCTAGTACTCCTGGATATTCTTATTAACAACATATATTTCTGTAAGAGATGATCCATACTTATTTGAGGTATTCAATTCTAAAACTTTTTAATCTTGTATCATCTACAGATTTTAAGATGCAGCGGTTTTTGACTACATTCACACTTTAAAATTCCAATGTGATCTGTATATATCAGTTTTGTGGCTGTATCAGCTTCCATGATTGAATGGTTTCACTATATTTGTCATTGGTTTAGACATGTAATGGAGTGTGCAGTGATATGAGATCTTTCTACTGTGCAGTGGCATACCCAAAGTAAGGGGTGGGTGATTGAGAGTTATAACTCCTTGAGAGCTTGAATAATGTGTTTTTTCTAAGGAACCCCCATTTGATTAAAAAAACTCCCCTCATTGGAATTTTCTGGCTACACCACTGCTGCTGTGATATGGCATAATTTACGATATTTCTGAGCTGCTTGTATATATTACTGTATATTGTCATAGTATTATAGAATCAGAACATTAAGGCATCAAAGCACTGGATAAAGAAATAGATACCGAAAGGGCTGTTGATCAAATCATTAAGTCGATGAAGGGGTTAAAAACAACTTTCTTAGTAACGTTAAGGAAATTAGCACAATTTCTTTGTATGTGAGCAATAAAAATGAAAGTTTATGCTAAGTATTTTATTTCTAAAATATGTTTTATATTTTATAGAAACATGGGTTTAGGAACAGTTGTTATAGGTAAGTTTTTTTGCTATAAATTTGTTATTAATGAATGAATATTGGGTTCCATTTTCCTTTCACATATGTCAGTGGTTTTTTAAAATTATTTTAAAGAGTTATCCAATGAATTATTGTATTAAAAATTTTTAATGTGATCTATATGCATCAGTTTTGTAGCTGTTCAGATGCTATGGTTAAGAAATAAAAGTGTTTTGTAATCTCTCTTTTAATTATTTGTCCACTGAATAGTCTTACCTATAATGCTATTATCACTATTTTTCTAGATCAGTCATGAGCAGGGGCGGGGGTGGCTCAGTCGGTAGCGCGCCAGGCTCGTAATCTGTAGTTCCCAGGTTCGAGTCCCAGCTGGGTCAGCGTTGAGATTTATCTCCGCAAAATTCCCCGCTCTGCCCACGGTAAGTAGGGGACACCGATGGGCTTGGAAAGGCCGCCGTCCGTCGGATGGGACGTTAAGCCGTGGCCCCGTGTGTGGGAGAGCCATACCCTGTGCACGTTAAAGAACACGCTGGATGGCCTTGACGGGAGGCTACCATCTGTCTCCCAACATCTGTTTCAGTGGGTCCCCTCCCCCAACATTCTCTGAGTCTTCGGGGTCCATGTGACCTGGCCATTTAGCCCATGGTGTGCAAAAAAGTGCCGCTCAGAGGTAAAACAACCCAACAACAACCCAACCCAGTCATGAGCAACCTGTGCCCCATCAGCCAGATCTGTCCCTTGGAGACTTATTTCATATTCTTGAGGTACTCTGTGTAATATAAACTTTTTACTTCCAAATTTGCCTTTACACTATTTTTGAAATGGTGCTCTTTAGTAGCCTAACTTAAATTTGCACCATCAACCCACATGATATCACTTTGTGCATAGAAAGATTAGGTTTTTAGGACATATTGTCCAGCTCCCAATTAACCCTCCAAGTGGCTCAAATGTGTTCTACCTGCCACGAGTATCTGGTCCTATAGTGTGGCAATGGCTGTGTGGCAAACCTGCCACACAGCCACTGCTTGTGTCATGGCTCTTGTAAAACGGAGAGAGAGAGAGAGATAAATGCATAAAATTAGGTTAGATGAGTTAGGATTGTTGTAAGACTTCTCCATTCACTACTTTCTGTCCAAACTTCTTTCCTCTGACCCTATTTTCAGGAATGAACAATCCCCAAAAAAGGTGCTTTAGCTCAGAGTTGGATAGAAAGATAGTGGAAGTGTATTGTGTATTAGGTCATTTTATGTTATTCTAGTAATGCCATATGTTTTAGGCACATTTTATGTCATATTTTCTGCATGGAAAGTGTTTAGTTCTTTTTTATACTTTTATCCCTAAAATGTCATTGAAGAAAAGTAGTGATCATTGAATATTTCAAGAAAGATGGAATACTGAATTTTTTTTATATAACGGAAAAATACACCAGTGTATTTGATTTGTTTGGAATCAGTTTCTGTCATTAAAGAATATAGTATTAAAAGTCTACATTGGTAAGTATTCTAATTATGAAAATTATCAAGGTCAACATAGAAAAGTAAAACTTGCAAAAACTGCACTAAACATGGAAAAAAAAATTACCAGAAGGTATCAAGACTCTAATGTTATTGTGCATGCAAATTTTGTTATTGGTGAGAAAAATTGCAAAACATTACAAAAGTTATTCTGATGGTGAATTTGTAAAGGAGTGCATGCAAACAGTTTTTGGTATGTTGTATCTATAGAGCAATAATTATGTTGATAATAAAAGTGTATTGTGCCGAACCGTAATCAGGCAGATCAATGAACCTGGTGCCAATATAGAAAATACATTTACAATACTTGCATTGAAATTTGAATATTTTTCTTTGGCTCTTGATGAAAATACTAATGTTTATGACACAGCTTAATTAAACTAACAGTATTTGCATAAAGTTAATTTCCATTAAAATGCCTTTCATTTTTTATCTTAATTTTGCTCTTTGCTTTCTATTTCTTCTACATCAATCAATGTTTTCCCTTGTGTTTTGAGTGTTCCCCAATATTAGACATATAAAATATTAATAGTTCAGTTATAAAGCTGACTCTTGAATTAGTGGGGTGGCTCATGTAGTGTGTCAGGTCATAATCTGCAGTTCCCAGGTTTAAGTCCCAGCTGGGCCAGCATTGAAATTTATCTCCACAAAACTGCCTGCCCTGCCAACAGACACCAATAAGCTTGGAAAGGCCACCATCCATTGGATGAGATGTTAAGCTGGCCTCGTGTGTGGGAGAGCCATACCCTTTGCACTTTAAAGAACATGCTGTCTGGCCTTGACAGGAGACTACTGTCTGCCTCCCAATAGCTGACCAGTAAGTCCCCTCCCCCTACCTTTTCTGAACTATTGGGGCCCTGTGACTTGGCCATTTAGCCCACCCCATTGTGTATTATTAGATCCACAAAGTTTGTAGTTATGACAGAATAAATGATTATGGGATCAACCCAAGGTTAGAACTTGGACCCTGGCAGCCGCAGTTCACCATGAATCAGCATATCATTGTACCACAAAAGTTCATAATTGAACTGTTAATAGTTTCCATTAATCTAAGATTTTTGACTTTTTTATTAGCATTATTATGGACATATTCATATCATTTGAATGTGAAGGAAAATTTGTCATTAAGAAAAAAATAGCTTAGAAACAAAATCACTCTAGTTTAATCCAGCAATATCCCATTACCATTAAGATGATATATCTTTTTGGAAGTGCTCATAGACAGCTTGGCTACTTTTATGCACCTTAAGAACATTTCAGAATTCTTTCACTTAATCCTTTTAAAGTGTCATGTTTCTAAAACTGGTCTCACTCTGGTGGCCAAGTTAATTTTGAAGTGTTTTCAGAAAATAAAATGCACAATTTAGAACCTCAACCTGAAGTAAATAATGAAAGAAAATACTCATGTTATATACCAAAAGAAAGAGCATTTAATTGTGATTAATAAAATGGAAAAAAATTCTAAGAAAAATAAAATAGTAGTTAAAGTTTTTAAACATTTTATAAAATATTGCAAAATTTTACTGTATTTTTATTCAGTAAAAATAAGAAAAAAAATGTATTTTTAAATTTTTTTCCAAATCATTTTATTATTTTAATATAAATAAGTTAATAAAATTTCCATTAATGCTTAAATCTTCCATTTATTTAGTATTTTCTAAATTTTTTAGTAATTTATGCAAATAACACATAATGCATATGCTTAGAATTTTGAAGATTGGCAAACTCTTAAGTCTAAGGAGAGTAGAGTCAAAAAAATTCATTTCAATTTAAAAACAAGATAATTTAAATATAAACTGAAATATATCTAAAAAAAAGATAAAGAACTGTGAATAAAATTGAATAAAATATTTCAAAGCATTAAAGTTTCAATCAAGCATTGAAATTGAGAATGAATCATTTTAAGTAGGTGGTCATATTATTCTGATATGATTGTGTACATCATAAAGGCAGGCTAGAGATCTGTACGAAAACTAGTTAGCTTCATTCAGCTTGCTTTAAAAAAAAAAGAATATCGCTTTGTTTGTAGACATTGAATTTTTTTGTTTTAGGTAGATGAAGAAATATAATCTGTGCTTTCCAAATATCACAAAACCTATAATAGCTGCATAGCTACTATGGAAAAGTTTATTTTTAGAATTTTGGCAAATATTTTGGTTAAAAATTGTAACATCCTAATGTTAATTACTGTATTTGGTTAAAATATCATCAAAATTATCTAAAATAAGTTCTACCTTTTAAAAAACGTGCTTTTAGGCTAATTGCAAAATCCTATGATTCTTCCGATATCGGCCATTAGAGAACATGACTTCATTTTCAGTTGTTTCAAATTATTCTTTATAATTGCAGCATACATTTGAAAAGCAGTGAAAAATAATTACATAAACACGAGTAAAAAAGGAAGTTTTTAAAATCAAAGGTTTGTAAAATATTGACCAAAAGTATTTGGCAAAGTTACAGGATGACACAACTTCTGGTAGTAATAAAATCAAAAACTCACAGTAAAAGTTACAAAGCATTACAATCCTGCTACAGCATTATTAAAAATAACAAAGTTTTCTATCGTTGAGCAATAAACTCAATGACAGATAATTTTAAGTTATTTTTAAACATTTTCTGAGCAAGAAGGTCCTTTTAATTGTCTACAGCTATGAAATAAGTCAACATACTGGAAATCAAAAACTGATCGATAAGCTACTATGGTGAGGCAGAATAAAAGCATAAACTAAATCATTGCTACTTGATGCTATTATGGTGATTCAACATGTGCATACAATCAACACAGACTTAAGTAAGTTTTTTTTAAGTTATTTGTAATTTTTTCAAGCAGAATCAATGGGATAATATATATATCATACACTGAAATGGTATTTTCAAGATTTGATTAGAAACAGTTTAAAAAAATCTGATTTCTGTTCGGAAAAAAAAAAATTTACAACCTTGCACTATAAAACAGTAGACCAACTGGTTGCTCTGGTGGACAAAATTGTACACCCAGCTATGGCCTTTTAAGGGTTAATATATGCTATTTTCTAGACTATCAATGTTAAATATTGAGTGCAAAAATTAACTATTAATGTAAAAATGTTGAGTTTATTTTTTCTTTACATTTAACTTTGTAATATTTCACTTCTAATATCAATCATTATTCTGTGCTCTGAAGCAAAATTTATTCCTTATGTAGCTATAAGGATTCTTTATATTTCAGGTGGAGGTAGTGGATTTATAGGAACAGCCCTTTCAAAACTTTTGCATCAGAATGGATATGAAGTTCTTATTATTTCAAGAAAACCATGTGTCAATGCTATTACATGGGTGAGTTTATGTTAAACTGTTTGCTAAATCATTTATAATATCCTCTAAATGCTTATATTTATATATTACTGTATTGAACACTAATGAAAGTAATTCTGAAGCATTAGAGAAGCCATTGATACTGCTACTCATTGTGTATTCACCATAATATGCTGTACCATAGTTAAATAGCCATATATCAAGTAATAGTGTGCATGTTAATGATATAAATATGAGTATAATTTATTTCTTAATGTAAACTATTTTTAGCTTTGTGTTATCAGATAATTGAAAAATTATATTTGTAGCTAAATTGATTTGTTTTCAATTTAATAAATTAAAAAATAAAGATTTTTTTTACCAAAATTATGCCATTATCAACTGAAAACACGAACAATGTATTGTGTTTGTGATTCCTTCCTTTTTTTTCTTCTTTAGAACAAATTAAATAGCATATTCCACTTTGGAATATTTATTATTATTATATCTGGAAATATTTTAAATGTATGTAATAAAAAGAAAAGCTTGATTTCAAAGTCACAAAATAGATATATCAGACTCTAAATTCCTTCTAGATAAGGAAGAAATGTACAAAATTGAAATATGTGTATATTTTCTTGTTTTCATATTCTAGTTAAAATTCTAGATGCTCATGAATAAAAATGTGGTTAAGAATAGTAGGGATCAGCATATTACAAGTATGGAGAAATAATGAGTGTTTAAATCATCTTTCAGAATACGTGAAGATAAAAATTGGTAGAGATCTGGAAAGGAATTAAAATGAGTAGGATTCACATGACTGCCTAAGCAATATAAAATAAAACAAAAAAAAAGTTTTACCATAACAATCATATAGCAGATGTTATGCAAATTTTTCTTAGGGAATGGATTTCCAAATTTCAATATGTTTATGTTGAAACAAATTTTGTCCTAAATTCAGATTCTGAATTTCTTCATATTAGTCTAATGCCTTTTTGTCAATTACTTAAATACTAAGATTTAATTTATATTTATATAAACAACAGTTAATTAATACTAAGCATTATTATATGGTAGATAATTTAGCTAGTGCATCTGACACCAGTTTGCTGATTCTGTGATCAGTTACCCTCTGTTCAGAGGCAATACATTTTTGCCAAAGTGAGGCTCCCAGAGATTTGGTTCAGTCATCAGAGTTGGAAAATTGGTGAAAAGAAGAAGATTCATTGTATTCATTTAAAGAGTCATCTCATTTGACCACGCTTCTTATTTAATTGCATTCATTTCTGATATTTGCAGCAGGTATCTACATGCATGTATACCTGATTAATTCTAAATAAACAGTAAGTATTATGGAAAGTGAAATTAAAAAATAAACAGTAAGTCATATTTCATGCATATTTCAAGTATTGTTATGTATATTAATTTCATTTATTTTTTGATAAAGCTACATTAATTATTATTATTGTTCACAGAATGATTTAAATAATGAAGGCTTGCCAAAATCATGTGTTGCAGTTGTTAATTTAGCAGGACAAAATGTCTTGGATCCAAGAAGAAGGTATATTTATCGTATTTTGTGCTTTATATGGTAATGTGTATATGTAATTTTTTAATAATAGTATATGCTTCTGATAAAACAGAGAAAAATTTGTAGGTTTATTAAATCTTGTATATAAGTTGTTTGAATTTGGACCATTCCAAGACTTTTGTTGCTCCTAACAAATTTACTCTCTTACTATATTGTTAGATTAAAATGCTTTTGAAAAATTACTCATAAATAATCTTTAACCCTTTCTACCACCCCACCACAAACTGCAGGTATGATGTAGTGAAGAGGAAAGAATAGCACTTCATTGGATGATTCCATTTAAAATCTCTGCTGTTTTGTGCCAGAATGGCACTGAGAAGGCTAATAATGATGGAAACTACATTGATTTCAGATTTAATAGGGTTGACGCTATGCGAAGTTGAATCAGCTGAGTTGCTATATAATGACTCATACTTATCTAAGGCAGTATGTGAACTATGATCCTAGGGCGGGGTGGCTCAATCGGTAGCGCGCCAGGCTCGTAATCTGTAGTTCCCAGGTTCGAGTCCCAGCTGGGTCAGCGTTGAGATTTATCTCCGCAAAATTCTCCGCCCTGCTCACGGTCAGTAGGGGATACTGATGGGCTTGGAAAGGCCGTCGTCCGTCAGATGGGACGTTAAGCCGTGGCCCCGTGTGTGGGAGAGCCATACCCTGTGCACGTTAAAGAACACGCTGGATGGCCTTGACGGGAGGCTACCATCTGTCTCCCAACAGCTGTTCCAGTGGGTCCCCTCCCCCAACCTTCTCTGAGCCTTCGGGGTCCATGTGACCTGGCCATTTAGCCCATGGTGTGCAAAAAAGTGCCGCTCAGAGGTAAAACAACCCAACTATGATCCATTAAGTTTGTAGTGGTGTGTCTAATTCTCAATGCTGGTGATTACTATAGAGCAATGTCAGCTGCCTCTGCTAGATATTAACATGACTAAAGATGTCTGATGAAAGTTCTTGACACTGTAGCAGTACCATTTCTATAATTGTTGGAATATTGCTGTTTTGAGTTAGCTGAAAAGATGTTACTTTTTTATGCTGTTGAAGTCTATTTTCACCTCTGCTAGTAAAATTACAGTTGATAAAGATGTTAAAGTCAGCTGTTGCGAGACCTTATTATTGCTAATTTGATGATATAGATTATTTCACAAGTGATAATATTCATGTTCTAGGGAACGCTATTTAAATGCATGTTGGACCATACTTGGAAGCTTTTGCTGTTTGTAACAGCAATATGAGTTCATATATGGCAGCATTAGATAAGATAACAAATAATTCCAACTTAAAATTAAAGATAAAAAAAATACCCCCTCAAGCAGCAGCTTGCCACAGAGGTCTGACAGGAGCCTGTCAGTTTATATGCCATAGTAGAAGGTCTGAGAGGAGAGCTGTCAAAAAAAAGAGCGTACTGAATAGCATAGAAAAAGATGACATCTTTCTCAATGCTGGTGATTACTATAGAGCAATGTCAGCTTGCTCAAAACAGAAGCTTTCTACAACAATGGAAACAGTATTGCTACAGTGTTAAGATATAAATTTTTATCAAATCTTAAGTATAGTTATGCAACTAACAGCAGAGACAGCCAAAATTGATCTGCAATACACAGTGACAGTGAGAACTGGACACACTATTACAAGCTTAATGGATTGTAGTTTCCATACTACATCAGGCATGTATTAGTCATTATGTGTGGGCAACTCGGCTGTTAATAGCACACCGTAGGAGCTGTGTTAACTTTACACAGTGTTAATGTGTTAATCCTTTCATATAATATATATCATAAAAATGCTTGACTTTATATGTGTCGTTATTATTACATAGGTGTAGCTCTCGTTTGTGTCTATATGTGTAGCTATCCTTTGTAATACAAGGTTGACGAAAATATTGGGAATAGCAAGATGATTCTTAGACAAATCATTTCACACTTTTGCATATGATGAACCATTGTTTTCTTATTTTCAAAAAAGTTGACATTTTTGTAATCTGAGGAACTTGTCTGGAAATTAGTCTACAACAATGTATCTTCCAGGCATTGCCTTCAACAATGCAGTTTAACATTGTATTTGTCAAGTTTACAATTGCACATTCCAAATAGACACACCATTTCCTTGAGTGTTGAAAAGTTTGTTCCAAATGCTTGACCACTTGATCCCAAATTTCATTTATGGATTGACACTCTGTGTTGCATTAAAAATTCAAGCCCCTGCCTGTAACAGACCTGATTTATAAATCTAGAACAACTCCCCCATCCCCTCCCATTTTTCTTTAGTTTGCCATTTCAGATTTTCAGTTGTTGACAGATTGTGCACTAGTTAGAATCATTAATAATCATTTTCAAGAAATATAAAATATGAAATAAAACATTTCTCTAAATTCACAAAAATCTATCTTATACTGTCAAAATCATTAAAAAATCATAATTTTAATTAGGAGGAAAATTTTTCATGTGAGAAACTTCCATAATAGGTTGCTCAAGTGATTGCTCTTATTTGTTAACTCAACTAACTTGTGAGTGTGTGTTATATGTTCTTTATGAGCTTAAGAAAAGCATAAATATATTTTAAGTGATATGAAATTCAAAGTATTTTATATAGTCTTTTAAATAAAAGAAAAAGTAGCATTTTTGTACCACTTCAGTAGCTATTTCTTGAAGAATTCTTTAAAAATATTCTGTAAAAATAAATTGTTTTAATTGTATTGCAAATTTTATATTAGGTGGACACCTGGCTTCAAGCAAAATGTTTTCTCCAGCCGTATTAACACAACAAAAGCATTAGCGTGCAACATAAGAGACATGGCACATCCTCCTAAAGTGTTTGCTACTATCTCTGGAGTTGGTAAGCAAAATGAAGATATGAAATTGTTCGCTATCATTTCTTGTTTTTAAAAATTGGTGCAAAGTTTCCACTCTAAAATTTAAAGTTACTTTTGCATATTTTAAAGTGTGTATGTCATATGATAGGAATATCTTAGTTCCAATTGAGCATCTTCCTAAGCCCAGCTAGAATTTTATTTCCACAATTCTGAGCTATGCCTATTAGACCATATTAAAGCTGTGAAAATGGAGTTTATGGTGTAAAAGTATTTAAAGTTCACATTTCATAAAAAGGACTGGAGGGGCAGGGGTGGCTCAGTCGGTAGCGCGCCAGGCTTGTAATCTGTAGTTCCCAGGTTCGAGTCCCAGCTGAGTCAGTGTTATCTCTGAAAAATTTCCCGCCCTGCCCACGGTCAGTAGGGGACACCGATGGGCTTGTAAAGGCCACTGTCCGTCGGATGGAATGTTAAGCCATGGCCCTGTGTGTGGGAGAGCCATACCCTGTGCACGTTAAAGAACATGCTGGATGGCCTTGACCGGAGGCTGCCATCTGTCTCCCAACAGCTGTTCCAGTGGATCCCCTCCCCCCAACCTTCTCTGAGCCTTTGGGGTCCATGTGATCTGGCTATTTAGCCCATGGTGTGCGAAAAAGTGCCGCTCAAAGGTAAAACAACCCAAAAGTAGGACTAGAGCCATATCTAGGCTATGGCCCCGCACATAAGCATCAAAGGCATTTTCACATATACATGTGAAATTTTAATATATATATACACACACATATATAAAACTTATTTGGTCATTTGAGCTTGCCTATCATGGGCAGAGGCAATATCCTGTCAGTTATGCTATGGCTGTTTCCAGTTTTCAATCTCAAGAGAGAATGGGGTGACTGTGGTTGTCACCTTCTTTTGTGATTAAGAGGCATTGTGAAACAGCAGTAATATTGCCTTGTCGAATTTGGGTGAGCTTGAAGACATGAAGAGAGTTGCTTTCTTGTGGATCCAGAAAATATCTAATACCTCTAACCAGCAGTAAGAACTAACCATTCTCCTGTTCTTGTTCTAGCCACATTTGTGACCAATCCTTAATCAAATGCTAATTCCTCAATCAATGTTTTAGTCAACTACCAAGTTATTTGTTTTCTTGGTGAAATGGCCTGATTTCCATCCCATCAGTGTCACTGCAAAATTGTTTTAGCTGCTACAGCTCTTTGTTCATCCATTGCAAAAAAAAGAAAGAAATACAGAGTATAAGGCAACCATTAAAAATGAAGGAACATGATAAATAGATAGGTATACTCCAAAATAGATCCCTACAATGTGGCCAAGGTATTTCACTTGTCTTTGGGCAACAGAACACTTTGGTAATTAATCGTGAACTTTGATCCATATAGAGAAGGAAGTAAAAGAGAGCACGTTCAATTTGTTTTTTTACAACAAAACAAAAACTTTCTCTTCTAAAAATGAAGGTTAAAACTTTTTGGGATCATGTCTCTGAAAATAATTTACTCCTGTAGTTTTTTCTAACTTGGAAAGTAACAAGCCATTCCTGAAAATTCACTTGCCAATGGTGAGTGAATTTTCCCAGTCATCAAATATTTATTGTTATTCCTATGGGAAACCAAAGTCCTGCCAAATCCATTGTTGGTATTACTGCACCCTAATTGTGAAAATAAGAGTTATATAAATCTGCTGTTATTGCTAGATCCCCACAAACCCAAACGTATTATTATATTAAGGTGTCCCACTGTAGGTTGCAACCTGATTTGTTAACCCATCACAAGGGCAAAAAGGATGAACTCGTGTTCGAAATTTTCTAGTTACAGATCAAGTGACAAAAATAGTTTAATAAACTCAAAGGAGTAAGTGTAAATTATGTATTGTATATTATGTACCAAAAGAGACTGAGTGGATTAGCATTTTTATCCATTGAAAGTGATTTATTGGTAGAAACGAATTTTGATGTCATTAATGATTTTACTAACATAAATGTTGCAGTCATCTCTCCTGGCTGTCAGCCACTACCTGTTATATCAGTGCACCGACACTTGAGTCTGAAACAAAGGGTCTCAAGCATACACAGAATCAGGAATGAGTGGACTATCGACACTGGTACTGGGTAAACATAACAAACATTTGATAACACAAACTATTACACCCAGTACATGAAAACATAGGACACTTCCTGCTTACAGGATGCTGTGAGCTTCGGCGGTTACTGAGGCCATTCCTCAGTAAAACAATGCGCTCTCGCTACACGAGAGACAAGTGTACTCCCCCACTGTCCTCGGCTGCCACACCGAGCCCCTCTGACTCCTATTCTCCTCGAGGTTGCAGCCTGCCATCTTCCTTTCTTCTCCCCCTCTGGTCACTTCCACTCACATGATCTATGTCAACCACTGTCAAGCAGCCGTGATGTGGTGCTCCCAACTGTTCACTGCTCGGGAAAGTGGCCCCCCTTTAGGCACAGAAGTCATTTCCATATGATGCTTGCAGTCTTCTTAAACTTCTTCCAAGCGGGCTGCATGCTATTGATGAGCACTCTGCGGATGGTGAACTGTTTAGCAGGGTAAAGGTTAACTGACCGTGACAATAAAGGCAAGAAAAAATTAAGTTTAAGAAATAAAGTACATATTTTCTATTTAGTGCAACGATTTGTTTTAGAGATGTAAGAATAATTATTATAAATCGACATATAACATTTTTTGTTGCTGTTGTTGTATACTGGACCTTAGCATTACTATGTTTTCCTACATTTAAAGTCAATATTTTAACCATAAAAAGGTGAATTTCTGATATTTTGCCATAGACATATGAGCATTAGATACGCCTCTGAAAGGATCTAATTTAAAAATCACAAACAGTATTTTTCTGTATTTGTATTTTTGTTCACGTGTATGTTGGAAAACAATTAGTCTTTGTTCTTATACAATGAAAGCCTTTTGAAGCAAAAGTGAAGTTGAAATTTATGATCACTATTCTTTGTTTCCTGTGAACAGTGAACCAGGAAAATTTTATTGTTTTTGTAGTGACATATTATATAAAACCAATAATTAGTAGTGTGATTTGATTATTTGGAATAGAAATTGTTAAGGGAATAAATATAATAAGTAGCAGGCATTTGTGTATAGTGCTGGATTTATTTTTTCTCTAAAAATACAGCTCAACTTTTGAGTTTCATTCTGAAACAACTAATGAGTGAAATAGTTTACATTACATACTAAAAGAAGGAACATTTGATTCTGAACAAAAAACATGAAATTTGAAAGGAAAAAAATGACCGGTAAACATAAAAAGCATGCCGCAAGTTCATTTGTAGTGATTTTCAAAAAACGATTTATCGGTTTCTGACGCTTAAGGGGTTAATATTATGTATTTACCATTCTATATTACATCTGTAGTTAATTTAATCGAATAATAATAAATATTCATTCATTCAGACGTTTTAAGCTGAATATCCACATACACAATACAGTAGTGTTCTGTCACTGAAATTGATTCAAATGAGATCTTGCACATAGTACTTCTCACATAATAATTGTTATTACTGCCATTAGTGCTGTAGAAATATTTCTGCACACTATGCTGGGAACTTTGTGCTATTTTTAACTGCTGTGTGCATTTTTTAACCCTTCCAGAGCCCAGGCTGAAAAACAGGTTTCTATCCAGGGGCCAAGCTATTTTCTGCCTATGCTCAGCCAAAAACTTTTTTATACCAAATAACTAATGAAAGTAATTATGGCATGTTGTATGCCAAATTAATCAGCATTTCATTATGGATTTTCTGAAATTATAATATTTAACAAAAAAAACCATGTTTTATTTTAATAGGACTTTTTTAAAGTCATGTAGTAAAAAAATGCATCTGGCAACACAAATAAAAATTTATTTAAAAAAAACTAATAGACAAAAATGATTACAATGCACATGAATAGAATGACTATATATTTCTGAATAACAAAAAATTTTTTTGGTTTTAAGTAAATATTTTTCTCGTTACCATACTTTGGGAAAATTCCAGGTTTTGAGCTAATTGTACTGAGTCAAATAAACAAGTCAACTTTAGAATTTAAAAAAAACCAATCAACGGAAATAGGTCATGTTATATACGAAATTAAACAGAATTTAATTACAAATTTTATGCAAATAAATAATATGAATAAATTTGCAATCATATTGATTTTAATAAGCCTTTTTCAATGTGATATGGTAGAAAAAGATCTACACTATACAATTAAGATAACAAATAGTTAAATTATACATTTATCGAAAGGAAATTTCCTCCCGAATAATATAATATTCAACCTGAAATATGATTTTTATTTCTTTTAATGATTCTTTTCAGTATAGTATATTTTAAATAAGACCAGCATTATACAACGTGACTTGGACTTCTTCACATTCACAGGATTTTTTGAACTGGTTATGAAATAGAAAAAAATTTTCCTGGCTGTTTTTTTTACTAAATATTATGAATTTTTTCTTTGGGTGTTGAATTTTGGCAATCTTGGCTAAGTGCAGAAAGGTTTGTTCACCAAGGACCAGCACTTCCCGAAATTTCCCTCCCAAATGATGGATGATTTCTGTAGCCAGGAAGTCTATTTGCTTCCGTATTCAAGACATTCATTTTCAGAAAACGGCACAAGTCAAAGTTTTTTTACTAAAAAAAAGCAAGAAATAATAAAATAAAAATTACATATAACCTAATAGAATGTTAAAATATCTGCAAAAACTTTCAACCAGCCTCCGATCTAATGATATCTATCCTCCGATAAATCAGCCGATTGTAAGATCGCTAACGGAAGTAAATTTGCTTTCGTATCCAAAAACTCATTTATTTTCAGAAAATGATACTAGATCAAAGTTTTACTGGAAAAGTAATATATAATAAAATAAAAATTAACATATAGCCTAACGTGACATTAAAATATCCACAGCAACAAGTTGTAGGCCGGCCATATGGTATAACATAACTATGAAAAAAAATCAATACTTATCAATTGGTCAAAAGATCGCTAATTTCCGAAAATAAATCTACTGAAATGAAAACTAAGGTTTAAATATAAAAAGCTAACTTGAGAAAGAGTATCCAATATGCTGGACCAACTGTAAACAACACATAGCACAAGCAATGGAGATTGCATCAACCATCTGTGTCTTGTTTGCCTCAGTGAAGCATAACTAATTAAATGCAGGTGCAACCAGAATTTCTAAGAAGGATGTGTTTACTTTTAGTTTCGATTTGAAGGCGGGGAAAGATGCATAAAATGTTGAGAAAAATTATAAAAATAACTTGGGAATACTGACTAGGTTTTTGACAGAAAAGAGTGTCAAATGGAAGAAAAAAATGGAGGTACATATTTTGTAATTCAAAAATCTACGGTTTTTAAAAATAGCAGTTTTTTTTATATTTTAGATTTTCGAAAATTTAGGGAAAAATTTGTAATAATAGCTCAAATCAAACTTGTGAGCTTAAATTAGAAGGTTGCTTCAGCAAATAGGAATGTTAACAAGCAAATTGGCAATACTGTTTAGTAGTGCTTCTAAAAAATGGCAATCAGACGGCTTTATAAAATTATTTATATTGTAGTTTAGTAAAATATGCATCAAATTAAAAAACAAAATATTATTTTTGAAGCCTGAATTATATATTTTTATAAGATATACGTATAAAATAATTACAACGGCAATTTTTATTTAAAAAAAAACAATATATTTTTGGTTGTACTAAGACCGTATGCATACATAATCGACACTCGCACTTAGATTCTCCATAAGTATACATACGGGTTAGGCCCTGGAATGGTTAATCATATTATATACACCTTTCATAATTCAAATTTCCCAACCTAGAAAGAATGGATGGATTGGCCCGATGAATTGCATGCAGAGTTGACATATATTGACATAAACAATTTGCATGCCAAGCTAGTTGGTGCAGTAGAATGTTTAATGTGTCCAGTACCATGTTGACTTAGGATTCTGAAGGGCCTAGAGAAACAGGATAGACATCAATAGGCAAATAACCTGCGAAGAGTGTGTGATGCCTTTAGCACGTGTAAGAAAACATTATGTAGAGCTAACAGAATTTGAAAGGGATTAGATCATTGTGTTATCAGCAGCTGGAAGGTCATACAAAATTGCTATTTGTGTGGGTTTAATCTTCACACAGGCAGGTCAACTTGAAATGGCATCATTGTCATGTCGCATGAACTTGAGAATGGTAAATTTAATGCAGCAATTGATGCAAACTGTTGCATTAAATTTCCCATCCGAAAGAAAATAGTTTTTAAAGTTGTTTTTCTTTCATAAAAGTGTTTAAAATGAAAAGTTTGGAGAAAAAAAATCCCGAAGCTCAAGGGTTCCATTCATTTAAGAGCACCAATGTCATTGAATTGGTGTAGTTATGTTACTATGGTTAATAGATCAAAATAGAGATTTACAAAGATGATCATATTTTGTAGTACTAATTGTATTTGCTTAAATATTATCCAGCATTTGAAACCAGTTATACTACATATATTTTAAACATTTGAGTAAATTAATGATAAAAAAAGATATAACTTGCACTTATAAATCTGAGATGGTGTAATAGAGCATGTGCATTTTAAGACTGCACTATTTCATTACATTGAGCTATAAATGTTCCCATATACCTAACAGCAGTCGAATAAGTCTCCTTCTCTTATACTACTCCGAGCCTTTTAGTGCTGTGATAAATTATTATTATGCAGTAAAAAACCACTTCTCAGGTATCTGCCCTTTTTGCAGGGAAATATGCTTCCCTTTTAAAAAAATCCAATTTTTTTGCACACTAATAAAAAACTAGTTTCCTAAAAGTGTGTAAAAAAAACACCAACAGTATAAACAGCTTAAGAAAAACAATTTGTGTTAATTATTCTTCTTGATTCATAGCATTTTATGCACTACTCATCAAAAGTAAACATCAATCAATGAAATCCATATATCTCATATATATATGGATAAATTTAAAATTTGCAGGAAGGTAATATTGTGATAAGTCATGAAAGTTTGAATCAAAATGTTTTTCATATACACTAAAAAGCGAATGAAAGTACATGAAAAAGAGGTCAGGTTTCAAATTTGAGTAGAAAATATATAGTCAATAAAATATGTGATCCTCTTTAGCAGCAATGCAGGCCTGATAACATCAATTCATGAGCTCAGTAAGATAATCCAAGGAATGGGAAGGCAATAATAAGGGCATTCCTAAAGGATTTGGAGAGGTGTTGAAGAGAAGCAATATGTCTCTACAGGGATCTATCAGGGTGAAATCTAGAGGAAATGCAGGCCATTTCATTCATTGGATACCTTCTTAAAGTATTAGTTTTGCAGTCTTGCTCATTGTGAAAGGGCATTATTGTCCAATAGGACAAAATCATCATCTACTACCATAGCATAGGGTTTAAATATAGATCTCATTGCAGTATTTCAGAGCATTCACAGAAGCTCCATCAAAGAAATGGAGGTCTGTATGTCTACCCAATGAAAGCCCAGAGAGTCAGGGTTGGGTTGTTTTACCTCTGAGCAGCACTTTTTTGCGCACCATGGGCTAAATGGCCAGGTCACATGGACCTCAAAGACTCAGAGAAGGTTGGGGGAGGGGACCCACTGGAACAGCTGTTGGGAGACAGATGGTAGCCCCCCGTCAAGGCCATCCAGCGTGTTCTTTAACGTGCACAGGGTATGTCTCTCTCGCACACGGGACCACGGCTTAACGTCCCATCCGATGGACGGCGACCTCTCCAAGCCCATCGGTGTCCCCTACTGACCGTGGGCAGGGCGGGGAATTTTGCGGAGATAAATCTCAACGCTGACGCAGCTGGGACTCGAACCTGGGAACTACAGATTACGAGCCTGGCGCGCTACCGACTGAGCCAGTCGAGTCAGAGAGTCAGATTTCTACCACCAAATGCACATTTCTCAATACACTCTATTGTAAAAAGTGTCCGGACACTTTCATGTTAAGTGAACAAATATCCACATTCAAATCTACCTAACTTTGAAAATAAATTTTTACGAAAAAAAAAGTTACTAGACATAAATTGAAGATCTCAGTCAGAGCTCTCTAAATCTCTTTTTTTTTTATAATATTAATCTAATATTTTAAGAGTTATGGAAGCTATAAATTTAACAACAGATGTTATCACACACCACACTTCCAAAACATTTCCCCCCCCCCCCAAATTTATGAAAACTTCAAAAATCTTTGCAGAAAATTCAAATATCGCATTTATGTTGCAAACAACTTGTTACTAACAGTTGTGATTTAACTTTTTTGAAGTAAATTTTCAAAACTAGCAAAAGTTTCACTTAAATGTTTCAGCTTCCATAAGTCTTTAATATTATAGAAAATAGAGATTTAGAGAGCTCTGGCTGAGATCTATAATTTGTATCTAGTGACTTTTTTCCATAAAAAGCATAGTTTGGTGTTAGGTAGATTTGAATGTGGCTATTTGTTCACTTAACATGAAAGTGTCCGGACACTTTTTGCAATATAGTGTATGTTATTAGTCTGGTTGCCAGTTCCCACCTGTCTCCAGATCAATACATGTCTGCTGTCTGTAGAGAAAAAATCGTGACTTGTTCATGACTTGTTAGGACATAACTCTGTTATTCTCAGGTCCATTCTATATGATCATGATACAGTTTCAAGTTTGTCTGTGTCTGGAGGTTAAAGAAATGCATATGGGTCAGCTGGCAGAGTCTTGACCTTCGAAGCCTTCTGGATACCTGCCTTCTTGTTGTGACAATGAGATCTGAAGGTAGAGATGATGCTATTGTTTTCCTGTTCCATTGGGGCAGTAGTCCTATGTAGTGATGATCTAGAGCAGTGGTTCTTAACCTTTTATGCTTCACGTACCCCTTGGAAATGTGTATGTAACTGGCATACCTCTTGTATAGATAGATAAAATTATAGTTACAGTATAACAATGGGAATAAAATAAAACATTTATATATAGCATATATCTGGCAACTTTTGAGCTCTCGTGGCTTACCCCAAAAAGTTTTACCTCGTACCCCACGTGAGAACCCCTATCTGGAGGGTTTGAAACCCTAGAATGCCCTTGAGCAGGTCAAGTAATTGTTTGGGTTGTTGGAATTGCTGCCATAGCTCTACAATAACAGAATGGTGGAGTCCGAAAAAACATGGCCACCTCTGTGATTTATTTGATCAACTTTCTAATAGTTCTTTTTTCGTTTTCAGTCATATAAACATTTTCTTTGAGAAATCATGAAGCATTCGGCTATTTCAGACTGACAATGTAGCATTTCAATTTGAAATGTTCAAGCAGCTAAAAAGTGCTCCTTTTAGAGAGAGTCTCGTTTGCATATTCCATGACTTATGTTATTTACATATGAATCTTTTCAAACTTCACATTTTATTACCTAGATAGGTTGAAAATTTTAAATCAATCAATTACCTATCTCTAATTCTAACAGCTGTTTTTCTATTCTTGTTGATCCATCATAATTTTCTTTGAGCGGTATATATCAAATTGCATAAGCCTTGATTCCTTAATGTGTTTTACAGGGTACTATAAATCAAGTGAAACTGTACAGTATACAGAAGATAATTCTGGAGGTAATCATGACTTTTTATCAAGCTTGTGTTCAGACTGGGAAGCTGCTGGTAATTTACCTTCAGAGCTTAATGTTCGGAAAGTTATAGTTCGTTCAGGTAAATGCTGCGATTATATATAACTTTTTTTTAAAATTGAAATGCTAATTCAATTCTATTTTTGTGTTTGGTGCCAGTAATTCTTGGAAATAACTCAAAACTTATGCTCTAGCAAATTACTGTTCAAGATGAACCAATTAATACATTGCTAATATATTTCTCCTTATGTTGGTTTTGTTTTCCAATATTATTCGGGGTGAGTTAATTATATGTGTTTTTTTTTTTCCTTTAATTTGTATCCTTCGGTCATGTAATTCTACATGGGGTGAAATTGATATATTTAGAGCTTTCATTTTATTTTCAAAGCAGATTGTTTTCTTTAATTTTTTTTTTTTAGATAGGGTTTGCCTGTATAGGGTAAATATATAATAGGGTTGGTGAGTGGTTAGTATGCTTGCTACTGATCGAAGGTACTTTGTCTTTCTGCTGAGGTCTTGTCTTCCTCACTAACATACAATGGCGTGTAAACTGACAGGCTCCTGTCAGACCTCTGGCAAGCAGCTGCTTGAGGAGTATTTTTTTTTTTGGCAGAATTACAATTTTCATCATGTTGCAAAATTTTTCAGAAAATTTTCTAATTGAAAATATTTTATAAGCATTCATTTATACAGATACACAGTGAAATGCACTTTAATGCTTATTATACTTCTTATTGAAATATATATATATTGACTTTCCTGGTGTTAGGATATGATCAGCACAATCTGTTCTTCCTGCCAATTATAGCTAAGAGATCATATCCACTTGGGAACCATTAGTAACAGTTTTGGTAGTAGAATTTTTTTTTTTTTGTTTTGACAAGTTATGGACAAAATTATGGCCTAATTGTTATTCTTTTAGGTCATGAGGAAAAAAAGAAAGCATTTGAAGTAAGCTGTCAGGATCGACTAGATCAGCTAGAACAATATGCATCCCTCCCCCTTTCCGTATCAACAGGAACAGGGAAGGTTGCCCCTACCTGCATTCCATGAGATTTAACTCTGCTGTGCAGATTGCACAAGCAGAGCTGAACAGGCCCGATAGTGAGGGCAGAAGGGACAAAGGGAAACTCTGTCTATGAATAATGAAAAAGGAACTTGAAATTGAGTAGTCTGCAGGGTAGTCATGCTCAGTGAGGTCAGCACTGGCGATCCAATGTATGGGCGCCAGGTATAATTTGCAAAAAAGTAGAAAATAGCGAGTAACCTGTGCAGAGAAATTTCTGTTTTCCTTTTCACTATAGTAGTATTTTATGCAGTAATTTGAACAGCAATGTACCATTGAGTTTCTTTTTCATTATAGTAATAAACTGTTCTGCTGAAATATGTGGGGAGGTATGAAATAAAAGAAATTAATTACTTTTTGCTAACAGTGATCAGGTTTTAAATTTTAAAAAAAAAACTTATCTCTAAACTGAATGTATGAATGAGTTGGGTTGTTTTACCTCTGAGCGGCCCTTTTTTGCACACCATGGGCTAAATGGCCAGGTCACATGGACCCTGAAGGCTCAGAGAAGGTTGGGGGAGGGGACCCACTGGAACAGCTGTTGGGAGACAGATTGTAGCCTCCCATCAAGGCCATCCAGTGTGTTCTTTAACGTGCACAGGGTATGGCTCTCCCACACACGGGGCCTAGGCTTAACATCCCATCTGAAGGACTGCGGCCTTTACAAGCCCATCGGTGTCCCCTACTGACCGTGGGAAGGGCGGGGAATTCTGCGGAGATAAATCTCAACGCTGACCCAGCTGGGACTCGAACCTGGGAACTACAGATTACGAGTCTGGTGTGCTACTGACAGCCACATCCCCCCCCCCCCCCCCCCCCCGATAGGGGACCACCTTGTCGTGGTGGTGGGGGCCCTAGGGCCCAGCAACCCGGTCGAAGGCTGTGCCGACCGGATTGGTCCCCCGGTTGGACATAGCCAAGGCCAACGATGCTGCTGACCGGTCGGAAGGCCGGTTGGATGGTGACGGTGTCCGCGGCCTCAACAATCAGGTGCTCTGGGTGAGCAATTCGAGGGCTCTGCTGAACTGTCTGAGCCCACCTAGTAGGCACGAGCCCTCAAAAAAGTCTGGGTCTTACTAAGAGTCTCCACCCCGGACGCCGAGCGAACTTGGATCTATATATCCTTGTTCATGGCTAACCGGGGAATAGATTAAAGTAAGGTTTCTTCCGGTGGTCAGCTTTCCTTTTATAGGACTGCTGCCATGTGAGGCTGGGGTTGAGGTCCGCCTATAGGGCGTATTCCTTGCCCCCGGCTCTAGATAAGCACGGCTTTTCATAACCAGGTAGTGCTGTACAAGCGGAACCGGGAATTGCCGTGGTTGCATAAGATCGCAACAAAAGAGATTCATTGACAGCCACATCCGCTTCAGGTATAAATGAGATTTATTTATTTTAGAGAACTGGCCAGTGTATTTCAAATATTTTTAGGGGGTGTTTATGAGGCAATTTTTTTTTAATTTAATTTTTCATACAAAAGTGTGATCTGATTAAAAAAATAGATTACAGATAAACATATTGCAAAACTTGTGAAATTTTATGTTTGAACATTTGCACCAGATTATTTATTCCATGGTGTGTTGGTTGGGGGGAGATAGGATATAAAATAGTAAGAAGAATATGACATATGAAATCATCTATTAATCAGGTAGTTTATTGTATTTTTTTTCCATTTGCAGGAGTTGTTATTGGCAGGGAAGGAGGAATGATCAAGCAAATGTTTTGGCCTTTCTTCTTTGGACTTGGTGGACGTGTAGGATCAGGCAAGCAATACATGCCATGGATTCATGTTGCAGACATTGCAGGGATATTTGCACATGCCATTGATTCAGAAAATGTAAATGGTGTGTTAAATGGAGTTGCACCACAAATAATAACTAATGCTGAATTTACTAAAGCATTTTCTCGTGCACTTCATAGACCAGCAGTTATCCCACTTCCTGCATTTGGCCTGAACTTGGCATTCAGTGAAGAAAGAGCAGTCATGATGACAGAAGGACAAATGGTTATACCTAAAAGAACATTAGAAAGTGGATATCAATATCAATATCCAGACATTGAATCAGCCTGTAGAGAATGTGCTCGTATATTTTATGATGATATGTAAAGTTGTTTAGTAGTATTTTGCTGTATGGAATAATATTTGAAATTGTAGATAATATGTACAGTTTAAGTTATAAAGCATTTGTAAGGCAATTAAAGTATTTTAAATTGCAGAATGCTCGAAATATTTGAGAGAAAAGTAAGTTGTGTAACAGTTTATCAGGAGCGTATTTAAAAATATGTTGTTTTTTTTTCAAAGGATTAAAAAATTCAACCAGTAATGTTTTTTAACAATACTTAGGTTACTGAACGCTTCAGAAACAAAAATGCAAAATAAAAGAAACGTGCATTTAAAGGAGGGGGGGGGGGTTAAGCCCACCAAACTACCCCTTTAAACATGCCCTTACAGATAACTAATAATTTAGTAATATTTTTTGCCACAATTTCAGAGTTTAAAAATTTAATAGTTTTTGTTTTGTCTACCAAACGTGAATGTTTGATTTAATGAATGCAAAGAAATGGTAAAAAATTTGCATGTAATGAATTTGCTTTTGTGGTAGTGAAAAGCAACTTAAGTTTATTATATTTATACACAGAAATGAGTCTAAAAAGTTAAACCTTTGTATTAAAGCTGGAGAGTTTTCAGAGTGATAGCTATGAAAAGAGTTGCATTTTTGATGTGATATATATACTTTCTAAGCAGCAGATATCAAGTGAAAGTTCTGCCCAAGAATGTGCCATACTAGTTGGTCACAGTAAATGCTCCAACTAAAATTGCATTCTTAAAAAAATCTAGTCCCTGTGGATTTTGCAATATGGATCGCATACCTTGGTTATGCCTTATTTATTCCTGGGATATTCCAGGCACACCACAGGAAAAAAATTGTAGCACGTGAAAGGATTAATGCCATTTTATTGAAACGCAGGCAACTGTTAGCATACACTGAGATGTACAATTGAGTACATTATCAAAAAAAAAATGAAAAATTACCACTTTACCTACCTGGTAAAGTGATATAATTAATATGATGTTGAACCGCGCAGCAATGCATTCAGGAACATGGCAGGGAAGGCTATCGTGCAACCCTATAATGTTCCCTTGAGGGATAGAACACCAAATAGCGTGAAGTCACTGTTCCATTTCAGCGACAGTGGTTGGCACACTTCTTGGGTGTTGTGAGTTTCGGCCGATCATGCCCCATGTGTTCAATAGGTGAAAGGTCCGGTGAGCATGCTGGCCATGTTAGTACCTGAATGGTTTTGCTCGTGTAGATACTGCAGACTAATGCGGGCTGTGTGGAGACTGGCGTTATCTTGCTGGTAAAAGGTTCTGTGCTCCTGAACAAATGGGACAGACACTGGCTGCAAAATTTTGGTAACATTGTTGGGCAGTTAGAGATCCCCTTACGATGACCAATTCTGATTAATGTCACCACCACACTAAGACACTAGGTGCTAGAGCTGTGTGGCGTCGCACGTACTGGGTGGCATTTCCTTTCCCCTGGATAAAGGCGAACACGTCTACCGTCTTGCTGACCAAGATAAAAACGAGATTTGTCACTAAACACCACTTACTCGTTCCAGTTCTGTCTGAGGCGACACCAATGAGGACGTGCTTGTATGTGGGCAGATAGCGTCAAATGCAGTGCCGGACGATAGGCTCATAATGAAAACTAAAAGTCCTTTGCTTATCGGTCCACCTGGTAGAGGTATTCGATGTGTTTCCAGTTCATTTGTAGTTGCGAATTTGTCACGCAATGCCATGCGTCGCAAATGGCGATTCTGTGGTCGTACGTCGTCATCACGATACTTGGCGTGTGCTGCATCCATCCTGAACCCACTGGCGCCATATATGTACAATGGTGCTGCGACTGCAGCCAACAAGGTTGGTTACATCTCTGTACGACAAACCATCTTCTCTAAGGCCGATTCCCCGCCCTGCCCATGGTCAGTAGGAGATGCCGATGGGCTTGAAAAGGCCGCCATCCGTCGGATGGGACATTAAGCTGTGGCACCGTGTGTGAGAGAGCCATACCCTGTGCAAGTTAAAGAACACTGGATGGCCTTGACGGGAGGCTACCATCTGTCTCCCAACCAACAACTGTTCCAGTGGTCCTCCAAACCTCTGAGTCTTTGGGGTTCTTGTGACCTGGCCATTTAGCCCATGGTATGCAAAAATATGCCGTTCAGAGGTAAAACAACACTTATCTCTAAGACCAATGATTATTCCACACTCAAAACCTGTTAAATGTTGGAACGGCTGTCGATCAGCAGAAAAACAACACAAACGTCCATGCCTTATCCGGGGCTCGGACCCAGGTCCCTTAGATCAGTAGCCAAACCCCAACTGACTAAATCCTTAAACTTTTCGGAATCAAATTGATTTATTCCTGTACTTGTGTCATTTCTCTCCGAGATGCAAAGGGGAAGAAACAATTGCATTCTTAATGTTTATTTTCAAAGAGCAAAACCGATTTTTATTTCGCCAGGGAAAAGAAATTCAGCCGAGTTCAAAATGAATGAGATGCAAGAATCCCGATGGCAATGCAAACCACTAGATTATTTTGTTTAAACGTATTTTTTCTTATATGTATGATAACTACTTTTTAAATTTAATATACTTTTTATATATTTGCAGTTAAAATATATTAAGTAAATGTAAAAATTGCTTTAATTTCAAAGGAAGTTTTACATACACTGTCCTACCAAAATATTAAAGCTGGTTTACCTCAGTGTCATTTTTTTTTTGCACACAATGAGTAAATCGCCAAGTCAGAAGAGCTCCAAAGTCTGAAAGAAGGAGTAAGGAGACCCATTTGTGAGCTACTAGGAAATGGCAGTCCACAATGTTTACCATGCACTCGGCGCCATGATTTAACGTCCCATCCAATGGACGTGGCTTTTCCAAGCCCATCAGTGCCCCCTTTCTCACTGAGGGCAAGGTAAGGAGCTGTAGCAGCTCCCTGGTTTGTCAGAAATTTAATAAGCGATAATTGAGGCAATAATATGGGTGCAAAATATTTTCATGAAGCCACTCTGCATCCCAACGAATTGATCAGTATACAGTTGATTATGAAGTAATTCATAATCAACGCTTCAATGGATGTAAATGTAACCTTGTCTCTCAGCCTTTTCTATCTCCTTCCTTCTCTCTCTTACTTTTTAGGTGCCCTCAGCACCTGATTCTAGAATCAGCTTACAGAACAGCTCCTCACAGCCAACACCCATGTACCTCCCACTTCGGTAGGTACAAATTTTCAGCGGTGCATCAACGTCAGGGGCAGACTTCTCGAATCGATTTTATAACTAATATAAGTAATCGATCAGTGACACTCGATTATCAGTTGAAGTAGATAAGGGTATTTAGCCTGGTGCTACATCCTGTCCACTACGATCTTTGAGTTAGAGTTAGCGGGCATAAATCTTAACGCTCGCATGTTTGGTACTCGAACCTTTACAAATTACGATATTGGAGCACTATCTATTTAGCTTTCCCCTCCCCAGTCCAAAAAGAGAAGAATTCCGATGTTATGTTAATGGAAATCTAAACTTTGAAGCTCTTTTTAAATAATGAAATTAATGGCAAAATGTGACAAGATAGATTTGATTATATTTATTTAAATTTCGTTTTCTTTAACATTTGTTCATTATTCAGAGTTACGGAAGCTGCAATATTTCACCATAAATTATCTTTCTTTATAAAAATCCTTCATAATTGTTTATATTGAAATAATTATGCACACTTCTAAGATGTATATTCATTCTCTTAAATGGTTTAGAATAATACTTAAGTTTTAAATAAAATCTGAGGTAAAATCTTATGACACATTTACTGTTGTGAATTTCCAATTTACCGTCCGTCATATTTTTTTCATTAAATGCATATTTAGAAGTTATAGAGCTTCGAAATTATAATCCCCTTAACATGAAATTCTCAACTATTTGATATGGCGCTGTATATTGCATTATCATCACTAAAGAGAATTTCATTAAAATAAGGTCTGTAAATGATAGCTAGGTAGTCACTGGAAGGAGAGCTATGCACCAATCCCCTGTGATGATGCATAGAACCGGCCAGGCCTAGCACCTAATGTCCGACCCCGCCTTCTCGTGGTCCAGACCGTTAGTACCTTTCAAAAGAGATACTCTCTTGTGAAAGTGAACGGAAGGGGAGTGCTGCCAGATTAGTGTGGCCTACTGATCTGGACAACTATGGCTACTTTTCTTTCTACCCTGCTGAGGAGTGGTCAACCACACGGTCCTGGTGCTGACCATATAAACCCACTGGACTGGACAGATATATGGCTCTGAGCTTGATTATGGATCCTGATTTTGCTGCACTGGTGGGCTTCTGTGGAGGGAAAATCTTCCGCTGTGTTTTCTGTTTGTTTGTGGGTTGACAGCCCCAAGTGAATAGATTCGCAGGATATGTTTATCAGCTGGTGGATAATCCTGAGCAGAGGTCATCGCAGGCACCTGAACTCTTTGCTTCTATCGGCATCGTCAAATTCTACATTGGAGGAAGTCTTCCAGTGTAGATGGCTTCAGCCTTTAGTGGTGGGGGAACGGGTCTTTGCCCCATGTTTGCGATTAGGGGGCTGTTTGACATTGTCGGCATTCCCTCTCTCAATAAACATAGTTTCTTTAAACATCCTAGTAACCATTTTCTCTCCATACGTAGTTGGAATGTGAGGACTCTGCACAGAGCTTTTTCTCTTGATGTCCTCGCACAAGAATTCCACTATTATAATTTAGATATTCTCGGCTTGCAGGAGACCAGATGGACAGATAAAGGTCGGATTCTTAAAAATAATCTTAAATTTCTCTTTTTAGGGAGGGACGACAATAAGCATCCCCAAGGCGTGGGTCTGCTTCTCAGCAGACACGCTAGCGATGCTCTTCTAGGATATGAGTGCATTAATGAAAGGTTTCTTACAGCAAAATTTGAGACAAGCATTAAAGATTTGAATGTTATCTGCTGTTATGCCCCCACTGAGGATGCCGATGAGGATGAGAAGGATAGGTTTTATGAACAACTTCAGGATATTTTGAATTCTGTCAAGAAAGGAGATATTACCCTTGTTCTAGGTGACTTCAATGCCACAGTTGGTACTGACTCTGACCTTTGTGGAGGGGTGATTGGCCCTTTTGGTATTGGTAGCTGCAATGGCAATGAGCAACGTCTCCTACAGGTAAGTAAACTCAATGGTTTCAGAATAACTAACACATATTACAAACACCGCGACATACGTAAGTACACGAGTTTCACCTGATGGGCTGAATATGATTGATTATATATTAATTAACAGCAAATGGGCTAGTTCTGTTAGAAATACCAGGGTATATAGGGGAGCTGAAATTGGATCTGACCATTACCTTGTTAAAAGTGTGTTGCAACTTAAACTTAAAAAGTGTTGTGCTATGGTTAAAAAATTTGCTTTTAATACTGAAGCTCTGAAAGACCCAGTTATAGCCAAAGCTTACCATGATAGGTTACTTAGTCATTATGACAGTCATGGTATGCTTACTACTGAAGTTGAAGAATGGGATCGTTTTAAACAGGCTTTTTTTGACACTAACAGTACTCTTTTCGGAAAAAAGGAGCAGAAGAGACAGAATTATCTGAGTGATAAGGCACTTGAGCTTATTTCGGAAAGAAAGAACTGTAGGAATGTCCTTAATCAATACCCTACTAGTCCTAATAGAAAGCATTACAGAGAGTTTAATAAATGTGTAAAGGATCAGTTAGCTGCTAAGAATCTTTGGCTTGATGGTTTGGCTGACAAAGCCGAGGAAGCAGTTAGACAGCACAACAGCAGAGAGCTGTACCAGATAGTTAATGTTTTGTGTGGTAGAAAACGGACAGGTATACAGGGATTGAAGGATAAACAAGGTAAGGTTATAGAAGGTGAGGATTCTGTCATGGCTAGGTGGGCTGAGCATTTCAGCGATGTTCTAAACAATGCGGTTAGTTCTATTCCCATTGTTTGCAATGATGATAGATGCATTGGTGGCTTTAATGTTGGCCCTATAACACAATCTGAAGTTATTTTGGCTGTTTCTAAACTTAAACTTCATAAATCCCCAGGGGTAGATGAAATTACTACAGAAATGCTTAGAGCTGGAAATGTTTCGGTTACCACTTGGATGACTGAAATTCTGAATATTTTTTATGATAAAGGCATGGTTCCTAAGGATTTTACCACAGCCATTGTTATCCCTATTTTCAAAAAAGGAGATCACAGTTCTTGTGATAACTATAGGGGTATCAGCCTACTCTCTGTTCCAGGTAAAGTTCTTTCCATGATTGTGCTTAATAGAATTAAGAATCTGGTTGACAGTCAATTGTGTGATGAGCAAAGTGGATTCAGAAGTGGTAGGGGATGTGTGGATCGGATATTTTCATTTAGACAGATTCTGAGAAATGTTTCGAGTTTCAGAAACCTTTGGTTGCTAGCTTTGTTGATTTCAAAAAGGCTTTCAACTCTGTTGATCGTCATAATTTGTGGTTGATTGCGAGATCATATGGTATACCAGACAAGTTAGTTAACATCACGAAAGCTCTCTATAATAACACTGAGTCCTGTGTGATAGTTGGTGAGGCTTGTAGCAGTTGGTTGAACATTACTTCTGGTATTCGACAAGGGTGCATTTTGTCTCCTTTTTAATTTGGTTATTGATTATGTAATGCGAAATTCATTTCAAGGGAAAGATTTTGGCTTTAAATGGGCTGGAGATATGAAAATTTCTGATTTAGATTATGCTGATGATTTAGCCCTTTTGGCAAATGATGTTGATGAGACTGGTAGTAGAGTAGGTTTGGTTATAAACAGAGAGAAAACTAATGAAAATTAGTCAGGCAGGCTGTGATTCAGTTAATCTGAATGGTTGCAGTCTTGAGCAGGTGTCACAGTTTAATTATCTTGGGAGCTATGTAACAGATAATGGTGATGTGAGGCATGAGATTAACAGACGAATAGAGATTGCTGCCGGGACTTTTAAGAATCTATGGAGAGTGTGGAGAAATAGGCGTATACACCTAAAGACTAAAAATAGACTGTATAATAGTTTGGTTCTTTCTAGGGTTAGTTATGGTAGTGAAACTTGGACACTTTGTAAACAAGATAACAGGAAACTAGATGCTTTTGATTCCAGGTGCTTACGCAGTATCTTGGGCATTAGGTGGTTCAACTTTGTAACTAATGATGAGGTTAGGCAAAGGAGTTTGCAACCTCCTTTAAGCAGCATTGCAGAGAGAGACTCCGTTGGTTTGGCCATGTTGCCCGTATGAATAATTATAGATTGGCGAATAGGGTTATGAACAGTGTGCCTAAAGGCCTCAGAAAGAAGGGGAGACCTAGGATGCGGTGAGCAGACAATGTCAAACAGGACCTTGTTAGAATTGGTGAGCAGTGGCCAGATCCAGTAGATGTAGCTCAGAATAGACTTGCTTGGAGAACTAAATTGCACGGTATGGTTGGACCTCCGTATCCCATGGCTGCTTGAGGATGATGATGATTAATTTAAAATTATACTGTACGGAAAAAGTTTTACGAATGCTTTTTCCATTCTTTACAATATACTAAATTTTTCGTTAAGCAAGCTTTAGTCGGAGCATACGGGAGTGAAAATTGACAAACTGCCCTTCTTTTCTCCCCTGGAAGTCATTTCGCAGTAACGCAATCACTTTCAAGGCAGTCTGACCTCTAATTTTTTCTGTCACCTTCCCTAGGTGAGTAGACAAGTTTGCCGACCTAGGAGGAAATTGTTAAAATTTCAGACTATCACTGGAGATCAATGTAACACTCCAGGAACTGGACAGAAGTAAAATAGAGTGAGCAACCGCTGTATTACAGCGCTCATTAAATGCCCCAAAATAACTCATTTATACCCACCCTTCACATGGCCACCAGAATGTTTAGGCAATAACGTAGCGTCCGTTGCTCAGTATTGTGTTTACATGTCGATAAAAAAAGTTTGATTTTCATTAAATGTAGGGCCAAAAAACTCAAAATAATCCGGAAGTCAAACAATCTTTTAATTGAGAGTTTGTTTTTGTTTATTAAATAAATTTTTTATAGGATTTCAAAGGTTCAACTAACATGACTGAGTTTTACTTTAAGAGCGAAAACTTATGAAACTTTCAAAGAAACAAAACTTTTACCTACTTAGGTTTACTGCGTTAATGCTGTATTCAAAAAGATGATAACGAATTTTTTTAATGAATTTTTTTCTTTTTCGTACTTTTCATATCTTAAAGTTTTTATTCGAATTAATGGATAATCGAGAAAATACAAATAGTAGTATTTTATTAGTACCTATACAACATAAAATGTATTTTATTCCTTAAATTTAAAAAGTTACTTTTCTCACACCTCTCTGAGAAAAGGGGGTATATTGATGTTACTAGAAATCTCTCATTCTACCACCGAAATTTCTACCATAAATAAATCATTTGCAATATTCGTTAAAAGTTTCACTGTTTATACACATTTAGCGCTAACAGTGTAAATTAAATTTCTTTAATAAAAAAAAGTAAGTAAATTGAAGTAAGTGTTTCGGTTTATTATTATAATTGCATTCAACACGAAGCTTGTGACATATCAAAGTTCATGCAGAAAAATTATATAGTGGCAAACAACACGGGGGTAAAGATAAACTCACAAAAATTCTCATCGGCTTTATTTCTGTCGTGATATACATTTTTACATACATTCGCTGCGTCACATTCCATCTTTAAACATAGTCATCACCAATTCTTGTAAAAAATCAGCTACACCATAAGATAGGTGATGTGACAAATGTACAAATATGGGCAAAATTCTGTTTTTTAAATGCACTCTATATACAATAATATATTCTGTTGTTCAGCCACCAATAAAATTAATACCATTACGATTATTTTACATGTCTATTTCCAAATCAGTAATTATAGTTACAAGACTTTTTCTGTTATGTGAAATTATTGGGGGAAAAAAATCCAGATATTTAAAAAGGGGGAAAAAGTGCTTTGAGAGATTAATAACTGCAACAAGGCGTACGGAAAATTTACATCAAACCATATTACAAAAAAAAAAAATGCACATAAAGTGATATTTAGTTGCAGTGAACTTCTGATAAGCCGAAATTGGTGATAAGGTATAGTAAGTCTCACGTTAATTAATAATTTATAACGCTGCAAGATTATGCAGAATTGATTGATTGACAAAAAGCAATGTACTGTCTGATATCATTTATCTTACCCTAATGTGTAATTAATAGCCTTAAAATAAAAAGTCCTCCGTTTGAGTATCAATTCTACTAATTCACGAAGTATTAACTTAAGCAAATTATAATAGAAGTGGCGAATTAAAAAAAATCTAGTGCTAAATTGTTTTAGAAAACATGTTACTGGTATGCAAACTTATGTACTAGGAGAATTTTTAAAAGAATATTTAAAATATCGGACTTACATTTCTTTATTCCATTTTTTAACAAAATATTAATGCCTAATATTATATTTCTTAATAAATATTTAGAAAAGTGAACAGGAATAAATATAAAATTTAAATTATTAATAAAAATCAAAAGATACAAGTTTTATAAGAGATTCTAAATTTAAGTCATTTTTCCCATGAGATCATTATAACAGATTTTTTTTTTATTTTGTGAGAAAAGGGTAGGTGAGCTATACCGTTGCTTACAGCTAAAAAAAAAGACTAATAAAATCGTGAACTGTACGAAACGAACATCGGCATGAATGTAAGCAAATATTCTAATATGTCATTCCGTGAACCATAAGAAATATTTCAAGCGAAAGAACTAATTTCTAAATATTTTTGTAACAAACTAAATTCTGTGAAGTTTCCTAATTTAAGCAGCATAACTACACGTTAATCTCAAATCAGTAATCTATAAGTATTCATCGTGAAAAGGCAACTAAAAAAACCTTTCAACAGTAAATGCACAGAGTTTACTGTATTCTGGTTTAGTGGTTAGAACATTGGCATGAATCTAGTTTAGTGGTTAGAACACTGGCACGAATCTAGTTTAGTGGTTAGAACATTGGCATGAATCTAGTGGTTAGAACACTGGCATGAATGTGGGTTCGAGTCCCACGAATTAGCAAACTTTATTTCCCACAAAAATTATTTATTGACTTCTTCACATCAAGAGTAAACTGTGTACTACTATTGATTATTTTACTAATAACCCCTTAGCAAAGTAACTTCTCTATTTAGAACATCCTCAAGCAGCCATGCGCTACGAAGGTCAAACCAGACAGTGCAATTTAGTTCTAGAAGCATATCTGTCCTGAGCTGCATCTGGCCACTGCACACCAATTCTGACAAGTTCCTGTTTGACATTGTCCATCGCATCTCAGGTCTCCCCTTCTTTCCGAGGCCTTTAAGCACACTGTTTATAATCCTATTCGCTAATTTATAATTATCCATACGGGCAACATGGCCAAACCAACGGAGTCTCTGCACAATATGCTGCCGACTCCTTTGCCTAACCTCATCATTACTTACAAAGTTGAACCACCTAATGCCCAAGATACTGCGTAAGCATCTAGAATCAAAAGCATCAAGTTTCAGTACAACAGTGGAAAATGAAGTTGCTGCACTCGATCATAGCTGGCGGCATTGGCGACACTGCGGGATGAGAGATAGGTCACATTAGTGGAAGGATGACAAGCCAATTCTAGTTTAGTGATTAGAACATTCTCGCACGAAACTGGAAAAACGTGGGTTCGAGTACCACAAATTAGCAAACTCAATTTTCCAAAAAAAAAAATTAAAAACAATTTATTGGCATAGGAGCTGAATAAAATAAAACAATGAGAAATGTAAGAAAGAATTCTCAAAGAGGCTTAAGTATGCGACTTTATTTGCTACCAAAAATCCAATGAAATGCAACAGAGTGAAGACTAATTATAGAGATTCGTTGAATATTCGAGCGGATGATATACCTAGTTCAGATAATTAAACACTTCCGATCTTAAATCTGATAAATGAGCAGAATAAATCACTACACTTTTCAAGAATTCCTACAATGTTGCTTTGCATGGCAGATGCTGTTCTAGAAATGGCCGTGTAAAGAGACAGTTTTTCCTCACACCCAGGCCGGGTCTAGAGAAGGGGGAGGTAGAAGTCCATGTCTCTTACCCCTGAGAATATTAATAACTGGAAGGTAAGAAGGGGCTTGGGTTCGAGTCCCGGTAGAGTCTGCTGAAGTCCCGCCATCCTCACAGACCTTCTTACTCTGGCGTATAAACTGACAGACTCCTGTCAGACCTCTGGGGCAAGCAGCTGCTTGAGGGGGTATTTATTTATAGGAAGAAAACATTAAATACATACGTTATTCATCTTTTGCAAGATCACTAAAACGGAGAAAAAAATTACATGATGCAATGGCATTCAGATTCAAACCAGCCACCCGATCTGTGATGAGGAATCGCGTTCCCAACAATGGCATACCAGAAACTTTCAGGGAGTTTGGCCACTGGTTGGGTCTATTCATCCCAACTCCTCTTGGGTTCGCCAATGGTTTCTAACTCACAATTTTGCCTATTTTAATAACAAAGAATTGTCTTTGTAAAAAATAGATGCAATTATTAAAGAAGTATATAAAACAGCAAATATATGCGAAATATATATTTATATTTTATACATTAAATACATGTACACTAAAATAGTGTTTCCAAGAAGACGATAACACTGAATAGCAAATTCAAACTCTTTATATGAGGTGTTTGTAAATTTCCAACGCTGATTCCGAAAATGAACTTTACTTTTGCAGAGAAATATGTTTTTGAGAAACAACTTTTTTATATCCTGATGAACTGATTCACTTGGACAAAGTTTGATGGGGAAAAAATCTAATATGGGTGTCCAAGAAATATATTTTGAGATATACTGCATCTCGATCTTCATTTGAGCTATTCATATGATCTTCATTTTCACGAAATTGTTCAATAATGGGATTTAAATAGATTTGTTAATGATCTTTAGTCACATTTTTTTCATTAAATGCATATTTTAGAAGTTAGATTCCCATTAATATAAGTCTATAATATTTTGGTACACTTCTAGTAAATATGATCCGACATTGTCCATCGTTACCAAGCCACAATCCGCCATTTTTACGTTTCACGATACATTTGCTTTTTGAAATCGACAAAGATGAAAAACATAGATTAAACTTTTTGAATACAATTTAATAATTTAATTAAGGATTATGCATGTTTTGGTCTTTTTCTCCGCCCATGTGCATTTTTGGATTGCAAAAAATTAAATCTTTGTCATCTGCATGCAGAGGCGTAGCTAGGCTTTTGGCGCCCTTGGCAAATTTGTAATTGTCCATCCTGTTCAGTTATTGATACAAAAAATACACCTGTTTTTTATATTATATATATTTTTGTCATTATTTTAATATAGTTACATGAATAAATATTAATTGCACATAAATATTTGCAAAAGAAATTGAAATGAATTAGTTTTAAAGTAATTTAATTTTTTGTAATTTTTTATTGTGCAAAATCGTTAAAAGTCTCATGAAAATTAATTTTTTTGAGTCAGTTCTCGCTCGATTGATAGGAAACAAAGCGATGATGTACGCTCCTGTCCCCATGTTGATCTTAAACAATCTCGGAGTTTATAAACAAAATAATTCAATACAATGTACAAATTTTGAACTCCCGTTCAAAGAAAAAGATACCTATGTAACGAAATTTTATTTTGTAGCGGCATGATTTGTAAACGCAATATGAGCCGTTTGAAATTGCGCCCCAAAGCTGTTTTATGGCATGCGCGGTACAGGGAAATGGTGCGGCTAATTGTCCGCCGATCAAAAAAAAATACCCTCTCAAGCAGCTGCTTGCCACAAATGTCTGACAGGAGCCTGCCAGTTTATATGCCATAGTGGAATAGTTGAATGGAATAGTAGTCTGTGAGGATGGCAGGCCCTCAGCAGAAAAACGACACATACATCCATGCCTAATCCGGGGCTCGAACCGATAAAAGGAAAAAAAAATATTTTTGTAGGAAATAACGAAAAATTATAATATGCTGTCTTGATAATACGACGGTATAAACAATACGTATTAATTTCAACGAACTACGGGCGGCTAATCATTCGATTTTATTTTGCACATAAACGTCAGATATCGTGGAACTGCTCATGCCGCCCAGCACCGCCCTGTGATTCCGGCGCCCTTGGCAACTGCCCAATGCCAACACGTTCCTACGCCTCTGTCTGCATGTGTCCACTTGCCTATGTGGTCTTGCTACATAGACTAAAAAAGATCATTGTTCGATGAAAAAGGCCATACTGCATTTTTTAACCCTATTTTGCTACACTTTAAATTTTATATTGCTTCTCTTTACAGGGAGGGAGGATGGAAAGCATCACCAAGGCGTGGGGTCTGCTTCTCAGCAGACATGCTAGTGTTGCTCTTCTAGGATATGAGTGTATTAATGAAAGGTTTCTGACAGCAAAATTTGAGACAAGCATTAAAGATTTGAATGTTATCTGCTGTTATGCCCCCACTGAGGATGAGGATGAGAAGGATAGGTTTTATGAACAACTTCAGGATATTTTGAATTCTGTCAAGAAAGGAGATATTACCCTTGTTCTAGGTGACTTCAATGCCAAAGTTGGTACTGACTCTGACCTTTGGGAAGGGGTGATAGACCCTTTTGGTATTGGTAGCTGCAATGACAATGGACAACATCTCCTACAGGTAAGTAAACCCAATGGTTTCAGAATAACTAACACATATTACGAACACCACGACATACATAAGTGCACATGGGTTTCACCCGATGGGCTGCATAAGAATGTGATTCATTAGATATTAATTAACAGCAAATGGGCTAGTTCTGTTAGGAATACCAGGGCATATAGGGGAGCTGAAATTGGATCTGACCATTACCTTGTTAAAAGTGTCTTGCAACTTAAACTTAAAAAAGTGGTGTGCTAGGATTAAAAGTTTTACCTTTAATACTGAAGCTCTGAAAGATCCAGTTATAACTAAAGCTTACCATGATAGGTTACTTAGTCATTATGACAGTCATGGTTTGCTTACTACTGAAGTTGAGGAAGAATGGGACCATTTTAAACAGGCTTTTTTTAAAAAAAACAGGAAACTAACAGTACTCTTTTAGGAAAAAAGGAGCAGAGGAGGCAGAATTATTCGAATGATAAGGAACTTGAATTTATTTCAGAAAGAAAGACCTGCAGGAATGTCCTTAATCAGTACCCTACTAGTCCTAATAGAAAGGATTACAGAGAGCTTAATAAACGTGTAAAGGTTCAGTTACCTACTGATAAGAATCTTTGGCTTGATGGCTTGGCTGACAAAGCTGAGGAATCAGTTAAGCAGCACAACAGCAGAGTGCTGTACCAGATAGTTAATGTTTTATATGATAGAAAATGGACAGGCATACAAGGATTGAAGGATAAACAAGGTAAGGTTATAGAAGGTGAGGATTCTGTCATGGCTAGGTGGGCTGAGCATTTCAGTGATGTTCTAAACAATGTGGTTAGTTCTACTCCCATTGTTTGTAATGATGATAGATGCATTGGCAGCTTTAATGTTGGCCCTATAACACAATCTGAAGTTAGTTTGGCTATCTCTAAACTTAAGCTTCATAAATCCCCAGGGGTAGATGAAATTACTACAGAAATGCTCAGAGCTGGGAATGTTTTGGTTACCACTTGGATGACTGAAATTCTGAATATCTTTTATGATAAAGGCATGGTTCCTAAGGATTTTACCAGAGCTATTGTTATCCCTATTTTCAAAAAAGGTGATCGCAGTTCTTGTGATAACTATAGGGGTATCAGCCTACTCTCTGTTCCAGGTCAAGTTCTTTCCATGATTGTGCTTAATAGAATTAAGAAACTGGTTGACAGTCAATTGCGTGATGAGCAATGTGGATTCAGAAGTGGTAGGGGATGTGTGGATCAGATATTTTCATTTAGGCAGATTCTGAGAAATGTTTACAGTTTCAGAAACCTTTGGTTGCTAGCTTTGTTGATTTCAAAAAGGCTTTCGACTCTGTTGATTGTCATAATTTGTGGTTGATTGTGAGATCATATGGTATGCCAGGCAAGTTAGTTAACATCACGAAAGCTCTCTATAATAACACTGAGTCGTGTGTGAGAGTTGGTAAGGCTTGTAGCAATTGGTTTAGCATTACTTCTGGTGTTCGACAAGGGTGCATTTTGTCTCCTTTTCTCTTTAATTTGGTTATTGATTATGTTATGCGAAATTCACTTCAAGGGAAAGATTTTGGCCTTAAATGGGCTGGAGATACGAAAATTTCTGATTTAGATTATGCTGATGATTTAGCCCCTTTGGCAAATGATGTTGATGAGATGAATTCTTTCACTCGAGATGATGAAATTGGTAATAGAGTAAGTTTGGTTATAAACAGAGAGAAAACTGATGAAAATTGGTCAGGCAGGCTGTGATTCAGTTAATCTGAATGGTTGCAGTCTTGAGCAGGTGTCGCAATTTAGTTACCTTGGGAGCTATGTAACAGCTACTGGTGATGTGCGGCATGAGATTAACAGACGAATAGGGATTGCTGCCGGGATTTTTAAGAATCTATGGAGAGTGTGGAGAAGTAGGTGTATACACCCCAAGGACTAAAAATAAACTTTATAATAGTTTGGTTCTTTCTAGGTTAGTTATGGTAGTGAAACTTGGTACATTTTGTAAACAAGATAACAGGAAACTAGATGCTTTTGATTCTAGATGCTTACGTAGTATCTTGGGGATTAGATGGTTCAACTTTGTAACTAATGATGAGGTTAGGCAAAGGAGTCTGCAACTTCCTTTGCCTAACCTCATCATTAGCATATTTTGCAGAGAGCAAAGCAGCATATTTTGCAGAGAGAGACTCCGCTGGTTTGGCCATGTTGCCCGTACGGATAATTATAGATTGGCGAATAGGGTTATGAACAGTGTGCCTAGAGGCCTCAGAAGGGGAGATCTAGGATGCGGTGGGCAGACAATGTCAAACAGGACCTTGTTAGAATTGGTGTGCAGTGGCTGGATGCAGCAGATGTAGCTCGGGACAGATATGCTTGGAGAATTAAACTGCACGGTCTGATTGGACCTCCATAGCTCATGGCTGCTTGAGGATGATGATGATGATCCTATATATTTTTGCAGATGAACATTAAGGGTATATTGGCTAATTATGGACGCAAAAGCCATTTAAATATTGCGAATACATATAAATTAAAAGCAAAAGAAAAACAAGCATTAAATATACTATAAAAATATAGAGCTTATATTTTCGCATTTTTTTTTTTCAAAATATAACGCATACAACTATGGAAAAAAAACGGAAAAATATTTTAGTGTTTGGGGAGAACACTTGGGAAGAAGAGGAAAAGACTAAGTGTCTGTACTAATTTAGCCAAAATGGTGCGTGCACCTACTCCAGGGATAAATCACTTGCAATAAAAATACCCTAATCACACAGACAATACTTAGATAAAACACGTAAGCTAATTTTAAACAAGTTATTAATTTTCAACTTACAATGGTGTATTTATATCGAAAGTTAGATGTTTTATGTGAACAGTGCACTAGTGACAAAGTTTTATACAAAATATTCATATTTCATTTGCAAACAACCCTCTGAACATCAATGTATATATATATGGTTACTATACGTCCTCCAAAAGGAGGGCATGTCCTCCTGTTTTTTTGTCTCGTGTTCTCCAGAAATTTTGAAAAAACACGAAATATCCTTTTTTATAAACTCGTAACATGATTTAATTTAAACTAAGGCACACTTTTTTTTGCATCTCATTTTTTTAAATTTCTTGAACCCATGACTAAAATATAATTCATTGTTAACCTTGAAATAATATATTATAAATGCAAATCGTGAATCTAATTCTCTTATTGTAAAGTTACTATTTTCTGTAATCTCAATATACGCAATTTACATGCCAGATTGAAAAAAGTATGCGCTTTAGAAAATTGCGTAAAATTTTGCATCAATCCATCGATAGTTAGAGCTATGAAAGTTAAGAGCAGTTTATTTTTAATTTTCAACATAAAAAGGCATCGAAGGAATTACTCCTGGTTTGTACAAGCCTTCTCATATAAGGGCATACCAAGGCATGACCGAAGCCACTGCTAACCATTATCTCAGTTGTAGGTAATAGAAATAAAGTTAGCTTCCTGCAACAGTAGATAGCTACTAATCACTATGTCACTTAAGGCCAAATAACCCTTCATTGCTTATTAAGTATTAATAAAAATCGGCACATCGTATACTTTGAAGTGTACTGAATAATTTAGAATTATGACTTTTTCTGAATAAACTGTTAGCCGATATTTGAAAGCATTCCCTCCTTTGTCCTCCATTTCTACCTTTTCTGTCTTTCTTTTAGAACACTGGCATCAGGTAACCCTATGTATATAACATAGAAACTATAAATACTGTGCAATAAGTAAGAGAATTATCAATACATTGCTGTATAGTATATCCGCTAAAGTCATTAAACTTTCCCAAAATGCATAAAAATGGGGATGAAATTCATATAACTGCAAGACAGTGCACTAATACAGATTTATGAAAATGTTTGAAAATATGGGTTTCAGTGTAATTAAACCTATTTTGCTTAAGATTAATAGCACAATAGCAACTCAGGCTATTGTGCAATGAATCAAATCTGAATAATGGTTATACATCCTCAAACTTTCAAATACCGAGGAAACACGATATATACATTTCACAACTTCAAAAGAAGGCACAAATAATTTTAGTTTTCCTTAATTATGCATATGTTTTTCAAAGGTTTGACTTTTTTGTGATAATTTGAATCATTTTAGACATTCTTAAGAATCGGCTTAGCAAAATTTCATTGCACAATTTATATAAATTGTGATCTTTAAATCTCTTTCACGTGTTTACTCACAGAAATATTACAAAAATATCAGTAATTCCCATTACATATATGAAAAACTCTTAGTTATATAAAATTTATATTATTAGAAAGGTTCAATTTTCTTTTGTTATTAAAACAGGCATACAGAAATAAATTATAGCAAGGTGGCTAAAAATACTATATAGAAGAATGGAATGTTAGAGAAACAATACTGAAAACAAGCAAGTAAAATCACATTTGTTCTAATTAATTGTATAATTTTATATTTGTAACAGGCAGACCCGGTTCAAAATGTGCACGAAATGTGTTAGGAACACAGGCAAAAGGTCTCTAAAAAAACGGTAGGAAACAAAAAAGTTTTTTTTGCAATAATTGTTATACTTTTTAATTTAATTAAAATTTGTCATAAATACATTAAATTTTTCTCTGTGAATTATTCACTTCCTAAACGTTTTAAAAAAATTTATTTATGCAGTATAAATAAAATTATATTCCAATTGAAGTAATGGAATAGTTCCCATTCTTAAAAACTTCACTCATATAATTATGCAATATTTTTCTTACTTTTTCATAATATATAATTAAAAATTGAAATAAATTAATAAAAAAAAGTACATGATTTGATACATTTTTTCTTGCATATTACACTGCAGAAACCCAATATTGCATGCAAAAAAAATAAAGCTTTGAGCTGGGTCTGGTAACAGCAAGTTGCTTGTACTGAGTGGGAATCACAGTAATAATACATATAAACTTAAATAGTTTACAAGCAGTTTCAATGCAAAGTATATCATATATCTAGGTAAACGTAGTAAAAAAATTGAGAAAAATCAATAAACACATGAGATTCCATGAATGTTTGTTTGAAAAAGGCAATCCAACCCTCATTAAAATTGTTAGCATAATGTAACAAAAATTGGTGTAAGCAATCTTTCATGCATTTCACTTCTTTAAATACATTTTATTGTTTCAAAGAATTATAATTTTCATAGAATAAACTGGATGTTACAAAAACTTTGATAAGTAATAAAATTCTAGCTGAATTTCAATAATAAAAAAAAATGTGAGATGCATCAAATACTTCAAAGAGAATTCAGTAAAAACAATCCACAGGAAAATCGCATAGAAAGAAGAGTTTTCTGCATTTTGGCATGATGAAAAATATTTTTGAAGGCATAACTCTAACATCATTCAAGAATTACTTTCACCCTAGTAATGTACATCTCTAAAAGTTTAAAGGGTTCTTGCTTAACTGTGAAGGCACATTATTTTAAAAAGTAATTTATTTTCTTTTTGATAAATAATGTGAAGTAGATGTGTACGAAGTAGTGCCACTGAGGTGTGTAAGGTTTTAAAAACCCTTTTGGGAAATTAAAAAAAAAATCATGTCAGCAATTTAGCAAATTTTTTTGAAATTCTCCCCTTTCAAAAAATCTGGCTACATCACTGTGTGCAAAAATTACTGTATGAAGTAGGTAAGAAGTTTTATTTAGTAAAATCTTAACTCTCAGAAAAATTTCTATGTTATGGGTATACATTTTGAATTTTTAAAATTGATGTTCACCAATTCATCAGTGTTAAATCAAAAATAAAACATCTGCAACTTTCTGTACCATATCTGGCATTACTTACCAACTTTTAAATATCACCAGAGATTTCACTACCCATATCTCTTCCTCTAGTTAAACTAAGAAACTCTTGCTTAAAAAGAAAAAATTACATACGTTTAAAATGCACATTTGTACATAAATGCAGTGTTTCCTATTAACTAAACTTGCATTAAAATCATTTATCTCAGTCTGTATTTTAATCTCTTCATCTTGCAATAAATTTAATTCCTAGAGATTGCAATTATTAAAGTGGAATTTACTATATGCCTGATTTATAAATAGATTGCTGTTTTAACTCTTCATGAAGATTCACTTATAATATAACTAAGTATAATGTACTTATTAAAAAAAAAACTTGTTCTTGGTTACAAAACTGTACATCAGTATGCTTATTTCAACTGAGATATACAGTTGCCTAAACCTAAAAAGATGCTTCTAAAGTTTTTCTTTAAGGATGAAGCTGCCTTTCACAGTGAAGTGGTATGTCAATATTTTATGCACATTTGTTATGAATATACTTCAAGGCAAAAAGCCTAACAGTACATCTGCATCAGGGCCAGATGGAGGGTAATTGAGAATTCTAGTAATCGGTCTTTAAGTGTATACTAGTAACTGGAACAGAGGCAAAAAATATATTACTGGAATTTTTCAAGAAATGTTTTAATTGGTGGTTTGGGTTTTATGGCACCAAGAAATTTATTAAAGACTATTAAAACAGAGGGGAAAATAAATTAACTATTTAAACAGAGGAGATTAATATCAGAATGGGAACGGTGTTATGGTTCATTCCAACTCGATCTTAACAGGGGGCTGGGCAAGGTCAAAATTATGAAGATAAGGAATAAAGGTCGTATGAATGAAAAGTGGACATCCTCTATATTTGGATAATGAACTGAGTTATCTTCCTGCCCTCACACAGGGAAACATGCATACACAGAAAGATCTCAACACCAGAATCAATTATAAGTATTGGTTTGAATATGAAGAAGTTGTGTCAATTCCAGACAAATCCTGTAGGGAAGTATCCAAAGTTGAACTTGTGGTATGCTGACATTTTATCAGGATCTGTTGATTTTCCGAATTGTGGTAACACAATTAGCTCACATCGATAATGCAAAACTATGGGCATTTGAAGACAAACTATAAAGTCGAAGAGCACAGAAATTTTTGAGTAAAATGGTTGTTTTGTTGCATGACAATTTCCACTCACATACATACATTTCTTACACACACACACATACCTACCTACATACAAAATCCACATGCAGCCATGGGCTATGCAGGTTCCACCAGACTATGTAATTTTACTCTCCAGACATGTCTGTCCTCAGCAACAGCTGATGCATTAGACCACTGTAAGCCATTTCTAGCAAGTTACTGTTTAACATTGTCTACCCATCATTTCCTAATCTCTCCCTTTTCCTGAGGTCTTTAGGCACACTGTTCATAATCTTATTTGCCAATCTATAGCTATGCATACGGGTAATGTGGCCAAAACTAACACAGTCTCTCTCTCTGCACAAAATGCTGCTCAAAGGATGTTGATGACTTCTTTTAATCTTATCATTACTTACAAATTCAAACTGTTTAATGCACAAGTATCTAGAATCAAAAGCATCAAGCATCTTGTTATCCTGCTTACAAAGGGTCAAAGTTACACTACCAAAACTAACCTTAGAAAGAACCAAACTGTTATAGAGCCTATTTTAGTCTTTAGGTCTATACACCTATTTTTTCCACACTCTCCATAGATTCCTAAAGGTACTAGCAGCAATCCCTATTCTATTAAATACCACACATCAACAGAGGCGTACCTAGGGTAACTGGCGCCTATGGCAAACACCGATTTTGCGCCCCTCTCCGACTGTCCGATTCATTTTCGTATTTATACGTTAGGCGCGTTTTCGCGCCCCCCCCCCCCCTTCACTGGCGCCCATGGCACGTGCCATGCCTGCCATACCCTAGTTACGCCTCTGCACATCAACAGTATCTGTTAAACAGCTCCCAAGATAATTAAAATGAGACACTTGCTCAAGGGCACAACCATTGAAAGCAACTGAAGCACCATCTTCCTGACCAATTTTCATCACTTTAGTTTTTCCTCTATTTATCACCAAACCTATTCTATTACCAGTCTCATCAAGGACCGTAATGAAAGAATTCATCTCATCAACATCCTTAGCCAACAGGGCCAAATCATCTGCATAATCTAAATCAAAAACTTTAAGATCTTTAGACCATTTGAGGACAACATCTTTCCCTTAAAATGAATTTTGCACAGCATAATCAATAACCAAACTAAATAGAAAAGGAGACAAAATGCACCCTTGTCTAATTCACAAGCAATACTAAACCAATCACTACAAGCCTTACCAACTCTAACACATGACTCAGTGTTATTATAGAGAGCTAACTCATATACTGCTTTAATAACAATAACATTTGAACAGATGGTTGAGAGTGCCTGGAATATTCTTCTTATAGTATTGGCATCTCCCCTATTAGAATTTCACATCTTGATCTCTAAGAAATACCATAAGAGTAAGAAGTTGAAATCAGATGAAGAAGTGCATTATCATAGACTTCCTCATGCAACAGTGAAAGTCATTCTAGGAAAGAGGATATCATGCTATTAATTTCATGCTGGGACAAATGTCCCAATATACATGGTGAATTTGAACAGATAAATAAATGTTAATATATGGATCACTATTCTCCCTTTTTGTTAGGAAATCTACCATGATACCTGCTTAAGATTGTTGCCATCATATTAGGGAATTCTCTTCCTTGTGTATCAGGCATAGATGGTGAGTTAATGTTGACCTCTTGGCAGTCTGAACTGCAAGGAAGCTGTGCTAGTAGCCATTGATTAAATAAGAAGTGCAGAACACCCCACTTTCAACATCCACTAAACATCTGTGCCTGATACACAAGATGGTGGCAACAATCTAAGTGATATCACAGATTTTTTAATACTGTGTAATAATATTATTATTTAATTAAAGAACCCCTGATATAATTTTTAATATTATGATGATAAATTAATGATTTAAGCTTTCTTTCCAACTTGTCCACTTTTTATTTGAATGATCCTGATAAATGCTTCAATTGCAAATTGTGATTGTAACAACAAAAATTTGATCTCTGGCTACTAAAATTTTATCAGCATTGAGCTTTGATGGAGTTTTGCCCAATTAAAATCCGAGTCCTAAACAGGACTTGAGGAAATCTTATAAGGTGTGGGATGAAACCTTGAATGAGATCTGCTAAAAGTATGAAATTTATAACAAAATACATATCACATATTAAAAACAATTACAAAGAGAGAATGAAATAATTAAAACCAGTAGTGATGGCAACTTGATTTTCAGGGATGGGGAGGGGGAGGGCAAAATGCTTATTTATGTTATTTCCAATAGTAGACCCCACTTTAATAGATTTAGTAATTGTAATGCCTTTGAGTTGAAAATAGGGGTGCAGATGCCCTCCTTCTACTGCCATCCATGCTAATAATACACACACAAAAAAAAAAACACCCTAGATAGATATACAAATTGCATCTTTAGGCTAATTTTTGTCTTGCAATTACTAAGAGTGCCAATAGTCAAGTTTTATTTGTTAAATTACATATTGATCAACTTTTATTGACCTGAATCCTAGCTGTCATTTTAATCTTCTGTTCACACACCTTAAATCATTAAACCTATTTTACAATTCTTAAAATTTTCAAAAATAATATACAACGGAAAAATTCAGCAAAGTGTTAACAACACACCAAACAATAGTTGTTACTAATATATAAATATGTTGACCAAATACAAACATACATATTAAGCAATTTGAATAGTTAATCAAAACTTTTTTAGCAATTAGTTTTTTGTAAATAATTTTAAGGAAACTATTTTAACCAACTGGACATACAGTGTTGGTGATTGGTGAATTGTAATAGTGTGTGGTGAACAAAAATATGTCTTTCAAAGAATTTTATAAATATGAATTGAAATATAAATAATTAAAAAATGATCCTAAGGTATTAAACAAACTAATTAACAATATTATTCTGATGGTATGGATAAAATATATGATCTCTAGTTCATAATATTAAATTTTATAATTGTTGATGTAAAGTGTAATCTTTATCTTTATATGGATATTAAAGCTTGTTTATCCATTTATTGTTTTAGTATTGAAACTTTTAAATGCAATTATTATACATTGCAATAAGTATAAGTACAATGAATTCTTAAATTTAAAATAAGTTTTGTTCGATGCCATGTGTTTTAAAAACTGAAATCTGGTAATCCTACCAGATAACATAAGTTTACAACAGCCAATAGTCTGTCCCTAATATCATATAATTATCATAGATAAATATAACTACATAAAGATACGACATATATTGATATTATATAAATTGTAGTTATTTGCATATATTTAAATATATGCAAATATCTGATGTGGCATAACTTATCAAGTTATTTTTCAGAAGATTGGGTTGGGTTGTTTTACCTCTGAGCGGCACTTTTTTGCACACCATGGGCTAAATGGCCAGGTCACATGGACCCCGAAGGCTCAGAGAAGGTTGGGGGAGGGGACCCACTGGAACAGCTGTTGGGAGACAGATGGTAGCCTCCTGTCAAGGCCATCCAGCGTGTTCTTTAACGTGCACAGGGTATGGCTCTCCCGCACACGGGGCCACGGCTTAACGTCCCATCCGACGGACGGCGACCTTTCCAAGCCCATCGGTGTCCCCTACTGACCGTGGGCAGGGCGGGGAATTTTGCGGAGATAAATCTCAACGCTGACCCAGCTGGGACTTGAACCTGGGAACTACAGATTATGAGCCTGGCGCGCTACCGACTGAGCCAACCCCGCCCCTTTTTCAGAAGAACTCAATGACTAAACTTAATAAAGAACTTAATGACTAGTGAGGGTGCTGTTCCAATTGGTACCAGGATGAACTACTCTGATTGTGTTCTGACTCTGTTGATAACTGTACTAGTTTACACGCATGTTCAATTGCTGTTCAGTTGCAACTTTTTAAGGTTTACATAGGCAAAGATAATCTTCAAGGTAAAGCTTTAAAATATGTTCATTGTGAGATATTAAAAGAATATGGAACAGTCATAGTACTACTAATTGCATGATACTCTAATTACATCGAATGGATTCATTTCATATATAGCGAAACTTCTTCATAGCAGCTTTAAGCCTAACAGTGATATGTATTAGTTGCCATGAAGTGCTGAAATAGCAAGAAACAAAATAATGCTATCAATTAATTGTTTTATAAAGCTTTTCAGTTTACATGAATAATTGATATTATTACATTATCAAACACAATATGAGAATGTTTGCATTGAACATTTGTCTTACAATAAAATCTTAGTATATCATTTTAATACTTTGATCAACAAGCACTTAATAGTGTAGTGGTATATATCTCTCAGTTTCTAATTTAAGGTTCCTGGTTTGATCCCCAGCATGGGTACATGATTCTCCCCCTCAAATCTGCTTTTATTTGGTTTTCTTTCCTTTTAACATATAAATAAATGCAAATATCCATTGCAGCATAACTTAACCAAGTTATTTCTCAGAAGAACTTGAAGATAGAAAACATTTATCTTTTAAAAAGAAATCGCAAAACCATTGTGATTCAATTGCTTTACATTACATCTATGGAGTCAGAAGCCACACAGGGTAAGGTGATTGTGTGCATTAGTGATGACACTGGTTTCTACCTGGTGCCATGCTAGAGCTGAATACTCAGTGGAGGCCATCATGGGCCCTATGGGAGTGCTGTATCTTTACGTAGTTATATTTATCTATGGTTATAATTGTTTCCACATTCAAATACAATGATATGTGCATTTAAAAATCAGCCAGAAAATCCTAAACAGCAGTGAGCTATTACTAAATTTACTAAGAAAAAATATACAAAACTGCTTATAGCACAATAAAATAAACACTGCAAATATTTCAAAATATTACAAAATGCAAACCCACAAGCAGTTCAAAACTTCCATGAAATGAAGTAACATAATAATTAACAGTGTTAATATTACAATAATGATTGTATCTGAGATCATTGGCACCTAGGAGATTCAATATATTCTTTCTTTCATAACAACAAATAACCCAGAGCAATAAATGAGCTACACAAAATGAATTGCGACATACATAAGCATGTGGTTTCAAATAAATTAAACATGGATATTTGTGCAAATTTCAAAAATACACACATAAATACAATGCTCAGAATACTGGTGCACCAATGTTAATATGCTGATTTTTAAACTATTTCTTCAGCTAATATTAAACTAAATTATCAATAAAACAATTTTAATTTTGTGCTGAAATCTTAAAAATAGTACATCAATGTATTACTTTGTTTCTATTAGTCTTGGCAAATGAAATTATAGTGGAATGCTAAATAGTATCAATCAATATATTCTTCCACCTTACTGCTAGCAACAAAAATTACTTCTATCATTTTCATTTGGAGTAAAGATTTCATTTTGCAATGATTAATCATGATGTTTTTCTAGTTAATTTAAGCACATCTTATCAGCTTCTCTTGCATACCTAGTGGCACATGTGATTAAAAGTAAAAATGTTGCAGCTGTATGCTTTCTGATGCCAACAGTAAAAACCGTGAGTCCACTCTCTTTTAGTCTAATGGATACCAGAAGACAATGGTATTTTTTACTTCAATTTTCTGGGGGGAAAAGATAATGTAAAAAATGGAGATATACAGACATATGAAATATTATTAAATGTCTTAACAATTTTAGACTAATATGAAAAAGTCTACAAATTCTGCAATTCAATACAATTACATGTAATAAAATTATTTTAGAATCAAAATTACTGAAAATTAAAGTTAATGTTTAAAAGAAAGATGAAGTTAGAAGACTAGCATACTACCTCTAGTGAATATAAGGTGATTGCTTTTAAAAGGAATGAAGTTTTTTATTTGCTGCCACTTAATACTTAATGCCCTCTAACAGTGGATATTTCAACTAATGGATGATTGGGAAAATAATGAAACATTACTATTTGCAGTCATTAACATTGCCTAACTTAAAAGGTGTTTCTTTTTTCATTAGAATTATTCACGAGTACTTAATACTGATTGTCCCAAAGAGTGTTGCCACTGTTGAGCTGGAGTAGTGAGTCTCATGCTGACAAAGCAGAAAAAATGTTGATAAAGTAGAAAAAACTCAATGAAGGGATTAATCATCGATCAAGAATAGGCAAATGTGAAAAATTTGTTCAGCCATCTCCCAGAATTGAACCTTGAAATCCTTGGGTATGTGACAGTTGTTCTATTGGTCAAGATAAGGTAGTAGTGATTCATGCTTTTTTAGGTGTTATTCAGTAGTAGGTCAGTGATATTTAAGTGTGGGCACTAGAAATGAGTTCAGGCTGAGTTCACTACCCAAACAGGCTCATGCTTGAAAGAGGACAAATGGCTTCTAGGTCAAGCAAAGTCATAATTTAAATTCCAACTTTGCTTGTAACTATGACAAAAAAATTATGTAATCAAAGTAAATAAATTATTTTGATTATGATTTCAATATTTTAACCAGTGTTTAGCAATTAAAATTAATAAGCACTATTCAGCTTTTGATTACTTTTTTACGTATTCTCTTTCATTAAAGAATCAACCTTAGGACTTATAACAATACTATTCAAGAATTTTTAGTGTCAATGATCATTTCTAATATCCTTTATTCCAGACAGTACTAAAATATTAACTTTGTCTTCAAATATAAATAACAGCAGTAATTTATCTCAAGTGGGTGGGCAGACTCAAGCAGATTTCCTTTTAACAATGCATTTTGACATTACCCTCAGTAGTTTTCACATTACATGCTCAAGAGACACACCCACTAGATTAACTGTTCAGAGTGCTCTCTTCAACAGATTTGGATATGCCTGTAATTTCTCAAATACTTTATAGCCTGGTCCAAAATTTTGCACACATTTCCTGCATGCCACCCTGTAATGTGTTAAAAATTCCACTCTCTTCTGATCATAGAACCAAACTTTGAACCTCCCCCCCATTTATAGTGTTTACTGTTTTATATTTCAACATTTTATTTTTTATCCTCCTCCCCCCCCCCCCCTCCCCGTGATCCTCCCCAAATAGTAGATTGCTTGGTCTCAAATTTCTTTTATGGAATAATCAATCAACAGTAAATGCACACAGACTCTGGCATGAATCTGGAGAGACATGGTTGAGTCCCACAAATTGGCAAACTCATTTTTTCCACAAAAATTATTCCTTTGTGGTTTTGCATTTCACCCTAGTCACTCCATATGTTGAGTTAAAAATTCAAGTTTTTATCTATGATAGAACCCCATTTAAAGTTTAAAATCACATTCATTTTTCCACTTCAAGGTTGACTAAATTTCAATAGAAAATTTGCTAGTACAATTATAATCATTTAGAATTTGTAATAACCTAAAATACGAAAAATGATTTTAGTGGCATTTTTGTATACATGGATGGTTCATGTTTTATGATGTGTTAGAATTCTTTTTTTCTAACTAGATATGGAAATTTGAGTTTGAACTCATCTCTAGTGGGTAGCTTCTTGCTACAACTGACCACTTTCAATGCAGGCACTATTTCAAAAGCAGATATTACAAAATTTATAAAAATTGTTTAACATTGCATTAATTTCCCCTTATCTTTTGTATATATATATATTGCATATAAGACTGATAGTTTCATAGTTTTTGGAGAGGTTTTCTGACCATTGGTTCAGAAAAACCAGATAGTAACTAACAATTTTAAACGTTTTTTTTTATATCAATTATGTATTAGTTGATGTCTACTCACAGTTTCTTCATTAAAGAAATTTAGTCTTGATATTTTAAATATTATTAACTTGTTGCTTATATACAACTCAAAACAATTATTATTACAAAATATACACAATATTAGAATAGTTTTCAAACACTGAAAAAGTTTTTTCTAATACACTGGAGTTCACAAAAATCAAAACACCAAAAAGGCCAATCAGAACACACTCATATTTGGGGTTTCAATGTAGCTTTATTGTGGTAATAAATGATTAAAATATGGAGAGTTACATACTGAGTTGTTTAATAATGACCATGTTCACCCCTTTCTCTCATGGCCTGCTGTACACTGCAAGGCATGGAATCAAACAAATCTTTGATGCTGGATAGTGGAATACCTACCCAAGCTATGCATACCCATGCCCAAAGTTTTGTCTATATTTAACGGTATTGCTGCAACCTCCATTTGACCATATGCCATATATTTTTGATGGGTGACAAATAAGGGGATCTAGTGAGCCACAGAAGGCAGAAGGGTATGCACATTGCTTGGCCTCAAGTAGTCAACAATGGCAGCTGCTACATTAAGTCTTGCACTGTCCTGATGAAATATGTCATCTGGCACAGTCTGTAAGTTCAAAAGAGCTAATGGCTATAAAATGTCCTGGATGTAATGAGCACTAGTAATGGTGGTGTGGATACATAATAGGATGGATTTCCTTTAATAACTGATTGCACCCCACACTATAATCTCATGCATCGGTGCTGATGCCTTGTCTGAACACACTCCTCTCAGTGCCTCTTGCCAACCCATTGGCAGATGAGGATTCTGCCAGTGGATTTGAAGACAGGAGCACGATTCATCAGAAAAGATGATGTACCATTTGTTATGCCACTACTGTCACTCGAAGCATCACTAAGTCTGGCTGCTTTTGTGTTGGGGTGTCAGAGGCAGTCTTAGCAATGGCCAGCGGGCATGCAGTCCAAACTGCAATGAACAGTGTCGAACTGTTACCGCTGACATTGGAAGATGTGTTATTAAACTCTACTGTTGGGCCAAGGTCATAGATAAGGCAGGAAGATCTTTTATAGCGAACCCCAAAAATGGTTATCTTCCTGTGGTGTTGTCTGTGGACGATGTCCAGAACCTTCCCGACATGTTTGTTGCCCATCTTCAAATCATTCTCTGCATATGTGATGCACAATAGATAAATTACATCCCACACAAGCTGCAACTTCTAAATATGAAAGACTGCCTTCTCTCATGCCAACAATATGCCCTCTGACAAACTCATTACCCTGGAGATATGAAGCTGAAACTGGTCTGTGTGACACAGCTTAACAATGCCTGCACAGGAATTGATAAGTTGAACATGGCTACCATCCTTTTAAATATTTGTGGGAAGAGTCCAGTCACACCCTTTTCAGAATGTTCTCATTTGCCAGTAGCCAACATGACTGCACCAATGACTTGAAACTCTACTCACTTCAGTAGTAGGTGCTAAACATGTCCATAGAAGTCATGGACCTTACTCTGTTCCTTCTTGGTGTTTTTATTTCTGTGAATGGCATTGGTTTCTGTGGCTTCTTAAACTCCTACAGATAAATATGCATTTCCTAAGAAAATTGTCAATTGTGGTCACTTCCTTTTCAAGTTAAAAGGAGTTTCAATATTTGATGTAATGATTGCACAACTATGAAAATTCAAATTCAATTATATTTAAATTTGTCTTATTTGGTTAAAAACACTAGGGAAAAAAAGGAAATATGGGATGGGTTATTGTTAGTACTAAAAACGTAATGTCTAAACTTAACTTTTTTTCAGTTTCTGTGGCATGTAACTGCAACTACTAACAGAATTCTGTGTTCACACATCCAGTCCAACTTGGAATTTTTCAAGTGGTCACCATGATATATTTTTATTGATAACCCCTGCTATAGGCTCTATTAAAGGGTGTTTCCTATTGTCTTATTTAAACCAATAGAGGAACATAATATATTACACAAATAGAGTTATGATATGACATCTATGTAAGATTTTAATTAGAACAATTCTCCTTTCTGATCACAAGGATCACAGGAAAAAGTCACTAGTGATGATGATGGTTAATTGTGATCAAGCAAATTCATAAGATTCAATGGGTATCATTTATCCACTGAGTTAAAATGACTGTGCAATCAGCCATTCAAACAATGATCTATGGGGCTAAGTTTTCCTACACTTACTAAGTAAATATATCAATGAAATTATGCATTGTATATTTATGACAGATTGCTACAGCAAATTCCACAAGTTACAATGAATCACACAAAAAAAATAATATTGTAATGAAAAATGCCAAGCATAATGGCATACCCAGAAAGTTCAAATAGGTGAGGAGGGGGGGGGGGGGGGGGGGCATATGCTAGTCTAATGGAGTAGATAACTGATTTTTGCGACTGCTTTAGAAAATATATATTATTCAAGTCCTCAAGGGTGGGGATTACAATCCCCCTAACCTAACCTGTGGTCCACTATTTTTTTTATCTTGTCAGTCAGGATATCTATAATAATAAAAGAGTCTGTTTGTGCACCTGTGACAGTTGTAACTATGTGGTTATTGGGAAATCATGAAGATGCATTAAAATTTCAGAGAACGTTTCTGGTTGTGGTCGAGGCTGCAGTGCCAAATTTCAAGTCAAAATTCCAAAGGAGGCTTGCTAAAAGCACACATATTTATCATGCTTTCCTATGAGAAATGGCAATCACTGCCAAATCTACTGTTTCCATTCACTGCTCCTTAACTGTAAATGTAAGTCATAACAACATTTTAAATCTGCAACCTTTGCCAGATCCATCATATTCATAGGAATTATTTTAAGGTGTACGATTGTAAGTAAGAACAAGATTTTTAAACAGGGTCATGCAGGGGGAACCAGAGTATGAAATTTGGGACTTTTCAATTGGGTCTCACGGAAACCACAAAGTATCAGAAGCTGTTGGAAATATAAATATCAAGAGTTTGCAGTAAAGCCATGGGCTATGAGAGAGTATGCTGATGTCAGCAACAACCGAGCAATGCTGGGCAATTCTTCATGTTGGATCTGTTCTAAAGTGTGAGGAGAAGGAGGAGCACTATTCACAAACCTAATCTATATGCAAAACAGAATATAAAAATTAAAAACTAAGACCCAGGCAGTGCTGGGTACTGTTCAGCTAGTTATAAATAAGACAAAAATGGACGAAATAAAAATATGCATTTTTGCTACAAAGCCAGAGAGAAATTGTCTGAACCTGATGTTATGAAGCTCTTTTCATAAAAGCAAGGCAAAGGATACTATTATTATTAAATGTAATATTATATTACTATTCATATTATTATTATTATTAAATGCATTATTGAATATTAACAATATATAAATTAGGAACCTGAGCCATTATTCATCATTCTTACTTTTTCCATATTATGTGTAATATTTACCTAGCTTCTGACAGTTTGAGTTACAATGCAACCATGAAAAAAATGTTGACCTATCTTAGCTTAATGAACTAGTGCCTTTCACAATAAAAAAATGTTTGAACTGAAAAAGGACTAAAATAACAGAACAGTATGCAAGGCAAAAAAGCTCAGTAGTTACAGAGTTAAATAAAAAAAAAATATATATATTAATGTAAGTATTTTAGATTGCTACTTTATCCAGAATAAACCATTTGCTTTTTTACATATAAAGTTTCAATAAAATATCATTATAAAATTACCTATTTTTATACAATATATATATCACTGCCATAACAACAATGGAAAGTTGTTAACTTCTGTCTGGTCTTGAATGGCTACACCATTTGCAATGTATGATACTCTAACTTTCATCCGCAATGGATTCTGTAACAGATAGATAATTATTACAAAATAAAGATTATGTAGAAAATGCCACAAATATTGTTAAAAAAACATTTAGTTGTTCTACAGTAAAATATTTATATACAGTAAGTTTCCTCTAATCCAGTAGTCTGACACTGGCACTTCTGATGAATCAACATTTGACATATTCAGCACTATATAATGTATTCAGTATTGTAGAATTAAGAATCTGGTTGACAGGCAATTGCGTGATGAGCAATGTGGATTCAGAAGTGGTAGGGGATGTGTAGATCAGATATTTTCACTTAGGTAGATTCTTGAGAAATGTTTAGAGTTTCAGAAACCTTTGGTTGCTAGCTTTGTTGATTTCAAAAAGGCTTTTGACTCTGTTGATCGTCATAATTTGTGGTTGATTGTGAAATCATATGTTATACCACACAAGTTAGTTAACATAATGAAAGCGCTCTATAATAACACTGAGTCGTGTGTGAGAGTTGGTAAGTCTTGTAGCAATTGGTTTAGAATTACTTCTGGTGTTCGACAAGGGGCATTTTGTCTCCTTTTCTCTTTAGTTTGGTTGTTGATTATGTTACGCGAAATTCACTTCAAGGGAAAGATTTTGGCCTTAAATGGGCTGGAGATACTAAAATTTCTGATTTAGATTATGCTGATGATTTAGCCCTTTTGGCAAATGATGTTGATGAGATGAACTCTTTCATTTGAGCTGTTGATGAGACTGGTAGTAGAGTAGGTTTGGTTATAAACAGAGAGAAAACTAAAATGATGAAAATTGGTCAGGCAGGTTGTGATTCCGTTCATCTGAATGGTTGCAATCTTGAGCAGGTGTCACAGTTTAATTATCTTGGGAGCTATGTAACAGATACTGGTGATGTGCGGCATGAGATTAACAGACGAATAGGGATTGCTGCTGGGACTTTTAAGAATCTATGGAGATTGTGGAGAAATAGGCGTATACACCTAAAGACTAAAATTAGACTGTATAATAATTTGGTTCTTTCTAGGGTTAGTTATGGCAGTGAAACTTGGACACTTTGTTAACATAATAACAGAAAACTAGATGCTTTTGATTCTAGATGCTTGCGCAGTATCTTGGGTATTAGGTGGTTTAACTTTGTAACTAATGATGAGGTTAGGCAAAGGAGTCTGCAACCTCCTTTAAGCAGCATATTGTGCAGAGAGAGACTCCGCTGGTTTGGCCATGTTGCCCGTATGGATAATTATAGATTGGCGAATAGGGTTATGAACGGTGTGCCTAGAGGCCTCAGAAGGAGGGGGAGACCTAGGATGCGGTGGGCAGACAATGTCAAACAGGACCTTGTTAGAATTGGTGTGCAGTGGCCGGATGCAGCAGATGTAGCTCAGGACAGATATGCTTGGAGAATTAAACTGCGTGGTCTGGTTGGACCTCCGTAGCTCATGGCTGCTTGAGGATGATGATGATTGTAAATGCAGTGTATTTTGCTTAAATAGAATTTTTAAGTTTTCTAGAATAAAATGACTAATATACATTGGTTGATAAAATTAAGGTAACAGCATTTTTCATCAGTATTTTAATTTTAACAAATCCCTGAAAATAAAAGTAAGTTATTATAGGCATCATTACACACAATTTTGAATATCCAACTGAAATTGATCTATGACTCTACAATTCCTTGCAACATGCAAATTACCAATGCCCATAAAAACATGGGCTGCTACCAGATAATAAATATTTTGAAATTGCTGTTTATAAGTAGGGTTAATCTCATTATTTCCAGTGAAGATGGCAAGCCATCATCTTTTAGATGATTCTTTGTGATGGTAGGCTGTTGGAGATTTGAAGCAGGACAGTTGCAGGCAAAGATAGAAAGATGGCTCAATGTTCTAGGAGACAGGAACCATAACCAAAAGAGATAGCCAAGTTACTTCAATGCAAACTAACTATCATCTGGCTCTAATGGCAAGGCAGAAGAATACAACTTTGCATCAACTATCTTTTGATTTCTAAAGCCATAGTAAAAGGATTTCCAGCAGAACAGTGTCATGAAGGCTTCATGTGAGTGTGCTCTATGCCAGAGGCTAGAGGTTTGTATCCTGCTAACCCTCAACCACTGAATAGATGGTACCATCAAAATGTCACTTGAAGCCCTGAACAATGGCTAATGTTTTGTTTTCTGATGAGTCTTGATTTAGCCTACAGCCATATTCTAGATGTTTTCTCATCTAGAGAAAATGAGGAATGCAATACCATTCCTCCAATATCAGAGAAAGGAATTACAATGGAGGTGGTCTGCTGGTCTAGGGTGGCATAACCATAAATGGTCATACTCCTCTTCATAAGTTCAATGGAGGCTACACAACTGCTCAGATGTACAGAGAAGAGATCCCCCTACCTATAACTTTTTAAAGGCACAATTGGCACACCACAAAGCCCCATTTATAACTTTCTAAAGGTGCAGTTGGCACCGATTTACTGTTTATGAATGACACTGTCCATATGCATAGCTAACCTGGTGTAGGAATAGAAACAAATGGAAGATAGTCAATGAATGACCTGGCAAATAAGGTCCATCAAACATTTATGGGATTCCTTAGGGGGATGTACTGCAAACCATCAGCCACCTCCTCACAAGGTAGTTCTTTTAATCACTTCACAAAGTAGCTCTTGCAGAAAAATGAGATCTGTTGCCTCAGGTCCTTCTGTAATATGGATTCATGCAATCAGGTTTGTTTAGCTATCAGAGGGATCATATTCCATGTTGATATCATATATGTATATTTTAGAGCATATGAAGTAACTTTTCTGATATGCAATATTTTCTAGTTTTAATTATGTCATTGTAATACTGATATGCAATATTTTCTAGTTTTAATTATGTCATTGTAATATTTCATTTCTGGTCTGAGAATTCTCGTTTTTTACACATTTCCTCTTTTATGCTAAAATGCATTTCTGGACACATTTTTGTTTAATTATATAATACAACAGAAAAGTTATCCTATATTTTGTTAGTGGTACATACTTTTGTGGGACAGTCTATATAGTACAGTGTTAAAAGCTTAATTGCTATATTTGTGTATTTCATTTTGCTGCTTTAGGTGAGCTTTATTTTAACATTGGTAAAATATAAAAACTGCACACAAAATGTAAAATATATTAATAGTGTTAAATAGGAGCAATTGTTTTAAATGGCAACTGTCAAGTCTTGCACATACCAATTTATAGAAATTTAACAATACATGTATAACATGCACTGAACTAATTATTGGTTATTATTGTAGTAAAAGATTATAGGTATGTATAAGTCCATTATTACTCAGTGAAATACAAGTCTGATGTATCATGAGAACATTAATATTTTTTATTAACACCAAAATTCACTTTAAGGCACAATGAATGGTAATGATGGTGAGGTCTATATCACTGTATATATACATGCAAATTTGCATTTTACAAAACAATCTAGTTAGATCCTAGTGACATGGAACTGTATGAAAAGTAATTAGTTTTAATATGTACACATCCCAATAAATGTTTTACAAAGCAGTCCTTTTTAGATGGTTTACAACTAGAATTATGTTTTTTTTTTTACCTTTTTTTATACTAAATGTGTTATTGTTATTGATACAAATGATGATGACATTCTTAGCATATATAAATTATAAAATTAAAAATATATAATTAATTGCTTTAGTTCCATTACAGAATTATGTACAATAATGTTAAAACAATAGTCTGAATACTTGGGGTTCTACTGTAACTTTAATGGTAATTTAGTGGTCAGAATAATCTGAGTAAATAATTTTTACTTGCCTTATTAGGATTAACTACTTTAAGTGTCTGCTTGATGGAGCCAGAGTTATCAGGAGCAATTTCAGTTCCACTTGGTGGTAGTAATTGCAGCTGAAATGACTTCAAACAGATTTATACATTTAGCTTCAACTTATAACACAAATGACAAAAATGTAACATTGTGACAATAAAAAGAATATAAGTAATAAAATATTGTATGATAAATCTTAAAAGGCAGTTTTACTGTTTTAGTAATAATTAAAGTTTAAAACATTATTGCAAAAAAATTTACTAGAATTTTATAACTTAATTGCTCTTCTTGTAATGGTGATGGATTCAAAACAGCACATTCAGCAAACCATTTCACCCCTCACATTTGAAAATTATGGACCTGCACTCAGTAAGACTATATCACTTTAGCACTAGATGGTAATATGGCTTAAATTCAGTTTTTGAGTAAAATTTTGTGATTACACATTTTTTTTTATTAAAAAATTTTGATTCAGCATTTACATATATGATATCAGATCCAAGGATAGAATGTGCTAAAAAAACATATTTCTCACTTATATAAAAGAAACAAACCACATTGCATTTATAAAGAGCATATGGATCAAATTGTTTAAAAACATGCAGCATCATCATTATTAAAGACGTGTATAATGAATCATCTGACAGCAACCAAATACTAAGTTTTTAAAATGTTTATAGTGGTGTGGTGTAACTGGTGGCCTGCAACCACTTGTATTCTTGCCAGTGTAATTGCTAATATGTTTTATTATTGTAGCTCAAAAGCATGATTAAAAGGAAAAATGTTTGCAATGTTTCACTTTACATGTCTTACATGGAAAGGTATGATTACCTGAACATGGAGAGAAGGCATTCATAAAAAATGCAAGACTACTAGAAGGGAATCGTTCAAAAAAATTTCCTTTGGTAATAATTGTTCTACATCTCATTCCAATTATATAAGAAATATAAAAATTGGTTATTTATTTTTAAAAATAGTGTCTCAAGGTATGCTTTTTTTTTTGAGAAAATATTAGACAGCACTACTTTAGTATGGAGATCTTTGATCGCTATGTTCAGTTTTAAAATTTTTTTTCCTGAAAAAAGAAAACCACATTGCTTTATAGCAAAAGCTCGAGAATAAGTGTAATTAGCAGACCAATCTGAAAAGAAATTAACAAACAGTAATATTACCAGCCTTAAAATTTCTATGGTCATTTTATATTAATAAATACTTAAATAGACTATATAAATAAAAGCAGTCAGTTAACTTTTAATAAAACAAACACATACCTTTGGTACTGCAGCTTGGAAGAGAAAATCAGTGAAAACACTTTGTGTGTGATTTGTTGCAGTGAGGCATATCACAGTCAATTGTGGATTATCTGGCGATTTCTCGAAAGCAAAATCTAATTTTAAACCATTCTTGTCAAAGGCTATTATGGGTGGAATATCTGAAATTAAAATTAAATATTAGTCATATCAAGATTAACCCTTCAACATAGAATTTTTTTTGCAATGAACTGTACCAGATAATTAAATTACTTCTTTTTTTTTTACAATAAAAGCAAAACTTATTTTTGATAACCAATGAAAAGTAAAGCATTAAATTATATAATTAGTTGGAAAAAAAATGGTCAATGGTTAAGATGCCTGTCATGCTTCTGGTGAGACCTGGGTTTGAATTCCAGTCAGAACAACCAGTTTCTTTTTCAACTAATTATCTCAAGTGTTTCATGTCTATAGAACATTTTCCCATGATACTTTATTACTGAATTAAATTATATGCAATAAGATGAGAGTTAACAAACTAATTTATTTCCATTTTCTTCCTTTTGCATTATAAAAAATGGCTTTATACATTATTAGCATGGGCAGTACCAAAATATTAAATTTTGAATTACAATGAATAATAAAAATATTAATCTACATGATTATTTGTTTCCTAAGGTATCTTGCCCCCTTCCCCCCTATTTTTCCCCATTCAATAAACATTTAATGAAGCAGTACACTTGAAACTGGCTTGCAATGCCTTAATTTTAAGTGCAAGATATTATGGGACAAGCTTCAAACGTGACCAGAAATTTCCATCATTTACAATGCTAGTGTCAATAATTTGCTGCACCACCTACAACAGTTTGCAAGTTAGGGCAAGGTATTTGCATGAAACTTACCTTAATTAACCTTACCCTGCATGTTGTTGTTGAAGTGGGCACACAATAATATCAATACATAGAGATCATATCACTAATTACAGTGCCACCACTAGGTGAGTATTGGAAACTCAGCAGCTATTATTGCATAATGGCAGATGCTTCATGCTTGTGCCTTTGGGTATGTAATATATTATTGTTTGGTTAACTGTATTTTGATAAAGAACAGGCCCCATCAGAACAACATCTACAGCAAAGGTGCCATTTGGGCTGTGCTAATAGCAGTTTGAGAAGAGAATGGGCTTTTTATTTTCTGAGACATCAAGTTGAGAAATAAATTGAAAAAATCAGTGCTCATGATGATGACCCCACAGATGGTTGAAACCAGTCAACACACTTAGGAATATTATAAAAAAAAACTAGTTAAGAAGAGCTACTGTGAACTCCAACAGTAAACATTAATTTAAAACTTAATAGTAAATGTAAAAAATTGTTGATATTTCAAAAAACTGCAAGGTGCATAACGAAACATTGTAGTCCTCGGACACAAATATAAAAATGGAAGGGCCAATCACACAATTGGACTATCTGTGAAACAGTGAATTTATAATACACATGAATCAAAGAACTAAAAAGTGCTGTGATGAACATGGAAAAAGAAACTGAAAACAAAGAACCTCCAACTCCACATTTGGGAACAACTCTGCTCTGAAGAACTGGATTTTGGCAATATTACAAAACAGTGTCTAAAGGTTTAACCTTATATCTAACCAAAGCAGGTGTATACCTTTAAACTGCCCTACAGCTTATAGTGCATTATCGTAAAACTTGCCTAAATATTAAGTAAAATGCTGCAAAATTATTCTGCTTAAACAAATTGTTTGTTTAAGCAACTATTATTCCATTATGTATATCATGATGAAGCAATCGTGTTCATAATGAGCCAGTTGACTGCTCTTTGTGAAGACACTCATGTCATTTAGATGTTATTTATGTAGGCTGGTACATTCAACACTAAGATCTTGTTGGTGAAATCATTAGTGCAGAAACAGTCCTTGTTGCTATTTAAACATGATGAACTTTAGAAGTACTAGGATGTTTAACATTTCACCTATATGTATCCAGGTAAATTGTTCTTTTCTTGATCTTGTTCATTTAAAAGGCATTTAATGACTTTCTTTCTTGATCTTGTTCATTTTAAAGGCATTTAAATGTTTTTAAAAAATGAAATTTCAGCTTAATACATAGAAAAGTTAAAAATCTCTTTGTTATGCATTTCTACATCTTTCATTGGATATCGTCATCACGCATATGATGATTAGTGATACTGGCTATTGTTAAGGTTGTGTTCTGGTAGTGCTCTACAGTATTAAAATAATTTTGAAGTAGCAGGTTCCAAGCAGCCAGTATTAGAGGGTTCCTTTGTGTAATGATTATGTTTTCCATAGTTTAACTGATATCTGGCAGATGGGAACAACAATACTTTTTGGCTGATGATGATAAAAGCTAATCTGAATTTGTAAAATTCAAATCATTTGAGAAGATTTACGTGTCATCTCTAAGAGGTCAGTGATACTGAGTCGTTGCGTAATGACAACACTGGAGAGAAGTACTTTGCAGCTCAACTTTCAAACATTATTAAAAGTTTAGGACAAATAACATGCATCAAAAAAGAGATTATAAGACTTAAAATTTTTAAAAGCACTTAAGGATTGCCATTTAGAAAGTGTTAGGTGAGTACATAGTTACATAGTAGTAGATTAAATTTGTCATATCAAAAGTGTTAGGTGAGCACATAGTTGCATAGTAGTAAATTAAATATTAGTCATATCAAGATCATATCAAGATAGTACAGGTGCACAGTGGTGAGCACTTTGGAAGCATGGTAATGAGTTGAAAATCACATTTCTTTCATCTTTATCAGTTTCAAAAAAAAAATTGTCTCCCTTTTCATTAAAAATCAAAAATACTTCCATCCAGCTATAGTAGAAACAACAAAAATTTGGATCAGTTAAAATGGATGTTAATCTATTTGAATAGAGCTCATCAGCTCCTTTTATTTTGCTTCATAAGATTTTTACATAGTGGATAAATTATCTATTTCACTGATAAAAAATTATGTGCTCAAAAGGCTTAGAACCCAATTTTAATTCAACAAATTTAAACTTTAAATAGTCTTCTGAGTGAAAGCTCTATCAAGCTGAGTTAGATTTTAATTTCAATTAAAGCACTAAAGAAAATTAATATATATATATATACTGCTCACAAAAATTAGGGGATATTTCAAAATGAATATGAAGCGAAGAAATATCCCCTAATTTTTGTGAGCAGTATATATATATCAAAACATTAAATTGCAAAAAGAGCTACATTGTACATGCCTTACATAACACAAATTTTAATCAGAACTCCTATTTTTCTGCTTACATCAGCAAACAGTGGCAAATAAAAATTTAAACTGTGTTAACACATAACTTTTCTTTCATCAGTCTTTCCAATCCATATACAAAACATTTTGCTACAGGGCAGTTTATACATTCTATAGTTTTTTTTCCTGTAAACTTTTAGTTTACTTTTCTTCCACTTTCTCTTACATAAGTCCTCCAAATTGTGGTTTTTGTCATGCAAGTTCCATCTTCTTAGGCTTTAAAGTAAAAAATCTACTTTAAAAACAATAAAATTTACTTTTAAAATTTTCACTAAAATATTTACAGTTAAAATTTTCTCATGTGTTTCAAAAGTTCACAATAAATTTACTTATCAAGTGTCCATCTTTTTCTTATTCTTTTGGTGAAGGTTATATCAGTAAGAGTGCAGAGTAACAGATATAACTTTTGTCAAAGGAGCACATGATGGGCACTTGATAAAGAAACTTGGAATAGTTTTTAAATATACTGTATGGAGTAATATCTTAATTATGCTTTTAGGAGCAAATTTTAGTATTTTTGAAATACATTTTAATGTCAAAGCAAAGAAGACAGATTTTACAAGCTGAAGAGAACCAATTAGGAGATTGACATAAAAGAACACAAAGACTGTTATTCATAGAATGAATAGATGAATAGAATGACAGTCCTTTAGAAAAATGTTTTGTACATTGATATGCTAAAACATTTTAAAAACCCAATAATCAAAAAATTCAAACAAAAGAATTTGTTATTCAGATGTTTTATCATTTTCACACACACAATAAAAACACCTTACAGCATAAGCATGCATATAGTAATCTTATTATAATCAAAATTACATGTGGTAATCTTATATATATTTTGTAAAGATGCTTGTTCACCATGTATTTGGAGACCTCTTAAGACAGCTATGCAACCACATTTTGCATGATGGTTCTTGAGATCAAAGAGGTCTTTGCTTATGTTTGATGCATGGGTATGGCCTCCCCAAAATACAAGAGAACTCCTTGATGGTAAAAGCTAGGACCACTGTACACCATATTCAGTATAAAACTTGCTCTTATGGCTTAGAGCAACAAAATGTTTTGACTCCCATCTCCCAAAATTAGGAAAAGTACTATTAAAATCGTGGCTTTTTCTGGAATCGTGGAAATTTTGTACATGTATTTTGATCAACTTCACCTAAACAGTAAGAGCAAGGACCACCAAATTCAGTATAGTTTCCTCTGATCTTAAAGCAATGTAATGTTTGGTCTCTCAACTTCTTCTCCCCAAAGAATAAGTTGGCCTATCAATACCCCCCCCCCCAAAAAAAAGGGGGGGGGGGATCTGTATAAACAGTTATTGAGCTAATGAGTTATATCCCCAATAAAAGCTTCTAACATGAAAGTATCATTTACTACCTCAAATTATGTTTTCCTCTTTCTGTTCCTCCCCCTAAAGAGAGGAAATTTTTATGGGGGGAGGGGAGGGGGGTCCCATCCTGATGAGTTGTATGTCAAATGAAAGCTTGTAACATTGGTAGTGTCATCTACTATATATTTTAGAGATTTTAAACTAATTGAGTTAAAAACCCAAGTAATGCCTTATTAATCTACTAGTTTGCAATAATTGAAAACTAGTAGACTAGTAAAACTAGAAAACTTGTATTGTGTGTGGGCTATCAGCTACTCATCTCCAAAACTATTCCGTTTTTCTGAAAACATCTTATAGCACAAAATTCTTATACAGTAGTGCATATTACAGTTAAAACTCGAAAAGCCACCTCAACTGTTATGTATGCAAATACACTGAATGAATGCAATAAATAAACAAACAAAATAAAATATTAATTACCTTAATAAATTAATAAATAATGAATTAACAAAAAACACTTAACTGTTAATGGCAGGTTTCGTGTTGCTAGTAATAAGTCCATCCAAAATTAAGTTAGGACCCTCTGAATAAGATATATTTGAATCTGCACACACACACACACATATAAAAATTATATTAACTGAATTCATTAATCACAACAAAAAATAATTTCTTAAAGATAACATATACAAATATCAAGGTTTATATAAACTTTAATTTTTACCGAAAAGTGATCTCAGACAATTTTTTTCAAATGTTCCATATTTTCAATTTTATTGAATATATAATAATTTCATATAATCTATAACTCTCTCTATGACTCAACTACTCTTTCTCTCTACTCAACTACAACTGTCATAAAGTAGATACATATATTACCAAATGTACTGGGACACTTCCCAGTTAGGTGAATGGAAAGATTCATAGCTCTCTAATTTTGAAAATAAGCATTTAACATAAAAATATCACTGGAGATAAATTGAGGATATCACTAAACAGTTTCTTCTGATCTGTTTGATTTGAACTATTATAAACAATTTTTTTCTTCAAATTTCGAAATTCTCCCAAAAACTAACCAAAAATTGCTGTTTTAAAATAAGATTTTGGAAAGAATTATTAAGCACAACCTCTATTTTTTTTATTTTATGCTCTCTTTTCTGCTTTAAAACTATTTCAATATGCCTACAATTATTTTTATCTAGCGTTCTATGCACTATTTGTGTTACTGAAATCGAAACTATAGCTAAACATAACTTGTTTGTGCAAAACTCCTGGTAACTAGGTGTCATGTCCAGCATGATGCAAATGACAGCAATTAGTAGCAAGTGTCAGCACATGTGCTGTATATAGCTTCATCAACATTGGATAACATTTCAATTCAGTTAGCAATTTATTTGTATTTTATAATCAAAACTTCGTTTTTATTTTTATAGATCTATTATGATTTTACTTCTGTGGATTTATTTCTTGTTTTGCTTTTACTTCTATCAATTTATTGATTTTATTCCCATAGGTATTTCAGAGTTATAGTACATCGCAGATTTTGACAATGGCTTAAAATTTGTTTTTATTTCTGTCAATTTATTGATTTAATTCCATATGTTTAAATGTTGTTATTGATCTTTCAGAGTTATGATACATTGCTTGCTATGGCAATGGCTAGCTTACAATGTTTTGCTTCAGATATTTTATTTAACATCGAATTAGGTTATATGTTTTTTTTTTTTATTATTTCTTTGCTTTCCAGTCAAACAACTGATATTTTATTATTTCCTGGAAGTGAATGAGGTCTTGGATATAGAAGAAAAAAGCCTTGGCAGGAAAATCAGGCTTTCTACAATTTGAAGAGCAATTTTATCTAAGGTGTTATAACCTCCCCAACTCACACACACACACACTTCTCTGTGGTTATGCTGAGAGTGCTATACTACCAGCCCCCAAGTTTTTTTTTATTAGTTCTTGAATTTATATTGAATACTTTCAAAATAGCTTAAACTCACCCTCAATAACTTGGCCATTCCACTCTGACGAAATTTACATTTTTTTAGCCTCGGTTCACCGAGGTGTTTTAAACACTTTACAAGATCCTCAAAATGCAACACCCTAAGCCACCTTGTTTAACACTAGGCCATATTTTAAAATATACCAGACTGAAAAGAATTTATAAAAAAAACATTTTTTCACACAAATATTATATTATTTGGAAAGAAATTGTCTTTTGATTAATATATAATTTCACTGTTTTTATTGATCAGGTTTTCAAAATTAAGCCTAAATTGCATAGTAAGATTAATTTTTCACTAGATCACTGAGAAAAAGTCTTATTAAATTTAATGCATTTGTAAATTTGTTTAAATTTTTCATTTTCATAAAATTTAGAGTTCAATCATTTAATTTGGTATATAACATGACCTATTTCTGTTGATTGGTTATTATTTTTTTAAATGTAAAGGTGAATTACTTATAGGACAGCACAGTTGATGAAAAGCCTGGACTTTTCTCAAAGAATACACTGGTGTCCAAAAGTTAAGCATAGTTGATGAAATGGGTTATATTGAAAAAAAAAAAAAATCAGCAAAAACAGCAATGAAAGTTACATGCATGTAAGGGTGGGCACAAGTGAATGTGGGAGTAATGAAGCAGAGTAACATGTGACTACATAATTTGTACAAGAACAAAAACTGCAAATCAGTATTGTGGGACAGATGTGGAAAACCTCTTTTCTTGTCACCAGCACATTCTGTTTGTGCTTGAAACGATTTGCTGGTGTAACAATATATTACACAGACAGCATATGAATATCCTTACACATGGTCACACTATTGGGATGTTGGAATCTAGCTGAGCACAGAGTGACTGCTAGGGCAAAGTGTGTACCAATCTGTGGTGTCAAGGCTGTGAAGAAGGTATCATGAGACAGGAAAGATTAGTCATTCACGTGTGCAGGGTCGACCATGATTTACAATGGATCAGGATGATTGCTATGTAGCAAACAGCGAGACATATCAGCTTTAGAGGCTGTCTGCAGCTTGTGGATGAACAGTTTTGAGTTATACAGTATACAGAAGGCTTCATGAGCAAGGACTGTATGCAAGATGGCTTACAGTTTGCATTCCACTCGGTCAGGGAGAAGAGGCAGGTTGTCATGGTGTAGACAAGATTGGGACTGAAGTGCAAACCAATAGGCTATCATTCTCTTCTGTGATGAATCCTGATTCAGTTTATAGATAGTGGTTGTACTGTCATCTGAAGAGAACTAGGAATTCGTTATCACCCCTCAAACGTCATAGAAATGCAGTATTACAGAGATGGTGGTTTACTAGTCTGGAGTGGCATTAGGTCACATGGTTGCATGCCACTCCATGTCTTTTCTGAAGCACCTTTGATAAATCTCAGATATAGAGATAAAATCCTCAAAACCTATGTGAGATTTTTTCTGGGTGCTGTTGGACCACAATTCCTGTTTAGGATGATAACAGTTGTCCACATAGGGTGCTTTTGTGGATGATTTCCTTGTAAATAAACACATCCAGCATATTTGCCAGATCTCAATCCTACAGATGATGTGTTGGATGCAGTGGCGAGACAGATTTCAGCTTGTCAACCTTTTCCCAGAACTCTCCTGGAGCTTTGATCTGCTTATGTACAGGAGTGGGATTTAATGCGACAGAACCTTCTTACTGTCCTTGTCAACCATATGTAAAGTCAATGTGATTCTTATATTGTGGTAAGAGTTCTTCAGACACCTTACTGAACTGTTGTACATGAGTGAATGCTTCACCAGGTAACTTCTTAAATTGCCACCCTATCGAACTATTATACATTACTCCAGTTTATACTGTATTTTATGTCACTTATATCACACATTTGGTCCTTTTCTTCCATATTCCACCTGCACTATATCACACATCATTCTATCATCTCGTATTTTTCACTTTATCCATTTTTGTCAAGTATGCTTAACTTTGGGATACCAGTGTAGTATCAAGAAAAAAATAACAAAAATATTTTTTTACCGAAACAAGAAAATTACTGTTTTTTTTTCTATTATTCAGAAATAAATAATCTTTTTATTCATATGCATTGTAATTATTTCTATATATACATATTAGTTTTTTCTCTTAAGTTTTTATTTGCATTGCTTGATGCATTTTTTCCTATATGATTCTAAAAAAGCTCTATTTAAATAAAACTGGTCTTTTTTTTTGTTAAATGTCTTTTTTTTTTCAGAAAATCCAAAATTAAATGCTGAATAATTTGGCATATAACATGCCATAATTCCTTTCATTAGTTATTTGGCAAAAAAGTTATAATGTTAGTTTTTTTGGCTGAGCATAGTGAAAAAATAGCTGGGCCTCTGGATGCAAACCAGTTTTCAAACTGGACCCTGGAAAGGTTAAAGTTGAGTGCTTTGAATGTGGCTTTCCAAATTACAATTTTTCTTCATACTTTTCATTTACATAATGTGGAAGAATAAAGGAATTAGTTCAATTACTAATATTTTTTTATACATATACTGTAAAATCAAAGCAAAAGATATTTGTAACTTTGCATTAAAAAAACTTCCAACATGGAATTTGATACTTTACTTTCAACATTAATATAATCTCTTAACTGATTAGTATAATCAGTATAAAGTCTTGATTAACCAGTGAAGCTTTCAAACATTGTGATTTTTAATAATATTATTATAAGAAAATGAAATAGCAAATTAACAGCAAATGAATGGGGAGGAAACAGCTTTTACACTTTAGAAACATTTTATGACACTCAATGGTTAAAACTGTAAAGTTAAACCCTCAAAACAATAGGAAAACATACTAAATATAAACTATAAATAATTAATTCATATCTGATAAAATTTCAAATATTCCATACAGAAATAATGAAAACATATCTTCTGCATTTATATTATTTATTTTTACCATGTGAAAAAAAAAACCTCCATTTGTTTGGATTCACTGAATTCCTTTGTAAATTATATTATTTCACAATGAAATAAAAATATGATTTTGAAAAGGTTTCCTACATTCTGTATTCATTCTACTAAAAAAAAATACCCCCTCAAACGGCTGCTTGCCACAGAGGTCTGACAGGAGCCTGTCAGTTTAATATGCCATAGTAGAAGGTCTGAGAGGATGGCAGGACCTCAGCAGAAAAACGACACAAACAGCCATGCCTTATCCGGGGCTCAAACCCAGGTCCCTTAAAGAGGATAAAAAAAAACACACACACCATTGACTTGCAGGGAGCATTTTTTGGGGGGAATGCACTTCATCAAAGAAATTCTTAATGAGTATAACTCAATTTGTTTTAAAGTGAATTTCTTCCATCAAATTTTAAATACTAGAAAATTGAGATAATTATTCTGAATTTTAGGATTTGCAAGTCATGTTGTATAATTAACCACTTATGAAAAACTTGCTACCTGAAACTAAAGAGAAATATTCCAGAAGTTGGTAAGTAATATAATTTAATTATAAGATTAGATGTGTTCATTAATAAGATTTTATTATTGATTGTTTTGCTAGAAAACATATAAGGTAATCTTAAAAGTTTTATTTAGCTTCCTTCTGTAGATTTTTTAGAGATACAATTATTAAACTATTTCACAAAAATTATTCTTAAGAACTGCTCCTTTTTTCCCTATTCCCTATGATTAGTGAATAAATCAAAATGAAAAGTGGCTAATGAAAAGTGTAAAATGGCTAGTGAATAAATCAAAATAAAAAAGTGGTGAATAAATGCTACACATAATACATAACTTGCTTTGGAATACCAGGATTCTCAAACTCAAATCATATAAGGGCCAAATCGGTTACTTCTCAATATGTGGAATGCTGCATTTCAACAATAATAAGAAAAAACATAATTACTTATATTGTTGTTTTCGTATTTAAATATTACTTCTAATGGCAAAACATAAACCAAAATTTCATTTGTAGTGGCTTCATCTTCTGATGAAGCAGGGCTGGATTTAGGGGTGGGCCAGCCAGGCACTGCATGGGGCATTAACTTAGACGGGGTGCCAAAGCAGCAGTTGAATACACCAAATGATAGTGTCATCTGGACAATGTAAATTCTCCTTTAAAAATTTTGCAATGTTTGAAAATGAATGAGCTTTAGAACACATTGCCTAATTTATGGATAGCATTAAGAATGTCATTAACCATACCAGTGGCAGTTGCTGCATGTGTGAAGTTTGAGTAAACATAAATTCATTAAAATATATCTGCAATTGTCTATGTCAAATGAATGTTTGAATTCTTTGGCAATTATAGATTGAAAATGCTGCTGCCCAAAAAGTTGATGTTAGAAAGTGTAAAAAGTTTGCTGACATTAAGACATAAAAAAGCTTCTAAAGTACATAATAAAAAACCTTATCAAGTCTTTTAAATAAGATTTATTATTCATGAGTTAAAAACACATATTATTCATGAGTTTTTAACTCTATCTAGTAGTGAGTATTATTTAATAAACCCCTCTTTCCAAAGAATAAGCTTTGCCCCCCCCCCCCCCAAAAAAAAAAAAGTAGATACATCAACTATTACTGAGTTAATGAGTTATGCCCCAAATAAAAGCTTCTGATGTGGAAGGTATCATGGACTACCACAAATTATGAAAATTTTTTAGTTTCAAATGTCTTAAAAGCTTTAACACAAAATTATATTTTAGTAAGGATATTTAACCAATTTTAAACATTTATTTAAAACTTGTAAAAGTAACTTGATTGACACCTGAAGAAGCCCTATAAGGATTATTAAAACAAAAAGTGGACAAATTGTAAATGAAACAAATTATTTTGAGATTTGTTTACATTTGTCCCAACATGAAATTAGTAACATGATACCTTCTTTCCTATGCAACTTTGCCTGTTGCATGAGAAAGTATGTGAAAATGCACTGACCTCTGCATTAAACTTAAACTCCATTCTTCACATGGTGTTTTTTAAAGGTCTAGACATATGAAAATATAATAGGAGAGATATAGGACTATAGGGAAGATGTTCTATGCATTTGCAACAATCCCTGTTCAACATTATTGTTAGTTGGGAAGTATGTGAGTCGATATTATCAAGCAACACAACTGTTCTACTCAAAAGTCCTGGGTGCTTCAACCTTATTTTGTGTCTTCAAATGCCCATAGTTTTGCAATATCCACAAGAATTAATCATGTTATCACAATTTAAAAAATAAAAAGGCAAATAAAATTTCATGCAAATGAAATTTTTTATATCAAGGTTGGCTGACATAAAAAAAGATATTTCAGAGTTGAAATTTTTTTCTGAAATATAGTTTCTTTATTTTTCATTACTTGTACTTTGTAGTTTATTTAATATATTGTGTAAACTATGAATGTTTTATTTTAACCCTCTCCCCTTTTTTAAACAATCGCTTCCCCAAATTTTTTACAATGAGTTTTTTTTATGGCATTATACACAACACCATACATTTAATACTCGATCAGATGAAATTATGATGCTATTGTAAATGGAATTTCCATGTTTTATGTTATTTAATATGTCGATTCTTATAATTTTCTTTCCATGAGAATAAATAAGCTATGGTTGAAATAATATTACTACATGAGTGGAACAAAAAAGAGCAAACTAACCTTTTTGTTTTGGTGTTATATTCAAATCCAAACCTCCAAGTAAATCTAAAAGATCACTCTCTCTTTCAACAGGAGCTATACCTTTAATATCCTCTATAGTTTTTGTCTGGTTTTCTACAGGTCCACTGAGAAGGTCTAATAAAATATTCTATTGAAAACAGTAAAATGCTTAATATATTATCATTTACTAATAATTTTTTTTAAGATAAAAACATAATAATTATCTTAAAAGAGTATCGAGCTTGATAAGTTTTCAGAAAAACTCTTACACACAAAGAGTAAAAAGTTCTCTGTAACTTGATTTTAACACTTAAAATTACCCACAAATAAAATTTGTGATTAATATTTTGTAGCTATAAAAAAAAAATTAAATTCTATGTTTACTACTGTGAATATGTTAATTAAGTACAATAAAGTATAGATAAACCAACAGTGATTAATTCATTCTGATATCAGTTTAAAAGTGAACACGACTCAGAACTCTTTGAAAATTGAACTCATTAATAGTTGTCCCAACATAAACTTACAAAAATCAGTAAACTAACCGCAAAAAAACTATGATATTACCCTGTTCTCAAGCATTGATTTATGTAAGGTTTCATAGGGCCAAAGGACCTTAACTGTAAAAAATCGTAGAGCAGCTACTGCAGTTTGCATGCAGGATCCTCAGGAGCCCATCCAAATTGTATAGAAACTAGGACCCCTTAGTATCTAAATCAGAACCTGACTATTCATGTAAAAAAGTACAGTAATTATATTAATAAGTAATATTTATGTAAAACAATGGTTTTATAGTAAAATAGAGTTGTTTTAGAATAAAACGCTTTTTTCTCAATTGTTTAAAGTATATTTTTCCTTCAAATGTAAAGCTTATCTCTATGCATAATAAAGAACTTTTCTGCATCTGTGAACCTTTTTCCTAACACCTGACAAAAATTAAATTTACCTCAATGTCACATCCAACAACTGTTTATTTACAAAAGAATCTTTTCTTGTTCCTCAAAACATTTGTGTCAAAGGAAAGCACTTTGCCCATGATTAAAACATTTGTGTCAGTGGAAAGCATAACCACTAGACCATCAGACTGACCATAACTGATGGTCTAATGGTTATGATGCCTGGCATACTTCTGAGAGACATGGGTTCAAATTGTACTGAAGACTTTGCCTGTTTTTCAGCAAATTATTTCAAGTATTTCTTGTCAAAAGGATATTTCTTCTAATACTTTATTACTGAATTATTTATATAACACTGTGAGCATAAGCGACAAATATTACTTCCATCATAGGAGGCAGCTTGATTGCCTGATTTACGATATAGATGGTGCCAGAGGCAAATCAAGTAGTATATTATGTGGGTATGTTATAGATCACATAGTTGAAGAAAATGGTTAGTTTCTGATGATCTGGTGGTTATAATGCCTGGAATGCTTCTGGAAGATGCAGTTTTGAATCCCACTCAGGACAAAACCAATTTTTTTTCAGCAAATTATTTCAAACAATTATGATGAACTAGAGTAAAGCCACTTGTACTTATAACATGCTGACTGAATTCAAAAGTTTACCTAGTTTCTCTATACAAATAAATTGATTTACATTCATTCTATGGGATAGACAAATATTCTTCTGGGGTTATATCTCACCTTCAAGCCAGGGTTCCATGCTCCTGAAACTGCTTTAAACTCAAGAAGCTGCAGCTGTCAAATTTTTGGCAGCCATAGTAGTTGTTAGAAACTACCTCTGGAGTAAAAATTCCCCCATTTGGACCAAAGTAATTCTTAAGAACATTATGTGAAAGAATTATCTCCCTTCACAAGGAGTAGGTACTGCACATACGCTGCTGCTTCTAGAGTTAAGTAATAAAAATAAAGCAATGCAAGTTAGCACTTAATGCTCTAAGTAAATGATTTTCACATACAGTAAATCTCATTAACTCGAAGCTAAAAGGAAATAAAAAACTTCAAGTTATCAAATCTGTGTTAAAAATACACATAAGTAGTTTAAAAATTAGTTACAGAACCCACAACAGATTCTCACCTACTAGAATGTTTTTGTTCCTACATCAAGTAAACCATTTTAGAACTTTACTGGTCAACATCTGGAAATTCTGCATACTTCATTCTTTTCCTTTATTGAAATCTAGCTTTTTTAATACCATATCTTTGTTATGTAAAATTGTTGACAGAATATTGCCAGGAATTTCGAATTCTTTGGCAATGTAATTTTTTTTCTTACCCCTACTTTCAGTAGCTGTGATCACCTTTGCTTTATCACTTAAGAGATAATGCATCCAATTTACACTTTGCTGCCATTTTAATACAATTAAATCTATACAAAGAGAAACTAGCTATACACTAAAATTAAACTAACACTTTCTATGATGAATGGGAGGAAAGCCTATTTGTTAGCTGTGCAGGAATGATGGAAGCATAGATAATAAGAATCACTGTTCACTTGCAAGCAGTGGAGACAATGGGTAGCCAATGAGAATTGCTTTGTCACCTGGCAAAAATTTTAACAACTGCTGTTTTTCACTGCTTCAGCAACAGTAGAAAAAAAATTTCTGGAAAAAAATTATCAAAAAGGATTTTCTTTCAAATATTCTTCTTAAATTTCAAGTTATCAAAGTGATAATGAACAAATAGTTCGAGTTAAAGAAAGAGAATATGCAATAATAAATGTATAAGAATTCAATTGTGAATTTAAAAAATTTCAGTTAATGAGAAATTCGAGATATAGAGGTTCAAGTTAATGAGAGTTGACTGTACTTTATTTGAATAGTTGTTGTTATCTGTTGTGACTCATTGCCTCAATTGTTATCTTAAAGGGTTATTTTTAATTGATAAAATTCGAGAAATAGAAACATATAATTACCATGATTACTTACAGAATCTTTTGTCTGTTTTGCATGTTCTACTTCTACATCTTTTTCTGTATTATTCAACTCCTCCTCAATAGCTTGACCATTCTGAAGTGCTGACCCACTTGGAGTTTTGCTTTCCATTTGTGGCATTCTCTCTAAAAGACTACACCTAAAAATATTTGTGATACATAGTTAATATGAAAAACCAGTGTTTAATAGATATAGAAATCTTTAGCTTGTAAAATATAAAAGCAATAGCCATATTTTTTAAAACTTAAATACTTAAAGAATATACTTTAAAAAAAAATGTTTTACAGCTACTATTTATACAACAAATTTGCCTCTTTTATGCAATAAAATTGTTTCTTAGAATAAATCTGACACTGCAATTTGTTTTTGTTAAAAAAAATACTTTTGAGGTAACTAGGATTGACTATGGAATAGACAATAATAATTTTTTTGCCTAAATACAGAGATATATAATGTTGTGCCCCCTCTGACAAATTTTGATGGGGGCCGATGAAAAATTTCTTTAACCTTACAATACATCGTGTAGCAAAAATGCTACTTATAATTTAACTGGCAGTTGTTGTTTTTTTTGTAAAAAGTGTTCAGCAACTCTTTCTAAATAGTAGTCAGCCATCATTGTAGAACCTCCAATACATTATTTTAAGGATATATTTCATGTTACTGACAGGCCTTTAGGTAAGTATGCAAACGTAGGTTTTTAGGAAAGTACTGAAGTGTTTTACAATATTAGCTTGCACTGACAACTTCTAAAAATATCAGGAATGTTTTTAAAAAAGCAACATATTATACAATATTATATACTACTCAAAATATTACCTAAGTGCAATGGACAAACTCTAACATCTCATCTGATAAAATTGATGATTTATTTTTATATGATAACCTATTTATTTCCTGTGTTATAAATACACAGGCCTTTGTGTCATGAACAGTGGACCCAGTGTCACCAGATGTTGAATGTAAAAAATTTTTTAAATAATATTACTGAATTAAAAATTTAGTTAGTTTTATTACAATTTTACATTTTATTTCCATTAAAAAACACAATATCAGTTAATAAATAAGAAAATAAAACTGTAGGTGCAACTGATTAATTAAATTTGCTGGCTAGTAAAATAATTTAATGAAATTTATGTTATGGTGATAAATACATTATGAAACAAACTTTCTTGAATTCTATGATTTGCTCACTGATAGCAGCATTACTGAAGCTTTGCTCTCCCTGTCTCTATATAAAATAACCCTATCAATCCTAGAGTTACCTAATAATCCTAGGACCCTGTTTAACTTGCAAACACTTATTTGATTTCTCTGCTTTGTGCAACTCTTCACGCACTGCTCTGCTACTATGTTCTCAGCCTTAGGTGGAAATCTGACAAGTAACTTATTGTTTGTGTGCAGCACTTGCTGGATGCATGATGCAATTATAATATATGATATGTTTTGTTTCGTGTCTCTTTTGTTGTCATTATAATTAAAAATGGATAAATTTGTAAAAATATTACCAAAAACATCCAAGTATGCCAGAACCAACTTTGTCAACATTGAATAGTTCAGATGCTGAAATTCAAAAACTGGAAAGTGCTTTGAGAACCACTGATAATAGTACTAATGCCAGTGGAAGGACATTTCAAGATCATTGGATAAAAACATTTAAATGGATTGAATACAAAGAAGAAAAAGTTTTTTGCCCACTGTGTAAAAATGTGTGGGAAAATAAAATGTTAATTTCATATCGATGAGTGCAGGCAAAAAAAGATTCAATCGAAACATTTGTTGAAAATGGCTTTAGTAAGTGGATAAAAGCTATTGAAAAATTTAAATTGCATGAAAAATCTACTGTTTATCAGTCAGCAGTGGTTTCAAATACAAAAATAGATAAAGGAGTAAACATCACAGGCATTTTGTCACAAAATAAATAAAAAAATGAAAGCTGCATGGTAAGCTTTGTTCAAAATTATTTCTTCGCTACGGTTCTTGGCCCAATAGGGCTTAGCAATATGTGGCCACAAAGATGATATATTCAATATAAGGCAGCTTCTTATACTGCATTCTGAAGATGTCCATGAGTTAAAGACATGGCTTCAGTGAAGTAAATTCTGGTGGTTGTCGCATGACATTTCAAATGATATTTTATCTTTCTTGTCCAGTGATGTGGTAAATAACTTGTTAACTGATATTAAAAGTACATGTTTTTTTATCGCTATCAACAAAACTGCTGATATGTCTACCAAAGAACAGATTGGTTATATGTTTCTGTTAAGTAAATAATTGCTTTGAATTAAGGAAACCTTTTTGAGCTTTTAAGAAACATCTTTGACAACTTTAAATATTCTACTAAAAATTGTGCAAGATCTCCAATTATGATTTAGGTAAAAAAAATTGTCACTGGCAGTGCTGTGATGGCACAGCAAATGTAAGTGGGAATATTACTGGTCTACAAAGCAAAATAATGGAATTGGAATCTAGAGCTATATTTGTTCACTGTGAATCTCATACTTTAAATTTGGTGGTGCAGATTCCAATGCAAAACACAACAAGTGCGAGACTTTTTACTAGTTTTAAGGGAACTCATTTGTTAAAAGTAGTCTAAAGTGTTTGGCTGCTTTTACAAATTTACAAAAAATGAATGATGATGATAGTGAAATTTGCACTTCATCATTAGGATCTTTTTGCCCAACAAAGTGGTGTTTTCATATATCAAATCTCTTCAGACTATTGAACAGAATTTTAACTCTTTGCTGTATTTCTTGATGAGTTGTCTAAAGACCAGAGTGAAGCTGGAGGGAAAGCCAGTGATTTTTAAAAAGTTGCCAAAAATTTAAATATTCTTTTCGATAAAGATGATGACATCACTTTTTGTAAGAACTGAGCATGTCAATGTGATTCTTGAAAAAAAGTCACTATGTTATCCAGAGGTTTTTTAGACCATACATATTTGAGGTCAACTATGTCTCAACAAAGGCTTAATGATTTGGTCTTACTTCACATTCATGGAAATCAAAACATAGATATAATTAAATTATTAATTCATTTATTGTTGATAGAAGTTAGATGAAATACATTCTTTGTAGAGTAAATTTTTAAACATTGTAACTTTTTTGTTTGTTACTTAAGATGTTAATGCCAAGTTCATGTTTTTTGTTCTTTAACTAGAATTTTTTAAATAAAAATTTGTTTATTTTTCTGGAATTTACAAAATAAATATGTCTGGTATCCTGTTATTGCATGTAGCTGCCCCCCCCCCCCAGAGAATTTTAAAACCTGGCACCTGTGACTGTGAATATAATTATGCAGTTTCAATTAACAAAATTAAGAATTAAGATGGAGGGGGGGGAACAGGTCATTAGAAGATTCACAAAATCCAGTGTATGATATCGATGATTAGAATAAACAGCCTCAACAAAAGCTCATTCAGGAGAGAGATTTTTTGTTAATATAATTAATAATTCATTCATTATTATTTCTTATTCTATCATTTATAATGCATGTCTTTTTTATTTATCCATTCACTCTAAACTATTCTAGTTCCAAACTATACAATGACTGGGGGTTGATAACCTATTTTAGCTGGCAGGAAGTGAATAATATAAATATCAGTTGTGATTGAAATTTGCAATGTTTTTCCTTCATATCACAACATAGTCTTCAAAATCTGTTTCATAATTTTGAATAGTATAACCATGGGTTGCAATGTTTTTGTTCCAACTGTATTGATTCATTCTATTTAATTAAAACCTGGCACTTTAAGGGTTAAAAGTCATTGTATTATTTCATAAGTATAAAAACCAATAAAATTAACTCTTCTATATCCAAAATCCATAATAACACTGGGCAACAAATTTTCATTAAAGTCATGCCTCTGAGATAAAAGTAGCCATTTCTTAAAGATTTCAAGGTGCTGAACACAAATATGACAATGAAAATGCAAAATTGGCTATGATTTCTGAGAAATCTGCAATAGTTTCTTATAAGTACATACATATGACATGTATCAGTAAAACTCCACTTCTACTTCTGACGTCGCTTGTATAGCTGCTCAGGATCATCTCTGGCAAGCGTCCAACAGTAGTCAGCCAACATTGAAGTGGACCAGTTTCCCTGGTATTGTTTCTGCATTGTTGCAATGTCCTGGTGAAAACATTCACTGTGCTCATCACTAACCATGCCACAGTTGTCAAGAAAGAAATCTAAGTGGGAATGGAGAAAGTGGATCTTTAAGGACATATTGCAGCCAATTTTGTGATACAGAGACAACATGTCCTTAACCAGCTTCTTGTAGTTGTCTGCCCTGACATTCCCAAGGAATTTGGTTGACACCAGACGAAACGCGTCCCAAGCCTTTTTCTCATCACCCTCAAGTAGGTTGTCAAACATCTGGTCTCTGAACAGCTTGCAAATCTGAGACCCATAAAAATTCCCTCTTTAATTTTCGCTTCGCTGAGTCGAGGGAATTTTATCAGCCAAGTACTTGAAAGCTGATGCAGTCTGGTCTATGGCTTTTACAAAGCTTTTCATTTGAGTTTGATGTGTAGGGATGAGTTTGATGTGTAGGGTTTGTTGTGTAGGGTTTGAGTTTGATGTGTAGGGATGGCAACAGGATTTTGTGTGTTTCTGCCAGAGCTGAGTGTTCCACATTGTTCTCTTTTACCTTCAGAGATTTCCTCTGAGGCCAGTTTTTCTTCACTTAGTGCAAAGTCTTTGCTCGGCTGTCCCATTCACATAAGAAACAGCTGTACTTCATATATCCCAGCTGCAGATCCATCAACAGAGCCACTACCTTTAAGTCACAACAGAGATGCCAGCCATACTTCAATACTTCTGTATTGAAGACAGTTCAACAGCTGATTTAGATTGTCGTAGGTTTCTTTCATGTATATAGCCTGCCCGAATGGAATGGATGGAAATCGATTTCCATTATGCAGCAACACCGCCTTGAGACTCAATTTTGAGGAGTCTATGAATAGTTGCCATTCTTGAGGGTCATGTTTGATTCCGAGGGCATTCATCAGGCTATCTACATCAGAGCAGAATACAAGGTCATATTCCTTTCTGAAGTAAGGCACAAACTGCTCATGACGAGCTTGAAACGAAGTCACTCAGACATTTTCCTTGAGAATATTCCATTGTTTAAGCCTTGATCCAAGTAACTCTGCTTTGGCCTTGGACAGCTCCAGATCATGAACAAGATTGTTCATTTCTCCTTTGGTGAGAATGGTGGCGCAGATGATGCACCATGGCAGACATATGGATCATCATTAGACAACAAAGGCTGCAGAGAACCCAACGTTGGTTTGCCTCCCTCCTCATCTTCTGAGTTAATGGAAAATTCTTTTGGAGGTTCGGGAACGGGAAGGCCTTTGCAGTGTGGAACTGGTCGGAGAGCAGATTGCATATTCGGGTACACTATTGTCCACTTCTTTTTCCTTATGATGCCTCCAGAAACAGGTGGAACCACGCAGAAGTAGTAGTCATTCGCGTGATTGCTTGGCTCTTTCCAAACCATAGGAACAGCAAATGGCATTGCCACTTTTTCGCCTTTCAGCCACTTCGGAAGATTTCTTGCATGCATACTGCAGCATATGTGTGGGGCCCAGGCCTTGTCCTGGTCCCCAATCTTGCATTCAAAATAAAACTCATACACCGCTTTCACTATTGGAATGATGGTCTTTTTCTGGCTTGCAAACATCACTTCCCCACAAATGTAACAAAATGTATCTGCACTATTAACACAGTTACAAGGCTTCACTACTGCTGGATTAAAATTGCAAGGATCACTTGTTTTGTACTTATGACCAGGGGTAAATGGGAGTCGCTCAAAAGAGTTGCTCACCCTACGAGGTGTTGCTCACAAAATGATTGCATCATCTTTTGTCCATGATCGTAAAGCCGCGATGTAATGACTCAACTACATTGCATCAGACAATGATGCAATACCTCCGGGAGTTGTGTATATGGCGGTCTGATGTGATACAACACAACATGTTGCAATCTGGAGTTTAAAATGCAGTGTTGTGAAATGGTTACCTATGTACTCAATGAGGACTGAGTCGTTTATGCATGACAATCTCCATCTCTCCTAAACAAGAGCCAATTGACAAATTTTATTGTCATTTTCGTGTTCAGCACCTCGAAATTAGTAATGATTGGCCATTTTCATTTCAAAGCCTTTTTATATGTTGCCCAGTGTAATTAGCATCACACATATCAATACCTATGCAATGTTTGCAGTGATGCAATTCAACTAAAATGTGGAAATTTATTACACAACCTATATAGATATTGTCTACTCTTCAGTTGAACATCCATTATATCAGCTGTATTGCATTAGTTTTCTTCTTCGAAAGTTGTCACACATTTTTGAAGTTTGTGTCTTTTTTGTATGCTATTGATGTGCCTTTGCTATAAATAGTCTATCAATAGCTAATAATAACAATAAAATGCTATATTATTTAAGCATTTTACTGCTTTAGTTATTAGTGAACCTAAATGCCGTTAGATGGGCACATCCTTTTGTATCTTAGTTGCATGTGGAAATTAAGGACAAGCTATCAAAACTTCTAAATGTTAAGATGACTTGATTCATTTAAAATATGTATAAAAAAGATACATAATCTATATTATTATGAGGGGCATTCAAAACGTTCTTGATATGCATCTGCAGAACGAAAACCATTGCACTTACCTCAACAAAACTTTTATTGTTCTTCAAAGTACTCCCCTCCAGCATCTATGTAAAGTTGCAGACATCTATGCCAATTCTGGAATGCTTGGTGATGCTCCTGTTGGAGACTCAAAACCAAATTGAAAAAACATTTGGGAAAATCAAATTAGCTGAATATTATATGTTGTGTTTTGTGAATTATATTTGAAGTATACAATTTTCATGGCTGAATGATCTATGTTTAATTTAATTTATTCACTTTTCTGCAGATAAGATATTTAGCTTTGCAGGTCAAATGGTAATGTACTGTATTCTTTACTTTTATGAATTAAAATCAACATTTTCTTTAAAAAAAATACTCTGCAACTATGAATGAACTTATTTTGCAAGGACTTGAACTCCTGAAAAAGGCTTCCTTGTTTCTTTTAATTTTTGGAAACAACCAAAAATTGCATGATGCAAGTTCTGGTGAGTATGCAGGATGGGGTAACTGTTTGATTTTTTCCTTTTCCAGATAGGCCATAACTTGCTGGTTTTGTGAGCACTGGCATTGTCATGAAGGAGAACCCTTGACACATCTGTTGTTGCATGCTGCTCCTTCATCTCCTTAATCACTGTGGGCAAAACAATGTTGGTGTAGTGTTGGTGATTTAGTAATTTTTTCTGGAAAAGTGTCCATAGCTACCACTCCTTGGGAATTTGAAAAAATTGTGAACATCCTCTTCCTTGAGTGAAAGTTTTGTGGAGGATTTGTCTAAGGATGGGGCAGTTGATCTTCCACAAACCTAAACACATTGTTGTTGATCTTTCTGAGAGCTGTATAGTAATAAAACCAGATCTCATCACTGTGACAATGTCTGTTAACTGTTTGGGGTCACTAGGTTCAAGAATTGCCAACATCTCCTTACACATGTCGACTCTAGCCCTTTTTCGCTGTTCTGTCAGTTTATGGGGTGCCCATTTAGCACTGATCTTTCGGAACTTTAAATATTGATGAACAATTGTTTCCATGCTGCCAATCAATACACTGACATTAAAACCTATTACCTGAATGGTGATGTTTGGGTTTTCCTTAATGAGTTTATGTACAGCAGCTATGGTTCTCCTACAGCTCATGGCCTCCTTCAGTCTTCCTGCATGAGGGAGGTCTTAGAAGCTCTGCTGTCCTCCTCTGAATTTGCACATCCACCCCGTAACAGTGCCATATGAACAGACATGATCCCCATATACTTGTGATAAATCAGCATGAATTTTTTTTGTCGGCATGAATGTTGTCCCCAAATTGTATCTTTGGGAGAACACAAAAACTTTTCCCATCTTTAGAAGGCTCCATAGCAACAATGCATATTTCACAGACCAAACTTTACGTGATGCAAGTGAAGAGAGAAAAAATGATCATAATGCCTTTGTTTTTAATACATAATAACAAGTTTAGACAAGCTTTCAAACAAGTTGCAACTTGTAACTTCAGAGGAATGAGTGCAAATCTACAGACATGTCAAGAACTTTTTGAATGCACTCCATACATTTCTATTGGTAACATTTAGATGCTTTTCTTGTAATTGACACAATAGTTTTTTGTTTAAAAAACGTAAATACAATAAATAATTTAAGACTAACAGGGTGGATGAATAAGTAATAAAATGTATACCATCATTTTATTTGCATTATATATATAGCCAGGATACCTATAGCTCTATAAAATACACTGGATGATTTTTCACATGCAAATAAAAAACATTATAACTTTAACTGTTGCAATGCCAGACCTGAATAACATACACTTCATCATGAACTGGACCACTTTGTAAAAGGGGCCTTGACCCCTTTTATAAAGTCTGTCAGCCTTTTTTTCAATTGTGCTCAGTCAAAAAAAGTGAGCTTTAGAACGTTTTTGCTACATAACTAATGAAAGGAAATAGGCCATGTTACATACCAAATTAAATGGCATTTAATTCTAAGCTAAGTTGTTTTAGCTCTAAGTGGCACTTTTTTGCACACACTGGGCTAAATGGTTAGGTCACAAGGATCCCAAGGGCTCAGAGAAAGTTGGGAAAGGGTTACAACTTGATAGTTGTTAGGAGATAAGTTGAGATATATCGGTATATCAAATATAAGACTGGATTATGATCCTTCACATCATTTCATAATATTGAGGAGAGATTTAATCTGACTTCAAAAACAGCTACTAGAATTTTGTGAGCTTACAAAATAATATTTATTACTTTGTTAATATTTATATATTAATTAATTTTAATATATATATATATCATTTTTGTCCATTAATATTACTCACCTTAAACTATCATATCTTGAAAATAATGCTGAAAATTCTACTGCCCTTTGTTGAAGTTCAACATTCATATTTCCACCAAATGCATCTAATATCTTTTTCACCCTCCTAATCAAAAGAAATAATTTATATGATTAATATTTCAATAAAACAGAGTTTTGAGAATATTTACTACAACTTATTAAAGATTTATATGGACACAGCTTCATAATTATTTATAATAAAGGACTGAGCCTTACAGTGCAAAGTTTCTGAATTAGAACCTGTTCTGATGGCCAAATTAATTTTGAAGTATAGTTAGAAAATAATTTTAGAACCTTGTCCTGAAGTAACTAACAGAAATAGGTAATGTTTTATATCAATAAAAAAAAAATTAAATTGTGAGTAAAATATTAAAAATTCAAATAAAAGTAAAGGACTTTCTTTAAATAGTTAATTTTATTGTATTTAAAATTTTAATTTCAGTAAAAATTTAGAGAAACTAGGTTTATTGAGAAAGATAGGCCCAACAATATCAAACTGCCCCCTAATTACAGGCATGGGGCTAAAACTTGTTCCCCTAATGCTAAAGGCTAAAGCTACCCATGCTGATAGGAACTTCAGATACCACTCTTCCAAGCAGACCTTTTCAAGAACCAGAATTTAGATAGAAACTGACCTGCCTGAGACACATTACTCTAGTGTAAGATTGTAGATGCCCAACTAGCTAAAGTAAGGGTTCAGGTACACGTGAGGGCATCTGATCAGGATTTCTGCCAGTTGATATAAAGTATATAAAGCATCCTGTACCTCTGCTTAGACTCAGCAGCCGATATTCCCTTAGCAGAAGCCCACCAATGCAGCAAGTCCAGGATCCATAATCAATCATTCCAGTGGATATAATATAAATGATCAGCACCAGGACTCTGGAAAGTTGACCATTCCTCAGCAGGGCAGAAAGAAAAAAGAAAAGTAGTCATAGATGACCAGATCAGTAGGTCATGTTGATCTGGCAGCCCTACACTTCCATTTCCTCCCAGAAAAGAATATCTCTTTTGAAAGGTACTAGCCACAAGAAGGTGGGGTCAGACATTAGGTGCTAGAACTGACCAGTTCTGTACATCATTGCACAGTCTGGTTGGACCTATGTATCCCATGGCTGCATAAAGATTTTTTATGCATGTAAGTAAAATTTTTCAAATATATATATTTATATTCACAGTGATCCATTTGTTTATATTTAAGCCATTATTCTCACTGTATTATGGATGTAAGAGAAAAATTGGCTTGAGCCGAGTGGGATCTGAATCCATGAACAGTTGGGTTGCCTTTGAGTGCTGCTGGTCTTTGTGTATAAAGCCTGGAGAGCTCTGATGGATGGAGCCTTCATCTGCAATCATGCCAACTACTAGAGACTAGTGTATGTGACTTAACACTAACAACAGAGAAAAATTCCAAAACATCCATTAGAAAAATTTGCAAACACATATTAGCTTTTCAAAAGAAAAATAAGAAATCAGTAAAAAAAATGTGTAAAAAAATATAAAGTCAGTAAATTGAAGAACACAATGTGAGGTGAAGATGTATCTTGATCAGCAGCTTACTGATCAGAGCATATGACATGTTATCAGGAAAAATGGGTTCGGATCCTACCTGGCTCAAGACAATTTTTCCCCTATACCCAGTATTAGTAGAATATAATGAGGATAGTGCTTTGAATATAAATTAATTTCTTTCATTTTTTAAATTATTTAATTATTTCAATAGTTCTTAATAATCCACATTTTTACTTAAATCTTGTACCTATTTACTTTCTAAATTATTTAGCCATTTATGCAAATATGGCAGAATGAAAATGTTTATATTTTTGGTGATCAACAATCTAATAAACTAATGAAATAATGCAAAAAAAATTTAACTAAAAAGAGTTAAAGAATTGTAAAAAATAAAAATAAAAACATTTGGTAACATTTAAAATTTAACTAAAGCAATGAATTGAAATACAATATATTCTTAGACTATTATAGGGGTTCATGATTATTAATATTTTGACTGATAATTATTTATGAAATAGCAAATATTTTAAATCCCTGCATGTTTGTAGTTTTTGTCCTACCAGTTTTCTATTTTTTAGTGTAGTGAATTTTGAAACACAAAATAATATGCTAAGACATCAACACAATCCATATAATTGATGTATTTTTTATAGATTCATCCAAGCTTAGTATAAAAGCAGTGCTTCTACATAATAACAATACATATCTATTAGTTCTAGTTGAAAATGCTACTCATTTGAAAACACTGATTTGCTTTTAAAAAGTATCAAGCATGATGACTATGCATAGAGCACATGTGGTGACCTAAAAGTCATAGCACTTCTTGATATATAGATAGGTTTTATGAAATATTGCTGTTTTTTTTATGCAAGTGGAACAGTTGAGTGAAAGAAAGCCATTATATTGTCAAATAACGGCCTGTCAGGCAGATTTTGGTACCAGAACAAAAAAGTGTTTCACATCTGTCCTTGTCAAGCTAGAAAAAGTTCTCATGCCACCAAGGCATATCAAATTTGGCTTGATAAATTTTTTTTTGTCAAAGCCACAAATAAAGATGGTGAATGATTTCATCATCTGAAGAACAAATACCCAACAATCAGTGATGCCAAAATAAAAGGGGATATTTTTATTGGTTCACATATATATAAAGTCATGGTGAACTGTAACTTTAATGAAAAACTGAGTGACAATGAAAAATCTGCATGGTTATATTTCAGTACTGTCAATGCCAAGTTCTTGAGCAATGAAAAATATGTCAGCATTGTGGAATACATGCTGAAAGCTTATATAGAGCAGTGTGCTGTAATATGCTGTTGAAAAACCATTTCCTGAATTTCCATTTGGATTTCTTTCCAGCTAACCTAGGAGAAATAAGTGACAAACATGGTGAAAGACTACACCCAGACATATCTAACATGGGAAAGTAATATCATTGAAAGTGGAACTTGAATATGTTGACTGAATATTGCTGGTCATTAATTAGAGAAACATAGGAAAGGGATGGACGGATTTTGGGAAGACGGTCAGACAGCAGCTATAATCATAAAACAGGAAGAAAAAGCTTTAAGTATATGCAAAAATGTTTTGTTCATATTTCAGTTCAAATAAAATTTAAGTTATTAACATTTTCATTGCTTTCCCCCAAAAAAAATGGAGGGTGCTACAAAGAAGTTAAGCATATATTTAATTCTGCAAATTATAAAATGAATAAAGGAAGCTGTATGCTAAATTTGATGGTCCCAGCTCTTACCATTTAGGAGTTCCTGATCAACAAGAAGATAGGGTTGGGTTGTTTTACCTCTTTTTTGCACACAATGGGTGAAATGGCCAGGTCACAAGGACCCCGAAGGTTCAAAAAAGATTTTGGGAGGGGACCCACTGGAACAGCTGTTGGGAGACAGATGGTAGACTCCCATCAAGGCCACCCAGCATGTTCTTTAACATGCATAGGATATGGCTCTCCTGCACAGAGAGCCATGGTTTAAAGTCCCATCTGACAGACAGGGGCCTTTCCAAGTCCATCAGTGTCCCCTACTGACTGTAGTGGGGAGTTTGGGGAGATAAATCTCAAAGTTGACCCTGCTGGTACTCGAACCTGGGAACTGCAGATTATGAGTCTGGCACATTACCAACTGAGCCACCCCACAAGATAAACTCTCTAAAATATATAGCATATAAGAAATTAGCTGATTTTTCTCATCAGAACATGGGGTAAAAATGATTTGAAGAAATAGCATTATGAAATACAACATCCAAACCCCTTTTCTATGTAATGTGACATAATAGGCTATAAGTCCTTTTTCCCATGTAATGCAACTTAACAGGCTATAAGCCCCTTTCCCATTATAATGTGACATGATAAAAATAATTAATTTATACCCCTTCAAGGCATTCTGTAATTTATGGATGACCCCAACATTTAATTATTTCAAACTCGATAAGCATTAAGTTGAAACGACATGATATGTATGAAATAATCTATAGAATAACAACTTACGGAGCAGATGACTGGAAACGAGCACTGAGCTTCATCAAAGAGGTTATTGAATATTGTCGGGTAATTAACAGCATTTGGCTATTTGATACTATTTTTTCATAAACATCTATAACTTGGTCCTCTGTAACCTTTGAAAAGAATAATTGTTATTTAACTCAAAACACAAATGATGGAGCAAAAATTATTTTTGATGCACTGAGTTAGTACCCATTATTTAGCAGTTGTATTTGAAAAATCAAAAATACATAGGAAAAACACATGATTTAGATCAAAATAACAGCCAACTAACTCTATCACAAAGTAAAATTTTATTGAACCCATAGCTATTTTATTAAGTTCTAAAGTCCACCATTTTATCTTTTATATATTTGGCACCTACTCATTGTTCTATATGTAAATCCCAATTTCTGTACGAAAAGAAACAACTGTTTTAGACTATATGTATAAATAAAGTAACTATGGAAAGGAATAAGAATAGCAATAGAAAATGTGAAACTATAGAGTATTTTTACTACAAGAAATATACATTTGTTTTGTTTTCAATAACAATAAAACAATGAATAATAAAATCACTAAAAAAATCATACAATATGCATTACAAAAATGCCTCCTTTGGAAAATTTTCTTGATCATCACAGTCATCATTTCTTACACATAGTTTTTTTATTCACTTCATTAATGAATTGAAAGAAACATATTTTGTTGCCATTAAAGTTCTACTTTTAACGTTATGTATTTCAAGATTACCATATTTTTTATATACAATTTTATTTATATAAAGTGTATGTATTGTGTCAATTAATATTTTATACAAGCAGAAGAGCAAGTTCTTTAGGCTTGATTTGGATGCTTGGGTTTTTTGGTGCAAGAGCAGCTAAGGCTATATTGTGCCAAATAACATACAAAGTAAAATTATAAAAGCCACTGAGCCAGTAACCAAAGTTAAAAACAGGAAAAAAAAAATGCAACAACAATTAAACTATATAAAAATAGCAAAAACAGGTGAACAGGGCCAATGTATAAAGCAAAAAGCTACATAAAAGACAAATATGAAGAAAAAGATTAAACATGATTAAAATGAACAAAGAATTTTAAAAATCCAAAAACTGGTTCTAAAAAAGAATAATCATATAAATGATGTCCAAGTGCAAAAAGCTCAAATGGCAAGTGATGAGAGTTAAAATAGATTTGACCTTCAAAATTAAAAGCAATATAAAATAGTAAATATAATAGTAAAAATATAATAGTAATAGTAAAAAGTAAATATTGCTTTCAAATATAAAACTATACTAAATATATCACCATTTTATACTTTTGACACCATTTCTATACTAAATGGTGTCATAAAACATGCACATAGGTTAGTTGTCGAACTGAAGAAGAAAAGAATGATTTCAAATCCATAACTTATGTGGAGACAAGCAAGTACAACCCCCTGCTTGCACTTCCTGCAAAAAGAAAACTGCTATGGTTTGAAAACAGGCTTGTTTTGGAACAATTTGCTGTCAATTTGTTCTTGCCAGATCACTCTATCAAGATGATAACCTTCCTACAGGAGTCCAGAAATTGATCTTAAGGAAAACATGCTTAAAACTGTGTAGCAGCCAATCCTTATTAAATGGAGAGAAATGTTGAAACTTTGTGTAATGAACGTTGTCTAGCTTTATGGCAGTAGCATGAGTGAAATGCAGAGAAAGGCACAGCTTCTTCACTTTTAATGGCTTATTTGTAGGACTCCAGGCCTTTGAGCATATAGACAGTGAGGAGTGTTTGGCTTTACTCTCAAGAGCCAGAAACTCGGAATATGGAGGAAAATATTTTCCTCTGAGTATTGGTAATTGCCATGGGATCAACAATCCACCTGGCAAATGAATGAGAAATGTCTGATCATAGGACTGTTGACTGCTTGCAAGTATGTGTCCTGAAGGTACACTCAGATGGGTCCGTGGGCCTGAAAAAGAACCTTGATGCCAGCTAGATTTCTGTGGAATGCATGATAATTCCATCAGAGAAGTGTAGTTATCTTAGGTCTTGGAAGGATGGATAAATGAAGATTCGAAGTTTAAAATCACATTTGCTGAAGGTTGTTTAACATCTACAGGGTGTCTCAAAAATATAGGTACAAACTTTTAGGGGAGATAGATAACATCTAAAGGAATGAGAATTGCATAGGAACCCATAACTGGAAACGTCATGGGAAAGTGGTAGCAGAGGTACAAGATCTGAAAGGACACAAGACGTGTGATTAATGGGAAAACATTTATTGGACATAATTACTACAAATGGCGTACTAGATGATGATTTTGTGGCATGCCTTCACTTCTACCTCTTAATGACCCTTAATTGCACAAATTTTGATGTGCACGTGCAAACAAACGGTGGCCCAGTACATTCTTGATACATTCGTTGAGCGGCTCGTCCGTTGCCCTCAGCTATTCCATACACTAAGTGCATGTCTGCAAGCTCCCTATTCGAATACCTTTGCATGCTCTTCATAAGTCGACTACCACTCAAATGAGGAAATCCGAAATTTCCCCTCTAGTGCACTGATGAACAGCGCTGCCTATTGACTTATGGTGACGTTTCCGGTTATGGGTTCCTATGCAATTCTCATTCCTTTAGATGTTATCTACCTCCCCCAAAAGTTTGTACCTATATTTTTGAGACACCCTGTATACAGTGAATCTCCTTCCCAGCTTTGAGCTTTTGTGGCCCTTGTGATACTAATTATAATCCCCAGACTTGCAGTCTTTGTGATCTCAAGCCTTATGTATATTAACTATAATCACAAGCCCTTGTGATTAAAAAAACTGCCTGGCCAAATTATTATGAATACTGCATTGTGCATGAAGTATTATGAAACATGCCAATGTAGGCAAAATTTCTTACTGATGTTAGTATTCTACATCATTACGATGTCCTAAAAAAGTAGTAAAAGCATGGTGGAAAGCAACGACAAGTGCAACATGGATAAAGAGGCTGATCCAACTGAGTTTGAAAGGGAGCTCATCGTTAGAGTGTTATGGACAGGAGCATCCATAATGGATGTAACTCAGCAGAAAATAATGGGGCACAATATCCTAAATTTATGGAGAATGGCAACTGTCTCAAAAACTCTGCCAATCATGGCAAATGCAGAAGGAAAAAGGTTCTCACAGACAGGGACTGGTGTTTGTTCCTATGAACTGTATGGCGAAACAAAGCTGCTACAGTTAATCAGCTGAGAGATATATCCACTAGTAGTACTTCAAAATCCAGTTCAATGAGAACTATTTACAGAAAATTGAAAACTTTGAAATTTGGAAACTGTACTATTATATGAAAATCTTTCATTTCTGAATAGAACAGGATTCAAAGACTCCAATGGTGTATGGAGTGGTGAATCTCATCAGTGGAGGACTGGAAAAGTATGGTCAGACAAATCACATTATACTGTTTTCAACAGTGGATGATGTAGAGTGTGGCAACAACCTTCTATTGTTAAAGGTTCTGGAGGTAGTGTGATGGTGTGGAGAGCATTTCCTTGTTATGGATTGGGTCCTCTGATTTCTATGCAGGTCACTTCACTTCCTGGAAGTATTGAAGCATCCTGGACAGGTGCTGCTGCTGATGTATCACTTTCATCCCAGTGTAGATAGAAAATTCCAGGATGAAAATACATCAAATTACACAGCTGTTTGAGGAATACAAACTGGACTTTTATCACTTTCCTTGGCTTGCACAATCACTTGAATTAAATGGCCAATTGCTAACAGGTGGGACAATTTGGATTGTGATATCTTAATGTACAGAACTATGCTCTCTTCACTTTGAGATGTTCAAACCACTTTGCAGGAAAATTGGATCAAAATCCATCTTGCTATATTTTAAAAGTGTACGGAAAGCATGCCACATTAAGTCCAGACTGCAATCTCTGCTCGTAGAGGCCCAACAGCATTAGATAGGTGTTCATAAGAATTTGTAAGGCAGCATATTAGATGAAAGCATTAAAATGATAAACATCAGAATCACTCAAATTAATCATAACATATGCAATCTCAAGGTTTAAAATGATCAGAAGGTTCGGTCCCTACTAGAAATTATATTTTCTATCAACTCCTTAACTTCTTATATTTATATGCAGGTAGTGCTGAATGCACTGTGACAATCTGTTAAAATGTATTTATCTAATAAAAATTAATACCCTTTTCGAACAGCAGTTTTCAACCATTTTCTGTAGTTTATTTTAAATTGTATTTTCTTCACTTCACTCTTGAGAAGAAAAAGGGAAGTGGGGGAGGGAGGGGGAAGGCTTTCCACCTCACCCCCCCCCCCCCAAAAAAAAATAATAAAAAAATACATTCAAAATTTTATTCATATGAGAATAACTCTAACAACAAAACTGAAGTTAGAGTATCATTTTGAAATTTTGGTGTAACAGAAAATTATTTCTTTTTTTAATTTCTTCAATTTTTGTATCACTTCTACACAAGAGTTGCTTCATCATCCTAGAGTGACTTATCACCTCAGCCAAGAATTATTATTCTAGAGGGTAATTAATTGTGTTTCTGTTCAAGACTGGCCATGTAAGGAAGCAACAGAAGTTTGTGTCTTAATCTGAAAAAAAAAAAAACTGTCTGTATCAATTACTTAACACTGGTGGTTCAGAGGACAGATCATCTGACATGTTATCAAGAGGCCAGTCATGGCTTCAGTTCTTCCCCAGATAAAACCATATATTCTGTCAATAATATCTGAAGTGCAAAAAAGAGAACAAGAAAATCATTTTATTATAATAATGTGAAAAGCTCCAGAGTAAATAAATTAATTTCACTCTATACTACTTTATGTATTTCTTGTCTCCCTTTTTTTTACCTTACAATAAAATATATTAACCAGCTAGGTTTACATACTCTAGTGCTATACAATGCATTTGTTCATATAGTACACAGTAATTAATGACTTCCCAAAATCCAGAAGGGACCAATGTAATATGTAGATTTTTAAAAACTGTTGCATTTGTTGAAAATGCCAGACTGGTTATATTTAAATTACCACCTCATTCATGATTTTCTGAATACCACACTTTTTGTATTCTGCATAATTTGGTAAATAAGATATCACACCTTGATATACTATTCCTTATTATTTATGCCGTGTATATTGTATTTCATAGAAAAATAACAGATCACATTTTAATAACACTGATGAAAATTAACAGCTCGGTTGTAAAAATTCTTAAAAAGGATGTAATAAAAATATTTCTTGAGTGAACATAGAAGAAAAAAAGTCATTATGTTTTCCCTGAAAACATTAGAAAAATGTTTTATTCTCTATAGTATCACATTCATGAAAGATGCATAGCAAATATATCTAATAGCAAAGATTTATATTAAATTAGCAAAACTATCAGGATATAAGCAATTACTGCAATTTCTGATTATATCAAAATCTGTCATCACATTGATAATATATAATTCAAATTCAAAGTTTTTTTTTTTTTTCAGATTTTGATATAATCTGAAAATCATCTGATAATTGCTTATATCTTGAATAGTGAGTTGGTAAACCTTTTATATTGTTTTAATAAGCAATACATCTTCTGCAAATATGATACTACAGAAAATAAACCTTTTTACTGTTCCCACGGACACCCTAGTGACTCTTTTTGTGTATTCATCCAAGTATTCTTTCATTAAAGCCTTTTTTACACTCAACAATAATTTCACTAGTTTAAAAAGTGATCTACTATTTTTTTCTGTACTATTATAAAAAATTACTTTATATAAGAATTGTATTTTTTTTTTCATTAGGGCCTGAAATTTGGAAAATCCCATAATCTGTATAATCCTAGGTCCTAAACCTGCCAGATAAAGAGTCCAGTACTACATAACATCATTTTGCATATTTTTATGGCTTTTATCATCTATTTATTTTGAAATGCATTGTATAATATATCATGTGCTGATGTGGCTATTCAAAATGTTGGGTTAATTTTGAACTGAAAATGTATACTCAAGCTTACACAGAATGTTAAACATTTAAAATAGCAATAATACCATATATTTACTATGAATTATATACAAAATTAAAACTCATTTGAAGAATTTTAAAATATAGAATTACATTGATTGGTTCTTCTGATGCATCAGAGTTATTCAGAAGGTCCCCAAATTCTCCAATGCACCATGTAGCAACTTGAACAAGGGGTTGTTTAGTCAAAAGTTCTCCCTTTAAATGTTTCCAAAGTTGCTGCACTGTATAGTCATGAAGAGTGTTACTCTCAGAAATTAACTGGATCAAACTGCCAACAACATCATCTCTCACATAATTCCCAGCCTAAATAATAATAAAAAATGAATAAAGGCACAGCAAGTAATGCATTCCTACAAAGATTTAAGTTAATATCATTAAACAGCTAACATTTCACAAACAGTTTTGTTGGTAAACAAAATATCTATGAAGTCTACACAGTTTAAAAAGCCTTACCACTATTCATGAATCAAATTTGGGTGTTGCTGAAGTGTACTTGTATCCCTTGCCTTGAACACTAGTTTAGAACTTCTTAATTCATCAGCAGCATGTTACTACTACTTTAAAATACTGAGAGGGTGCAAGAATAAACTAAAAAAAAAAAGTTTTCTTAAAAGTGCACACAATGTTAAAAGATTAGTACATTACTTACATTTAAGGTATGCAATGTTTTGGGGTACCTCTTTTTTGAACATAAGCAATAATGGAGAAGTGCAGAGGGCAGGTTGAATAGTGTTGAACAAACAATACAAAAGAGATGCCCATTGTGCCACCTGAGGAGCCATCATGGCTATAAGAAAAGGGGGAGGGATGAAGCAATAAATGTCTAGTGAGAAAAGATGGAAGGAAGATAAAGAGGGAAGGATGAGAATTAATTACAAGGCAACCTTACTGCTTCAAGATTGAGGTTTACAGAAAGCTAATACATATAACCAAATTTTATTCCACTGACATCACCCTAATGTGTTAAACAGACAATTTGTTACATTATGTTCCACAGAGCAATAAATTACTCCTCAGATCAAATCTTACTGCAAAACGAATTAAAATGGATTTTCTATCACAGGAAAAAAGCAGTATGTAACAAACTTTATAATACAAATATATGACATGAAACAGAAGCAAGTACAAATTTCACAGGCAAAATTCAACCAACTATCTTGCCTAATTATAAAACAATGTGCCTCTTTTATCCAAAATGTATATCAACCCATACAATAAAACCAGATTAGGCAAACATGGCTTCTATGTGTCATTTATGGTAAATACTGTCAGCCACACCTAAAAAAACGATACAATAGGCTATCTCAGGTGGCATCTAAATAATGCCTCTCTAACTATTTAGAGTGATGCAATCCAAATTCAAGTGCAAGTTGAGTCAGAATATAAGACTATAACTTATAGGAGATTACCTTAAAGATGAAAAGAACACAAGAGGGGCATTAACAACCAAAACTGTGTTTAATGCTTGTGGCAAAAGTCATCAATGAGAACTATATGCTAGACTTGGATAAAATCAAAATTGTGGTATCTCCAAGAACATTTAAGCAACTGAAATAACAGAGAATCTGCCATCTGTGCAAAGTGCTACAATGCATATTTTTTTGAAATACCATCAAAATGGAGATTATAAACCTGGAAAGTGCCAGAAGTAACTGTAGTTCCCAGAATTAAATGTAGTGTCATATCAGTTGGTTGGATTGTTTAACCTCTGAGCAGACTTTTTTGCCCATAATGGGCTAAAAAGATCAGGTCACAAGGGCCCTGAGGGTTCAGATAAGGTTTGGAGAGGGAATCCACTGGACAGCTGTTAGGAGACAAATGGTAGCCTCCTGTCAAGGCCATCCAGAGTGTTCTTTAATGTGCACAGGATATGGCTTTCTCATACATAGGATCATAGCTTAAAATCCCGTCCAATGGATAGAGGCCTTCCAAGCCCACCAGTATTCCCTACTGATTGAAGACAGGGCAGGGAGTTTTGCAGTATCACTTGGTACCTATAGTTCCCAAGAAAATATGCTCTAGATCAGACGTCGGCAACCTTTTTTGGCTGCGGGTCAAAATCAACCAAAATGTGACTATTAAGAAGACAGTTCAGGTCAATGGGTATTTTCATTTTAAGACAGTTCGTTAGTGAATAATAAAATAAATTTTATTGAGAAAACTATTACAATATGCTTTTAAACTCAAAACATAAAAAAAAATTATAATTATTATAAAAACAAATATAATTGTCAAGTTTTAGTTCATTAATAATTTATGAACTTTATTTATAAGCATTCTCTTCGTTATCAATGGCTCCACTGATGCTGAATTTGTGACGTCAATTTAGTCAACTCTGGTTTATACTTAGTCACTTTAAAACGAATACAAGCATCTGAATTTTCGGTAGTTAATCTGCTCCTGTTCTTACTTAAAATAAATTTCATGTGTGAAAATATTTGTTCACATTTATAAATAGAACCGAACGTGGACAAAATGGCAAAGCCAATTTTTTTCAAAGATGAAAATTTCGTAGGAAGTGATGACCAACACGATGATAGCATGAGAAGCTGATTATCTTCCGTGTTTTCTAAATCTTTCCGCAATGTCTTGAATTTGTCCGTCCACAACGTTGAACTTTTAAAATCAATCATTTCTAAACTTAAATTGTCAATTTTAAGATATTCAAAATACTGCAAATCTAAAACATTTTCCTCTATTTCGTCGGGCTTTATTATAAATGTAAACATTTTGCCATGCTTCTTAAAACTTTGAAATCTACTTTCAAATTCACTTTTAATCTGCAAAATACAACTTTCGAACATATTTAGATTGCTTTCATCGATATTTTCTTTCTCATGTTGGGTTTTTAGTAAGGGAAAGAAAAGAAATATTTTAGTTTTTATGTCAGTTTTAAATAATATTAATTTCGAACAAAAGCTCTTCTATTTCTTCGTACATTTTCAAAATTGTGTGATTATTTCCTTGGAGTCGTACGTTGAAATCATTATAATGGTTCATTATGTCTCTTAAGAACAAAAGTCTTAAAAACCATTGTTTATCATTGAGCTCGAGATCATTTTCACCGATTTCGTAAAGAAATATTTGTATATCATCAAAGCACTCTACAAATCTATTAAGAATTTTGCCTCGACTTAACCATCGTACTTCAGCATGTAACAGTAAATCTCCCTATTTCGATTCAATTTCCTCCAAAAAAGCTTTGAAGCGCCTGTGTGTTAATGCAGATCATGCTACTATTATGTTTACGATCTTAACAACCTTTTCCATTACATTCTTAAGTTGTTGCGTAGATGCCTTTGCAAATAAAATTTCTTCATGTATTATACAATGGAACAATAAAAGTGGGCGGCCAAGTTCATTTTCCATTAGTTTCACAAATCCAACATTTTTTCCTCTCATAGCTGGAGCGCCATCAGTTGTTATGAAAACAATTTACTTTTCAAACCCAATATTTTCCCATTTTTGAAATTTGTAAACTCTTGTACTTGACGGAAAATATGAATGCCTTTGGTCGTGTCATTCATTGAAGCAAGAACGCATAGTTCTTCATTGACGTTCGAACTATTTATTGATGCAAATCTAATAATAATTGCCAACCTAGCCATACTATTTACAACGGTACTTTCATCAAGTGTAATGCTAATTACGTCACTAGATAACAAATCATTTTTGACCAGTGCGTCAATATTTTTTTCCATATCTTCAATGCGATGCTGAACTGTTCTGGCCGACAATGGCATTTCTTTAATTCTCTCAATTATTTATTTTTTATTTGCAAAGTCATTGAATAAGTGTTCGGAACAATTTATGAATGTGTTTTTCAAAAATTTGCCGTCTGTAAACGGTTTTCCGTTGGTACCAATACTAAGAGCTGCAATAAAGCTGGCAGACATAGCGTAATTGTGGCTGGTAACAAATCTCTTCAAAAATTTATTTTGTTTACAATAATTTAATACACGTTTAGCAATGTATTCATATTTTTCATCATTTGGCATTTCACTCACATCTTTATGTTTTGAAGAAAAGTGTCGCTCAATATTGTAAGTCCTGGTGGTAATTATATTTGTACATAAAGTACATATCAATTTGTCACCATTTTCCATACATCCATACTTTTCAGTCCACACATCTTGAAATAATCTCTTTTTTGCTTTTTGTTTGTCCATGGTAATAAAATAATAATAAATCCATAATAATAAAAATAATAATTATTTCTCTTAGGTAACTGTTCTCGCGCTTCTGAACTACTGTTTATTCACGTTAAAGACGAAGTAAACGTAGACAAGAGTAGATGTGTGATCAGCAGGTGGGCAGGGCTCCTATTGGTCGGCTGCAGGTGGCACGCAGTCAGAGAGCCCAGCCGACCAATAGGAGCCCTAATCACCTGATGATCACGCATCTACTCTTGTCTTGGTTTACTTCGTCGTTAACAATGTCGCTGTATTCCGCCTATGTTCATTTCTGCAACTTCGTAATCAAACCAAAATGTTAATCTTATTATTTATACTTTCTCAAAGTGTTTGTTTCATGTTTATGTTTTATAATTTATTTTTATATATTATACTTTATTTGCAGAACTCAAGTGGGTCACTTGAAATTATCAAATGGGTCACTTGGTGACCCGCGGGTCATAGGTTGCTGATGCCTGCTCTAGATGTTAATTCCTCCTCCCCCGATAAAAACTGCCATTTTAAAAGCTTTCTTAAACCAATCTTGAAAAATTTATGAATTAAATTTTACAATAAATATATATTTGATGATTTAGGTATCCAATAATGGTGGCAAAAAATGATGAAAGAAAACACTACACTATTATGCAGCCATTACTGTGACTTTTTTTCACACTTGAGCATTTATCTGTTTTCTTCCTTCTTTTAATGTTTCCAAATTAAAGTTTCATGGAGAGTATTCTTTGAGCCATTGATACTTGACTTTTTCTTAATCTTTTGAAATTACCTAAAGAATAACCTGTATAATGGATTAGTAGTAAATATTGACCCAAAAGTGAAAGTGAACAGTATAGTGACTTTGATGAAACTTTCAGCAGTACTGTACGAGAAAAAATATATGTAAATATATATTTATATTATTAATAAAGATGTTTTAAGTAAATTTATGCATATATTATTATGTAGAATTAAAGGTTCTTTCTTTTAAGATACAATAGCCCTATTTTGCTCATTAGTTACTTTAGAATGTTCAAATTCAGTTAAATCATCCTTTTTTCACAACATTCTTTTAAATAAACACTATTAAAATTAATATATTTTACTTTTCTGTAAGCATTTTATTTTCTAAAAATTCACAATTAAATGCTCTTTATTTTGATGTGTGATATGACTTACTTCTGTCTATTAGTCATGCGGCGGGGGTGGCTCAGTCGGTAGCGCGCCAGGCTCGTAATCTGTAGTTCCCAGGTTCGAGTCCCAGCTGGGTCAGCGTTGAGATTTATCTCCGCAAAAATTCCCTGCCCTGCCCACGGTCAGTAGGGGACACCGATGGGCTTGGAAAGGCCGCCGTCCGTCGGATGGGACGTTAAGCCATGGCCCCGTGTGCCGGAGAGCCATACCCTGTGCACATTAAAGAACACGCTGGATGGCCTTGACGGGAGGCTACCATCTGTCTCCCAACAGCTGTTCCAGTGGGTCCCCTCCCCCAACCTTCTCTGAGCCTTCGGGGTCCATGTGACCTGGCCATTTAGCCCATGGTGTGCAAAAAAGTGCCGCTCAGAGGTAAAACAACCCAACAACCCTATTAGTCATTTCAGGATAAGGTTTTAAAGTTGTGCTTTTTTTCTATTGGAAGCACTTTAAAGTAACCCAGCCACCTGAGTGAATTCAGTTTTAAAAACATGACACATTAAATGTTAACAGAAGAATCTAATACATAATAATTATAAGTTTCCCATTTTTTTTTCCAATTTAACTTCATTCTCATTCTGCTTCTTTTAATTCTTTCCTTTCTCCTCTCCACTTTATCTGCCCTCTTTTTTCACTAGACATTTTTTGCTTCATTCTTCCTTCCATTCTTTGCATTATCCTTGTCTCTCAACTTCCCCATACAAAGCCCCCTCCCATTCTCTTTGTCTGTAGCCACAGCACTGTGGTTTCCCAGGTGGTGAAATGGGCATCCTTCACTTCTGGTCTGGTTGTTCAGTACTTACCTATCTCTTGCACTCCCCCCCCCCTCATTATTGCTTGAGAATGGGTCCCAAAATGCAAACCAGCTCAAAACATTTTACCCTTTAATGTTGTAAATGCTAGTGATGGTGGTGTTATTACCAATCATTGTACCATTGTGTGTGCTTTTAGTAAACTGTTTTTTTTTAATTACTCAAACATCATCTCAGGATTTCAAATTGGAAGTAACATCTACTGTTGATGAATGAACTCTGAACCAACATTCAAGGCAAAGATATAACTAAGCTTCAGCAACTGAATTTGGTTTATGAAGAGTGGCGAGAGGTTTTTAAAACTATGCAGATAGCTGCTGTTTGTTGGTATGAAATTACGATTATATATATATAAAATTCCCTATATAACTATTTTACATGCACTCTATCATGATAATGAAACATTAAAATAATACACTGGGTCAAAAGAAGTTTATATAATAAACTAAATATTTTTTTTTTGGATTTGAAAATCAGAAAATATCATTGTTTTTTTTTCACATTAGCAATAAAGTATTACCAGCTTTGACAGAATTTAAAGATATGGACCTGTGCTAACAGAATCTTAAGTATAAAATATTTGCAACAGGACTTGTCTGACCACAAAATTTTTACCTACTTTCAATGGTCATGTGGTCATAACTCCAGTAGAATTTTTCTGTTTATGGCATAGATCAGTGATTTCTTATTTGAATTGGAATGTGCATACTAAACCTTACATACTTCAGCTCCCTGTACATGTTCAACTGGAAATAAAACATTCATTGCCAGTACTGAAGTTCTTCATCAGCTGCATCTGAAATATCTGTTATGCTGCCCACGCACACAATCCTCTTCATTTTTTTCTGGTCTTAAATCTTAGCATGAATTTTTTTGCCACCAGTGCTAATGCAAATTCTTTTACTCTCTATTTGCTATACATTTTTGAGATGGCTGCTTTCAACAACCCGGTTATTTTTCCTTTAACAGTGATAACTGTTAGGTTTGCATCAACAATAAAACATTTCATGAAATCCACTGCACTTGTGGTTGAATGCTAACTGAAAATGCCTATTTGCTTTATTTATCCTATGCCACTGAATACATCACCAGTTCATGATATCCTGTTTCACATACAATCTGTAGAAACAGATATGATTACCAATACTACCAGATACCAATACTACAGATAAGAGACTACCAGATACCAATACTACAGATACCAAGACTACCAGATACCAATACTACAGATTACCAATACTACAGATATGATTACCAATACAGATATGATTACCTTACTATAAACTAGCTCAAAACATTTTACCTCAAAATTTTCAAATGTTCAAAATTTCTAGTTTTTAGTTTGTGTATTGTAGTTATGGCTTGTGGACAGTGTTTGTGTTGGTGGAAGGTGAATATGCCAATCTGAATACATTACAAGGAATGAAATATTTCCCTCAATGTAAAATACTAATTAATTGCAAAGGTGCTATTACTAATTACTTAAATTATTAATCAATTGAAAAACTACTGTTACTAATTATTTAAAATACTAACTGTAAAGGTGTTATTGCTAATTACTTAAAACAATATTTAATTGTAAAGTTGTTATTGTTAATTACACAAAATACTAATCAATTTTAAAGGTGCTGATTACTTACTTAAAGTACTAATTCGTTTTTTATCTTTAAACAACAGTTTTGTGCACAAAATGGGCCAAATGTCCAGTCATGAAAAAGGCTCAGAGAAGGTTGAGGAAAGGGAACACACTCTACAGCTGTTAAGAGACAGAGGGTAGCATCCAGTCAAGGCTATCAAGTGTGTTCTTTAATGTGTGCAAGGTACAGCTCTCCTGCAGATGGGAACAGCTTAATAGCCCATCCAATGACAATGGGTGGCAGCCGTTTTTAAGCCCACTGTATTACAGCACTTTAAGTACACTTTAAGTACAGCTCTCCTGCAGATGGGAACAGCTTAATAGCCCATCCAAAGACAATGGGTGGCAGCCGTTTTTAAGCCCACTGTACCCTTTCTTACTGAGGGCAGAGAGGGGATTAGTGAAGATAAATCTCACAAAGGTGAACATGCTCATTTACTCCTTAGGATGAGCTGCCATTGGTGTATTGTACATAATAAAAAAATATTCATTTGAATAATTTTTAAATGAAGGATTGCACTTAATACACCAAATAGCAACTACAAAAAAAATTTCAATCCACCCAGTTCCATTTGGGTGGATTGAAAAATTTACTTTTTCATAATCTAAAATGATATCATTTCTAATATCACAATAAAACAGATTTTATTACATAAATTCATATAGAAATTGAACTACTATAGCCTAAACATTAATGTTTATAATTAAAAAAATCCACAAAGTTTACACTGTTTTAATTTTTCAACTTACTGTTGTTAGTACTTTTATCATGGTATCAATATGCCATTTTCTAGTAGGTGCATACCTGTAACAGATTTTACAACTTTGTTTCAATATTTAAAAAAAAAAAAACAGAAAAATAATACTTTATGATGCACGAAATACTCTCTAAGCATAATATATTATTAATTGTAACATCAAAGTAACTAATACAAACTGAAATAAAAGTCACAAATTAATATAAATTAAAAAAAATTATATTTATTATATTTACCCCTATATTTTTTTGCACCCATAGTTTGCAATTATTTGGGTTTCAATATTTCTCATGGTGCAAAAAAATTACTCACATATTTTTACCCATTAAAAAAATGTAAAAAACAGCACAAAAAGTATGACAGTAAATACAGTAAACAGCTCTTTTTTTCTCTATGCATATAAAGTAAATGATTTATTATCCAAATACTGAAATATTAAGCAAATGTGAAACTATGGATTTTTAGTAAAATATTCTTAAAAAAATGCTCAGCATCACATCAAAATAAAATTAGTGATTCATTTTTAGGCTTGTAAATGGTAGCTAGGCCTGTTTTATCTCCTGAACATATCAGATTAGTTCAGATATTTAAACTATAATCAGAATCAAACTCTTGACATAATTAAAATATCACAAACAAAATGTGGCATAATTTTTTTTTTGTACAATGTAATTAAATGAATATTTGCCAAGAAATGTACTTCAATATAACAAGGAAATGTGTAAGAAAACAAGAAACCTCAGACAAGAAAAACATAATAACATCATTAAAATGAAAAAATAATGCATTGAGATGAATTAAAATGAAAAAATAATGCATAAAAGTTGAGCATTGAAGAAGTTGATTTAAGATGCTCTAAAATATACACATATGATATCAATGTGGAGTATGTTGAATAATAGACAATCACAGGTATGCACTTGTGATTGTCTATTATTCAACACAGAATCCTTATGCTTGATTAAAGGAGTGTTGGCTTAAAAAAATAACATGCATTTTGATGTGTGATGTGGACTGATCATGTGCCCCAATCTGGAAAGTGCCTTCTATACCAGAGTATTCATTACAGTCAGATGTATTTACAATGACTAATTCCACGGTATAATACTCAAAGCCACCAATAGAGGAGATATCAATCAGTGGCCAGTAGCTCAGGTAGTGAGAACACCTGACGTTATCAAGAGTCATGGGTTTGGATTCCACTTGACTAATGACAATTTTTCCTATATATTTATTATATATGGAGTATGATTTCCTATGATGACTAAACAGGCCTGACAGCATCAATCCATGTTCAAAGAAGGTTGTTCAAAAAGGCTTGAAGCAACACATCCCATTCTTCCACAAGAGATAACTTTACCTTGTGGAGTAACTAAGGAGGATAGTTTACAATGCATCTCCTTAAGGCATACTATACATATTTGATGGTACTTAGGTCTACTGAGCTTCCTGGCGAGGTCATTTGTTAGATATCTTCCATTTCTAAGTACTCCTGCCCATCTTAGCTCTTTATGAAGACATGTATTGTTATCCATAAACAGAAAATCAGAGCCAACTGCACCTCTAAAAGTCACACATAGGGTTAAGGAATATATTTTCTGTACCTCTGAGCAGTTATAGAGACTTCATCAAACACATGAAGAGGAGTATGATCACTGATTGTTATGTAACCCCAGACCAGCATAACACGTCCACCATACGTATCCCTTTGTCTGATATTGGAGGGATGGTAGCACATTCTTCACTCTATCCAGATTAAATACCTAGAATCTGCTTTAAGGTTAAATTGAAATTCATCAGAAAACAAAACATTAGATCATTGTTTAGGGCTCCAAGTGAATGTTGGTGGCATCAGTTTAGAGAAGCTTTTCAGTGGTTGGGAGTTAGGGGTACACAGACCATTGACCTCTTGGAGTAGAGCTAGCTCGCATTAAGTCTTTGTGATACTGTTCTGCTATAAATTTTTTCACTTGTGGCCACAGGGTTTTTATGTAAAATACACCAGTGGCAGGTCATCCTAAGGAGTAAATAAGGATGTTAACCCTTCTGAGATTTATCTTCACTAACCCCCATCCTGTTCTCAGTGAGAAAGGGGACACCAATGGGCTTCAAAAGGCTGCCATCCATCAGATAGGATATTAAACTGTGCTCATGTGCAAGAGAGCTGTGCCTTGAACACATTAAAACACAGACTTGACAACCTAACTGGATGCTACATTTGTCTCTTAACAGTTGTCAAGTGGGCCCCCTTCCCTTAACCTACTCTGAATCCTTGAGATCCTCATGACCTGGCAATTTCCACCCATTTTGTGCACAAACCACTGGCCTCCTGGCATAGAGCTCTCACATTAAGCCTTTGTGATATTGTTCTGCTAGAAATGCTTTCACCTGTGGCCACAGAAAACTCGAGAGACAATTAATGCAATTTCACTGCACTGATCCATCTTACAATTAAAGACAGATGACAATTAGTTTGGTTTGAAGTAACTCTTGGGTGACTCTGGCCAGCTCTTTTGGTAATGGTTTCTGTCTCCTGGAACTGTTTCCAAAGTGTTGATATCATCTTCCTTGTCACATTGAGACATTTTGCTACCTCTGCCTGTGATAGTTTTGCTTCAAGCTTCCAACAGCCCATTATCACTACTGAAAATAATAAGTACCATCTTCAGTAGAAATAATAAGATTAACCCTCCTTGCAAGCATCAGTTTTGAAATGGAGCGATATTGTAGTAACTTGTGTTTTTATAGGCATTAGTAATTTGGATGTTGCAAAGATTTTGATGCTGTAGATCAATTTTAATTAGATACTGAAAATTTGTGTGTAATGTTGCATAAATAGCATATTTTTACCTTTGGAGATGTTAAAATTAAAATATTGAATAAAAAAAAACAAAAGAAACCAATGGGTTACCTTAATTTTGTCAACCAGTGTATATTGTTCCTTATATATAGCAATTTTAAAACAAACAATTATGCATTACATGGCAATTCTAAGAACTTGTCTCATCTCATCTTGGAATCTGCAAGATTATTTCTGAAATAAAGTGCCCCATCTTTCAAACACTAGAACACAGGTCATTGAATGAGATACAACCAGTATATCGCAATAATCATTAACCCTTCCAGGACCCACATCTTATATGCAAGTTGACAGAATCTGAGATGAAAGACCAATGATGACAGTTTTTAGTACAACACATAAAACTTCGATTTTTATTTTTTAATTGTTGTTTGAAAATTTTTTCATAAATATACATTATGTATTCTCATGGTGCAGGCTGTTAATACCTTTGAAAAGAGATATTCTCTTTCGGAAAGGAACAGAAGGGGAGGGCTGCCAGTTCAGTGTGGCCTACTGATCTGGTCATCTATGGTCACTTTTTTCTTTTTTTCAACCCTGCTGAGGAGGATCAACTTCACAAGATCCTGGTGCTGACAATTTATACCCACTAGACTGGTTTATGGATTTGAGCTTGATTATGAATCCTGGACTTGCTGCACTGATGGGCCTCTGTTAAGGGAGAATTTGCTGCTGTGTCTTCTGTTTGCTTGTGGGTTGCCAGCCCTAAGTGAACAGAGGCACAGAATACTTGCTAATGGATAATCCTGATCAGAGGCATCACAGGTACCTGAACTCTCACTTATCTAGTTGGGCATCGACAATCCTAAACTGGAATAATGTGTCTCAGGAAGGTCTATGGCTATTGAAATGGTGGTGCCTAAAATTCCTACCAGCATTGGTGACTTCAGCCTGTAGTGAATAAGGAACAGGTCTTTCCCCATGCTTGTGATAAAGGGGCTGTTTGATATTGTTGGCCTTACCTCTTTCAATAAACCAAGTTTATTTAAAAATCCTACTAATCATTTTCTCTCTGCAGGTATGTGGAAAGTGAGGACATTACATAAAGATTATTTTCTTGCTGTCCTTATGCAGGAATTTCAAGATTATAACCTAGATATTCTACACTTGCAAGAGACTAGATGAATAGGTAGAGATCAGATACTTAAAAATAACTTTAAATTTCTCTTTTCAGGGAGGGAGGATGGAAAGCATCTCCGAAGTGTAGGTTTGCTTCTCAGCAGACATTCCAGTGATGCTCTCTAGGATATGACTGCATTAATGAAAGATTTCTTACATCAAAATTTAAAACAAAAATTAAATAATTTATTTTTAATGAATTTATTTTTAACAAAATTAAATTTTTGAATGTCATCTCTTGTTATGCCCCCACAGATGACTCTGATGAGAATGAGAAGGATACATTTTACAGCCAGCTTCAGGTTATTTTGAATTCTATGAAGAAAGGAGATATTTCTCTTGTGCTAGGTGACTACAATGCTAAAGTTGGTACTGACTGACCTTTGGGCAGAAGTTTTAGGTCTCTTTGGCAGTGGTAGCTCCAATGACAATGGGGAACGTTTCCTACAGGTAAGTAAATTTAATGGTTTGCGAATAACTAACACATACTACAAACACTGGGAGATTTATAAATATACACGGGTTTTACCTGATGGGTTGCACAGGAATATGATAGATTACATTTTAATTAACAGAAAATGGGCTAGTTCAGTTAGTAATTCTAGATTATACAGGGTAGTCGAAATTGGGTCTGACCATTACCTGGTCAGTGTCTTGCAGCTGAAGCTTAAGAAATGTGCTAAGATTAAGAAAATTAGCTTAACACTGAAGGTCTGAAAGATCCAGATATAGCCAAAGAATACCACGATAGGCTACTTAGTCATTATGACAATTGTGGTTTGCTTACTGATGAAGTTGAGAAAGAATGGGATCAGTTTAAGGAGGTTTAGACCAAAAGTATTCTTTTAGGTAAAGGGGGACAGAGGAAACAAAATTATTTGAGTGATAAGGTATGGAACTTATTTCTGAAAGAAGGAAGTGCAGGATTAATATGAATCAACACCGTACTAGTCCTAACAGAAGGCATTACAACAAGCTTAATAAACGTGAAAAGGATTAGTTAACAGCTGAAAAGAATCTTTGGCTTGATAGCTTGGCTGACAAAGCAGAGGAAGCAGTTAGACAGCAGTTGGTTGTACCAGATTGTTAATTTTTTATGTGGGAAGAAACAGACAAGTACACAGGAATTGAGAGATACACATGGCAAAGTGGTTGAAGGTGAGGATTCTGCAATGGCTAGGTGTGCTGAGCATTTCAGAGAAGTTCTAAATAATGTGATTATTTCTACTCCCAGTGTTTGTAATGAAGATAGATGCATTACTGGCTTTAATGATGGCCCTATATCACATTCCAAAATCGCTTTGGCTATCTCTAAATTAAAACTGCATAGATCCCCAGGGGTGGATGAAATCATCACTGAAATGCTTAGAGGTGAAATTTTGAATATTTTTTTATGATAAAGGCGTCCCGTGGCCGAGTGGTTAGCACGCTTGGCTACTGATCTACGGGACCTGGGTTCAAGCCCTGGAATAGGCATGGATGTGTGTGTCGTTTTTCTGCTGAGGTCCTGCCATCCTCTCAGATCTCCTACTGTGGCATATAAACTGACAGGCTCCTGTCAGACCTCTGTGGCAAGCAGCTGCTTGAGGGGGTATATTTCTAAGGATTTTACTAGAGCTATCATTGTCCCAATTTTTAAAAAAGGTGATCTAAGTTCTTGTGATAATTATAGAGAAATCAGCTTACTTTCTGTTCCAGGCAAAGTTCTTTGTATGATTATACTTAATAGAATTAATAATTTGGTTGATGGACAACTGCATGATGAACAGTGTGGATTCAGAAGTGGTAGCGAATGTATTGATCAAATATTTTCACTTAGGAAGATTCTTGAAAAATGTTTAGAGTTTCAGAAACCTGTGGTTACTAGCTTTATAGATTTCAAAAAGGCTTTTGACTCTGTTGATTGACATAATTTGTGGTTGATTGTTAGATCATATGGAATACCTGATATGTTTGTTAGTGTAATGAAAGCTCTCTATAATAACACTGAGTCATGTGTTAGAGTACATACGTCTTTCAGTGATTGGTTTAGGATTGCTAGTAGAGTTAGCCAAGGGTGCATTTTTCTTCTGTTTGGTTATTGATTATGTTATGCAAAATTCTTTGTGAGGGAAAGATTTTGGTCATAAATGGTCTAGAGATTTCAAAATTTCTGATTTAGATTATGCAGATGATTTGGGCCTGTTGGCTAATGATGCTGATGCAATAAATTGTTTCATTAGGACTGTTTATGAGACTGGTAATAGAGTAGGTTTGGTGATAACCAGAGAAAAAACTAAAATGATGAAAATTGGTCAGGTAATGGTGCTTTAGTTGCTTTGAATGGCTGCACTCTTGAGCAAGTGTCTTAGTTTAATTATCTAACAGATACTGGTAATATGCAGCATGAGATAAATAAAAGAATAGGGATTGCCTCTGGGACTTTAAAGAATCTATGGAGAGTGTGGGTTGGGTTGTTTTACCTCTGAGTGGCACTTTTTTGCACACCATGGACTAAATGGCCAGGTCACAAGGACCCCGAAGGCTCAGAGAATTTTGGGGGAGGGGACCCACTGGAACAGCTGTTGGGAGACAGCTGTCCCAGTGGGCCATCCAAGCCCAGGGACATTGTCCCGTCAAGGCCATCCAGCGTGTTCTTTAACGTGCACAGGGTATAGCTCTCCTGCACACGGGGCCACGGCTTAACATCCCATCCGACGGACGGCAGCCTTTCCAAGCCCTCAGTGTCCCCTACTGACCGTGGGCAGGGCACGAAATTTTGCGGAGATAAATCTCAACGCTGACGCAGCTGGGACTTGAACCTGGGAACTACAGATTACGAGCCTGGTGCGCTACAACCTGAGCCACCCCCGCCCCTATGGAGACTGTGGAAAAATAGGTGTATACACCTAAAGACAAAATTAGGCTGTATAATCAATTGGTTCTTTCTAAGGTTAGTTATGGTGGCGAAACATGAACCCTTTATAAGAAGGATAACAAGAAACTTGATGCCTTTGATTCTAGATGCTTTTGCAGAATCTTGGGCATTAGTTCGACTTTGTAAGTTGGATTGTTTTACCATTGAGTGGCACTTTTTGGACACAATGGGCTAAATGGCCAGGTCACAAGGATCATGAGGGCTCAAAGAAGGTTGGGGAGGGGACCCATTGGAACAGCTGTTGAGAGACAGATGGTAACTTTCTAAGTAATGATCAGGTTAGAAGATGGAGTCATCAACATCCTTTGAGGAGCAATTTGTGCAGACAGAGACTGTGTTGGTTTGGCCATGTTGCTCATATGCACAGCTGCAGATTGGCAAACAGGATTATGAACTGTGTGCTTAAAAGTTTCAGAAAAAGGAGCATACCTAAGAGCGATGAGCAGAAAATGTCAAACAGGACCTTTTCAGAATTGGCCTAGATTGGCCAAATACAGCAGCTGTAGCTAAGAACAGAATCATCATCATCATCATCAAGCAGCCATGGGCTACGGAGGTCCAACCAGACTGTGCAATTTAGTTCTCCAAGAAAGTCTATCCTGAGCTACATCTACTGCATCTGGCCACTGCACACCAATTATAACAAGGTCCTATTTGACATTGTCTGCCCACCACATCCTAGGTCTCCCCTTCTTGCTGAGGCCTGTTTCTGTACACTGTTCATAACCCTATTCGCCAATCTATAATTATTCATACGGGCAACATGGCCAAACCATCGGAGTCTCTCTCTGCACAATATGCTGCTTAAAGAAGGTTGCAAACTCCTTTGCCTAACCTCATCATTAGTTACAAAGTTGAACCACCTAATGCCCAAGATACTGCATAAGCATCTGGAATCAAAAGCATCTAGCTTACTGTTATCTTGTTTACACAGCGTCCAAGTTTCACTACCATAACTAACCCTAGAAAGAACCAAACTATTATACAGTCTAATTTTAGTCCTTAGGTGTATACGCCTATTTCTCCACAATCTCCATAGATTCTTAAAAGTCCCGGCAGCAATCCCTATCCGTCTGTTAATCTCATGCTGCACATCACCAGTATCTGTTACATAGCTCCCAAAATAATTAAACTGTGACACCTGCTCAAGACTGCAACCATTCAGATTAACTGAATCACAGCCTGCCTGACCAATTTTCATCACTTTAGTTTTCTCTCTGTTTATAACCAAACCTACTCTACTACCAGTCTCATCAAAACAGCTTGAATTAAAGAGTTCATCTCATCAACATCATTTGCCAAAAGAGCTAAATCATCAGCATAATCTAAATCAGAAATTTTCGTATCTCCAGTCCATTTAAGGCCAAAATCTTTCCTTGAAGTAGAATTTCGCATAACATAATCAATAACCAAGCTAAAGAGAAAAGGAGATAAAATGCACCCTTGTTGAACACCAGATGTTTTCTCTCTGTTTATAACCAAACCTACTCTACTACCAGTCTCATCAAAACAGCTTGAATGAAAGAGTTCATCTCATCAACATCATTTGCCAAAAGAGCTAAATTATCAGCATAATCTAAATCAGAAATTTTCGTATCTCCAGTCCATTTAAGGCCAAAATCTTTCCCTTGAAGTGAATTTTGCATAACATAATCAATAACCAAGCTAAAGAGAAAAGGAGATAAAATGCACCCTTGTCGAACACCAGAAGTAATGCTAAACCAATTGCTACAAGCCTTACCAACTCTCACACATGACTCAGTGTTATTATAGAGAGCTTTCATTATGTTAACTAACTTGTCAGGTACATATGATCTCACAATCAACCACAAATTATGACAATCAACAGAGTCGAAAGCCTTTTTGAAATCAACAAAGCTAGCAACCAAAGGTTTCTGAAACTCTAAACATTTCTCAAGAATCTGCCTAAGTGAAAAAATCTGATCCACACATCCCCTACCACTTTTGAATCCACATTGCTCATCACGCAATTGACTGTCAACCAGATTCTTAATTCTATTAAGCACAATCATGGAAAGAACTTTACCTGGAACAGAGAATAGGCTGATACCCCTATAGTTATCACAAGAACTGCGATCACCTTTTTTGAAAATAGGGATAACAATAGCTCTGGTAAAATCCTCAGGAACCATGCCTTTATCAAAAAAGATATTCAGAATTTCAGCCATCCAAGTGGTAACCGAAACATTCCCAGCTCTAAACATTTCGGTAGTAATTTCATCTACCCCTGGGGATTTATGTAGTTTAAGTTTGAAACAGCTAAAATACTTCAGATTGTGTTATAGGGCCAACATTAAAGCCACCAATGAATCTATCATCATTGCAAACAATAGGAGTAGAACTAACCACATTGTTTAGTACATCACTGAAATCCTCAGCCCACCTAGCCATGACAGAATCCTCACCTTCTATAACCTTACCTTGTTTATCCTTCAATCCCTGTATACCTGTCCATTTTCTACCACACAAAACATTAACTATCTGGTACAGCACTCTGCTGTTGTGCTGTCTAACTGCTTCCTCGGCTTTGTCAGCCAAGACATCAAGCCAAAGATTCTTATCAGCAACTAACTGATCTTTTACACATTTATTAAGTTCTCTGTAATGCTTTCTATTAGGACTAGTAGGGTATTGATTAAGGACATTCCTGCAGTTTTTTCTTTCCGAAATAAGCTCAAGTGTCTTATCACTCAGATAATTCTGCCTCTTCTGCCTTTTTCCTAAAAGAGTACTGTTAGTGTCCAAAAAAACCTGTTTAAAATGATCCCATTCTTCCTCAACTTCAGTAGTAAGCATACCATGACTGTCATAATGACTAAGTAACCTATCATGGTAAGCTTTGGCTATAACTGGGTCTTTCAGAGCTTCGGTATTAAAAGTAAATTTTTCCACCTTAGCACAGCACTTTTTAAGTTTAAGTTGCAAGACACTTTTAACAAGGTAATGGTCAGATCCAATTTCAGCTCCCCTATATGACCTGGTATTCCTAACAGAATTAGCCCATTTGCTGTTAATTAATATATAATCAATTATATTCTTATGCAGCCCATCGGGTGAAACCCATGTGTACTTATGTACATCGCGATGTTTGTAATAAGTGTTAGTTATTCTGAATCCATTGAGTTTACTTACCTGTAGGAGATGTTGCCCATTGCCATTGCAGCTACCAATACCAAAAGGGCCTATTACTCCTCCCCAAAGGTCAGAGTCAGTACCAACTTTGGCATTGAAGTCACCAAAAACAAGGGTAATATCTCCTTTCTTGACAGAATTCAAAATATCCTGAAGTTGTCCAAAAAACGTATCCTTCTCATCCTCAGTGGAGGCATAACAGCAGATAACATTCAAGTCTTTAATGCTTGTCTGAAATTTTGCTGTAAGAAACTTTTCATTAATGCACTCATATCCTAGAAGAGCATCACTAGCGTGTCTGATGAGAAGCAGACCCACGCCTTGGTGATGTTTATTATCGTTCCTCCCTGAAAAGAGAAATTTAAGATTATTTTTAAGAATCTGACCTTTATCTGTCCATCTGGTCTCTTGCAGGCAGAGAATATCTAAATTATAATGGTGGAATTCTTGTGCGAGGACATCAAGAGAAAAAGCTCTGTGCAGAGTCCTCACATTCCAACTACCTATTGAGAGAAAATGGTTAGTGGGATGTTTAAAGAAACTATGTTTATTGAGAGAGAGAATGGCGATAATATCAAACAGCCCCCTAATTGCAGACATGGGGCAAAGACCCATTCCCCCCCCAACTAAAGGCTGAAGCCATCTACACTGGAAGACTTCCTCCAATGTAGAATTTGGCGATGCCAGTAGAAGCAAAGAGTGCAGGTGCCTGCAATGACCTCTGCTCAGGATTATCCACCAGCTGATAAACATATCCTGTGAATCTATTCACTTGGGGCTGTCAACCCACAAACAAACAGAAAACACAGCGGAAGATTTTCCCTCCACAGATGCCCACCAGTGCAGCAAAATCAGGATCCATAATCAAGCTCAGAGCCATATATCTGTCCAGTCCAGTGGGATTATATGGTCAGGACCCTGTGTGGTTGACCATTCCTCAGCAGGGTAGAAAAAAAAGAAAAGTAGCCACAGTTGTCCAGATCAGTAGACCACACTAATCTGGCAGCCCTCCCCTTCCATTCACTTCCACAAGAGAGTATCTCTTTTGAAAGGTACTAACGGTCTGCACCACGAGAAGGCAGATGCATCTAGAGAGGAAAACTACAATCTGATTGGACCTCCACAGCATGAGGATTTTGTATGTATATTATGTCTTATAAAAATACATTGTTAAAGCCATCTGACTGCCATTTCTTAGAAGTGATATATGGTATTGCTGATTTGTTTGTTAATGTTACTCTATGCTGAAACAAACCCCTGATTTAAGCTCACAAGCTTGATTTGAAATATATCAACAAAATTTTCTTTAAAGGTTTAAAAATCTCTTGAAAGCTAACCAAAAACTGTTACTTTTAGAAAAAGTAAGTTTTTGGAAGTACAGTAGAACACTAATTATCCGAATTAACTCAAGACAAAGATGATTTGGATAAGCAAAAAATCAGATAATTGGATTAAAGAAAAAAAATTCTTATTCACAAAAAAAAAAAACTATTGTAATGTACTGTTAATAATAATAAAAACTAAAACACTTTTAAAACAAGTGAAATATGAAAAAATAATAAATGTAATTAGAAATTAACATTTTTCAAAACACATTATTTGAGGAAGTCCAACAATAATGTTGTTTAGCAGACAAAACTCGTTTCCTAGCTGATAAGCCTTACAAGTATTTCAAAGTAAGAGGCTGTGCAGCACTGCATTCATCCCACATCATTTCTATTTCAGGACAGTTGAAGACTTGACTATGAGAGGGAGTAAGTTCATCGTTTTCTTTCTCATCATCTTCTCCTACACTGTTATCCTCTTCTTGAACATTATCAATGATTTCCTGACCCATAAAAATTTGGAAGCTATGATTGTCTGCATCATCCATTCTGTCACTTCTTTGATTACCCAATCAGAACAACCAGGAATGTCGTTAATAATTTCAAGAAGTTCAGGTCCACTTGTTTCTTCAGATACGTCAAAGATTTTCCCAAACAACTTGCCCCAGGGCTTTGTGTAATGTTTTTGGCTTTAATAAGGTTCCATAAATCAGCAAGTATGTAAGGACACTCTTTCAATTAAGACTTTTAAAATAGCTCAGCACATCATTTTCATCACCATCACACAGTAAAAGTCATCTCAAGAGTTGTTTTCTGTACAGCTTTTCAAAAATTTCTATAATCCCCTTATTCATAGGTTGCAATAGAAATGTTATATTTACAAGGAGGAACATGGCTTTAAACTTTCTATCTTTATGCTCTAAAAGTTCACTGCAAGGGTGGGATGGTGCATTGTCTACAATGAGCAATACTTTCCCAAACTCCCCAATATTTTCTTTTTTTTTTTCACTTCAGGAATAAAATATCTTATCATATCACTCCATAAATAAATTAACTGTCATCCCCACCTTGGTCTATTTCATATAAGTCATGGTAAACTTTTTCCATTCTTTAGAGCTCTTAGACATTTTGACTTGCCAATTTACTAGAGGTAGCAAATTTAACCTGTTTCTTCCACTTGAATTATCACAAAACCATCATTGTCACTTGGCCCTTATTCATTTTATAATCAGGAGTGATAGATTTACATTTTAAGGCTAAGGTTTTTTAAGGCAGTGCTCTACAGTTTAAACCTGCTTTATAAGCATTGTAAATAAAATTGGGATCATATTTCTCAATTTCAATAAACATAGCTGGTTCAGCCTTTTCCTTGTTAGCAATTTCTCACTGCATATTTCAAGCTCCCATATTCTGTGTCAAGATTTAAAATTATGTAACCATCCAGAGCTGGCTTTAGAGACACTCTTGTTAAAACTTCTTAACTCTTTATTAAACATTAGAGCTTTCTCACATAAAATATGTCCTAAAATTTGCTGTCCAGCTGATCTTTTTTGCATAAATTATTTGTATATTGCCTCTTCCACTTTGATGTTGTTAACCTTTTTCATTGCTTTTCTGCTAGAATTACCATCTTCCCTTTCTAATATAGAAATGAACGGATGAATTGAATCGCTATTCTTTTTAATGCCAGAAATTGGGCCATCCCAACACATCTTTCTGTGATTTTCTTCCTTGATTGTCCTTTTTTTTTAAATTAATAATTTCCACTTTGTCTGCCATTTTCAGAACAACATGTTTTCATTTACTTGATATTGTAAATTTTTAGCGTCCATAAAAATAGAATGGGTTTGAAAATCAAACAGAACACAACATTAAACACTGGCATATGACAACGATGACTGGGGATAGAAATGGACAGAAATAATGACCAAGTGGGCTGACTCAGCAAGTAGAGGTGGGCTTACATCAAAGTCTGAGTCAGCATTCCTTGGTTGTAGTGATCTGGTTAATTAGTAATTTGGATAATCAAGATTTGGACACTTGGTGTTCTACTGTAATTGCGAAGTAGATACCTATATATTTTTTTGGGGTGGGGGTAGCTCAGTTGATAGCACACCAAGCTCATAATCTGCAGTTCCCAAGTTTGAGTTCCATCTGAGTCAGGATTGAGATTTATCTCTGCAAAAACTCCCTGCCATGCCCAGGTCAGTAGGGGACATCATTGGTCATGGAAAAGCCCTGTCTATTGGATGTGATGTTAAGCCATGGTGCCATATGCAGGAGAGCCAAACCCTGTGCACATTAAAGAATACACTGGATGGCTTTGACAGAAAGCTACTATCTATTTCCCAACACCTGTTCTGGTGGGTCCCCTCCTCAACCTTCTCTTAGCCTTCAGGGTCCTTGTAACCTGGCCATTTAGTCCACTGTGTGCAAAAAGTGCTGCTCAAAGGTAAAACAACACAACATATATATTTTTGCTTTTTCCCCCTTTTATGCTCATTTTTCTGCCTTAAAGCAATTTCAATATGCCTAGAATTGTTCTTATCATTCTTTGCAATTATTGTGCAAATGTTTTGATTTGTAATTGTGTTATGTTTGAAAAATATATTCTATATATTTTTCCTTTTGTTTTTCCTTTTATGCTCTCTTTTCTTCCTTAAAGCAATTTCAATATGCCTAGAATTATTCTTATCATTCATCACAGCATTCAACAGTGCTCTCTGGCTACTGAAACCAAAACCACAACTAAAAATAACTTGTGTGTGCAAAACCAGTGGCAAATATGTTTACAGCCCAGCAAGAGCAGATGCTATTACTGTAATTAGTAGCAAATGTCTTCTGTCTGTACTGTGTGCTGTGCATATAGCATCATCAGAATGGGATAATGCTTAAAATCAATTTTATAATAAAACCTTCATTTTTATTTCTATAGATCTATTATGATTTCATTTCTATAGATTTAGGGTTCCATAGATTTAGTAGATTCATATGTATCAATCTTTCAAAGTTATGCTATATTGCTGGGTATGAAAATGGCCACCTTATAATGTTGTTGCTTTTACTTCTACCGATTTACTTATTTTTATTCCTGTAGATCTGTCAATATGCTATATTGCTGATTGTGATAATGAGTGGCTTATAACTTGTTTGTTTTTACTTCTATTTATTTATTGATTTTATTCCTGTGATTATGATGATGATATTTATATGTCATTATGATGTTTCGGAGGCCTTGATACATAGCTGCTTATGACGATAGGCACCTTACAACTTTTTTTGCTCTGATTTCTTTTTAACATCAAATTAAGTTATATATATATTTTTAATTACTTCTTTGTAATTAATGGTTAAACTGCCTAGAAATAAAAATATGTAAAACTTCAAATAATAATAAAAATTTTAATATCACAAATATTTAATCTGGATTTTTCTACATTTAATTAGAAATTTATAGCTACATACTTATAGTAAATAGTAATAGTCTATCATAAAGAGATTATAACTATTCACTGAAAATTTACTTTAGTCAGTATCTAACACAATATCATAAATCACAAACATTTTATGCTAAATTCCATAAATATTAAAAAAAACTTACATTTCTGCAGCAATAAAGAGATTAGAGGAACACTGTGATTTGAAATCTGGATCTGTCTTTTCTAGAAATGATAATAATTCCTTTGTCATGCTACGTATGTTATTGGTATTTACTAAGGCAAAACAGAGTTCCATGGCACGCCTGAAAATACATGCAAGAGTACTCTAAAAATTTGTTTGAAAAAGTACATATCCAACTTCTTAGTTCCTTAGTTCTTTTAGAGAATTAAAACATGAATTAAATAGATCTTAAAAAAAAAAAGAACTAGGAAATTAAAATTAACACTTATTAACAAATTATGTAGTGCTGAAAGTGAATACAAAAATCCCAATGTTATTATGAAATATTCAAAATGGAAAAAAAAAGGATTTAAAATTTTTTATAAATAGAGCAAATTATTTAATGTTGAAGTTTTCAACTGAAATAGTAAAATATTATATAATAAATGCAATGTGATCCAAATGTATTAAGAATAGTAGATTAAGGCAGAAAGGAGGTGTAATATATTATGTCAATGTATTATTCTCTCCTGCAGATAAGTTGTTAGCTTTGTGGGACATCTGTAAGCAGAAATGATTTATTTGCAATTGTTTGAATAAAAAAATATTTAAAAAAAAGAAGCATAGAAACAAAACAAAAAAACATTTTACACATAACCTTATTGTTTGGGTTCCTCACAAGGGCAGGGATTGGCTCAGTCAGAAGCATGCCAGGCTTGTAATCTGAAGTTTCCAGGTTAGAGTCCCACCTGTATCAGCATTGAGATTTATCTCCACTGAACACCCCCTGCCCTCAGTAAGCAGAGGACACTGAATGTGTTTGAAAAGGCTGCTGTCCATCTATGTGTAAATATAAATGTCCCAGAGTTTGTAGTAAGTGTTAGTCACAAACTGTTAAGTTTAATTATCTGTAGGAGATGTTCCCCATTGTCATTGCAACTATCAATGCCAGAAGGACCTATCACCTCTGCCCAAATGTCAGAGTCAGTACCAACTATAACATTGAAGTTACATAGCACAAGAGAAATATATCCTTTCTTGGCAGAATTCAGAATATTTTGAAGTTGTCTGTAAAAGTTATCATTCTCATCAGAGTCCTCTGTGGGGGCAAAACAACTGATAACATTAATCTTAGTTTTAATTTTATCTGTAAGAAATCTTTCATTAATGCAGTCATATCCTAGAAGAGCACCACTGGAGGGTCTGATTAGAAGCAAACCTATGCATTGAGTTCTTTCTATCCTCCACTCCCTGAAAAGAGAAATTTAAAATGATTTTTAAGCATCTGACCTTTATCTATCTATCTAGTCTTTTGCAAACCCAGAATATCTAGGTTATAATGCTGGAATTCCTGTGTGAGGACATCAAGAGAATAATCGGTATACAATGTCCTTGCATTCCATGTATCTGTGGAAAGAAAATGATTAGTAGAATTTTTAAGGAAACTTTAAAAAAAGGACTTTAAGGAAACAAAAAAAAAGTTTATTGAATGATGTAGGGCTGCCAATATCAAATATCTCCCAAATCACAGACATGGGCAAAGACCATTCCTCCACCACTAAAGCCTTAATCACTAATGTTGGTAGGAACTTCAGGCACCACCTTTACAACTGGACTTTTTCAACCACCTTTACAACTGGACTATATCACCAAAATAGAAATTTATCTGCCCAAGACACAATAATCCAGAGTAGGTTCCCTATGTCCATAGAAATAAAGGTTCAGGTACTTGTATTAACATGTGATCAGAATTATCCACCAGCTAATATAAGGCATTCTGCTATCTGTTCATTTAGGACTGGCAACCCATAAGCAAACATACAGAAAACAAGAGGTAAATTTTTCCCTCAACAAAGGTCCATCAATGCGGCAAGTCCAGGATCTATAATCAAGCTCAAAGCCATAAACCAGTTCAGTGGGTTTAAATGGTCAGCAGCAGGACCCTGTAAAGTTGACCACTCTTCAGCAGGGTAGAAAAAAAAAGTAGAGCCATAGATGATCAGATCAGTAGGCCATATTGATCTGGCAGCCATTCCCTTCCAGAAGAGACCTTATCTGTTCAAAGTACACCAGGAGTAGGTAGGATCAGATGTTAGGTGCTAGGCCTGGCTGGTTCTGTGCATCATCATAGGTACAGGTGTATGCCCAGCTATCATTTACAATTTAACAACAAGATAATATAAATACAGAAATGGGAAATATATAACTGAAAAGAGGAGAAAAGCTGTGAAAATGTTAAAAATATTTCAAATATCAAATCATATAAAGTTTAACCATAAAATTGGCATCAAATACATAATTAAAAGGACCTTCTTGCTCAGAAATTAATTAAAAATAACTTAAAATTCTCTGTTGTTGAGCAATAAAATTTTAAAGTTTATCCTTCAAACTATTTGCAGGTTGAAAGCTTTTAGGAAAAAACTCAGAAGCTTTTCAGAGCAATGACAGCGCTCTGTCTTCAGTGAAGTGACACTATGTGATGATGTTAGGTCTGTTTAGACAAAGAGCTTCTTTCCACATGTCGTGAAGGGCGATTCCAGTGTCTCAGTTTCAGGTGGGGACAAACGAGGTCATTATTTCAACAGCCTCACTGACTATGGTTCCATAGAAAGTGGACGTATGTGCAAGCAGTGTGGCGTGCACCCAGTCTATTGTTGCCGTGTGTTGTACTGCTAGCTATTGGCTCAATGACAGAGAATTTTAAGTTATCTTTTAATAGCATCAAATCATTTCCAGATCAATTTGCATTAGGTACTAATATAGAAAATTTGAATCTCAAAACAAAAGAAAAAAATTCGTTTGGAAATAAAAATTTCTTAATTCTAATTATGAAATTACTTCAATTTAATTAACAATAGTACTAAAATAGGTCCTATATTTTAAAACTAAGCTTTTTGATATGTCTTAATCCAATATTTCCTAAGGTAGTCACTGTTTGAAGTCATGTATACCTAATGTTTCGATTTTCAGCTGTTTCAAAATAATTGTTCTTTTGAATTACAGTATATATTTGAGGAGCAATATAAACAATTCTAGAAGTATCAAAGTGAAAACAATTTAAATCACTACTATTATGCTTTACTTGAAATTAATATACAGTTTCTGTCTAAATTAAGGAAGTCTAAAGATTTATCTGAATTATTATCAAAATTAACAAAATCTGGAAAAAAATTGTTATTTTTCTGGATCAAACTTATCCAAAATATCCACTGGAAGATTTTGCTAACATATTTTAATAAAAAATTAAAGATAAATGAAAAATTAATAAAAAAAAAGTCAACACTTGCCTTGAAATTCTATACAAAGACATACTGATGCAATCAAAACCAATGTTTGCGTATGTACCAAAACCAATGTACATATGTCGTTGATCATATGTTAAAAAAAATATATTTTTTTTTTCCCTGTATAAAATATATTCAATAAAAGATAAAATAATTTAGACACAGTTGACTTCTTGACTAAAAACATGCAAGGGTGAATCTAACATAAACAAGTTAAATAACTGCTTTGCAAGCTAGAGCAGATGGTAAAACTGCAGGCTATAAACAGAATATGAGTCATGGCAGTGGCATGATTAGGACTGTGCTAATAGCAGTTTGGAGGATTACAAGCATTTAGTACTTTCTGATGCAGCATCAAATTGAAGAATGAATTGAAAAAATTACCATTATTTAGGAAATCTGATATGTCTATTTTTAATATGTGTATATAAAAATTAGTTCAAAATTATATATTTAAAATATTAAATTCCTTTTGTTGTACTAATTGCCTGGTTAAACATTTTTGTACCAAATAAGCGGACTTGGTGAACTGCATTTTGCAATTTCGGCAGAGTAGGTTTCAAAGATGGTTTTCTTGAAAATCTTTTAACTGCTATATCTGCAGCCCTCATCAGCAATAAATTTGAGTTTTCCACTGCCAGTTTCTTGTGAATTTCTTTTCTTAAAATTAGCCACTACAACAAAAAGCAACAGTATTATTCAGTATTAAAGTATCATAGGAAAATGCCCTGTAGACAAGAAACAGGAATGCTTATATGTCATTTTGTTGGAAAAATCAAATCCCAGTCAGGATAACCAATTTTTTTCAACTAATTATTTCAGGCAACAGTATTAATTTCCTTAAAGGAAGAAAATAACAACAAGGAACCTAAAACAGAATTACAATCATATTATTGATGTGGGCTACATAGCCAGTATCTGAAAGTTTACAGAAAATTCTTTAAAGTAAATCTGCATATGTGATTCCTCTTAAATACTAACTGTATAGTCAGAGTTAGTTAGTATTTGAAATAAAAGTACTTGCAAATGCATTTCAAGTACTGAAATTACTTCAGATATTTTTAAAAGTAACTTTTATAATATATTTATTTATAATAATAATATATACGAGTATAAGAACAAAATTCTCTGACTACATATTTAAAAATGTTTAATATCAAATAATCACAGGTAAACATATAAAGGCTATTACAATCTTGAGCGTAGATGTTATCAAGAGGTCATAGTTCATATTCCACCTAATTAACAATTTTTCCTCTATACTCAAGATTATTTACAAATATCACTAACATATTTTCATCAGAGCAGTAGAAGGGATAGAATGGGAATTAGATAGACAACTGTAAACAAATGAAAGAATACTCATATGATTGCCTTGCATTGTTAATGGACATGACTAAAACAGATTAAGGAAACGGATTAATCAGGCTTTGACCAAATACCACTGAATTTCATTTTCCTTCAACTGTCCTTTAGAGAGTGTTTTTTGTCTCAATTAATTCACCCCAATTTCATGGCAGTATGAATTAAATTTTGAAAATTTTGCATATTTTACTATAAATACCAAAATGGTCAAATTTTTATTTTCTAAAAATCACCAAATAGTAAAATTTAATTAGTTTTAGACATATACAATGTGATGTTATATCTCAGTTTTGGAATATATTGTGCTTATTTTTTGTTTTCAGGTGGTATTAATTTGCACTAATACTAGCTTAAAAGTGAAAAGTAGCATAGATATGAACTAACATATCATCAATTTATTTGGCCAATTTTTTGATTTACAGAAAATATTTTACATTATTTTGTTATATTTTTTACTTCACATCATGCTAAATCTTATGTATGAAAAAGGGTAATATTCTAATTCTAATTTTTGGGTTTTTGAAAGTATTATTTTTTTGGGATTAGTAGACAGAATAGATTTCTTAATTTCAGAAAACAAAATTCAGAATTTTTCTTCTTTACAATTAATATGAATAAGAAAGTGTTTTAAGTTCAGAATAAACAAATTCTGAAATTTGAATTGTTTGTTGTACTTATATACTAAAAATATTTTCTTAATTATGTGACTGTATCCATAGTATATAAATAAATACAAATAAATTATCCCTCAGATATCAGGAGAAAGACAACACAAACATCCATGCCTTACCAGGGCTCAAATCCAGGTCTCTCTGATCAGTGGCCAAATATGCTAACCACCAGGACAGTATACATTTCCTTATTTGTATCCATTTCAATACAAATACAATAATACATCCAATTAAAATCTAATTCAAATAATTACATCCAATAATAAACAAATTATTAATAAAAAAATTGTTTCAAAAGCTAAAACGTATTTCTTGATGACACTATGTAGCCTCTCTATGTAGCCTCTATTATACTTGTTTTTGAATAAGGATAAGGTGCACTATACTATTGTTAGAATTTTTAATTTTCAAGTATTTATATTTGATACATATACACTGAGATGCCGGTTTATTAGGTACACCTACCTAGTAGTGTATTGTGCCTCCTTTGGCCTTTAGAACAACCCAAATTTGTCAAGAAAAGGAACTTACAAGATGCTGGATGCATTGTGCAGGAATGATCTACCATGTGGAAATGATTGTGTTGCTCAGTTGCTGCAAACTGAACAGTGACACAGTCTCACTGCAAACAGCCCTTTCCACCTCATCCCAAAGATGCTCAATAGGGTTAAGATCTGGGGGCAATGCAGGCCAATGAAGCAAGGAAAACTCATCAGCATATTCCTGAAACCATTCAGTGACAATATGTGCCTTGTGAGGTGATTTATCATGCTGAATGTGTCCATCCAAGAGCAGATAAACTCTAGCCATGAAGGGATGAACTTTGGCAGCAACGATGTTCAAATACACCATGGTGTTCAGATGTCCTTTGATGGTTATCAGGGGTCTTAATGTGTGCCAGGAAAACATTCCCCATATTCACACTGCCACCAAACAGTCTGTACTGTTGACACTAGACAAGATGGCTCCATGGCCTCATGTTGCTTGTGTCAAATTCTGATCCTTTTATCAGTGTGATGCAAAAGGAACCTTGATTTGTTTGACCAGGCTACCTTTTTCTAGTCTTCAACAGTCCAGTGTCGATGCTCCTGCACCCACTGGAGATGCACTTTCATGTTCTTTGCTGACAACATTGGTACTTAACATGGTTGCCCACTGTTGTAGCCAATTTGCAACAAGGTGTGATATATGGTGCATTCAGACATGACCTTCTGCACACCAATGTTTACTTCTTCTGTAATTTGCCTGGTTTTGGCCAATCTGTTTGCTTGCACAATTCTCGCCAGTCTCATTTGACTCCTCTGATCCACAAGCTGTTTTTGTCCACAGGATCACCAATCACCGGTAGTTTTTTGTACCATTCTTGGTAAACCCTTGAAATAGTTGTGTGAAAAGCCCAAGAGGAAGGTCGTTTGGGAGATGCTAGAACCAGCACCAAATTCCATGTTCAAAGTTGCTCAAATCACTCATTTTGCCCATTCTGATGCTCAATACAAATCTAACTGATGCTCAAAGTGCTGGTCTGCCTGATTTATACTGCAAACAGTGAATACATGACATATGACATGTTGGAATGAACTGTTTATGTAACAAGAGATGGTGTACCTAAACTGGTATCTCAATGTATACAGTGAAAGTTCATTATGAGATTGAAGAGACTCTGGAAAAGCGGTTGCTCTAAAGGACATCTCACTACATAGGACAGTCCTTGAGTTTCCCTTAGAGGATAAACATGAAAAAATACCCATTGAAGGTGTTACATCTGTTGAGAAGTCATGAAACTTATTGCTCATGATAAATTTTTTGCAATCAATTTTAGAAATTTTAACAATATTTTTTCTTTAACTTGCAGAATTTGCCCAGTTAAGAAATGACAATATTCTCCCAAGATGAATGATTCAGAAATGAGGATTTCATTGACTTGAATGCAGAACCAATGGGTGCTTTGCAAACACTCTCCCCCCCTCCCCCAACTTCTTTTAGGATCATGAGAGGAAAAAAATGCCAAAAACTCATGATTTAGTTTTAGGCATAAAACAAAAAGAATTATCTTCCCCTCCTTCAACACATATCATTTAAAAATTTTTACATCATCTGTGGCAAGCAACTGTTTGAGGGGTAATGCTTTCTTAACATTCATGAAAACGACACAACTAGCTGCAAGATGCTTTGAATCTTTTTACTTTATTTTGAGTATTACAGCATAGTTGTGAGCTTGCAAAATAAGTTAATTTAATGTAATTATTTCATTTCATCTTTGAGGGAATCACTGAAATTCAGATTTATTCATTTCTTATTGGCAACTGTTCTGAAGAGTTTGTAATCATTTGGCATATTCTTGCTTTTCTCAAATAAGGATTCAATTTGTGCCTTCTACTTCAGAAATATTGGTATGATTGTAAAACACAGGTTATGTTTATGAGAGACAGAACATTTTTCTAATGCCACGTTTGATACTTTGTAGAGCTGATGTCTCAACACCATGGATAACTTTTTTTTTTTTGGAATTTTGCAACCACAGTCCTTAACAAAATGATTGGGAAACTTGCTTGAAGTGGGAAGTGACACCACTTTAGTCTCGAATGCAAAAGTCCAGGGCAATGTACATGGGAATGCAACATGTCAGAGTTGGAAGCAAACAGATTGTGTTATGCCATGATGCATGATACGGATGCTTATAGCTTAGCACACTTCAAAAAAATACTGATTCAAATTAATTTTTTACGCTTTTTACAACTGGGATTAAAAAAATGTCTACAACTCTGCAAAAAGTTCTAATTGTAAAAAAAATATTTTTACCACATATTAAATTTATCCTGAAATTTAGCTCACCACACAGATCTTAAATAACATATAAGCGTATAAAATTGGTGAGACCTTTAAAACTCTTGTTCTAAGGGCATTTATCTTAATATTGGTGCTTGGTATAATGAACTTTTACTCTAACAGTATTTTTTTTTATGAAGTACTTGAAATGCAGACTTAATTTGAAGTATCCAATATAGGCTTGAGTAATTTGTTTTAATGCTTGATACTTCAATAAATTTAAAGTACTATTGAGGATTTTAGAGTATTTTACTTAGTTTTAACAATATATATATATTTTGCACAGATGATAAAGCATATATCTTAAGACTCAATTATATATCTATTCATTATGTTTGTAGTTGAAGGAAATTAATTACTTGAGTAGTGATCATGATGGTAGTGGTAAGTGAGTCTTCATCTTCAAGTTTCTTTCTTAATAGATGAAGTTCCAATGCTAAGGAAATAATTAAATGAAATTTTATGAAACTATATACATTGATGAACAACCATTTTCAACACAACAGCTGTGTCATCAGTACTGTTCTTTCAGAAGAGAATTTGACATCATTTCAATCCTTGCAGAAGGCTTTTAAACATATGCACAAAAAGTCGCATGCCCAAAGAGTTTCACATGCAATGTTAGCTGAATTCCACTGTGAAATAAGGACACTATTGATGTGAATATCCATATCTAAAAGCACTCTGCAGATAAATGATTAATGTTAACACAAGACAGTGTATAAAACCATGAGTAAAAAATTTATATTAAATTGGATAGCAGATAAAATTGCAGAAATGATAAGATTTTCAGGGTATAATCATAGGTTATTGCATTATAGAGGCTGATGTGAGTGAAAAAAAAACCGCTCGAGATAAAAAAAAACCCAAAAAATCCTGATTTGAAAGTTTCATGATGATATTCACTTAAAAGAGAATAAAAAAGACATTTGGATATAGCTGCAAATTAAAAGAAACTTATTTTATGTGAAAGAAACAAAATGTAAGCCAAAAAAATTATTCAAGTGTTGCATTAAACACAGTCGTATTGGAATAATATGACCACTCATGGAATCACAGTGTACCTGCCCAGGCATGTCACAGAGTGCACATGACAAGGTCGACCACATGGAGATATAAGTGGCCGGTATGGAGATATAAGCAGGACAGATGAGCCACAGTGTGTAAAGTGAGCACAATGGGTAGAGGTATTGATTTGATGGACCTTCAAAAAGGAATGATCATTGGCTACTGTGCCAAGGGTGGAAGCATCTCATAAACAGCAGATTTTGTGGGCTGTTCGCGAGGTGCTATAGTAAGGGTGTACCAAGAATGGACCAGTGGCACACCGAGTACCTCCAGACGTCATAACTGTGGAGCCTCAAAGACCAACGACCCCAGAGGAGAATGTCACCTCCATCGACTGGTAAAGGGCGATCGACGTGCAACAGTGCAGCAATTGACCACTGAAATGACCACTGAGGAACCCAGGTACGTGTACCTGATAACAGTAGAATGAACCCTGTTACGCATGGATCTCCAGAATCGATGCTGCATAAAGGCACCCATGTTAACCAAAGTCGATCGGCAACGATGCCTGCAGTTTGCACAGGACCACCGTCATTGGACAGTGGAAGAATGGAAAAGATTGCCTTCTCCAATGAATCGAGGTTTCTACTCCACAGAAGTGACAGGTGGTGGCAGATGTGGCATCAGACACACAAGAACCACCCGGACACGTTTGTCAGTCAAGTACAGGCCGGTGGTGGCAGTGTGCATGTCTGGGGGATGTTTTCCTGGTATGACCTGGGACTGCTGGTACCATTGGATGGGTCCCTGAATGCCAATGGCTCCATCATTACTGACCACATGCATCCCTTCATGCTGGATGTTTACCTTGGTGGTGATGGTATCTACCAACAGCACAATGCGCCCTACCATGTCACTAAGGTGGTGCATGAGTGATTCCAGGAACACGACAGCGATGTCTCCATTCTCCCTTGGCCAGCAAAATTGCCCAACCTCAATCCCATAGAGCACTTGTGGGACCATTTGGATCGACTTGGCATGCAGACCCACAATCACGTCATCTCCAGACCCCCCTGATAGGAGACCACTTGTTGTGGTGGGGGTGCCTAAGGTGCCTTTGCGAAGTTGGGGTCCAGACTCGATTGGTATCCCTGGTGTGCCATGGAAGGTTACAGCCCCAATGGAGAGACCTGTAGTTGAGGGCCCTGCTGACCGAAATTGGTGCCCCCGGTCAAGCAGGCTCATCGATGCAGCCTCTGCGAAGTTGAGGGTAGCAGCTGATTGGCATTGCTGGGGTGCCATGGGTAGACGCAGCCCTGATGGAAAGGACGAAGTCGAGAGCCATGTTGAAAGGGAGTGGAATCCCCTATTAGGCGTGGCTCATCGATGGAAAAGTCGAACTAAGAGTCTCCATGCAAGCTTCTTTAGGCATTCTTAGTTACAAAAGTATTAATTTAGGATTGACGTGGTGGTGGTAGGGCTTAAGGTGCCTTTGCGAAGTTGGGGTCCCAGCTCGATTGGTATCTCTGGTATGCCATGGAAGGTTGCAGCCCCAATGGGGAGGCCTGTAGTTGAGGGTTCTGCTGACTGGGAGTGGGGTCCCGGTCAAGTGAGCTCATCGATGCAGCCTCTGTGAAGCTGAGGGTCCCAGCTGATTGGTAATGCTGGGGTGCCATGGGTAGATGCAGCCCTGATGGAAAGGACGAAGTCGAGGGCCTTGCTGAAAGGGAGTGGGATCCCTTATTAGGCATGGCTCATCGATGGAAAAGCCAACTAAGAGTCTCCACCATGGGAGCTTCCCTCAGTATTCAAAAAGTTAGGAATGCATTATTTAAAGATTGGCATCATAAATTCAAAAATTTACCATCAAAGATCAGTTTCTGTTTAAGTTTGGCAAATTATATTTGAATGAAATTTCACAGATAAGTTTGGCTTTTATGTTTAGGTATTGCGCAAAATTCGAAAGGCTCTTACTGCACCTCAATGATTATACAACTGGACAAAACCTGATTCTATCAGCCTTAAAAGTCATGCTCATTATAACAAGTCCTTTCCTTGCTGTAACTTCAATGATATACTTAAGTGAAGGTATGCATAGACAGTAGATGAGTCAATCGTGGTGCCCTCTGTACAATGTAGTACTATCCAAGTATAATAGAACGTTTGGAGGTGTCATGGAATTATATTTCCTGTCATCTCTGGAACCTCCATGCTCTGCTGGAGTCTGAACGAGCACATGTGCCTCTGGCAATCTTCCAGGGCCTCATTGCATCCATGCTATGCTGTCTCACTACTGTCATCCAGGCCAAAGGTGATTATTCCCATTATTAGTAGGTGGTCATATTATTCTGATATGACTGTGTATATGGTAACATGAGGAAAATCTGTGAAAATTTCAGTTGTGGAGATCATGAAGTTTACAAAGTAAAATGTAGAGGAGACATACTGGGTAATATAAAGGAGTGTCTTTCCATAATCATGGACAACTGCATTTAAAAAAGCAAAATTACATTATATTTTTCCTTGGAATTTAGTAAGGCATATTTTTCTGAAATACAAGCTTTTTTTATCACAGTATATATTTTTGAGTTAATTATTAATCATTAATAAACTATTAGGCTGACTTGCAAGCATACAATGGACCTCAAACATTTGAAAAACCTTGATGGTTATTGAATATACCAATATAAGCAGATGATGATAAAGATGTATATTATCTCTTGCATATAAAGATGCAGATAAGCTCTTGAAATTAAGAGTGTGTATGCAGATAAAACATTTGCTCTCGCCATGGGGCTTTCATCAAAGTTGAAAAGTCATTCCTTAAGCTCTATAGAACTACCATTTAAGCTATAAATTTTTATGTAATCAGAAAGATTATGTATTATTTTATGCAAAATTCAAAATAGACAGAAAATTACTGAAAATTACAATTTTTACATTATTACATACTTTCTTATTGATATATCAGGATCCTTCAAGCAGTCAACAATTGTGCTACGATGTCTTTGCACAGCATTATAATCTGCGTGGACTGTTCTTAGAAGTGTGTTCAAAGCAACATACCTTAAAAATATATAAATTATCAAAAGCTAAGTTAATAAATTATAAAATTGAAATATATGTTTTCAGGCATGAAAATATATCTTAAATTACATATCACAATATTTCACTTTGACTGTCCTTTAGTACATATATATATTAGTTATTTATTCACCTATATATTGAGGATGGGGTGGCTAGTCAGTAGTGTCCAAGCTCATAAATTTGCAGTTCCCAGGTTCGAGTCCCACCTTTGCCAGCATTGAGATTTATCTTTGCAGAACCCTCTACCCTCCCTTGGTCGGAAAGGGATACTGATGGGCTTGGAAACAGTGTTGTTCATCAGAAAGCCATGGCCCTGTGTAGAGAAAAGCCATACCCTGTGCACATTAAAACATGTGGAGGCCTTGACACGATGCTTCCATCCGTCTCCAAACAGCTGTCCAGTGGATTCCCTTCCCCAGATCTTTTCCAAGTCATTGGGCAATTTAGCCTATTGTGTGCAAGTACTGCTCAGAGGTAAAATAACCCAACACCTATTTATTACATCAGTTTTTTCATAGCAATCTACTAGCTTTAAAATGCAATTTTTCACATCAACATGATATTATCTGCCTATCATCTCTATATAATCAGCAGATCTTAGCAGATAATATCACAGGGATAACATCCCTATGATATTATCTGCTAAGATTACTAGACTACTGATCATAGATTCTTTCTGCACATCATCAGTCAGACAGATGCTCTATTGCCTTTGCGCTGAAGAGTGTTCCATTAGTTCATTTAGACCAGTACACCAATGATGATTCACTTTTTTACAACAGACCCATTCTTCTCTAGTATTAATAAAGCAAATATTTTCCCTGTGAAGCTGTTCAAAGCTTGATGATGTATGACAAAATTTATACTTTAAAATTATGCTGCAAGTGTACATCAGTATCCTAAAGAGTTTTGTCAATGTCATCATCAGAGTTTATTTTTTGCAATTGATGCTTAAATCCAGTTGTTGCTGATTTCTCTTCCATATGTAATTTTAAAGTCATTCAATTTATACTATGTGTGTCTGGGTGCTATGACCATCCACAGTAAATTAAAAAATTTATTTGCTTTGATCTAGAAAAGCTATGAATTATAGAAGTTACAATTTATCTAATAAGAATATATTAATAATCATTGAATTACTGTTATTTACATTTCTCACCTATCAAAAACGAATACAAGATAGGAACAATTCAGATTACCTGTTTTTGAACAATTCACAGCTTTGTTATAAATATATTTGCAACTACACTATTCTACTTTCTTCATAACCTATCAGATAGAAAACTATTAGCAAAATCTGGTAAATCAGTAAAATATTTGTAATTACTCTAATTACATTATTTAGCTATTATCTTTGAGCCTACTGCACCTTGTTTAAAAATGGCTTGTTTCAATCACTATTGCATTTGGCAAAATAAAATGAAATATTTAAATGGATCAGCTTCAATAAAAACATGACTATTGTTAATCTACAGTTTGAAACTGCAGCTTTGTTTTATCTTGTCAATTTATCAAATCTTATTGAAGCATTAAAATGTATAGAAGTAAACACTAGCATATTAAAGTGTTAGAATCTTTCTATTGTATAACTTCATTACTTAGTAATATATTAAACTATTACCTAATAGAACTATTATAAGTGTAACATTATATATTATTAGTGTTAATAGTGGGATATAAATGAAGACTAAAGGTAAAGAAATATTACACTAAAAGTAAAATAAAAACAATACCTTATATTTTTATCGGTATTTAACAAAAATCTTCCTAAAATGTTTACACCTAAAACCTGAAATTGAAAAGAGATCATAAGTATGGAATATGCTCAACTAAATATACTTTAAATTTATTATTATTGGCCTCTACATGTAAAATATTTCAGTCTAGAAAATAATATAATCTTATAGAAAGCCATGAAAAACACTTCATATACAGATGCATGTTTTAGTGGTAGTGATTCTTTTAGAGAGGAAATTTTGAAAAAAAAAATACAGCTGCTTTGCAAAGTCTTGTGCATGTATCTTGACTTCTTCTTACAGAAAAAACATTTTTTTTTTTGAGTCTACAAAGATTTTAAAAATAGCATTTTGAAGAAAATTAAATTAAATAAGATTGGGATCAAATCTATTTAATGCTTGATTTTTTGCAGTATTCGTTCAGCATGTTTAGCTATAGAAATGGAAGTTGAAATATGTAACAGTAGAAACAATGGTTCAAGAGTTTTTCTCTAAATAATAAGCAAAACGTGAACTAGTAATAGAGGGTGTTGGTTACCTTATTTAAAAGTTAAAAATTAAGTTCTTTGAAGAATTTCTTTATTTGTAAGAGGAAAGCACATTGTAAAAATGTCAACTCCATTAAAATCAATCCAAAGTGAATGCACAGTATTCCCTGTTAAGAAACTTTAATTAATAGATTCTGAAAAAAATTCATCGCCGCCATGGCGGGAATCGAACCCACATCTCTCCAGACTCATGCCAGAGTGCGCTACCATTGCACCACGCATCGGACAACGAATATTTTCAGAATATAACCTTATAAATCTTCTTCCTGAGACGTGACTGAGACAGTGCCATCTATACTCAAGGAGATGCAACTTTTTCAGTCGTTGCATTTGATTATCAGATGTTAAAATAAAATAAAATTCAGAATCTATTAATTAATGTTTCTTAACAGAGAATACTGTGCATTCACTTTGGATTGATTTTAATTATATATTTAACGCGGAAGCATTAACGACCTTCTCATTAACATCTGATAATCAAATGCAACGACTGAAAAAGTTGCATCTCCTTGAGTATAGATGGCACTGTCTCAGTCACATCTCAGGAAGAAGATTTATAAGGTTATATTCTGAAAATATTCGTTGTCCGATGCGTGGTGCAATGGTAGCGTGCTCTGGCATGAGTCTGGAGAGATGCGGGTTCGATTCCCGCCGTGGCGGCGATGAATTTTTTTCAGAATCTATAAATTAATGTTTCTTAACAGGGAATACTGTGCATTCACTTTGGATTGATTTTAATTATATATTTAACGCGGTAGGGTTAGCAACCTTCTCATTAACATCTGATAATCAAATGCAACGACTGAAAAAGTTGCATCTCCTTGAATATAGATGGCGCTGTCTCAGTCACATCTCAGGAAGAAGATTTATAAGGTTATATTCTGAAAATATTCGTTGTCCGACACGTGGTGCAATGGTAGCGCGCTCTGGCATGAGTCTGGAGAGATGCGGGTTCAATTCCCGCCGTGGCGGCGATGAATTTTTTTCAGAATCTATTAATTAATGTCAACTCCATTTTATAAAGATTAAAAAAATCTGAAATCAATATATTGAGTACCAGATAAGCTTACTCTTTTTACTGCAAACAAGAGAAAATATGCACAGTTATGTTTGAATAAAATAAGATGTATGAAAATGTCAACTAGATTAATCATTGTGTACTAACCTTTAGACAAAGTTTTTAACCTGAATTTAGCTAAGCTAATGATACTTTTATAAATTTTGGTACAAGAATCCAAGTTATATTTTATAAAGCTTGTGAATTTTGTATTTCTCAGAATCATTACTCAAACTTATAATAATCTGAACTTATTAAAAATTCAATAAATCAGTACCAACCATTAAAACAGTAGGGATATTACTGCAGTGATAAATTACTTAAATGCTTGATACTAAAACTGCAATATGCAAATTTATTATGCTGATTATAATTTACTTATGCTGATTAACTTGCATGGTCTTAATGTATTAAGTAATACTACTACTACAAAGTGCCCATTTTTAAGAGTCCTGCATTAGTTGGATGATCTTAATCACCGAGTCTTTAGTTTTGATGTTGCTGGTGGTCTAAAACTGTAGCTCACAGATGTTTGTTAAAGCATTTTAAAGATTGTGACATCAGCAGAAGTGATTTGAAGGCTACTGTAGTTATTTTATACAAAAACAATGTCTTGAATATCATGTGTTAATATCACACTTAATTTCGATTACTGAAACATATCTGCACATTAGGAAAATTGCAGGAATTGAATTGAGGTCGATGAGATAACACAAGTTTGTAAATATGAAGATAACAGTCTGTAGTATTCTAGAGAAAGTGTCAAAAATATGTCCCCAAATAAACATGGTCCAAAACACAATATTAGTGGCACAGAGTTCCAATTTCTACTAGAATGTATTGAAAGTTTCATCAGTCATATACTGTTTGCTTTCACTTGTATCAGCATTTAGCACAAATAATATATTTTACTAATAATAAGTTATGATTCAAGGAACTCTGATAAAAATCTATATCTGTAGTAGGAAATTCTGAGAATTGCTCTTCATTGAATTATATAAAATGTTTCTTAAAAAAATTCCCAATTTTCAGGTGCAAGCTTATCTAAGTTTTCATTCATAAAACAATAAAAAAAAATCCTTATAAAGAGGTATAAAAATCAAAATTTAAACTTATATTTATTAACTATAACATGCATAAACTGTGGTTTCCAATGATATGATACTGCATTTGGCTCTGAGAACTACAAACTTCCAACATGTTAATCAGGCAAAAGTAAATTTTTTTCATCAAAATCTCTTTTTCATTGCAGGTTCAAATGTCTCAATTAATTTTGCAACAATGAATCTTCATCATTGAAAATAAAAAATCAATCAGTGATAGAGTGGCACAGTGTATATTCAGAAAGACTATTGCAGGATGTGAAGTGTCAACAGCTAAGACAATAAGACTAATTATAAATAACTTAAAATTCTCTGTTGTTGAGCAATAAAATTTTAAGGTTTATCCTTCACTCTATTTGCATGTTAAAAGTTTTTAGGATAAAACTCAGAAGCTTTTCGTAGCAAGGACAGCGCTCTGTCTTCAGTGAAGTGACACTATGTGGTGATGTTGGGGCTGTTTAGAGCTTCTTTCCACATGTTGCGAAGGGGGATTCCAGTGTCTCAGTTGCAGGTGAGGATGGGCAAAGTCATTATTTCAATAGGCTCACAGAAAGTGGATGCACATGCAAGCAGTATGGTGTGCTCCCAGTCTATTGTTGCTTCGTGTTGTACTGCTAGCTCGGCAGTGGATGTCATTAGCTTGTTTTGGCTGGCATCTGTTTGATGATCTGAAAACCTCTCTTGTAAAGAATGTATGGGTTTTCCGATGTTGTAGACAATGGAAATATCCGGCAAATGTAGGGGAAATAGGTATACGTCTTTGGGATGGCAACACTTTTGTTTAATAAGTTACTACACAACAAATCCTATTTTAGCAAAGGATTCTAAAACTTCTTATAATTACCAATTCCCTGAGTCAGATACAGTGGCTTTGGGAATTAGTCTATTAATGTTTCATTATACATCACTTTATTATTTGGGGCGAGGGCTGGCTCACTCAGTAGTGTACCAGGCTAAAAAAATGCAGTTCTCAAGTTTGAGTCACATCTCTGCCAGCATTAGGATTCATTTCTGCTAACCCCCACCCTGCACTTGATCAATAATGAGCTTTGAAAGGTTGCCATCTGTTGGATGGGACATTAAGCCCTGTGTGCAGAAAAGCCATATCTTATGCATGTTACAGAATATACTGTATGTACATGTACAGAATATCAGTATCCTAACAGCTGTCCAGTTGGTCTCCTTCTCCCAAGCTTCAATGAGCCCTTGGGGCCCTTGTGACCAGCCATTTAGCCCATTGTGTGCAAAAGAATGCAAAAGAATGCATCAAGTACTGCCCAATAACAACTTTATTATTTACTAAGTAGTGTTATTTTAATTACGATTACTTCAGAATATCCACACAAAAAAAGTTTGAAAGAAAAATCAGAAGGAAAAAAGTTGTTTTTATGTGAATCAATTTGACATAAGCTTATGCAGAAAACTTAAGTAATTTGAATTCCAGAGCACCAAACCATTATGAACTTTGAAGTAAACAGAATGAAATTTGATTCCATTGGTGGAGGAAATGTTTAATTCAAAACAAGTGACATTTCTAGCAATAAGTTAATTGAAATATACATCACAATATAATAAAATCACAGGTGTATGTACCATAAATTTAATAAAATTCTATAACACTGTATATATTACCATCTGTCAGATATATACAGGGTGAATCTGAAAAAGTGGGCAAAACTTTACGGGGTGGTAGAACGCAGCTATATGAGCAATATTCGTCATAGAATGTATGGTCGGAACGCAAGCGGTGAGAAGTTAAAAGGTAATTTTCCACTGTCACATTTAAAGAATGAACACAAGAAGGAAAGGAGATACTTCAGAAAACATTTTATTAACAGGAATGTAATTGAGGTACATGCTCAAAGAAATTGCTCAAAAGAGCTGCCGCCAGCTGTAATACAGGCTTCACACCTGCGGGATAGGGACGGTAGAAATGCCGTTGGGTGCGAGGACCGACCCTTTTATACCATTTCCAACGCCACCTAGCGGCTCGCCGTTTGTGTTTCGTCTATATTTTCTATGACGAATATTGCTCGTATAGCTGCGTTCTACCACCCCGTAAAGTTTTGCCCACTTTTTCAGATTCACCCTGTATATAACACTCTATGCAATATACAGTGTTATAGAGTTTTATTAAATTTATGAAATACACATCATTACTGTATTAGATAATGATATATATTTAAGAAAACTTACCCTAAGTCCACTTTCTGATTTAATGTCCATTATAGACAAAACAGTTTCATACAGTATTGCATTACCTACATTTTTACTGCTCTCTGTATTAGTAGCGACCTAGAAAGAAACATATGTGTTACATATGTGTGTGTGTAGTTTTTTAATTTTTTATACAATTTTCCATTAATACTGGTGAATTAACATTAATTGGGAAATATTTCATTAATGTTTTGTTAGTTTGTAAAATCCTTCTTTAAACTTTTCGTGTAGTATCTGATCTTTGGTAAAAATGGGTTCAAGCAATTTTTTGCATTTTTATGTAGAAGCCTTATTCATAACAGTTGGCTCTTTCACTAAAAACATGAAATTAAGTCATTTTTCATAATTTTTTTCTGTTGAAAATACTTGTTTTATGAGCAAAAGAGAATTTTTTTTAAGACTCAATTTTAGTGGTTTCAAAGCATGAGAATGGAACTTAATTAGACTAAATAATGAAGAAAAAGAGCCCTTGAAAATTTAGTTCTCTTTGAAATACAATTTGAATAAAGGTCACATGATAGATAAAATAAATGTTAATATTTTATATGCTTAATTGCTAAAACTTTTGAAATAATGCATTTGCAGATGACATAGTTTCAAAGTTTCAGGAATTAGCTTTGATATTACAAAATTACTGAATTTTCATTGATATCAATCTCACCTTAGTCATAATCAAAGTATTAATATTAGTTTTGTTTATTAGTTGATCACTTAAACCTCATAAATGTATTCAAGCAATTAATTTATCAATTTTAATTAAACATTAATGTTAATGTTTAAGCACTAATTATTAACATTTAATATCACTTAAACCTCATTCAAGCAAATTTAATTAAATTGCCAATTTTCTGACTAATACTGATTTAGCCAAAACTATGCAACTGTAGAGAGATATATAGAAAATGAATCTCAAATTCTGATTTCAGAAGGCTCTGGTGATAGTAATAAATGGGGTCTCTTCTATGTCTTTTATCAGAGCATACTTTACCTCAAGGATTTTTCTTTCTTGTTTGCTTTACATTTTATCAACATATATGTTACCACTGGTGACTTGCATTTCATTGTTGTTAGAGTCGACTGCAAAGATAACTCCAATGCAAGGACTACTTTAAATTCATATAGTGATTTATTTCTTTATAGTATCTGTAATGCAAGTTATATGTCTACAACAGCATCATTTGAAATATGTGAATCCCTTTTTTTTAACACCATCGATTTTTTTCCTCTCACAGGGTAGTACAAAAGTATTTGATCTCATTGGTCAACGTCTAACATATATCATTATACCCCAGTATTCTTTTTGGCTTTGTCACAGTTTGACCTCTCTTATTCTTTATCTCAAACATTTCCTCTCCAAATTCTGTAGAGATAATGAGAACATCTCTTTGTCCTTCAACTTTGTCACAACTATACTACTCACATGATGACACTTAGTTTGCCTTTTGAAAGTTTTGATGTAGTCATTTGTGTTGGGTTACCTTTATGATTGAAACAAAATGTTTCAGTGCAGGTAGGGTTATTTTGTAACAGTTACACTGCCAAATAATTCCTGTTCTATTTATCCAGGAAGAGTAAATGTCCAATATTCGGCTCTTCATCCAACAATTGGATGTACTCAACGCTTCCAGATGTCTCCTGCCACCTAGATCATCCTGCTATTCTGTGTAGACCAATGGTTCTCAACCTTTTATGCTTCACATACCCCCTGGAAATGTGTATGTAACTGGCGTACCCCTTGTAGAGATAGATAAAACTATAGTTATAGTATAACAATGGGAATAAAATAAAATAGATATATATAACATATCTAGTGACTTTTGAGCTCTCACAACATACCCCAAAAAATTTTACCGCGTACCCCACGTTGAGAACCCCTAGTGTAGACTATAGTTTGTAGCATCATCCTTTAGGCTATGTCAGCTTATATAGCTTTATATTACATCTGTGCATCTTACCTTTTATGTAGTATCTAAAAACTAATCCTCCTCTCTGTAAGAATCATCATTTGCCTGGTCGAGGAATGTGTTGCCACCAAACAGGCTGACTTCTGCATTCCTGCAGTCAGCAATGGAAGCTAAAATGTCATTTTATTATTTAAAGACCAATTTTTATCAACACATTTTATTGTCTAAAAAAGGAAGCTTCCAGAATCTGGGTCCACAGAGCAATATGGCAGCTAGTTCAGTTGATCCACCAGCAACCCAAGTGATTGTTTGCATGAACATGCATTCCAATTTGAATCCCATTCAAATTTATTTCCTCATCCACATCAGATAATGGCAAGTGGAGCAAGTTCAGAGAGATTCAAAGACACACTCTCTGTGAAGTGTTGCAACACAGTAGAGATGGAATGAGTTGGCATCTATCAGGCCTTTTTTTTTTAAACCTTTGTTGGACCTTGGTGGTCCAGAGCTAGTGGTGTACCAGTAAATTTTTAACAACTGGCTCACTAAAAGAAACAAGAACAAGAATATGTGTGTATATATATGTATTGTAAGTTTTACTGATTTACAACAATTATGGAATACAAAAATTTCAAATAATAATATTCATTTTTCATTGTAATTTCTATATAGCCACTTAATTCTCACAAAATGTTTTCATTGACTTTTGCTGAGCTCTTGTAAAAATGCCAATCTATGTTTGTAATTCAACCATGATTTGACAAATGGAATTGCATCCCAATCTGCTAAATCATTTCCCAATAAATTTATCGTCATTAAATCCGATATGTGATCTATTGTTAAACTATTTCTCACCCTTGTACAAATTACGTTCATTAATCCTTCCAGGGTCCAGGCTGAAAAACAGGTTTCTATCCAGGGGTCAAGCTAATTTCTGCCTATGCTCAGCCAAAAAAAACTTTAACCTTATAACTTTTTTGCCAAATAACTAATGAAAGGAATTATGGCATGTTGTATGCCAAATTAATCAGCATTTAATTCTTGATTTTCTGAAAATTAAGTATTTAACAAAAAAGACGATATGTTTTATTTTAATAGGACTTTTTTAGAGTCATGTAGTAAAAAAATGCATCTGGCAACACAAATAAAAATTTATTTAAAAAAAACTAATACACAAAAATGATTACAATGCACATGAATAGGATGACTATATATTTCTTAATAACAAAAAAAATTTTTTTTGGTTTTAAATAAATATTTTTCTCGTTTTGTAATTTTTTCTCGGTACCATACTTTGAGAAAATTCCAGGCTTTGAGCCAATTGTGCCGAGTCAAATAAAAAAGTCAACCTTAAAATTAAAAAAAAATAACCAATCAATGGAAATACATCATGTTATATACCAAATTAAACAAAATTTAATTACAAATTTTATGAAAATAAGTAATATAAACAAATTTGCAAGCATATTGATTTTAATAAGCCTTTTTCAATGTGATATGGAGAAAAAAAGATCGCACTATACAATTAAGGCTTCACTTTAGAAAACCTGCTGAATAAAAATAGTTAAATTATATATTTATCAAAAGGAAATTTCCTCCCAAATAATATAATATTCAACCTGAAATATGATTTTTATTTCTAATAATGATTCTTTTCAGAATCGTATATTTTAAACATGACCAACATTATACAACGACTTGGACTTCTCACATTCATGGAATTTTCTGAACTGGTTATGAATTTTTTCTTTGGGTGTTGAATTTCGGTGATTTTGGCTTAGTGCAGAAAGGTTTGTTCACCAAGGACCAGCCCTTCCTGAAATTACCCTCCCAAATGATGGACGATTTCCGTAGCAAGGAAGTCTATTTGCTTCTGTATCCAAGACATTCATTTTCAGAAAACGGTACAAGCTCAAAGTTTTTTTTACCAAAAAAAAAACAAGAAATAATAAAATAATAAAATAGAAATTACATATAACCTAATAGAATGTTAAATAAAATATTTGCAACAACTTTTAACCAGCCTCCGATCTAGTGTATCTCGGAAAGATCATAAAATCAGCCGATTGTACGATTGCTAATTAACGGGAGTAAATTTGCTTTCGTATCCAAAAACTCATCTACTTTCAGAAAATGATACTAGATCAAAGTTTTACTGGAAAAGTAATAAATAATAAAATAAAAATTAACATATAGCCTAACGTGATGTTAAAATGTCCACAGCAACAAGTTGTAGACCGGCCATACGGTATAACATAACTATGAAAAAAAAAAAAAATCAATACTTATCGATCGGCCAAAAAATCGCTAATTTCCGAAAATAAATCTACTGAAATGAAAACTAACTAAGTTTAAATATAAAAAAAATACTAACTTGACAAAGAGTATCCAATATGCTGGACCAAAACTGTAAACAACACATAGCACAAGCAATGGAGATTGCATCAGCCATCTGTGTCTTGTTTGCCTCTGTGAAGCATAACTAATTAAATGCAGGTGCAAACAGAATTTCTAAGAAGGACGTGTTTACTTTTAGTTTCGATTTGAAGGCAGGAAAGATGCATAGAATGCTGGGGAAAATGATAAATAACTTGGGAATACTAACTAGGTTTTTGACAGAAAAGGGTGTCAAAATGGAAAAAAAAATGGCGGTTATGTATTTTGTAATTACTTTCAAAATCTATGGTTTAAAAAAAATTTTTTTTGTTAATTATTAGGAGATTTTCGAAAATTTAGGGAAAAATTTGTTGATAATAGCTCAAATCAAACTTGTGAGATTAAATCAGAAGGTTGCTTCAGCAAATAGGAATGTTAACAAGCAAACTGGCAATACCATTTAGTGCTTCTAAAAATGGCAATCAGATGGCTTTATAAAATTATTTATATTGTAGTTTAGTAAAATATGCATCAAATTAAAAAAAAATATATATTATTTTTGAAGCCTGAATTATATATTTTTATAAGATATACATATAAAAAAATTACAATGGCAATTTTTATTTTTAAAAAATTGATATAATTTTGTTGTACTAAGATCGTATGCATACGTCATCGACACTCGCACTTTAGATTCTCTGTACGTATACATATGGGTTAGGCCCTGGAAGGGTTAAACTGAAAACTCTTTCAGATTCAGCACTACTGATTGCAATAGTGCTATCTTTTTAGCTTTTTGAATAGTTGCAGGGATTGAAACATTTTTTAGTTCTACATTATTATATACAAAATCCCAAAAATTATTCAAATCAATTTCATATTTTAAAATTTGGCCTAAATTTTGTCAATTATTAGGAATTAAATTTTAATTTGGCCTAAATTTTGTCTATTATTAGGAATTAAATTGTACAAAATTTTTTCACTACCTATCCATGGTGAAGGCAGTTCTTCATAAGGCCAAGTAGATGGTTCTAATAAATTGAAATAATTTAAAATGTTTCCATCATTATTTCTGTCTGATAAAAGCCATAATATGTTGAACTGTATTTTCTAGTAACATATTCCTAGGAACAAAATTAAATTTATTATTTTTATGAAATGAAATATATTTAAATTTATCTGATTTATCAAATATTCAACTTCAGATTCATGTTTTCCAGGACCAACTTTTAAATTTCCAAAGTTCTCATTGTGCATTTGGTTATATTTTGTATTTTCTGAATGATGTTTTGATCTTAACTGAAGTGCAGTTGAAAGGTAAGAATTCCATTATCAGCAAATGCCCATTTAATTTTGCCTGGGCTGCTTCCGCTTAGATAATCCCAACAGAGGCTGCTGCATAGGGAAGGGGTGGGGGAAAGGAAGCATAAAGAGTGCCAAAATAAGCGCACCCCAACTGAAATTTTGTCACCATATACAAGCTTATTGCTAAATGCCACTAGCCATTATGGATCGAAGTGTGTGCCACCCTTAAGTTTATGGCATTCTTGATTTAACAAGTGCCTCACAAAATTCTAGACAGTTTATACGGGCCGGCTCCAGCACACCACTATCCAGAGCCCCACAGTTTTGTGAGTGGCTATGCAATTAGCCATACACCCAAATTGCAGGTGAGTGTAGATTATGTATGTGCAAAATAAATAAATAATGTACACATATCCCAAATCTGCAAATGGTAGCTAGGCATAAACTGAAAGGAGAGCTGTGTACCAATTCCCAGTGATGTTGCATAGAACTGGCCAGCCCTACCACCTAATGTCTTCTCAAGGTGCAGGCCAGTAGTACCTTTCAAAAGAGATATTCTCTTTTGGAAGAGAATGGAAGGAGAAGGCTGCCAGATCACTTTGGTCTACTAATCTGGTCATCCATGGCCACTTGTTTTCCTTTTTTCTGCCCTGCTGAGTACTGGTGCTGACCATTTATACATGATAGACTGGACTGGTTTATGGCTTTTGAGCTTAATTATGGATCCTTGACTTGCTAAACTGGTGGATCTCTGTTGAGGGAAAATCTGTTGCTGTGCTTTCTATTTATCTATGGTTGACAGCCTAATTGAACAGAGGCACATGATACTTTATTCAGTTGATGGATAATCCTGATCAGAGGCCATTGTAGGTACTTGAACCCTCACTTAACTACATAGTTGGGCACTGCCAATACCACACTGGAGTAATGTGTCTCAGGCAGGCCAGTTTCTACCTATATTCTGGTTCTCGAAAAAGTGTGCCTGAAGTTCCAACCAGCATGGGTGGCTTCACATTTAGCAATGGGAGAATAGATCTTTGCACCATAACTGCAATTAGGGGGCTGTTTGATATTGTTGGCCCTACCTCTCTTCTTTTTATCTCCACAAAACTTCCTACCTTGCCTTTGGTCAGTAGGGGACACCAATGGGATTGGAAAGGCTGCCATCTGTCAGATGGGATATTAAACCGTGGACCCATGTGCGGGAGAGCCATACCCTATGCATGTTAAAGAACATGTTGGATGGTTTTGACTATCTTCCAACAACTGTCCAGTGGGTGGGTCCCCTTTCATCCCTTCTCTGAGCCCTTGAAATTCTTGTGCCCTGGTCATTTAGCACATTCTGTGAAAAAAAGTGCTGCTCAGAGGTAAAACAACCCAGCCCAACTCTAACCTCTGATACCCCTATAGTTATCACAAGAACTGCAATCACCTTTTTTAAAAATAGGGATAATAATAACTCTGATAAAATCCTTAGGAACCATGTCTTTATCATAAAATATATTCAAAATTTCAGTCATCCATGTAGTAACTGAAACATTCCCAGCTCTAAGCATTTCTGTAGTATTTTCATCTACCCCTGGGGATTTATGTAGTTCAAGTTTAGAAACAACCAAAATAACTTCAGACTGTGTTATAGGGTCAATATTAAAGCCAGTAATGCATCTATCATTATTACAAACAATGGGAGTAGAACTAATCACAATGTTTAGAACAGTGGTTCTCAACCTGGGGCCATGTCACATTTCCAGGGGCCACGTGGAAAAAATGAGACATTTAGGGGGCCATATCAAATTAGCACCAAGGTGTATGATTATCTTATCATAATCCTTACATTTCACTGTTTGTGTGAATTTCAACATCATAAATATTGAAAATTACAATGGTTTGCTTACTATTTATTATCTACCAGTCTACTTACTGACACTGAATTGCAAGAGTAAATTTTAGGCGATATTTTGGTGACTTTTCAGACCCTACTTAGAAACTTAATCAGAAAGCATTGGCAACACTGAATGCAACACTGGACATTATAAATTTGATTGCTGACATGCATTCATCCTCATGTTTTTCTTTTCCCTTTGATGCAATATTTCAATGTTTTATTCTCACTTTCCCTTTCAATAAGCACCCGTAGTGTTTAAATAAGGCTTAAATGTAGTGATGACAAACTGTTTTAATTAATGGGCTAAATGAGTAATATGATTTCTAGGTAGGGATATATCTGGCTGCAGTGTCATTAGTGACAAATGAAGATCACCTCTCTTTGTAATATCAAGGCAATTATGAGCTTTTAATAATAGGTGAGCCACCCAGCTAAAGCCAGATTCAACAAGATAATAATAAGGGTACCCTACCAGGTACCCTTAGAATCATTTTAGATTGCCTATGGCTGCTGCGGGAAAGAAAAAATATCACAGAGACATAAAGCGGGAAAGAAAAAAAAGCAGAGACATCAAGAAGAGGATATGCATGCACATTATCATCACGTGGTAAGTTGCAAACATATGCATCAAGCAACACCAAACAAGTTAATAAGATTGCTATTATAAAAGAATTATTTATGAAATAGTAAATTTTACCTGGGCCAGAATATCATTCATTGTTTCACTAGCTTCTGGATCATTCTTCCCAAGCATTCTTAGTAGCCTTAAAATTTTTACCTACAAAATTCAAAGTAAAATATTTAAAACTATTTTGCCACTTAAAACTAGACTGTACATATACTTCACAAATATTTTAGTATGTATTATACATATTGCTACCTAACATATTATTTTTGATATCCTTAATATGTTATATTTCTAATGAAACAAATGCATCAAAATCAAATGCACCAATTTGCTCTTAAAAGTACAGGCTATTATATTAGCCATTTTCTTGAAAACAAGATAATGTAGCAAATAGTTAATCAAAAATTGTTTAGTGTCACAGTATAACTTTTTTGCGAATGCCCTTTCTTGTTGAGCTACTTGAGAACAACAATTAATATTGACATACAATGAAATCAGTGCTCCTATATTGTTTTGCCAACTTTTCCAAGGTCAGTGCTGAAAAATTCCCAGATTATCTTTCAAATATATATATATTAAAAAGGCTTTTTATATATAGTTAATTCACTGGTTTTATTGCTTTTTCTTGTTATTATACCCATCTAAGTTTTACTGGAACTACAAAACTAAAAAAAATATCAATATAAAAATCAATATATCAATATCTCAATATATCAATATAAAGTAAATATAACAACTAAAAGAATAAGATAAGCTATATTTACTCAATGTGTGATTAGATGTCAGATGACAGTTGAAGATAACTAATGTTCTTTGTAAATTTTATATCATAATGTATAGAGGAAAAAAAGCATGCGATATATCTGATATATTGTCATTTTCATAAATTCTTTATTTTATTTTAAAATTTTATTGCCAAATAAATATTTTATAATCACAGCAAGCAAACTATTTCCAGAAAATTATAAAATTTAATAGAACTATATTGTAGATATCACATCATTAAAAAAAATTCCATTTTGACACATTTTATGGAAAAATTCCCAAATTTCCCAGGATAGAAGCACTGATTGAAATGCAGCAGCTTTTATCTGTATATAGAATTTTCTTGAGAATAATCCATTGTTAATATGGCTCTAGGACTTCCTGCCTTGATTTTTGGGGATTTTTCTGGAATTTAGGATTTATAAAGTTGTTATTTAAAAAATAACCCACTAAACTCATTAATTTAATATACATAAGTTACCACTTTTGATAATTTTTTTATGCAGAAAGTTATTCCGTATCTTGTTTTTTGTTCTAGATAAATTTGCATTTTCATATCAGTGAACTGTAAAGGTTAGCAAGAGCTAACAGCTCACAGTAACTGTCAGCACATATTTTATTTCTAAGTTTTGTGGTATTATACTGAATGTGACTTCTTTCAGCATTAGAGCAGCAAGAACTTGTATATTTAATAAATGTATTTGTTTATGATGTACAAATGATAACCAATATCATGTATTTATATACACTAGTTTCCATAAATTAAGGAAAACTCAGAAAAATTATGATAAATGAAAAACTATATGAATGATTTAATGAAATTTGATGAAAACATGAATTACAATACTAGTTTCGAAATGGCATAAAATATTTTACACTAGAAATATTTTTCGTCAAAAAATAACACAAGGAACTTGTCCAAAAATGAGGTGTCAGAATGCAACGGGCAAAGTTCTTTAATAAGAAGTGTGGTCACCCCTTACAGCAATGGAGGCATGACAGTGATGTTCCATGCTGTTTATGATGTTGTGAATCAGCTCAGTAGGGAGTAACAACCATTATTCCTTTAAAGCAATAATAAGCTCCCCCTTTGTTTCAGGTGGCGGGTTGAGGCAAGACCGTCTCAACTAGAGGCCTGTTCCAAGCTGCATATCACATGACTTGATGTCAATACTATGGGCTTATGCTTTTTGGCTGCAGATGATCAATTGCTATAGTAGCACCATATTTGAAAGTGCAGTGTGTTTCAGCGTCAATATTGATATTGTTTGTTATATTAGTGAAGAATCGTTTTTGATATTTGCATTTAAGTGTTCAAGGTGCACAAAGAAGAAAAGAAGTTCCTGTTTGAAGCTGCTTTTGCAAGTTATTGAAATGTAAGTATTTCAGATTTTTTTCATTAGTATGTTAAACTGAATGTAGAATTATTGCATTAAATGTAATTTCTAGTGCTGTTTCAATGCAATGCACTTTGTAAAGATATATAATGCATAGTTGTTATTTATCTTATATATAAAGAAGAATAGTCATTAAATATTGATTACAGTTAATGATCTTAATGTATTGACCCATAATAATCTAAACTTTTATGCATAAAATGCATTGATAATGTGATATGATAATTACTTTCGGATGAAATATTTCAAAATATGATGAATTGTTTGCATGTTTCAGATTAAATTATTTGTGGATATATATTTTAAAGATAATAAACAAGAAAAATATGATTATATCCGAATTTTTTGTGAGTTTTAAGGATGGAGAATTTCTTTAATATTCAGAATACTAAATTGGATATTTTTGCTAATTCAAAAGCAGTATTTACATAGCAGAGGTAGTTCTGTGATATTCTGATGTCATTGCAGACACTAATTATATAGAATTTCATTTAGATTTGTTTGGCTACTTTTTTCACAGATGAAATGGAACTTGAAATTGCAGTTAAATATAATAATTTAAACAGATTAAAGTGTGGTAGAAAAGTTTGAAGCCTTCAACTTCGGGATTCTTGTTATCCAAAAATAATTTAGACATCCTTCTTTTAATTGCATATATTAAATAAACGATCATGAGTTTCTGTAAAATACTGATATATAAAAATTAAATAAAAAACAAATGCACTTAAAAAAGAAATTTAAATTTTAGCTTTAAACAGAGTGTGTTGCATAAAGGTAAACAAGAATACAATGAGTGTTGGGTGAGGAGAAAACAAGGAGCAATGTATCAATGATTGTAGTCATACTGTAAACTATATGCAGAAATAGTAATTCAACAGTATCATACAGCACTTTGAAATGCAAAATTCCCATTTCATCTGCTATGAAAAAATAAGTCTACTTATAAGAACATTTTCCACAATTGCTAATATTAGGTGTGAGCAAGTTGCAATGCAAGAGAAATTCTCTTGCATTGTAGTACATATGTAGATGTGTACTGCATATAAATTTCCTTCAATTTTATATGTGATAGCTACTTTCCAGTTCATTTCTGTTGCTGATATCAGCTTTATGTTTTTTGTTTTGCTCTGTTTCAGTATAGATTTTCATTTCATACATATTACACTTTTGCATTATTTACAATTCTTAAAGGTGTTGATTGCACAGATATGCTGTCATTTTAGCAATGATCCTACCAAAGTTCAGTCTACCTATCACTCTTACATATGATATTCTTCTGTTGAATTGTCATGTTTAGGATTTTCTCTTGTTTATTTACATAATAAATAATGAGATAAACTCGACTGTTCAACATCCATTAATAAATCAGCACTTTGATGTCAATTCAAATTTTAGAGGAAAAATTGTCTTGAGCTGGGTGGGATACAAACCCAAGGCCTCCTGATAACATGTCAGGTGCTCTGGACCACTGAGCTACCGGCCGCCGATCAAGATCTCTAATTAATGCTATGAACATTCCTTTTATGTCACATATAGGCGCTATTCAGGCAATTTTACCTATCCCACCCGGCTCAAGACAATTTTTCCTCTAAAATTTGAATCGACGTCAAAATGCTGATTTATTAGTGGATGTTGAACAGTCGAGTTTATCTCATTATTTATCATCATTAGCATACTTGTAAGACATGCTTTCCATCTATATGGCAAATAGAAAGCTGCTTGTGGCTAAAATTTCCTGAATAGCGCCTATATGTGACATAATTTTTCTCATCCCATTGCTATTCAGTTAGCCTTGCAATACAATTATATTGATACAAGACTACCTGATACATTATAAAGAAACAACTAACCACTATCTTTAATAAAGTGTTCAATTTTTAACAGGGTATTCAAACTTTACTAACATGGGTGCTTAGTTCTGGTTTTCTCTAATTTCTATGCAACAATGGATTCTTTGCCAACAGTTGTTTGTGCCACTATACTACAACAAAATTTTCTACACTGTTAGATATTTAGTAATTCCTCACTTAGCAATTGAATTTTTCTTCACATTCATGGAAAGATATTAGAGTATAATGATTTTTTTCCATAACCTCACATAAATGGCTATCAAAGAAAATAGCAAAACAAGCTGATGGAATTCCTAAAATTTGCTAAAAAATTACCAGCATCAGTTTTTTTAAGCTTCTAATATAGATATTTAAGTTCTATATTAGAAGCTAGGCAATTATCCTGTGTCAGATATTTAAGTACATTATCCCATTAACAATCAAGTGATTTTGGTTTCTCAAAATTTCAGATGCCATGTAAATGTAGTGTACCAGGATGCCGATGATGGAACCAATGTTTCTGTAACAACTTTTTCCTTTCTGAATGACCCTGAGTTGCATCAAAAGTGGGGACATCAGATCCATAGGAAAGATTTTGAGTCTGGATCTTGTGCATGTGTTTGCATTTTACATTTTGATGAAGATTTCGTTGTACATGAGGATAGTGCAACATGCTCAGATGGATAAATTTTAACTGTTCCTAGGAAAACACCAATTCTGAAACCTAATTCATTTCCTACCATATTCTCTCGTCAGCAAAATATTTATCTTCATCATTATCATTACTGCCTCTTAAAAGAAAAAATCCAGAGGATAGACCTAATGAGGCTATTAAGAAAAATGAAACTGAATTTCAAAATTGGTATGAAAACGATACTATTATATCATTTGATATTTTTTGGCAAATTTTTCTTCAAAATTTTGTAATGTATGGACCACAATGCAAATGAGTGAATGCATATACTTATTTAAAGTTGAAGAAACTGATATGCCAAAAATTGCTGTTTCAATAAAAATAAAAAATGATTTGCTGGTTGAAGTATAATGTAGTAATGTGAATATTATTTCTCGACTTATTTGTATTTTGAGTGAAAACTTAAAATGTGGTAAGTGGTCGAAATTTGATATTTTGTTAAGTCACTTGTATTCTTACAATTGTAACAAAGTTAATGAAATGATTCTGTTAAAACATATGAATGAAACTCTTCAACATTGCATAAAAATATGTTCAAATGAAACACTTTTGCAAAGATTGCAATTTTTAAATGAACAAATTAACCTAATTTCATGTATTTATCCTACATATAGTCCTGAAATGTTAATTTGGGCTTGTTCTGTATTTTATACAAGTCCTTCCTGTTACAGAAATTTAAGAAATAGTTGTTCTCTAGTATTGCCTCATCCATCTTATTTGAGAAAGCTTGCCCTTACTGTAGGTTCCCCTTCATCTGGCATTCAGGATTCCCATATAGCCTATTTAATAGAAAGGTTAAATATTTGAAACATGAAGAAAAATTAGTCAACCTTTTATTAGATGAAATTTATATAAAGCTATCCATTTCACATAAAAATGGAAAAAATACTGGGTTTTTCCAGCAACAACACTGTTGAAGAGGCTACCACTATTCAAGCATTTATGATTAGTTCTGTTTTGCAAAAAATAAGGATGTTGTAGCTTTGCTTCCAGTTAAGTACATGAATGCCTCACAATTGAAAGAACTAACATTGCAAGTCCTGCAGTGCATTCAGAATTGTGGGTATACTGTTGTATCAATGATTTCATATAATAATAGAGTTAATTGTGACATATTTAAAAGACTCTGTGGTGGATCACTTACAAACAGTATTCCAAATCCCTTTAACACTTCTCTAAAAATATTTTTATTATTTGATACAGTCCACTTGTTTAAATCCATATGGAATAATTGGTTTAATCAAAAAGAAACCAACCAAACATTTATAATTCCATCAATGGATGAATATAATAAAGTGTATTATGCTAGTGTGTTGAATTAAAAAAAAATTATCAACTTTAACAGTGTGATCATATTAAAATGTCACCTGCTTTAACCAAAAAGGTTTTATATCCAACATCAATTGAAAAACAGGATGCTTTAACAATGGTTAAACTTTTTGATGAGAAAACTATTGCTAGTTTGGAAATAGAAGCAAAGGTTAATAAAACAGGATATTCCAGTGATGTTTCAGAAACTAAACATTTTATGGAGATTATTTTAAAGTGGTGGAAAATAGTGAATGTTAAGCACCCACTAAAAGTGCGTTAGACTTAATGATCCACATTATAAATCTGTGTCAGATTCTGAAGATAAAAAAAAATTAAAATATCTTGAGCAATTTAGCCAATGGCTAGGTAAATGGAATGATTTAAATATTCAGAGTGACATTCCATGCCATTCAAGACAAGGAAAACTTTCTAATGAAACATGTTGCCTTGAAGCATACATCACTGACATTAGTGCAATTATCAAATTACTTGTTTAAAGAGCTCTCCTTTAAATATATTTTACTAGGAAAATTTCAAACTGACAATCTTGAAGCAAGGTTTGGCCCATAGAGGCAATTAAGTAGAGCAAATTATCACATATCGTTTACTCAGATTTTAGAATCAGAGAGAAAAATAAAATTAGTTTTATATATTTTATTTAATAAAATTAGAATTTGTCTATATAAAATCTCTGTGTTTGAATAACACCCCTGTAAATAATCCTACTGTCATGATAGGAACTGAATTTGATGAAGTAAGTTCTTTGTCAGATAGTGTTACTGTAACTGAGAAAGATATGATGGTAATTATGTACATCTCTGGCTATGTGTCTAAAAGTGTTTGTAAATATTTAGATTGTGATATATATAAAATCAGTTCATTATTAGCAAATACTTAAAACAATGAAACTGTATCAAAATACTTGGACATAATCGATTGAGGTAATTTAATGTGGCCTACAGAATTGTTAACTGATGTTGTAGTTTTTGCTTTCCAATATTTCAGACTTTAATATCTGATTCATTTGAAGACAGGTTTTTAGCCTTCACCAATCAAAGAATTTTGTTTCAGAAACTTACACAGGAAAAGTTAGATGCTAAATCTGTATTAAATAATGAGGCTGTTGTGTATGTGACATTTTGCGTAATACATTATTACAGAAGTATTGGTTGTGTTTCAAATATTTTGCTAAATAATTATAGCAAAGTGAGGAATGAAAAAAAACTATAAAACAAAAACAAGAAGTTATCAGTGTTTACAAGTAAAATGACAAAATCTTAGAATTATTTTTTAAACATTGAAAGTATTTTATTTACTTATGTACAACAGTGTCAGTAACATAAATATTACAATATACATTTTTTTGTTCACTTCCTGATATGTGTAAGCAAAAGATATTCAGACTTCATTTCAAAAGAAATATTTTTGTGATGATAGATGTAATATCTATCAATGTTGAGTGAGTAATTCAACTTACTTAGTAGAATCTCATAACTAAATAGAATATTTTTCTTCTGTTTATTTGCTTAGTTGTGTAAATGACATTCACAAGTCATCTTAAGCCAATATTAATGATATGATGTATGTCTGTTGAATCAGCAATTAAAATGTATTAGAATATTTCTCCTTCTGCTCATTTAATGATGGCATTAAAAATATTCAGATGTAAATATGTACTTTGAGAAATTGAAATTATTGCTTAGTAGAATCTCATAGCTGAATAGAATATTTTTCTTCTATTTATCTGCTTAGTTGTGTGAATGACATTCACAAGTCATTCGTAATCAGAGATTGATATGATGACTGATGTAGAATGTCCTGAAACAGTAGTTCAAAATATTGTTTAAAAGAAATTCATGATTCATTAGAATATTTTGTGCTGAGATTTTTGAGCAAATAATAATCAAAAATTTCTTTCTATTCAAACATTTTCAACATATTCAAACACTGTTCCACTATTAGTGTGAAATTATTATTTAAAAGTAATTCAAAATTATCTTTTTTGATATGCAAGACATTTAAAAAGTGATTTGCCTACTTAAAATATTAATCCTTGGCAATATGTATATGTTATTTAATATTTGTATCATTTATGTTGTGTTTGCAATTTTATATCATAAGACTTCACTTTTGTATAAAAATCAGATAGAAATATTTCATACTTTCATTATAAGATGTGAAACTGCATTGCAAAAGTTTTATTAGTCTTCTGATTTTGAATAAAATTAATGAAATATAATCTACATTCGTACTTTAATTCTACAACAATCAGTAGTAAAAAAAATTAGAATATTATGTTATTAAATAAAAAATTGAAATAAATATATCATTTAATTCCACAGTTATCAGCAGCATGATTAAAATTTGATTGGACAAATTTCATTGAAAAAAAAACACTTATTTATTTTAATTAATGAGGTGTCATTTGTAAACGTTTTCACACAATACTTGTGAAAATAATCAAACATAAAGGAAAACAGTTAGATTTCATGGAGCATACTTCAGTGTGCTTAGATGAACATAAGCCCATGCTATTGATGTCACGATTCGTTGGAGCAGGCCCATTTGTTCACAACAGCCAGGGTTGAGGGCAGTAACATGCCTCCCTAGAGCATCCCACACATGCTCAATTGGATTTAGGTCAGAAGATTGAGCTGGCCACTACGTGTGCATAACGGCCTCTTCTTGAAGGCATTGTTCCACTAGTTGAGCTCTGTGTGGATGAGTTTTATCATCTTGTAAGATGAATGTTTCACCTATTGCACCAGGGCAAGGACGTAAAGGTCCATGATTTCATCTCTATACCTTTGAACATCGAGGTTCTCACTCGCCAACACAGAAGTCTGTGTGTCCACCTAAGGAAATGCCACCCAAAACACACATGCTACCTCTGCCATAACTGTCTCTTTGATGGATGTTACTGGAATGATAGTGGGTACCTCATTCTCTCCATATCAAATAATATCTGGAATCACTCTGCAAGCAATATCTGGACTCATCTGTGATGAGTATGGACCTTCATTGCTCTTCTGTCCAGTTAACATGCATGTGTGCCCACTTCAACTGTTCTCTCCTGTGACATAACATGAGGGGTATACAAATTACTAACCTTCTAGCGCACAGATCTCCTTCATGAAGCCTTCTACGCATAGTAGAAACTGATACAACTCTCCCAGTGGCTGCTGCAAGAGAGGATCATAGCCGAGAGGGAGTCAACGTCCTGCACCTTTGTGCTGTTAATCACAGATATCAGTCTTGTACAGCGGTCATAACTCTAGCCATTCCTCGGCTAAACATCCGAGATATGGAATCCGTGCTAAGAAATTGATTCCACAGCATATGGACCATAGAAGGACTCACATTCAGCCATTGTGCCACATCTGACTGACTTTGGTCTGCTTTGAGCAGGCCAATAGTTCTCCACCGCAGTTTTCACTTGGCAAATGATGTCTCAAGGTCATTCCTACAAAATGGCTACTTCAAATTTCTTTACTCACATTTACAACACAAAATAACAATCCACTCCAAAACACCCGTTTTTATGCCACTATCCAATTATGCAAATTGACATAATCTAGACTAAATTGCATATGATATGCTTACTTGGCATTACTTTGGTGAGGATCACACAATTCTTTGGCAAATTATCACAATTTTGCTCATTTCTCCTTAATTTAGGAAAACCAGTGTATTTGTGCTGTTCACTGCAGGATGAAGCTCCTCATAGATAGTGTATAGTGGTGTAATACTTGATTTGATTTGAAGCTGTAAAATTATAATCAACCATTTCAGCAATCAAAAATTATGTCTGAGTGAGTTATATTGCTTTATTCCTGAATAATCTTATTTGCTGCATAAAGGTCTAATGGATCTTTTTTACAAAGACCTAAAGCTCAGAATGAGGTTGAGAAAGATATCCCTTGGGAACTGCTTACAGTTGTGATTGCAGCCTGTTATACCTAAGTTCATACTTTTTACAATGAGTAACATTTTTCTCATTTTCATTTTTTATAAACTAAAAAAAAAAGGTTATTGATAAAATTTTTAAAACTAAATTTAAATGAAACTAAGGGAGTTTTTTTAACAATGTATTTCTATTGTTTAAAAACAAGCAAACAAAAAATTATAAAAACACTACATGCATATTAATATAAATGTGTGCTGTTTGTGCCACAAAAGAATTAGGCAATTTTCTCTTTACTGACTGAATATTATATTATATGAATTATATATAACCATTCTAGGTGTGATGTCTTAGACACCCCTGACTTATGACATAAATCAAAATAATTACCTGCAGAAAGGGATCACTCACTCCACTCACATCATGCTCTGGTGAATAGCCAGCCATTATCAGGTTTTTTAAAATGCGTACCAAGTTTGGAACCAGCTGTGAATGTCAAACAAATTGAAATTTAAGTCTGAAATATAATATATACATTCTTGTATCCTAGCAATTAAAATTTAAGAAAAGTGATAATATACAAGCATGTCAAAAAGAAAATTCGTTTTCATCAAATTTTAAGTATTGCTTTTCCTTGAGCACCATTTTTATTGCTTACATTTGACTTGAATAGTTAAGTTACAAAAATTCCCAAGACTCAAAAAAGAAGTTAGGATATGGGTTTACTGAACAATTCTAAGGGGTAAAGGAGAACCTCTTGTAAAGATCTTATTTTGTTTTAACTAAACCATACTATTAAGCCAGTGAGTATGTCCTTGTGTATGCTATATGATAAACCAGGATAAGAAAGATAATGCTCCTGTGTTATCTTATATTGGGGTGTATTCTTCATATTGGGGAGCAACTGGTTCTTTTACTCTTATGGCTTAATATTCTAATCAATGCAAAACAACACTAGAAAGACTAATTGTTCCTTTCTTCAATGAGGAAAGGATACAGAAATTTTTTAGAGTTGTAGTTTTACAGAAAATGCATTATGTGACAAAAGCTAGTCAGAAATTTCTGCCAGTTTCATTTAGAGCAATAAAGTAAACTGTTGAAAATTTAATGAAAAAATAAAGGCAATAATAAGACAAAAAATAAGTCATGCCCTAAAAAGTAAGCCAAAAAGTTTTCCAAAAACCATAGCTTCCAATTACAGGGCTTTAGTAACAAATATATCAATCAATCAATCCACTTATTAACATATATAAAACACCAATTACGGAAAATAGCATTAAAGGAAAACAAAAGCTAGAAAATTATTAGGCATATTATTTTTAACTGAATATAAATGATAAAGTTCAGTAGTAAAATAAAAATAAGAAAAAACAAAACACAAAAATGAAGTAAAACAAAAGATATAACTGTAATTACATTAGTAACAAAGAAGCAATTATGCTTGTTATAGTTACAAAGAACATATTGATGTAAAATTTGACAACCTATGACCCAAGTGCAGCAGTGTAATTTTACTGTGATGATAGGAATAGTTTTTCATTTTGAATAGGGGGAAATGTTAGCAAAAGAGAGTTAAAATTGAATCAGAACATTATTCTAATATTTTATTTTCTGAATCATTGAATTGGAATGCCATTCTGGGGCATGATGCTTCTAAAGCATTCATATGGAATGTTGTTCTAGTACTTGATGCTTCCAAATCTTTAAGTGAGAGTATTTCTATTCTATATCTTTTAAAGTAACTATGTGATAGTATGTAATATCAGGAATGAGGGGGAGGGAGTTAAAGGTTTAACAATTTTCTTCTTTTTTGGGGGAGGGGGGAGATTAATTTTAATGAAACCATTTGTTCACCAATTTTCATGAACAAATCTTTTTCAAAACTCCACAGTTAAAAGAATTTTAATCTTGGCTATGCCACTGACTACATAACTGACATATGTATAATTCTTAAATTATACCATTTCCTTGTTAGTTTTCATCTAACTGTTATTGTGCTGTACACTTTAATAAAGGCATCATTATTATTAAAAAATATGGAACTGATTCATTCAATATTGAATTCTTTAACAAACATCTGTGGAAGATGTCTTAAAGAAAAGAAGCATAATTTTTTCACCAACTGACATTGGAACACTAAAAGAAACAGTCATATTCTATCACTGCTAAACAAAAAGCACAAAGATTATTTTGATTACTTTAGATTAACAGATCACAGAAATAAATCTATATTAGATTTAAAGAGACCTTCTAGTGAGACAGCTTACAACTATTTGCTTGTAACATATTGCTTTGGGTGTGGCTGTTTCAAAATTAAACAGAACTTAATCTGACTTTACCTTTGTCTAAGTTTAATACATTGAACTATTGTGCAAAAATAAAATATAGTGTGAATGCAAAAACCATAATTAATAATAAAATTACATATAATATGGGTCACAATTTTCTCTCGTGTCTTTTTATAGTTAGTTTTCAAAGTTGGTTGGTTGTTTTACCTCTGAGCAACACTTTTTTGCACACAATGGACTAAATGGCCAGGTCACAAGAACCCTGAAGGCTCAGAGAAGGTTGGGGGAGGGGGCCCACTGGAACAGCTGTTGGGAGACAAATGGTAGCCTCCCGCAAAGGCCATCCAGCATGTTCTTTAATGTGCACAGCTTATGGCTCTCCCACACACAGGGCCACAGTTTAATGTCCCATCTGATGGACAGTGGCCTTTCCAAGCCCATCGGTGTTCCCTACTGACCATGGGCAGGGAGATTTGCGGAGATAAATCTCAATGCTGACCCAGCTGAGACTCTGACATGGGAACTGCAGATTACAAACCTGGTGAGCTACCGAGTCATCCATGCACCTTAGTTTTCAAAGAAAAATATGCTTGATTTTTGCATTTTCTAAAATTCTCCATGGGCAACAGAATATATTCCATGGCCCACAGAAAGATATTTCAGATATACACTATTTCAAAGTTAAGATTATAGGAACTATCAGTTCCCTATGTTCAAGAGATGAGAATGAACAATAAACATTATGTCAAAGTCAGATGTAGTTCCCTTGCTATTGCAATGGCTGTTCAGTTAGTTTCTTTGACACAATTAAACTAGATAACTATACAATAAACTGTTTGTTTAAATAAATATGAATTACATAAATTTTTCTCAGTTTGTTCAATTTACTCTGAGTACCTATAGATCCCAAATGGTTGTAAAACGGACTTATGTTTATTATGATATTTCTGACTTGGAATGACCTCAGGAATAAAATCCTGAAATACTGACATTAAGTTGTAAGACACCTGTAAAATGAGGTCACTCGTTTATTACTCATTCGTTTCTTTTACGGGCGGACGACGTACCTAAGTGCGAGTTTTGTGACACCATTTTAACTATTAAACATATTTTAATCGAATGTCCGTGTTTTAATTTCGAACGTCAATGTTATTTTAGCTTTCATAATTTTATGTCCGAGCCTCTTACACTCGGACATCTTTTATCTGATCATTGCATTTTATCTCCAGTTTTTAGCTATTTGAAATATTGTGGATATTTTAACCGAATTTGATTTTACCTTAATATATGCATTATTTACCCCAGGTCTCTTACACCTGGGATTATTTTATTTAACATTTCTACACTTGTTTTACCTTGTTCATATACACTTGTTTTCTGTTGTTTTACCACTGTACAATGTTAAAAATGTATTTTAAATTTTGGTTACGGGGTTCTATGTTTTTTATCTTTTATATTGTCTTTTGTTTGGCGCATTATGGCCATGTTGCCGATGCGCCATTAAACCCCAAACAACCAACCAACCAACCTGTAAAATGAAACCTTGCTCTGATCACTCCTTCCAGTTTGGTATTTTGTCACCTACTTCTTGATTTGTATCACAGTTTAAATTAGTTTCAAGTCTGAACTTGGAGGGAGGTTAACATGTAACGAGGCACAGATTTCAGAAAACATTATCACTCAAAATAACAAATATGAAAACTTTTTGCATACTTTGCAATACCATTAAATCACACTATTTTGAAAATATATTTAAAAAAATGGTTTTTCTCTGCTATCTATGTTTTAAATAAGTAAGAGCTAAATGCAGATGATGTGATATATTTGGCAAAAATCTAAAATGCTTCATTTATTATTAGCTACATCACATGTTATTTTGCACTAAAATACATTTGCACTAAAATACACTACAACATCATTCAATTTTTTTCTGCACTTAATAATAACACACTAACATAACATTACAAAAAAGTATAAATGTTAAAGTTTTTTTTTACTTTAGATACTAAAAAAAGCTAAGATAAAAATTAGCAACCTTGAAACAGCTTTTTTGCAGCATTCTGTGAGATATATCCTTGAGTGTAAGGCAGATTTTGTGAATGAAAAGAAACTAAGCAGTTAAAACCAGAAAATATATGAATATAAAATGTCGTTATCACACATATAAGTTGAATGCCTAAAACAATTACAATTAATTTAAATCTATGCTTATCAAAGATGTCTGTACAATATCTGAATGAATAATGCCCACAGCACTGTTTTGAAGAAGAAATATCACAAATAACAGATGAATTAAGAAGTGCAAAAAATGCTAATAATTAAAATATTGAGCAAATAAAAATTAATACTTGGCTACAAATTTAGTTGCAAATTGCTATTATTGATGTTTTCAACTACATTCTTAGTTTGATAAACAAAGTATAAGCATAAAAAAAGGCAAGTGTGCAGTATCATTTACATATTATCTTAATCACTTTATTTTTAATGTGTTAACAGCATTTTGAGTTTTAAGTTAGCTATTTTTGCAGTAATAGCAGTGATGCAGTATTTTGCTTTAGGTGCAGTAAATATGAAATTGCCATATACCTCACAATACTGCTTTCCATCAGGTCAGCAACACAAACAATTATAAAAGAAACAATTACATAAATCAAATGAATAAATACATTAAAATTCACTATGTGAGAAACAAAATTAAAATCTTTTTGTTAATGCATTTTGGATGAGTTCTTACTTCCCCTCATACAGTCTCTTAACCCTTTAACGCCCAGAAATCTGAGAAAAAGGTAAAGGGCAGTAAACACAAAGAAATAGCACTATTCGGGTTAGCCCATTTCAAAATCTCGGCCACTTTGGGCGTTAAAGGGCTAAAGCAGCCTACCTACAATTTCATAAATTATTGCTTTTATTTCAATTTGTCAAAATGCTTAATTGATTATAATGCTACTATATAAAAGATAAAGAAAACTTTGAACTGTAAGTTCAGACACAAAATTTAGTTGCTGTGTTTGTGTGTGGTGTGTCAGCGATGATTTGGCATAGTTAAATGAAATGGTACTAATTAAACTCTTAACCAGGAGCCAGTGCACTTTAGTCTTTAAACTGTCAAATTTGCTTTATGAATGGTTGGGTTGTTTTACCTCTGAGCGGCACTTTTTTGCACACCATGGGCTAAATGGCCAGGTCACATGGACCCCGAAGGCCCAGAGAAGGTTGGGGGAGGGGACCCACTGGAACAGCTATGTTGGGAGACAGATGGTAGCCCCCCGTCAAGGCCATCCAGCGTGTTCTTTAACGTGCACTGGGTATGTCTCTCCCGCACACGGGACCATGGCTTAACGTCCCATCCGACGGACGGCGGCCTTTCCAAGCCCATCGGTGTCCCCTACTGACCGTGGGCAGGGCGGGGAATTTTGCGGAGATAAATCTCAACGCTGACCCAGCTGGGACTCGAACCTGGGAACTACAAATTACCAGCCTGGTGCGCTACCGACTGAGCCACCCCCGCCCCCTTTATGAATGGATGCAAACTATATAATCATATGACATTGCATATGCCTGTTTATCTTGTGCAAGCCTGGCCAACCCTCAGACTTAGTGCAAAAGAACTTGCAACTCATAAAACAAATCAATGTACTTAATCTGGCTCACTTCTTCCAAGTTTTTTGACCAAACACTTTTAGTTGCATGTCTAAACAATTTTGTCATTTCATAGTACTTAGTAAAAATGTAATTTTTGTTTTTTAATCAAAATATTGATTCCTTAAAAATATAGTTTTTTTTCCCATTCATTACTCATTAGAAATGCATGTTTTCATTTTTAAATAGAGAATTTTTCCTGTGGCTCTTTAAGAATACAGTTCTTTTTTCCTAGGGCTCTTCCCTAAGTTTGGGGTCATCACTCCTGATCTAGTTGGACTTCAATATTCCTGCTACATGGAAAAACAAAAATTTTGCCATTGAACAAAGCATTGTGGTGTGTGGAAAGACAATGGATGGTCCCAAACACACCAGATAGCATTAACAATTTATCACCATATTTTGCTTTATTTCATTATATCCTAATATACTTTTGCAGATGAACATTCAAGGCATGATTTGAAAGAATATAGATTTAAAAGTTATACTACATATTTCAAATGTATGTGAAATGGAGCCATCCCGTGGCCGAGTGGTTAGCGCACTTGGCTACTGATCTAAGAAACCTGGGTTCGAGTCCCGGGTAAGGCATAGATGTATGTGCTGTTTTTCTGCTTAAGTCCTGCCATCCTCACAGATCTTCTACTTTGGCTAATTAAACTGACAGCCCCTGTCAGGCCTCTGTGGCAAGCAACTGCTTGAGGGAGATATTTATTTTATATTTATTTATGTGAAATGAACCAATAAAAAATTAAATAAAGTGTTAATTTCTTAATGCTAGTTATTACTAAAATATAAAGCATATTATTTTATACAAGTATGAAAAATGTTAAAAAAAATGATTATTTGGAGAAAAATCTATTAAAGGGTATTATTTTTCAGTCAGAGGTAGCAAAAAGACAAAACAAGCTGGCTGTGTGAGGTTCACATTCTCTTCTTAATATAATAATATGTCTCTATTCTTATGACATTGACAAAGAGACTTCATTAGCATGGCTTAAACAGTAATATTTTCAGTGAGACAGAAGGATTTATCCAAGCAATTCGAGATCATGTTATAAAGACAAGAAATTTTGAAAAACATATAATTATTGGGAGCAACATTGAAGAGATACCTAGAATGAACTATTCTAGGTACCTCCTCAATTGTATCAGCACCCCTTGATGATAATTTGCATAGAGTAGGAGAAAATATGGAGAGCTAAAATATGAATTACAGCAACTACTTGATCTAAAATCCATTACCATCAGTAATAGTAATATCTGTAAATGGTTTGGTTACAAAGAAATTGAAAAAAATATACTGAAGATTTAAATGTCAACAATAAGTTAATATCAAGCATAAAGAAAACAATACTATTAGATACAACAAAAGTTATAAGGAAATGGCATGGCTTAAACTGAAGAAGTTTTATTCAATCTGAATTTGGTGTTGTATAATATAAATTTTCAACACCTTTATGGTTTACATTTCTAGACTGACCGGATACCTATTTTCATAGTTCTTAAATAGAATGATACAACTTTTAATCTCTGATAAAAGATACCTCGCATCATGCTGAACATTTTAGTTCTATTTGATCATTATATACTAAGTGTCTCGTTGGGTATTATGAAATTGTGAAAACTTTCAGGATTCAACTTTGGTGAATGCTTGGACAGAAACCATTGAACCCTATCTTCATAATTTTATTTGGGAAGGATAATTATATGTAGAGGATTAGATACTGTTTATTCCCAACACTAAATGTTTACTTATATGCTTTGATAAGGTTTTTAGGACTCAACTTATTGAACTATATCTCAATTAGCCAGCATTGTTCTTCAAGTAGAATGCTATGGAAACCATATTACAGTCTGGCTACTTAAGGAGCCCCTGTAAAAATTTACACCATTTGAATATGTAATTGCTAAATGAAAATAATAAACAATTTTTATTTATGTATGCTTCATTTAATTACCTGCTGCAATTCTGGAAAAAATTTTATATTATTTAAAAATGAAGAAAACTATATTTTCAAATATAAAAAAAAAATCTTTAAATATAAATAAAAAATAAATAAATACCCCCTCAAGCAGCTGTTTGCCACAGAGGTCTGACAGGAGCCTGTCAGTTTATATGCCACAGTAGAAGGTCTGAGAGGATGGCAAACTTTGGAAAAATAAACACTAACACAGTTGTACTTTGAGTTCTTACATCAGTTTAGTAATATCTATTTTGTGTGAATTCCTCACACAAAACAGAAAAAATACATGAATATGCTATACATGCAAACGTGACTGATGAAAATGCATTGGCCAAACAGCAAGGTTTGATACAGTAGGATACAGTAGGACATTCGAGTTATTTGTGCAAGCATGCTGTCTGCCTGTGTTTACAATTTTAGTCTAATAAATCTACCATTGTGAAATGGACAAATATACTTTCAAAGAAATGGCTGACATGAATGGCAGCATCTTCCTTTGTGGGAGCAACCCCATTATATTATTTTGGGGCAAATGATGTGGCTTCAAGAAATTGGTATGATGAAGTGGAGCATGCAGGATACATGATGTCCAAGGACTATATGCATGTCAAGAATGGAAAAGGAAATATTGTAGATTGTTGAAGAGCAACATTCCACAGCACTTGTGACACTATGCATACCATGACTCTGATTCATGCAGAGGTATGGACTGTCATGCACTGCATCCATTCCTTATACAAAAGGTACAATCATTAAAGCCAGCTGATTATTATCCATGATGGAAGGGGTTTCATCAGAACTCCCCAATGCATCCTGATTTCACCAACAGAATTTTGTTTACAGATGAGGTGACATTTACAAGAGATGGCATTTATTATTTATTTTTTTGCTGAACATGGTGAAAAAATAGTTTTGATTGCAGTTTTTCAGATACAATATGTAAAGGGTTAGAAGTAAAAGGATAAGTTCATAGCTCATTCATTACACTGAATATAGTGTATCATACTGTCTCTTTAACCAATTATTAAAATTTTAGTTTTATTAATTTTCATATATGCATATATCATATATTGCATTGTTGCCATTGCATGGCCAGTGGTTAGCATGGGGACCCCAGTTTGAGCCCTGGGTAAGGTATGGATGTTTGTTTTTCTTTCTGCTGAGGTCCCACCATCCTCACAGATCTTCTACTATGGTGTATTAAACTGGCAGGCTCCTGTCAGACCTATGTGGCAAGCAGCTGCTTAAGGGAGTATTTATATATTTTGTTTCTATTGTTTTATTATTAAATACAAAAATATATATATAAAATACTTTGTTTATATTATGTGGTCTGACAAAAGCCATTTTATTAATTTTGATTCATGGTGAGTGCAAGATCCTATTAATTTTGGATTGTTGATAAATGCAAGTTACCATCAAAATCAAAGAATGCTTTAAATTTGGAATGAAAACTGGTAAAATAAAGATAATGACAATTATATGTAAATTTAGTAATTTAGTCAACATTTTTTAAATTAATTTTAAACAGAAAAGAAGAATACTTTTTAAATACATTAAAAACTGATTTCTTTTGTTTTATAAGTGTTGGTAAAATTATCCAAATCACAAAAATAAAATATTCACCTTTTTGAAATGAATCAGGGTATTTGCATTTTTTTCACACATTTCTGTTATCAAAATAACTCCAGTAATAAGGACACCTTAAAAGAGTCAAAAATTCTAAATATATATTTTTAATTTGCATTAAATTGCACAAAATATACTTTTGTTTTTCATTTTTACTGAACATAGATTATAAAAACAAGTTATGATGCAACTCAGTAGGACAAAGTTTCTATTATTATCAAAGCTAACTGTAATACAAAATGTACAGAGAAACAAGGATTTCACCTTAGTGATAGTCATAACAGACATACTGACATTGGACTTGATATTCCCTTGATATAGATATTTAGTTTCAACAATTTGATAAGTGTACAAAAATTTACCAATCCACTTCCCAGATTCACACACAGAATTTCCTGATTATATGCCAGTTGCTCTGAGTTGAGGTAGTGGTGGTTTCACAGTTGCTTAGATAAGGTTATGGTGAAAGTTGTACTTCGAGTTCTTACATCAGTTACTAATGAATGTTACTAAGTTAATAGTGAATGTGACCCCCCTTAGCTTTAATTACTTCTTTCACCCTCTCAACCATTGATGCTACTAGCATTCCACACATCTTCACTTCAGGGTCGTGGTACCACACTTTCATGACACTTTCTATCATTTTGGTTTTTGTCGTGCAATCCATCTTAGATATACGCACTTTAATAATGGTCCATAAATTTTCAATGGGGTTTAGATCAGGTGAATTTCCTGGCCACTCCAATACCTTCAAATGTTGCTGGGTAAAGAAGCTCTTAGCAAGCTTAGAATTGTGGCATGGAGCCAGATCCTGTTGAAATACCCCATCACCATTAGGAAACAGCTTCTGCAGTGTTGGGAACATTTTTGCCTCCAGAACGCCTATGTACTTTTTGCTGTCCATCATTCCTTCAATGGGGTGAACGTCTGTGGCCCGGAAGATGTGAAACATCCCCAAAACATGACCTTGGGTTGGTGTTTGGGGGATTGCTGGATGTGGCCAGATCGAAGAGATTCTCCAGGCTTCGCTTGTCCCAACTAATTCTCACAGTATTGTATATATCATTTGTGATCTTGGCACTGTGATACTGATTGGCTGCATCCGTGCTTCTTTGCATAACACAGAGGTGGTTTTAATGCATTGGCTGATCAGTGTATATGATTGTTTTATCATTATTACACACTTCTCAGTTGGTTTAAATAGCATGTGGATGATAAATTAAATATATTTTTCATTTATCTCTAAAAAAAGTTAAATGTTTATAGACGACAAAGTGAAAACAGGAGCTTGTTTCATGAAAAATGGGATAAAAAATAAAACATGATAATGAGGAAATCACCAACTCAATTCGTATTGACTAAAAGAGCACTGAAAATTTTTGCTCAGTTGATAAGAGAAACCAGTTTTGGTGCCATAATTTTCTTTGAGTTAGTATAAAATGTGTAGGTGATTTCATCATTGATGCATTTACTTTTTAGAGCACATAGGGAAAGATAGGGATTTCTTTTTTCAATTATTTCGCATATTTCCGTTTTTGCTTTTTAATGACAACTTTGCAGGGAACTTTGTCACTAAAAACAACTATTATATACCTCTGATTTGGGGGACAAAATTACTACAATCCCTAAATTATTCTGCACATATTAACCATTGACATATAACTTCATTATAATTGACCCCCCCCCCCAATAAAACTTCCCTCTTCCTTTTTTGGAGAGTGAGGGAGAAAGAGGGGACACATTTTGAGGAATCTTAATTTGAGATATAACTTTGCAATTGACCCCTGTAAAATTTCCCCTCCCTCCCATTTAGGGAGGAAGAAGTTGGGATATTTTATTTCCGAGCTTTTTTTTTTGCATTTTTTTGCACACAATGTGCTAAATGAACAGGTAACAAGGGCTCAGAGAATGTGCTAAATGGCCAGGTTACAAGGGTTTCTGTTTTTTTTTTTCTATTATTTCCGTGTCTGGGCAATATTTTCTTGGGAAACACTCTCCAGGGGGAAAGGGCCTCCTGGACAGCTGTTAGGAGACAGATTGGAGCTTCTTGTCAAGGCCATCCAGGATATTCTTTAGTGTGCACAGGGTATGGCTCTCCTGCAAAATAGGGCCATGGCTTAACATCCCATCTGATAAATGGTGGCCTTTCCAAGCCATTGGTGTCCCCTTTCTGACCAAAGGCAAGACTGAGCTAACCCCCACCCAAGGGGGTAGAAAGTAGGGAATAATATGAGATAGCCTACAGCATTCCCCATATCACAATTTTCATTTGACAAATAATTCATCACACTCAGCCCAAGTCATCTCCCCCCCCCCCCACCCTTGTATTCATAAGACATAGTAGAATTCTCATTTACAGTTTTTTCCCCTTTTCTCAGGAGTGAGAAATTTTTGTAGCTTACAACACCCCAACACAAGCTTTCATTTGACGCATCTCATTAAGCTCAGCACTTGGATTCAGAATATATAGTGGAACATTAATTTAAACTTATCCATTTTCATTTTCAGGAAGGAAAGGGGGCAGGGGTTGTACAGCCTTCTGTCATAAGTGGGCAGCATTCTGTCATAATTTGGCACATAACTCATTAAGACTAGTCAGAAGTTTCAACCATAGACCAGAAAAAAGGCATATAGCAATGCCAGGGAAAAAAGGGCAAAAAATTTCTTACTTTTTATGTGCATTAAAAAAAAAGAGCACACAATAAAAATTATTTATACTTTATTCAAAGGTGAGTTGGTATTCTTTTCCTAGAAATAATTCACTGTTGTAATTTTTTCTAGCTTTGAAATTAACAAGTCAGCCAGAAAATTCATCCATCATTGGAGAGTGGATTTCCCCTGCCCTACTTATGACATTCACTACATTACAAATTTACATTTAGTACACAACTCTTTATGATTAGCCAATGGGTTGGAAAGATAGGGTAGAACAAGTTTTGGAAAGCACACAAACCAACCAATGAAGAGTGAAAGATGAAGAATGAGAAATATGAAGATAGTCAAAAATATAGACAACTCTTATACAGGAACATAAGATGATACTCTTTTCTAAAATATGTTAATATCTCTACTATAATTAAAATTTTTCACTTCGAATCAATTGTTTTGTGTGTGATTTTTTGCAAAATTATATAAACAAAAAGCAATATAAAAATAAATAAACAGAGTGAAAAATCTTTACTACATGTTAAAAAAGTGAAATGTTTTTCCTCTGAGTGGTACTTTTTTTTCACATAATGGGCTAAATGGCCAGGTCACAAGAATCCCAAGGGCTCAAAGGTTAGAGAAGAAGGTCCACTGAACAGCTATTAGGAAACAGATGGAAGCCTCCTGTCAAGGACATCAAAAATGTTCTTTAACATATACAGAGTATGGATCTCTTCCATAAGGGCCACAGTTTAGCATCCCATCTAATGAACGTCCAAGTCCAATGGTGTCCCTTTTTTCAAAGAAGAAGGCAGAATGGGAGTTAACAGAGAAAATTCTCAATGCAGACAAAGCCGGGACTTGAAATCAGGAACTGCAATTATGAGTATGGCAGACTATCTACATGCTTAAGCAAAAATTCAGCTACAAATCATCCAAAACTATAAATATTTTTAAATAAAACATACTCATTTGCTGATGTATACTTTACAAACCTACTCTATTTGCTAGCATACATATATCCTTCTAGTTTTCTTTTATATATATATATTTCAGGATATGCAGATGTGGAAACCTGAATTAATATATTTAACACTCTTTGGAATATGATAACAACTTGAATTTTTTTGGGTTGTTTTACCTCTGAGCGGCACTTTTTTGCACACCATGGGCTAAATGGTCAGGTCACATGGACCCCGAAGGCTCAGAGAAGGTTGGGGGAGGGGACCCACTAGAACAGCTGTTGGGAGACAGATGGTAGTCTCCCGTCAAGGCCATCCAGCGTGTTCTTTAACGTGCACAGGGTATGGCTCTCCCGCACATGGGGCCACGGCTTAACATCCCATCTGATGGACGGCGGCCTTTCCAAGCCCATCGGTGTCCCCTACTGACTGTGGGCAAGGCGGGGAATTTTGTGGAGATAAATCTCTACGCAAACAACTTGAATGAATGGAGGCTAACATTAAATTATTATGCTAAAGTAGAATTAAAACAAATGAATTTGTCTAATCTTACCATGGTTTTTTTCTGTTAGTAACAGTCTTGTGGAAGGAATAAACATTTCCATCAAATCAGGGACTTTCTTTATTATTCGAAATGCAGCAAGTGCAGCCTAGTTTAGGAAGAAAATTCACAAAATAAGTCATATATTTAACTGGCAACAACTTCATACAAAAATATTCAAATTGCAAGTAATAATTACTGTGCATAACATAAACAGAAAACTAACAAAATGAATGAGAACCTTAAGTAATTTTACATATTTCATTTATATTTAACATATAATGAATCACTTCTTCATAATATTACAAAATGCTAAATTACAGGATGGAATCTAGTACAAACAGTGAACTTCATTTTCTAGATCATCTATTGGAATTAATGTTCCCATTAAAATAAGTATTCTTATGGAACAGAATTTAACTTCTGTGGCATAAACTGAAAGTGCCAGGATCAGTGATTTTCAAGTATTAATGCTTATGACATATTACAAGCATGATCACATAAGCTTGTAGTTAAGATATACATAAAGCATATCAATTACAAATAGTCACAGGTAAAGGTCCTGTACATTCCAGAGCAAGTGATGAGCTAGGCAAAAATATTTTCATGTAAGCAAGTGATGAACTAAGTTGGTTTTGATATGATTGTGATACTAACTAGGATTTTAATATCTGTTGGGTTGTTTTACCTCTGGGTGGCACTTTTTTTGCACACAATGGGCTAAATGGCCAGGTCACTCAGACCCTGAAGGCTCAGAGATGGTTGGGGCAAGGAATACACTGGAACAGCTGTTGGGAGACAAATGGTAGCCTCCTGTCAAGGCCATCCAACATGTTCTTTAACACGCACAGGTATGGCTCTCCCACACATGGGCCACGGCTTAAAATCCCATCCAATGGACGGTGGTCTTTTCAAGCCCATCGGTGTCCCCTACTGACAGTAGGCATGGCAGAGAGTTTTGTGGAGATAAAACAATGCTGTCCCAGCTGGGACTTGAATCTGGGATATATAGATTACGAACTTTGTATGCTACCGAGACACCTGCCTCCCCTTCACAAGTGTCAGATGCTTTTACTTAACAAGTCATTAGGTTATGTATATATATTTATAGATAACATTTCCAACTGAAGAATGCAGTATCAGTGACACCATATATTGTTGAAATTAAAGAATGTAGTTCTTCTTAGAGGAAAAAAGGATTATGAAAAAAAAGAAGTCAACATTCTCTATTTTTACATTTGAATATTTGCATAGTCCAACATTCTCACCTTCTTTCGTATATATGCATTGGATGATTTTAGTAGTCTCTCAACTTCTCCTGCAAGATCTCTACTCATTTCAGGAGAGCATATGGAACCTAAGGTGCAAAGGGCCAGTCCAACAACAAACTGAGTTTGACTATTCAGATCACTGTAAGGACATATACAACAAAATAAATTATAAAGAAAAACAAAGTTTTAAATTTAAAATAAAAAAATGCACATAAACATTATTGCAAAACACTAATAAAAATAGCACTCTTATTATTATATACAGTGTGCAATTTACAATAATATTTAAAACCACCATTCTGAACTGTTAAAATTAACAAACTACTCTTAACCATTATTTGGGGTGGGGGTTGGCTTTTTTGGTAGAATGCCAGGTACTTAATCTGCAGTTCCCAGGTTTGAAACACAACAGTACCATCTGAGATTTATCTCTGCTAACCCCTCATGACACATTTCTTTGCATATGTGCAAGTTTGCACATATAATAGCTGATGTAATATATTTTCTGGGTATAGCTTTTTGCAAGAAAATGTCTTTAGCCTTTGACAGAAAAAAATAGTGCTTTCATAAATTCCTACATTATAGCCAGAAGGCATTGCAGTACCTAAAGTGCTAGGTTGCAAGTTTTCCTCTCTAAAAGAAATTGTCCTTCTTAATATTGTCTTCTTGGAGTCCATGTGATTTGGAAATTTAATCCACTGTGTGCAAAAGTGACATTTAAATGTAAAACAATCTAAACAGCAAATTAAAATTTTTAATCTTCCAAAAGTTATAAATTGAACAGGAGAATAAATTATAAATCTGTTGATTTATACATCAATGAAGTTGATAAAAAATCTTGTAAACAAGATAAATCTGCCATAGCAGTCATTATTGTGACTTCATTTGGTAAAGTGATGGTAAGTTGTTTCTTACTAATTCTACATTTCAGTATCAGTCCAAATCATTTTCTAAACTGTTGCCCTTTTTTTTGTTGAACACTTCATCATTGTAATGGTTTCAAAAAATTTAACTGACAAACGATTTCAACGATAAGAGAAAGTTGGATTATCAGAAAGTATATACAGTAATCCCTCAGTATATGAATAATTGGTTTACAAGTTTTCACTTATATGAGAAAAACATATAATTGTTTTTCGATTTATGAACCAAATTTAGCTACTTGAGAAACAAGTGGATGCAATCAATGATAAATTCACCTCCCAAGAAAGTGGAAGACTACTTTTTTTCCACTGATTTTGGGAATAAGGTTACATTTTCACTGAATTAGTCCATACTTGAGGGGCAAAAGAAACCCTGAACATAATTATGGAAAATAAATTTGAATTACCATTGAATAACTTTGACCCAATGCTGACTGTGAATCACTGGCTTGATACTGGAGTAGGAATTGGTCATATTGATGGACATAATTAATAGATATTATATGATATTAAGGTGGTAATGATGATAATTACAAACTTTAAGTCAAATAGTGAAAAGATATATATGTTCATGCACTTTTCTGTACAGATTATTTGCATAAAATTTAATTGTCATTTAAATGATCTGATTGTAAAGAATTTGAGATTTGTTTGTAATTGAACTATAAATAAGTATCATATTAAAAACTAGATATCATATACAACATATGTATTGATTTCATGTGTAGAACAGGAAATTTTGGAGGATGGATTAAATTTTTGCTGCCTATTATTGAGGATGTGCAAGTTTTATCAAAAGTTTCAAGCTCTGATTCCAGATATAATTTAATGTGACTGAAATTTCCCTCTTTTGAAGGGATGATAGAGGGACATAGCTTGAAATAGCTTATGACACTCTTCATATTGCAAGCTTTCATTTAGCACAATTCATAGACTATGCCCCTTGCATTCCTTTCCAAGGAGGAAGAAAGATGGGGGTAACTTTTTATAGCCTATGATACTCCCCACATTATGAGCTTTCATTTGGCACATAACTTGCTACAATCAGTAAAGATTGTGAAGATATAGGGGAACAATAGTTTTGACAAAATTCACAAACCAATAAATGAAGAACAAAAAGTAATTTGAAAGAAAGTAATAAAAAGATATAACAATACCACCATCCTGATATCTCTATAAAAATATCTCAGAAAAATTCTTTTTCAATATTATTCAGTCATAATATAATAGATCTGCATAATAATGTACTGTGTGTTTCATTTGGTACACGTAGACAGAAACAAAATAAGAAAACAACAGATATTTATTATACTTCTACAGTGGTCAAATTGCTACAGCTGCTTTAATGTTTAACCCCCAGGTTCCTGTCAAATATAGATGTTGAAAGAATCCAAAATCATAGGCTCAAGATATCTATGTTCATTTTTAGTACAAAAAAAAACTTCACTTTAAAAAAATAGAAATTATCCTTTGAAAATTTCTTAACATATATCCTATAAAAATAAATTCAAACTTGAAAAATAATTGATATTTTAAAACAGAAAGATTTTGGAAGTGATTACCAAGTACATACCTTTTTTATTTTATTTTATGCTCTCCTATCTGTCTTAAAACTGCTTCAGTATGCCTAGAATTATTTTTATCATTCATCCTAGCATTCAACTGTGCTTTCTGACTACTGAAACCAAAACCACAACTAAAAATAACTTTTCTGTGCAAAACTTGGGGGAAATACATCATAGCCTAACAACACGCAAATAGCATTAATTATATGTAGACTAATTACATGTAATTCACATGGCTGACACTTTCTGCTAGTAGCAGAAAGTATCAGCCATGTGAATTATGTGCTGTATATAGCATCATTGGATAACTTTTCAATTTAGTTAGTAATCTACTTGTACTTTTACAATTAAAACTTGGTTTTCTTCTATAGATCTATTATGATTTTGGGGCAGGGGTGGCTTAGTTGGTAGTGTGCCAGGCTTGTAATTTGTAGTTCCCAGTTCAGCGTTGAGATTTATCCCCGCAAAATTCCCTACCCTGCCCACAATCAGTAGGGGACACCGATGGGCTTGGAAAGGCAGTCATCCATCAGATGGGATGTTAAACTGTGGCCCCGTGTGCAGGAGAGCCATACCCTGTGCACGTTAAAGAACACGCTGGATGGCCTTGACGGGAGGCTACCACCTGTCTCCCAACATCTGTTCCAGGGGGTCCCCTTCCCCAACCTTCTCTGAGCCTTCGGGGTCCTTGTGACCTGGCCATTTAGCCCATGATGTGCAAGAAAGTGCCGCTCAGAGGTAAAATAACCCAATTCTATTATGATTTTATTTCCACAAATTTATATTTATCAATCTCTGGGAGTTCAAATCTTGACTACATCATTAGTTATTACAATGCAATGACCACCTTACAACTTGTTGGTTACTTTTTACCTCTATCAATTTATTGATTTTTATCCCCATAGATCTTTCAGAGTTATGCTACATCATTAATTGTGACAATAGTTGCTTCAAACTCATTTGTTTTAACATCTGTAGATTTATTGATTTTATTCCTCTATTTATATGTCATTATTGATCTTTTGGAGTCATGATACATTGAGTTATGATGATCAACAGCCCACATTGTTTTGTGGAGGATATTTTTTTTTCATCGAATAAGTTTAGGTTTTTTTTTTATTACTTCTTCATTTGAAATCAAAAAATTTTATCTTTTATCATTTCCTGAAAATGAACGAGGTCTTGGATACAGAAGCAAAAAGGACTTCCATGACATGGAAATCAGCCTTCCTGTGAGAGGGCATTTTTGGTAATTTTTTTTTACCCCCACCGCCACATCGAAAGCATTTTACTCCCCTACTGAAAATTTTGTTAGATTATGAGTTTTTAAGTTTACATTGAATGGCTTTAAAAGCCTTTACCCCCTCCCTCCATCTCTCAATATCTTGGTGGTGCCACTCTGACATACAGACTTTTATTTTTATCCAAAGAAAAAAAATGCATAATGTTCAGTAAAAAAAGCTGTGTCTAGTTAAAAAAAAAAGCTGTCAAGAAAGTGTTCCTCCATTTCATAAATAGAAAAGAAAATCCCATTAATGTAAACAATCCAAGTCATCTTGTATAACACTGGTTCATGTTTTCAAATATACCACACTGAAAAGAAACATTAAAAGAAATAAAAATCATGTTTCAGGTAAATATTATATTATTTGCTTTTGATTAATATATAATTTAACTGCTTTCATTCATCACATTTTCCAACATTAAGCCATAATTGCATAGTCTCATCTATTTTTTTCACCATATCACTGTGAAAATGTCTTATTAAAATTAATATACTTGTAAAAAAAAATACCCCCTCAAGCAGCTGCTTGCCACAGAGGTCTGACAGGAGCCTGTCAGTTTATATGCCATAGTAGAAGGTCTGGGAGGATGGCAGGACTCAGCAGAAAAACGACACATACATCCATGCCTTACCCAGGGCTCGAACCCAGGTCCCTTAAATCAGTAGCCAAGAGCGCTAACCACTCAACCACGGGACGACAATATACTTGCAAATTTGCTTAATTTTTTAATTTATTTTCACAATATTTGGAGTTAAATTCTGTTTAATTTGGTATTAACATGATCTATTTCTGTTGATTGGTTAGTTTTTAAAAAAATCCTGAAGTTGACTTGTTTATCTGACTCAGCACAATTGGTAAAAAGCCTGGACTCTGCAGAATATGATACGAAGAAAAAAATTATAAAAAAAAAAGAGTAATTTTTTTGAAGTAATTTTTTTTGCTATTCAAAAATAAATAACCTTTTCATTCATGTGCATTATAATCATTTCCATTAGTTTATTTAAAGAAATTTTTATTTGCATTGCCAGATGCATTTTTTTTTACTACATAACTCTAAAAAAGCCCTTTTTTTGTCAAGTATTTTATTTTCAGAAAATCCAGAAGTAAATGCTTATTAATTTGGTATATAACAAGCCATAAATCCTTTCATTAGTCATTTGGCATAAAAAGTTCTAAAGTTAAATTTTTTTTTTCACTGATCATAGTGAAAAAATAACTGGGTCTAGGATGTAAACCAATTTTTCAGGTGGGACCTGGTAGGGTTAATCTCATGGTATGAACATACTCATATAATTATTTCATCCACACCATTTCAAACTGTGTAAAAAGCCAGGTTTCTAAAGATGAAGTTATAGGTTACGGTGGTCTTTGCTAGTTTTGTTGGGTTGTTTTACCTCTGAGCGGCACACCTTTTTTTGCACACCATGTGCTAGTTTTGTAACAGTATACTAAAATATATACTTGTTATGGGAATGACACTGCCAGAATATGGAAAAATATACACTGCCAGAAAATGGAGAAAAGAACATCCAGAAGGAATGCCTTTAGGAATGTCATATTATGATATGCTAATAGTTAAGGGCAGCAGAAACCGTGATCCAAGATTGAAAGTCAGTCACTGAATGAAATAATGACGTCCCTGAAGATGACAACATGCAAATGTACGCAGCACGTATTTCATGCCTAGGGCGTGAAGAAAGAAGTTAATCGTCTGTGTTGTGTTGTTCAGTGATCTTTGAAGAAGCTACCATGCCTGGATGATGCAGGTGCGCAACAATTGTTCAGTTAGTGGAGCATGTGAGATCGCATAGTGGGTCTTTGGGAAGCAAGTTGGTCTTTTCGTCAAATTGCACACCACACTGGACGATAGGTATCGACAGTGGTATGATGGTGGCATTGGTCAGAAGAGCATTTGCACACTCGCAGATGTGGTTCCAGGCAACACAATGTTATGGATGCATGAGAGGATCAGCGTATATGTTCAGTTCTGAACATATGCGAAAATACACACTGAACATGTCTGTATTTTCGGCGAAGTATAAAAATACTTTTGGCGTATCAGGAGGGTGGCGGTGGCAGAGCGGACGGCTATGGCATCACAAATTCAATCCTCTGTCGTACCAAGGGTGTCTACAAGAATGATATGCAATCGTCTTTTGGAAGCAGGACTACAGGCATGCATGCCACTGACATGGTTACCTCATACACTGAATAGCAATACGTAAGCCAGAGACATTGTACAGCCTGTCGTCCTGCCATATTTGAGTGTAATCCCAAATGCGATATTCCAGCAGGATAATGCCCACCCACAATCCACATGGACAACTCAACATGCTCTTCAGGCAGTGCACCAACTCCCTTGGCCAGCACGCTCTCCGGACTTGTCTCCAATTGAGCATGTCTGGGACTGGATCGGACAAAGACTCTTCCGTGGACCACGGCAGGCAACGACCATCACTGAATTATGCATCCAAGTTGAAAGCACATGGAATGATATCCCCCAGCGTGATATCCAGAATTTCTATGACAGATTGCATGCCAGATTGGAAGCTTGTATTGCTGCTCGAAGAGGTTCAACATCTTATTAAATGTAATACTCATTAAAAGGTAAAATAAACATTGAATCACTTCACGCGTGTGATTACTGTTCTTTCTCAACAAGTTGTTTCTACTAAATAATTCTAATAGATTGTGCTTCAATTGTTGAATGTGTTCTTTTTTAAATTTCTGCCAATGTAAATACATATATGAACAATGATGAAAAGTTTTTTATCACTAATGCAGAATTAAAATATAAAATTTAATCACTGCTATTTTCATTAATCTATATTAATAGATACAAATATTTATTTTCAAATTAGTAAGCTCTCATACCCTTTAATCACAGTTATCAAAAACTTACTTTTTTAAGCTGTTTGTAATGAGAAGATGAACATCTTGACGCTCATCGAGCAGTAACATGGCACCAAGATAGCCAATTCTTTTGTCGGTGAACCTTTGGGATGCAATCAACTTCAGACATTCCAGCTAAATAATAATTATAACAGTAAAATAACTCTGAAGTAACATAATGATAATATTTAGTTATACAAGACAAGACAAAATATAAAAATACTTTTATTTTAGCAGAATAAAAATAGTGAAACTCAAGAAATAATTAATTATTAAATCATTGATCCTTAATACTAATATTTTTAACTTCACGTTATACCAACAAAATTATTATGTAAATTTAACCCTTTCAGGGCCTATCCCGTATGTACACGTACGGAGAATCTAAAGTGGGAGTGTCGATGACGTATGCATACAGTCTGAGTACAACAAAAATATATCGAATTTTTAAAAATAAAAATTGAAATTGTAATTTTTTTATATGTATATCTTATAAAAATATATAATTCAGGCTTCAAAAATAATATATATTTTTTTTAATTTGATGCATATTTTACTAAACTACAATATAAATAATTTTATAAAGCCATCTGATTGCCATTTTTAGAAGCACTAAATGGTATTGCCAATTTGCTTGTTAACATTCCTATTTGCTGAAGCAACCTTCTGATTTAATCTCACAAGTTTGATTTGAGCTATTATCAACAAATTTTTCCCTAAATTTTCGAAAATCTCCTAATAATTAACAAAAAAAATGCTATTTTTAAAAACCGTAGATTTTGGAAGTAATTACAAAATATGTACCACCATTTTTTTTTTCCATTTGACACCCTTTTCTGCCAAAAACCTAGTCAGTATTCCCAAGTTATTTATCATTTTCCCCAGCATTCTATGCATCTTTCCTGCCTTCAAATCGAAACTAAAAGTAAACACATCCTTCTTAGAAATTCTGTTTGCACCTGCATTTAATTAGTTATGCTTCACAGAGGCAAACAAGACACAGATGGCTGATGCAATCTCCATTGCTTGTGCTATGCGTTGTTTACAGTTTTGGTCCAGCATATTGGATACTCTTTGTCAATTTATAATTTTTTTACATTTAAACTTAGTTAGTTTTCATTTCAGTAGATTTAGTTTTGGAAATTAGCGATTTTTTGGCCGATCGATAAGTATTGATTTTTTTTTTCCATAGTTATGCTATAACGTATGGCCGGCCTACAATTTGTTGCTGTGGATATTTTAACATCACGTTAGGCTATATGTTAATTTTTATTTTATTATTTATTACTTTTCCAGTAAAACTTTGATCTAGTATCATTTTCTGAAAATAGATGAGTTTTTGGATATGAAAGCAAATTTACTTCCGTTAGTTAGCGATCTTACAATCGGCTGATTTTATGATCTTTCCCAGATATGCTAGATCGGAGGCTGGTTAAAAGTTGTTGCAGATATTTTATTTAACATTCCATTAGGTTATATGTAATTTTTATTTTATTATTTCTTGTTTTTTTTTAATAAAAAAACTTTGAGCTTGTACATTTTCTGAAAATGAGTCTTGGATATGGAAGGAAATAGACTTCCTTCCTACGGAAATCGTCCATCATCTGGGAGGGTAATTTCGCAAATTCCTTGGTGAACAAACCTTTCTACACTTTGCCAAGATCTCCAAAATTCAACACTCAAAGAAAAAATTCATAATATTTAGTAAAAAAAACAGCCTAGGAAGTTTTTTTCTATTTCATAACCAGTTCAGAAAATTTTATGAATGTGAAAAGTCCAAATCACGTTGTATAACGCTGGTCATGTTTAAAATACTGGATATGGATATGATACTGAAAAGAATCATTAAAAGAAAAAAAAAATCATATTTCAGGTTGAATATTATATTATTCGGAAGGAAATTTCCTTTCGATAAATATATAATTTAACTATTTTTATTCAGCAGATTTTCCAAAATGAAGCCTTAATTGTATAGTGTGATCTTTTTTTCACCATATCACATTGAAAAAGGCTTATTAAAATCAATATGATTGCAAATTTATTCATATTATTTATTTTCATAAAATTCGTAATTAAATTCTGTTTAATTTCGTATATAACATGACCTATTTTTGTTGATTGGTTATTTTTTTTTTAAATTCTAAAGTTGACTTTTTTATTTGACTCGGCACAATTGGCTCAAAACCTGGAATTTTCTCAAAGTATGATACCGAGAAAAAAATTACGAAACGAGAAAAATATTTACTTAAAACCAAAAAAAAATTTTTGTTATTCAGAAATATATAGTCATTCTATTCATATGCATTGTAATCATTTTTGTCTATTAGTTTTTTTAAAATAAACTTCTATTTGTGTTGCCAGATGCATTTTTTACTATATGACTCTAAAAAAAGTCCTATTAAAATAAAACATATTGTCTTTTTTGTTAAATATTATAATTTCAGAAAATCCAGAATGAAATGCTGATTAATTTGGCATACAACATGCCATAATTCCTTTCATTAGCTATTTGGCAAAAAAGTTCTAAAGTTTCTTTTGGCTGAGCATAGGCAGAAAATAGCTTGGCCCCTGGATAGAAACCTGTTTTTCAGCCTGGGCCCTGGAAGGATTAAAAACTCATGTACTTCATTGACCAACTTCTTTATGTCAAGTTAGGTGTCATTATAATAATTATTGGCTTGAAGTATGCATCCATTAAAAAGGTTGTTATATCACTGCCTAAGAAATACAGACGATTAATATCCACTATGAATATTCACAATCCACGTTTCGCGCCCTTCTTATCGGTGCTTCATCAGGTGGGAAGTGAGGAACTTAATGCAGGAGAGGCAGATAGTTGTTGAGTGCCATAAATTGGCATGTCAGTGGCTCAGCTCTGAGGATCGAAGTGGTCGGCAGATGTGCGGGTGGGCGTAATGCAATCTGCATGTAACGGAATGTGGGAGAGGGTGTGGGATTATGGGAAATCACTAAGATCTGCATATGTCAAAGGAAGTTTCAGTATTTTTGGCTAGAATTAAAGCATTTTAATTCTTTATGACACTGTTAAATGTTTTTAAGCACTTCAACACATGGACTATGCTATCAGGTATCAATAATTATTAAGGAGAGATTTACGTACCATGCCATAGAGCAGGGGTGGGCAATTTTTTTCGTATCTACACTGCGCATGCGTATTGACGTGACCGTCCTAGTGAAAAATACGAGACGAATCTTCGGTCGCACATGGGAAGGAAATCTTGGTTCAAGGTGGATTTTTCTGACTGTCTTGGCAGACCACAAAAAACTCTTAGCGGGCCGCTATTTGCCCACCCCTGCTATAGCGGATGGGTAGTAACAGGAGCTTCTTGGGATGCTTTCGGTTAAGTTCCTCACTTCCCACCTGATGAAGCGCCAATAGGAAGGGTGCAAAACGTGCATTGTGGATCAGTAATTTTTTAAGCACTCTATGCTATCAAAAGTATAAATGATTATTTCATTTGCCAATGTGGGTAGACCATTGGCAGCCATCATCCTTATTTTAATCTCCACTGAGCTTTTGCTGGCATTTTTTTTATTTTAATCTCCACTGAGCACTTGCTGGCAAGAATGTCGAATTTTAAATTTCTCACCGAAAGCATCCCAAGAAGGTCCTATTACTACTCATCCTCTTTGGCATGGTATGTAAATCTCTCCTTAATAATTATTGATACTTGATAGCATAGTCCATGTGTTGAAGTGCTTAAAAACATTTAACAGTGTCATAGAGAATTAAAAAGCTTTAATTTTATATTGATTTACAACATTATATTATTAAAATAGGCTTATAAAATTTTGAGGTACTTATTGCATCATTTAACACTTCCAGATCAACAGTGCCAGTGAGCTTTTTCATTTACCTCTCTTTACTTTAGAATTTCTAAATTTTATTTTGCAGAATAAATTGCCCTTTAACCCTTTGCACTCGAGACCCTCAGTCACCACTTGGTTTGATGCAGCAACTTGAATAGTGACTGAGGTGACAATAACTGTTGTATAAACAGATATCTTTCCTCTTTACATTTTAGATGTTTAATTCCTACATCTTATATAAACTTGTAAAAAAGTAAAGAAATGAACGTCCATTTAGTCATTTGAAATACACTAATCACTGGTCAATCAACTAAGAGGTGATTTTTCATACGTTGTATAAACAGATATCTTTCCTCTTTACATTTTAGATGTTTAATTCCTACATCTTATATAAACTTGTAAAAAAGTAAAGAAATGAACGTCCATTTAGTCATTTGAAATACACTAATCACTGGTCAATCAACTAAGAGGTGATTTTTCATACGTTCGTAACACTTGTCCTGACAAACTGAGAATGCATCTTGGCAAGTGCTTCCTAAAATATCACGAGGAAAAATTACAAAGCTTGATATTCAATATTAGGTACATGAAATACATGAAATACAATACATGAAATATTGAAATTAAATAGTTTTATCTGTTAATTTATGTATGATTTATTTTTATGTTAGTTGTAAAAAATTTCATCAACTTTTTAGCAAAAATCATTTTTTCAACTTTTTTTCATCAACTTTTTAGCTTAAAGTTGCTGCTTCTCTATAACGAAGAAACCTTTAAGTGCAAAGGGTTAATTTGGTATATAACATGATATACCTATGTTTGTTAGTAACTTCAGGATAAGGTTCTAATGTTCACTTTTCTTTGTTTAGCAGAACACAATTAGAAAAGAGTAGGGCCTTGTATGATTCCAATTCTTCTCTGGGAATAGGAAGGGTTAATAAACATTAAAGGTAGAATGATATTTAATAGCATGAAACACTATATAAATATAAAATGCAGATATAATACCTGACCAAAATGAGCTGGATATCCTAGCATATGAATGTAGAGAAGCTTTGCCACATTTCGACACCTCCAGGTATTATCTTCTTCTCTAAATGTTGATCGAATATAGGCACATTCCTTTTGAACAACTGCTCTTTCATCAGCAGCAGTTCTTGCTGCTCGAATTTGACGAATAAGATCACGTAATCGCATTGGTGTTGGCATACCAGATGTAAGTCTAGAGTATATAAGGTAATAATTAGTTATAAAATCCTTTGGATATAGTAGTGAATACATATAATAAACACATAATAACTATGAAAAAATGCGCTGTCAAATACAAAAATAATTACCATTACTGATGAGTGGGTGTGGCTCATTTGGTAGCACACCAGACTCACAATCTGCAGTTCCCAGGTTTGAGTCCCAGTTGGGCCAGCATTGAGATTTATCTCCATAAAACTACCTTCCCTCAATCAGTAGGGGACACCTATGGGCTTAGAAAGGCTGTCATCCATCGGATGAGATGTTAAGCCATGGCCCTGTGTATGGTAGAGCCATACCCTGTTAATGTTAAAGAACATGCTGGAGGCTACTATCTGTCTCCTAATAGCTGTTCAGTGGGTTCTCTTCCCCCAACCTTCTCTGAGCCCTTGGGGTCCTTGTGACTTGGCCATTTAGCCCATTGTGTGTAAAAGGTGCTGCTCAAAGGTCAAACAATCCAATCATTACTGATATATAAAATATCAGTAATGGTTGTTACATATAAGCTGGAAGTTGCATCATTTATCTGTAACAATTATGAAATGATAAGAATTGCAAGCCATTGGTAATTTTCAAAAGAGATATTATTTCTTCTAAAAGGATACAGAAGAGGAAAAATGACAGATTAGATGGGCCAATTGATTTGATCTACTAAGATCACTTTCTATTATTTGAAGAATGGTCAACTTCACAAAGTAATAACACCTGACAAGCTAAAATAAAAATTTATTTTTGGTCTTCATTAAAATTTATAGATTCTGAATGCATCAAACTGTCAGGCCTCTGCTGAAGAAAGTACTGCTGTTTTATACACTAATTTTATGTACTGGCCACTTCAATGGAAGGATCCACAAAATACTTTATATCAAATTTTTAAACAATGAAAATGTTTTTGTCTATTAGTTACAACTGTCAGCTGCTACAGCCTGTTCCAAAGAATGAAAAAATTATCTTCCCTGCTTTGGAATTCGCAATTTTGATACAATTCACTTATTATCAATAAATGGTGCTATTAAGCATATATTACTGGGTAAGTGAGGTTAATCATACCAACCAAACATTAACTTATGATGTTGATAACAGATAATAGGTTTGCATGCTAATGTAGATATCTTTTGCAATAAGGTTTTGCATTATAGCATATTGCTCCATGTCTAGAAAAGTGACACAACTAAAAAAAATAGCATTTTTCAGATAATCAGTGTAACATAATTCTAAAAAATAATATTTTTACACAGAAAAACAACACTAGTGTAACTTTGTAACATCACCACTGGAGAGAAGTTGTGTCATTTTATCTCTTAATTTCCTTTGCTAACAACAGAATTTTTTTTATTTTCAATTGCTAAATAGCCCTTTTTGAGCACACCTTGGCACAACACAGTTGATAAGACATTCATACACACTGGTTTCCATAAATTAAGGAAAATTCCTATGTTAAGTCAATGACAAGCCAACATCAAAGCTCTATAACTTCTAAAATAAGTTTTTTTGTTTTGAAAACTGTGATTGCAGATAAAGACCTAAATCAAATAAATCAATATCTCGATTTTTAAAAATATTCAGTATTTAATGAGTCATGGAAGTTTGAATATTTAACAACAGCATTGCCAGTCTTAAGAAACATACAAAACTGAAGAACAGTGAAAGAATTCTTTACACAAAGTTCTAAAATACAAACTTATTTTATTAAACACTTTGATACAATACTTATTACTAAGTTTTAACTTCTGAAGTCAATTTTTGTGGCTGGCATTGTTATCACTAAATATTCAAACTTCCATAACTCATTAAATACTGAACGAATATTGCTGAAAATCAAGATATGATTTATTTGATTGAGATCTTTATCTGCAATCATATTTTTCAAAACAAAAAAAACTTAATTTAGAAATTATAGAGCTTTGTCATTAGTTCCCCATTGACTTAGCATAGAGATTTTCCTTAATTTATGGAAACCAGTGTATATATATGAGCAGAGCTGGTGGAAGAAAGGTAAGGAAGTGATGTATAGAAAATTTCCTTTTAAAAATAGTTAAGTACCCCAATTAAAACAATTAATCCCACTCAAAGTTTCATCTAAATTGACGAATTCTTGTATAAATTTAGGTTAAAAAATAGGCTCCCAAATGTTTTTCCCAATCATGCTTTCAAAGTGTGACTAAATCATGCAAAAATATTTAATCTCTTGGCCATTGATATAATAAAGGACCTATGATAAACTTTAATGGCCAAATTAGTCATCATCTGAAAAGAATTCATCTCTATAATGTAATTTACTTGCTCATTTGCATCATTATGGTCCTTCCAATATCCAGCCTGAAAATCTGGAATGAATCTGGAGGTCCAGCTACTTATTTTTGCTTATTCAGAAAAAAAAAGACCAGTTTTAATTTATTTTACAACAGTTTAAAATGGTAGACATTATTTATTAACTTTAAAACATATTGTTTTTGAGAATGTATGTAAAAAAAATTAAACCAATATTTTGATTTTTGAAAATTTTATATTTCATTCGTGTTCTAATTCTCATCATCATCATCCTCATCCTCAAGCAGCCATGGGCTACAGAGGTCCAACCAGACCATGCAATTTAGTTCTCCAAGCATATCTGTCCTGAACTATATCTGCTGAATCTGGCCACTGCACACCAATTTTAACAAGGTCCTGTTTGACAATGTCTGCCTTCCACATCCTAGATTTCCCCCTCCTTCTGAGGCCTTTAGGCACACTGTTCATAACCCTATTCGCCAATCTAAAATTATTCATACGGGCAACATGGCAAAACCAACAGTCTCTCTCTCTCTACACAATATGCTGCTTAAAAGAGGTTGCCGACTCCTTTGCCCAACCTCATCATTAGTTACAAAGTTGAACCACATAATGCCCAAGATACTGTGCAAACATCTAGAATAAAAAACATCTAGTTTCCTGTTATCTTGTTTACAAAACATCCAAGTTTCACTACCATAACTAATCCTAGAAAGACCAAACTATTATACACAAGAGCATGTCCACTGGATTAGTAGACAGGTATGATAACCACTAAGTTGGGTAATGTTGTTTTACCTCTGAGTGGCATTTTTTTCCACATAATGAGCTAAATGGCCAGGTCATAAAGACTCCAAGGGCTCAGAGAAGGTTGGGGATAGGGGACCCACTGGACAGCTGTTGACTGTAGCCTCCTGTCAAAGCCATCCAGAGCATTCTTTCACATGAATGGAGTAGTGCTCTCCTGCACAAGGATCATGGCTTAACATCTTATCCAACAGATGGCAGCCTTTCCCAACCCATCAATGTTCGCTACAGACTGAAGGCAAAAGACTGAGTATGGCTACAGACCGAGGGCAAAGTGGGGAGTTTTGTGGAGATAAATCTCAATGCTGCCCCAGCTGGGACTCGAACCTGGGAACTACAGATTATGAATCTGGCATGCTACCAAATGAGCCACCTCCACCCAACCACTTAGTATGTAGTATGGTTACACAATAAAATTACACAGGAAAAATGTATAGTAGTACTATATAGAATATGTATGGATCATTTTAGTTAAAAGGATCAGGGTTGGGTTGTTTCAACTCTGAACAGCACTTTTTTGTACACAATGGGCTAAATGGCCAGGTTACAAGGTTGCCAAAGGCTCAGAGAAGGTGTGGGGAGAGGACCCACTGAAACAGCTGTTGGGAGACAGATTGTAGACTCCTTTCAAGGCCATCCAGCTTGTTCTTTAACGTGCATGTATGGCTCTCATGAACACAGGGACATGGCTTAACATTCCATCCGACTGACAGTGGCCTTTCCAAGCCCATCAGTGTCCCCTGCTTATTGAGGACAGGGTGGGGAGTATTGAGAAGATAAGAAAAGGATAAATTTTCAAGGTCTATTTTCATATATATTAATTTAGACTTAAAAATCTAACATATTTTTGTCAGATTTTAAATAGAACTGTAAAATGTTTTTGAATACTATACTCAATTTAGCTACGTTAAAAAATATTGGAATTTAAAAAAAAAATTAACGCAGTTTAAGTCATAACTAGTACCTTAAATGGTGAGATGGAGTCAAATCCTCACAGAAATCTTCTCTCTCTACTGAGGCAGCTTTTAAATACCTTCTTTCACATATTTTCACATTACTATACAACCAATTTGCAGAATGATTACAAATTGTTACACTTATTTTGTGAGCTAAATTGTTTAAAGCTTGTTCAATGTGGCTCTAACTCAACAGTTATATTCCAATTTTTGTAACATTTTTTAAGCAGACATAGTTATTTATCTTAATTTTGACAATGCATAAATTAGAAATGAATTGAAAAAGACTGATACTATTAACATAGTGTCATTATTCAAAGATCTAATACAGAATTCTCAAATTTCTTTACGGGATATAGGTTGCACCTGAGTAGCACTTTCGACAACATAAGGAGTTAAACTGCCAGATTACATTGACTTCAAGTGTTCAGAGCTGGGTAACAGAAGAAATCATACTGAATAGCTGTTTAGGGGCAGGTCAAAGCTGCTCATCAAGACAAAATAGCATGTTCTTTAATAAAATTATAGGGTATGGCTATCCTGCACATGTGGCCCAAGTTTAACATCCAATCTGATGAACAGCAGCCTTTGCAATTATTAAAGTTCTCTTTCTCATTGAGTGCATAGATTTCATTGAGTCAAGGGACCTGGGTTCGAGCCCCGGGTAAGGCATGGACATTTGTGTTGTTTTCCTGCTGAGGTCCTGCTATCCTCTCAGACCTTCTACTATGGCATATAAACTGACAGGCTCCTGTCAGACCTCTGTGGCAAGCAGCTGCTTGAGGGGGTATTTATTTATTTATTTTTTTATTAGTGTAGAAAAATCTCAATGAAGGCACAGTGGGGATTAGAACCTGGAAACTGAAGATTATGAGAGTAGCTAATCAAAATTGTGCAATTATGAAATATATAAGCTTATCTTAAGATAGCCTATGGTACCATTTTTATTTTATCAATTACCAATTATTATATTTATCTTCATTCAAAAATAATTTAGCAGTATTAACAAAGAATTTATGAAATCCTAGTAAAAAATCATTGCACTTTATATGAAATGCAGGCATTTGACTGACAAACTATCTCATGTCATGGCATACAGATTTTCAATAAAACTTGAAGTTGGGCATTTGTAAATCTTATCACTTTTAAATTTTCTTATATCTGTCTGAATTTTACTTTATGTAATTTGTTACTTCCATTTTATATCAAAGTGAAATTTTTCTACCTTTTAATAAAGCTCATCTCTGTATTTATTAACTTCGTGCTTTTCTTTTCTAATAAAAACAAGTCATAACTTTTGGCTCATAAAATTATTTCTGAGAAAAAATGACAAATGCTGGACAATCATAATTAAAAATTCACAACAATAAGAAAGTACTCATTAATTTTTTAACACTATATTATTACTTTTGTATAAGGGGAAAAACTAGCCATAATGATCCCATATCAGAAGTTATGAAAATAATTTCACCTCACCAGTTAGGGGTTAAAAACATTTCTTAATCTTATTATAAGTGATCTTTCAGTAATCTAAACACAGAAGAGGTACAATTACAAGGAAAAAATTTTTTCGTTTATTTCACAGAAAAAAGAACGAACTGTATTTTTTTAATCTCATACACTGTACTTTTAATTCTTAACCATTCAGCAGCTGTTACGATGCCGTGTGCTGTCGCTATCCTCCTTACACTAGATTAGATTCGTTTCCTACTCTCTACAATAAAAGTGAAAAATTACAATTTTATAAAATTAATGCTAATATTACAGATACGAAATTTACTTGAAAATATTTGTCATCAGATCAGAATATTCTATGGTAAAAATGCCTTTACACATATTGTGCTATTTCCACTGTTTATATTGAAGCCCAGCTACACTGATTATCCTCAGACATTTAAAGGATATGCCACCTATATAAATTTAAGACATTATGAGTTTTTATTCCAAAGTACATTTAAAATTATTATAAATAGTTGTTAAAGTAATGAACTTCAAAATGATTATAAGAAAAATAAAAGATATACAGGTGAATATGGCTGCCAAGTAAACCGAAGGAGAAGGAATTCACAAACAATCATTTTAAAAGGTGTATATACATAATATTGCTTTACATCATATTCATCATGCTTTCACTGCATTATTGCAATATATCAATATTTAAAAGTATGTTTAAATATTAAAACAAGGCAAATAGTTTACAAACTCACCTGGAAAACAACGTTCCCTGAAGGTCCATGTCGCCATCTGGTGTGAAAAGTAGATCACATCGAGAGTACAGAGAGAAAAAAAATACACCAATATATATATTGCCACTTACATTAACAATATTCAGATTTTGCTGCTTTAATAAAGATTCTTTTTGTATAATATAGAAATGAATAATTAATAGTAAAATTACTATAAAGCATAACATTATTCACAAAAATATTTCTAACAAAATCAGTCAGTATAAAAGGCCATAAAATAAGAATCTGAAGGAGAGCCTGCAGCATAATGAAAACATATATCAGAGAAGGAAATATCCATCTTTTTCTGAGATTCGAACCCAGCTCCATTTCATCATCAATCAAGCACGTTCACCGCTCGGCCATTATGATGGCAGACTAAATTTGAGGCTTTTTTGTTTCATAAACATCAACTGAAACGAATGACATTAAATGCCGAACAGTGTGGGGTCGGATTGACTCAGCCGGTAGCACGCCATGCTCATAACCTGCAGTTTTAAGAGACTAAATCCCAACACTGCTCTCTATCAGTAGAGGACACCTGTGTATCATATTGATCATGGACAGGGTGGGGAATCTTATATTTACAAGCTTTATATTCCATCCGTCTGATGAGACATAAGGCCATGGCACATTGTGTGGGAGAACCATACACTATGCACTTTAAAGAACACAATAGATGGCTTTGTCGGAGGCCTCTATATGTCTTCTAACAACTTTCCATTGAAATCAAGGTTATTTTACCCACATAGTTAGTTGGGTTAGGTTGCTTTACCTCTACCATGACAGTACCCTAGACCAAGGTCAGCCACTGTTTTTTTTTTTTTTTTTGGAGGCCCACAACCACTATATTAATGTCCACAGTGATGCCAAAAATTTAATGATTATCATCATTGTTATAAATTTGTAAATAATGTAACGATTTCTCTAATTTTCTAAATGCAATATTTTGTTTAGAACCTGGAAACAGCAGATTATAACTGGAAACCTAAAAACCTGTAAAATTATACCTTTAATGTGTTCTTCACGTTAAATTTTTTCTTACTGCCTTCTGCAGGCTGCACCACTAATAACAGTGAATGTTGCTAAATGATGTAAAAAAAATCTCCTGGACAGCAGTTGTTTTTTCAGCTTCATTACGTTTATTCAAGTGAAGCAATTAAAACATGGAATGGAAATTATGAATTCGTATTAAACGTTTTTTTTCCCTCTGTTAAAAGAGGACGAGGAAGCAGAATGTTTCTTTTCTGATATTATTGTTGTTTGCCCAAAATTTACATAAAAATCCCTTATGGATCTAATATTATAAAGCTAACTCTGAAACAAATTGCCTTTAAACTTACTTATAGGCATTACTTGTAGGCATTACTTTGAATCAAGCATGGATTTCTAAAAAAAAAAAAAAAAAGTTGAGATTAAATAGGAAAAAAAAGTTTCTATTTTTAGAGAATTGAAAAAAAAAAACTTGTTTCAGTTCAATCACTTTGCTAACCATCTCTCCAACAACCAAACAAAGAGAAATCTGCTGTTATCTCTATTAGGAATTTTGCACCCTTTAACAGTAATAATTTGTAGTAGTAGGTGATGGAAAATGTAAATAACAATAGATTATCAGCCCTATACGCAGCAAAAAGAATTTTTCATCCCTATAGTTCAGGGACAAATCAATCAGTGTATATGAAATAATTTATTTATTATTGCTATATTAGAATATTATGGAAATTTTTTAAATTAAGTACTAATTTCTTTAAAAATTAAAAAAAATGCGTTTTTCTCATATTACCTCAGTGGTTTTCCGAACACGTGGGGAAAGGGAGAAACTAATTCTTGTCAAAGCAAACTTGGTTACCTTCATAATTCGACATTAAAATAAGTTTTTATGAAAACGAACTAAAAATGAAAACAAGAAGTATGGAAGTAATTTGTCATGAAGTTATGAAAACCATTCCAAAAAGCGCTTTCTTAAGTTTCCGAATAGAAACATGCTTTTATACCATAGATGTTTTATACCCAGTGGCGGATTAAACATTTGGAGGCCCCAAGCGCAACCTGATTTTGGGGTTTGATTTATGTCTCTCTAAAATCACTCTATAAATTTAAAACAATTTTTTCAAGGGTGTTAAACAGAAATGCATGAATTGAAAAATATTTTTTTTTAGTTAAACAAAAACGCATACATATAAAAAATCACATACTCGTGCAATAGAAGAAAAAATATGTGCATCCCATTTAGTATTATTATTTTATATTTTTTATTGCTTGAGGGCAGTATTTTTTAATTTATTTATCAACTAACAAAACGTTAAAAAAAAGTCGTTTTCTATTTTGAGGCCCCAAGCGATCGCTTCTTGCGCCTGTGCTGTGATCCCCCACTGTTTATACCATAAATCGAACTCCTCTAAAACTCCTTAACAACAGCAAATCGCTACGCTAAACAAGCACCGTCAAAATAAAGAAAAATGCTTTTATACATCAATGAAGCATATTGTCCAGGTTTGAAAGAATATGACCAGATTACTGTTCTGAGTTAGAGATGGGATTACTTCCTTTCATATCTTTTAGTGCAGGGCTACTGATCTATGGGACCTGGGTTCGAGCCCCGGGTAAGGCATGTCTGTTTGTGTCGTTTTTCTGCTGAGGTCCTGCCATCCTCTCAGACCTACTGTGGCATATAAACTGACAGGCTCCTGTCAGACCTCTGTGGTAAGCAGCTGCTTGAGGGGGTATTTATTTTTTTTTTATTTAGAAAAAAATAAATTAAATTCAGTTAAGGAAGCGAAGAACAAGTAAGATCAAGAGGAAAATCGAATTTACTTGGTGGCGGCAAAAATGTAAAATCACTTTTGTTCCGAAAACGTAAATTAGCTTGGACGATAAAATATAAATTCATTTGGTGCAGCTAAATGCCTTGGCTGTGTTGCCGTTTGATGTGCTTTTTGGTGAAATTAGCTCAGAGGAAGAAGAACTGAAAGAATTAAAATATTTCTGACTTTTAAGGTTTTCCAAAAATTGCTTAGACCTGAGGATGATGTATCGGTTATGAAACCTTATTATCGGCAATAAGCTAAATTCAAACTGCCGCATTGATCGCGAACACTGTTCCTTATTTTGCTGTATAGCTGCCTTCTGAAGGCAATGCTATCCATTGAGATACAAACCTCAGCTCTATAGCGTTATGGAGTAAAATGGCGAGTATGCACCGTGATCACTGGTCTTACGTGTGGCTCCAGTGTCTTTTACTCAGTTTATTGTTATGTAGGAATAGTGTTTTCGCAGATAGGAATAAATACTGTAAGGATAAACACTTCTTTATACTTTTACGTAATTAAAATAGTATTATGAACACAGATATTTAAATTAATTGACCTGGAAGCGGTGTGAATAATTAGGAATTTTTTTTTTCCTAGTTAGACATTTAGCATGTGTTTCTGTATTGAAATGCATTGATATTTTGAGACTGATAAATGTGTAGGATATATTTTTTTATTGTCCTTGTGAAGGAAATGAAGGTGATATAAAGTTCTTGCAGAGATCGGAAATCGTTACTTTTAAATGAGAGTTTGATAGGTTCTGATAATCTTTCTACTCCAGAAGTATACAGTAGCTCATTTGAGATTATCAGAGGATATGAGTATCTAAAAAAATAATTCCATTATTAAATGTGAAAAACAATTCTCTTGACCTTGAAATCAAAAGCGTGAATTTAGGGTAAAAATTACAGAAAGGCAAATATTAAAGGGGCCAATATAAGACAATAATTCGTAATGTTTTAACATAAATGCAAATTTTGATAGGTGAACTGGAGGATTTAAAAAGAACTGTCAAACCCAGTTAACCAGCACCTATGGGGATTGGTGGATGCTGGATAAGTGTAATTGCTGATTGCTTGATACTTACTCTTGGAAATACCCTATAAAATAGTGCAACCTATGAGTAAATATTTAATGCATACTGCTAACCATTTTTCATGACGGTGAAAAACTATAGACCATAAAAATCAATAGAATTATGAACAGATATATATTATAAAAATGAAACAAAAAAATGATGTCTGTACTGACTGTACTTTGCTCATATGAAGATCATCAGAGCCTGGGTTTATTGATTACTCTTATCTATCCTTGAAATTGACACTGTATAATTAACTTAAAACATTTCAGTTTAAACAAAAAAAAAATAACCTCAAGTAGCTGCTTGTTACAGAGATCTGACAAACATTGCTTAAAATTGAAGTTTGGGAGTAACATCTGGTCACCATCACTGGCAATATCCAAGAGAGTGTTTTTGGAGTAAAAAAGCGTAAAGTATTCACAGCCTTCTTAAGGCTTAAAATACTTTACTGTTTCTTATATGCACTGTGGTAACCGTAATTTATCCATAACTCCCCTCCCCCAAAACAAAATTTTAGCTAAGTCAATATTTAGCACCAGACACTTTTTCTCAGGTCCTATTAGGAAACTGATGTAATTATTAAAAGTAGTGAGTTGCAAAATTAACAAAAGTTAATTTTGGCAATGCCATATCCAGGGTTCATGACACCTATTGCAAAAAAAAAAATAACCCTTTTTATAGTTAAAATGTTGACTTTCAAATTAAAAATGTATTTTTTTTATGGAAGAGAAACTGAAAAGTAATTGTATGATATAAACAAAAAAGTTATATACAGATTTATAATTTTTCATACATCTATAAAACAAATCGTAGTACTAAAAGGATATGTATTTTTGTTTCATGTTATTTATTTGTTTTGTGTTGTCAGAATCATTAATGATATCATCAAATTTTTTCTTGAAATAAATTGCATTTATTGGATTAAAATGATACAAGAAAGTTTTTTTCTATTTTATATATATATGGCTGAGTGGTTAGTGCACTTGGCTACTGATCTAAGGCACCTGGTTTTTTGATTCCCGGGTAAGGCATGGATGTTTGTGTTGTGTTTCTGCTTAGGGCCTGCCATTCTCACAGACCTATGTCATATAAACTGACAGGCTCTTGTCAGCCCTCTGTGACAAGCAGCTGCTTGATGATGTTTTTATTTTGTACAATGATGGTAATTTGTGAAAATTTTACATATATATGAAAATGTCATTTGGCACCTAACACTCATGATGTCTAGGGCCATATTGGCTGTAGCCTAGATACAACTTTGAATTTTGGAGCAAATTATAATTCTTATATGGATTTTAAGCTGATTCATTATGATAACTTTACAACAGCCTTATAGCTCAATTGTGATATTCATACTTTATCCAATTTGCTTTGATAGGAGTGGAGGCTAGCATCCGATCTTTACCTCTCTATCCTATACAAAGGACATCCAGAGAATATCCTCTTAGTGGTACTCGCATTCCAGATAGCTGTAGCTGTCAGTCTTCTCACAATGCTTGCAATTGTAGCTAAGCTAATTCCTTAATGTTTTCAGCAGAGAAACTACTGAACTTTAGAACTTTATCCTGCAAATGATTAACAGTTATATTGAGGCCTTGTAACACCTTAATTTTTTTCCAAATTCCAAATGAAGGAGCATTTCATTTTGAATAATAAAAAAATGGAAATTAAAATTAAGACTTTAAAGCCTATTTAAAAAATAATAATAATATAGATGTCTTTGGATGTAAATTATAAAAAAGCCAGTAATTACTCATTTCTCTCTCAGGTAATATTTATGTATATCTTATTTAAAGAATGTAAATACCAATATCCATAATCCATATACTCTGTATGTATATATATATATATCTGTGATTAGTGTTAACGGTGACATTATATTAAAAATAACCTAAAATTCTCTGTTTTTGAGCAATAAAATTTTAAAGTTTATCCTTCAAACTCTTTGCACGTTAAAAGTTTTTAGGAGAAAACTCAGAAGCTTTTCTGAGCAAGGACAGTGCTCCGTCTTCAGTGAAGTGACACTATATAGTGACGTGTCCATATAGTCACCATATAGTGTCACTTCATTGAAGATGGAGCACTGTCCTTGCTCCTAAAAACTTTCAACATGCAAATAGTTTGAAGGATAAACTTTAAAATTTTATTGCTCAATGACAGAAAATTTTAGATTATTTTTAATTAATTTCTGAGCAAGAAGGTCCTTTAAATTGTAACATTATATTGGAAACTTTGTAATTTAGAAATGTATTTCCCATTGAAATAAATCATAGTTTTTAATTTTGATATAAAAACTGTTATAATTAATTGTTTCGTACATTAACATTTTAATTATCATTAGCATTTATTTTATTTTCTTTGTAGTTCATATCTCAGCATTATGTTTAAATGCAAGTTTCCAAACACAACAGAAAAAAGTTGAAGGAGCAGTAATAACATCAGAAAATGAAGACAATATGGACTGTACCATTACTTTTCAAACAGATACAGTTCTTCAGAGATTTATGTTACGCTTTGAACATCTTGCTCTAGACTGTAATGATCATTTATACATATATGATGGTGCTCATGGTTTAGGTACCAGTAAGGTAATTTCTTTTCTTGTTTATTATAATTCTTCTTTTTAGACATTATTTTTTTAAAGTAAAAATAGAATTTACAGGTTTAACCTTTAATAATTTTTAAATAGTACTTTTATTGTAGACCAAAAATGCATGTAATTAGGTAGTTGTGATAAAAAAAAAGTTTGGGACCACAGCAGCCACAGAAAAATGTTGTGTATCAGTATTGCTCAGTCAGTAGCACACCAGAAAAACTACTAATAAGCCTACTATAGCACCAAACAAAATAATATCGACTCAAACTAAGTATTTACTCGTAATCTGTAGTTCCTAGGTTCGAGTAGATAGGGAGAATGAAGAAAGTGATAGGGAAGAAAGAAGATTGGAAAAGGAGTATAGAAGAGAGAAGGCAGAAAGGGATAGGGAGAATGAAGAAAGTGATAGGGAAGAAGGAATATTGGAAAGGAAGTATAGAAGAGAGAAGGCAGAAAGTGATAGGAAAGTAAGTATAGAAGAGAAAGAAAATTTATCATTTACATCTAATTGGTCATCATCTGATAAGTGTATATTTTGTTTGATGGAATCAAATCTATTCCTACTCTTGCAATTTCTTACCAATGGTATACCTTTGTCCTCATTCTTCGACTAATACATTTTTATAGCTGGTAAGGTATGGTAACCAGTAAAAATCAGTATACCATAAAAGCACTTCAGACTTGCCTTGCTTAATTCAAAAGAATGTCGATTATGATCATTTGCATATTTTTTTGAATAACCAGCAATTTTTTCCCAGACATCATCATTAAAATATAAAGAAAAAATATCGTATGGAGACTTGCCACTAATTTTGTTTTTAATTTCCTCTATCATAATCTGTTCTTCTTCTTGTGGTAAACTTTTGTAAGTCGGATTTTCTTTTTTCCACTTTGGAATAACTTTTTTTGCTTTTGTTTTGACAGCTGTTCTAGTAGAAGTTTTCAGTTTCTTGGAACTTGATGCTGTAGGTTGCTCTTCTTCGACATCTTGAGCTTCATCAAGTAAATTTCTATGCACCTTGTAGGTTCCAGCTATGTCTGGCAAAACGTTTTCACTCACACATATATCATCACTAATATCCTCTTCATCTGTAAGTTTGTCAACCGTTGGTGGTATGTACACCGCGTCAGTATTTTCAGTTTGTTACAAATCATCATCCTCTTCTAATATAGCCATTAGCTCTGCAGTTGACAAAGGTCTATTTTTTCCCACCACTGAGGCCAAGACATATTTAAAAAGAAATATCCTAAGATAGCATAACATCGATTTATTATTGAATGTATTTAAATCATAATAAATACTTGAACTATATATTTTTAGCTATACTGCCAAATTTACACCACTAATTATTTAACACCAATTATTGTTATACTAACGAGACTAAAAGCTTAGTTCAACTTCACAAATCTCTGAACACTGAAGATATCACTCATAGAACTAAAATCGCAAGAATAGACTCGTTCACAGTGAGTCATCAAACATGTGGCAGACGTAATGTGCACATGTTGTGTAATCCCAATGTTTTGTAAAAGCAACATTACTCTAAATGTTATACTGTGCAAAAACTAAAATAAATATTTTTTAATTATATGAAACATTGTCTTGAATGAAATATATATGAAGCTATTTTTATAAATTCTTAGGGCATTTAGTATTTCTACATATCTTTTTTAGACCTGTCAAAATGCAAAAGATTAGATATACTATTTAGGTATAGTTTTAATATGAATAATAATTAGGCTTTTATTTTATATTGATAAATATTTATGCTTAGACATAAAAGATTATGCCTTTTATAACATACATTGGCTAAAAATTGGATTAGTAGGCAAATGTATTTTTTTTATTATTATTTGAAGAATGTTTCGTTTACACAACGTTGGGGATTAATGGGTTAAATATATTTGTCACATTATAAAACCCATTCAAAAATTTATTGTGGCTATAATGCATGAAATCAATGAATAACTAGAAATTAAAAAAATGGGGGAGCGGTAAAAATAGTGCAACATAACTCAAAGGGAAAATACATCTCTACATCATGACTTTTAATAGCAATTATACAAATTGGACAATTTGGTTGGACAATTTATACAATTTGGTTTATTTTGAATGAAAATAGTTGCCAGAACTCATCATGATCAGGAAAAAATACTGCCTCAAGATTAAAGCCAGAAAAGGATAGATTGTTTATAATGCTGTAGGTGATTTTAAGCTTAAGAGTTGTTAGTATGCTGTTCTGAAAATTCCAGAATTTTTAAGGATAAGATATAAAGCATGATGACAGTTTTTTTTTTAAATCAAACCTAAAGGACTGGGTGATAACTGTATTTTCTTCAATTGACTTTTTTTTGTGTGTGTGTGTGTGTTCTGCCATCAGCAGAAGAGCATTTTAAGAACAACAGTCTGACAGTTAAAGCTCAGTTTATTTTAGAGAAGTTTTAAGTATTAAACATATTTTAATTGAATGTCCTTGCTTTCATATTGAATGATGTTTGTATTTTTTCATAATTTTATGTCTGAGCTTCGTACACTCGTACATCTTTTACCTGATCATTGCTTTTTACCACTTGTTTTTTCCTTTTTAAAATATTGTGGTTATTTTAATAGACTTTGATTTTACCTTGTTTTTGTATATCTAACTCAGGTCTTTTACACCTGGGATTGTTATATTTTGTATTTTTCAAGTTGTTTTACTTTATAAATATATACTAAGTCTATGGGCAACTTTAGAACCTTATCCTGAAGAATGGAAATACTAAATGATGGAAATATGTCATGTCTAAACTCCTTAAACAGGTCACATACACAAAAATTAGCCTAAATGAAGCATCAGAATTAATTTAATTGAACACATCTTGCAATATAACAAGAAAATCAAAAACAATGTACCGCCAATCCAAATTATAAAAACAAGGGTATAAAGTACCCTTGTTCTATGTTGGTTTACAATTTAGAATGTAGTGTTTTTGTTTTAACTATTGGTTGCAGATACACACATCTTTTATCTTTTATATTGTCTTTTTTTTGGTGCATTATGGTCTAGTCACCCTTGTGAACCCAAACCCCAAACAACCAAACCAAATTATTTTAGAGAAAGCATTTCTTTTTTCAAATTTATTTATAGCAATAATTATTTTTAATAACTGGTAATGCTAAGTCTATGGGACACTGGTTTTTAACTGTTAATATTAAGCCCATGGGAATTTCAAGGAATTCAACCCATTGAATAAAATTTGAAATGATGTTCCCATGGAAATAAACTGAAGGGGGGGGGGGGGGGGGGGGAGGGAAGTAGCAGTGCATTTTACATTCGTCCGCTGCCATTTTTTTAATGCAACATAGCAAAACAGTCCTTGATGATACCCACAATTCCCCAAACCCTAACCCAAACAGGGGTTTCTAGAAAAAATTGTTTTTTGTTTGCTATCATGGTAATAACTCGAGTTTATGTCAAACACCATGGCAATGGTAATTTGCATTCTAAACAGACACAACATAACAAGAAAATGCAATTTCCCCCCTCCCCTAAAAAAGTTCTTCATGAACACAAATTACTAAAAAAAATAAAATTATCAAAAAAAACCTTATAAACACACAAACCAAGACAACACAGCAATTGCCTTCCCACATATTACAAATTTAAAACACTCCATAAATATATTTCTACAAACTAAACTCCTTAAATAGGACAAAAAATTCACAAAAATTGGCCTAAATGAAACATCAGAATTAATTTAATTGAACACATCTTGCAAAAACAAGAAAATCGGAAACAATGTACCGCCAATCCAAATTATAAAAAACCCTGGGAACTAAATAATCTCATCTGAGACAACACATCTTGCAAAAGCAAGAAAATCGAAAACAATGCACCGCTGATCACATTGTAAAAAGCCCCTGGAACTAAAACCATCAAAGACAACCAAACAGCATATACCCAATATCAATCTAACCTGCAGTATCTATCACAAAACTAATTACATTTCAGCACTCATTAATATATTATGCATCATTTTCAGTAATTATCTGAATTAAACTTCTTAACCACAAATGCTAATAAATAAAATAAAAAATAAATATTGAATTCCATAAATACATTAATAATTATTACTATTAACCCTTACAATGTCTGGTTTCTGAAACTAAACTCACTGTGGTGGCCAGATTTATTTAAAAGTGTTTTTAGAAAATAATCAACTTTAGAACCTCATCCTGGAGAATGGAAATACTAAACGATGGAAATATGTCATGTCTAAACTCCTTAAACAGGTCACATACACAAAAATTAGCCCAAATAAAGCATCAGAATTAATTTAATTGAACACATCTTGCAAAAACAAGAAAATTGGAAACAATGTACAGCCAATCCAAATTATAAAAATCCCTGGGAACTAAATAATCTCATCTGAGACCAAATGAAAGAGCATTTAATTGTCCTTAAAAAAATGGCAAAAATTCAAAGAAAAAAAGATAAATTAAATTTTTTAAGGTTTTTTTTTTGAACATTGCAAAATTTTGCTGTGTTTTTCCCACTTTATCTTTAGTAAAATTTCAAAAATATATATATTTTTTACCCATGTTTTTCTATATTATTTTATTCTAATAAACAGTTCATAATATTTTGATATGCATATAATTGAATGCATTTCATTTATGCATACAATCAATGCATTTCATTATGCATATAACATGAATGCATTTCATTTATGCATATAATGCATATTCTTAGACTTCTGTTGATCAGTAAACTCTAAGCCTAAGTAAAGCAGTGTCATAAAAAATAATTTTGCTTTAAAAACTAGGTAATTTAAATAAGAAATGAAAAATATATCAGAAAAGTGATAAAGAACTATGAAAAAAAAATTTTTTTTAATGTTTCAAAGCATTTAAAATTTAATCAATGCATTGAACTTGAGAATGAGTTGTTTTATTATGAAGCTGCATAACTGCTATGAAAAAGTTTAATTCTAAAATTCTAGCAGAAATTTTGGTTAAAAATTGCAATTTCCTGACCTTAATTTCTTTATATGCTTTAAATGTAATTAAAAATATTGATAAAGTCCTACTATTTAAAAATCGTGCTCTGAGTAATCCAAATACTTGCTCTGATTGCCTAATTTGCTAGCAGTTTCACTTTCGATCTTTCTAATTAATTATTGTTTATAGTCACAGTATCCATTTGAGAAGCAATAAAAAATAATTTTAGAAGCATTAAAGTGAATAAAAAAGTCTTTAAAATTGAATGTCTGCTAAAATATTGATCAAAAGCCAATGTGTATAGTTCCCGGATGACACAATTGACTAATACGGTAGTAAAAACATCAATATCCTGACATTAAAAGTTTAGAAAGCATTACAACTCTAGTAAAGCTATAAATAGCAGAAAAGAGCGGGAAGTGCAGCCGATCGATAATCTAAGCACAGTATGGCAGAATAGCCATACTGTGCTTAGATTACAACTGAATTGGCACTACTTGAAGCTGTTTACGGTGACTGAAGGTGACTCAACATGTGCATCTGACTCAAATAGATTTATTTTTAAACTTTATCATAACTTTTTACAGTGGAATCAACAAGTAAAAAATTTATATCATAGATTTAAATGTTATTTTTGATATTTAATTAGAAACAGTTGTGAAAAAATTCAGATTTCTATTTAAAAAATTTTTTTTACAATCTTATATTACAGGAGTGAAGTGTAGCTCTCCACTAGAATAGGGTTGGGTTGGGTTACCTCTGAGCGGCACTTTTTTGCACACCATGGGCTAAATGGCCAGGTCACATGGACCCCGAAGGCTCAGAGAAGGTTAGGGAAGGGGACCCACTGGAACAGCTGTTGGGAGACAGATGGTAGCCTCCCGTCAAGGCCATCCAGCGTGTTCTTTAACGTGCACAGGGTATGGCTCTCCTGCACACATTGCCACAGCTTAATGTCCCATCCGACAGACGGTGGCCTTTCCAAGCCTATCTTCCCCTACTGACCCCTACTGACCGTGTGTCTTCCCCTACTGACCCTACTGACCGTCTCCTACTGACCGTGGGCAGGGCGGGGAATTTTGCGGAGATAAATCTCAACGCTGACCCAGCTGGAACTCGAACCTGGGAACTACAGATTACGAGCCTGGCGCGCTACTGACTGAGCCACCCCCACCCCACACTAGAATAGAAAAAATGAAAGCGATTTGTTGGGATGCAACATGGTAAGGGTTAATATACATAACCACAAATATTAATAAAAACACACATAAGCACTTCAATTAACCTGTCGAGAAAACTAAAAACTACCCTCCATCCATTAAAAACACTTCATATTGTTTAAAAAATCCTCCCCTAAATTACTCATAAAATCTTCCTGCCTCCATTAGGAACTGTAATTTTTTCATCCAAAATTTCTATATAAAAAAATGCCAAACACTTCCAAATATTCCAAATAAATCATTAATAGCATCAAATAAGTAATAAATATCTAATGAGATATACGTGCTCCCTACAACCACCATGTTCAGCCACACACCAAAATTTCAAACATTCTTTCACCAAACATACTCCATCCCCCACTCATAAGAATTCTCTGAAAACCCATTGTACATGTTTTGCCAAAAACTGTTCTTCTAAAACCCTAATGCCCCATAAAAAATTTCTACTTTTTACCACTTCATTTCCCCACATTCCAAACTTTTGCCATTTTCTTCCACTCTCACAATAACACACATACTACATCCTATTAAACACAAAATTATTATTAAAATAATTCTGACCATGAACCCTAACTCCAAAGTACTTACGTAAAACATTCCCCCAACACATAGCCACAAAAAGCTATTGAATTCCCACTTCTAAATGACCTGGTCATAACATTACATAACAATTGACTTACATTTCAACAACAACTCTCATAATATTAAATAATTTCAATTCCTAAATATCTTAAATAACTTATTATTTACCATATTTTAACCAAATTAAAAAAAAAGGGGGGGGGGGGTTAAATGAGAAAGGGTTTTTAATGATAAACCCTTTTCTGTTTATCATTAAAAACTCCTCATTATATATTATACATATCCACTTACCTGTGACTATATCAGCATGTTATCCACTTGGTTATCCAAGCAACTATGACAAATTATCCAAATATTCATGTCAAATCATATATGTGACTTCACACTACCTACCCAAATGAAACAAATCATGGAACCATAGGTCACCAACAAACCATGGTTACTCCAACATTACGTTTCTACATCATACTTTACACTTTGATATCATACCCTTCCTGAGCAATGCCATCTATTGGCTGAGGACTGAAAAGCCCCCTGGCAAAAGATTATTTTATATTATACTAAAAAAGTTTCAAAAGCTTTCTAATTAAACTATATTAAAAATTATCGTGCAAACAGCTGCTTGCAACAGAAGTCTAACAGCAGCCTGTCAGTTTAATTCACCATAGAGATCTGTGAGAAAGGTGAGACTTCCACCAAAAGATGCAAGAAAGAAAGTCACCATACTTTAAATTTAATAAAAACTCTATAACACTGCAAATCTATAAAACATAACAGAAATGTTGCAGTATGATTTATCAGTCATGGTAGCTTTGAAACATCAGAATATAGATTGAATGGGTCACGATGCTATATACCACATTGACTCAGATATACTTTTTTCTGTTTTTGAAGTTCAGAGCATATAGGAGGAACTATATGTAAGAATTTTGCAATGTGAAAATTCTGGTAGGTGAAATCAATGGATTAGATTTTTGTGAAAATATCACTAATTTTATGTGTAATCGCCGTCCCATGGCCGAGTGGTTAGCGCGCTTGGCTGCTAATCTAAGGGACCTGGGTTCGAGCCCCAGATAAGGCATGGATGTTCGTGTTGTTTTTCTGCTGAGGTCCTGCCATCCTCTCAGACCTCCTACTATGGCATATAAACTGACAGGCTCCTGTCAGACCTCTGTGGCAAGCAGCTGCTTGAGGGGGTATTTATTATTTATTTATTATACAAGAATTAGGCAGTCACATACAAAAGGAATCCTATTGTATAAGTATTTTTCCTCCATTATGTGTTACTTTAGAAGTGAAAATTAATGCTGTAAAATTATTCTGTTTTGACTCTTACCCTGTTTAGAAACTGCAAAACAAAGAACATACAATAATATGGTTAAAGCATTTGTTCCTTTATACTGTATGGTTGACCAAATGTATACAAAATTTTCTTCCATGGTTGGATGGGTCCAGCTAACTACCTGCTAGCCTAATAAAAATAATGTGAAAAGTACTGTTGATCCCCTTTCCAGTAAGTCCAGTAAGCGTAGTGTCATGTAAGAAAGAATGATGCTTTCTTTTTTGCTAGTTAGAATTGCTAACACATGTATAGGCACTGAAATGTGCCAGTTACGTGATTGTAGCAGCTGAGTGCTTTTGACTACTTAGCAGTCATCATCAGGGCGGCACAGAGTTCTAAGGGGAAGCGGTTCATTGGTGAAATGTTATATAGGTGAAAGTAATACCTTTTCCTTGAAGACATTTTCAGCTGAAAAAAAGTCCTGGAGCAGAAGTAAGTTTCATCATTCTTGTACTGGAGCAAAGTCACTGAGTAGCTGATATGTTCAGGAGCACTTGGATGCTTTTTCATGTTAGCAGTAAGAAAGCATTTTGAAATGTGCCATTCACAATGTTCAAAGGAGCAATAGCTTGGCAGTTGAGGTATTGAGTTATGCTTGTGCAGCAGGGAGGAGGGGTGTAGCAGATGATGGTGAGTGGTGGGGACCAAAATAAACCAGTCAGCAGGAGGAAGGGGTGTGTTAAAGTTGCAACACCTGTCTCTGAAGGTGAAGATTTTGAGAATTTCTTGGAAGGGAACTTTAGTTTTGAAGTGGGGAGAGGAGATGATGAATACAAAGTCAAACTGTGGGACTACCTGGCCTTCAAGGACAAACCTAGCAAGGGTATTCGTGGAGTTTGTTTTTAATATCCCATTTATATTTGGTAATTCTCTGCTTGAGGGTGCATGTAGTCTAAAGCAGTCTAAAGACTCAAGCAGTTTAAAGAGGGTATATGCAGGCCTCTTTCTATACTGGCTGCACTACATGCACCCTCAGTCAGAGGATTGCTGAGCATAAGTGTAATTAAAAACAAAACTTCACAAACTGCCCTTGTTAAGTTTGTTCTTGAAGACAGTTTGACTCAACATTCATCGTTTCCTCTGCCCACTCCAAAGCTCAAGTTGCTTTCTGAGAAACCCTTAAAATCACCCTCAGAGACAGATGTCATAACTTTAACACACCCCTACCATCCATCACCATCAACCATATCCCTCCTTCCCACTGCAAAAGCCTAACTTATTACCTCAATTGCATAGTTATTGCTCCTTTTGAACGTGGTGAACAGCACAGGTGAAAATGGCTTTATCTCTTTTGACATGAAAATGCATCCAAGTTGTCATGAACATATCAGCTACTCAGTAATTTTTGCTGCAGTACAAGAATAAAGAAACTTACTTCTGCTCTAGGACTTTTTTCAGCTGAAAATGTCTTCAAGAAAAAGGGTATTACTTTTGCTTATATAGCATTTCACCAATGAACCACTTCCCCAAGGAACTTTGCACCACCCTGATGATGACTGCTGAGTACAGTCGGAAGTGCTCAGACTCTACAATCATGTAACTAGCACATTTCATTGCCTAACCAATACACACATGTTAATAAATAAATCTAGCCAGCAAAAAGTGTTATTCTTTCTTATGTGTCAATAATGATGCCTTGAAATAATTTCCCAATTTTATCACTTCCTTCTCTAAAGCTTAGTGTCTATTGATCATGCTTGGGTGGGGGTTGGTTCAGTCAGTAACACCCCAGTCTCAGTTAATTTTTATTTTCAAATTTCATGCATTTTCAGATTATGAGTTTGGCATGTTACCGACTGGGCCACCCCTGCCCCCATATTAGATGTTTAGAGGTTTTTAAAATTTCTTGAAATATGCATGTAATACACACAAGTTTAATAATTTTTGACCTCCATTACCCTTATTAGCATTCTGAAGGGGGAGGTATGCCCCCCTTGAGAATGCTCATAATCTTCTGTAATTGTGTTCCTATTTAGATTACATAAATTTTAATAAGCATATTCATTTCCATTAATAAATTGCTTTTAATCACAGTGTAGAATTCAAAATTAAATTTATCTATTTGACTGTAAAAATGTTATATGAACTTAAAGATGTATGGTAGTAAAAAGTGTTGAGTTTTACATAATGCATTATACCTTAGGTTTCAGATGAATAAGTAAGTATCCTCTGGTTCTGTCTTTAACACTCCATATATTACCATATCTTTTCATATGAAGAATTGGAAGAACAGTCCCAATGAAATATCCAGTGGTAAGGTTATGCAGTTCCAGGTACACAAACAGTGTTGCAAGGCCAAATGTATGCCATAGGCCTGTCATAGTTGATACTGACGTTATAAATAAGCGTTAACAAACTGGGTGCTATACAGTTGCATAGAAACCAAATTAATGAAAGTTGAACTTATTGACTATCAAACTGGAATTTAAGTTAAAACCTTCAAAGCATCATTAAAACATACTACACGTTTTGCATTGCCACATACAGGGCATCATCTGGCATTTGAGGTGATTGCATACAGCATATTATGTGTAATAACGTGAGATACATAGCACATTTAAATATCTGCTTTTAACTTAAATTACAGTTAATAAGCTCAACTCATTAATTTTTGTTTATGCATAGCTATATAGCACTCAGTTCTTGAAAGCTTATTGTATATCCTCAACTATTTACAGGCCTGTAGCATGTATTTGACCTTTTCAACACTAGTTTGCATATCTGAAAGTTAATTGGAGTAATATACCTTCCTATTGGATATTTAACTGGAACTGCTCTTCTGATTCTTCATATGTTAAGATATAGTAGCATATAGACAGTTAAGACAGAACCAAATGATATTAACCTACTGCACCATTAATCTGAACCTTAATAAGGTATGCATTATCTGAAATTGTTGATTGTTGTAGTTTTAAGTTGATGTAACATATTTTACTGTGTGATAGAGTTTAAGTTTTTATTTTCAAAAGTATAGTTTCAACTTTTTTTATTTTTTTTTTTCCTTGACATTTTTTTTATATTTTATATAAGAGTAAATTTTTTCTTTTTTTTATTAGTTAGATCTTTCATGTCGCAGCACCAGGAAGGATGTTGGGACCATATTTACAGAAGGCAGTCATGTTACTTTAAAATATAAGACTGATCGCTGGAGCCAAGTTGGCAATGGGTTCAAGTTAGTTATCACTGCCTTTAAAAAATCATGTATGTTATTTTTTAAATTTTAAACCTTTAAATTTGATTACTTTTGTTTGTGTAAAAAAGTAGAAGGATCCTCTAAAGTGAAATAATAAATTCAAGATTATGAATCTCAAAATGATACTTCCATTATTTAAAAAATAATTTATAGAAAACTCTATAGTTATTAAAATATTTTTGAAATCACCAAAGAAAACATTTGGTTGTGAACTTTCTTTCTAATTTCAGTCATTCAATCATCATTTTCACGGTGATTTTTTTTAACAAGATAAAGCTTCTAGGTTGTTTCCAATTTTAGTTAGAAGTAAATAATAGAAAATGTAATGAATATTTCATTCTTTCTGTTGAAAGCCCCACTTTTTATATTAAATTAAATATACTGTAAATGTTTGAATATTAGCCCAGGTTAAAATTTGCGATTTCTGGTTACTATAAAAGTCCAGTCTACAAATTAAATCAAAACTAGCTGAGACCCACATAATTATTGCACGAAGTGTTTTTAATTAATTTATAAACATGATTAAAAAATTGTTCCAATTTTTAATATAAAAATTTTAGCAATCTTTTAAATGAACACTTTCTTAAAGTAATTGTACAGTTCCATTTTCACAAAAAGGGAATCTGCACATCCAAACAAACACACACTCTGACATGATGTATAAGTTTTCAAAGAAAGTATAAATCAGCAATTTCTAGAAGTGAGACATTTATGCTGGACACTCAGGTGACTTACTTTCACTAAAATATTTTTAAAAATACTTTCAATAAAAAAATCTTAATTTTAAAACCTTCCTAGAAAGGCCAGATACTTTTTCTATCAGAATACACAAGTATTGTATGGTATTAGATAACATCCAAGGTTTGTGCAGCAAAGACACACATACAGACATTTACTCATTGTAGACTAACTCATTAGGAATGAGTTTTGCAAGATATTTGGAGATTGGTAGGGATGTGAGAGAAATTAATGATCTGCTGGAAACCCAAAATTCTGGGATGTCTGGCATCTCTGAGACCTGGTCACTGTTAACAAATTCTCTTCTATTATCTAGCTACAGTTCTAGCCCAGGCTACTATTTAGGCCACGGAATTTAGTATATCGTCTCATTCTCATATCAAAGTTTCTAAATGAGAATCTGTTATAAACACAGATATAAACAAAGCCTAATATTGCTTTTTCATTGTGATTTTACTGATACCCTTCTTCATACGGTTTATTCTTCAAAGCATAGCAAATGATGAAATTGAATTCCTTGACATCTTTTTATATTAAATAACAGCAAATTTGCTGCAAGTTGCCATTACTAAATAAACTAACTGGTTGTTAACATTTTATTACACATCCAACTAAAACTTTATCTTAGATCCAATCATAAATTATATGAAAAGTAAAAAAAAAAGCCATTTTCTTGCACTGATATATATATATTGTTTATCACTGCTTGTTTGTTGCTTGTGTATGAATAACTTCAGGCTTGTAGCATGTCAAGTGTTACACATGGTAAGTTCCATTCTTCTGGGAAGCAAGTAAAACAAATATACACACTGGTTGTCCAAAAAATTAAGAACCATTTACTATAACTGTGATGCAAAACACAGCTATGCAATGAAAGTCACAGTCATGTAATCCATGAGCTGTCTTAAATATAAGCAGTGCACAGCACACTCCAAAACTTGCTAATGAGATGGGCAAAGTGTGATGTGTTACAATATGTGATATAACAACTTCTAAGAAGGTGTTGGTACTCATTGGGCTGGTGCAACCATACCCCAAAGTACAGAAATGTCCAAGACTACCATCTCTAAAGTTTGTACAAAATGGTTAACAGACAGAAGTAATTGTGACATCCAATACTATGGAAGAGGGACCACAGAGCATTACAGAGGCATGCAAGGTCAACTTGATGTTCAACTGTTTTCCAAATGACCATTGCTTTGAACTTTGTCTGAGATCAACCTACATCAACTCAAACAATGCAGGAGGAAATAGGTTAATCAGTCAGTACTCTAGTTGAACACTTACTAAAAATTGCAAAGTCAGGCTTCAGTGTTGTCAGGGGAGATGTAATTGGACTGTAGCAGACTGAAAAATGGTTATATAGTGAGATGAATCATGAAATGCACTCTTTTGTACAGATGGTAGAACTAGAGGGGGCACCAGCTGCACAAGGCAATGTACCCTTCATCCACTGTACAAGCTGCTAGAGGGAGAGTCATGGTGTGGGGGATGTTCATGTGACACAGATTGGATCCACTAATATGTGTAAAGAGTCAAAATTCTGCAGCATATTTAATCAACATTCCAATTGTGTATATACTGCTATACTTAATTTCTTCCCTGATGGAGTAGTTTCAGGATGATAATGCAACAGTTCATTGTGCATGATTTGTCCATGAATGGTGTGAGGAACATGATGGAGAATTCAGTCATCTTCTCTAGCCATTTGGCCAATATGTTGCCTGATCTGAACTCCTTTGAAAATTTGTGAGATGTAGTGGAATTTGGCCTACAGGTAGACATTCCACCAAAGAGCTACATGATGATGCATTGCAACAGGAATGGCAATGCAGATAATACTACACTAGTACCTTCCATACATTTGTCAAAGCTATGCCACATTGAATTCCAGCTGTTCTGAAGGTATAGAAAAGTTCTACATTATGTTGAAGTAGGGTTTCTAATTTTTTGGCTATGCAATGTATATGATGCTATACTAGTTTTAAATGGGCATAAAGGTTAATATCTTGTGATTAATTGCAAAATTACTCTCATCAGATCGAAATATATATTCTTATTGTGCCATTTATATATCAAAAGTCCAAAAAATACTTCCAGGTCTTGGGAGGTTTTAATCTTTGAGGTTGGCTACTCTTTACAGAATTGCTAAAAACCTGCAGTGGGCATTTATATTTTGTCTGACCTCTGTAACTTGACAACATGCTGAAGTTGAACCTTATTTTCAGTTCCCAAGTGGTCAAATTTGTTGATAGTTTATCAGATTTAGTGGCCCTTACTGGAAGTTTCATTTTTCTATAACTTTTGTAAAAGGGAAATTCATTATTGCAATCCAGTAACTATTCATTTGTTGACATGGTCACCATAATAGTAGATTAATATTTTTATAGATTTTTCTTCATATAAAAAGTGTAATTACATAGCACTGTGTATACCATATGGGATCAATGATCCCATTTGGTAATTAATTCTAAGTGTTGAGAATTTTTGCTTTTAACTACATTTAATGAATTTCAATAATAAAACAGCATTGTTTGTTACAGTATTTACTGTTATATTTATTTGCAATTATGTTTTATAATTTTATATTTCTTTATATTTTATCAGTTTCTTTAGTGTTGGTGTTTGAAAGAATTGTAAATATGACTCCATCATCTGTGTGATGGTAGCATTATTTAGGATAAAAAACAATGTCATGGTAGTTAACACCTAATGTTGCTGAGGACAAGTAAATTCTCCAGGTACTTAAGGAGATAGGTATGCTAAATATAATAAGATTTTTCTGTAAAATCGGTGATAATTTGGAGTGGGGATTAGCTCAGTTGGTAGTGCACCATTTTTTTTAATCTTATGTTCCTAGGTTTGAGTCCCAACTTGGAAATTTATCTCTGCTAACTTCACTAATCTTCCTTCAGTGAGAAATGGGTTACTGATAGGTGAAAAAGATCATGCCTCATGTGTAGGAGAACCATACCATGTGAAAGAAAGTTAAAGAACATTCTGAATGGTCTTTACAAGAGGGCTCTGAAAAGCTATCCACTGGATCCCCTTCCTCTTCCCAGCTCTGAGCCCTTGATATCCTATTTATGTAACCATTTAGCCCATTGTATGCAGAAAACTGCCACTCAGAATTAACATAACCCAATCAATGGCAGTTCAAAAGGATCCTTGCATAAACTTAAAAGGCATTTATGAACAAAAATAGGTTTGCTATAAAGGTTATAATTCATTTGCTGTGAATTTTGGGTAAAAAGTGAGATGAGTGAAACCACTGTTAAATATTTCAGCATTACCAACTTTTAAATGGAATTTTTTAATCTTTAGGTACACATTATTTGATCTTTAACTTTTCCTTAGAGCTATTTTCATTTATAAATTAGAAGTGATTGAGTTTTGAAAATGGCTTTCTGTTTGATATGATGATGTTTGCTAATAATTTTGTTAGGATAGAGTATATTTGTTTGCATTTAATTTTATATATATTTCATTACTTTTGTTACAAACCTTAAATTAATCGCTGGAAACAAAATTGATAGTTATTAACTAAGTATCACTGATTTAACTTTGAAAACTATTATTAATTGTCTGTTTTACATACTAACCTTTCAGTAGCATAGGATGAGATAATATGTACTGATGTTAAATGGAGAACCATTTAGTAGCAAAACAGATTTTTTAAAATATTTAAAAAAATGATTCATATTTCAAGTGTTTCAAATGACCAGTGATTTCTTGATTGGTAGGACATCATATATATTCATAGGACATCATCATTCATGATAGAAATAAATTTATATAAAATAAATAATAAATACACAGCATACCTGTGTAGTTTCACTGATGAGTAAGATTTGAAACCTAATGGTATGAGTTTGAATTCCATTCATCAGCAAAACTCATTTTTCTCCACAAAAGTATTTCTTGAATTTATTTATAAAGATATTAGAACATTATCTTAACTCAGATATAGAATGTTAATTCAGCACTTTTTACTTATCACTACTTGAGGAATGAAATGTACTACCATTTTTAATTACTTTGACACATGATGCAATTTTTCTGGAAAAAAAGTATGAAACATTCAGCCAAATCTTTTCTGTTCATGAAGGAAACAATAGTACAGCACAAGGGCTGACAACTATTGAAAAATATAGCCCACATTAGGACTGTGGAATTTGTAAGTAGTATGTACCAGAGGGATTAAAAGGAAGTAAAATATGTACAAAAATATTTTTTAATATTATATATTAACTACTATTATGCATTAAAAATGTTTATATATATATATACCTTTATATTGCTTATATCTCAAATAAAAATATTTGAATAAATAAAGTTAATGCCAAAAACTGTTATGTGCACACAATGAAAAGTAAATTTTATCTAAAAATGATGAGAAGCTCGATTTTTTAAAAAAATATTTTGTTGCCAATTTAGTAAGACAATTTCAATGCCAATAGTCCTAGCCCTTAGTGTTGAATGCAAATGTTTCTCTGTCATATGTGATCAAAATTTGCTTTTGATAGAATTCATTTCAGAAAGTGTTAGATCACAAATATAGGTGTTAGTAAACACAGTTGTCATTCTGATCAAGAATTGTTTGAGAAGAGGAAATGTGGAATTTGAAAGTCCTGCATAAAATTGCACTAGCTCCACAGATTTAAACGACTCAGCATATTATTCATACATAAATCAGATTTGTTGGAAAATAAAATTACTTTACATTGTTACTTAAAAAAAATTTCATAGTTTCTTTAGTGTTGGTAATAGTGTCAATACCAATAGTTCTAGTGGGGACAGTTTCCCATTATAAAGCTCAAATGATCCACAAGCCACTTGAAAAAACAATGTGGGCCACATGTTGTTGACTCCTGGTGTAGCATAATCATCAATGAAGTAGCAGTAATTTGTGTTAACTTACCTTATTTACAATTTTCTTTTTTGCCTCTTAGGACAACCACTTTTTATATAAACTATGGCTATTTGTGCTTAGAGAATATTATAAAAACAATGATTGCTTTTGACCATGCTACAACTAATAGCATTTCTTGCATGTGACACAGTTTCAAGTCCAAACAGTTCTGTAACTCATTGAGTGTTCCATCTTCATTCTTTTCCAGCAGTTTTGAAGTAATATCAAGCACCAGCTATAATCCAGTGCATTTTCAAGAACTTTTTTTGAGTTTAAGAGGCTTTTCAGTCTGGTGATGTCATTGTTACAGCTAGGGTTAAGATTTAAAGTAGACTTCAAGGGGTTAACTTAGAATTTTTTTTCAAAGTTTCAATTACATTAAAACTTTAGTTATCTGATTTTTGGACTAAAAATGATGACTAAAATTATTTTTGACTGAAAAATGGTGGCAAACAATGGTTGCATTTCACTTTAAACGCTGAACATTGGTTCATGGGGAGACCATACAGTGCAGCTGAGCATCTCTCAAAGAGTTAGCCTATTATATTGTATTTCACATTAGTTGAGACTAAATGGAAATAAACAGCATCCTCTTTCTTCACATAAAGTCGTTATCAATATGTCGTATTTATCAGTAAAACCTTGTTATTTTCTGTTTCATGTGAAATTTATTCCATTGTTTTTGCTTCTTTGCCAAGAGTTACAACCTTTGCTTATATTTTCATTTCATTCACAGTGCAAAAGTAATTCTGCTTGCACTGGTTGAATATTATATAACAAGTTTTGCAATATTGTTGATACAGACATCAGGGTGCCTTCTTTTAAATCCTTAAACATAAAACACAAATTTTCTCATGTCACAATAGTTTTACTTTTCGATGCTGGATAACTTGCGAGGCTACCATTTTTTCAAGATGAGGAACTGCAGCTTTTGTTACAATACAGAAACATTCTCCAATTACAGGAACAGGGTATGGCTCTCCTTCATATAGGGCCATGGTTTGATGTCCCATTTGGCAGATGGCATTATTTCCAAATTCATCATGTTTCCTTTCTCATTAAGGGTAGAAGGGGGATTAGCAGAGTAAATCTTATTTCAGGCACAGTTGGGACTTGAACTTAAGAACATCAGATTACAAACCTAATTCAATACTGACTGAGCCAATCCCCATCCCACAAAAAAGTATGATATATATATATAGTAGATCACGGATATATGTCTATCTGCAGTTACATCACCAAGGAGTTAGGTACAAAATCCTATATACATAAAAATATTGTCCATATTCATATCATTGCAAAATGAATTCAAAAATATTTTTATGTTACACACTCCACATTGGGATATGCAGTAACTTTGCATTAAATAAAAAGTGTGCATTGTGTTTCTTCTCTCTCTTGCTCAATTGCAGCTTGTTAACCAAAGAGGAGATGAGTTATCAGGTTCCTTTCTTTGACCTCCTCTCAACATCCTCACCAACCAAGCTAACTAATCCCACTTATCTTCTCTCAAAGTAAGATAAAGAAAAGTTTCAAAATGTATTGAAATATCTTCAAAATATTATTTCCCTTTTTCTCTCTAAAATAAGTGATAAATTAGGGGAAACAAATTTAATCTTTTGGGGTCCTATACTGGACTCAGACTGTGCTATTTCTTTGTTCTTGTCTAGTTCAGACTGAGCCCAGCATTGGACTTCAAATAGTTACAATTAATTGGAATGGAATGAGTGAGAAGAAGGAAAAATTAGATCCTAAAGAGTTGAAGAAACATGTCACACTATACAAATATTGATTATACAAGGGTCACCCAAAAAGTAATGCTCCAACATTTTTTAACAGATCAGTATTCATTTTACAGCATTGTTTATATATATAGTGTTTAGGTACATCCTTCCCACCTCTTTTTGTTACAGTTATGTCGTCTTCCTACAGGTGATGCTGCTGTAGCATTAATCAAGCATAGTAGCCCTCATAGGCATGGCTTGAATCAACATACTGTTAATGAATTCTTGTGTGTGAGAAGCAGACTGTTCAAACTATCTACAAATAACTGCAGAATGTGTATAGAGTTGATACTCTTGACTTCAGCTTAGTTAGTTGGTTGGTGGGTCAAGCAGATGTCTGTAAAAGATAGTTACACTGACTCTTCAGAACTGCACTACCATAAAGGCATATATACTCATGTTTTGAGGTAATACAAGACAGTTGAGCATGATGGTAATCATAAAAAATAGTATTCTGTTTCTAGATGATATACCTACATACTGTGCAAATAATAATGATGTAGAATAAATATTGATGATTGAAAAATTGTGGGGCATTATTTTCTGAGAGACTCTTTATAAAAATGTTTGTTTTTAGTGTTCATGTTACAACAAGTGAAGCAGTTCCGAATCCTTGGTAATTCTACTGTATCGTACAGCAATTTCCTGTTCTGTGTTGCATGGGCTAAATTGACGATGATATAAAGGCATCCTCCTTATTTAATTTTTATGGAGGAAAAATATCCAATATATGTCTTTAATTCTCATTTTCCTGATCCCTCTGTATATAAGTTCTGTGTTAAAAGAAATGCTGCATACTTATGAATGTGAACAAATATAGATAAACATTATTGGGATAGTAAAAATTGCAAATTATTCTATTGAGTGAATATTTTTTTAAAGGAAACAGTGGACTTTTAAAAGAAACAGTCTTTATCAGGCTTGTCTTGATTTGCAATTTATGCATTTAATATATTATCTAATGTGCATGCTATGATCTATATTAAAAAAAAATCCCTCAAGTGGCTGCTTGTTATATAGGAGCCTATTAGTATAATATGCTGTAAATAAAGTCTATGAGGAAGCCTCAACAGAAAGAAACCACAAGAAATATTCATGCGTTATCCAGTGTTTGAACCCAGGTCAAACCCATTCCAAATATGTGAATGACATCATAGGCTCAAGCACACTAAGCACTTGGACACTGAAATATAGAGCTAAATTTGCCATCTTTTCTTAAATTAAACTTTTGCACTAAACTTTTGCATTGATGATCTCCATTCATGTAACTCTATTCAAGGGAATTAAAATCCGTCATGAGCCCTGGAAAAGCATGAATGTTTCCTTTCATGTGCTGTCCTTCTTCACAGATCTTCTCTATGGTATTTTATTATTGACAGTCTCCTGTCCTCTGGGGAAAGCAGCTGCTGGAGCAATAAATTAATGTTCTACTAGTATTCATGTAGCAGGCCATGCCAATTCTTGGTGTCTATGAGAGGACATTTTTCAGATATTGTGGCCAAATTTAAATGAATTGGAAGTGGAGTCTAAGTAGAATGTTGCTTAGATTATGAAGGTTGTATCTCTCAATGCTGTAGCTAGAAATTTTTGCATATTCCAAATATGTGAATGACATCTAATCACTACATTTGTTCATAGACTTATGCATGCATAATCCAGATCAAAGTTTGATTCATTGTATGCTATATTCCATTCTATGCCTTCACTATGCAGTCCCAAGTTATAGATCTAGTATAGCTGCAGTTTTCTGAGGGGGCACACAGCGTGTTTAATATTTTGCAGGCAAAAAATGAAAACCATGTTTAATTGCCTCTTACATGCATATCAGCAATTTTATTCACTATATGTACTAATATCAATCTTGTATGCAGCTCTTATAATTGCAAATATTCATATTCTTATAAAGGCTCTCGCTATGGGTTTGGTCACAAAGTATGTCTTGTAACTAGAGTGACTAAAAATTATCTGTATTGTGATAGAACAGCTTTAAAAAGTTTTTGTTTTAATATTTATTATGCAAAACTGCAGATTGCAAACATTAGAATGTTCAAAATCAGTTTATTTTTATTTTTACATTATGCATGCTACAATAATATACACCGAAGAGCCAAAACATTATGACCACCTGCCTAATATGATGTTGGTCCTCCATGTGCCACCAAAACAGCTCTTACCTAGGGAGGCATGGATGCTACAAGATTTCTAAAGGCGTCTTGTGGTATCTGGTACCAACATGTTACCAACAGATCCTCTAACTCTTCTATTTATGTGGTTGAGCTGCTGCAAATCAGATATGCTGTTACAACTCAAACCACAGATGCTTGATTGGATTGATGTCTGGGGAATTTGGAGACCAGGGCAATACCTGGAAGTCTTCCTCATGTTCCATAAACCATTCTCAAACAATCAGGGCAGTGTGACAAGATGCATTATCCTGCTGAAAAAGGCACTACTAGAGGGGTATACTGTTGCCATGAAAGGATGTACCTGGTTTACAATGATGTTTAGGTAGGTGGTAGACATCATAATTTCCTACACATGAGTGACTGGACCCAGGGTTTCCCCAGCAGAACATTGCCCATGGCATTACACTTCCTCCACCAGCTTGTTTTCGTCCCATGGTGCATCCTGGTGCTAACACTTCCCCAGGTAAACGATACACACATACCCAGCTATCCACATGGTGAAACAGGAAATGAGATTCATTGGACCAGATGACCTTCTTCCAATCATTAAAGATCCAGTTTTGATGCTTGCGTGCCCATTGTAAGTGCTTTTTACAGTGGACCGAGGTTAGCATGGGCACTCAGAGCGGCCTGCAGCTAAGCAGCCCCATTTTCAGCAGGGTAAGATGTATTGTGTGTTGTGACACATTACTCCTGTCACCAGCATTCAAATTACATACAATTTCCGCCACAGTATCCCTTCTGTTGGCTCCTACCATATGGGATAGCCTTCGCTCACCTCTAGCATTGATGAGCTGTGGTCGGCCCACACTTTGCCAGTGGTTCGTGGTTTTTTCCTCCTCAGACCACTTTTTAAAGGTACTAACCATGGCTGACCATGAGCACTCCACAAGCCTTGTATCTTGGAAATGCTCAGACCCAGTCATCTGGCCATTACAATTTGGCATTTGTCAAACTCATTTAAGTCTGCTGCCTTTCCCATCTGAAGAGCAAGAATAACACTGATTAACAGAGCTCAGTGTCAGGTGTTATTTATATTGTTTCATGATCTTCACAATGGCGTTGTTTACCTGCAGTTGCTTCAATTTGCATAAAGATGCACTGGTCATGATGTTTTGGATCTTCGGTGTTTGTTATAATATAAGTAACCCCTGCTTAACACACCCTTGACTAATGTGGATTTGTTATAGCACTATGTGAAAAATATTCATTACCCCCATTTTTTATATTTAGTAAATTTTTCATTTACAAATAAAATTAATACTAATCTTCATTTTTTTACAGTTTTTTACTGAATGCGTGTCTCTATGTTTACATTTATGAATTTTAATTTACTTAGGATTTGGGTCTGTACCCTATCTCATTGAAATGCATGTTATAATACTCTCTGTGAACACAAATTTGCCAGGAATGTATCCTTTCTGTTAGTACGGGGTTACCTGTAGTTATAAATATGTATAATATATATATATACTCTTTGAACCCAAATATATTAATTTGTATGGTTAATTCTTTTTGTTTCTCACTAAGCAATGCCAGCACTATGTCGAGATTTTCGTTGTCTCAATGATTTTTGCATTTCTAAAGACCTTACCTGTGATGGCATTAACCACTGTGCTGACAACAGTGACGAAACTAGTCAAGCTTTTTGCTCAGGTAAGATTGGGATAATAGAACTGTATTCCTTAATCAGGTTTCTGAAAATATGAAAAATCGCTTGACTATTTTAAAAGAATACTTATTGTTTATATATTGAAGTTGCAGCTTTTAGGGAAAAGAAAGCTGGTAACTAGATAGCTGCATTTTCATAATACTTGGTTTAATCTTTAATGTAACTACACTGCTCATCAAAAGTTAAGCATGGATCACCAAAATTTTAATAAAGAAATGATTGTTAGAGATAATAGTTTTAACATACCTATGTAATGTGTAGTTTAGAAAAATCAACATGAAATCCCATGTAGCATCATGGAATATGTGAAACAGACACCCAGAATGAGTACTTTCATACACTATCATTTCAAATCAAAATGCTATATTCATTATCAAAGTAAAGGTTTAGGCAATGTAATGCAATGCAGAGCTATTGAAAGGGTTGAAGTGGGCCAAACAATATTGGAGATGACCATATTCTTTGATGGGCATCATTTCATTATCTCAAAGCAGTGCAGCAATTCCTAACAACTCAAACAATTATCAGAAGACCTGTTCAAGAATATCCTAGGGTTACAACCCTTTTAGATGATTGCTATATTGGACTACTGTTTAAATAGAATAGGAAAGCAACTGAACCATAACTGCCTTTAGACCTCATTCCAGCTACAAGAAGCAGGCATCTGTCTGAATTGTAACTTGAAAACTTCACAAGGTCAGGTATCTTGGGAAGTCAAAGGGATGCACCCATTGTATGCATCCCTTTGACCTCCAGACAGAGACAGGCCCACTTGAAATGGTGTTATAATCATGTAGCCTGAACCCAAGAACACTGGAGTCACTTGTGTTCACAGATGAGTCGAGATTTTCTCTGCATTGGACAGCAGATATTAATGGATCTGAGAAGAAGTGGGAAACTGAACCAGCTTCATAACATCATTGAGAGAAGTGAATTTGATGGTGGAGGTCTTATTGTGTAGGCTAGGTTTTCATTGGATGACTGTACTGACCTCCACATATTTGATGGAGCTTCTGTGAATGCTCTGGGATATCAAGGTGAGATCCATGTTTAACTCTTTCCCTACCATCCAGCCCAAGCTGCAGGTAGGTGATAGTGAAGAATAAGGAATGGTATTAATTGGATGGGTCCATTTAAAATATAGGCCATTTTTGGTTGCTATGGTAGTGAAAGGATTAATTTTATGATATGAAGTAGATGATGATTTCCTCATAATGGGCAATAACTATCATTCACAATGAGCAAGATTGACCAGCAAATATCTTGAGGAGGAAGGTAGCCAACAAATGAATGGGTCTGCTTTCTCTCCCAATCTCAAATGATAGAACATCTGTGGGCTCTCTGGTGACACATATTGCTACCCTTCAAAACTTCCAGGATCTGAGGAGTGCTGTTGCTCAGTGGACTTTATTGCCCTCCCATTATATGGATTATCTTATAGAGGGGATGAATAGACATTGTAAGGCCTGCATTAGTGCTAGAATGGGCCGCATCCATTGATTATACATTTTATATTCAAAACTAACCCCGCCTGTGCACGTTAAGGAACAAGCTGGATGGCCTTGACAGGAGGCTACGATCTGTCTCCTAACAGGTGTCCAGTAGGTCCTGTCCCCCAACCTTCTCAGCCTTTGGGGTCCTTGTGACCTGGCCATTTAGCCTGTTGTGTGCAAAAAAGTGCCTCTCAGAGGTAAAACAACACAACCTGTGTAGATTAGTTTCTTCATCAAACTCATAGGTACATTGCAGATTTGCTTTCTGAATAATAATTGAAAAAAAGAAAACTTTCAAAATTTGCAATGCATAAAAATAATAGTGTACTGTTAATTTATTTACAGTCTTAAATGCTATTTGTGCTTCAATTCTAAATATTTTTACAAAATTTTGATGTAGAATTTCCATATTTTTACAACCATGTAAACATTTTTTTAATATGCTCTTAAAAACATGTTTTCTTATTTTAATATTTTTAGGTAGATTATTAAAAATAATTGGTATTTGTAAACAGAGCTTCTCAAAAGTCCAGAGAGCCATATGCTACCCCCAACTACTGGAGTCTCCAGTCAAAATAAAAATTTATTTTCGTTATTATTTGCAAATGCTTTTATTCTAATTTGAAAAAAATCTATATATATGAAAGATGTCGAATTCTGTTCCATTTCATGCATTTGCTTGTCACCAGCAGCAGTTCCAGAAAATAATTTTTTAGGGGGCTATCATTGAACAACTCATAAAAATGAAACTCATTGGAATGATTCTCTGGTAAGGAAAGTATAACAAAAAACACGAATAAAAAGATTCTACTTCGAGTTTAATCTGAAAAAAATAAATAAATATATGTATATGATAATTATGATGTAGCTTTAAAACTTCAAATATATATGACTATTTTTTTTTTGTATTGGTGAGGAGTACAAGAGTAAAAATTTGCTTGAAATAATTAGTTGAAAAAAATTGGTTGTCCTAACTGGGATCCAAACCCAGGTCTCCCAGAAGCATGTCAGGTGTCTTAACTGCTGGACCATCAAGAGCTAATCATTTTTCCAACAAAGTTACATCAAATCCCAGTCTGGACAGCCAATATTTTTCAACTGATTATTTCAAGTGTTTCTTATCTACAGGACATTTTCCTATGATATTTGTTACTAAACAATTGCTCTGTCCCCTAATGGCCACAATAAAGTGGCTCTCTTCAAGGTCATGCAAATTCGATAAACTGTATCAAAAACACTGTTTCACAATGCATCTCAACTGCAAAACTGGGTAATGAAATAAATTGGAATGCAAATGTTTATTAAGGTTCTCTCTCTGACTCCTTCTTTTAGTCTTTGGTGGGAGGTGGGCTATCTTCCATACTGCTCTCATTGGAGGCTGCCACTGCTTGCCACAGAGGTCAGATGCAAGCTTAATATATATACTACACCATAATAGAGATTGTCTGTAAGACAAGAAAGACAACACTAGAAAAGGAACATCTGTAACTTATCTGAGGCTCATAAGTTAAGCATATGTAGGTCATTCAGAAAGTAAAGAATGTTTGTGCACAGGGTCTGTGTAGGTTCCTGGCTAGGGCTCAATCAAGGTCAGCTGGGTCCAGTGTGGTGTTGGCTATCTCCTGGCACCATTGATGGGCGTGTATTATCCGTTTGTGGTTAGTTACAATCTTTCAAAATGAACATGCACATTGAAAATCCCACTGAATGTGAAGTTCGATCAGTTATCTGTTTTCTGACTGCTGAAAATGCCAGGTCTATTGACATTCATCGGAGACTTGTTAAATGTATAGAGAAGGTGTTATGAATGAATCCAGTGTCAGAAAGTGGTGCAAATGTTTAAAAATGGAAGAACAAACGTTCATGATAGGAGCAGTCAGGGCACCCCTCTCTCATCATGGATGCCACCTGCACACTGCCTAGAAGACAAAGCAGCTGCTTGATGAGTTTCACTGGGAAATTTTTGAGCAATCACTTTACAGACTGGACTTGATGCCATCAGACTACCAATTGTTTCCCAATTCAAAGCAGTTCCTTGGTGGACAACGTTTTGATAATGATGATGTGCTAAAGGAGGCTGTTATGGACTGGCTGAAAGGACAGGTAGCAGAGTTCTATGAGGAGGGGATACTTAAACTTATTCCAAGATATGACAAGTGCCTAAATGTCCAGGGCGACTATGTAGAAAAATAGTCCAAGTTATGAGTTAAAAATTATAAATAAAATATTTGAAAAATTTAAAAGTATATAACTTTTATAACCAAACGTTCTTTACTTTCTGAATGACCCTCGTATATACACTACAGGAAAAAAAAATTGTAACAGTTAGAAGGATTAATGCCATTTTATTGAAACTCAGGCAGCTGTTAGCATACACTGAGATGTGAAATTGATTGCATTATCAAAAGAAAAATTATGGAAAATTACCACTTTACCTATCCAGTAAAATGGCATAATTAGTATGATGTTGAACCATCCCACACAGCAATGCATTCATGAACACGGTGGGAAAGGTTATCGTACAGCTCTATACTCTCCTTCGGAGAGATAGAATGCCAAATAGCATGAAGTCGCTGTTCCATTTCAGCAACAGTGGTTGGTGCACCTCTTGGGTGTTGTTGGAGCTGTTGACCCATCATGTCCCAGACATGTTCAATAGGTGAAAGGTCCTACAAGCATGCTGGCCATGGTAGTGCCTGAATATTTTGCTCATGTAGATACTGCAGACTAATGTGGGCTGTGTGGGGGCGGGCATTATCTTGCTGGTAAAAGGTTCCGTGTTACTGGACAAATGGGGAAGCTACTGGCTGCAAAATGTTGGTAATATATTGTTGGGCAGTTAGAGATCCCCTTATGATAGCCAGTTGTGACTGAGATGTCTGACTAATGGCACCCCACACCAAGACACCAGGTCCTGGAGCTGTGTGACGATGCTGCACGCACTGGGTGGCATTCTTTTTCCCTGGATGATGGTGAACATGTCTACCATCATGCTGACCAAGACAAAAACGAGATTCATCACTAAACACCATGGTACTCCACTCTTGTTAGTTCCAGTTCTGTCTGAGGTGACACCACTGAAGATGTGCTTTTGCACTTGGGCAGATGTGAGGGGTAAATGCAGCGCCAGACAATAGGCTTGCAATGAAAACTGTAAAAGCCTGTTGTTTACCTCCACCTGATTGGTATTCGATGTGTTACCTGTTGGCAGTCCCTTTTGCAGTTGCATTTTAGTTGCTAATCTGTCACACAATGCCATGCGTTGCAAATGGCAGTGCTGGTCCTCCATGGTCATACATCGTCTTCCTGATCCTTGTCGACATGTACTGGATCCTTCTTGAACTCACTGGCACCATATGTGTACAATGGTTTTCAACAAGGTTGGCCAACAATGTGGCCAACCTTGTTGAAAACCAGCTTCTCTAAGTTGTACTCTGTACGACAAACCAGCTTCTCTAAGGCCGATGATTCTTTCACACTCAAAGTGTGTTAACTGTTGGAATGGCTGTTGATGTCTGCACAAGGGCATCTTTAGTGGTTTAAAACAATTTCCACAACGTTTTGTCAACCAGGGAGCTTTGGTTGCCTTTATCTGTGTTTGACTGCTCTGCACCTGTGACGTCAGCTCGTGCCTGTCCAATTGTTTTGATCGTCCTGCAAACCTGGGGTGGGGGTAGCTCAGTCGGTAGCGCGCCAGGCTCATAATCTGTAGTTCCCAGGTTCGAGTCCCAGCCGGGTCAGCGTTGAGATTTATCTTCGCAAAATGTCCCTCCCTGCCCACGGTCAGTAGGGGACACCGATGGACTTGGAAAGGCCGCCGTCCGTCAGATGGGACGTTAAGCTGTGGCCCCGTGTGCGGGAGAGTCTTACCCTGTGCATGTTAAAAAACATGCTGGATGGCCTTGACACAAGGCTACCATCTGTCTCCCAACAGTTGTTCCAGTGGGTCCCCTCCCTCAACCTTCTCTGAGACTTCGGGGTCCATGTGACCTGGCTATTTAGCCCATGGTGTGCAAAAAAGTGTCATTCAGAGGTAAAACAACTCAAATCCTGCAAACCTAATCATTTCCATGCATTTCCATATACTACCACCTCCCTAAATTTTGTCACATTTGCATAACTTCTTGTTAGTGTAGCATTTTTTTATTTCCTGTAGTGTATACAGGGTGATTCAAAAGGTCTTAGACAAACTGTGTAGTTCCCAGGTTCGAGTCCCAGCTGGGTCAGCGTTGAGATTTATCTCCACAAAAATTCCCCGCCCTGCCCACGGTCAGTAGGGGACACCGATGGGCTTGGAAAGGCCGCCGTCCGTCGGATGGGACGTTAAGCCGTGTCCCCGTGTGCGGGAGAGCCATACCCTGTGCACGTTAAAGAACATGCTGGATGTCCTTGACGGGAGGCTACCATCTGTCTCCCAACAGCTGTTCCAGTGGGTCCCCTCCCCCAACCTTCTCTGAGCCTTCGGGGTCCATGTGACCTGGCCATTTAGCCCATGGTGTGCAAAAAAGTGCTGCTCAGAGGTAAAACAACCCAACTCAACTTAGACAAACTGTAAAGGTAGGCCAGGAATACAAAAACAAACCATTTTTACATAGGAACATATAGCCGCAAATGCCACCTGAGTGTGCTAGAGGGTGTTATTTGCCAGAAATTGAGTTGGGCAGTGCGAGTCATCATCATTCGAGTCGTTGACGTTGGATGCATTGTTACAATAATACTTAGATGGCAGATATGCACTTAGCTTATGGGGCAATGAATAGAAATGGGTGAGCCGCATTGTGATTGTATCGTGAATGGTTCCCAAATATGCATGACCCATCATCAAACGTTTGTGTGTTTGCACCACAGATTGTGTGAAACTGGATCTTTCGAAGTAAACAGCCATTGTGGTCGGGACCAAACGATGCGCATACCTGTAATGGAAGAAGCGGTTGTACATGAAATTGAATGCAATCCAAGTACAAGTACACAAGCTATTTTGAATCACATTCATGTACCTCAACCCAGCGTGTGGTGAGGATTACATGAGGAGTTGTTACACCCTTTTCACATGCAACAGGTCCAGTCATTGGAAGAAGGAGATGACCACCCGCATCTGTAATTCGCACGTTGTTTTTTGCAAAAATGTGTTGCACAGCTGGAATGTCCAGCATTGGTTCTCTTCACTGATGATGATACCTTCTCATGTGAGGGTGTTGTTAATGTTGATAATTTGCATGTGTTGGCACATGACAACCCACAAGCTATACGCCCCTGTGCTGTGCAATACCGGTTCACCATAAATGTTTGGGCGGGCATTGTTGGAGACTGTTTGCTTGGGCCATATCTTCTTCCATCACGACTAGATAGGTGTAGTTATAGGATATTCCTGGAGGAATGACATGGTGGAGAATCTGAAGGTGTCTCTGTGAAACTGGGTGCTGGCTCGGTGTTTCTGGTGTGCCTTGCGGCCTCGATGGAGGGGCCAACTGGGGGTCCGCCAACTGGGAGGTAGTCCTCATTTAGGTGGACTTATCGGCTGGCCCATGCGAAGTCTAAGGTCGCCTTGGTGCCCCAATGGAGAGGCTTTTCTGAGGGCCTGCCGACTGGCTGGATCCCCAGTCGAGTGGGCTCCTGTATCACCCCTGCGAAGTCAGGGGTGCCATGGAGTCAGGATGGAGTAGCCTTGTGAGGGCTCGCAGACTGGGATTGAAGTCCCCGGTCATGTGGGTTCATCATCTCGGCTGCAGCGAAGTCCGGGCTCGAGGTATTGCTGGGAGGCCACTGGTTGGTGTCCTCGCGGAGAGGATGAAGTCGAGGGTCATGCCAAACAGGAGCGCAGCCCTATTAAGTGTGACTTGTCGATGGGATAGTCTGAGGACTCTCTATCATGACAGCTTCCTTGTGCAAAAAGTTAGGATTACATACTGAAGTTTGGCATCTAAATTCAAAAATTACCATCTTATCTGTATTGGCAAATTGATGTGGTCTAAATCCAGTGAGTTATTTGGCTCTATTAGGCATTGATCAAAATTCGAAAAGCCCACTCACTGCACCTCAATGATTATCTCAACAGACTTGTTTCTAAAAGTAAGGTCTCTCTCTTCACCAGGTCTTCTCCAGATGCGAATGGCAGGATCTACTGAATGTTCTCTCTGGCTAGTGGATTGTGGTTTCATGGCAACTCCCTTAAGGTGGTGTGCTATCTTGTATAGCAGTACACAGGGATTGCCATACTATACTAAGTTGCATCTGTGTGCTGATGCATGTGGTTTCAGCACAATGGGGCACCCGCACATTTCACCTTGGTTGCGCAAATATCTCAAGAGCACCTTTCCTGTGCGATGGATTGGCCAGGGCAGACCTGTCGCTTGGCCACCAAGATCACCCGACTTGTCCCCTATTGTTTCTTCCTTTGGGGTTACCTCAAAGACCTTGTGTACGAAACCACCCTTAGCCTCTGATGCTGACCTCGTCGTAAGAGTTGTTGAAGCAGCAGTATGTGTCCGCGAGAGGCCTGACATTTTTGAACACGTTCGCCGATCCATGTGTCGACGTTGTGAGGCATGTATTACTACAGATGGAAAGAACTTTGAGCACTTCCTCTGAAATTGTAAACATGATGTCTAATAAACATGTTGTTATACCTTACTTGTATTCCTTTATTTTTGATTCTTCCTGTACCTCTAGCACACTTGGGTGGCATTTGTGGCTATATGTTCATGTGTAAAAATGGTTTTTTTCTGTATTCCTGACCTACCTTTACAGTTTAAGACCTTTTGAATCACCCAGTATATCTTTCACTAAATTACACCTTTCATTATAGTATCTAATATCAAAAAAATTAACAAATGTCTAAATTTGTGGTCCCCTTTGCCCAGTACAAATAGTCCTCCTGCCCCCCCCCCCCCCCCAACTGTAAATATATTTTTTTCTACAGTTTTCTTTGGTATTGGCAAAAAAAGTTCTTGATGGTGTAAAGCCATTAACCCTTAAAATGTCAGGTTTCTGAAACTGGTCTCACTCTGGTGGCCAGGTTAATTTTGAAGTGTTTTCAGAAAACAAAATGCACAATTAAGAACCTCATCCTGAAGTAAAATGTGAAGGAAATACTAATGTTATATACCAAAAGAGCGTTGAATTGTGATTCATAAAATAGCAAAAATTAGAAGAAAAATAAAAGGCAAGTTGAAGTTTTTAAACTTTTAATAAAATATTGTAAAATTTTGCTGTATTTTTTATTTCACTTCAGTAAAATTAAAAGATATATATTTTTCCATTTCTTTCAAATTATTTTATTATCCTAATACAAAAAGTTTGTAATATTTTTATTAATATGTAAATCTTCTATTTTTCTTTTTTAATTTTTTAGTCATTTATGCAAATAATACATAATGCATATGCTTAGATTTTTGGTGATCGGCAAACTCTAAGCTTAAGGAAAGTAGTGTCATAAAAATTATTTTGGTTTAAAAACAAGATAATTTAAATAGAAATTGGAAAGTATATAAAAAGAAACTGAAAAAAAAATTGAATAAAAAAATTTCAAAACATTTAAAGTATGAAGCATTAAAATTGAGAATAAAAATGTTTCAGTATAAAGTTGCATTAACTGCTAAAGAATGTTTTATTTTTAAAATTGTGCAAAATTTGGTTTCAAATCATATTTTTCTAACAATAATTGGTTTATTTTGTTAAACTATTAAAATTATCACTAAAATATCTTCTACCTTTTAAAAATTGCGCATTTAGGCCAATCACTTAATCTTATGATTCTTGCAATTTCTGCCATTAGAGATCACTAGTGGTTTTATTTTTGATCATTTCATATTAATTTTTCTTTATAATCTCAATATAAATAAAAAAAATAAAGATACATTTGTAAAACAATAAAAATAATTCCAGAAGCACAGAATAAGAAAAGAAGTCTAAAATTGAAAGTCTGCTAAAGTATTAATTGAAAGTATTGTGCATAGTTCATGGATGATTCAACTTCTGGTAGTAATGAAATTAATATCTTAGTTAAAAGTTTAGAAAACATTACAACTCTGCTAAAGCACTAAGCAGGTCAGCTTCTGGAAATCAAAAAATGATCAATAATATACTATGGTAAGGCAGAATAAGGGCATAAATTAAATTGTCACTACTTAATGCTGTTTATGGTGATTCAACATGTGTTTAAGATCACTATAGGCTCAAATCGATTTTTTTTCAGCTTATCATAATCTTTTCAAGCAGAATCAACAAGAAAAATATATATCATAAACTGAAATGTTATTTTGAAGATTTGATTAGAAACAGTTAAAAAAATGCTGTTTTCTGTTCGGAAAGAAAAAAATAAAATTTTTGATCTTGCATTATGGAATGGTAGACGAACTCTGAGCCACTTAGAATCAGAAAAGTAAAAACGGTAAACCCAGCTTGAACACACAGAAGGTTAAGGTTGTTGGAAATTATTTGCAAAAATAATGTGTATATGATATTTCTGTAGTATCTAAGAGACCGAAGACGAACATAGATGTCTTTTGTACAACATGTGAAACTTCAATTTAAAAAAGAAATAAATTATTGTTTGAAAATTTTCTTAGATATATCTTTTAAAACTATGCAATTCAAGTTTGGAAAACAATATTTTCTTTTTTCATGTGATGCATATTTTATTAAGCTATAATATAAATAATTTGTTAAAGCCATCTGATTGCCATTTCTTAGAAGTACTAAACGCTGTTGACGATTTGCTTAACTTTCCTCTTTGCTGAAGCAACCTTCTGATTTGAACTATTATCAACAAATTTTTCCTTAAAATTTCGAAAATCTTCTAAATATTAACAAAAAAAAAAACGCTATTTTTAAAAATGTAAAGAAGAAATTTGTAATGCTTAGTAAAAAAAAATCAGATATAGGATAATGTGACCATGCATCTAGTCAGTATTCATACTTTTGTAATTAAACCTTCATTTTCATTTCTGTAGATTTATTTTATTTCCGTAAATTATTGATTTTTCTGTCGGCTGATCAATCGATCTTTTGGGAGTTATGCTACATCACATGGCCAGCTTACAAATTGTTATGGATATTATTTAACGTCACATTAGGTTATATGTTAATATTTCTTTTATTATTTCTTCGTTTTCTTGAAAAAAAATTGATCTTGTATCATTTCCTGAAAATGAATGAGGTATTGGATATGGAAGCAAACAGGACTTCCTTATACAGAAATCAGCCCTCTTGTGGGGAGCAATTTTGCCAAGGATTTTTTACTCTCCCTCCCCCCTCATTATATTTGCTGTGCCACTCTGACTATACAGATGATTTATTTTTTTGCTTTGGTGGGCTGACTTTTCAAAACTTAGCGAAGATCACCAAAATTTAACAACCTAAGAAAAACATTCATAATGTTTAGTAAAAAAAAACAGCCAAGAAACTGTTCTTCCATTTATTTCATAAACCAAACAGAAAATCCCATTAATGTGAGCAATCCAAGTAACCTTGCATAACACTGGCTGATGTTTTAAAATATACCACACTGAAAAAAATCATTAAAAGAGATAGAAATCATGTTTTATGTAAATGTTATGTTATTCAGGAAGAAATTTACTTTCAATGAATAATGTATATAATTTAACTATTTTTATTCATCAGGTTTTCCACCTGCTCAAGACTGCAACCATTCAGATTAACTGAACCACAGCCTGCGTGACAATTTTTATCACTTTAGTTTTCTTTCTGTTTATCATCAAACCTACTTTATTACAAGTTCTCATCAACAGCTCTAATGAAAGAGTTCATCTGATCAACATCATTTGCCAAAAGGTCCAAATCATTAGCATAAAACTAAATCAGAAATTTTCAGATCTCTAGGTCATTTAAGGCCAAAATCTTTTTGCAGTGAATTATGCATGACTTAATCAATAACCAAACTAAAGGGGAAAGTAGACAAAATGCACCCTTGTCAAACACCAGAAGCAATGCTGAACCAATATACATAAAATAATATACAATAAACATACACTATGTTGAAAAAAGTGTCTGTACACTTCCATGTTATGTGAATGGAAAGCCACTTTCAAAGCTCCCTAAACATTGAAAATAAACCTTTTTCAATAAACCTTTTACAACAAAAGCTGTTACTGGTGATAAATGTAGGTGTCGCTCAAATCTCTCTAAATATATTGCCCACAATATTCCACTAATATTTAAAGAATGAATGGAAGCTGAAGCATTTATCTTCAACTTTTGACACTTTAAAAAAAAATACTTAAGTACACAACTCTTGTAACAATTTGTTCACTAACATAAATATCTGAAGTTTGATAATTTTTTAAGATTTCATCAATTTGGAGGCAATGTGACAATGTCAATTTTCAACAATCTTCGATCAATATTTAAAGAGTCATTGAAGTGGGACCATTTAACAGCAGACAATACTGTCACATTGCCTCGAAATTGATGAAATCTAAAAAAACTTCATATAAACTTCAGATATTTAATTTATGTTACTGAACAAATTGTTACAAGAGTTGTGTTTTATCTATTGAAGTATTTTTTTTTACAAGTGTCGAGAGTTGAAAATAAATGCTTCAGCTTCCATTCATTCTTTAATATATTCATTCATTCTTAAATTCTTCCATTCATTCTTAAATATTGAACAAATATTGCAGGAAATATGTTTAGAGATATTTGAGTGACATCTACAATTTATTGCCAATAAAAGTTTTTATGTAAAAGGTTTATATTCAATGTTTAGGGAGCTTTGAATGTGGCTTTCCATTCACATAACATCCAGACACCTTTTTTTTTACAACGTAGTGTATGACTCAGTGTTATTATAGAGAGCTTTCATTATGCTAACAAACTTACCAGGTATTCCATATGATTTAATGATCAACCACAATTATGTCAATCAACAGAGTCAAAAATCTTTTTGAAATCTTTAAAGCAAATAACCATAGGTTTCTGAAACTGAAGATTTCTCAACATTCTGCCTAGGTGAAAATATTTCTTCTATACATCCCCTACCACTTCTGAATCTGCACTGTTCATCACCCAGTTGTCAATCAACCAAATTCTTAATTCTATTAAGCAAAATAATGCAAACAACTTTACCTGGAAGAGAAAATACGCTGATACCTTTATAGTTATCACAAGAACTGCGAACACCTTTTTTAAAAATCAGGATAATAATAGCTCTGGTAAAATCCTTAGGATCAATGCCTTTATCATATGGAAGTTGTTCAAAATTTCAGTCAGTGATGTGATAACAAACATTCCCAGCTCTGATATTTCTAGTAATATCATCTGCCCCTGGGGATTTATGTAGTTTAAGTTTTGAAATAACCAAAATAACTTCAGACTATGATGTAGAGCCAACATTAAGGCCAGTAATGAATCTATCATCATTACAAATAATAGGAGTAGAACTAACCACATTGTTTAGAACATCACTGAAATGCTCAGCCCATCTAGCCATGACAGAATCCTCACCTTCAGTATCCTTCAATCCCTGTATACCTGTCCATTTCTTTCCACACAAAACATTAGCTATCTGGTACAGCCCTCTGCTGTTACGCTATCTCTCTGCTAGCTCTGATTTGTAATCCAGGCTATCAAACCAAAAATTCTTATCAGCTGTTTACTGAGTCTGCACATTTATTAATCTCTTTGTAATGTTTTCTGTTAGGACTAGTAGGGTATTGATTAAGGATATTCCTGCAGTTCTTTCTTTCAAAAATAAGCTCCAGTGCCTTATCACTCAAATATCATCAGTCAGGTAAAATTATTTGAATGATAAAGCCCTGAGAAAAAGTGTACTTAAGTTTTTTTTAATAATTAGTTGTATGATACATGCTTTTTTTATTACAGATGATGGTATTGGGAACCAAGTACTTGGACTTGATTTCAATGTATTTGTATCGATTGTCATCAGCATATTTCTAATATGTTGTGCCTGTGTAGTTGGAATTATCATTTGTATTTGTCGGAAAGAGTCACAACAGAGGCAGCTAGATACTCAGGCTCAACTTCCTGCTCCTCATCCCTTAGTTGTTGGACATCCGCCATTCCCTAGTAAGACAGCAAAACCTTTTTTCTTCAGTTGCCAAAAATATACTCTTTTTAGCTCATTAAAAAAAGCTATTGTTTTCACTTTGTTCTCTGTAGACATTCAGCTTTTTAGAGATTAGAATTTGTTTTTGGGTTGCATAAGTACTGATGAAATATTAAGAATCACATTTACCATATCTCCCAATAGTTTTAATAACACCCTCTAATTGTAGAGAAAAGTTGTAAAATGGCAAGATTTTAAGTCATGATGTAAATGATCTATTCATGTTAGAAATTTTGCTGTTAGAGTGTGGTGGCCAAGGCAATTATCCCCCTTACTCCTAGGACAGGCCTGTCCAACCTGTGCTTCATTGCAAAATAACTTACAACTCATAAAACAAATCGATATACTGAATCAAGCTCATTTCTTCTAATTTTTTTGACCAAACATTTTTAGTTGTGTAACTAAATGATTTTTGCCAATTCATAGTACTTATTAAAAATGTAAAACAATAATTGTTAATAATATATATTTCGCCGACATGGGTACCCGTATGTCAGCAAAATTTTTTCCATAAAAACATTTATTGATTTATAGATGTTTAAACATCAACAGGTAACACTGAGATTATCAATTATTATTTGAATCATTAATAATGCCAAATAGTTGATGTGACTTCATTATTTATTTCCATCTTACTCAGAGCACTAAAAAGAAATAGTTGCCACCCGAGATTATAGATGGTGGCGAAAGGAGGCACCCAAAATTCATGGGAAGCATGATAGTCATTATTACTGGAAAAAAGACTGAGCTGGCAATAGTTCAACAGGTTAGAATACTCTGGCATGTTTCTGGAGAGATGCGGGTTCTTATCCCATATGTTGGCGAAATTTTTTCCTCAAAAACATTTATTTATTAAAAATGTATAAATATTTTTTAATTTTCTTGATTCCTTAAAAATATAGCTTTTTTTTTACCAATTCATTACTCATTAGAAAGGTATGTTTTTTAATAGATAATTTTTTTCTACAGTTCTTTAAGTATATTTTTTTTATCTTAGCGTCTCTTCAGTAAGTTTGAGTTGGATGGGCCCTGCCATGAGGGGTTGGTAAAATGCAAATTTTCTGTTTTAAGAGATAAATGAAGAATTCTTTATAATAGTAGTTCATCTCAATTACATACAGTAATGGTAAACATATTTCTGACTTGAATGTTTCCCAATATTACATTCTGAAATGTTGAATATGTCCTGGGATAGAGGTATTTTCATAATATATTACTGGAGGGGTATTTATTCCTATTATCAAGAATGATATTGCAGTTCCTGTGATAATTACGAAAACAGTTTTATTTCTGCTGCTAGTCAAGTTCTTTTCACAATTCTTACTCAACAGAATTAAACATTTACGTGATGATCAACTTTGAGTATATAGTGTGGAAGAAACGATGTGAAGCTTTTGAAGGAATAAGAGGGAAAAGGAAGTTAATTGAAACTATCCTACCCAAAAGAAATTTTAAATTTATCTCTTAAAACAAAATGTTTCATTTCCTCACCCCCTTGTAGTATGAGAGCAAATCCTTACTGCTAATGTAAACTTTTTGACCACCACATTCTAACACAGAAATTTTCAGCATGAATAGACTATAATATTTGTTTGGAGTGTTGCATTTTCCAACTTTAAGGCTCTCTGACAGCTGAAAGTCATGCTATTGAAAGATTAGGGAAAATAGAATCATAATGTCATTAATACATATCCAACACAAAGAGAATCTTTAATTTTTCTATTAAATCGAAAAATTGCATGTGTTCAGACAGATAAATGATAAAGTGAAAACAGTAGCTTGTCTTTTTAAAAACAACTAAAACTTCAGTTCAAAGTGTATTTTATTTACTTATAAGGGCATTGAATGCTACATTCAAAATATAAATGAAATCTTAATAAAACATTGAGATACTTCTAATTCTCACCTTATCAAAATGTGAAATATGAATTTCATGAAAAATGCACAAAAACTATTACACTGCACTAGAAAACTTAGAAATATGCAGTATGTATTGCCAGCAGAGCTATTTTAAATTTTAAACAGTTACATTTCAACAAATGATATAATTTATTGTAATTCTTTTAAAATGTAAGTTTTTTTTAATTCTTTATTTCCTTTTTTGTTATTATTTCATTTTGCTACGGAAAGGTAAGCAAAAGTCCTCATTTAATTAAGCAAGAAGGTCAAGTTCTCTAGTTGCCCTTCCCCACATTGCTAAAAGTCAGTGCCTGTGCTCTGGATTTAACATACAATCTATTTCCTGAAGCAGCATTTCTAATGTGTGAATAAAAATAACTGACTTTTATATTAACCCTTTGGCTTACAGAGGCTTCTCTCAGATGGGAGAGGAAATGAACAGATGTCTCAGATGGTTGAGCAGCTGTAGTCATTTCTTGAGATATCCTCTCTCTCTCTTTCAATAGATCTTCTCTCTTCATGAGGTCTCAGATATAATTCTGCAGATGAAAGATAAGCCATCGCTGAGTGCTTACAGGGATTATTTTTACAAACCAGTTTAAACTGTGTTATCTGGAATATTGGCAGCAAAACTACAGATAACTCAGTGGACCCATTTTGCTTTCAAAATTAATCCCCCCTCCCCTAGAGAAAAAAGATAATTTTTCGTGAGACTGTGTAATGTTCAAAGCAAGAAAAAATAATGAGAGCCATTATAAATGTGATAAATGCTTTGTTGCCCTCTACTATTATCTTGGGTGTTTCCACACCAAAATATTTTTAATCCACAAGAAACTTTTCATCATTCAAACATTGCAAATAATGATTCAACAGTTTTCTATGTTTTATTTTTAATTCAATAGTTTAATTCTAATGAATAAAATAATTTTATAATTATTTTAATAAATAATAATATAAAAAATTTGGTGAAATTGTATTATATATTAGGTATAATTCCGCTTCATAAAATAGTAATTCTGGCCAAGTTTATTGTAAATATATTCGTAAGCCAATGGCTTAACAAGATTTGGCAGATCACAAAAATGAAACAAAGCTATTAGCTGATATCCAAGAGAGTTAATGCTGCTTGTGTTATAACAAACAATTGAAAATGGGAAATATTTTTGTTCCAATTAAATGTGTTGGATTTTATAGCAGTAATGTATAGGTGTATCAATGCTCCTGAACCCATGTTTGTCTTTGTATTTCTGGTATTTATCTAGACAATTGAATGAAATGCACAAAGACATCAATTCTATGTCCTGAAATAGCAACAGTACTCATAAGTTAAAGGTGGGAATCTAGTGTGCTGTGTCTCATATCAGGATTATCAGATCAATTTTTTTCATGCCATGTTAAATATTGAGTAATATCTTCCAATCTTCACTAAATTTATGAACCAACATGACATCAAACTGGAAAAATATTACTTTCAACAAGATTGCACCTAATATTGGATGGCTGAAATCAGGAGTTTCTTTGAAGCTGGATAATTTCCAGAATTTTAAGGCCACCTATGTGTCCTAATTGGACTCCTCTGGGCTTCTTATAGAGCCACTTAAAAGAGAGAATTGGCAGAAATTGGCAGTCATCAATGCAGATATTCAAAAATATGGTAAGTTTCATTCAACTCTGCCTCATTGCCAGAGGTGAATATGCATAATGCTTCCCATATGTGAGCATATTTGTATAAAATAGGGTAAATTGTGAGTTCATTCCATTCTATAAATAAGTATAAAAAGTATGAAGAAGATATAGGATCAGGGCAAGTGATGCACTCTGTATTTAATATAAAACCCAACCAATATAAATTACTGTAATTCAGTTTATTAAAAAAAAATTGAGTCTAGCATGTTTTTGCTCATTTAATATCCATTGCTTTTAGAAATTTTGCTTAGATTAAAATTTTGTATAAAATTATCTTGCAACTACATATTTCTTTTTGTATAATATTACTAATGTTTAAAACAATTAGGAATTATATAAGTATTCTCACAGTTAAGCTGAGATGCAATGTATAAACGATTCGTACTGTGCCATTTCTCTTGAATTAAAGTTTTAAATTATCTAGACATCAGTATCAAGGCTCATCAAATCAGTATATTTAAAATTTGTATTTTTGACTGCTTGCCAATAGGTGAATTTTCTCTTTTCCCTCATGCCCCACCCCTCACAGCCGAGCCTACTTACACCACGCCACCCAGCCAGCTGGAAGAGAAGCCACCACCTTACCCAGGAAACACCTATCTCCCTACCATCGGGATCACTTACAACGCCCCAAACGAAAACATCTACTATCATGCAAAGTGAGATCTAGTACTTGCAGGGCAGGTAGGAGACGACCACTTCCTCCAAAGAAAGAATGGCTTGTTTAAGTGAATTGTTAAGGTTGAATTATTTAAAAAGTATAGAGTGAATAATATGTGAATGCAATTCACTAAGTTGTACCAAATGTGAAAACGAATTTTATATTGTATGTATGGGTATAAAAGAATACATTTTGCAGCATATAAATATTGAGACTAAAATGTCAGTTTTATTAAGTGTGATATTGATGTTCCTGTAGGATACTTATTTTTGGACTAGAAATGTATGCAGCAGTTGTATATTAATAATTTTGCTGCTGCTTACAATGCAGAATTTTACAAGCAAATATTACAGGTCAAAATAAAAAAAAGTAATATGCAATGTATTATTTAAATTTCAGTAGCATGTGCATGGTAACAAGGCTGTAAGTTCTTTTAGGGATGGAGGTTTTCTATTTTTAATGCATAGCCACTATTTTTATTGGGCAGCATTTAAAAGTAGTAAAATGTGTAATTTAATAAGCTTAGCATTGCTAGATGACAAACTTTACATGTAGGTATGTGTGATTTTTATAGAAAGAAAACTACAGATTTGGAGATTCAGTAAAATTAAATACGTGACAAATTGTGTGAAGATTACGCACATTAAATAATGAGTTTTTGATTCAACTGGTAAGTTTGTGGTTATGATATTGTACAGGAAAGAAAAGTAATTTTTTAATAGTTTATTTATCAGAATATATTAAGAATGCATGTGTAAAGAAAATAATGCCTGAGCAGTATTACAAGACACTTGTCCATTCTAAAGGAAGTCCGTTTCCACCTGCATCACTGCCATTGAATTTCTTCCATTATACATGTGCCTGTGCTCTTTGAAAGGCCAAAAGTTGCCAAAACTTACATGTGGCCTAATATGACATGATGTATTGCACTTTTGTGTCATTAGATGTTTTAAAAAGGTTCAGCCTTTAAATTAATGCTTTCTTTAAATATCAGCAACTTTAAAATTTTATTTGGCATCATTTTTGTCAGGTTTATATTTGATGTTCGTTATAAATTGTTATGCACTTTTTGTGAGTATGCAGTTTGCAGTTTTATTCCTTTTTACACAGGCTGTACTTGTTCAGCAGAACCTTTTATCATCTAAACAGATTAAGCATTTTGACATACACGGTCTTGATGGCATTTACTGTACATAAGTGCATGTGTGTGATAAAGCATTGTTTCTATTCTATTACTCATGTCTAAAGACATGAATTTTCTCTTCTGGACTTCCATAGTTTTTAAGAAGTGATCAAATAAATGTTTTTCATATATCTACTAGTATCAGTTGTTTGCATTTATCACTATCAACTTTATAACTGAGTTAAATATTGTCATATGGGAGTATTGTAGTTTGTGAGTTAGACATTTGTACATATTTCCATGTTAAATTTTATATAATTGTGTTAAATCATGAAAATATTTATGCTCCAGTAAATTATTTTATATGACATTCACTTAGTACTAATTTTTGGCAGTCAAATTCATGAGCACATAACTGTTAAAAAATTTATTTTTACAGCAGTTATTGATTACTATTCAGTAAAAATTGTTTTGTAATGAGATCATTTTTAAATGCAGTTAACACTGACACCAAGACTTTGTTATACTGTACACATCTGCATTAATTCTGTTTAGTATTTAAAGTAGAAAATATGTTGACTGTGAAAAAATTAAGTTGCTCACTTTAAAAATGTACTGATATTTTTTCTATTTTCTGAGTGATTAGTTTTCCTTTTTAACAAAAATGAATGTGTTCTGCCTCTATCTTATACTAGTTAAGTGTATGTGTTAAAAAGTATAGCTCAGTGTAGAAGATCGATGCAATTAATAAAATTTAGAGGAGACCAGCAAGCAAGTGAAGTTTTAGAATATACAGTTGGCAGTTTTGAAGTATAAGTAAAATAGTTCTTAATATTTGTTTAAATGCTAAGCTGCATTGTCATAATAGGTAATGTTTCAGAAGCAAAATGGAATAGTTATATGACTTAAAACACCATTTCAGAGCTCTAATTTCTGTTTTTCTCTACTACTCAAATGCCAAATGTTGCTTGCTTTTAATTGGCCTTAAATTGAAATATACAGTATTTTTCTTGATATCAAGCAAATATACACTGAAGTTTCTGATTATCTCAACCTTTATATAATTCATACCAATAAAATCCTAGGCACAGTGTGAGGCTAAAATTGGTTGTTTTGATATTTCTCTCAAACTAGTAGCTAAGGCAATAGTCTGCTAAGTCAGATGCCAAAGGATATCAATGAAGAATTGTGGAGCAACAGTGTAGTGCTATTGTCTTTTTAGATAATGATTTGATGAGTTTGACTGATGGAGAAAAACCCAGAATTAATAGAGAATTTTATTTTTCACCAATTATGTCAAATCTTTTTAGTATTCCTTAAAAAAAAGAATTTGTTTGAATTCCTTTAAAATTAGTAATGATTTTTTTTTTCATTTATACCATCTGTCTGGAAGTATTGGAAAACTTAAATTTCAACAGGGATTTAAATTTCATTAGCATTTTTGGGGAAGTAAATCTATGCGCTGAATAAAAAGCTTCCAATTAGGAACATTTTGCTGAGAATGATGGTCATCATTGACAGTGAGTGACAAACAGATTTTAAAATGTCTTTAATAATAGCTTAAAAAGTTACAGCTCAGTTGACATGAAAATGAACACAAATGTCGTCTTTCGGATCTTTCGATATAGATGTGACCATGTAGTTGCTAAACAAAGAGGATCTGTAACAGGCATCGGAATTTATAATTTAAAATGCAATCTTTTGATGCTCATTTTTCCTTACTTCTTTGAATGCCATTTAAGGGTTATTTAAATACACTTTTCACAGTCTAGACCAGTGGTTCTTAAAGTGTAGATTGTGAGATTCACCAAGTGTGCCGAAATTTTAGATCATAGTGCAGATAAAAGGAAGTTTATAAAACATTTTGTTACTACTTTCTGTCACTGATTCTTCATTTAAATTTTCACTTTGATCAAAAACTTATCCATATCAAATCTTAATGCTAAAACCAAAATTAACACAAAAACATGCCCATAACACATACAGCATAAGCACTAACTTCAATACACATCAGAACTTGAACAGAATAGTTTTGCATTTACAAATGACTCCACAAAAATGATGATTAGTGAAGGCAAACTGCGCATGCACAAGTCTGCCACTGTTGGGTTGTTTTACCTCCGAGAGGCACTTTTTTGTACACAATGTGCTAAATGGCAAGGTCACTAAGACCCCAAATGTCTCAGAGAAGGGTGGGGGAAGGGGACCCAATGGACAGCTGTTGAGACAGATGGTAGCCTGCCATCAAGGCCATCCAGTGTGTTCTTTGACATGCACAGGGTATGTGTGTCTCCCACACATGGGGCCACAGCTTAATATTCCATCATACGGATGTCAATCTTTCCAAGCCCATCATTGTCTCCTATTCGCTTAAGGCAGGGTGGAGAGTTTAGCAGAGGTAAGTCTCAACACTGGAGTGTGCCGTGGGTATTCACAGTGAAAATAGTGTGCTGTGAGTATTCACGGTGAAAATAGTGTGCTGTGAGCAAAAAAAAATTGAGAATCGCTGATCTAGACTGTTGGTGCAAACTCTGTGCACCGTATAATTTGGCCACAAAATGTATTTTGTAAATTAGCTTTGTTTTAGCTAATATCTATGCTCCTATCAAACCTATATGATAGTGATTGGCAACTTTTTTTTGATAGCAGATTAATATATGGTTATTTGTAAAATGTAAAGATCAATGTCAGTCATATATTTAAAATTCAGAACATTTCAGTTTCAAACTGTTCTAAATATCACACTAATTTGTAAGGTTTTTGTTGCTTTTGAACTTGATGGTTAGAATTGATAAATTCTGTAGATATTTTGAAGCTTTCAATTGAACAGAATAATATGAACATTTATTGTCAGCTTATTTTTTAATGTTTCCATCATAAAGTTCATTTGCAAAAATATTTTTTGTATTAATATTGTAACTAAATTCTTACAGAAGAGCAAATCTAATTTTTTTAATATAAAAAAAATTATGGAAGTGATGCTCAAAATGGAAGAAATGATACTAAGCTCATTATATTAATTTTTATTGAGATCACTGAGCAATTGTGTGTTGGTTATTAACTACTCCAACAAATGTTTCAACAATTAGTTTTAAAATATTAAAATTTTGAGCAATAATATATAATGTCCATGACTTAAAAAAAAGTATAATTAGAAAAGGTATTTTTAAATTAATATTTTTCTTTTAAATAATAAAACTCTGATGGTGGGTCACCTACCATAGAGCAATGGTTGCTGACCACTTCACTATGGCAAGCAGCTGCTCAAAGGAATATTTTGTAAAATACAGGGTGCATAAGAAAAGCTCATAACACCCAAATATGTGATAAATGGAGAGTACTATGACTGAAAGTGTAACAGTACCTATAGAAAAAGGAGTGTGTCTAATTGAATAACCATGACTTTAGTGCCCTGGTGGCAAATATAAGGAATTAATGACTGTAACTCATAAGCTATGGAGCTAGCAAAGCAAAATGAATTGCAAAGTTGTAAAGCAGCATTGAAATAGTTGGTAGTGATATATTTTATGTATAAAATGAGCAGATCTAAGGCTGTAAAAACTGATACTTCAAGAATGAATCAGTAGAATCTTGGGAACAATCAGTGATCATGGCACACTGTGCAAACATCAATTATAATGCTCCATAACCATCACCACACACCTGTCGTCACAAAGAGGTTAGTAGAGTGCATACATGTCAATGACAAAGATAATTGTACAACCAGTGTATGTGGTCACATGACTATATCTATACTGACTGTACAATGCATAAAAACATACTCAGAAGAGGGAACATGCCAAAAAAAATTTTTTCACTCGCTCTTAATTACAGGAGGCAAATTACATTGCAAGGAAATGTGCAGAACAATGAATTATGCACAATGCTATTGTAGACTGTCTGCTACAATGTACGTTTGGATGCTATACAGAAAAGCTCTTTTGACAACAGTCAATATTGCAGGAATAAATGGTTCAAAATTCAACAGACTGTCACTGCCATAGGCATTGACAGTCTTACATTGCAGATTCATTCCTGGTGGTTTACACCTTGGATTTCAGATAATCCATTGGGGCCAAGTCTGGTGACTGAATATGTCTGACAGGTAAGCATCTACAGTTACTGGTGTGGCAGTGTGCCATCATGTTGATATATGCTGTACTTCCCTCAGGGGAACATCATCCAACCAGTTAGGTAATGTACCTCTTAAAAGTTGGAGATACACTGTCCTGTCAGTGTTCCTTCATACAATACCTGTTCAATGATTATGTTCCAAATACTGCACCACACATTCATTGATGAGTGCACCTGATGTTTCATCACTTCCCCAAGAAAAGTTATCAAGCACCGAGTAATGTGTATTCTGCTTGTTGACCACACTGTATCATGAATTGTGCTTTATCTATCCACAAGATGCTGGACAAAAAGAATGGATTATTATTTAAGATGTTCATTACAAAACTACACCGCTCTGGATGCCACTGTGTCCTCTTCCATCAAAATGTATAAACCACATGGTATGAGTGGACACCATGATTGTGCAGGATTTACCACACACAGCTTGTTATTACACCACATGCCTCACTAATTTTTATTTTACTGCAGTGTGGGTGGGCAAGGACATATCCCAGAATGTCCACCACTGGCACTCACATACCTGATCCTATGTGTCAGCTTGGTTTTTGACAGGGCTTTATGCTGCCAGTTTCTCAGATATCAAACAATGTGCTGATGGTGACCTGATTTGGATGTGGACCTTCTGGAAAATGATTGCATATTATGAGGCTTCTTGTGCATTGCATTGACATTGGGTATACAACAACACCATCTCATAATATTGAGGGGAATATCCCTCTATATTAGTCTTAACTGGTTTACCAGAAGTCTTGTATCCTACATTACCACAGCAGTCTATATCTTGTAGTCTGAGCTGAACATCACCACTGACATTTGCATATCATTATGGAGCATGGCACATTGTTTTTCGATGCAGGTATACTGAAACTGTGATCTTGAAGTGGAAAGAAAGTTTGCAGCCTAAGATCCACTCATTTTGTACATACAATAGTTATTACCTACTCTTTTAATGTTGCTGTTCAACATTTTAATTCACATTTTTTATGTTCTAATTAATAATCTTAATTCACATTTATGTTAGTTGTACAAAAGTTTAAACAAATGACCCGCAAAGCATCTGCTTATTTACATATGCTTTGTAGGTCATTTGTTTATCACTGCAGGAGAGAAGAATTTAATTAAAACAATGCCATTGAACACTTAATTGTATCAGTGTGAAATTTCAGTGGAAGCTCCATTGTGTTGGCTAAATTTTTTTTATTGTTTTTGTGTCTTGAAGAAAATTTCTAGTCTTATTTTGGATTTCTTTAAATTTCTTTAATAAAACATTTTCTCTTGGTGATTGATTAAACATGTAAAGTACTGTATATGTCCTAGTACATTTCCCATAATTGCTTAATATTTGTGGAAGTTGGAAATAATTATTGTATTATAACTTTGTGTTTTTCCCCATGAGAGGTTTTAGATTTAAATTGATTGTCGAATTCTTATTTAAAGTGATTCTGTATTTGTAAAGGTTATAAAAGGAAAGTATGCCTAAATAATTTAGTCTTTCTTCACTATGATATAATGAATTTCTTAGGCAGTAGGGGATTATATTTTTAGCAATGGAAGATTGAATACTTTGTTTTCTTTATATTCACGAGATTGGTTGATCCATATATTGCCAAACCATAAGTCAATATAGATTCACAGATAGTTTTGTAAACCAAAATACATGTGTGTGTGCTTGCAACCAATTGTAATTTGTAAAGTTTGGATGCACATAGATGCAATTTCCCTTCTAGTTTTTGAATATGTGTATTCCATCAGAAGGTTGTATCCATATAAAGTCCAAGATATTTGTGGTTCTCAACAATCTCAATAACATCACAACTGCAGGAGTAAGGGTCATGGGTTATTAAGACATAAGGATTCATGTTTTTTTTTCTCACATTATGGATGAAAGATCATAATTTCCTGTGAATGAAAGCTCACCCATTTGGTTTTATTTGAGTTTATGTATATACAATTAATGTGAGACCAGTTAATTTTGTTAAAATTATCCTATATATCTTGGACTGTGCTTCCTATATTGTGATTCACATTAATCAAGGCAATGTCATCAGTATAAATAATAAAATAATAAGGAGAACTCTCCAATTTATGGTTTGTTAGATCATTAATATAAATAATGAATAAGAGCAGACCTAAAATTGAACCTTGTGGGATACTAGAGTACACTGTTCTCTTAATGAAAACACCATTAGTTTTAGTAATGTGCATTCTGGTTTTTAAATAAATTTTGAACCATTTAAGTGCCATAAAACTCCAAACAAATGAAATATTTAAGGTTAATACCTTGGATATCATAAGTATAGAATATTTAATTATACACAATTAAAGCTGTTACATTAATGCTATCTACATTTTTGTGATTTTCAAAATCAGGAGGAGTGCATTGTGTTAACAAAATTCTGAGTAAATCACTATTTGGGTACTATTTACTCAATCAAGATGTTGTTAAGTTATTCCTAAATTCTTTGATAGTTTAGCTCAAAGGACTCCTAGATGGAATAAAAAGATAAAGTCTATTTACCAGAATTCTTGAAGGCTGATACAGCTGCACTGGAGAATGGATGAGATGTCATTTGCACCATGTTTGGGTGTGCACTATGCCGTAGTGATCACCTATTCCAGGCAACTAGTCCTTAAAAACATACATGATGTTATGATGTTGCACATAGTTATCTTGGCATCACCCCTTGTTGGTGAGGTTCTTCTTTGCAAAAGTCTGTTCTTCACTTTATAATATTGGACTATATTTATCCTATTACTTTAGGAAAACTACTTAGGTTCTTAATGGCAAACTTACTTAGGTCCTTAATGGCTGTTAGCTGATTACTGCATAATAACTTAATAATATCTTGATTGAGTAAATAGTAACTGAATAGTGATATTATACTCAAAATTTTGTTAACCCAATGCACCACTCCTGATTTTGAAAGTCGCAAAAATGTAGATAGCTTTAATGTAACAGCTTTAATCGTGTATATTTAAATATTTATATCTAGCTGTGCATATTATTTATTAATAAGTATAGAATTTTTGAAGTAGAATATCATGATCTAACATAGGGGTTCTCAATGTGGGGAGGGGCGGGGGTGGCTCAGTCAGTAGCGCGCCAGGCTCGTAATCTGTAGTTCCCAGGTTCGAGTCCCAGCTGGGTCAGCGTTGAGATTTATCTCCGCAAAATTCCCCGCCCTGCTCACGGTCAGTAGGGGACACCAATGGGCTTGGAAAGGCTGCCATCCATCGGATGGGACGTTAAGCCGTGGCCCCATGTGCGGGAGAGCCATACCCTGTGCACATTAAAGAACATGCTGGATGGCCTTGACGGGAGGCTACCATCTGTCTCCCAACAGCTGTTCCAGTGGGTCCCCTCCCCCAACCTTCTCTGAGCCTTCGGGGTCCATGTGACCTGGCCATTTAGCCCATGGTGTGCAAAAAAGTGCCACTCAGAGGTAAAACAACCCAACTCAATGTGGGGTACACCATGAGAGCTGAAAAGTCGTTAGATATATGTTATCTATATATATGTTTTATTTTATTCCCATTGTTATACTATGACTATAGTTTTATCTATCTGTACGAGGGGTACGCCAGTTACATACACATTTCCAGGGGGTACGTGAAGCATAAAAGGTTGAGAACTATTGATCTAACATATCAAATGCCTTATGAAAGCCCAGAAAGAAAGCAGCCGTTCTTTTTCCATTGTTTAAAGTTTTGTTAATGATGTCAGAAAACTCCATTAAAAGCGTAATTTCATTTTTACCTGTTTGGAAACCATATTCATTGTCAAGTCTAATTACATTGTCACTTCATATTGCTTATCACTAATAATGTTATATTTTTTCAGAAAATTGGCTAGAATATTTGTTACTTATCTTTCAAGGGTTTTGTGCAGAACAGATAAAATGGCAGTGAACCTATAATTGGACAATTGGATTTGGTTCCACTTTTGTAAATTGGGCTTAAAATAAAATTTTAAAGTTTATTAGAAATATTTCTTGTAGATATGGTTTTGTTGATAAATTCATTACAAGATAGCCAAGGAATTTTTGCATGTTTTAATGTGCCTCATTTGTACCTGATCATATTCACTAGATTTTCTTTCATTTAAGTCACTTAAAATTTTTAAAGTTTCTTGTTTTGAAATGGAAGGTATAAAAATTGAGGGAATAGAAGGTTGGATATGTTTAGGAATTATAGAGAAATTCTGCATATGGTTGTCATCTCTAATATTGACAATAATGTCTGCAAAGATGTTAAAGTTCTCTGCTGCTTGAGTTTCAGACATACCTTGTGGCATATCCTTTATGATAAAGTCATCAATGATGGTTTTAGGTTTATTATTGATAATTTGCTTGATGTATTCTCAAATTTACTTTGGATTGTTTTTACAGGATGCAAATTGTAGTAATATTTTTTCTTTTCTGATTTAATAAAGGATGTAGCTATGTTTCTTAAATCTGTTTATAGTAATTTAAAATTTCTTTTTTTTTTGTTTAGCCATCCCATGGCCGAGTGGTTAGCACATTTGGCTACTGATCTAAGGGACCTGGGCTCGAGCCCCGGGTAAGGCATGGTTGTGTGTGTTGTTTTTCTGCTGAGATCCTGCCATCCTCAGAGACCTTCTACTATGGCATATAAATTGACAGGCTCCTGTCAGACCTCTGTGGCAAGCAGCTGCTTGAGGGGGGTATTTTTTTTTAGTAATCAATCCAAGCTGAATCTCTTTTTTTTGTATTAAATTTATTATTTCCTAATTTATCCATTCTTTGTTTACAATTACATTGCTTAATTTTTGAGCCATCTGGTAATTTATTAATTTTGTTATTGTTAGCAATCAGCATATATTTTTTAAAGTAAATGCTTTGTAAAGTACGTGTGTTGATTCTGAATTTGGGGTTTCATTTCCAGCGCCACTGTCCAGCCAGTTTGTTAGGCTTATTTCTTTGCATGTGTTTTTATGATCTAAGATAAGTTGTGCCAAAATTACTGTCTAGCTTCTCAGTGTGATTGGACAAATTCCCAAGTTTTTTTTACTCACAAACGTTGAGGCAATTAAATAGTGGTCTGTGATTCTACTGCAAAAAAACATTGAATTTATGTTGAATTTTATGTGAAATCAGACATTAATATCATTAATGCATATCTGAGAGAGAGAGAGTAACCAATGATGATGACTTCCCTGGTGAAGCCAGTAATGATAGGTGAGAAATCAAATTTGGTTAGCAACTGTATGTATTTGGCAACTGTTTTTTTTTTATGTTTTTGGTATCTAAATTAATACTAGTCTCTGACTAGTATCTGATTGTGATGTTATCTGTTGTTTGGGACCAGTTTTAGTGTATCAAAAAAGTACCAGAAAAGTGTTAATGCCTGAGCTTGGTGATCTGTAAACAGCAAGTAAATTGGAAGTTAAAATTACCCTTGAGCGGATATTTATTTATTTATATTTAAATATTCAATGTTTCAGCAGGAATCGCAAGTGAAGGTATCTTTTCAACTAATAATATGTTGTGGAAGAAAAGTAGAATACCATGTGCAAAAAAGCCAGGAGTTCTGGTAAAAAGTTGATAAAAATTTTTCTAAATTTGAACAATGGAGCTTGTGTGCTGAGATTTTAGTTTCTGTCAGTATAATAACATCTAAATATTTTAAAATATCTTTAAGATAAACCCAGAGAGTATCCCATTTTTTTTTCCAGACTTTGAATGTTCATATGTAGAAAGCTTAAATGTTTATCAGATTCATAGCACAATTTATTAGTCAAGAACCATTTCTTACCTTCTTCAAAGCCACACAAAACATTTTTATTGTGATGAAATGTCGGTATGCTATCAAAAAGAAAAGCCACCATGGGAAAAAAGGAGTGGAGCACATAAGTAAGATATTTCACATTTAAAATTCTTTGAAATTTGTGAGCATATCAGTTCTAATTACATTGTCACCATCATATTTTTTCATCAAGATTTTCCTGTTTCGAAACCAGATGCATTTAAAATTTTTCGATTTTTTTGCTAGGCACCTCACTTTCCAGAAAAGTTCTCTATTTCATTGCAGTTAAATTTAAGTAGATTGTTTTTTTTAACATCATTTATATTATTGGCAAAGATTTTTGATTTTTTTTTATCATCCACTGTTCACGTTCATTTCTTGCCTTAAATTGGGCAATAATTGCAGGTGTTTTGTTCTTTTTCTTGGTGGCAGTTTATGCAAGACTTCAAGTCGATTAATTCCGAAATTATTTATATGCAACGATTTTACAACATTTATCATAATCTGATTTAGGGTTTCTCCACCTGGTCATCCATTGGAATGCCATGTGTCTCGATATTTCGATTTCTACCATATTCGAGGTTGTTTATTTATGACAGACCATTTCTTTTGAATAAGTTCAGCACATGTTGTTTTAATGGAAATCAGCTTACTCATAGTGTTGAGGGTGCATCGCTTCATAATCATGAAAATTATTCAGCAGAACACTTCTACTGAAAGTCTTAATCTTTGATTTAATTTCTTAAATGCGAAATTTCATTTAATAAAGGTTTGAAAATTGCTGTTTCTTGTTATTCTGAAGATGAGGGTTACATACTAAAATTAAAGCCTTCTCCAAGTATCTTAGACAAGTGGTGATCTAAGGATATCTCCTGGGTGTAGTCAATATTATCGTTCAAGGTATATGAAAATGATAGATACGTATTATTATTTAGAGACATACTGTCTCTGTTTTTCTTTTCTATAACTGGTGATTTTTTCTACTTAATTTGCAGTCAGTATACACTCACATTTTTTTCTTGAATCATTTTTTATAGTTTTTCCCTGTTGTGCCAGAGCATCCAAAATGCAGTTTCCCTTTTGCATCCACTGCATAGCTTATGGTCAGCATTATGAGTAATTGTTTTTCCACAGCTGTTACACATTGGATTCATTGTGTGGAGAGTTTTGGGTTACAGGTCCAGTGGCAGGAAACAAGAATCAATGACCACTACAGGGAGATGCACAGATTGTGTTGTAAAGATCTTGGGCTTAATTGATCTTAGCCACCTCACTGTTCACAAGGTTCTGTCTAAAACAGAGAGGACTGATGCAGAGAGGGAAGAGAGCAATGAAGTTGACAGCATTTACTAGTCCAATGATGGCCCAGGTCAACCACTGCTGGTTGAGGTCATGGAAGGGGGGGGGGGGGAGGACAGCTACATCCAACTGGCAGGAGCTTGATGAGGAACGTCTGATTGCAATGAAAGCAACTAATTTGTTTTGTTATATCTCATAGTATATACCTCCTATATTCACCACCAGGAGTATACGGGTGTGCTCATTCAATCGAGCACAGTTCTTTTCTTACAGGTATCTCTTACTCTCTTAGTCATAGCACTCTCCATTCACCACTTATTTGGGTGTTGTGGAACTTTCCTATGAACCCTGTATATCATTAACACTTAAATTCTTAGGGGCAGGGGTGGCTCTGTAGCACGCCAGGCTAGTAATCTGCAGTTCCCAGGTTGGAGTCCCAGCTGGGTCAGTGTTGAGATTTATCTCTGCAAAACTCCTCACCCTACCCTCAGTCAGTAGGGGACACCGATGGGCTTGGAAAGGCCGCCGTCCATCGGATGGGACATTAAGCCGTAGCCCCATGTGTGGGAGAGCCATACCCTGTGCCTGTTAAAGAACATGCTGGATGGCCTTGATGGAAGGCTACCATCTGTCTCCCAACAGCTGTTCCAGTGGATCATCTCCCCCAACCTTCTCTGAGCCCTCGGGGTCCTAATTGACCTGGCCATTTAGCCCATTGTATGCAAAAAAGTGCCACTCTAAACAACCTGACCTAACTTTGAATATCTGCAAGAGACTAGTCTGTTACCCATAAGTTGTCATGTTTGTGCTGGAAATTCCTTTTCTGGAGAGGTTCTTTCATTTTGAGGAAGAAGTCAAAGTCACAGGGAATCAAGTGTAGGGTGGATGCTATTCCATTGGTTCAGAAGGTTGAGTTAGTACATTCCCCTCCAGTTGGTCTCCAAATGGGTCTCCAACAGGTATTGACCCTTGACAGGTTTGACATAATACATCCTCCTGCCAGTTGGATGTAGCTGTCCTCCCCCCCCCCCTTCCATGACCTCAACCAGCAGTGGTTGACCGGGGCCATCATTGGACTAGTTTAGAAGTCCCTTGACAGGTATTGACATATGAGATTGTGCATTGCATGCACGACAATGGATGAAGTGTCTGAAAAATGTCTCCACTTGCAGCACAATATAAGTTGCAGATCCTTTACATATATGAGCAAAGTACTGTATACTGATGTTGCAATTTTTGCAATCACCAGCATAACTAAAGCTGCCATACATAAACATACATACATAAACTTGTTTTCTTTCATGCCAGTCCACAGCCAACCCCTACCCTAATTATTCTAGGAAGTGTGAAAACAATTTGGTTTTGCTATGGGAGACACTCCTGCTCTCATTCCAGTTTTCCCATGATCTCCACTTAGCAACGTGTAAAGATGTGGACAATTGCAATTCACATTTATTGTCTATTATTGAGTAATAGGAATAAGATGCCATTTCTATCAGCCAGCAGATGCAAGGTGCTTGTTTTACACTGATTATTGAAATGCAAAATAAAGAAAAATGTGAGTAAAACTATAAGAGTACATATCGCCCCTGATGCTTATGGAATCTTGTTTTTAAAGATAATGAAGCTTTTCATTTTCACTTTTTCACACCTTAATCATCACCTGAAATCACCTGCATTTTCACCCTTAACATCAACTTAGAAAAAAAAAAAGGTTTCGATTGGAACTAATGAATGGGAAAATGCAAAAGAAGTATTTTATTAGTACTTTTACAACATAAGAAGTATTGGTCTTTTATTCCTTAAAATGAAAAAAGTTGCTTTTCTTACACCCCTATGAGAGAAGGGGCAGACTGTTGATGTCAGTCGAATATCTCTTGACTCCTTACCACTGAAATTTCGAATTTCTACCACAAACAGATTACTTGCAATATTCGTTAAACGTTTTGTCTTTTCCATACTTAGTAATCTCTAATGATGTGAATTAAAATTATGTAAGAATTTTCAAAATGCAAATTATATTTCATTAATACCAATTGAACTAAAAATGAATTTTGCAATTATCTCTTAAAACAAAAAAGGTGTGTTCCATCAAGACATTAGATGTCAAAAGCATGGAACCTACTTCATTTAAATTCTGAATTCCATATTGAATCTAAAAAAATGCATTTGTAAATTAATTGAAGATATTTTAAAACTATATTTTTGAATGCATTTCAGTTTTCAAGAACGAGCCAAAAGTGGAAAGATACTGTACAAGCTTTTGAAGTGTATTGGAATTTTCTTAACTGTGACAGTGCTGGTGATGATAAAACACTCCAATTTGTTGCCCCTTGAAACAGTGGATCATACTTCTACAATTACCAAGGATTCTTCAGCATTTTCCTAGCTATAGTGAATGCTGAATATGAGTACCTTTATGTAGATGTGGGAATGAATGGAAGTATCTCTGATGGGGGACATGATTGAAAAGACAGCATTTTATCAAAAAATTGCAAAAGAATACTTTAAATTTACTGAAAGCATATGACTGTAGGAGACCTCAAGGTCATATTTATTAGCGATAAAGCATTTTAATGGAGCGAGCATTTTTTGAAATTCTATTCCCAAAGAGAACTAAGCCATGTTAAATGAATATCTAATTATAGATTGTCTAGAGCAAGAGGGTGTCGGAAATACTTTGAGAATAGTGGCTTCTATTGTTAGTTTAAAGTCGCACACAGAAATAATTGTTCTATAAAAAATGTTGACAGCATGTATGCTGTATAATGTTTTTCAGTGGCATTCCTAAGGCACATATATGCCACCAAGAGTAGCAGATTATGAAGATGTGTAAATGTGCTTAGCTAGAATGAGAATGGAGGAAACTGCTGGTAATATCTTTTTGATTTTCAGAAAGCAAGTTTTAAAAAAAAATCACAGAGGACCTAAACAGGTCTAAATTTTTACGTGTATTTTAATGGAGAAGCCAAATTGTCTTAGCAAGAAGTCGTAGAAAACAAATGATAATTTTGTCGTAAAAAATTAACAACATTTATCACCTACATTTATGTAACCTTAAAATTGTGAATAAAAAAAAAAATTCTTGCATCATTCTTGGTCTCTTCGGTATTTCTTTTGTCAATTACTTGATCTATATTTCCAACAGATTGTCTTAATGAAAGAAGCCTGCCTGGCAATACCAACTAGGAATGTTCAACCCTTAAATGTCCCTCAAGGCTCTGGAAAGGATGAGCAGAAAGGGAGGAAGCTGTTGGAAGAACATTTATGGAACTCTTGATTTCCCCAACTTGCCATGACATTCTCAGAGATCAGCTCATTAGAGGAGATTAGGAAGTGTTGAGGTACTTTAGTAGTGAAACTGAAGTAAAAAAAGTTTGTGGTCCACTTGAGAAGAATACCCTTATATTCATAAGGAATGATCTTTTAATGCTTTATTATTGGATTGTTTTAGTTGCAGAATGGGCCATTCATTGTTTTTACAAATCATTTATATTTCATAAGACCATGTCTAATGCAATGAATAAGGAAGAGTAAGAAAGTGTCAGCTCTTCTGTAGTACTTACCCATGTATTCCCTATTGAGTTTATAATTGTGTTCCTTTTGTTTCTTAGTCAAGTGGTTAGGAAACTGGTGTGCTGCAGTCTTGAGCTTTTGCTGGATATCTTTCAGCATGCATAGCACTGTCTTTTGATCTACTACAGCCTCTAAACCCAATTGATAACTCATCCAAATATCAGTTTACAGAGGAAGCTGATTTTCTTAATGGCATGGCATACACTACAAGATGCATTTGGCACATTGTCATAATTGCTTCGAAAGGTTTTCATCCATCAAATAGCAAATAAAGCAATGCTCTCAGTGTTCCACTCTTGCAAACTTCACATAAACTGTGCACGCATTAGGGGTATTTATTTTTTTAACCACACACAATCTCAAATTTGATTCATGAGTATTGTTCGAATTGTTTTGTGAACTCCTGATGCCTATGGAATCTTGTTTTCAAAGAGAATGAAGTTTTTCATTTACTGCTTTTTCTTGCTTTAAAAATTTTAATGAGAACTAATGAAAGGGAAAATGCAAATAGTAGTCTTTTATTAGTACTTTTTTAACAAAAATTATTGGTTTTTTATTCCTTCATCTTTTATTCATTCTCCACACACTTTTATCATCATTGTGTTTGATAATACTAATTTACTTTTTGCCCATGAAAAATATTAGTTTTTGATGTGGCTCATGATATAACTGAATTTTAAAATGTGGTGTACTCTGAAAATATTCTTCCTGATTTAGGCCACTTGCACCAATGAAAAAAAATAAATCCATAAAAGATCATTTTTAACACTACTAGTGTGTACCAGCCCTGATTCCTTGTCTACCTGGAAATGATGCATGTACCCATCGCCTGGTCTAATCTGGAAATTTTTATTGTGATCAACTTAGAATTGTTTTTTTTAGTTATTTATTAAGGGTGGTTGGTTTACACTAAAAATGATTTATTGCTTCTCAGATAAGCATAGTCTGTAAATACTGATTTGATCAGCTATCAACTGCAAATTTTTATGTGTGAAAAAAGCTTTAAATCGATCAGTTTTCAGCACATTTAAAATTTTTATCCACGCTTCATGATAAAAATATGCTTTGTTGATAAATCACAACAATCCAGGATATCCTCTTCATGATCTGTGACCCACTTCTGTTTCAGAAGATGATAATACCTGAGAAGACACTTTTTCTGGAACAACGCATAATAATTTCTGGTCAGAAATGCTTTCCAATTGGCTTCAATAGTAATAAAAAAAATTCTTATAAGAAAAGACAAAATCTTAACAAAATAAATATACTGAGCAAAATGGCTTATTTACACTAAGGGACTGTTTCTTATTTACTATAACACTTCCTGTTTGTCCTTTGTTTCCCATTTGATTGCAACTGCAGTCTACTCCATAGACAATGGCTGTGGTTGAGCATGGTGAATTTCTGGAATCATACCAATTTTGTAGTTATTACAATTAAGAATACCAATTTGTGATCTAGCAATACATATCTAATAAATAAAAATTGTAGAATCAAAAAAAATTAAAGGCAAATAAATAGTAAAATGCAAAGACAAAACCAAACTACATATTTTTCTGAGTGATGTGCATTTTTCCAAATCATAAAAAAACTGATAAATAGACTGCTAATGTCTTTGGCAAAAAAAGTTAGTGGCAACATTCTAAAATACATTTCTAACTGAAGGTTTCATTCTGAAACATTTACATTATATAAAAAATGGTCAGCATTGTCAGCTTGATCAAATGACTGCCCCAACTTTGTTGCGAGATCATTTAATATATTCCAACTAATTGAATAAATAAACAATTTAGTTTTTTTTTTCACATTTGAAATCGGTGTAGTAACTTTCAGTAATAAAAAGTATTAAAAAAGGTGATTTCCATATATAATTAGTAAAAAAGCTAACACTATATAGGAATTTTTTTGACCTTGTGCTGATTCCATTTTTTTGATCTTGTACTGATTTTGTTGTCCTTTGTACTGATTCCAGTACAAACTGGCTTCTAGCATTGTAAGAGTTCATAGAAAAATGTGTTAAATCAAAATTTTTGGGGTAGTAGTTCAAGATATGGCAATCTTGTGAAGTTAATAATATCACTGTACCTTCATTTTCTGAAGGGTTCCATCTTTGGAACATTTTTTCAAGTGAAGGCTCCCACTGCTTTTATCATTCATAGCATTATTTCTCCAAATAATGCCTGAGCTGTATTATAAAATAACACTACTACTGCTACCTATGGCCAGTTGTGGCTACCACTTTTTACATATTTTGAACTTTTTTTTTGATATATAATTAGCAAATTATTTTGGAATTTCTTGCAAAATTTTATATTGATTATACAATATTTTGATTGTGAAGGAAGCCTGGGGGTAAACTGCATGATGACCTCAAATCCAATGGATTCAAACCAGGCTCAGCTTATTAGGCCAATATCTAACCATTGGGCTAAAGGATTGCCTATTGGCACAACATTCCAATTAGATCTTATACATTACTCCCTGTAGTGGTGTGCATGCATACTTATTACAACCTTCTATTTATTGGATACTATTGATAATAGCATAATCTGAATGTAATATGTTTGTATTTTAAATTGTAATACAAAGAATGAAATTTTTGAAATACTATTTCATAAATATTGTTGGATGGAAAAGTTTACCATTTTCATTCTCTATGGTGTGAAATATTTAGTACAAAATATATGTGCAATTCATTCAAAAGAAGTTATGTATTAAGCCCAACATGATGAAGCATTTATTACTTAATGAAAACGAAAAAATGCTCCAATCATTGTGTTACTGTGTTAGTATTTTGCCACTAATGTTCTTAGTAATACAGAGTGTGGTTGAATGGTTTTTTTAACGCTGTTTAGTACTGAAGCAAATGAAATCATTGTTTTCCCATCTTTTTCACCTCAATGTGAATGAAAATATTACTTTTTATTATATGATTGATATTGACAATGTGTATCACAGTGACTTTAAATATTAAGCTACTTCAGTAGAAAAATAAAATGCTTGAATTTGGTCAATATTAAGTGCACTGTAGGTGGAGTCTTATACATTGTTTACAAATGAAAAATTGTGCATGTAATGTATGACATTACATCATTTTAAGCATTGTGAGTTCTTTTTTAGAATTTTATAATAGAACAAAATGCCTACAAGTGATATTTTCTCCATTTAGAACATTGCACTATTTTAAATAGAGCTTCTCCTTGTTGTTTGGTGTGACTTATAAATGAATATTAAAGAACAGATTCCATAAAAATTTGCAGTACACAGCATAAAAAAGTAAGAAAATTATTAGGGTTTTTAGACTGTTTACTAACCTTCAGCTATATAATGTATAATGGAAGAGATTTGCATGCAACAAACGTTTCAGATATTGCTTCAGTTGAATAAAAACAAAGGCATATTCTCAAGTTAACCCTAAAAGAGTCTTAGGAACTCTTGTTTACAATAACCATCTCTTTTTGTGCTATTGAACTTGTGGGCCCCACTCCTTTTCTCATCACCCAATATTCCTGTCAAAATTATTCACTGTATGAAATCAATTTAAAATTATATTTCAAAAACCGTTTTTCCATTATATTTACATTTCAAATATTTAGAGTAGGTACTAATTTATCCAATAAGTAAATTTTCATCATAGCTTCTTTATTCAACCTCTTTATACCATAAAGCATATTTGTGAATGTTTATGTTTGCTGATTTACATGAACCTTCTAATCAGTGGATTAGATGTATTTACGAATATACTAGTGCGTACTCTGTTGGCATATTATTCTATACACTGATTGGGAATGACAGATTCATAATGCTTATTGTTACAATGATGATTTTCTTGAGCTATAAAAATAGGTTGGTAGGGTAAGAAAATATAAATTGTAAGATCTGATGAATTGCTTTTCATTATGTGGAATATTTAGGGAGTAATCAATTATGCATAGTAGAAAAACCAACTAAAATTTCCGACAGGCTTCAACATTAAGTACAAATAGATGTCAGCAATGAAGTTGCTATTGAGTTAACTTTGATGCAAGTATTCTAAAACTACAAATATACTTGGAGAAAACCTAGTCATATATCAAATCTAGTCTGAATCCAGGAAAAAAATATAAGATCCTGACAAATGATATAGGTCTAGGCCCGGATCTAGAAAAAAATCGAGATGGGGGCATGACACTGGATTTCCAATGTAGTATAACATTTCTCCCTCCGTTTTACAGGTCTTTAAAAATTACTTGAAAAATGCGTGAAAATCAGTTACCCTTATTAGCATTCCTAAAGCCTCCCTCTCTTTAACAAAGTATCTAAGGGGAAAGGGACTATGTATCACTCCCCTCCTGAGAATGATCATTGGAATGAAAGTAAAAAAAGAGTGTTGGACCTATTTTGCAAGAATTGTTTTTTGAAAATCACATTAAAATGTACAGGGAAAAGATGTACCAAAACAACATTCACTCCGTTATCTCTTGAACTTTCTCCCTTATTTTTTTTCTAGATCCAGACCTGTCACTGAGTCATATTGTAGTATTCTTAACGCTTAAAAAAAGTATTAGCTGTTAGCTGTAGAGAAGTTTGTGACTCATTGGTTGTGCCTATGTCTCTTATTAGGAATGTTTTTGTCCAGTAATTTTTCAGTAGAAGAGGGTAGAGCTCCAAGTTGAACAAAATACTTTTTTTTTACCAATCATGAAATATTATGACTAGAATTGTCAAGTTTTAGGATAATGTTGCCAGAGAAATTAAAGATTTTTAACTGGTTGAAATTGTATGACATGACCTTTTGTTGAGATACTGGAAATGGGGTTGGGGATAGTATACTTATGTAATTGAGAATTCAGTTATAACAATTACAAAAGACAAAAAGATTAATTCTTTATTTCTTTTGTAATTGTTAGAATTGAATTTACTTAATACAGAGACAGTCATGAATACAGTTGTTAATAATTGAAAATTTCACAGCCACTAATTCCTTTATCCACTAATAAAAATTTGAAATCGGTGTAGTAACTTTCAGTAATTTTTTAAATCGATTTTTGAAAACTTCAGAATAAAGATGAAATAAGCATTTCCCACCAAAAAGTTGTAGACTTTGCCAGATTGGGTAGTACCCAATCTGGCAGAGTTTACAAATTTTGCGGAGAATTTTTGCTTTAAAATTAGAGAATTTTCTTGCAATAATAAACTGCTATTGCACATCTCCTGTATTATTATTTGCCAACACTAAATGAAATTTAATTACCACTAAATTTTACCACCTTTGAGCATCCTATAGTTAGTATTGAAAACTGACAATTTTGCCAAAATATTGTACCTTTGTTGAAGTGCCAAAGTTTATTTCGAACCAGTTGGATAGTGGTAATTATTTCTATTAATTTTGTTGCTTAAAGAGTTACTTTTATTATAGTTCGTTTTTATTTGTAACTAGAAATCAGTTGGTGCCTTTGGCAACTCTTGATTTCTAGCCCGTCACTCCGACCCCTCTTTAGACCTCTAATGCTACACCGCATCAAAAAATTCCTCGTATTTCTGAGTTCTACTGACTGAAATAGCCCTATTTAGCGATTTTTATTTTTAACCTCTTAAAACCCATCACATATGAAATTCTACGTAATTTCTGAGATCCACGAACTCGAAACATCCACAGGCACCAATTTTTAGCTTTATAGCAATAATAGATCAAAATTTGACCTTTGACCTCGTAGGACTCTCGATCCGAAATTTCGTCACGTTTCCGACATCTACAACCCAAAACACCCCAACACAGCAATTTTCATGCTTCTAGCACTCTTAGATCAAGGTTTGACATCCACGCTACCCCTATTTGACTTTGAAGGACACGTCGGAGATCAAATTTCGGATTTTTCCTTAGATCTATGACCCGAATTAATCCTAGGTGCAGACTTTCAGAGCTCTACCATTTCTGCATCATAGTTAAAATTAGCGTAATCCCCAGTCAGACGTCAATCACTCACAATCGTCTATATATATATGTCTTGATTACATTTGTATATATATATATGCTATTTTTGTTATAGTTTTTATATATCGGTGTGATCAAAAAGTCCGTGAAGATCTCAGTACTAATATCCAATGTGGTGGAGGAACACCAGTTGCTGACACATCGTGGCAAACCTCACTCACAAGCATATTGAGTCGTGGCTGATTATCACATCCAGTGCACTGGAGCTTCAGCTGGATTAGCACATTTGTACCATGTTTGTTGAATATGTCTCATTTTGAACAGTGTGCAAACATTAAAATTTGTTTTAAGCTTGGCAAAGTAGTTACAGAAACATGAAATACTAAGTCTATGGTGATGATACTGTAACAAAAGAAAAACTTTTCAAGAAGTGGTTTGACATCATTCAAGCAATTAAAATCAACATTACAGATCATCTGAAGTCGATTTCCAAAGGCAAGTTTCAGAAATGTTTCAACAAATAGCATGAGCAGTGCAACATGGGTGTATGGGTAGGAAGGGGAGTACTTTGAAGGAGATTTAATCATGTAAGCATCTATTTTTTAATAAAATTATTCCATCATTCGCCAAAGTTTTTTATTACGGTGATATATGTGTGTGATATTTTGGTGTTTTTTTTATATATCTTGATACAATTAGTTTTGGTTTAGAATGTCTATTATTTATATGTCTTTTGCCAGTCAATGTAGAACAGTTTTCAAAACAACCTATTAAGTTGCCTTTTATTGGAATAATGGTGAAATTTATTTTTCGAGTTCACAGCACCATAAACAAAATGTCAATCAAATTTAAAGAAATTCACTATGTAATCGAAAACTCTAATAAAGTACATTTTTATTTTTTGTTAAAAATTTGATCATGGATTAGCCGGAGGATGCTATAGTACTATTTCAAAACTTCAGAGTAAAGATTTAAAGGAATTTAATAATCTTTCTGTAAAAAAAACGAATTAAAAACAAAGCATTGCATCAATAGAATTTCCCTGGCCTGCGATTATTTAGAGGCTGTTGGTAGACTATTATTGCCTTACAAACTAGTCTACTGCCAGTACTCAATAAAATGTGATGGAATGAAATATCTGTCAGGAACAGTTTAGAATATCGTAAAAATATAGGTGACAAAATTTGCTCGTTACTTATTGACTGTATTTTTTCATTCACTTCTTATAAGTGGCAATGGCTGATTGTCATTGCTGCTTCTAAAAAGTGAATTTAGCTCATGTTTGAACTTGGGACGTAATTTTGAATAAGAATTTATTAAAATGAGAATAATTCGAAAGCGTTTCTACTGAAATAAAAGCTATTGAACTTAGCCTTTTGGCATGTCATTAAAACTGATATTGTATAATGCTTCTGAGATGTACCAGCATCTGCCATGGCTGCATTCAATTTATCATATACGAAATCGATAGGAAATATCTGAACACATGCAATAAAACTTTTCAGCTGTTCGTGTATAAGATTAAAAATAATAACATTGTAAGCATATAGAACAGTACCTTTTTGTGGATTACCTTACATTCACAAAGAGCGAAGGAAATATCCTTAGGTAAAAAGTGCTAGCAAGTTACCTTAGCTTTCTCAGTTGCCTGCCAATGTTTTGTTTAGATCAGGCCCGTCCAACCCAAACTTAGTGAAAAGCTACTAGGGAAAAAACTATATTCGTGGAGCTGAGGAAAATTCTAAACTTCAAAACGAAAAGAGACACTTCTAGTGAGTAATGAATTGGAAAAACCATAGGCGAAATTACAGGGGGTACTCGGGCACCCCCCTAATGTTTCATTAAATAAATTTCTTTATTGCCCTTATGGTCATATGTTTCTTCATTTTTTTTATGTACCAGTTTTTCGGTTGTTATCTGGCCCTTCATCACTGCAGTGAGACCACGGCACCCCCGGGGACTCTGCGAGTGAATTTAGGGGGTTCTGGTGTGATCCCCGGCACCACCTGATAATTTAGTTTCGCCTATGGGGAAAAACACTATATTTTTAAGAAATCTAGAAAATATCTTTATTTAAAAGCAAAAAATATACTTTTTAATGATAGCAATGATTTTGCCAATTCATAACAATGTACTTAGAAAAGTTTGGTCAAAAAATTGGAAGAAATAAACCTGATTCAGTATATTGTTTTTTTGTGAGCTGCAATTTTCTTTGCAACGGGCCTGGTTTAGATTGAATGTACTCGTGAGATGTTTTTCTTTTATGCCCTGTTAGCTGTAAATGCTTCCTTTTTGCTCTAAGTCTATTAATGATGGATGCTTGAATTTTATTTTAATGTGAAGTAAGTATAGTTCTGCAGTCGGAAACAAGATTCCGGTTTTCCTAATATTTGGATTAACATGAAGTTTCATTATCATTTCATTATTTTTAACATTTCAGTTTTCCTAAGCACAACAAGTTCTATTATGAGGCTAGTAAGAAGCTGATTAGAACAATCCTGTTTCTTTAATCTTATTGTTGTTTGTTAAGTAATTAAAAAATTACTGTAGAATATTGTAGAATAATTTAAATTTTTTCACCTGTATACACCTAATATGTAATATCCTGTCTGTTACAAATGATTGCCAGTTATTAAGATGTTGTGACATAGAGAAGCAGTCTTTTCCCTCTAAACTTAAATCTCTAGTTAAACCTAGTCTTTTCAACATGTCCTTTTACCTCTACCTATGTGTGTTGACCTTTTCCTGTTCTCTTTATTATTGTTCAAAGAAAGTAGTTTTACCCTAATTAAGGAAATGTAGAATACTGCTTTTGTAAGTATTTTCCATTTCTTTTTAATACATCTCTCTTGATAATAGCTACTAATAGGGTTCCCATCATCTCCAAAAGAAAATAAATACACCACTCTTTAACAGTCTTGATTCAGCATTGTATACGGGCTCCAGAAGAAAAAAAAATGCATTTTTATATCAAACATAATTTTAATTTTGAATCATATTATGGGGTTCACAACTTTTCAGACACCTGTCATCATTCAGATACAAGAAAAAAAAAATGGGCGGACTAAGCGGTCATTGAGGGCCCCTGCTACTGAGGAGCTTCCAAATCGTTCTCTGAATTGCTTTCGTAATTTTAGAGATCATTTGAACTACACACCGTAGGGGACCTAAATGTTCTGCTTAAGACCCTGGACCTCTAAATCCGCTACTGAAAAAAAAAGCATCTGATAACCCTTTGTGGTCTTCATTTAGGTTGTGACAAGTGTGGAAACCATTAATATAAAGCAAGAGTGCCTAAACATTTTCATCTCAAGGACTACTTTATTCAGGACATAGTTTTCCTAAAACTTACAAAAAAACTTTAAAAAAATACAATATGCAGAGGTAATAAGAGAGATTTTCTAATTCTTGTTGATCTACTTGTATATTCTAAAATATAAATTGAGATGACATTGCAGAATAGGTCTCAGTAGTGGTAATCGTGGTTACGATTTTGTGGAATTTATATGACTATACTCCTGATGCCTCTGCAAGTGATTCTAATCTTCCTGGAGGATGGTGTAATAAGCACTCCTGATCAATGGCATCCGCAGAAATTTCTCCGGGGAAGTGGGGGGGAAGAGGTGCAAGAATCTGTTGACATTGTTACATATTTTAGATATGTGCATGGCTTCTTAGAATACGTTAAATCACACCTAGTGTCATTTTTATTAACTATTTACAAAAAAAATGGTGACAAAATATAACTTAAGAAAAGACATTTCCATCGGAGGGCGTAGGTCTCTCCCCTCTCCCTTCATACGCTCATGCCCCTGATGATACCACATGTTGGTAATAAATGTAAACTGCCTGTCTGAAAAGTTAGTTGTAAATAGCTTTAACCATTATATGCCAGAATTTTTTTTCCACAGTTCTGAGTTTCATATCCGAAACATTTAAAATTTATTCTTCATGAATGTTTAAAAATAAAACAAAATTAAACTCAATAATAATTTTGTTAGAAAAATGAAATGTGCGATATTTCCACCAGTAACGTGATTTTCAATGTTTAGGGATCTGAAAAACGAGTAAACCACTTTTATTTTAAAAACCCACAGGCACATTCTTTTTTTTTATTTGCATGCCATTCCTTAGTACCTTGGGTCAGGAGTACTTCAACAATGGCGGTCCCAGAAACCACACTTTTTTAAAATGGGGGTGAGCAGCTCTTAAAAATGGAACTCATTGCAACCGTTCTCTCTGCCTTTCGGGGGCCACAGCCCCTTCCTCGTGAGACGACCATTATTCTCAAAGCTTATTGGAGCTGCAAAAAAAACAACATGGAAGCTTGATGTTTTTATCTTATATACTTTAACATTGATGTCTTAATTGGTTCCCGGAACACAGTTTGAGAAATGCTGCCTTAGGTAATCTCCCGTGATATCTTCCGACAGTGGTGGATGCTTACGGAATTGCATTCTTGCTGGAACTACAATGTGCTGTGTTGTTCTTGTATCATTTACTTGTAACGGAATTTCTGGTGGGTTTAGGAGGGCAAGCAAAGAAAACAAGCATGCATTTTGTGAGTGATGTCAACAGGAAGGGGGGGGGGGGGCACCCTTAAGAGTTAGACTCATGGTTAGACTAGGGGTCTGGAACACGGTGTCAAATGGGGCCCGCAAGTATGTTTCCTCTCCCCTCCCCAGGATGATCTCACGCGAAAATGATCCTCCGACGATGAGACCACTACAAAGGAAATTTTGGTTTTGGTATTAAGTGATATTTAAATAAAAAAAAAAAACTATATACTTCGCTTATTGCTTGAAACCAAATGCGAACCAATATTGAGAAGTAATTGATTTGGACCCTCCTACATGATTGCTTTAAACAAGATGCGACCGGCCATATATTGAAAAGTTACTGTTTTGGCCCTCCTATATGAGACCACCTTTTCTTTTTATCCTAAGATGATTTACAGTTACTATAGACATGAACCGGCCTGAGAAAAAATGGAGAGTAGGGGATGGAAAGCTGCTATGCCCATTTGTGTACTTTTAATTGAAAATGTCAAAATACGGGGGGGGGGAGTTCTGTTATTTCTATCCCAAATGTTTCTACTGCATTTCTGTGAGAGAAATATGACTCGTAGCTTTATATGTCTGGAGAATGGCTGTTGGTGGTGGGAATTTTTACTAATGTGTAATAGGTATTTGTGCTAGCCAAATTCTTACTTGATTACTAATTAAAGAAAAATGTTAACTATTTTGAAGCTCAGTTAATTACGCAGTGAACAATTATTTAAAATTCTTGTTTATATAGGTGTGTAATACAAAAAGGTTTCCATTTTGTTTTCTGATGAAATAGTGGATTTTTAAGCTATTATGTATGTCGCATCATAAACAATGTGCCAACACTCATACTGGTGTATGAAATATATTACACATAATTACAGTGGTGGACGGAAGGATAAAACACCTGAGACTTGATAAGAATTATTTTTTCTAAAATTGGTATATATGGCCTATGTAATTGTTGAAAAATAAATTTCAATACACACAGCTGCAGATATTCATTATTCCATTTTCTAAACCCCCCAGGGGGTCGCTAGAGAATACTTTGAGAATGCTCTTCAATGTGCATATTTCACGCATTTTTCGAGAAAAATTTTAAAGGCTTCTTAAACGTAGATGAAGATGTTATACTGCAATTGAAATTTTGAAATTCAGTCTCTTGCCCCCTCCCTTCCCCTTTTAAATTTTTACGGCTCGATTGCAAGATCTTGTGTCACAGATCGAGATCAGAAAAGAAAAAAAAATCTTTTTTTTTTGATAAAGCTAATCCAAAATGGAAGTCTTAAAGGCAAGATTTCCTGGTAGCAATCCTATTCATCTGTAGACCAGACGAAACGATTGGGCTGATTCGAGATATATGGAATGCTGAAATTCTTTCCTACTTTTCCTTATATGCTATAATCATAGGAATCTTGCATCCATTTAGGCCAAAGTATGATACTAATATCAGTTCATCGATGTATAGAATTCAGATTGAATTGAAGAGAATACTACAGGTAAATTTTGTGAAAATGTGTTAGGACGTGATGTTACTGGTGACCTGCCTAAGTCTTACTTTTGATGCTATTTGTGAAAAGCTGTTAAAAATGTTAAGTAATATATGGACCATATTAATAATAAACAGTCCATATCATAATAACTATTTCGAGCCTTTAGTTTTAATATTATAACTTTAAATTTAATATTAGATTTTAAAATGACAACTGAATAGGAAATTTCCACTCTTGGAGATTACCTATCTGCTATTTTTAATATGCAACCGTGAAAAAAATAAACATGAAGTAAAACAGCAATCAGTAAGTGGAATTTTTCTTTTCTGAGCTATCAGTACGGGTAGCAAGGCAAACCATCTTTTGCAGTTAAAAGAAAAAGAACTGCTTCAAATGTATTTACAAACAAAAGAGCCTCCCACCCCACCCGATAACAAATATCTTGTATCTTGAGCATGATACAGTATTTAGTGCGCCAAGTTTTTTAAGTATATTAAGGGAAAAAATCCTAGATTCAGCAACCCCCCCTAATAAATCTTTAAGTTAGGACCTCCTTAAAAAGCTTAGGTTCAGCACCCCTCCCTAAAAAGTTCCTGTTTACACGACACCCTACGTGCAAGAGAATTATATCCTGTGCACGTTGAAGAATATGTTGGATTGCTATGGTAGACTCCTTTTCCCAGCCTAGTTTTGTGTCCTTGGGGTCCTTGTGACCTGATCATTTAACCCACTGCATACACAAAAAATATCATACATAGAAAAAGTAAGACAAACTTCACAGCAAGTAGCTGTCTGAAGAGATATAAATTTTTGTTGCGAATTCTAATAAGTTTGCTTAACAGGCGACAGGTAATAGTCCTTTTTGTACAAAGCTTCGAGTATACCAAATCCACCACTGTACAAATACTATTATACAGCATTTCATTAAAGATGTACTGTTACAAAAAGAGCAATCAAGCATTTTCTGAATTTCACAATGTGTCATGGAAACTTATTATTTTTTTATGTATGAAATTGAATACGTTAGTGCGAATCCATCTTTCCCTTGAGGTTTTCGTACTATAATTACTTGTTTTACCATTTTTTAACATCAGCGTTTGTGATCCGTTGTATAATGAGTAATATTTTAATAAAATATTAAAAACGCATTTATTAAAAGCATACGTGCAATAACCAATGTCTTTCATGCTAATTTGTAATGAGTACCTTGGAACAATGGAAGATTGTACGCTGTTCCTGGTGTAGATGAATTTATGATTTTTCTGTTAATGTTTTTAGTGTCATAATGTACCTGATGCAGTCTCAGGGTTATTTTCCTGTTGCATTTGAAGAAAAATATCTATATTCATGTAAATTATATGTCTATAGTGTACAGTCTGAATTTAAGTTTTATGTATGTGATGTGATATGTGTCTCAAAACAGACACGATTGTTAATTTTTTTTTCTTTCAGTGTGTAATAAAGTGTAATCTTAAGTAAGTTCTATTCTTTAGAGTCATTTGTTTTCTCTTTTATTACTTCACACTTGTAAGATTAAGTAATCCAGTCAACTTTCGTTAACTCGAACCTCTATGTCATATTTCTTATTAACTCATTTTTTTTCCCCAACCGAATCCTTATACATTTGTATTTTCTCTTTCTTTAACTCGAACTATTTTTTCAGCGTCACCTCGATAATTCGAAATTTTATGAAGAATATTGCAAATCCTTTTTAATAAGTTTTTTTCCATGACCTTTTGTTACTTGTGATGGTAAGTTGCTGAATTTTCTGCCAGATGGACAAAGCGATTCTGATTGGCTACGCATTGTCCCCCACTGCTTGTAGTTGAACTGTGATTTCACCATCCTCATACGGCTGACATATAAGAATTCATCATAGAAAGTGCTAGTTTAATTTTAGTAAGTTTTTAAGTTAGTTTCTCTTGGTACAGATTTAATTGTATTACAATGGCAGCAAAGCGTAAGTTGATGCATTGTCATTAAAAGAAATAAAAGTGACCACAGCTGTTGAAAGTAGGGGAAAAAAGAAAAAAATACATCGCCAAAGAATTCTTAGCAGCACTTGTCGACCATTTTAAAGAACGGTATTGAAAAGGGTAGATTTGGGGCAAAGGAAAAATAAAACATGCAGAATTTCATGATCTTGACCAGTAAAGTTACTGAAGTAGTTTACTCAATGTAGGTGCAAAACATTTCAGTAGGTGGGATTCTGTTACGTTCCCGAACTAGTTTTTAAACTGCCAGCCGTCCCGAGGCCGAGTGGTTAGCACGCTTGGCTACTGATCTAAGGGACCTGGGTTCGAGCCCCGGATTTAGGCATGGATGTGTGTGTCGTTTTTCTGCTGAGGTCCTGCCATCCTCTCAGATCTCCTACTGTGGCATATTAAACTGACAGGCTCCTGTCAGACCTCTGTGGCAAGCAGCTGCTTGAGGGGGTATTTATTTTATTATTTTTATATTTTTTTCACACAGATTCGATGATTCGAAATTTTTTGTGTCCTTGCTTTGAGTTAACGGAAATTCACTGTATGAACAATTAAACATGCAATCAGTGGCATAAACAGGATATGCCAAAGTTTTGGGTGAGTTTTGTAATTTTTTTAACGTGTTAATGTAAAATATACAACTTACGACAAAATTAGTCGCCCTGAAGTAGCTGTATTCCTCAAAGATTGGGGTGAGGGTTGGGTCAGTCGATAGAGCGCCAGGCTCGCAATTTGGGTTCCCAGGTTCGAGTCCCATCTGGGCCAGCGTTTAGCTTTATCTCCACCCAACCATCATCGTGCCCCCAGTCAGAAAGTGGGGACAGTGATGGGCTTGGAAAGGCCTCCATCCATCGGATGTTACTTAAAGCCATGTGCAGGAGATCTATACATACCCTGTGCATGTTATAAAAACGGCTTGAAGGTAGGTTTCCATCTGTTTCTTAACAGCTGCCCAGTGGGTCCCCTTCCCCAACCTTCACTGAGCCTTTGTGTTCCTTATGACATCCATTTAGCTTAGCAGTAAAACAATCCAAGTCACAGAGATCTTATAGGAACTTGTTAACATAATACGCCATAAAAATAACTACCTCCTCAAGCAGCTGCTTGCCACAGAGGTTTGACAGGAACCTGTCAGTTTAATACGCCATAGTAGAAGGATGGCGGGTCCGCAGCAGAATTTTTTGCCAACTGCACGCGGTGTTCCCTGATGAGAACAACCTCCCAGGTAGTGACCGCGCCCAAAACTGTTTAACTTCGGTGATTGGACGAGAACCGGTGTTTTTAGTTTGGTACTGCCGTTGGCTCTAATACTCCGTAGAAAAACTTTTTAAGGAAGGTGAGCGAAATATCAGTGCGTTATTCGGAACTCGAACCCTGATGCATTTGATCAGTAGCCAAGCATGCTACCATTAATAAAATATTCCCCAGGAACAGGAATTTACCTCCATCCATTTGCTACGCCACTACACACAATTATTTTACTACATGGCTTACCATCTTTTACGTCAAGCCTGCGAGTCAACAGAACGATTTTGGAAATATTCTAGTATAAAATGATGCATTTAATCATTTCCCGGATCTTAAAAGTTATTAAGAAATGTAATTTCAAGGAGTTTAAAACGAAAATTTAGTCATTGGAAATCTTGTCTAGAACTCGAAAATATTCACACAACACATCTTATTACTATTGTTTTGAAAGCAGCAGTTTCAAAATTTCGTGACTGATATTTATTTTAATCCACAGCACTATTTCGTGAAAATAATTTCTGAGGAGAAACGGGAACTTCTTTCTCTTCCACCCTTCTCAAGGTTAAATATTCTTGGCCTGTTACATTCCATTTAAAAATCGCTTCTGCCTGCTTCATTCCGTTAGAAAATTTTTCCCTTGTTCATGTGTGAGTTGCAGTTACGGTATGGGGCTATCTTATCAAATACACCCCTGCTTTACGTGACTACCCTGTATTGTGCTTTACATATAAAGCCCAACAATACACGTTTTACACTGGTAAGAAAAAGTTCAAAATTCATCATATCTTAAACATTCGGGGACTTCATATTTCTATTCTTCTATGTTCCTCATAAATGGAATAGCCTCAGATCCGGAGAATGCACTACAGAAAGCCAAACAGCACAAGACTGTGTCATGTCGGAAGAATAGAATAGAGATGCCCAATGCTAAGGGTGCCCAAACTTTTATCACACCAGGGTCTGCTTTTGATTTGGGATTTCTTTGGAGGGCTATTAAATTTATATTTACGTTTGAAATAACATAAATCAATAAAGGGAGTACCAAAAGTAGTAAACAATTGAAAATAATTTAATTGGAGCTTAACGTGTTAAAAACACATTTCTATTTTTGGCTAAATCTAAAAGTTTTCCATAGAAAAAACCTACCTCTTTTAAATTATACTCCTTGCCACGCCGTGGAGACTCCTATATTGATTCCAAATAACAAGTTTGGTTGCTTGATATTTGGTACACTGATTCCTTATATAAAAAAGTTAAGTATTAGATTCGTCTATAGATCCGCTGATCAGAGTAAAAATGATAGCTATAATAGTTTGAGCGGAATGCAAAATTCATAATATAATTTAATTCTAAAACCAGTATTGGTATTTGAAGATGGTTTTCTCCATGCACGTGTGAAGGATTTTTTTGTGGGGGGGTTAGTTTTTTAGGTTTTTTTTATTTACCTTAAGGTTTTTTATGGATACCCTTGAAAAAAAATTTGCTGCGCCATATATAGTAGCGTACTTAAAATATTTGTATTGTCGGGGGGAGTAGAAGAGCTTATTCATAATATGATTTAAAGCATTTTATGTAGCACAAGCAACTACAAAAGGTGGTTTGGCTGGTTAAAAAAACAACGCTGTGTTGGCTCAGAAAACCAAAGTTTCAGAAATCCGCGGATAATTACTTCGCTTCCTGATTAGTGTCTACATGTTTATTCTTTCGCAGTTGCAGATTAAAAATAATAAGTAAATATCCAATTTCCATACCTTGCAAACTACAACTGCAGTAGGATCTTTTTTTTTTTACCAAATTTCAGTTGAAACGGCGTTTTCTTCAAACATTTAAACCGCGCCTGTTAATATTTTGAATAGCTTTATCGTTTTCCAATATGGAGCTTTCAAATTTTAAGGGGGATTGCTTTAACACTCCCCCCTAATGCGCAGCCTGGTTTTCTATATCGTATATTTCGCTCTTTTCTAATAATTTCATCTACTTATGGTATGGGGCAATCTTAACAAATACACGACTTAGAAACTGGTCGAAAATTTCCTGTTCGAACTGCAATTGAATTTCATATGTATTGCCCTTTTGCGGCATCAGTTTATAGGGTTTTTTTAATGCCAAGGGATCACGGAGAAAATAAACTTTGGAGTTGCTCTCATTTACTCTACAAGAAATAAAAAAAGGAACACTTGCAAGAAGTTATGCAAATGTGACAAAATTTAGGGAAGTGGTAGTATATGGAAATGATTAGGTTTGTGGGACGATCGAAACGATTTGACAGGCGCGAGCTGATCAATCGTTTCGATAGCCACAGAGCGTAACAGGTGGGGATCAGCCAAACACAGATAAAAGCAACCAAAGCTCCCTGGTTGATAAAACGTGGGAATTGTTCTAAACTGCTAAAGATGACCTTACGCAGACGTCGACAGCCATTCCAACAGTTAACAGACAGCATGGAAGAATCATCGGCTTTAGAGAAGCTGGTTTGTCGTACAGAGATGTGGCCAACCTTGTTGGCCGAAATCCCAGCACCATCGTACATATATGGAGCCAGTGGTTTCAAGAAGGATCCAGCATATGCCTATAATATATGATATAAGGATCAGGAAGACGATGTATGACCACGGAGCGACAGGACCGCCATTTGCGACGCATAGCATTGCATGACAGATTTGATACTATACAACGCAACTGCAAAGGGACTGGCAACAGGTAACACGTCGAATATCTACCAGGTGGACAGTAAACAAAGGCTTTTGCAGTTTTCATTGCAAGCCTGTCTTCATCACTTCAAACTGCATTTCAGCACTCCTCGCATTGTCGACATTGCATTGTCGACACAGATGTGAGGGACAAATGCAGTGCTGAATTCTGCGACAAATGCAGTTTCATTTGTCGCAGAATTCAGCACTGCATTTGTCTCTCACATCTGCTCACATGCAATTCACATCTTCGTGGTGTCGCCTCAGACAGAACGGGAACGAGCAAGAGTGGAGTACCGTGGTATTTAGTGACGAATCTCGTTTTTGTCTTGGTCATCACGACGGTAGACAACATGTTCGCCTCATCCAGGGAATTCATTGAACATATATCGGAAAAATGACACATATTGTTTGAAATCTTTGTAGTGAGTAAGTCGTTATTGATTTTTGTGTTAATTTCCTTTAGTGGCCAAGACAAACCATGTGGTTTTTGGGTTCACTCATATTTTTCTATGTTATAAATTGTATATGATGATGAAATAAAAAAAAAAAAACACCACCTAGTGCATGCAACATCGTCACACAGCTCCAGCACCTGGTGTCTTGGTGTGGGGTGCCATTAATCGGACTCTCGGTCAGAACTGGTCATCGTAAGGGGATCTCTAACTGCCCAACAATATGTTACTGACATTTTGCAACCAGTGGCTGTCCCATTTGTTCAGCAGCACGGAACCTTTTGCCAACAAGATAACACTCGTCCCCACACAGCCTGCATTAGTCTGCAATATCTACACGAGCAAAACGTTCAGGTATTACCATGGCCAGCATGCTCGCAGGACCTTTCACTATATTGAACACGTTTGGGACATGATGGGCTGACAGCTCCAATAACACCCAAGAAGTTCGTTAACCACTGTCGCTAAAAATGGAGCAGCGACTTCGCGCTATTTGGCGTTCTATCCCTCAGGAGGACATTATAGAGCTGTACGATAGCTTCCTCGCCGTGTTCATGAATGCATTGCTGCGCGGAGTGGTTCAACATCATACTTATTATACCACTTTAATGGGTAGGTAGAGTGGGTAATTCTACATATTTTTTTTGATAATGTAATCAATCACATATCTCAGCGTATACTAACAACTGCCTGCGTTTCAATAAAATGGCATTAATCCTTCCAGGTGTTGAAATTTTTTTCCTGTAGTGAATATAAAAATTATAGAGGAATTGGTGGCTTATAAAACCTGCAAATTTGATGGCTCAACTGCGCAGTGCATGTGACACTCAAAACGTATATGCAGTTCGAACACGAAATTTTCGACCTGTTTCTAAGTCGTGTATTTGATAAGAGAATCCCATACCGTACATAGATGAATTGATTAGAAAAAAAGCGATATACAGGTGTCCCTGAATTCATGGCCCAAACGTGAGGGGATGGTAGTACACACCGACCCACTAATATTTGTCATAGAATATGCGACCGCAAACGCAGCCCGGTGCCGGGAGGGGGGCGCAGACGAGGCGGCACGGCTTAAAAGTGCTGGATCGGCCAAACCCCAGCATTCTCAGCCGCCAATGTGCGCGACAAGCCCGGTGTTTACGAGCAGGTACACCGATCACTACTCCGCCGTTGTGCCGCCTGTATCAACGTTGGTTGGCGGACGTTTGAGCATTTGTTGTAATGATCTCCAATAAATGTCACTCTGGAAACCTCTGTGTCTGTCCTTCATTTCCTGGGGTGGGGGGTGGCTCAGTCGGTAGCGCGCCAGGCTCGTAATCTGTAGTTCCCAGGTTCGAGTCCCAGCCGGGTCAGCGTTGAGATTTATCTCCGCAAAATTCCCCACCCTGCCCACGGTCAGTAGGGTATACCGATGGGCTTGGAAAGGCCGCCGCCCGTCGGATGGGACGTTAAGCCGTGACCCCGTGTGCGGGAGAGCCATACCCTGTGCACATTAAAGAACACGCTGGATGGCCTTGACGGGAGGCTACCATCTGTCTCCCAACAGCTGTTCCAGTGGGTCCCCTCCCCCAACCTTCTCTGAGCCTTCGAGGTCCATGTGACCTGGCCATTTAGCCCATGGTGTGCAAAAAAGTGCCGCTCAGAGGTAAACAAACCCAACCCAAATCCTTCATTTCCGACTCCTCACTGCGTTTGCGGCCGCATATTCTATGACGAATATTGGTGGGTTCGGTGTGTACTACCATCCCCTTACGTTTGGGTCATGAATTCAAGGACACCTTGTATGCGACAGAGAAAACCGTTTTAAAATATCTGTACTTGTTTAGCATTTAGAATTATGAATTTTGCATTCTGCTGAAACGATTATCGCTACCTTTTTGTTCTAATCAACAGGTCTATTTAATCTTCGAAGATGACACGTACTTTTGTATGAGGAATCAGTGTGCTGATTCAGTGATCATGGTATTAATGATACGACAGTTACTACGAATTAAATGCACAGAAACTAATACCAGCAATAGTTGTTATGGTCCCTAAGCAAACTTGCCGCAAATCTTCGAGCTTAGGGCATTTCCATTTCTATTCTTATCTCCATATTCTATATTCACTAATTCAACATCATTCTGCCAGAGTCTCATAAGGCAATGATTATACATTTCACCTAAAATTATCGTACATTTGTCCATAGCAGTAATGTATTTAAATTCAAATAACGTACACTTTTTGATCTTTCAATTTTTTGCGAATATTTGCAAGGGAGCAACCGACTATCAAGACAACAAATCGTAATTAGCGAATTCGGAATTGATCATACCACATACCTAATAAAAAAGTTTGATAGAAAATCAAAATGATGTCTTATTGAATTGCCCAAAATGTAAAATATTCAGGAAAACAGTCTTCCGAACACTAGAAAAATTATTAAAGAATTCTCTGTGTCCAGTATAATATGTCATTCTAAAAGAAAATGGGCATCTATTAACAGGGGCGTAGCGAAGAGACTTTGATTGGGGGGGGGGGAAGAGAGGACGTAAATTTCCAACTTGGATATCACATATTGCCAACTGAGAAAAATTAAGTACCACATTCTCGTTCAGTGGGCGGGGAGGGGGGTTAATCTCCCCGAAATTTTCCCTCGGTTTGCCAATAATACATAAATGCCTCTTTTTAAATCTTACCAGAATTTTACGATGTCACTTTAAATTACACCAAGTTTTCTCGATTTTGCAAACTCTCCTTCATTTGACCAAACCAATACAATTCTCACAATTTACCTGCATTTTACCAACTGCCATTATTTTATCAACTACCCTACATTTTGCCAATTCCCCTAGATGTTGCCATGTTTTTCTCCATTTTGCCAACTCTCCTTCATTTCAGAAAACCAATCCCAATTCTTCGAATTTTGCCCACGCCCATCTATTTCGCAAACTCTTCTTAATTGCACAAAAGCAATACCAATTGTTCAGCTCCCCTGGATTTTGCCAACTTGCCATAATTTAATAGAAAAAGTCCCAATATTTATATCTTGCCTTAATTTTACCGAGTCATTTCGAATTTTACCAACTCCCCTTGATTTTGCCAACTCTCCTTAATTTTACAAAAAAAAATTCAAATTTTTACATCTCACCTGAATTTTACCAAGTGGCTTAGAATTTTGCCAATTCTCCAAAGTTGGCAAAATCGAGGCAACTTCGCAAAAATCTTGGAGAGTTGGCAAAATCGAGGCATCTTGGCAAAATCTAGGAGAGTTGGCAAAATCGTGGCAAAATTCGTTTGTCAAAATTCGAAGCAACTTGGTAAAATCCAGGTGAGTTGTGAAAATTGGGATTGTTTTAGTAAAATTAAGGGGAGTTGGTAAAATCGATGCAGCTTGACAAAATTGGAAACCACTTGGGAAAATTTAGGTGAGATTATGAATTTACAAGAAAACCCAGGAACGACAGCTCCCCAAGATTTTAGCAAGTTGCCTCGATTTGGTCAACTCTCTAAGATTTTGACAACTCGACATAATTTTGGCGAGTTGTAAAAATTCCCAATATTTACATATCATCTGAAATTTACCAAGTCAAATTAATTTTGCCACTCCGATTTACTTGGGAGGGAAACATCCCCCCCCCCATAGCTGTGCACATTAACCTCTTTAAGGAGACACAATTATATTACAAAATCTAGAAAGGAATCTTCGGAACATTAAAAACAATAATATTCCGAAAATGAAGTTCACAGTCTCTCAAGCCAATTCAGTAAATTTCCTTCAAAGGACGAAATACAAACATTACATAAAAGAACTTCTCTGCAATACTCTTCACCAAGGAACTACGGAAGACACCCAAACTTCCCTGCATGAAAACTTGTCCTTTGAACTTCAGAGAATTGCCATGAAACTTTACGCCAGAAAATCAGATCATGCCACCGGTTTAAGGCAAAATGAAGTCATGGTGAGATTTGCCTTGAACTTTATGGAGCTTCCAAAACCAAATAATCAGGAGGGGTCAGAGAGGTCAATCAGTATACTTCATAACATACTCTATCAGGAATCTGAAAATGGAACGGAGAGACAGCTAGAATAAGAAGCATAACGATCGCAAAACATAGCCGAAGCCCAAGGAGTCTCAATTTTTGTTTCCTCCATCCTCTCAGATCTACTGTGGCATATAAACTGACAGGCTCCTGTCAGACCTCTGTGGCAAGCAGCTCTTGAGGGGGTATTTTAGCCGTCCCGTGGCCGAGTGGTTAGCGCGCTTGGCTACTGATCTACGGGACCTGGGTTCGAGCCCCGGGTAAGGCATGGATGTTCGTGTTGTTTTCTGCTGAGGTCCTGCCATCCTCTCAGATCTACTGTGGCATATAAACTGACAGGCTCCTGTCAGACCTCTGTGGCAAGCAGCTGCTTGAGGGGGTATTTTTTTTTATATGCAAAAATGTAATGAATTATTATATTTATTTAAATATCATTAATACATGAAATCTTCATAATTTTGTGTGTGCATAGTATGTAAAATAAATCAAAATTTTTATATATTTTTAATTTTTGAAAAGTAAACTTTTTATGTACATTGTATTTATGTATGCGTTTTTTATTTAATTCTTTTGTGGAGGCCTCGTTTTTACCATTTGCCTTGAGCCCTAAAACTGATGTTACACTTCCAGTGTTCATAATCAGGCCTGGATCTCGAAAAAAATAACGAGAGGAGGAGGGGGGGATGGGAATAGACTGGATTTCCATTGCATTGCAACATTTTCTTCTTCGTTTTAGAGGTTTTTAAAGCATTTAATATAAAAGGCGTGAATTATGCACAAGTTTAATAATTTTTGTTCTCCGTTACCCTTACTAACATTCTCTAGGGGAGGGGGGTAAGAATCCCTTTGCTCTCCTATCTCTGGTTCTGTTCACAATATACTCGATAACATGCTGAAATACCACATGACACTGCTTATTGTTCTGGATACCTCAAAACACCAGAGCCGGATCTAGGGAGGGGGGGGGGGGGGGCGCAAGAGGATCATGCTCTCTTGAACTCCTCTTGGATCTTTTGAGAATCCTAGTTTTCTAGATTTCCCTAAATTCTTTGAGAATGCCAGTAAGGGTAATGGTGCCCAAAATTGATAAAACTTGCTCATATTTCAAGATTTTTTTGAAGAAATGTTTTACAACCTCTGTAACGAAATGAAAATATTACACTGTAATAGAAATTCACTCTCTTGCCTCCCCCCCTCTTTTCCTTTTCTTTTGGATTGATTATGTCGCTTGCCACCTATCGTCCTATTTTTTTTTAGATGTAGTAGACCTGAGTAAGACTAACATCTCTTAGCCTCTGTCTCGATAAAAAAGAACACCCTTTCCTGGATGAAATGTCTGTGGGCCCTTTTTCCCTGTTTCGACTCTGGACTCTCTTTCTCCTGATCTTTTTCGCCACTTCTATCCACAGGTGTGTACTATGGACTCTCTCCTGACCTTTCTGGCACTTCTATCCATTGTGTACTATGGGCTCTCTTTCTCATGACCTTTCTTGGCACTTCTACTCCTGTATGTATTCTTTGCTTCCTTCTGATCTAGCCTTCCATCAAGGCCTGAAGATGAATATGAAGATGAGGTAGCCTCCCATCAAGGCTTGAAATTGATTATGAAGATGAGGTAGCCTACAATCAAGGCCTGAAAATGATTATGAAGATGAGGTATCTTCCCATCAAGACCACTAAGCGTGTTCTTTAATGTGCACAAAGTATGGGTCTCCTACATGAGGTACCACTTCTTTACTTCCCATCCGAAGGACGGCGGCCTTTCCAAGCCCTTTGGTGTCCTCTTTCTAATGGATAGCTGAACCGGTGTCAGCGCAGATAAATTTCAACGCAAGCAGACTTGGAACTCGAACTTGGGGTAGTTCCACCCAAAACCGACTGCTTAACTCCCGCCGTACACAAATGAAGGAATAACAACCTTTAAAAGAAATAGGACCAACAGAACTCGTTTTCCAAGCCTTCTGCTTTCTCCTACTGACAGTGGGCAGGGCGGGGAGTTTTGCGGAGATAAATCTTAACGTTGGCCGAGCTGGGACTCGAACCTGGGAACTGCAGATTACGAGCCTGCGCACTACCGACTGTTCTGATCTCTAATTGAATTCTGAGAGAAACTGAAGGTGTGTGTGTGTGTTGGGGGTAGGGGAGGGGGCGCAGAAAATTCCTAAATGAAAAGTACCATCTGGAACACTTTCCCGTAATTATCAAATTTCCCCTCTCCGTACTTCTCTGGAATGCGAATTGTCTAAGTCGGTATCGCCCAAGTTTCTTAAATTTATATTTCACAGATTCGATTTCCTTCTGTGCATGCAGTGAAAATTTCTCCGTTGAGCCCTACTTTGCCTTAGATGAGAAAGGAGTCATCGATGGGTTTCGAAAGGCTGCTTCTTTCAGCTTGCACACGGATTTCCACTAAAGTGATGACTCCGTATATAGGAGAGCTATGCCTTGTTCATGCCAAAGAATACGCTGGATGTCATCGATGGGAAGTTTCCATTCGTCTCCTAATAGCTGTCCAGTAAAACGATTACATCTCCGAAGGGTGGTCCTTGTGACTTCGCCATTTAGCCCATTGTGTAGAAGAAATTGTCGCACAGAAGTAAAACAAACCAACTCCTTTTCTCCAGCAGGAAAATGAGAAGTTACAAAGATTTCTCCCTTTGTGTAAGGGGCGGGGGAATGGCTCAGTCGGTAGCTTGCCAGGCTCGTAATCTTCATTTCCCAGGTTCGAATCCCAACTATGCTAATGTTGAGATTTATCTCCGGTCAGAAAGGAAACACCAATGGGAATATCATCGTCCTTCGAATGCAACGTTAAACCGCGGCCCTGTGCCAAGAGAGCCATTCCATGTGCACGTTAAAGAACACGCTGGGCAGCTCTGACGGGAGGCTTCCATCTCTCTCCTAACATCTGTCCAGTGGGTCCCCTTCCCCCGACCTTCTCTGAGCCCTTGGGGTCCTTGTGACCTGGCCATTTAGCCCATTGTGTGCAAAAACCGTGCGTCTCAGAGGTAAAACAACCCAGCCCTCTTTACGTAATAGACTTGGAAGTGGGGATGATGCTCTTGAAATGCGATCTTATATACGAGAAGTGTTGTTTCTTACGATGTAGAATTCTTTAACCTTTCCCATTGTGTAATGTGAAAATTGAAGAAAATATTTATTTTGTCCATACTAACGTCACGCTCTGCGTCACATGCTGCCTCAGCAGAGGAGGCAGACGGTTCAGTGCTATACATCCGGTCTAAAATTAGAGGCAAGCAACTCCGAGCCCACATCATGGAGACCGTGGGTAGTTCCCAGTACACGTGCGCCGCCCTCGCCCACTCGGGCCCTTCCTGGTCGGCCGGCGGGCTGCAATGATTGTTGCCGATGAGGTCGCAAAAAGAAGTGGCCACTTGCCAGTGACTTGGTTGCCTGTGCACGCGACAGTTTCAGGATGAGCACAGCTGACAGAAGGATGCTGACAAGAGGAAGTGCGTGCGAATCCGAACACGTTCCCTCCTTCTCCTCCTCCTCCTCCTCATTTGTTCTTCCGTGATAATGACATAGAGGTGTTCTCTTAAACAATGGCCCACCTCGGATCCTATGTAAGTTGTTCCTGTTGCTCTCCGCTGCATGCTTTCGTGGGTTTTCTTGGGTGAGGCAAGTTATTATGTAATGAGAAATATTTAAAACAGAGATGCTCGCTAGGAAGTATCTTTCTCAATGCGAAGGATAATGAGATCAATAGGGAAAGTTACTTAGGCTGCAATCTGAAAGCATGATTTTTTTTTCCTGTTAGTGTTGTGTCGGGAGGGAGTGACTCAGTCGGTAGCGCGCCAGGCTTGAAACCTGCAGTTCCCAGGTTCGAGCTACACCTGGGCCTGTGTTGAGATTTATCTCTGCAAACTCACTGTCCTGTCCTCGGTCAGTAGGAGACAACGATGAGCTTGGTAAGGCCACCGTCTGTTAGGTGGGACGTTAAGCCGTGGCTCTTGTGCGGAAGAACCATAACCCTGTGCTCGCTAAGGAACAGCTGGATGGCCTTGACGGGAGGCTATCATCTGTCTCCTAGCAACTGTCCAGTAGGTCCCTTCCTCGCAACAATCTCTGAGCCCTCGTTGTCCTTGTGACCTGGCCATTTAGCTCATTGTGTGAAAAAAAGTGCCACTCAGAGGTAAAACATTCCAAAGGTTCTGTGGAAATGTTTTCATCAATAAGCAGTTTCAGATTGATAAAAAAAAATCCTATTAATAAATGTCTTCCAACCTCAACTCTAAGCAATATTTTTTTTTCTGGGTTGGGTTGGGTTGTTTTACCTCTGAGCGGCACTTTTTTGCACACCATGGGCTAAATGGCCAGGTCACATGGACCCCGAAGGCTCAGAGAAGGTTGGGGGAGGGGACCCACTAGAACAGCTGTTGGGAGACAGATGGTAGCCTCCCGTCAAGGCCATCCAGCGTGTTCTTTAACGTGCACAGGGAATAACTCTCCCACACACGGAGAAGGACACGGCTTAACGTCCCATCCGACGGACGGCGACCTTTCCAAGCCCAACGGTGCCCCCCACTAACCGTAAAAGGAGACTATAGACGGGTAGAGAGGTCAGACCAGAAAGGTCAGAGAAGGTTCAGGGAAGTTATAGACAAGCTCTCTAAAATATATAATAGAAGGGCGGAGAGTTTTGCGGATTTTTTTTTTTTTTGGCAAATGGTTAAATTGATATTTTGCAAGGATCCCTGGATCAGAACAGTTTGGGAAAGAGTAAAAATAGGAACCTTTTATGAGAGCCATCCAGAGAGTTCTTTGAGATGCGGAGTGCTTGATCCTCTATATGGGATGCAAAGACATTAATGTCTCCTTCGATGGAAGTTCGAGACCAGCGTTTGCTTGTTATTTCAGAGACTGCTGGATCCTGTCAGTAGAGGAATCCTTATATGCTTGTTATTTCAGAGACTGCTGGATCCTGTCAGTAGAGGAATCCTTATATGCTTGCAAAAGAAGAACGCGAACTTGAGAAACTCAAATTTCAAAACTGATACGTTTCTGATTGGAAAATCCAGACTTCCTTCTAAGGAGTGTGTTCAGTTCTGCGAACAATGGAGAAAAATATGTACAAGTCACACTTTTCACCAAAAGAGCGAATCCTAACGGAATCTATCACTGAAGAAATTCTTCTGATTTTTCACGAAATTCACTCGTTGCGCATTCGCTGATTGCATGAAGTGAAACAGTTCGAGGAAAGAAGATTCCTTACTAAATAAAATCATTTAGGAAGAAATTAAATTTAATACTTTACTTTGGACCAAACTGTAATTACGCATTTTTTTTTTACAAACAACTACATTCAGAATTGTGTTTGTCAACGTTTCAGTTGTTTATAAAAGTGCGTTATTATTTCTTTAAGAATACCTTAACCCTTTAGGGCCCATTTTTCCCCCTCCCCAAGTGTACCCATCATGCCCAATTAATTTTAACTCTCTTGTGACTCAATATCGAACTCAGTCTGGCACTCGACCAGAACAGAGAAATAGCAAAGTCGGTCTGACTCCGACGTTGGACCCAAAGAGTTAATGATCCTCGCCAAAAAAATCTTCAGTATTTAAAATAACTTCGATTTTGCTATAGGTTAACTTGAATGAAGCCTAATTTTATATCACTGCCACACATGTTTTCATTAATTCATTCAAAATATTTTTCTCTTTATATTCAATAAAATTTTGATCTTTGTCGTTAACCTTTTACAGTTTTGAATAAAAATTAAGATCTTCATTAAATTATTCATCAAAGTAGTCTTAATTTACTTCTTAATTAAATATCTTATTTATTTAAAAAAGAAATAAATAAATACCCCCTCAAGCAGCTGCTTGCCACAGAGGTCTGACAGGAGCCTGTCAGTTTATTTGTCACAGTAGAAGGTCTGAGAGGATGGCAGGACCTCAGCAGAAAAACGACACAAACAGCCATGCCTTACCCGGGGCTCGAACCCAGGTCCCTTAGATTAGTAGCCAAGCGCGCTAACCACTCGGCCATGGGACAGCTTACTTATTTACATACTTAAATTATGAAACTAATTTCCTTTCATGATTAGTATTTCCTAACTTACGAACCAAACACGATTCCTTGAAGGCTCTCGAGCCTTCAAGGAATCGGTGCTTGGTTTTCAAGCACATAGAAGTTACTCATCCTTGGTTTAGAGTATTTAGTGGGCAGGCTGGTTTGTTCCTGAATGGGAGCCAGAGTTGGTTCAGTCTGTAGTGCACCTGGCTCACACTCTGATGTTCCTTTGGGGCGGGGGTGGCTCAGTCGGTAGCGCGACAGGCTCGTAATCTATAGGTCCCAGGTTCGAGTCCCAACTGGGTCAGTGTTGAAATTTATCTCCGCAAAATCCCCCGCCCTGCCCACGGTCAGTAGGGGACACCGATGGGCTTGGAAAGGCCGCCGTCCGTCGGATGGGACGTTAAGCCGTGGCACCGTGTGCGGGAGATCCATACCCCGTGCACGTTAAAGAACACGCTAGATGGCCTTGACGGGAGGCTACCATCTGTCTTCCAACAGCTGTTTCAGTGGGACTCCACCCCCAACCTTCTCTGAGCCTTCGGGGTCCATGTGACCTAGCCATTTATGCCCGTGGTGTGCAAAAAAGTGCCGCTCAGAGGTAAAACAACCCAACCCAACTGATGTTCTTATGTTCGAGTCTCAATTTTACTCGCTTTTCAAAATTTCTTCGCTACCTCGCATTCTGCCTTCAATGGGACGCTGATAGGCTTCAAAAGGGCCGCTATTCGTCGTATGAGTGGTTAAGCCGTGACATCGTGTGAAGGACACGGATAGGTTGAAAGACCGATGTCCGTCGGATAGGACGTTAACCCATGGTCTTGTGTACGGGAGAGCTATACCTTGTGCTCGTTAAAAAACAGTGGATGGATGGCCTTGATGGAAGGCTATCGTCTGCCTCTTAACAGCTGTACAATGGATCCCTTTCTCCCAATCTTCTCTGAGCCCTCGGGGTCCTTGTGACCTGGCTATTTATCTCATCGCGTGTCCAAAAGTTCCTCTCAGAGATAAAACAAAGCCAAAATTTGTGCTGAACACAGGTTTCAGCATATGCTGTAATTTACCAAATTACTGAGATAAACTAGACATTTTAAAAACGACATATTCACACACTCTCCATAAAAGCCTGGAGAAAATCTAGAACTCCAGCATTATTCGTGTCTTTATTTTGGGAAACTTTTCTCTAATATGTTGTTTGGGAAACTTATGTCTAATATGTCTCTAATATGTTGTGGTTGAGTGGATGGCTCGCTTGTCTACTGATCGAAGAGATCTGTGTTCGGGCCCCGGATGAGGTATAAATGTTTCTTTGACGTCTTTCTGTTGAGGTCTCTCCTTCCTCATAGATATTCTCTGTGACATATTACACTGGTAAGCTTCTATCAGACATACGTGGCAAGCAGCTGCTTTAGGGGTGATATATATATTATGAGAAATCAATCGGTGAATTCGGCACCTTTTAATTTCTAGAGCGTACTTTCAGTCTCTATTTTACCTCTGCTGCCCGAAATAGCCGCATTCACCAATTTTAGCTCTATAGCAACGTTATATGGCAATCTAACCTTTGACCTCGAAAGACCTGTTGCATCCAAAATTTCGCAATGTTTCTGAGGTGTTCAATCGGAAATACGCCCAAGCCACCAATTTTGAGCTCTCCAGCTACGAGATATCGAAATTTGACCTTTAACCGTGAAGAATCCATTGCTTCAAAATTTCACCTTTCTGATAGCTACGACCCAAAATACGCCCAAGCGCCAATTTTCAATTCTCTAATACCGGTTGATCTAAAAATAACCTTTAACTTCGAAAGCCATCTGGATCCAATACTTCATAAATTTTCACAGAATTTTTCTCTTCCAACTCAGACACCAATTCCAGGGGTGGGGATGGCTCAGTCGGTTGCGCGCCAGGCTCGTAATCTGCAGTTCCCAGGTTCGAGTCCCAGTGCTGAGATTTATCTCCGCAAAACTCTCGTCAGTAGGGGACACCGATGGGCTTGAAAAGGCCGTCGTCCATCGGATGAGACGTTAAGCAGTGGCTCCGTGTACGGGAGAGACATACCCTGTGCATGTTAAAGAACACTCTGGATGGCCTTGACGGGAGGTTACCATCTGTGTTCCCACAGCTGTTCCAGTGGGTCCCCTCTCCCAACCTTCTCTGAGCCTTTGGGGTCCTTGTAACCTAGCTATTTAGCCCATGGTATACCAAAACTTTTTTCGTAAAAAAGTACCAAAACTTTTTTCGCTCCTAACCAGTTAAGGTATTTATTTCCCCTTCTGGGTTTCAGTTTCATCAATTTTGTTGAAATAATATTAACTGCATTAAATTTTTCCAATAAAAAAAAACAAAACAGATGCGCATTAGCTTAAAGTAAAACACACACGCACAAAAGGAAAAAAGCTTAATTGAAATATAAAAATTCTCCATTCAACAGTTTTGTTACTATAATAAAAACCAGGGCTGAATCTAGGGGGGGGGGAAGGAGACCATGATCCCCCCGTCCCCCTGTGAGAATGCTAGTAATTTTTTTTAGTAAAAAGTCTAGTAAGTTTTTTTTTAATTATTGAAAGAGCATATTTTATGCATTTTTCAAGGAAATGTTTTAAAGATATCTAAAGCGGAGGGGAAAATGTTATATACTTCAAAGGAATTCCAGTCTCCCCCCTGTCCTTATTTTTTTCCTGTATCCGAGCCTGATGAAAACACTTAACGTTTTTGTAGATTTTGCCCTTTTCAGTGTTCTCTGTATTTCGCAAAACATAGTTGGCAACTGTAAGAAGTGGGGTATTTTGAAATTTTGTTTGGGGAGGTGCAGTGATTTTTTTCAAACAAGTTAAACAATGGTTAATCAATATTAAAAGACAAACAATAAGTAAATAAAAACCAGTGGTATATTTCCCATCAATTATTAGGTATTCTTAAATATTTGCAAAGCATAAAAAAAGTAAAAAAAAAATGAAACGTAAATATTTGGGGAAAAGTTTTGAACCTCCCAAATCTTCCCTTAAACAAACCACTGACCGTAAGCGATACGACGTTATTTGCGATGACCACAGGCCACCGCAATATTTTTAAAATTCAGCTTAAAAAATGAGACTTCCTTTTTTATCCCTGAGTCCTCCCTTGTCGCACTTTTTTCGCCTCTCTACCCGTCTATAGTCTCCTTTTTTCCCTTCTTTTCTCCTCAGGGGCTGGGTTTGGCTCAGTAGGAGCACACCAGGCTCGTAATTTGCAGTTCCCAGCTTCGAGTCCCACCTGGGCCAGCGTTGAGATTTATCTCCGCAAAACTCCTCGCCTCGCTGTTGGTCAATAAGAGACAACGGTGGGCTTTGAAAAGATGCTGTCCGTAGGATGTGACGTTAAGCCGTGGCCCGTATGCAGGAGAGAAAGAAAAAAACTTTAAAGAACAAGCTGATGAGCCTCTCAGGGAGACTACCATCTTCCTTCTATGAACCTTCTCTGAGCCTTCAGGGTCCTTGGAATCTGTCCATTTAGCCCATTATGCGCAAAAAAAGTGCTGCTCAGGGGTATAAAAATCAAACCCTTTCCTTTTGCGCCATTTTCCCGGATTAAAGAAAACAACTGATTAAAGTTTAAGAACCGTTGTCATAGACTTGTACCATTTTCTGCGTGATAAAATGCTGTTTCTTCGCGTTGTTTTTATGATGTAAGTACAATCATTCGAGTTTTGGTCTTTGTACAAACTCGAATCATTGTGCTTACACCATAAAAAGGCCCGTATACGGGATTGTTGGTATTAGACCAAGGCTCTGAGAATTATTTAATCAAGGCTCTGAGAAATACCATTAATTAAGTAATCTATTATATATTTTAGAGAGCTTGTCTATCTGTATGTATGTTTGATGACTCCTCTTAAGTAATAAGAACTAGAACTACCAAATTTCGTCTATCATAACTTAGAGCACTGCAAGGGTTTCGACCCCACAAAATTAGGCCCTCCTCCAAAAGTTCGGCCCGAAACGTTTGTCCATCAATAACTTTTCCCATCGATAACCTACTAATGCCATTCATAAATTACACCTCTCGATTCATAAGATAGGCGATGACAGCGCCCCCAGAGATTTCGGACACTTGTGGCTGGTTTAATCTCGATCCATCGCAGCTAAGAACCCGATCTCTAAACCCTCTGCAGAAAGATGCAAGTGGGACCATCGAACCAAATTTCCCACCGATCGATCAAATACCTGCGGATTTACAGGGAGCCGAAAACTTTTTCCTGCAGTGACATCACCAGGAATGCACAAGAAACGAGTGTATCCGTTTGGAACAAGCTACGTGGAAGTTTGCTACTTTAAGTCTGTTACTATACGTTAAGGTACGAGCAATGCAGGGCAATTCTGCTGGTTATAAATAATAAATGAAAATCCCCTCAAGCAGCTGCTTGCCACAGAGGTCTGACAGGAGTCTGTCAGTTTATATGCCACAGTAGAATATCTGAGAGGGCAGGACTTCAGCAGATAAACGACACATACATCCATGCCTTACCTGGGGCTCGAATCCTTAGATCAGTAGCCAAGCGCGCTAACCACTCGGCCACGGGTTAATTAATATTTATTCAGTGCTAGGGTATTATCCTAAAGCGAATATGCAAGTTATTTAAAAGGATAGTTGATCCAAATATACAGGTGTCATCAATGACCCAGTACATTTGGAAAGATTTTATAGAAGAATCAAACAGAGTGCTAAAAATATTGAAATGTACAAAAACTTGCATAACTATTTAATGCATAAATAAAATACCATCAAGCTGCATAGAAAAGACCGTCGCATTCTGGAAGAGCGTTTATTGCTCTTGCTCTTGCATCAGCTTAAGCAGAGCATTTTCAAGCGTTAACTGACACAATCACACGCGCTTGTCTGAGATGTTCCTATTACCTCGGAAATCTTTTCCTGCAATCGAATCTAAGCTTGGCAGCCGATATCAACTGGAGAAAAAGATCTCTTCTCAAAAGAGAAGAGCTACATCGGGATGCAACTGCGGAGGACCAGTCAGCAGATTAAGTGCCAACTCCACCACCTACTCTCTTGGTTCAGTTGGATCACTTTACTCCATCAAGGAATCGGATTTCTGCTTTGAATGACGATGTGTGTTCCCTCTTTTGCCTCGTGATTATCTCAGATATCCAAATAAAGATTTCTGGAGGAAACTGTAAAGAAGATTTCAAAGTAATATCGTAGGATTATCACGTGCGTAGATATGTCATTTCACTGTCGTCTTTTAATTCAAGGACGTAACTTGCTCAAAAAAATATCCGAACGCTTATGGTTGATTACAGAATTCAGAAAAAATATCTGGCAACGATTATTTCATAAATTAGTGATCTGGCAACCTTCGTGTCACGTGATTGCAGAATTCAGAAAAAATATCTGGAGCGTGTACAGCAACTGTACATGCTCCAGTTACCGTTCACAGCAAACTGGAGCGTGTGCAGTTACTGCACACGCTCCAGTTTGCTGTGAACGGTAACTGCACACGCTCAATATTTCCGTGAGTGAGCCCACACGATCTAGTATCAAAATAATATCACCACCTACAGTCGCTCAAAAAAATATCCGAACATTATGGTTGATTACAGAATTCAGAAAAAATATCTGGCAACGATTTTTTTAGAAATTAGTGATCTGGCAACCTTCGTGTCACGTGACACAAAGGTTGCCAGATCACTAATTTCTTAAAAAATCGTTGCCAGATATTTTTTCTGAATTCTGTAATCAACCATAGTGTTCGGATATTTTTTTGAGCGACTGTACAAGTTTATAAGAGTGTGAGTGGCAACATTGAGCCTTTGAAGTAGTCGACGGCTGCAGATTATTATTAATTAACGTAAGCTATCGAGTTTAATCATTGAAAAAATCAGTACAATAATTTAATTGAGTAGGTAAATAAATTAATTAAATAATTTAATAACGTGATTTCAATTATTTTGAAAAAGGCGAAAGGTCAACGAAGGAACGAAACAAAATTTGTTTTATCAAACACAAACGAATATGAATGCGTTAATGATATCATGGTTGGCGGTTGTATGAATTAAAAAATTCACAGAAGTCAACTTTTTTGCGGAAGTTGTAGTTATTTTTTAGTAAATCATGGAGATGATTGCCTGCCAAACGATTCCTTTGCAATGATTTAAGAGTTTTCAGAGCAGAAAATGTAACGAAACCAGCAGACGCTTCGGTTTTGTAATTTAGAAGGAAACAAAGAGTATTTATTAAAAATAACTTGGTAAAAAAAGTTTTTTTAGCAGTTCAGAGTCAATTAATTAATTAATCAGTTACAGAGTCACGTAATTTTCATCGTTTGTTAAAAAAAAGCAGTCCTGCACTAAAAAGGTTTTACCGGAAAAATCCTTCTTGGGGCACAAAGCAATGTCAGGGGCTGCTGGGACCCTCTGGGGCACGAAGCAATGTCAGGGGCTGCTGGGACCCTCTGGGGCCCGTTGGCCACCAGATGCCTTCACTGGTTACATTGATAGCTGTAAATCTTTTCGCGTAGATATTTGATAAACCATGCTTCTTAATTTCCTGGTTTGAGTTTTGGAATCTTTATGGCACTTGAAATATAACCTGAAAGATACAAAACAAGGACTTCTATTTATTTATTAAATAAAAAATAAATACCCCTCAAGCAGCTGCTTGCCACAGAGGTCTGACAGGAGCCTGTCAGTTTATATGCCACAGTAGAAGGTCTGAGAGGATGGCAGGACCTCAGCAGAAAAACGATACATACATCCATGCCTTACCCGGGGCTCGAACCCAGGTCCCTTAGATCAATAGCCAAGCGTGCTAACCACTCGGCCACAGGATGGCAAAAAAAAAATACCCCCTCAAGCAGATGCTTGCCACAGAGGTCTGACAAGAGCCTGTCAGTTTATATGCATAGTAGAAGGATCTGAGAGGATGGCAGGGCCTCAGCAGAAAAACGACACATACATCCATGCCTTATCCGGGGCTCGAACCTAGGTCTTCTTAAATCAGTAGCCAAGCGCGCTAACCACTCGGCCACGGGAAGGCTTCTATTTATAGACTACCATATAATTTACTCAAAAACTTAAAATAATAAGTGCGCACTTTGAGTTATCTTTTTCAGTTTGAGTTCTTCAAACAAAGGTACATTGTTCGTGGGACTTTTGAGAGTGATTCAAACACAGGCACATTGTTCGTAAGACTTTTGAGAGTGATTCAAACAAAGGTACATTGTTCGTGAGACTTTTGAGAGTGATTCAAACAAAGGTACATTGTTCGTAAGACTTTTGAGAGTGATTCAAACAAAGGTACATTGTTCGTGAGACTTTTGAGAGTGATTCAAACAAAGGTACATTGTTCGTGAGACTTTTGAGAGTGATTCAAACAAAGGTACATTGTTCGTGAGACTTTTGAGAGTGATTCAAACAAAGGTACATTGTTCGTGAGACTTTTGAGAGTGATTCAAACACAGGTACATTGTTCGTGAGACTTTTGAGAGTGATTCAAACAAAGGTACATTGTTCGTGAGACTTTTGAGAGTGATTCAAACAAATTTACATTGTTCGTGAGACTTTTGAGAGTGATTCAAACAAAGGTACATTGTTCGTGAGACTTTTGAGAGTGATTCAAACAAAGGTACATTGTTCGTGAGACTTTTGAGAGTGATTCAAACAAGGTACATTGTTCGTGAGACTTTTGAGAGTGATTCAAACAAAGGTACATTGTTCGTGAGACTTTTGAGAGTGATTCAAACACAGGTACATTGTTCGTGAGACTTTTGAGAGTGATTCAAACAAGGTACATTGTTCGTGAGACTTTTGAGAGTGATTCAAACAAAGGTACATTGTTCGTGAGACTTTTGAGAGTGATTCAAACACAGGTACATTGTTCATGAGACTTTTGAGAGTGATTCAAACAAAGGTACATTGTACGTGGAAATTTTGAGAGTGATTCAAACTTTTGACAGAAAAAGACTTTTGACTTGTGATTCAAACAAAGGTACATTGTTCGTGAGACTTTTGAGAGTGATTCAAACAAAGGTACATTGTTCGTGAGACTTTTGAGAGTGATTCAAACAAAGGTACATTGTTCGTGGGACTTTTGAGAGTGATCAAACAAAGGCACATTGTACGTGGGACTTTTGAGAGTGATTCAAACAAAGGTACATTGTTCGTGGGACTTTTGAGAGTGATTCAAACAAACCTTTTATGGTTTTTTGAGAGTGATTCATGCAAAGGTACATTGTTGCCGTGAATTTTGAGAGTGGTTCAAACAAAGGTACATTTTTGTCAGGGCATTTGAGAGATGTTCAAACACCGTTGTTAAAGCTTTTGAGAGTGATTGAAACAAAAGTACATTGTTAACAGGTTTTTCGAAAGTGCTTCAATGAAAGGTACTTTGTTATCTGGACTTTTAAGGGTAGTTCGAACAAAAGTGCATTGTTCTCAAGATTTTTGAGAGTAGTTCAAATAAATGTATACTCTTCTCAGGACATTTGAGAAGTGATTCAAACAAAGGTATGTTATTGTGAGGTTTTTTGAGAGTGGTTCAAAGAAAGGTACTTTGCTATCAGGATTATTCTGAGTGATTCAAACAAAGTTGGAATTTCGAAAGTGATTCAAACAAAGGGACATTGTTTTCAGGACTTTTGAGAGTGGTTGAAAAAATGATGCATTGTTGTCAGGTCTTTTGAGAGTGGTTCGAAGAAGGATACACGATTGTTGGTACTGTTTAACATGGTTAAGAGAATCGTTATTGGAACTGTTGAAAATGGATCGAACAATGGTATAAATCTGTTATTACTAATGGTTATACTTCTTAAATCAGTGCATTAATGGGATTTTATGTTTTTATCATATACAACTTTTTTTATTTGAAGGCTGTTATGCACTGCGTTGATTTTCATTCTGCACCCTTATAGATGGTTTTTATGGAACGTCCTTGTTAGCACTTTTCAGAGAGTTTCGAAGAATGGTGCACGATTGTTGGTACTGTTTAGCGTGGTTAAGAGAAACGGTATGTTGTTGAAACTGTTGAGATTGAATCGAAAAATGTTACATCATTGTTAGACATTTGAGAGTAATTCAAACCACTGTAATCATTATTTGAACTATTGAGATTAGGCCAAGTAATGGTACTCGTATATCACTGTTGACACTATTGGGGAATGATTCGAACTATGGGATATCGTTGTTGGAATTTTTGAGAGTGGTCCAAATATTGGTGCATTGTTGTTGACACTTTTGAGAGTAGTTTCGAATAATGATAGAGTATTGTTGGCACAATTGAGAGTATTCGATGACAGTACACCATTGTTGGTACTTTTGGGAATAATTCGGACAATGGTACACAATTGTTGCCACTTTTTAGATTGATTCGAATTGTGTCGTTGGTGCCCCTTTTGGAAAGGGTTTGAACAATGGTACATTGTTATTGTCAGTTCTAAGATTGAGTCGAACAAGGGTACATCACTGTTGGTACTCTTGAGAATATTTCGAACAACAATAGTAAATCGTTGTTGGCCCTTGAGTTTTTTCGAATAACGATAATTTATTGTTGTCGACATTAAAACAGTTAACTTTACAAGACTAACTGCAAATTCTGATTTTCGATAGGGTTTCTCATCGTCATCGGCAGTGTGTGTGTGGGGGAAAAGGGGCCAAGAGGGCCAGTTGTCTTTCCTGAAAAAAAAATTATCAAAATATTAATTTATGCTGTACTTAAATGAACGTCATTTTTTCTTGAGCGAAATGTAATCTTGATTTTACGGTTTCTTTTGATTGTGGAATCATAGCATTTATTTTTATTTATTAATATAAAAACTTGTTCTTACGTGTATTTTTCAATAATACGTTTATTTTTTCCGTTTTGTTTTCAGTCTTGGTTGTATTATGTTATGATGTATTCATGATTGCTGTGTTCGCAGCTTTAACGCACGATTTAACTTAAATATTTCTATCTTGAAACAAAGGTTTGTTTTCTGACCCCCCTGAAAAAATGTTGTTTAAGGGGGGGGGGGGTCTTTTATTGTCTCTTCATATGAGTTTTGATTTCTTTTCTGAGCGACGACTAATCGCAGAGATGAAAAGCTTGAGCATACAGAATCTTAAACCTTCCAATTTCGCTTTGGAAACGCATTGTTCTTTAACAGGAAATTATAATAATCATTATTGTATGGGTTGAGTTGTTTAACTTCTGAGCGGCACTTTTTTGCACATAATGAACTAAATGGCCAGGTCACAATGGCCCGAAGGGAGGACATTGTGAACTGGCCATTGGAAGCATACCGTCAAGGCCATCCAGCATGTTCTTTAATGTGCACACGGTATGGGGCTACGGCTTAATGTCCCATTCGACGGACGACGATCTTTCCAAGCTCATTGGAAATTCTTACTGACGATATTTCTGACTGACGGCAGGGTGGGAGTTGAGGGGAGATAAATCTCAACGTTGGAACAGTTGGGACTCGAACCTGGGAACTACAGATTACGAGCCTGGCACGCTACCGACTGAGCCACCCCCGCCCCTCAACGCGCGTAGTATATGGATCTCCCGCACACGGGGCCACGGTTTAACGTCCATCCGACGGACGGCGACCTTTCCAAGCCCATCGGTGTCCCCTACTGACCGTGGGCAGGGAGGGAATTTTGCGGAGATAAATCTCAACGCTGACCCAGCTGGGACTCGAACCTGGGAACTGCAGATTACGATCCCGGAGCTCTAACGCTGAGCCGCTTCTACCCTTTTCTGAAATATGGTGCATAAAGAACAGTAATTTAACAAGTCTTACTAAAGACTACAATCCAAAAAATTCAAAACAGATACTCTTTTCGAATTTTGACTTTCTTTCAGAGGAGGGAGTTAGTTAATACATTAAAAAAACCTTTTTCCAATCGCTCAAAGCTTTTATTTATTCAGGAAGGTACCTCCCCAGAGATGGAGTTATTTTTAAACACCGAATAAGATTAACACTATCCTTTCTTTAAATATAAAGCACTAAGAACATAAATAAACAACCCTCATTAAAGACGCCAATCTGAACAGATTTGAACTAGATACTCTACACATTACGAATTTAGACTATCTCTTTTTTTTGTGTGATCTGCTTCATCTGGTACCCGAAATAAGGAAGGCCACTCGAAACAGAATGTCAAGGACTGCTCCAGAAATCTTGAAGTCCCTAGCAGACTTCGTCTCTTCGTATCGAACGATAGAACTGCCGAAAGAACCAAGTCGCCAAAAGATTACACGTGCAGCTGTCAATCAGCGCCCAGTTAACTGTGTCAGTAGAAGAGTCCAGCTGGCAGCCTGCTCACCCCTTTGCCTGCCTCCAAGGATCACTGCCAGCTCTGGTGTCTGCAGTCAGCTGTTTCTGCTCCAGCGCCTCCTTGTGCCGACATCATCCATCTCGATGATTGGCTACATTGCAGGGAATGCTGCCACGTGCCGTTGCAGGTTCAGAGACAAATGGCCTCACATCCACACAGAGCTAATGTCGCAGGTGGTCCTTGGGAAGACACCTGATACAGAGGAGGGAAGATCAAGGTGCAAGGACAAACAGAGAAGACAATCTCGTTGAAGATGGCATTTAATAGTTACGGAGGTGTTTCACTTTTGAGAATACAGAGAGTGTATTACTTGGAGATTTACACTGGGAAAGAATTGCATATATGCAGCATGCATATTTTGAATCTACACAAAATTTGCATGAAACAAAACGTCAAGGCCTGTTCCAGAAATCTTGAATCCCTAGCAGACTTCGTGCCTTTGTCTTCGTATCGAACGATAGAACTACTGGAGGAGCCAAGTCGACAGAGATTAACTTCGAATTGTATTGATATGAATTCAAAGAGATGAAAACTTAGCGTGAGTTCATAAATAGTATATATGTATACTAAACTAAAGTATGAATGAAGTAATTAATTACATATAATAAAAAGTACCCCCTCAAGCAGCTGCTTGCCACAGAGGTCTGACAGGAGACTGTCAGTTTATATGCCACAGTAGGAGATCTGACAGGATGGCAGGACCTCAGCAGAAAAACGACACACACAACCATGCCTAATCCGGGACTCGAACCCAGGTCCCTTAAATCAAAGGCACAATTTTTTTTTTTTTGATTTGCGACATATAGGACAGAGAAGAATCCTAGAAGCTACTCCTAGCTTTTACAGGCCTTCTCATACAAGGACATGCCCCACTACGACCGAAGTCACTGCTGACCACTGCCTTAGTTAGAGCAAACACAACACACAAAGTTTGCCTTGCTGGAACAGTCACTAGCTGCCTAACCACTATGCCAGTTAAGGCATATTAATTTATACAAATTAATCAACCTTATCTAAACACAAGTATTTCTATTTCTCTTAGTATAAAGGCAAACCATAAAAAGGATGATTTACTATGTTCAACTAATTCTCATTGCTTAAACCACAATGCTGTCAATTTTCAGTTCCTATGAAAAGTACAATCTTTTACTTTGTAACATCCAACAAACAAACTAAATTATATTGAATTTCCCTTATTTTAGAGGATTACCTTAATAATGTTTTATACCTTATGGATGCGAAATACCTAACGTTGGTCTCTCCTGATAGAGGACTCAAAAGTAATTTAAAAAATAAGTAAATACCCCCTCAAGCAGCTGCTTGCCACAGAGGTCTGACAAGAGCCTGTCAGTTTATATGCCATTGTAGAAGGTCTTAGAGGATGGCAGGACCTCAGCAGAAAGACAACACAAACATCCATGCCTTATCCGGGGCTCGAACCCAGGTCCCTAAGATCAGTAGCCAAGCGCGCTAACCATTCGGTCAACTGTTGATTTTTTTTCACCACCGGAACCAGACTCATCTTGAATCAAATGTTAACACTCTTCTTACGTAGTATCATACAACACTAACTTAATACAATATATCCTTATTTCTTCACTATTCCACTACACCTTTTTGTTTTCCTTCCACAATTCTTCCTATTCAAAGCATTATCGTTCTAAAGAGTTGATAACGTAATTGTCACACTGAAGCATAGCGTTCATGACACATCTGCCATAAGACTATTCTAGTACGTTCATCTGTCGTAACAGTATTATTAACTAAATTTTTTTAGATTTCTAGCCCTTCACTTCGACCCTTATTTGACTTTGAATGGGACACAGAATCTGAAAAGTCTTCTTATGTTTGAGGAAAGCCCTATTCACCAATATTTAGCTCTCCAATTCCGGTGTTAGAGATTTCACTTTTGAACTCGTAGAACCCATCGTATCCAAAATTTAGCATAATTTCTGAGGTACACAAGTCGAAATACTCCCAGGCGCCAATTTTAGCCATCTAATAGAGAGATGATAGATAGATTTATTCATCATCATCTTCATCTCACAAAACACAGATATAGAGAGATTTTTTAATTTGACCCTCAAAGCTAACAGCTTATTTGCGGGAAATATAGATGACCATTATTTTTCATACATAATATGATAAAACATTAGAATATACAGGGATTTATCAAAATAATGGAAACACATACTGTTTGTGGAGAACATTTTATTAATAAGCTGTAGGCCCACCTCGGGGGTTCAGAATAGACGCAATTCGACGTGAAATAGACTTATACAAGTCATGTACAGTCGCTCAAAAAATATCCGAACACCATGGTTGATTACAGAATTCAGAAAAATATTTGGCAACGATTTTTTTAGAAATGAGTGATCTGGCAACCTTCGTGTACGTACACGAAGTTCGTGTACACGTAAGAACGTGTACGTACACGAAGTTCGTGTACACGTAAGAACGTGTACGTACACGAAGATTGCCAGATCACTAATTTCTAAAAAAATCGTTGCCAGATATTTTTCTGAATTCTGTAATCAACCATAGTGTTCTTATATTTTTTTTGAGCGATTGTACATACGTTATGGAATGGGGGACCATTCATCCTGTAAAATATGGCCCAACTGTGCCAATGATTCTGGAGGTGGAAAGTGTGATTTGACCTTGAGGTCTGGAGATTGAGGTGGCCAGGGTAGCTGCTATACGTCATCCTCATGCTCTGCAAACCACAACTTGACACGTTTCTCATAATGCATGGGTGCATTATCTGCTTGAAACCAGGGATGGTCATTAGGAAACAATGCCCACAACATTGGGTGCAGGTGGTCCCCGAGAGTGGATTCGTACGTCGCGGATGTGACACGACCCTGCAGGATAACTAATAATCCTAAGGAATGCCATGATATACCACTCCACAGCATCAGGAATCCACCTCCATGCTTCACAGTCGTGGTGGTACGCTTCTACAGGTTTCCGCCAGACGTACACTCTACCAGTGGTGGGAAACAATGTGTAGCACGATGCATCAGAGCAGATGACACGTTGCCAGTCTTTAGCATCCCAGTTTTTATGTACTTTGTACCACCTTACACGTTTTGTTGCACTGATGTTGGCAATCAAGGTTTGTGGATTGGTACGATGAAGTTCCCGACGAACTGTTATGGTGGAAACGGGATCATTCCCGTTTCCATATTAACTTGTGCTTCCATTGTACAATCAGTGCCAACGTTCGGCTATCCCTGTCTAATAACTTCGTATGGTGTGCACATTTGCATGTTTGGAGGCAACGCCCTGCCCTTTTTGATAGGTAGTCATAATCTTCAATCAGTTCTTCATGTTACACCTTCTATTTCCGCATTCTGGTTACTGAAGCTAATGCAAGACGCGCACCAATGATTATGCCTTTTTGGAGGTCACTGAGATCTCACATTGTTGACAATTACACCACAAAAACTGTTTTACCTGCGGCACTGCTATGTAATACTGACATCGTACTTCTCCCCTTTATATACCTCAAAACGCGGGTGATATCGTCCCTGTGATATGCATATGGTGCATTGCATGTACTCCAGTCGCCTGAGGTGGTGGTGGCTCAGTCGGTATCGCGCCAGGCTCGTAATCTGTAGTTCCCAGGTTCGAGTCCCAGCTGGGTCAGCATTGAGATTTATCTCTGCAAAATTCCTTGCCATGCCCATGGTCAGTAGGGGACACCAATGGGCTTGGAAAGGCCACCGTCTGTAGGATGGGACGTTAAGTTGTGGCCCCATGTGCAGGAGAGCCATACCCTGTGCGCATTAAAGAACACGCTGGATGGCCTTGACAGGAGGCTACCATCTGTCTCCCAACAGCTGTTCCAGTGGGTCCCCTCTCCCAACCTTCTCTGAGCCTTTGGGGTCCATGTGACCTGGCCATTTAGCCCATGGTGTGCAAAAAAGTGCCGCTCATAGGTAAAACAACCCAAAAACAACTTGAATTTTGTCTACGTAAACATAATTGCAATCAGTTTAAAGAATTGTTATAACATTGTTATTATTTATGTTTTAATTAACTTTTGAGATAAATGTTTACGACTTACAAAGCCCCACAATAAAAAAAAATCAAGGGATGCCATATTAGGGCTCCTTGGTGCCCATAGGAATGGACCAACCTTGCCAATCCATCTATCAGGAAATGTAGCACTAAGAACTACCGTAACATCTCTTGAGGAATGTGACTGTGCGTTGTCTTGCTGGTGGGAGCCCACTGAACTCTCAGAGTGGGGGAATATACGGGTACAGCACTCGATGTGATGCCCTTTCGTATTTGCGGAGAACTTTGCGGAGATCCTAGTGGGGACACATGAAAAAGTGGTACTATTATACGAAATGTGTTTGCCATAACTGAGGCAGTCAATGGTCAGGAGTGACTTCGATCCTAGTAGGGAATGTCCTTGTATGAAAAAGCCTGTAAAAGCTCTATGGGTTCAAATGAAATGAATTAAGGATATAGCCTACCGAGATTTTTTCGCTTCCAAGGACCAAGCATTGTGTCGAAGAGGAATCGGAGAATTTGGCGACAGATGGCTACGAACTGTTGAAAATAAGGATTAATGTTTCGCTGAGTAAGGTTCGTTATTTATATTGGAATAATAATTTTTCAAATAGAGGATAAAACAGCAGACTTATCAATCACCAAGTATTTTACAGTTTTTGGGAAGTTTCAAAGTAAGTTCGTTGCCCTATAGGAGGAGCCTAGAGGCCTTGCAGTTGAGAAACACTCGTCTGTACTACGTTGTCAGATAGATTGGTTTATTTCTGTGTTATGTATATGGAAAGCCTCTTTCAAAAGCTTCCTAACTCTGAAAATAACCTTTCTACTGAAAATGTCACTGGAAATGAAGATCTCCCTCAAATCTCCCTAATTTTTTCACTCCCGAATTCAATTGGTTGATCTAATAATGTCTGGAGAACAACTACTCTTACTTAAACTCAAATAAGCGTATTTCGAATAATAATAATAATGAAAATGAAAAAATATTAAAGAAAAATGAAATGCAAAATGAAACATTTTTTTTTAATTAATTGAAAATTTATTGCATGCTCCTTTTATATGGGAAACATTTTTACCAAAGTATGCTATTTAACAATTTTTTTTTTATTGATCAAAAAACCGTTTTATAGTTAATGTACCCACATCGGTACAGTCGCTCAAAAAAGTATCCGAACACTATGGTTGATTACAGAATTCAGAAAAAAGCCGGGCAACCTTCGTGTCACGTGACACGAAGGTTGCCAGATCACTAATTTCTAAAAAAATCGTTTCCGGATATTTTTTCTGAATTCTGTAATCAACCATAGTGTTCGGATACTTTTTTGAGCGACTGTACATGGGAATTGAAAGAGGCAAATATTAATTTTTAACAATATTCGCCTAATATTTAAAGAATTATGGAAACTGAAACATTTACAGAAGTTTTGCAAGTCGTGAAAACTTATCACAAAAGTCGATTAAAACACAAATAATAACAATGTTATAACAATTCGTTTACTAACTGCAATTTTCAAATTCTGTTTAACAGGTATTTCGGTTTTCTTCAGTTTTGAAGAAAGTGTTTTGGACGAGACCATAACAGCAGCTGCTAAATGTTACAATTTCAATAACTGTTTAAATATTCGACGAATGCGTCGAAAAAACGAGATTGGGGTGGATTTGATTGAGATCTTCATTTCATCATTAATGGCATTTTCCATAAAAAGCTTAGTTTTTAGTTTCAAAACTACAGAGCTTTGAATGTGTCTTTCCCTTCATATAACATGTAAGTACGTCAATAATTTTGGTATTACTTGGGTTGGGTTGTTTTACCTCTGAGCGGCACTTTTTTGCACTCCATGGGCTAAATGGCCAGATTACATCGACCCCGAAGGCTCAGAGAAGGTTGTGGGAGGGGACCCACTGGAACAGCTGTTGGGAACCAGATGGTAGCCTTCCGTCAAGACCAATAGCGTGTTCTTTAACGTGCACAGGATATGGCTCTCCCGCACACGGGGCCACGGCTTAACGTCCCATTCGACCGATGGCGGCCTTTCCAAGCCCATCGGTGTCCCCTACTGACCGTGGGCAGGGCGGGGAAATTTGCGGAGATAAATCTCAACGCTGACCCAGCTGGGACTCGAACCTGGGAACTACAGATTACGAGCCTGGCGCGCTACCGACTGAGCCACCCCCGCCCCTTTTGGTAGTACAGTGTATGTTTGATCACAAGAGTTGGTAACCGATTCTTTCTGCACAGTTGCCCTGATGTGCTTACTGCTGTTTAGAAAAGAAAGCCAATTCGTAACGGGATTCTGCATCGTGAGCGGTAAACATGCTAGAATTTGGCAGACATTTATGTTGACGTAGATAGAAACCACTTCATTGGTTTTGCCGAGTCTTCGGGTTCTTATCCGATACGAAGATTCACCGGCGACGACGAAGCCGACTCCGTCGCACGGAATCGAGGATCTACGAGAGCCTCGTCCTCCTCCGTTCTTCAATTAGGCTCCGTGCCAACGGAGGTGAACGGAGGGACGCCAAGACGCACGGTGATTAGACCCGGAAGGCAAGAGACGCGTTCCCGCTTGGTCAATTAGCGGGTGATGCTGAAGCACAAACTGTGGCTATGCAAGTGACAGCTTCTGGCAGAGGACGAGATTCGCTGTGAAGAGCCAAAGGTGAGACAGCCGATTGTCCTACCCACTTAACAACTCTGTCATTAGTCATGTCGTCCAGGAATTGTTGTCAATGGTCTACTCGAATTACGAAAGTTAAGCGTCTCATTGAAATGGTGAGATGAATCTGTAAAGGGGCCGTCGTAAATTCCCAGCAAACAGATCAATAGATTTTTTTTAGCGCGCTTGGCTACTGATCTACGGGACCTGGGTTCGAGCCCCGGGTTAAGGCATGGATGTTCGTGTTGTTTTTCTGCTGAGGTCCTGCCATCCTCTCAGACCTTCTACTCTGGCATATAAACTGACAGGCTCCTGTCAGACCTCTGTGGCAAGCAGCTGCTTGAAGGGTATGTGTGGCCCTGGAACAGGTTGGGTTGTTTTACCGTTGTTAGAAAGATTGTTATTTCAAAATAGCCAAACGTGTTTATTTTTTGCTGATTGTTTGAACGAATGCAAGCGCGCTAAAAAAAATATTCGACTGTAAAGATTACAGTCGAATTCGTCTCTTCTAGCGCCCGCTCTAAATGTTTTTGTGGCTCTTTCGTTCACAATTAGGGAGGAGTAAATGGCAACAATAGATTGGCCTCGACTTCGGTTTTTCGTAAGAATAGCATGGTAAATATTTTTGCTTTGTGGTAATCGCGTCTTTTGGAATATCTACTTGAAATTTGGCATTGCGATTCGGACGACAACCACTTCCACAGGGACATGAGTCCCATAATACATACGGCGTAAGCATTAACTTCAGTATAGATCAGAACTTGAATAGAATATTTTTTTTTAGAATTCGCCACCGATAAGGAATGCGGTGCTGTAGATCCCTGTGTCCCGGATGATAAGTGCAAAGTAAATGCTTATGTAGCTGGATTAAATCGGGGACAGTAAATGAAGAAAGGCATATTCCGTTGGTTGAACACTGAAGATATAATAAGAAATAAAAATGAAAAAATTAAAAATGAAGTGATAAAAACGTAAATAAAAAAATAAAAATAAAATTATTGGAGAAATTTAAAGGTCGAAATTAAAGATAATTTAGAGAAAATTTCTAAAGAATAAATTTGGGGAAAAGGAAATCAAAGAAAGGAAAAAAAATTTAAAGAAGGGGAAAAAACTTCTTTAAGTTGATGGAAATTCAGAGTCGGAAGACAAACAATCAGCAAACGAAGCAAAAATCAACTCAGTCAAAGCCAAAATAAACACAGAAGTTAGCGAGGCTGGCGATGAGTCGAAGCCTAGTTAATAATGCATCAATCTATGAAGAACAGAGATGAGGTCTGCTTTAGAATTTCTGTTGGACTTTTCAGTTTGAATTGTTATCTTGTATTAATGTTTTATATTTCCTCTTCTGTCACGCATTATTCCAAGAGGGAAATATTTTATATAGTTTGACCAGTTGTTATTTGAAAGTCTTGTAGGATCTTTGGCCAGGAATATAAAAAAAAAACTTCTAGTTGTTGATTTTGGGGTTTGAAGTTATTAAAGGTCTGCTTTCACTGGTGAAGAGGTCCTGGTCCGAATAATTTAGAATGGTGTTATTTTAGGTTCTCGAGGTCTGAGCTTTCCGCTTGGATATTTTTTTCAACTTCTTCGATATCGGTAGATGAGCTTTCAGACTCAAAAGTGAGTACTCAAAAGACTCAAAAGTATCGTAGTTTGTTAAACTATGTATGGAACCATGATTTTCTTGTAGTTTTTTTCATTATTTTGATTTGCCTCGTTTTGTGCTTTTTCTTTTTCTTCTTATATCGCTTCCGTTATAACATCTTCGAAACTACTAGGAGCTGGTTTTTTGAGTATTTCGTTTCATTTAATGGACACTTTGCAGCAAAATGCCATGATTTTTTTACATCTGCGACACAATTTCATAACTCCGTTATATTCTATAGCAGCGTTCAAAGTTTTTATCCTGATAAAATCTTCACCAAATCTTGGCTATTTTGGTACAGTCGCTGAAAAAAATATCCGAACACTAAGGTTGATTACAGAATTCAGAAAAAATACCTGGCAACGACTTTAAAACAGAAATTAGACTTTATTAGTGATCTTAAGACAGAAATTAGTGATCTGACAACCTTCGTGTACGTACACGAAGGTTGTCAGATCACTAATTTCTAAAAAAAGTCGTTGCCAGATATTTTTTCTGAATTCTGTAATCAACCTTAGTGTTCGGATATTTTTTTCAGCGATTGTACTTTTTTCAATTTTCTCTAGATGTTCTTGCTCGAAAAATGGATCTTAAATACTTGATTTAGCCGAAATTTTTAGCACCTTTTTTTATATCTTGTTTTCAATAAAAAAAAAAGTTCTGAAATATCAACAGTTCTGATGGGATCTCCCATTTGGTCTATTTCTATAAGTTTATCGTTTAAGTTCCATTCCTTTTCATAAGTAATCGATCCGAGGCTTCGTCACTGTCGACCGTATTCAGTCCACAGATGTTAATTAAATCTTCTCTAACTTTGATGAAATCCTATTCTTGATATGAAAGTCGATAACACAGATGCAGTTGAGTCCCATTGTGAAAAGAGTCCTGAAAATGTCATTTGGCCAATTTACAAAGATGGCGTCGCACAGAGGAAATTTGGGGTCAGGGGTCAGGAATACAAAAGACTCCGCAGAAATGACGATTATTGAAGGCAAACTGCGCATGCGCAAATCTCCCGTAGCGTTGCCAACTAAAACTTTTAGTGTGCCGCGGGTTGGGTTGTTTTACCTCTGAGTGGCGCTTTTTTGTGCATAATGGGCTAAATGGCCCAGTCACAAGGACCCCGAGAGCTCAGAGAAGAGTGGAGGAAGGGGGACCCACTGGACAGCTGTTGAGAGATAGATGGTAGCCTCCCGTCAAAGCCATCCAGTGTTCTTAATGTGCACAAGGTATGACTCTTCCGCACACGGAGCCACGGCTTAACATCCCATCCGACGGATGGCAGACTTTCTAAGATCAGCGGTTTATCCTTTCTCGTCGAGAGCAGCGGAGGTTTTGCTTTAGACACAGGTTTAAGTGTTTTGAATAAAAATGATAAAACCTTGGTGCTCTCGGTGTGGGGGTGGCTCAGTCGGTAGCGCTCCAGACTCATAATCTGCAGTTCCCAGGTTCGAATCCAGCCTGGGCCAATGTTAAAATTTATCTCCGTAAAACTTCCGACTTTGTCAGTAGGGGACACTGAGGGGTTGGAAAGACCGCCGTCCATCTGATAAGGAGTTAAGCCATGGCCCTGTGTGCAGGGGAGCCACAGTCCGTGCGCTTTAAAGAACGTACTGAATGACTGACGGAAATCTACCATCTGTCGCCCAACAGCTCTCCAACCTTCTCTGAGCCTTCAGGGTCGTTGTGACCTGGCCATTTAGCCTATTGTGCGCAAAAAAGTGCCGCTCAGAGGTAAAGCAACGAAGAATAAGCCACGAAGAATATCACTCATAGACATTTCTGTCCGGATTATAAAAAGTAGGTTCCGTATTTTAAGACGCATAAGTAATTTAAAGTGCAGAGAGACCGATAAGAGAGGTTATATGATGAATGGTTAGTTACAGAGAGGTAAGTACCAGAATCAATAGTTTTGTAGTAGAGGGTGGGGGGGAAAGACGTGAAGATGGGGGGTATAAAGATAAGAGAGAGGACATGCCCCAATTTCTGTATACCCTTTACTATTTTTTTACACAGTTTCACACATAGTTACTCAGTTTTGGGCTTTTCCCCAAATCGTTAAAACGCGTCTTTGAAGAGTTTGATCATTTTTAAATTTCGAGTTTTCAAAGATTTAGGGATGTGTTCAGGGCCGGACTTACGCATAAGTTAACTAAGCTACGGTTTAGGGTCTAGCCCATTTAGAGTGTGGTCCCGTCACAATTCTATTAATCTGAATACTTCATTAAATCTTTAAATAATTCTATTATTGTCATTATTCTAATTACAGTAAATGCAAATTTCTTTTATAAATATTGAGAGCAATAAAAAAAACCACATGTATGTGCTCAGTCATCGGCGTGTTGCCGATTCTTGATGCTTTAAACTTTAACTTTTCATGTTTTAAACTGTCTTCGGATGTTGTGGGAGTGTTCAAGGAGGCGAGATGGTAATAGGAAGTGATGAGATGATAAAAAAAAAAGATTATGGGTAACTGTTGTCTTTAAGCTTTAAAGAAGAGAAGACTTGTAGGCTGGAACTGGTAAGACCAGTTAATAATCATTATTTAATGCTTAGTCTTTTTACTGCTGGATGTTATAATGGTAAGGGAGAAACCTTTTGGTTGCATCATTTCTCCTCTTAGGTTCAGAAGTGAAATATGTTTCCTTGGTTTGACGAGTTTTTATATTTCTTGAGGATTTCGAAATAAGAGTCACGAAACTTCAGGCATTCGGCAATGCAGAACCTTCCTCTTCACGATTCGTGCTCTTCGGTATCTCAGGTCAAAACCAGCTCAAGGTTTATCTCTGATATTTTGTCCGTCTCTTCAATGCAGTTGTTTAGTTTCAAGTTGCACTTGATTAATTTCTGCCACCGTGCTGTTGTAAGTTCCAACAAATTCCTGACCGCTGATGAGATTATCAGGAACAGTCCATGGGCCTTAACCATGATGAGATGATCAGGAACAGTCCATGGGCCTTAACCATGATGAGATGATCAGGAACAGTCCAGGAGCCTTAACCATGATGAGATGATGAGATAATCAGGAATAGTCCAGGGCTAATAACCTTCGGAGTTTTTGGCTACTGATCAAAGAGATCAGTAGCCAAGCACGCTAACCACTCGTCCACTGGAACAAATTACTCTACAAACAATTGATTTTCAATGAGGTCTTACAATAGTTCTCGGTATAGTAAGCCAAAGGACAGATCTGTGAGGAAGGAAGAAAAACTCAGCAAACACGAGGAAAATTTTCCTGTTTTGCTTGGGTCATGGCTGACATCGCTCTCATAGTCCATGGCTTAGCTTCTACCTAAACTATCGATATTTTATTTCCGTTACGACAGATTTTGCTGCCACATGGCTTCCGTGACACTTGACCACATTGTCCAAATTTCTTGCACGGCTTCCCCGTATGTCCCGGTGGTTGGTTTAAAAACATGTTTCCACTTGGCCCGCGGCTTCGTTTCTACACAAATTGTTACTGCTCGGGTTTTACTTTTAATTTGCATATTCTGTTTTTACTGCACTAAAGGTTAGCTTTTGTGAGTATCCCCTACTTACTCCGATATTTTAGCACATATTCAACACGAAGAATTTCCCGTATTGCAAGGGGCGGTGGTGGCTTAATCGGTAGCGAGCCAGGTTCGTAATCTGTAGTTCCCAGGTTCGAGTCCCAGCTGGGTCAGCGTTAAGATTTATCTCCGCAAAATTCCTCGCCCTGCCCACGGTCAGTAGGGGACACCGATGGTCTTGGAAAGGACATCGTCTGTCGGATGGGACGTAAAGCCGTGGCCCTGTGTGCGGTAGAGCCATATCCTATGCATGTTAAAGAACACACTGGATGGCCTTGACGGGAGACTACCATCTGTCACCCAACAGCTGTTCCAGTGGGTCCTCTCCCCCAACCTTCTCTGAGCTTTCGGGGTCCATGTGACCTGACCATTTAGCCCATGGTGTGCAAAAAAGTGCGCTCAGAGGTAAAACACCCCAACCGTATTGCAAATGTCCTTGATTGAAAGCTCCCAAATTCCGTTGGCGAGTTCCCCCTGTCTGATCTAGTGTTGGGTTAAAAAATTAGGTTCCTAGCTGCAATGGAAAACCTTAAAATAATAATGCCTTTGGAAATGTAGGGATCTGGCAACGTCAGCAGATTTAAATGTTATTTTAACTCTTACGTTCTCAGTTAGGAAGCAGTAAATGGCAACAATAAATTTGACAGCGATAATATTTTTCCGTAGAAATAGCATGGTAAATATATTCCCCCTCTTTATACTTAAAATTTAGCACTGCAACCCGGACCACAGCCAGAAACATTCTATGAAAATTTGAAGCGTCTGCCATGATTTCCCAATGAGTTATTGCTGCAACAGATACACACCGACACCGTCCTTTACTATTTAGAAGATGACACCAAAGATTACATTTAAAAAAAAAAATCATACTTGTATTTAATTTGTAGCGATTATTATCTGGGGTTATCTGTTATTACTATCTGAATCTATTATATTAATTCTTATCTCAGATGTTATCTGTAACATCATCTTTGTGGGGACGAATGCCAAAAATTATTATCTTGGGTAGAGACAGTCAGGGAGGTGAAGGAACTCGAATTGGGAGCACTACGCTCTAAATTAATTTAAACGTTTTTGTGATATAAACAGCAACTGCAGATATTTGCATTTTGCCTAAAGTCTCCATTTCTCATCATCCTCTGGAAATATCGTTGAATATGATGGCATTGTCACTTTAAATACTTTTATGGCTCAAAATTTGTTTGAAGACTGTCATTCTGAAATGGTGTTCTTTATTTATTTAACTGCAACCTTTACCAAAATCAGTGTTCGGTGACGTAGCTAAAAGTGGAGGGGGGAGGTTTCAGTATCCCTGGAGGGTGTAAATAGCATATTATATATGACAACCTCTAAAAATCAGAGACTGAAGCATATCACTAGCCCCTTTCCTTTCATTACAACTTTCACGGTGTGGCACATGTTCGTCTTGAACATTCTCTTGAGAAAACTACCCGTTGCTGCAGTGGCAACCTTTCCACTCCAAAAAGAGGAATCCACTTTTCAGCATAAAAACGTTCTTCATCACACAGTCCCTGTGGAATGCTATCATGTTTTCTCCTACAATTAAAATCATGGAAGATTGGCTTTCTTTACCTCTGAGCGGCATCTTGAGTGCACACAATAGGCTAAATGGCCAGATCCAAAGGATCCCTAGGGTTCAGATTTAGGTACAGAAAAAGTATCCATTGGTGCATATACACCGAAGAGTCAAAATATTATGACCAAGCGCGTCTTTATGCAAATCGAAGCAACTGCAGATAACGACGGCGCGTGTGAAGGTCATGAAACGGTATAAATAACACCTGATACTGAGCTGTGTTAATCAAGTGTTATTCTTGTTCTTCAGATGGGAAAGGCAGCGGACCTAAGTGAGTTTGACAAAGGCCAAATTGTAATGGCCAGACGACTGAGTCAGAGGATTTCTGAGACTGCAAGGCTTGTGGGGTGCTCACGGTCAGCCGTGGTTAGTACCTTCAAAAAGTGATCCGAGGAGAGAAAAACCATGAATCATTGGCAAGGGTGGGCCGACCACGGCTCATCGATGGTAGAGGTGAGCGAAGGCTATCCTCGTATGGTACGAGTCAACAGAAGGAATACTGTGGTGCAACTCGTCCGTAATTTGAATGCTGGTGACGGGAGTAATGCGTCACAACACACAGTACATCGAACCCTGTTCAAAATGGGACTGAATAGCCACGGTCCACTCCGAGTGCCCATGCTAATTTCGGTTCACCATTGAAAGCGCTTATAATGAGCACGCAAGCATCAAAACTGAACTTTCAATGATTGGAAAAAGATCATCTGGTCCGATGAATCTCGTTTCCTGTTGCACCATGTGGACGGCGGGTACATGTGCATCGTTTACCTGGGGAAGTGTTGACACCAGGATGCACTGTGGGACAAAAACAAGCCAGTGGAGGAATTGTAATGCTTTGAGCAATGGGTCCAGTCATTCATGTGCAGTAAACTATGACGTTTATCACCTACCTAAACCTCATTGCAGACCAGGTACATCCTTTCATGGCAACGGTATTCCTCATTCATGGCAACGGTATTCCTTCATTCCTCATGGCAACGGTATTCAACGGTATTCCTCATTCAGTGCCTTCTTTCAGCAGGATAATGGCCATACCATACTGCCCAGATTGTTCCAGAATGGTTCGCAGAACATGAAGAAGACTTCCAGGTGTTGCCCTGGCCTCCAAATTCCCCAAACATCCATCCAATCGTGTATCTGTGTTTTGTGTTGGAACAGCATATCCGATCTGCGGTGGTTAAAGGATCTGCTGGTAACGTGTTGGTACCAGAGACCACAAGACACCTTTAGAAATCTTGTAGCGTCCATGACTCGCCTGGTAGGAGCTGTTTCGGCGGCACATGGAGGATCAATATCATATCAGGCAAGTGGTCATAATGTTTTGGCTCTTCGTCGTATATTTATGATCGGATTTCTGGGTGTTAGTAAACAGTGAGAGAGAACAACAGTGGACTTGGAAAGGCCCATTCGTTCAGATGGGGCATTAGGCTATGACCTCGTGTGGATAGAGCGGACACGGTCAACTGGACGACGGCGAATGGGCGATGGTCATCTGGGCGACGGCGAATGGGCGATGGTCATCTGGGCGACGGCGAATGGGCGATGGTCATCTGGGCAACGGACAATTGGGCGATAGCCAAGTGGGCGCCGGACAACTGTGCGACAAAGTAATTGATCAAATATGCAACGCAAATAAAAAATTTTCATCGTTTTCTTTATAATCACCATTCTTTTCTATTGATGTACTACCCGGTAAATTTAAGTAATATTTTTTTGAGAAAAGAGTTAAAAAAAAGTTCTAAACGTAAAATTTGAAAAATCTCGTTTATAATAAGTTTATTTTTATTGTGTAGAATTACAAAATTGTATAGAAGTTATATTGAAATTTCCCATGCAAAAAATGGGGGCTTTAAATCTTTTTTTTTTTTTGAATATTTCTGCGCAGACTGTTACGATTTCGAAGCATTAATTTTACCGCAGAAGAAACATTTTCTAGAACTTGAGTTCTGATTTGTGATGGGTTGCTCATTGTCGTATCCGCTAATTTTTTGACTGCTGTATGATAAATGGCAAAGAAGAGACCTTACACAATGGAGCTGAGAAATACTTCTAACTCATTTTTGAAATAATTTGCTCTTATACATACTTATTTTAGATTCACGATAAGTTCTTCGAAAAGAAATTCTTCGAAAACCAGTTCTTCGAAAGCAAGTTTTTGAATGATCAATTCTTCGGAAAAATATATTTTTTTAATTTATCGAAAATTAGAATATCGGAGGCAAATTCACGCAGGTAAGCTTAGGTCAGATTAGGTCGTTAGGTCTGGATTAGTTTTAGTTTATTTTTTTGAATTATGTGGAAATAACTCATAACTCATAGTTCATAACTTATAACTCATACCTCATAAGTCTTAACCATATTTATATATATTTTAGCAATATTTGCAAAAAAATCCGCCAAATCGTATGCTTGCTAAGCGTGTAAAAATTTTTAAGTTTCTGTCGCCCAAATGACGATCGTCCAATTAACCGTCGCCCACTTGGCTATCGCCCAGTTGACCATCGCCCATTGTGAATTGCCCATTGACGGTCACCTAATTGTCGCGCACCGTGGATAGAGAGCCTCTCGTCAAGGTCCCGAGCTCTTTAAAGATCAGTTGACAGTCTCGAAGTGAGGCTCCCATCTGTGTCCTAAAAGCAGTAATAATGGAGTGCTTCCCAATCGATGTGCCTTGAAAGAGTTTCGGGTGTACCACGAAATATTTTGGGGCAAGGGTGGCTCAGTCGGTAGCGTGCCAGGCTCGTAATCTGTAGTTCCCAGGTTCGAGTCCGAGCTGGGTCAGCGTTGAGATTTATCTCCCCAAAATTCCCCGCCCTGCCCACGGTCAGTAGGGGACACCGATGGGCTTGGAAAGGCCGTCGTCTGTCGGATGGGACATTAAGCCGTGGCCCCGTGTGCGGGAGAACCATATCCTGTTCACGTTAAAGAACACGCTGGATGGCCTTGACGGGAGGCTACCATCTGTCTCCCAACAGCTGTTCCAGTGGGTCCCCTCCCCCAACCTTCTCTGAGCCTTCGGGGTCTATGTGACCTGGCCATTTAGCACATGATGTGCAAAAAAGTGCCGCTCAGAGGTAAAAGAACCCAAAGAACCCCACGAAATATTCATCATTCTATTCTATATTATTGAATTATCTATGTTTTAGGTCTTCTCAGGTGAATATAACATATAAAATGTATTCATTGCTTGCAAAATAATAAATGATAATATTAACTAAAAAAAATTAATTATTATTAAAAAAAAGCTGTGTTTTCTTCTGGTGTGCATGACGTCAGTACTCCATCACATTCTTGAGATTTTTCTCCTAAAAACTCCCTCTTCAGTCAGTAGGGGACACCGATGGGCTTGGAAAGCCGCCGTCAGTTAGATGGGAAGCAAAGCCGTGGTCACGTGTGCGGCAGAGTCATAACCTGTGCACGTTAAAGAATTCGGTAGATGGACTTGACGGGAAGCTTCCAACTGTCTACTAATAGCTATCTAGTGGGTGCCCTTCCCCCAACCTTCTCTGAACCCTCGGGGTCTTTGTGATTTGGCCATTTAGCCCCATGTGCGAAAAAATAGTGCCGCTCAGATTGTTGCCACGACCGAAACAGTACTTTTCAGTCTGGTGAGCCAAAAAAAGTTATTTGGTGCCAAAATCTGGTACATGCGGTGGCTGGGGAACAAGTGGAATGTTCTGCGCGCAACATTCACCAGCCACCGCGTTGATCAGATTTGGCACCGACTGACTTTTTCGATGCACCAGACTGAAACGCTAAGGGTTTCGGTCGTGGCAACCATCAACCAAAATGCAACATGGAAATTGAAAGCCACCTCAAAAGAAGATTTCGAGAAATGATTCAACAAATGACAGGACCTCTGGAATCGTCGTGTTGAATTTGAAAGCGATAAATCTGATTAGCTTTTATTTATTAGTCCTTTAATTATTGATTAACTTTTACCTATTAGTCCTTTAATTATTGATTAGCTTCACTTCGATATGTTACTACTAGAAGAAGGCTGGGTCGTGTGATATGCAATATATACAGTATACAGACGATTGTAACTGATAGGAGATCATGCCAATCCTAACTACGATTCAGAAATAATAGGGCATTTGCATTTAGGGGAAATCTGGGTCCTAGATGTCGGAAAAATTCCGATATTTTTACCTCCGATATGTCCTTCATGGTCAAACGGAGATCACGTAGAGGTCAAACTTTGATCTACGAGTGCTAGAAACGCGAAAAATGGTGTTTGGGAATGTTTGAGGCGGTAGATCTCGGAAAAGATGTGAACTTTTGGATCCGAAAGATCTTTCGAGGTCAATGATCAAATGTAGATCTATCACTAGAAGAAAGCTAGAATTTGGTTCCTGGGGATGTGTTTGATCGTAGATCTCAGAAATTTGTCAAATTTTGGATGCGATGGGTGCTTCGAGGTTAAAGGTCAAATTTCGATATACCAGTACTGGAGAGCTAAAAATTGAGAAATACGGCTATTTTAGATAGTTGAATCCAGAATTAGAGGAAATTTTCGATCTGGTGTCGCATTAAAGATCAAATAGGGGTCGGAGTGAGTGTCTAGAAATCAAGAGGCGCTATTAGATGGCAGAATAGGCGCAATTATTTTGCTTCGATCTTACTTTCAGCAGAGGCAGAGCTGGACCAGTTAGTAGCGGGTCAGGCTCTTAATCTGATTTTCTCAGATTCGAATCCAATTGTGCCGGCGTTGAGATTTTTCTTTCCCTTAATCTCCACTCTTCTCTCTGGTGAGAAAGGATACAACGATGGGCTTCGAAATATCGCCGATCTTCGTATGGGATGTTAAAGATCCCTTTGTGCAGGAGAACCGCACCCTGTGCACATTAAAGAACAGTTGGATGAACTTGATCGTAAGCTTCCTAACCGTTGTCAAGTGGATTCCTTTCCTCTGCCAAGCCTCTCCGTATTGAAGCCATAATTCTTCCATCGCTGAATTTTTAATCTTTGTTCTCTATGAGACATATTCTCAGATTGGGATATTTGGTAGAGGACAGTAAAAATCGAGGGGGTGGGTGGGTAAGAAACACAATCGAGCCTGAAAAATGTAAAAAGGGGGACAAGAAGTTTGATTTCTAATGCAGTATAACATTTCCCCTCCGTTTCACAGGTTTTTAAAACTTTCTTGAAAAAAGTTGGGTTGTTTTACCTCTGAGCGGCACTTTTTTGCACACCATGGGCTAAATGGCCAGGTCACAAGGACCCTGAAGGCTCAGAGAAGGTTGGGGGAGGGGACCAACTGGAACAGCTGTTGGGAGACAGATGGTAGCCTCCCGTCAAGGCCATCCAGCGTGTTCTTTAACGTGCACAGTATATGGCTTAACGTCCCATCCGACAGACTGCGGCCTTTCCAAGCCCATCGGTGTCCCCTACTGACCGTGGGCAGGGCGGGGAATTTTGCGGAGATAAATCTCAACGCTGATCCAGCTGGGACTCGAACCTGGGAACTACAGATTACGAGCCTGGTGCGCTACCGACTGAACTCCCCCGCCACATTCTTGAAAAAGGCATGAAATATATATATAAATATAAGTTTAATATTTTTTTTGCCTCTATTACCCATACTAGCAATCTGAAAAAGGGGGATGCCTCCACTTCTACGATCCGGCACTGATAAGGAAGGAGCAAACTTCTCCCTCTAATCTTGTATTTTTATTTCAGTGACTCCTCTCAACATTTTGCCTTGTTTGTAATATCTTTAGCGAAGAAAGACTCAAGTTCTGACTCTGAAATATTAAAAAAACTAAGCTTTGGGTTTTTGTTACTTGTCAGTCTCGTAAATTGAATTTGAAGCTGCAAATCCCAAAACGGTATCAATGCTGGAATATTTTCTTTCCTGTCTGTCTACAGTGACAAAAAGGAACATCGATGATTGCGTCTTCTGTCAGATTTAGCAATGTAGATAAGCAAAGTCAAATTAATCATGACAGACTGAGCAATATGGATAAGCAGAGTCAAATTAATCATGACAGATTGAGCAATATGGACAAGTAGATTGATCATGGCAGATTGAGCAATATGGACAAGCAGAGTCAGATTAATCATGACAGATTGAGCAATATGGATAAGCAGAGTCAAATTAATCATGACAGATTGAGCAATATGGACAAGAAGAGTCAGATTAATCATGGCAGATTGAGCAATATGGACAAGCAGAGTCAGATTAATCATGACAGATTGAGCAATATGGACAAGCAGAGTCAGATTAATCATGGCAGATTGAGCAATATGGACAAGCAGAGTCAGATTAATCATGACAGATTGACCAATATGAATAAGCAGAGTCAGATTAATCTAGATGGTAGCAACATATCTTGTGCTTTTCATTCCAACAATTTTTGAACCTGAAATTCATTGCGCGTGGGACTCGACAAACACCCAACAGCGGTGTCAATTTCGGAGATTTGGAATAAGGTAAAAATTTCTTTTGCAGCTGGCTTTCGTTGGAAATGTAAAATTTAAGGTTTCGTAACAGAAGACACACGAGGTACAAACGTCACGTAAATTTAATCTCATCTATTTTCGAGCCTTTAATGGAGCCTTTAATGGAGTCATTAATGGAGAGACTCCTCCTCGTGCAATACGATGCAACTGCTGATGCTGCCATCCCTAGCAGAAGTCGAAGTGTTGTGGGAGTTGATGTATAGCGAAGTTGATTCCGCATTACACAATAATACATCATACCGTCAGCTCTGCTGTTGGATGGCGAACGGCCAATGCAGAAGCTAAAAACGACACGATAACATGTTTCTTCTACGTTGGGATTCAGTTAAACAACGATTGTCGTGGATGCTGATGTCAAACATCAGCGGAGAATCCTTTAAATACAGTGCCGCTCATTTTCCGCTCCTCTTGCTCCTTTGGATGTCCAGTCGGTAGTGTGCTGGGCTAGTAATGTAGTTTTCCAGGTTCGATTACCGACCATGAAAACGCTCAGTTTTATTTTTTTTCGTTTTTAGGTGCTTTGTCCTTGCTGAGAAAAGAGACCTATTGGACTTTGAAAGGCTGTCATCCTGAGATGTGACGTTAAGCCAAGGTCTTGAAAAATAAAGTAGAACCAATACATGGAGAACATCAAAGATCACTCTGGATGGACTTGATGGGAGTCATCTTATATTCTTTAAGTCTCTCTTTGATATTTGGGGTCCTTGTGATCTGACCATTTAGTCTTTTGAGCAGCAAAAATGCTCATTCGCTGATAAAACAACTTGACTCAAACCAACACATGTTTATAAAGGAGTACAAGGGAATATGAACAAAAGAAATCTTTTTTTAAAAAAGGACGGAGATAATATAGAAGTTTAGTCAAGCTTGTACTGGTGTCTCATATAATATACAAATACATAACTCGAACCCAGACCCCACAAGGCATCGGGAGCCAATACGACTGTCACTGCGCCACTGAGGCGGCTTGTCACACAAATGCAAATCCAAGAGAGCCATGTTCGTAATATGAAGTTCCCAGGTTCGAGTCCCGCCTGGCCCAGCGTTGAAATTTACATCCAAAAACTCCCTGCCTGCCCACGGTCAGTAAGAGACACCGATGGGCTTGGAAAGGCTGCCGTCCGTCTGATGGGAAGCCATGGGACCCACATGTGGGTTGGGTTGGGTTGTTTTACCTCTGAGCGGCACTTTTTTGTACACCATGGGCTAAATGGCCAGGTCACATGGACCCCGAAGGCTCAGAGAAGGTTGGGGGAGAGGACCCACTGGAACAAGCTGTTGGGAGACAGATGGTAGCCTCCCGTCAAGGCCATCCAGTGTGTTCTTTATCGTGCACAGGGCTATTCTCAACTCTCCCACACACGGGATCACGGCTTAACGTCTCATCCGACGGACGGCGGCCTTTCCAAGCCCATTGGTGTCCCCTACTGACCGTGGGCAGGGCGGGGAATTTTGCGGAGATAAATCTCAACGCTGACCCAGCTGGGATTCGAACCTGGGAACTACAGATTACGAGGCTGGCGCGCTACCGACTGAGCCACCCCCGTCCCCCATATGTGGGAGATGCCATAGTTCACGTTAAAGAACACGCTAGATGGACTTGACAAGGGGTTACCATCTGTCTCCTTACAGCTGTCCAGTGGGTCCCATTCTCCTAGCTTTCTCTGAGTTCTCAGGTCCTTGTGACCTGGCCATTTAGCCCATGGTGTGCAAAAAAGTGCCACTCACAGGTAAAACAAACAACTCAATCTTGAAGACTAATAAAGTCTCTCGCTTGAGACACACTGATAAGCGCAAACTGTTTGTTTCGCTCTCTAATGCATACACTGCTTGATTAAATTAAGGAAGCACCTTACAAAATGTGGCATAACTTTTTTTCATTCTAAGATGTAATTAAACGAAAATTTGACCAGAAATGTATTTTAGTACGACGAGGAAATGTGTAAAAAGCGAAAAACCTCAGATCGGAAATGAACGCATTATAATGACATCATCAAAACAAGAAAATATTGTGCACAGCTTTGACTTCAGATGCTACAAAATCCGTCATATGATGTTATATGATGCTAATATTTTAACTTCAGATGCTACAAAATATGCTCATATAATGTTAATGTATAGTATGATCTCTTCCGACGACTAAACAATTCTGATAGTCTAACGATGCACAATAAAAGGTTATTCAGAAGAGCCTGAAACAACAAATACCATTCTTCCACAAGAGTTGTTGAGTTGGGTTGTTTTACCTCTGAGTGGCACTTTTTTGCACACCATGGGCTAAATGGCCAGAGCTAATGGACCCCGAAGGCTCAGAGAAGGTTGGGTGAGGGGACCCACTGGAACAGCTGTTGGGAGACAGATGGTAGCCTCCCGTCAAGACCATCCAACGTGTTCTTTAACGTGCACAGGGTATGGCTCTCCCACACACGGGACCACGGCTTAACGTCCCATCCGACAGACGACGGCCTTTCCAAGCCCATCAGTGTCCCCTACTGACAGTGGGCAAGGCGGGGAATTTTGCGGAGATAAATCTCAACGCTGACCCAGCTGGGACTCGAACCTGGGAGCTGCAGATTACGAGCCTGGCGCGCTACCGACTGAGTTACCCCTTTCCACAAGAGCTAACTAACTCGCGTAGTAGACTAGGAGGTGGCTGACGGTTTGCACTGTTTCTTCCTAAGGCATCCCATACATATTCGATGGGATTTATGTCTGGGGATTTTACTGGACAGGTCATTCATTGGATGTTATCCATTTTAAAGGAAAGATTAAAAAACAAACATGAAAATGACGGGGTAAAAACATTATATAAATATATGAACAGGTTTAAAGAATCAGGATAAGTCCCGTAGACATGGAACTCCTGAAACAATGAGCTGAAAAATACTTGGTTTTTGCCATGAGTGGGATTCGAACCCACATCTCCAGGAAACATGCCTGTTATGCTACCACTACACCACCAATGGCTAACCTTTTCTCAGCTTGTATGATCTTATAAGCTTTCAGGAAGCGCCACTGTGCGAATCAAAATAAAAAAATCCGGAAAGCTTATAAGGTCACACAAGCTGAGAAAAGGTTAGCCATTGGTGGAGTAGTGGTAGCATAACAGGCACGTTTCCTGGAGACGTGGGTTCGGATTCCACTCATGGCAAAAACCAAATTTTTTCAGCTCATTATTATGTGAACAGGGATTTGATTAACAGGAATTTAATTTTGATGAATAGGAATTGATATGAACAAGATGAAGATGAACAAGGTTTGCAAAATGAATTAATTTAAATATTAAAATACTTTTTACATGGCTTAGTAGAACTTTAAATTCATTTTTTGAGGCCCCCTCAAATCGTGAGGCCCTAAGTTGTAGCTTAGTTAGCTTATGTGTAAGTACGGCCCTGGTTAAATGTCACGCACATCTTTCAAAAAAATCTCTTCTCTGTACCTCTGTGAAGTTACGGAGCTCCATGAACATGTGAAGATAAGTACGGCTATTGATGGTTACGCCACCACAGACCAGCACAACCACCTTCACCAAAAGTATACTCTGCTATTGGAGAGGTGGTATCGCATTCCTCGTTCTCTCCAGATTAAACAGAGTCTAGAATCTGGCTGGAGGCTGAATCGACACTCGTCAGCAAGCAGAACGTCACGCCATTCATCAGGACTCCAAGTGACATGTTGGTAGGCCCAGTTTAGACAAGCTTTTCTGTTGTTGGAATTAGAGGGACACAAAACAAAGGAGTCTTGGCATAAAGCTCCCGCATATTAAACCTTCGCGGCACTGTTCTGTTGGAAATCTTTTTACCTGTGGCCCAGAAACCTTGAGGAAACAGTTGACGTGAAGTCATCGTATTTTTCTGTCTTGTCTTTATAGCCAGTTTGGGCTGAAGTAACTCTCGGAAAGTTAAACGTCGTTTCATGTGCAGGAGAGCTATATCTTGTGAACGTTAAAGAACACGCTGGATGATGGTCTTGACGGGAGGTTTAAATGTTTCTCTTAACAGCTGTCCAGTGGTTCCCCTTTCCCCAACCTTCTCTCAGACCTTGGGGTCCTTGTGACTTCATCATTCAGCCAATTTTATGCAAAACAAGCGCTCTCCAAAGGAAAACAACTTCCATTATCTGTTTTGATATCTCTCAAGTTATGAATAAAGTTACTTGGCAATTTAAAGTGGGTTGGGTTGTTTGACCTCTGAGCGGCACTTTTTTTGTACACCATGGGCTAAATGGCCAGGTCACATGGACCCCGACGGCTCAGAGAAGGTTGGCGGAGGGGACTCACTGGAACAGTTTTTGGGGCACAGACGGTAGCCTCCCGTCAAGGCCATCCAGCGTGTTCTTTGACGTGCACAGGGTATGGCTCTCCCGCACACGGGGCCACGGCTTAACATCCCATACTACGGACGTCGGCCTTTCCAAGCCCATCAGTGGTCCCCTACTGACCGTGGGCAAGGCGGGGAATTTTGCGGAGATAAATCTCAACGCTGACCAAGCTGGGACTCGAACTACAGATTACGAGCCTGGCGCGCTACCGACTGAGCCACCCTCGCCCCATTTAAAGTAGGCAATTTATTTAATAGGGAACATATGATTATTAAATTGTCTGGAAGTTCTGTTATCTTTAAAATAAATAAATCTAGTAAATGAGAACAAAACTGAACAGTTTAGACTTGAGATTTTGTATGTCTGCCTTCGTGCCTGCATACATCTAAAAAGCAAAGCATAATAATTGGAGTATCCTTCAATGTTTCGTTTAGTTGGTGCCGTCCTCTATTGAAATAGATAGTCCTTCATGACTCACGCTGAGAGCGAGGTCAGAGAAGGAAGTGGGCAACTTCAGACGAGGCAGTATAGACTGGACAGGGGCATCTCAATGAGTGTTGCTCGCGGCAATTGCACTCGGAACTGAATGGACAACACATGGGGGCAATGGCCTCTAAAGAGCAATTCATTCGGATACATCCTAGAAGGGGGAGGGAAAATTCCCTTTAGATTTAACCACGTGATGCATTTTGTGTCTTCCTTATTTTCTTTCTGGAGTAAAGAGTAGAAGGCAGCGATTTCAATGTTGTAATTCACCGACGTGAAGAAGGGTCTCAAACTTATCAAGCAGCCTTTAATGCTGGATTCGAACCTGAGTGCTTCTTGCCTGCAGTCTAATTCTAGGGACATTCGCAAGATTTAATTTATTTTTAGGGGGAGCAAAATGTCATTTTACTATTTCACTGAAAGCAAAATGCAGTTTAATTCCCAGAAGAACTAAATGCAATGTTGCGGTTTCCATGGAAGCAAAAGGCATTTCCAAGGGACCAAAATGCTGTTTTATTATTTGCAAAGGAAAAAGAAATGCATTTTGCGATTTCCAAGGAAAGCAAAATGCAATTTTGTTTACAGCCTTCCAAGAAGAGCAAAAGGCTACTTTGCATATTTCAAAGAGCACAAACTCGTGAACGAACTCTTTATTAATACCAATGCGAATCTGAAGTGAGTGATAAATCCCTCTCCTCTCCCTCCTCTTGTCTTTGAGAGTCTCCTTCGACCTCTCTGCTCATGCGCTATTTTCATCCGAAACCACAAAGCATCGAGAAAGGAGATTAGATTTTGCCAAGAAGAGTTCCAACTCTTGAAGCATTCACCCACCAAATTAACCTGAAAGGATCTCCATTCCACTCTCAGTTTTCCATTTAGTTGCTAATCACTTGTGTGCGCTGTAATAAATTCCTTTCTGGAAAGCAACCCGGTGAACCGCTGCACCCAAAAGACACTGACTGCCAAGAGTGTTGACTTCCCCTCGCTCTGAGGGTGCCCGTCGTCCTTCTCACAGCTCTGGGCCATTGTCCAATAGGGCGACGGGGTGGAAAGAGAATAATTGCCGCTTATAATGTCGCTTCATTGCTGGCTGTAGCGTTTGGTCGCATTTGGCCCTGAGACCGAATGAGCGCTTAATTGGTTGCTTCCTCTGCGGGGCGCGCCATCATGGCGCTTCACTGACCTCCGTAACACAATGACGACCATCGGGCAAAGACTCGAAAAAGGCGTCAGTTGGATAAGGCGACGCGCATTTATCAGGTGGGGAAAGCATCGCTGAAAAGAAGAAAGGATGTTAACCTCCTTCGGGGCAGTGGAGAAAGGAACTAGGAAATCTTTTTGTACGAGATGAACAGCGTTTTTTTTTTTGGGGGGGGGGGGGGAATTGCACAAACAACAAGAAAAACGAGGATATTTTGAATCTTCGAGAGCAAAAGTCAAATAGCCGAGTAGTTCCCTCAAATGTAAGCCGCAAATATTCGTTAACAAGAAAATCATCATTAATAAACTATAAAGTGGAATGAGTATCTCTCATAGTGTAGCATAGAAATCTCGAATTCCGTTGCATTTATGCGATTTTGACCAGACAATCGATGTTCAAAACAATCGATGTCTATTGTTTATCTATTGTTTACAGGAGACGAGCACCTGTTTATCTCTTGTTTACAGTCGAAGCGCACTGTTTAGATATTATTTACATTCTAAGGGCATTGTTTATCCATTGTTTCATTCGGTACGCATTGTTTATGGATTGTTTACATTCGACCCGCAGTGTTTATCTATTGTTTACATTCGAGGCGAATTATTTATCTATTGTTTCACGTTCAAAGATTATTTGTCATTTGTTGTTTACATCTGTGTCTTATTGATTGTCTGTTACTTCTTTGTTTACATTCTACGAAATTGTTTGTGATATTTTTCATTGTTTGTTTTTTATTCGATGCGCAATATTTATTTTTTTAATAAAGCGCTTATATTTTTTAATAATCTTAGGCGCATATTATTTATCCATGGTTTCCATTCAATACCTATTAGATACATATATTTCCGATTCGAAAACTATTGTTTATCTGTCGTACATCATTCATACCTATTTGTTATCTATTGTTTGCATTCGACATCTTTTTTTAATCTGCTATTTACATTTAGCATCTATTTTTTATGTGATTATTTTTCCATGCACTCTGGTCATATGGACATTATTTCAAACTTCGACGCACTTTTCGTATAATTCCCTATCGATAACTATCGTTTGCATAAATAAATAAAAAATAAATAAATACCCCCTCAAGCAGCTGCTTGCCACGAATAATTTCAACTTAGCAAAAGAACTCAGATTTAACTGGTTGGGATGCACACTCATCATCCGGCGAGAACATGTCAGGCCATAACATGTTAGGTACCACGCCCTCTATTATCTATTCATGTGTGTATGAACCCTTGTGCCCTTTCAACTCACTTATTAAGGTCAATGGCAAACGACAATTAATTATTTCTCACAGTTTTCAAATGAAGCAGAACTATTGAGTTTATTTGGCAACCAATATCTGTATAACATTGATCATCTACACAGATCAAATACAAATTCAAAACGAATAATTCCTAAATATTTAAAACGTCATTCAAAATATTCTCTACAAATAAACCACTTTCATCGGATAGTGGTTTGATTTTTTTTATATCCTTAATAGTCAAAGACAGCTGGAATAACCGCTTCACTCTCCACAATAACAAACTGACTGCTCTTGTTTTAAATGAACTAACATAGCACAACTTGTTGACGAATAACATTGCCAATACTAATTATCATTACTTGTATGGTAACTATCTACTGCAGTGGTTCTCCATCTTTTATGCTTCACGTACCCCTGGAAATGTGTATGTAACTGGCGTGCCCCTTGTATAGATAGATAAAACTATAGTTATAGTATAGCAATGGGAATAAAACATATATACACATTAAATTTTGTATTCATAAATTGCATATATCGATAAACACAAAAATAGACATAAACAATTTACAAAGCTTATAAAATTATAAACATTTTACTGGGTAATCAGTGAAACAGCTCTCACGGCATACCCCAAAAAATTTTACTGCGTACCCCACGTTGAGAACCCCTAATCTACTGGTTCCATTATTAAAATCACATCTTTATAATTAATGATTATTAATTTTACGTTTCAATACATAACTAGGTTTTCTACATATGTAACGGTCCATTCCGTACTGGAATGTTTTATCAATACACTATACGTAGGTGATCAGACTCAATTTCATCATTTCGCCGAGCACAATATTGTAAAGTTTAAAAAAACATTCCTTTCAGAGTGAGACTACTTGCCACTGAGGTCACACAGTGAGCCTGTCAGCAGAATACGTAATAGAGAAAATCTGTGAGAAAGGTAAAGCATCAGTGGAAATAAAGTCCAGTACTTAACAGGGAGTCGAATCGAGTTTCTTTTATTCCACAAAGTAGTACAATAGCCTTGGACGTAAGTGTACGTGGGGTGAGGGAGTTCAAGTCCCTTGGACGTCAGTGTGGGTGGGGTGAGGGAGTTCAAGTCCCTTGGACGTAAGTGTGGATGGGGTGAGGGAGTTCAAGTCCCTTGGACGTAAGTGTGGGTGGGGTGAGGGAGTTCAAGTCCCTTGGACGTAAGTGTGGGTGGAGTGAGGGAGTTCAAGTTTCCCCTTTGAGAATATTAGTAATCGGAACGAACGCGAATAAAATATTCTACTTATACATTGCCCTAACAAAATACTAGAGAATTTCCATATTATGTGTAATGAGAATCTAACTTCGAAGCTCTCGAAGTTGTAAAATATGCATTTAATAGGAAAATGCGACTGAAGGTAAATTATAGACGGTAATCGATGCTATTGAATTCTCGATTTTCAACAATATTCGTTCAATATTTAAACAGTTATGGAAGCTAGAATATTTCCCAACGGCAATACGTCGTTAGAATATTGATTAAAATTAATTTAAAAAATATAGTTTAGATCAGAAAATAATTAAAAAATTTATTAATCGGAAATTAATTAAAATTTAAATTAAGAATATAGTTTAAGCAATATAATAAAATGAACATTTTAAAAGTTTGAGAAATGATTTTTTCGATATTTGAGAATTATGAATGAATTTTATAAATCAATATAATATATTATTACATATTCCAACTTTCATAAATTTCTAAATATGACGGAATATTGTTGAAAATCGTGACTTAATAGATTGGAATATTATCTTTATCTTGAGTCACATTTCACTTTGAATGCAAATCTTAGAATTTTTAGAACTTCAAAGTGTAGATTCTCATTGACATAACATGGATCTCCCTCTATTTTTTTTTTCTAGATCTGGGCATGGTATTGCATGCATTTTTAAAATGCTTTCCAATAATAAGTTTCGCTTTTTTTTTTAGCTTTGCTCTTGGGCATTTATAGTAGCCCCTCTGAAAAGAATTCCTGCCGACTCCCATGGCATTTCGATTCGTTCCAGTTCAATCCAGTCACGTAGCCCATTGCTCTTGTTGTTTTTCAGAGATCGGAGCTTGAAAGATTAGAATTTAATCGGCTAGAATGAACGTTTCTCTTCGAAGGCTCTTCCTTGGACGTCGATTGCCTCGGACTCGTAACTTGATGTTACCAATTCGAATTCCACTCTGCCTATATTCGTTTTTCCCTCGGTGAGAAAGGGAACACCAAAGGGCTTGCTGTGATCGCCGGCCACCGAATTGGATTTTAAGCCCTGGTTCCGTGTATAGGAGAGTTGATAAAGATGCTGAATGGCCTGAGGGGAGGATTCCAATCTGTTTCCTAACAGTTGTCAGTGGATCCCCTTTACTGATCAGCAATTCTTGGGGCACTTGTAACCTCACCATTTAGCCCATTGTGCGCACAGAAGATCACCGAGAGGCAAAAGCAACCCAATAGAAAAAAAAATTCTTTCAGAGCAGTGATTGTATTTCGGTCGACTTTGATCTCAAGAAGGGAAGAGGAGGAGGAGGCTTCTCGAAATTTCATTGTCGCCATCTGGAAGTGTATTTTAGTGCACTTCGCTTGCATTGCTTTGTGGTTTCGGAAGATGGGGAGCGAAGCAGGACGCCTTGGGGAGTATAAATAAACGGCGAAGTTCCTTCGCTGGTGGAGAAGGAAGTAGGTAGCATTACGGGAGGGGAAGGTGGAGATGTCACCGAGAGGTATCAGTGACGAGGAAAGTCGCGTGGCAAGGAGGAATGACCTTCTGTGGATGCTGGAGAACGAGGAGGAAGTAGATGGCTGATACACATATAGAACGAAGATAACGGAGCTCATCGGAGGAGGCAGGTAAAGAAAAAAGAGTCTCAGAGAGAAAGATAAAAGGAATGAATTTTAAAAAGAATCCGTCTGAAAAAAAATTAAATTTTTTTTGTTCTTGTTATTCCATTATGCAGAATATTTTCTCTTAATGATGGTAATGGGAAAATGGAATGAGGTGATTTCTTTTTTCTAGTTGAAAATAAAAAAAAAACAGTAAGAATTCTGGATTGTTCTCACTAATGAGCAGTTAATGTACTGGGTTTCGTTGTGATGGTGTTATGCAGGGGTTTTTACTTTAAGCGGGTACCTACTGGGTTCATCATGAAGGAGGAAGGTACAGTCGCTCAAAAAAGTATCCGAACACTGTGGTTGACTAGAGAATTCAGAAAAAATATCTGGCAACGATTTTTTATTAATTCTGTAATCAACCACAGTGTTTGGATATTTTTTTTGAGCGACTGTACTGGAAGAGTATGTGCTGGTTTTCTCATTATGAAAACTCGATTTCTTTGCAAAGGAAGTAGGTACTGTGGCCTTCATGAAGGAAGTTTACAGGGTCGGATCTAGGGGGAGGCAAGGGGACCATGCTCCCCACTTCAGAATGCTAGTGAGGGTAAAAGAGCAAAAAATTATGAAATCGATTAAAATTTAATGCATTTTAAAGAAACTTTTAAAGAATTGCAAAACGGAGTGTGAAATGTTATACTGCATTGGAAATCCAGTCTCTTGCCTCCCCCCCCCCCTCCCTTTACATTTTTCTGGCTCGATTGTGTTTCTCCTTCGATCGATTTTTTTCTAGATCAGTGCTGGAGGTATGCATACTGGTTTCGTCGTGAAGGAGTGTGTATGTTTCCATCTGAGGAGGTACAGTCGCTCAAAAAAGTATCCGAACACTATGGTTGATTGCAGAATTCAGAAAAAATATCTGGCAACGATTTTTTTTAGAAATTAGTGATCTGGTAACCTTCGTGTCACGTGATTACAGAATTCAGGAAAATTGTCTGGGGCGTGTACAGCAACTGTACACGCTCCAGTTACCGTTCACAGCAAACTGGAGCGTGTGCAGTTACTGCATACGCTCCAGTTTGCTGTGAACGGTAACTGCACACGCTCAATATTTCCGTGAGTGAGCCCACACGATCTAGTATCAAAATAATATGACCACCTACAGTCGCTCAAAAAAATATCCGAACACTATGGTTGATTACAGAATTCAGAAAAAATATCTGGCAACGACTTTTTTTTTAGAAATTAGTGATCTGGCAACCTTCGTGTCACGTGACACGCCAGATCACTAATTTCTTAAAAAATCGTTGCCAGATATTTTTTCTGAATTCTGTAATCAACCATAGTGTTCGGATACTTTTTTGAGCGACTGTACGCATTGGGTTCATCTTCAAAGACTACATGTATATATATTGGGTTCTTTGTGAAGGAAGAATGTTCTCAGTTAGGTTATGTTCTTTTTCCGTTATATTCATTCTTCGTGGTTCATCCTGAAGTATATATTGTGATCGTCGTAATAGCTGCATCTGCTGGATTCTTCGTAGAGGGGGTATGTACAGGGTTCATGTTGATGGCAATGTGCATTGTGCTCATTGTGAAGATGGTAAATGCTAGATTCATTATGAATGTGGTATGTAACGATTCATTATGAAGACAGTGTGCACTTATTTCATTGCAAAAAAAGGTCCAAGAATTCTAAAACAATACAGGGCTTGAAATTCAATTTTAAGACCCTAAAGAACCCAGTTACACTTCTCCCAGTTACACTTTAAAGTGCCCATGGATACTTCCCTACTTTCTGACCAATAACGACTGTCTTTGGCAATCCGATGTTATTTCCTTGACCCAGTTTGACAATTTTGCCGTAATACTTGATTTGATATTCATGATATTCACTACCTAAACATAATAATCATGATATGCATTACCTAAACATAATAATCATGATATGCATTACCTAAACATAATAATCATGATATGCATTACCTAAACATAATAATCATGATATTCACTACCTAAACATAATAATCATGATATGCATTATCTAAACATAATAATCATGATATGCATTATCTAAACATAATAATCATGATATGCATTATCTAAACATAATAATCATGATATGCATTACCTAAACATAATAATCATGATATGTATTACCTAAACATAAAAAAAAAATACCCCCTCAAGCAGCTGCTTGCCACAGAGATCTGACAGGAGCCTGTCAGTTTATATGCCAATAGTAGAAGATCTGAGAGGATGGCAGGACCTCAGCAGAAAACAACACGAACATCCATGCCTTACCCGGGGCTCGAACCCAGGTCCCGTAGATCAATAATCATGATATTCACTACCTAAACATAATAATCATGATATGCATTACCTAAACATAATAATCGTGATATTCACTATCTAAACATAATAATCATGATATTCACTACCTAAACATAATAATCATGATATGTATTACCTAAACATAATAATCATGATATTCACTACCTAAACATAATAATCATGATATGCATTACCTAAACATAATAATCGTGATATTCACTACCTAAACATAATAATCATGATATGTATTACCTAAACATAATAATCATGATATGTATTACCTAAACATAATAATCATGATATGTATTACCTAAACATAATAATCATGATATTCCTACCTAAACATAATAATCATGATATGCATTACCTGATTTAGATTATGCTGATGATTTAGCCCTTTTGGCAAATGATGTTGATGAGATGAACTCTCTCATTCGAGCTGTTGATGAGACTGGTAGTAGAGTAGGTTTGGTTATAAACAGAGAGAAAACTAAAGTGATGAAATTTTGGTCAGGCAGGTTGTGATTCAGTTCATCTGAATGGTTGCAGTCTTGAGCAGGTGTCACAGTTTAATTATCTTGGGAGCTATGTAACAGATACTGGTGATGTGCGGCATGAGATTAACAGACGAATCGGGATTGTTGCCGGGACTTTTAAAATCTATGGAGAGTGTGGAGAAATAGGCGAATACACCTAAAGACTAAAATTAGACTGTATAATACTTTGGTTTTTCTAGGGTTAGTTATGGTAGTGAAACTTGGACACTTTGTAAACAAGATAACAGGAAACTAGATGCTTTTGATTCTAGATGCTTACGCAGTATCTTGGGTATTAGGTGGTTCAGCTTTGTAACTAATGATGAGGTTAGGCAAAGGAGTTTGCAACCTCCTTTAAGCAGCATATTGTGCAGAGAGAGACTCCGTTGGTTTGGCCACGTTGCCCGTATGAATAATTATAGATTGACGAATAGGGTTATGAACAGTGTGCCTAAAGGCCTCAGAAAGAGGGGGAGACCTAGGATGCGGTGGGCAGACAATGTCAAAGAGGACCTTGTTAGAATTGGTGTGCAGTGGCCAGATGCAGTAGATGTAGCTCAGGATAGACTTGATTGGAGAACTAAATTACACGGTCTGGTTGGACCTCCGTAGCCCATGGCTGCTTGAGGAGGATGACACGAGGAGGATGACACGTGACACAAAGGTTGCCAGATCACTAATTTCTAAAAAAATCGTTTCCAGATATTTTTTTTGAATTCTGTAATCAACCATAGTGTTCGGATACTTTTTTGAGCGACTGTACCTCAGTGTCTTCTCGTGAAATCGGCTGACCTGACCCCCTGATGATACGTCTTTGTGATATCAGCTGAACCGATATCAGGTGTTAAAACTCTCTTGTTTTTCATATCAGCTTGATAGCAGTTAAAGTGGAGGTGATGCCATTAAACATTTGGATAGTGTGTATCATATATAGTATATATTTCAGGTCTTCATATTTTAAAACTAATTATTTAAGACTGCCACTTGAGTTAGCTTCTAAGTTATAAATAGAATTGTTAATGTTATGCAACACATTATGCAGAAGACCTATTAATAACAATAAACAGAAGTTTACAATACTTTACGTTTCCCCATTCTGTATTTATTTCCTTTAAAATTAATTTTCTTTTACTCAGAATTTTTTAAAAATTTAACACTTATTCTTATTTTAGAAGTAATACATAAATTTCAAATTTGGAGAGGTGAACGATATAATTTTGTGTATAATAATGATAGTTCATTATATATTAACGAATTTTCTTCTATAACCATATGTGAAATCTGATTTTCATATTCAAGGCAAAGCAGTTATGATGTATAAAACTATGCACAAAAATATCTAGAAGTGAAAGAACAGTTCAACTCTGAATACATTTTTATCTGAACAGTTTTAAAAATAATTTAATCTTTAAATAATCTGAAGTCTCTTTTTTGATTTCAGGGAATGACTCGATCCGGTGGTGGATTGGGAAACTATAATTTATCTTCTGGCCATAACACAGTAAGTATAAACTAATCAAAATTCTGCTCTTATCAGACCTATGAGAAATGAAATAAATCTCCTCATATAACCTTTTCAGAGTTGAACTGGTCACGGGGCCTGAATTTGAAATTTCCTCTGCTAACCTCAGCTTTGCCTTCGGCGAGGAAAGGTTCACCCATGAATTTGGAAAGATCATTCGTTAATCGGATGGAGCTTTAAACCGTGGTGCATGTATAGAAGAACCACATGCACATTAAAGAAAACACTGGACGACCTTGAGGGAAGATGATGGAAGGGGTCACTCAGTCGATAGCGTGCCAGGCTCGCAATCTGATGTTTCCAGGTTCGTGTTCCAACTGGATCTGCATTGAGAAATTTCTCCGTTAACTCACCTTCTGCCCTTGGTCAGAAAGGAGAAAGGGGACATCATTGGGTTTGGAAAGGCTGCCGTCCATCGGATTAGACGTTAAGCCATATTTCTCTGTGCAGAGAGCAATTCCCTATGAACTTTAAAGAACATGCTAGACTGCCTTCACGGGAGGATTATATCTGCCTCCGAACAACTGCCCAGTGGGTCTCCTCTCCCAACCTTTTCTGAGTCCTTGGGGTCCTTGTGACCTGGCCGTACAGCCCACTGTGTGCAAAAAAAGTGAAACTCAGAGGCAAAGCAACATGACCCTTGACGAAAGAATTCCATCTATTTCCTAATATCTATCCAGTGGATCCTTTTCCTCCACCGAATTCTGAGTTTTTTGAGGTCCTCGTGATCTTGTCATTTAATCATTGATATGCAAAATAAAAAGCAAAATTGCCTAACCGAAGTAAAACCAATTCAACACACGATGTAATATCAATTTAAAATTTTCTTTTAGAATACGTAGCTAAATTTCCGGGAAAACTTCTAAGTTTAATATCCATGAAGCTTTACAGAGAAAAAAATTTGAAGGATGTGATAAAAAAATATATACGTGATCGATTTTGAGTTATTAATACTGTCAAAAAGAGGAGAAAAAAAAGCATTATCCTTTGGTCATAGAATGACGCATTTCCAGCAATGTTGCGGGAGATTTATAACGAAGTTAAAGAGGTAATTTCTTTTTAATAAGGGGGCGGGGGTGGCTCAGTCGGTAGCGTGCCAGGCTCGTAATCTGTAGTTCCCAGATTCGAGTCCCAGTTATGTCAGCGTTGAGATTTATCTTCGCAAAATTCCCCGCCCTCCCCACGATCAGTAGGGGACACCGATGGGCTTGGAAAGGCCGCCGTCCGTCGGATGGGACGTTAAGCCGTGGTTCCATGTCCGGGAGAGCCATACCCCGTGCACGTTAAAGAACACGCTGGATAGTCTTGATGGGAGGCTACCATCTGTCTTCCAACAGCTGTTTCAGTGGGACTCCACCCCCAACCTTCTCTGAGCCTTCGGGGTCGTTGTGACCTGGCCATTTAGCCCATGGTGTGCAAAAAAGTGCCGCTCAGAAATAAAACAACCCAGCTCTTATTAATAAGTGCATTAGTTTGGGGAAAGAAATCTTTCAATATCGCAACAGTTATCGAAAGTAGACCAGCTTCTTTCCCCAAGACAATATCGCAACAGTTATCGAAAGTAGACCAACTCTTTCCCCAAAGACTTCAATTGTGCTTGGTTAAGAATTAAAATTGGTTCTGTTGCCATTAACGACAAAAGGAATTTGGCAATTGAGTAGCACGTGAGTAGCAAAAGGATCATCAGCAGCTGTAGTTAGGGGACTATTTAGGCCAAGGGCAAATGAAAGACAAATAGATTAAAGCAATTTAGTTTAATTAAAGCTGATTCATAAATGCTTTCCAACTGCTGAGCAGAAAAGAAAACAAATCCGTTAGAAAAAACTCAATTTTTTTTCGCATTACAAAGTATGCAATTTACATAATATATATTTTTCGAGTCGCCTCGAACTTAAGTAAGACTACTTGCATTTGTTTCAATATCTGCTGATGTTATAAATGAATATTTGCTAGTTAGTACTTAAAGGTCAAGTGGGGCGGGGGTGGCTCAGTCGGTAGCGCGCCAGGCTCGTAATCTGTATCGGTGTCCCCGCCCTGCCCACGGTCAGTAGGGGACACCGATGGGCTTGGAAAGGCCGCCGTCCGTCGGATGGGACGTTAAGCCGTGGACCCGTGTGCGGGAGAGCCATACCCTGTGCACGTTAAAGAACCCGCTGGATGGCCTTGACGGGAGGCTACCATCTGTCTCCCAACAGCTGTTCCAGTGGGTCCCCTCCCCCAACCTTCTCTGAGCCTTCGGGGTCCATGTGACCTGGCCATTTAACCCATGGTGTTCAAAAAAGTGCCGCTCAGAGGTAAAACAACCCAACTAAAGGTCAAGTTCGAATGCTCATTTGGTAGATTCAGGAAGAGTAAATTTTCCTCTTTCTCCATTTTAGCTTCTTTTTTCAAATGTCGGAAGATTCTTGTAGGACACAGACTGAGGGAGGGATGCAAACCAAGTAGACTGCTAAAGGGAAAAGCTATTTTTGTTGTTTAACCTCTGAAAGGCCCTATTTTTGCACAAAATGGGACCTTTTGTCATAAGGACCCGAAGGGCTCAGAGAAGAATGGGGGACGGGAATCCACTTGACAGGTGTTAGGTGATAGACGGTAGCCTTCTGTCAAGGCTATCCAGTTGGGTTGGGTTGTTTTACCCCTGAGCGGCACTTTTTTGCACACCATGGGCCAAATGGCCAGGTCACATGGACCCCGAAGGCTCAGAGAAGGTTGGGGGAGGGGACCCACTGGAACAGCTGTTGGGAGACAGATGGTAGCCTCCCGTCAAGGCCATCCAGCGTGTTCTTTAACGTGTACATGGTATGTCTCTCCCGCACACGGGGCCACGGCTTAACGTCCCATCCGACAGACGGCGGCCTTTCCAAGCCCATCGGTGTCTCCTACTGACCGTGGGCAGGGCGGGAAATTTTGCGGAGATAAATCTCAACGCTGACACAGCTGAGACTCGAACCTGGGAACTACAGATTACGAGCCTGGCGCGCTACCGACTGAGCCACCCCCGACCCGTTTCTGAAGGAGTTGGGCTCCCAAGGCTATCCAGAGTGTCCGTTAAGGAGAACAGGGCATAGTTCTCCATCACACGTGGCCACGGCTTAACGTTCCATCCGACGGACGGCGGCCTTTACAGGCTCATCTGTGTCCCCTTTCTGACCGAGAATAGGGGGGGGGGGTTAGAGGAAATAAATCTCAACCCTGGTACAGTTGAGACACGAATCCGGGAACTAGATTGCGGGCCCGGCATGCTACCGGCAAGAAAGAAGTGGAAAGGTCAGTTAACATCTTGAGAAATATTTAAGAAACCATTTTCAATGAATGAAACTGAGGACTAGAAAGGTGCTTTCAATTTTGCACGCAATCATCTATTAGTTTGCAGTAACTGGAAAAAAAAAGGCGAAGTTTAATTTGAGACTGTCAAGAATTCTATCTGCAACCTGCAGCTACTATCATATGCGAATAATTTTATATAGTTTAAAATAAAAAATAGGGTAGGAATACTAATTGGCAAAGTCAGAAGGTTTTTTTGGGAAGAGAATTTACCGGACACCTTGAGGTTAAAAGAACCTCCAAGGGTGTAGAGGTGAATAGAAGAAGGCATTCACCTGTTAGGAGACAAATGGAAGCTTTTCTTCAAGTCATCTAACATTTTTTCAACATCATAGGGTATGGTTGTCTATTATGTACAAGGAGCAGTGCAGTTACCCTCGGCGGGGACCAACAGTTTTCGGTCCCCCCCCCCCTTTTTTTAGTGGTACAACCAGCTCGCCTGTTTTACTGGACGATAGATACTAGGGTGTTAGTGCTGGATTCCTTCGGTCAGTAAAGCCGGGGCTTCTAATCTCAATCCCACTGAAGGCTTTCGAGGGGTTAGCATTACTCGTGCAACTGTAAATCCACTCCCAGATTAGCCATGTAACAGTGTGCCGTTAGAAATAGGGAGAAATGAAAATTGTGTCATAACATGTCGTTATATAAAAATGTGAATTAAAATATTACTATTTCATTTGTTCAAAGAATAGAAATGTTAAAATTTCAAATATCTTGATAATTGCATGGAACTTAATACATTATTTCCAATGGCTTTCCCACAATAAAAATTAAAATCTGTACAGTCGCTCAAAAAATATCCGAACACTATGGTTGATTACAGAATTCAGAAAAAATATCTGGAAACGATTTTTTTAGAAATCAGTTCCATATGAAACTGATGTCACAGGGATAGTGACGCAAATCATGTGTCACTATCCAGGTGAGCACAGGAGGCATAGGAGGATGGATAGAAATTCTCCTCTTCTTCCTCTAATGTAAAGGTTCTCAACGTGAGGTACGCGGTAAAATTTTTTGGGGTACGCCGTGACAACTACTAGTAACAAAGTCAGTGTTTTATTTTATTCCCATTGTTATACTATAACTATAATTTTATCTATCTGTACACTGCCGTCCCATGGCCGAGTGATTAGCAAGCTTCGCTACTGATCTAAGGGACCTCGGTTCGAGCCCCGGATTAGGCATGGATGTGTGTGTCGTTTTTCTGCTAAGGTCCTGCCATCCTCTCAGATCTCCTACTGTGGCATATAAACTGTCAGGCTCCTGTCAGACCTCTGTGGCAAGCAGCTGCTTGAGGGGGTATTTATTTTATTTTTATTTATCTGTACAAGGGGTACGCCAGTTATATACACATTTCCAGGGGGTAGGTGAAGCATAAAAGGTTGAGAATCATTGCTCTAATGTGTTGCAGTGAGAGACTGCCTTATGCGATTTAACTGCTTTGGTTGTGTGGCCGGATGTGACGCATACCGTGTGACTAGAGTTTTTCCGGATCCTTTTTAGCCATCCCGTGGCCGAGTGGTTAGCGGGCTTGGCTACTGATCTAAGGGACCTGGGTTCGAGCACCGGGTTAAGGCATGGATGCTCGTGTTGTTTTCTGCTGAGGTCCTGCCATCCTCTCAGATCTTCTACTATGGCATATAAACTTACAGACTCCTGTCAGACCTCTGTGGCAAGCAGCTGCTTGAGGGGATATATATTATGCACTCAAACGAGGACAAGAGACTGGATTTTCTTTACTGCATAACATTTTCGCTTCCATTTTATAGGTCTTAAAATATTTTCTGAAAAATGCATGAAATATACATAAGTTTAATCATCTTTTGGCTTTGTTAATCTTACGAGTGGGAGGGGGGGGGGTATAGCCCCCTTGTCCCTAGATCCGGTCCTGATCGTAACCGTGTTTTGATCAATTCGTGTTCATCTCGCTTATTTCCTCCCCCCTAAATTTTTCTGATCCAATCTATTCAGTTCTAATTAAAAGAAAATCCCCCGATTGGGAACATCGCAAGAATGACAACAGTTCCGTACGGTTTCGTAGGAACAGCAGTGAACGATGAAGGTCGTCACTGGACATTACCACAAGGCACGTCATTCTGGTCGTTACGGAACACGTAAACAGGAAGTTGGAGTAGTTGCTCTTCATCCTTCTGTAGCACGTATCCATCACGAAGGGCTGAGGAGAGAGAGAGTTGATTTAGTTCTGCCCAGACTCAGGGGTTGCTAATGAGAGTGCTAAATCTTGTCGGCCCGCATTGATGTGAGGGCGGAGGAATGGATGGCGGGCCAAAGGGATAGTGAGGAGCTTGGGAGGATGGAGAGAAAATCTTCTCTTGCTCTTCTAATCTGTTGCAGAGAGAGGCAGCCTTATGGCGATTTAACTGCTATGGTTGTATGGCCGGATGTGATGCAGACCATGTGGCTAGAGTCAATGTTGGCCGAAGTAGTCATCTGCTAACCGAACTCAGTGAGGGAAATTGAAAACGAGCTTCCCCCTAATGCTGTGAAAACAAACAAAACAGAAGTTTCGAAAGACGTAAATAATACAGAAAGGATATCAAAAATTAAAGAGACTTCAGTGAAGTTTGTAGTCTTTGAAGCATTCACTAAGGGTAGTGTTTGTTAAGAGCGTGCTTTTGAAAGTTGGCGATTGTTTTTTAATCTTGAATATATTGTGTTGCCTCTATTGGCTATTCGTAATGCAATATGATGCTGTATCATGCATTATGCAGATTTAGTTTGTATTTGATGCAATAATAAAATATAGAAATTGCTTTTCATACCTATGAGGGACATTCCAAAGTGTTCTCCTAATTTTGGATATATGTCAAGAGTTTCTTTAAACAAGAATAGACCTGTTCATTTTAAAAACTAATGATAATGATGACTACTTTAAGTAAAAATAATATTGTATTCAAAGTGTAAAACAGTAAATCGTGAAAGGTGCCAGTTGTTTTGCTTTGGGTTGTTCTACCTCTGAGCGGCAGTTTCGTGCACACGTGGACTAAACAGTCAGATCACAAGGATCCCAGAGAATATTGAGGAAGGGACGAGGATCTGCTGAAAAACTAAACAGTCAGATCACAAGGATCCCAGAGAATATTGAGGAAGGTACGAGGATCTACTGAAAAACTAAAAGAATCTACTGGAAAAAAGAGAGACAGAAACCTGCCGTGAAAGCCATCTAGCGTGGTGTTTAACGTGCACGTGACGTGGCTGTCCTGCATATGGGGCCATAAAGATTCCAGTACTAACATACATCCTAGGTCTGTAGCTAGGATCTTGGGGAGAAGAGGACAATAGGGCATGCTCCCCCCCCCCCCCCTCAACTTGAGAATGCCAGTAAGCGTAATGAAAGACAAAAACTACTAAACTTCTGCATTTTTTAAGAAATTTTTTTAAACACCTGCAAAACGAGAGGGAAAATGTTACACTGCTATGGAAATCCAGTTTCTTTCGTCTCTTGCGCCTTCCCCCCCTCTCCCACTTCATTTTTTTCTTGATCCGGGCCTGGTCTGTAGCAATACATAACATACGTCTGTACACAGTCATTTTTTTTAGATAAGTGAAAGAGAAACCGAGTCTTCCAATGGTTTTAATTTTCATTTGTTGGAGGGTCCTAACACTGGGAAGCGAAAAATTTCAAATCGATATTATAACCGATCTATCAGGTCAAGGGGTTTTCATTGACGCAAATTTTTTGTGTTTTAAAAAATAAATGATAAACTCTTTTTTTGGGGTGCTAATAAAATATTATTATTTGCATTTTCCGAATCATCTGTTAATTGGGAATTCATTCTCTTTGAAAACGAGCTTTTCACATTCGTCAGAAACGATTTGTGGTTCTTCTGGTTCTGATTTAACGCTTCAGGAATGTTTTTTTTTTTTTGCTAAAAAATAAAAAAAATAAATACCCCCTCAAGCGGCTGCTTGCCACAGAGGTCTGACAGGAGCCTGTCAGTTTAATACGCCATAGTAGAAGGTCTGTGAGGATGGCAGGACCTCAGCAGAAAAACAACACACACATCCATGCCTTACCCGGGGCTCGAACCCAGGTCCCTTAGATCAGTAGCCAAATGTCACAAAAAACATGCGAAAAAATAGCTTTCTCCGAAAAATGTTTTTTTTTTGTCTTATGTCATCGTAAAAAGCCTAAAAATTGCATTTAGAAATGTTGAAGATAAGCTGCACAGTTTTGAATCTAAGATATTAAAAATAAAGAATACGTTGGGGAAGACACACTTTTTTATGCCCAAAAAGTTTAATTTTTAAATCCCCCAAATACAAGGGTTCGATTACCTCTGATCAGCACTTTTTGCACACAATGGGCTAAATGGCCAGGTCACAAGTATCCAGAGGCCTCAGAGGAGATTGGGACCCACTGGAACAGCTGTTAGGAGACAGATGGTCGCCTCCCGTCAAGGCCATCCAACGTGCTCTTTATCGTGCACAGGATTATGACTCTCTCACAAGGACTCTATTATGACTCCCGCACAAGGAACTTAACGTCCCCATCAGACGGACGGCGACCTTTCCAAGCCCCATCAGCATCTCGTGCTGAACGAGAGTGGGGAGTTTAGCGGAGATAAATCTCAACGCTGGCCCAGGTGGGACTCGAACCTGGGAACTGCAGATTACGAACCTGGCGAGCTACCGACTGAGCCACCCCCCCCCCCCCCTTCCAATTTAAGAGTACAAAAAATAGTTTTTAGTAAATTAACCATATTCAAATTAAGTTTCAGACACACTGGGCATTTAGTTAATAACATGAGGTATGTCAAAGAAAAAACGAGACTACGTTTAATAAAACTTTTATTATCGAAAAATTACAGAAATCGAAGGTTGCCCCTAGCGCACTTCTCCATTCTTGTCTTCCATGCTTCGAAACAGTCTTGGAAGTCTTTTTTTGGGGGGGAATGATTTTTATGTGTTCTCTCGTACGCCTCGTTATGTACAGTCGCTCAAATAAATATCCGAACACTATGATTGATTACAGAATTCAGAAAAAATATCTGGAAACGATTTTTTTAGAAATTAGTGATCTGGCAACCTTCGTGTCACGTGTCACGAATCCAGATCACTAATTTCTAAAAAAAAATCCAGATCACTAATTTCTAAAAAAATCGTTTCCAGATATTTTTTCTGAATTCTGTAATCAACCATAGTGTTCGGATATTTATTTGAGCGACTGTACTCCACGTCTTCAAAATGAGCCTGGTGTATAATCTACATATTTCATCGTTATGGTTTGGTTTTTGCTCAAAAGGAGCTTCACCGATCATGCTAGGGGCGGGGGTGTCTCAGTCAGAGCGCGCCAGGCTCGTAATCTGCAGTTCCCAGGTTCGAGTCCCAGCTGGGTCAGCGTTGAGATTTATCTCCGCAAAACTCTCCACCCTGCCCACGGTCATTAGGGGACACCGATGGGCTTGGAAAGGTCGCCGTCCGTCGGATGGGACGTTAAGCCGTGGTCCCGTGTGCGGGAGAGCCATACCCTGTGCACATTAAAGAACACGGTGGATGTCCTTGACGGGAGGTTACCATATATCTCCCAACAGCTGTTCCAGTGGGTCCCCTCCCCCAACCTTCTCCGAGCCCTCGGGGTCCTTGTGACCTGGTCATTTAGCCCATGGTGTGCAAAAAAGTGCAGCTCAGAGGTAAAACAACCCAAAACCGATCATGCTGAATGAGAAGGAGCGCTGTGTGATGAACGCTTTGTATGCAGTCCGATATTTTCCAGTAAGAGTTTCACGCATCTCACACAAGCCGGAGAGTTCATCGATTCGAACATTGTGAACTATTGTTAGAACCAGAAGAAACCTAAACAATTGTTGAATCCATTTGACTGGTGAAGGGGGTATCACGCAAGCTATTTGTGAAAAACGTTTTCTTTTTTTTGCCACGCCTCGTATGACATAAAACTTGTGTGAATCGCAACAGTCGATTTTAGACTTTTATCGAAATATTTTTTTTTGTTTTGCAATAATGTATGCAGCAGAAGAGACGTTAAGTTCCTTCCGATGTGTACCCAGTCCCCCAAAGGGGGTGGGGGTGGCTCGGTCGATAGCGCGCTAGGATCATAATCTGTAGTTCTCAGGTCGAGTTCCGCCTGGGCCAGTGTAGAGATTTATCCGCAAATCTCCTCTCCCTGCCCAGGGTCAGTAGATGATATCTATGGGCTTGGAAAGGCCATCGTCCTTCGTATGGGACGCTAAGCCTTGGTCCCGTGTGCATGAGAGCCATACTCTAGGCACTTTAAAGAACATGTTGGATGGCGCGATAGGATGCTACCATCTGTCTCCCAATAGCTGTTCTAGTGGGTCCCCTTCCTCCAACCTGCTCTGAGACCTCGGGGTCGTTGTGACCTGCCCATTTAGCCCATTGTATGCAAAATGTGCCGCTCAGAAGTAAAACAACCCAACCCTGCTTAACAGTTGTCCTTCCCCTACCCTGCTCCAGTCTTTGTGACTGCTCATTTGACCCATTGTATGCACCTTATCGAAGACCAACCAACTGCATTAAACATCTTCTGTTTATTTAATACGTAATCAGTTATCTTAATTAAACATGAACCAAAGAATGTGAATTTATGTTCTTCTCATTATTTCTTCTTTCTCTCTCTCCTCAGCTTCCTTTCTACAACAGGCACAGCGGAAGTGGAACAGCGAGCTCGAGATCCCCCATTCCCGGAGTTGCATCTTACGGCAAGCCAGCCTCCGGCACTTGGGATCGAACCTCACGTGAGAGATCTCACACCTTGGGGAGACTCTCACACGATTCCGCCGATTACGGACGCTCTCACACTCCAGACTTCATCGACAGATCGAGACTCGGTTACGGCAAGAGCAGCGAACGACCCCACTCTCGAATCGGAGATCGCAGCCGCTCAGGATCGTCTTTTGGTTCGGACTACAATAGACCTCATTCTTCCCTCGGTCACCATCTCCAAGACAGTTTCTCTTCTCGAGTGCCCTACAGATCCAACTACAAAACCCCCGTCAGTCACGGCAGTTCCTCTGCGCAGTGGGCGGAACCCAGAAAGGTAAGCTACTCTCGGAACATTGGACGGACGGATTATTCCGGACTGAGTAACTACTCCCGTCCTTACGATGATCTGGGAAACTTTACCGGGAGTTACTTCAGAGAAACCCGCGCTCCGGACAGAACGTCCAGACGCTCGGCGACTGCTGCTGATTCGAAGCCTGCTGTTGAACTAAGAGGATGGAGAGCGAAATTAGCTCAAGAAGGTTTTACGTTTTGTGAGAAACAGCCTCAAGACGAGGCAACGGAATGCGAGGATGAGGATGACGGAAGAGAAGCTGAGGATGGCTTCGTCTTCCGCATTTGTATCGCAACTTCGACGTCTCTAAAGGATGAGAATGACCACAATGTGATGTCTTTGTCCAGAAGGAGGAAGATAAAGATACCGGTCAAGAATGACAAAACAGAAACAGCATCTGTGGGTGTTCAAGTTGATACTGAAGAGCTGGAAAAGCAGAAAGAGTCGCATCCTCGGAGATTTATATCTTCCAGACACTGCTCTTGGTATCAGGATGGCTCCTACAACAAATACATTTCTCCAGTGCCGTGGAGGTCGGGGATGCACACCCGAGAGCAGTGGGATCGGAAAACTCGTCAAGAAGATGACAATCCAAAGAGTGAAAATAATGACGGAGCCCGTTTACGAAGTTGCGGAGCTGATGAGACTCTTTCTCCCTCCTCCAAAATTCCTCTTCATTCGAAACCAGAGATGAAGTTTGATGACAACGAAGATCCCAGCAGAGTGTACGACAGGAAGATGCATTCGTACGAAGTGGGCGATGATGTGTTCAGCAGCAGCTTGTTGTCAGAAGACGAGAGAGAAGAGAAGAATAAAGATTTCCGAAAATCTGTCCTCAACATGAACCTTCCCGATTCGGAGGCGGAGCAATTCGCTAAGAGGCAAGAGGAAACAAGGCGACAGGAAAGGAGACTTAGGCGGAGAGGACGCCTCAGTTCAGCTTCCATTCCTTCGAGAGAAGGATCGTTAAGCGAGACCGGTTACGAGAGCCACTCTTCCCACACTGATGGAGAGAGGACGGGAGGACAAACGCCACAGGATATGATTCTCGATCCGGAGACTTCTGTGGAACGAAAGATCCACCCTCCCGATTCCAATGAAACTTCTGATACTATATTCAAAACGAGCCAAGATGATTCAAATGAAGACAGACTTTGTTCCACTTCAGACCTCAAAACTAGAGAAATCCACCAGAGATCTACGAATGACGGAACAGGGCTACCACGCGATGACACTTCAGCATCTAAATTCAGTGGAACAGAAACGTCAAGAAATAATAGAACGAATAAGTTCGACGAGGCAAGTTTCTCTTTCCGAGCCATCAACGCCGTCAACAAAACTCCTTCGCAGAGAGATTCCGGGTTTTCGGAAACATTCGGCCGTAGCGAATCTCCGTACGATAACATCGGGCAAGACGTAGCAGCTTCTGGGAAACTTCATGCTCCGGGTACTCTACCTGTCAGGGTGTCAGATAAAGACAAACTTGATCCAATGCACTGTACAAATGCAGATGAAACCAGTCACACGTTTTCAGTAGGAGATAAATCCTCTCTGGAGAGAAGAGATCAGAGGCAGCTGAAGCGACAAGGGAACAAGTTCATTGGAAACTGCACGGATATTGATTTCATCCTCCAGGATAACCTAGGGGATGAAATCACAACGTTCGAAGATTTCGAGCGACAGTTCGACCGACAAAAGTACGTCGTGAGAACGTTTTCCATGGAAGAAAACTTCCAGCTGCATAGACCATCGAGAGAAGGTCTGCATTTAGATTTGAATCGAGATCAGTTCATCGGTTCGTGTCAAGACATTGATGAAGTGCTTGGGGAACCGTGGCCGCTGAGTCCGGAGACGTATGTGGGAGAAACGGCGCAAAGTCAAGGACAATGCATCAACCCACTGGAGTTGCCTGCTGGTAACGAGGAGGGGTCCGAGTATGATGGAGGCAGTACCACATCCACGAGCGTATTAGAAGTTGTAGACGCCGATGATATTGCCTGGATGATACAGGGAGAGGATGATGTCATGGCAACGTTTGACTCTACATCTGCTCATCTGAAAGAAAATCAATCTCTCGATTATGATCCATACGATGCTGCGATACAACAGGAGGAACACTTCACTGACGATCCGGCAGCAAACCAGAGAAACAAGGTAAATTGCATGATCTTTCAGAACTCTGTTAAATTTTGTTGTTTGATGACCGACCAAAGCGAAAATCTCTCATTCCATTCTCTACAGTCTACTGGTTTCTCATTCTACTCTCGACAGTCTGCCGGTTTCTCATTCTACTCTCGACAGTCTGCCGGTTTCTCATTCTACTCTCGACAGTCTGCCGATTTCTCATTCTACTCTCGACAGTCTGCCGGTTTCTCATTCTACTCTCGACAGTCTGTCGATTTCTCATTCTACTCTCGACAGTCTGCCGGTTTCTCATTCTACTCTCGACAGTCTGCCGGTTTCTCATTCTACTCTCGACAGTCTGCCGGTTTCTCATTCTACTCTCGACAGTCTGTCGATTTCTCATTCTACTCTCGACAGTCTGCCGGTTTCTCATTCTACTCTCGACAGTCTGCCGGTTTCTCATTCTACCGGTTTCTCATTCTACTCTCGACAGTCTGCCGAGTTTCTCATCTCACTCTCTACAGCCTACTGATTTCTCTTTTTACTCCTAGAATGAAGAAAGTAGAATGAGAAACCAGTAGACTATAGTCTACTGGTTTCTCATCTACTGCCTAAAGTCTAGAGTCAACTATTCTAATGTCTACGTCTCTCATTCTGTAGTCTACTATTCTACAGTCTATTTATTTTCCATTCTACAGTTTAAACTCTACAGTCGACTCTACAATCTTTCTACAGTCTACTGCACTTTGATTCTGCTCTCCCCAGTCTTGTGATCTCACTCTAGTTTCCTTTTTCTCTTATCCTATCGTTTAAAGTCTACAGTCTCGTCTTTCCGTTTAATTTTCGGCATTTATCTGTGTTTTTCTTTTCGCAATAACTTTCGATCATTCTAATTTTAAATAAAATGCACAAAAAATATGTTTTGACATGAATGCCACATTTAAATTTTCGTAGTTTTTAAAACAATTTTTCAATGAAGGTATGATACCAGAGATAAATGAACGATCTGAATAAGACTGTCTTGATTTTCAGCAATACTCACTTCATAGTAACAATAATGATAGATGAAACTTCTAAACAATAGCACCATCGTTACACACACAAGATCCAGTTTGATAGTGCCTTTTTCTGCCATCGTATTTTAAGTTTCCCCCCTTTCTCTGAGGCTGTTTATAACTTTATTCACCAATTTGGCATCCTGCCTAAGCAAACCGTTTATAACCTCTATTTGCTAACGATACATGTGGGCAAAGCAGTCTAAACCACAGCAGTCTCTCCTTAATTAAGAGGGGCGGGGTGGCTCAGTCGGTAGCGCGCCAGGCTCGTAATCTGTAGTTCCCAGGTTCGAGTCCCAGCTGGGTCAGCATTGAAATTTATCTCCGCAAAATTCCCCGCCCTGCCCACGTTCAGTAGGGGACACCGATGGGCTTGGAAAGGCCGCCGTCCGTCGGATGGGACGTTAAGCCGTGGTCCCGTGTGCGAGAGAGACATACCCTGTGCACGTTAAAGAACACGCTGGATGGCCTTGACGGGAGGCTACCATCTGTCTCCCAACAGCTGTTCCAGTGGGTCCCCAACCCTCTCTAAACCTTCGGGGTCCATGTGACCTGGCTATTTAGCCCATGGTGTGCAAAAAAGTGCCGCTCAGAGGTAAAACAACCCAACCCTTAATTAAGATACTGCATCGAAGAAGTTGGCTGACTTCCTCGTCTGGCCTACATAAATCATTTTCAAATCTCTAGATCATCTAAAGCCCCAATCTTGCCCTTCAACTGAATATTTGATAACATAATTCATAATGAAACTAAAAAGGAAAGGAGACAAAATGCACTTTTGTTGAACTCTAGTAGCAACGATTAACAAATTGCTAAAAACTTGGCCAACTCTTATACACGATTCAGCGTTATTGCAGAGCCATCATAAAGCTAACAATCAACTACAAATTATGACGATCAATAGAATCAAAGTCTTTTTTGAAATTTACAAAGCTAGAAACTACAGGTGTTTGAAACTCTAAATAAGAATCTAAGTGAAAACGTCTCATCAATAAACACTCTACCATTTATGAATCCACACTTTTCATCATGCAGTTATCCATCAACCAATTTTTTAATTCTATTACCTGGAATAGAAAGTAGACTGATTCTCCTTTAGTTATCATAAGAACTGCAATCACATTTTTAAAGTTAAACATAATAATACTCTAGTAAAATCTTTACCTTTGTCATACAAAATATTCAATATTTCAATCAGCCATGTGGCAACAGAAATATTTCCAGCTCTAAGCATTTAAGTAGTAATTCCATCTACCCATGAGGATTTGTGCTTTTTTAATTCTGAAATAGTGAAAATAATTTCAGATAGTGTTATAAGGCCAAGATTAAAACCAGTAATGCATCTATCTTCTTTACGAACAATGGGATCAGAATTAATCGTATTGTTTAGAACATCATCTCAATAATGCTCAGTCCACTTTTCCAAGAGAAAGAATTCTCATCTTCAATAATCTCACTATCCATCAATTCTTGTCTATACAATCTGTTTTTTTCCGACACAAAACATTTGTTACTCTCTGTTGACAGGATGTCTAGTTACTTTTTCTTCTTTTTCAGTCAAGCTATCAAGCCAAAGATTCCTATCAGCTTTCAACTGATATTTTAGCCGTTTATTAACCTCTCTGTGATGCTGTACGTTAAGACTAATAAATTGTTCATTCAGTGTATCTCTGAACATTGTCTTTCAGAAAAAAAATTCATTGCTCAAATAACTCTCTCTTCGATCCTTTTTACACAAAGAGTTGATTTAAAGAACATCTTTTTCAAAATGGTCTCATTTTCCTACAACCCCAATTGTAAACAAACCACGATTAAATTCACCCTTAAATGTAATACTTTAAACTTAGCAAAATATTTCTTAAACTTCAGTTTCAAAACCCTTAACAATGGTTCACCCAATTTCATCTGTTCTGTATGACTTAATGTTCTTAACATAACTATCACATTTACTATTGATTAATGCATAATCAATCACATTCCTATGCACCCATTATCCTGCAACCACTAAATTTTCTTAGCTGCAGGAGGCATTTTCCATGACTATGACCTTTAAGGAGGAGTCCGTACCAACTTGAACACTGAAGTCACCTAGCACAATAGAAATATTTCCTTCCTTGACAGAATTCAAAATATCCTGAAGTCGCCTCTAATCCTTTTCGTTCTCACCAGAGTCCTCTATGTGGACGTAACAACAGATGACATTCAAATCTTTAATTTTAGTTTCATATTTAGCTGTAAGAAATCTTTCATTTATGCAGTCTCCTTCTACAAGAGCATCATTGGAGTGTCTGCTAAAAAGCAAATCTACATCTTAGAGAGTCTTTCCATCGTCCTTCCCTGAAAAAAAAATTAAAATTATTTTTTAAGTATTTGACCTTTACCTGTCCTTCTGGTCCCTTGCAAGCCTAGAATATCTAAGTTATAACGCTGGAATTCCTGCGTGAGGACATCAAGAGAATAATCTCTATGTAACGTCCTCACGTTTCACGTACCTGCAGAGAGAAAATGATTCATAGGATTTTTAAAGAAATTTGGTTTATTTGAGAGAGATAGGGCACCCAATATCAAACAGTGCCCTGATCGCAGGCATGGGGCAAAGATCTGTTCCCCCACCGCTAAAGGCTGAAGCCAGTCATGCTGGCTCAGGCACCACTTTTTCAAGTGGACCTTTTCAAGAGCCAGAATTAAAATAGAAAATGATGTGCCTGAGACATTTTAGAGTCGGTGATTCTCTAGAAGCAAAGGTTAAGGTATTTGAGAAATTTTATAATTAGGATTATCCATCAGCTTATTTAGGGGCGGGGAGTGGCTCAGTCGGTAGCGCGCCAGGCTCGTAATCTGCAGTTCACAGGTTCGAGTCTCAGCTGGGTCAGCGTTGAGATTTATCTCCGCAAAATTCCCCGCCCTGCCCACGTTCAGTAGGGTACACCGATGGGCTTGAAAAGACTGCTGTCCGTCGGATGGGAAGTTAAGCCGTGGCCCAGTGTGAGGGAGAGTCATACACGCACGTTAAAGAACACGCTGGATGGCCTTGACGGGAGGCTACCATCTGTCTCCCAACAGCTGTTCCAGTGAGTCCCCTCCCCAAACCTTCTCCGAGCCCTCGGGATCCTTGTGACCTGGCCATTTAGCCCATGGTGTGCAAAAAAGTGCCGCTCGGAGGTAAAAGAACCCATCATCTTATTTATTTATAATAAATATAAATTTATTATAAAATTTAATTATAATTAATAATACTATTATTTATAAATTATCCTATGCATCTGTTTACCTTGGTACGGCAATCCACAAACGAACAGAATTACAGTAATTGTAGATTTTCCCTCACCAGATCAACAAGGTAGGATACGTGATTAAACTCAAAGCTGTTAGAGAGTCCGGTGAGATTAAATGGTCAGTATCAATGGGAAGTGGACCTCCACACCTCAATATGACAGGGCAAAAATAAAAGTGACCATAGACGACCAGATCAATGGGCCAAACTGATGTGTGTGCCCTCCTCCTCCGTCGCCGTTTCTCTTCAGAAGAAAACATCGCTTTTGAAAGGAACTAACCGCTTGCACTATGAGAAGTCGGGGTCGGATTTTAGCCATGCCTGGCTCATTCTGTGCATCAAAAATATCGAAACCTAGCTCTCCTTCCATCCAACCCATCATTTAGATGCTTGAATTTTTATATCTAAGATTAGTCATCATTGTTAAACATAATCTAAGTCAATGTGATACAATACATTCCTGAATTTGGTAGGACGGAGATTGGTTCAGTCGGGGAAACCCTAGGCTTAGGACCAGATGCTCGTATGTTCGAGTCTCCATCGCGCATGCGTTGAGATTTTCCCCTCTAATCCCCTCTGTGCCCTCAGTCGCAAAGGGAAGGAAACTAGTCGGAATTACATCGCCTTTTTCTTGCTGATTGCTTTATTGTAATTTTCTGATGGAACTACTGACATACAATGCTGATAATAAAAAGCTGATGGCCTAAAGTGGAGTGAAGCTATCTGATTGAAAACTAAACTAATGAATCTTGTAGAAACAAATGAAAATGTCAAAATATTATTAAAGAGTTACTTCATAATTATTACCTATATATATACTGAGTAGTATCAAGCTTACCACTAAACAGCCAGTTCATATCGTTAATCTGCATAGCTAAGAATTGAGTAAGATAAACTTCCTTGCAATATACATCCATCATGCAGTAAAGAGGCTTGTACAGGGGTTCTTCTGCACAACTTCCATTACTCTGCATTCAAAGTACAGTCGCTCAAAAAAGTATTCGAACACTATGGTTGATTACAGAATTCAGAAAAAATATCTGGCAACGATTTTTTTAGAAATTAGTGATCTGGCAACCTTCGTGTCACGTGATTACAGAATTCAGGAAAAATATCTGGAGCGTGTACAGCAACTGTACACGCTCCAGTTACCGTTCACAGCAAACTGGAGCGTGTGCAGTTACTGCACACGCTCCAGTTTGCTGTGAACGGTAACTGCACACGCTCAATATTTCCGTGAGTGAGCCCACACGATCTAGTATCAAAATAATATGACCACCTACAGTCGCTCAAAAAAGTATCCGAACACTATGGTTGATTACAGAATTCAGAAAAAATATCTGGCAACGATTTTTTTAGAAATTAGTGATCTGGCAACCTTCGTGTCACGTGATTACAGAATTCAGGAAAAATATCTGGAGCGTGTACAGCAACTGTACACGCTCCAGTTACCGTTCACAGCAAACTGGAGCGTGTGCAGTTACTGCACACGCTCCAGTTTGCTGTGAACGGTAACTGCACACGCTCAATATTTCCGTGAGTGAGCCCACACGATCTAGTATCAAAATAATATGACCACCTACAGTCGCTCAAAAAAGTATCCGAACACTATGGTTGATTACAGAATTCAGAAAAAATATCTGGCAACGATTTTTTTTTAGAAATTAGTGATCTGGCAAGCTTCGTGTCACGTGACACGAAGGTTGCCAGATCACTAATTTCTAAAAAATCGTTGCCAGATATTTTTTCTGAATTCTGCAATCAACCATAGTGTTCGGATACTTTTTTGAGCGACTGTACAAGTGCCGAATAACCTCAAGATTTATCTTTCACTTTAACCCAGTCCAAGTGTAAAACCTTTGAAACGTTTATTTTCATGCTTTTATTATTATATATTTTTTTTATTTAATTATAATCATTTATTTTATTTTATGATTTTCCTCCTGGTTTCTGACAGAAAGTTTTAATTAAAAATTAACAAAAAAAGAAGATAAACCACTCTTATTTATTTTTAATCTTAGTATAACCGAACCCAATCCAAGTGTAAAAGCGCCAGGCTCGTAATCTGTAGTTCCCAGGTTCGAGTCCCAGCTGGGTCAGCGTTGAGATTTATCTCCGCAAAATTCCTCCCCCTGCCCACGGTCAGTAGGGGACACCGATGGGCTTGGAAAGACCGCCGTCCGTCGGATGGGACGTTAAGCCGTGGCCCCGTGTGCGGGAGAGCCATGCCCTGTGCACGTTAAAGAACACGCTGGATGGCCTTGACGGGAGGCTACCATCTGTCTCCCAACAGCTGTTCCAGTGGATCCCCTCCTCCAACCTTCTCTGAGCCTTCGGGGTCCATGTGACTTGGCCATTTAGCCCATGGTGTGCAAAAAAGTGCCGCTCAGAGGTAAAATTACCCAACCCAACCCAAGTATAAAATATTTGGAACATTCCAATGTTTCTCTTATCATTTGAATTTGCTTTGCCAAGTGGATCTGCCTTCAACAGCAGACGAATTTCATTTACTGCACGATGAAAATTTTCTTCTCCTCGTGCAGAATTTCAATTCAGAGACTTCCGATACCCACAACTGTGAAATTTCTTTTCTCTCTCCTATCGGCTCTATCTAAATAGCACTAAATTAATAACTGAGAACGTTTGTGGCGTACAAACCGATAAAAAATGCTCAAGGATCGCGATTTGGCAGATACAGTATCGAAGACTCCGTAGATATATAGACGCTTTCGCATATTGTTTTTTATTTAATAAAATAAAGATAATATATACGTGAAGCCGTAAAAAGTACACTTATTGTCATAAATGTCAATGAATTTTCATTAATAATGAAATAAGAACATTATTAACCAACATTTCAATTTGTGTACAGTGACCCCCTAGATTTAAGGGACCAAAAGGGGGGAGAAGTGTCTACTCCCTCTCCTCTCCGAAGGACAAATAAGGATAACTAGGGAGAAAGAGTGTACGCTAATGCCAAAAGTTCATTAAATTCAAATATTTATATGACAATGCACAGATTATATCCATAATAACTAATGCAGTACATTAGAAACACTATTAAACAGACTAATACATGTATCTACTACTTGTAATAACAATGAAAACACTAAACAATACTGTACCTAAACAGATTTTTTTTTTCCTGAGTCCGAGGTGTCTTAGCCAGTGATATCAAAATGCTTAAAAAAAGCCGATCGGGAGGAAGACAAAATGCATAATAATATATATAAATATACACTGAATGATCTTTGAATTATGATCACTTCATCCCATGTTATGTCAATGAGACGCTAACATTTGAAACTTTCTAATTTTTAAAATAAGCGTTTTATGCGGAAATGTGACTAGAGAAAAATTAAATATCTCAATCAATTCTGTCTAACTCTCGATCTCCAGCAATAATCTTTCATTACTTAAAGAGTTATAAAAGTTTTAATATTTATCAACAGCAATGCTACACAAAAGAAATCACTTTTTAACTTAATTCAAAGGTAATTAGTGGAATTATTTCAAACCATTAATAGCTTCCTATTTTGAAAGTGTGTGAAAAAATTCCTTCAATATTCGTTTAATGTTTTGATAAATTTCTTAAAACAGAGTGCTATTCTTAAATGTTTAAACCTCCATACCTGTTTAAGTACAAGGATATTGTTTAAAACAGAAATTTCGATAGATGTGATTGAGATATTCAAATTATCCTCAGCCACAGTTTCTCATAAAAACCACATTTTAGAAGTTATAGATCTTCGAAATTAACTTATCATTATATTTTAGTGAGGATTCAGAAAGATAGAGGGATTCATAAGCGGGAGGGAGGAGTTCACAAGGGAATTCAGAAAGATAGAGGGATTCATAAGAGGGAGGGAGGAGTTCACAAGGGAATTCAGAAAGATAGAGGGATTCATAAGAGGGAGGGAGGAGTTCACAAGGAGACTCAGAAAGATAGAGGGATTCATAAGAGGGAGGGAGGAGTTCACAAGGGGATTCAGAAAGATAGAGGGATTCATAAGAGGGAGGGAGGAGTTCACAAGGGAATTCAGAAAGATAGAGGGATTCATAAGAGGGAGGGAGGAGTTCACAAGGAGACTCAGAAAGATAGAGGGATTCATAAGAGGGAGGGAGGAGTTCACAAGGGGATTCAGAAAGATAGAAGGATTCATAAGAGGGAGGGAGGAGTTCACAAGGAGACTCAGAAAGATAGAGGGATTCATAAGAGGGAGGGAGGAGTTCACAAGGAGACTCAGAAAGATAGAGGGATTCATAAGAGGGAGGGAGGAGTTCACAAGGGAATTCAGAAAGATAGAGGGATTCATAAGAGGGAGGGAGGAGTTCACAAGGAGACTCAGAAAGATAGAGGGATTCATAAGAGGGAGGGAGGAGTTCACAAGGGAATTCAGAAAGATAGAGGGATTCATAAGAGGGAGGGAGGAGTTCACAAGGGAATTCAGAAAGATAGAGGGATTCATAAGAGGGAGGGAGGGAGGAGTTCACAAGGAGACTCAGGAAGATAGAGGGATTCATAAGAGGGAGGGAGGAGTTCACAAGGGGATTCAGAAAGATAGAGGGATTCATAAGAGGGAGGGAGGAGTTCACAAGGAGACTCAGAAAGATAGAGGGATTCATAAGAGGGAGGGAGGAGTTCACAAGGGAATTCAGAAAGATAGAGGGATTCATAAGAGGGAGGGAGGAGTTCACAAGGGAATTCAGAAAGATAGAGGGATTCATAAGAGGGAGGGAGGGAGGAGTTCACAAGGAGACTCAGGAAGATAGAGGGATTCATAAGAGGGAGGGAGGAGTTCACAAGGGGATTCAGAAAGATAGAGGGATTCATAAGAGGGAGGGAGGAGTTCACAAGGGGATTCAGAAAGATAGAGGGATTCATAAGAGGGAGGGAGGAGTTCACAAGGGAATTCAGAAAGATAGAGGGATTCATAAGAGGGAGTGAGGAGTTCACAAGGACACTCAGAAAGATAGAGGGATTCATAAGAGGGAGGGAGGAGTTCACAAGGGAATTCAGAAAGATAGAGGGATTCATAAGAGGGAGGGAGGAGTTCACAAGGGAATTCAGAAAGATAGAGGGATTCATAAGAGGGAGGGAGGAGTTCACAAGGGAATTCAGAAAGATAGAGGGATTCATAAGCGGGAGGGAGGAGTTCACAAGGGAATTCAGAAAGATAGAGGGAGGGAGGAGTTCACAAGGGAATTCAGAAAGATAGAGGAATTCATAAGAGGGAGGGAGGGAGGAGTTCACAAGGGGATTCAGAAAGATAGAGGGATTCATAAGAGGGAGGGAGGAGTTCACAAGAGGATTCAGAAAGATAGAAGGATTCATAAGAGGGAGGGAGGAGTTCACAAGGGGATTCAGAAAGATAGAGGGATTCATAAGAGGGAGGGAGGAGTTCACAAGAGGATTCAGAAAGATAGTGGGATTCATAAGAGGGAGGGAGGAGTTCACAAGAGGATTCAGAAAGATAGTGGGATTCATAAGAGGGAGGGAGGAGTTCACAAGAGGATTCAGAAAGATGGAGGGTTTCATAAGAGGGAGGGAGGAAATTCACAAGAGGATTCAGAAAGATGGAGGGATTCATAAGAGGGAGGGAGGAGTTCATATGGGGATTCAGAAATATAGAGGGATTCATAAGAGGGAAGGAGGAGTTCACATGGGGATTCAGAAAGATAGAGGGATTCATAAGAGGGAGGGGGGGGAATTCACAAGAGGATTCAGAAAGATAGAGGGATTCATAAGAGGGAGGGAGGAGTTCACAAGAGGATTCAGAAAGATAGAGGGATTCATAAGAGGGAGGGAGGAATTCACAAGAGGATTCAGAAAGATATTTGAGAAAAATATCAAAGCTAACAAGATGCTTAAGGTTTGCCCACTTAAATGATATTGATCTGAAGAAAATTGTTCCTCAACACGTTTGAGACTCTTCATCCTAGTCTCGAAAAATGTAAAAGATAATCTTTCACATTCTAAGAGAAAGGAAGAAGATTTTCCACCAAATGCGTTGTCGAATTCGATATTAATACCTAGAAAATTTCTTTTCTTTTTCTTAACATTTGTTATGTCTTCGGCAATCTTTCCTTCAGGATATTGAAGACGAACTGTAAAGCTCTGACTTTGTTTTCATGTCTTCAGTATAGTCCTAAGAATGCAAGGGAACATCCCAACTGTTACACTTCCACGAAGAAGTTCTGGCCATGATTTTGACTGCTCGAACTATATTCGTAGAATGGTTTATTACAGAAAAGATCTCAAGGAACACGTTTTGTTATTATTTAAACATTTGCTATCCTTGACATCTGACCTACTCTCTCACTTGTTGACTTCCCTTACGCAACGGAGTCAACATCTCGTGTTGGATGTTGCAGTGATCCTCTTCACTCCTGCTTCCAGGCCACGTGACATACACACACTGCTCTTCGTCTTCTTTACACGAGTCACGTGATGATTTCGTCATGACACCGGACGTTTTTAGGTCCAAACACGTTTTTTTTTTTGCTTCGAAGACGAAATCAGTCCCCAGAGAGAGATACAGATGGAAAAATTCGGCTGCAAATCACTTCTTGTGTATTTGTGTAGCTCCCAGAAAAGCAACTGCTTTTTGGAAAAACTTGGCTTTTCCGTTTCAGAAAATTTCCTTTATTTGAAAGGCTCCTGTCAGACCTCTGTGACAAGCAGCTGCTTATGGGGCTATTTATTTTTATTATTATTCATGATTTTTCATATCTAAATCAACATATATCACTTTTATATTCGTTTCGTAAATATATATAAAATATATATATATATATTGCCTCTGTGGCAAGCAGTATAATATCACTTTTATATTCGTTTCGTAATCAATATTTACCCTGTTGCGCAGACAGTAACAGCATTTACTTTTCTAATCGTCGGTTGCTTTCGAGTTGTCGATGTAAATTTTAAAATTATGGCCACCCTCCGTGCGTTATCTATTATAGCGATGACACAGGTGAGCTGAAATACAACAGCGCTGAACTGCAGCAGCCAGTTTGTAATGTCCCGTGACATTTCATTGGCTGCCTCTTCCAAAGCAATCAATAGGCGAAGATCTAGTTACTTAGCGAATATCTTCATTTGACTGTGGCAGGATCAACAAGCCTAAAGTTTCCTGACAAGATGTGTTTGAAATTAGGTGCCAAATTTTTATTTTTCTACAGAAGGATATTTATGTGTGAAATATTTCAGAGCAACATTAGATATGAAGTATGTGTTGAACCTATGGTCTGGATAGAATCCTAATACCATATTTTAACATCATTGGCGAGTAATTTGTAGCGCAGTTATATAAATGCCGTTTTTTCAACTTGCAACTTAAAGGTCTCCATTTTGATACCAACCGCTATCATTATATTTTTTTAATCTATTTCTGGTACTTTTCGGTTATCTCCAGTCATATTTTAACATGGCAGTCTTTAGTGATTCGTTCTCATTTGGCTTAAAAAAGTTTGGGACTTTTTTTATAATTCGGACGACTGATTCGTGTCTTACTCTGATTCCTCTAGGCACTGAGAGTGTCTTTTTAAATTTTTGTGGCAAAATGTAAGTTTTTTCTGCTACTTTTGTCGACGAAAAATAAACACCAAAGTAGCAGAGAAAACTTACATTTTGCCACAAAAATTTAAAAAGACACTCTCAGTGCCTAGAGGAATCAGAGTAAGACACGAATCAGTCGTCCGAATTATAAAAAAAGTCCCAAAATTTTTTAAGCCAAGTGAGAACGAATCAGTAAAGACTGCCATGTTAAAATGTGACCGGAGATAACCGAAAAGTACCCTTTTCTTTATAATTCATTTTGCGACCATATCACTTTTCACAATTCGTTGTAAAATAAATTAATGTATGTAATGAAATGTATGTGAAACAAATTAATATTGTGAATTTAACATAACCCAACTAGACTTCAAGCGATAAATTACGACTAGAAAATCGGTTTAAAATAATAAATATAAATTTATAATCGGAATGGAGTTAAAAAAATTGTAAACCTATATATAAGACAATTTCCACGAATTTTTTTTAAAAATTTCACTAGGACGAATAGGAAAAATGCACATAGATAAGTAATTATTACAGTGGAGAGGCAAAATACTGAATTGAAGGAAAGAAGACAAGAACATCGTTTCAAAAATTTTCCCGAAATGTTTTGTTAAATAATACGTTTTCAGAATAATAAATAATAAAAATAAATAAATATCCCCTCAAGCAGCTGCTTGCCACAGAGGTCTGACAGGAGCCTGTCAATTTATATGCTATAGTAGAAGGTTTGAGAGGATGGCAGGACCTCAGCAGAAAAACGATACGAACATCCATGCCTTACCCGGGGCTCGAACCCAGGTCCCGTAGATCAGTAGCCAAAGCGTGCTAACCATTCTGAAAAAAAAAAGTATGAATTACGAAACGTTTTTTTAGTCCTATTCGGTTCGTAAAACTTTCCTCCCTGCCCTCTGTCAATAGAGGACACCGATGCTTGGAAAAGCCGTCCGATGGGACATTAAACCATGGCCCCGTGTGCTGGACAGTCATACCCTGTGCACCTTAAATAACACGCTGGATGGCCTTGACAGGAGGCTACCGTCAGTCTCCTAACAGCTGTCCAGTGAGTCCCCTCTCCCAACCTTCTCTAAGACCTCGGGGTCTTTCTGACCTGGCATTTAACCCATTGTGTGCAAAAAAGTGCAGCTTAGAGGTAAAACAACTCAACCTATTGAGTTCAACTGAATATTTGTCATTCATGTACTTGCTCATAGATGGCAGCACTATACACTGATGAATTTCCTGCTTTTCTATTCCAACATTGCCTTTTCTAACAACTATTTTTTATATATTTTATATCGAAGTTGTTATTAAACTTTATAACAAAGACGGATACTGCTCTCGTATCGCCTGTGCTTTAAAGTTGTCATTTTTTAATATATCATGACCTTTTATTATTACAATAGCTGATAGCACCCGACGCTGCCCAGTATAAAATAAAATAAAATAAATAAATACCCCCTCAAGCAGCTGCTTGCCATAGAGGTCTGAGCAACCTCAGTTTATATGCCACAGTAGAAGATCTGAGAGGATGGCAGGACCTCAGCAGAGAACAACACGAACATTCATGCCTTAACCCGGAGGCTTGAACCCAGGTCTCTTAGATCAGTAGCGAAGCGCGCTAACCACTCATGCCTTAACCCGGGGCTTGAACCCAGGTCCCTTAGATCAGTAGCCAAACGCGCTAACCACTCGGCCATGGGACGGCCTGCCCAGTATATCTATTCTTATTTTCACTGCCCCCCCCCCCCAAGCAACTTCTTACCACACAAATTTAACTCGAAGAATTGCCCCGCGTTGCTGGTGCTGCCGTCAGCGCGCGCTCCCATAGTCCGTGGCTTGGTATCTACGCCTTTCTGTTCCGATTTTGGTCCCTTTAAGATTCTGTTCCGATTTCGGTCCCTTGTGGTTCCCGTCATGTAGGACCGAACGGTTCCAAATTTCATACGCGTGATCCCCCTGTGTGACCCCACTTTGGGTTGAAAAGAATCAGGCTCCCATCTGCAGGGGGACGGTTTAAAATAATAATGCCTTGGGAATGTCAGGGATCTGGCAGAGGCAGCAGATTTACACGTTGATACGACTCTTGCGTTCACAGTTAGGGAGCCATAAATGGCAACAACGATGCAGTAAATGACTCCCATATGCCATTTCAATAGTACAGAGCTGAGAATCGATTCTGATCTTTGACTGGAGCTAAAATGATTCATCAGAAAACAAAAAGACGACTGATCATAATTTCATTGTTTGCTGATTAGTGTTTTATTTCATATTTATTCTTTCATGGTAGAGATTAAAAATAGAAGTTTGGTCATGCCCTATATCCCGACAACATGCAACTGCTTTATTATCATTAATGTTTTTCTCCAAACCCTTGAACCGCGCCGATGAATAGTTTTTACCATTTTTCAATCCTGAGCTTTCAAAAATTTAAAGGGGATGTTGTGACCTCCTAAGCACTCCCTCTGAATGCTATCCTGCGCTCATCGTTAAGAGTATTCAATCCCATGGGTTTTTTTTTTTTTTTCAATCATAGATCATTAGCAGATTTATCCGGCGTTGTTCGGGTCTGAAACTTTCTAAAATGTAGAATTGATGGCACTCCCCACATTGTAAGCTTTCATTTTGCATAAAAATCATTAGAATAAATCTCCTCCCACTCCGGGGGGCGGGGGGGGGGTTCAGTCGGTAGCGCATCAGGCTCGTAATCTGCAGTTCCCAGGTTCGAGTCCCAGCTGGGTCAGCATTGGGATTTATCTCCACAAAACACACTCCCTGCCCACAGTAAATAGGGAACACTGATGGCTTGCAAAAGACGCCGTCCGTCGGATGGGACGTTAAGCCGTGGCCACTTGTGTGGGAGAGCCATACCCTGCGCATGTTAAAGAACATGCTGGATGGTCTTGATGGAAGACTACACCATCTGTCACCCAACAGCTATTCCAGTGGGTTCTCTCACCCAACTTTGTCTGAGCCTTCGGGGTCCTTGTAACCTGGCCATTTTACCCATCGTGTGCAAAAAACTGCCGCTCAGAGGTAAAACAACCCAACCTCCGCCTCCGCCTAAAGTTTTCTCCCTCTCTTTTAAGGGGGGAAAGAAATGGACATAGTGCGAGGTACCCATTATCCTCCCCACGTCAGAAGTTTCTAAACCAAAAACTATAATTTTCTCGCTCAGAAAACGGAACTTTTCAAATTACTTCGTACCCACTAGAGTTCCTTGGATACAATTTGAGTGAGTGAGTGTCCACGTGAAGCGGACCAAAAACCGGGATTTTTGGCCTATATGCCTTTTATCCCTAAGTAGAGATAATTAGAAAAGGTGTCTAATGAGGAAAAAACGTAGAAAATCATCCAGAGGCAAAAATGAAAGTTTCCAGAGCAAGAGTTGGGTTGGGTTGTTTTACCTCTGAGCGGCACTTTTTTGCACACCATGGGCTAAATGGCCAGGTCACATGGACCCCGAAGGCTCAGAGAAGGTTGGGGGAGGGGACCCACTGGAACAGCTGTTGGGAGACAGATGGTAGCCTCCCGTCAAGGCCATCCAGCGTGTTCTTTAACGTGCACAGGGTATGGCTCTCCCGCACACGGGGCCACGGCTTAACGTCCCATCCGACGGACGGCGGCCTTTCCAAGCCCATCGGTGTCCCCTACTGACCGTGGGCAGGGCGGGGAATTTTTGCGGAGATAAATCTCAACGCTGACCCAGCTGGGACTCGAACCTGGGAACTACAGATTACGAGCCTGGCGCGCTACCGACTGAGCCACCCCCGCCCCATTCCAGAGCAAGAACCAGAGCAGGATTTTGGAGAGCAAGAATATCACTAAGAGACCAGGGAGCATAAGAAAATTGTTATTTTTTCTATAGGAAAGGTACATATTCTGTCGTTCCAGTTCATAATGATTGCATTGAATAATATAATGAAAAGTAGATTCAACGTCTTGGCAGAAAGGACAAAGAAGTGTCTCGGAAAGTTTACACCTGAAAAGGAAAGCGTTGAGAGGAGCAACCTCACCTCGAAGACGAGAAATGAGTGTTTCTGAGGAACGTGAGGTTTATCTGATCGTCCTTTTGGGTTGAAATCTCGGAAGATATGGTAATCGTGTGCCATAATTTGAAGAATTCCACTCAGATTCTAGAGTTCGGCGAATATATTTGGAAGCAGCTGCTAAAGCATCTTCTAAATAAAAAGGGGAAGGACTAGCTGCTTGAGGAATTGAAGCTCCAATTTTAGCTTGTCTGTCTGCCCCTTCATTGATGTCGATACCATGATATCCAGGAACCCAGATAAATTGTATACTGGTAACAATCCTAGACGTTTCCATAATTTGGTTATGGAGAGCTAGAATTACAGAATGAGATTGAGAGGAGATATTGAGTGGTCCGGAGAGAACCGCTTTGCTGTCGGTTAAAATGATGTAGTCTTTAGCTTCGGTTGAGTATCGTTTTAAAGCAATTCGAATAGCTTCAGCTTCCGCGCTGAAAGTGGAGAAAATATGATGACGACTGATAGCCACATTCACTTGTAATTGTGGACATGTGATGCCTAATCCAACGCCATTGAGGGATTTGGATGCGTCTGTTCCAATAATTATGCTCTTATGCCATTGATTACTTCGGATCAGATTGAAATCATGCAAAATGGTACAAAGAGGATTATCAAAGGAATGTTGAAACGGGAACTTATTAATTGTAATCAGTATCTGAGGAGTAGACCAAGGAGAGTGATTTAACTTTCTGGAAGAGGGCTTGTCGTCAGGGATCTGAGAGGCTGTCATTAGGTTATTAGCTGCAAGCAAGAATGGTCTTTGCGAAGTCTTCCATTTATAATGATTGAGATGATGCGGTGCTTGACATGCATTGCGAAAAGATGAGGCATACGGAGAGCAACCTTCTTTCAAATATATTTTGGTTGCCATCAGGCGAGCAGCTATATTCAAAAGTATAGTTGATGTTAGTGCATAGAGAATTGGGAGAGGTGTAGCTCAGGGAAGTCCAGTGGCTGCTATGGATACAATTTGCCAGGCATATGTAACTTATAATAAAAGAAAATTAAATATGTTCTGAGGTGCATAAAGAATATAAAAGTACAAAAAATTATTATTATTAAACAAAATTATTTATTACTCAATATAATATTTAAAACATTTATTAATTATTCGTATATACTTTTATTAGCTTTGGCATATTTTTCAAATTAAATTAATGATTTTAACTTCTGATAGGAATTTAGGTTTTGAAACTTTTATTTCAACAAAGAATGTTGTGTTCTGCTCGTGCTTATTTAGAACGATTTCAATATCCACGGACTCTCGCGCTCTTGACCCAACAAACAGAACAATGAGTTTATCACGCCAAATCAGAAAGAAATTAGTTTTACAGTCATTATTTCAAATTTATTGGTGGCAACAGTTTATTTGAATAACTTTCAACCGTTGATGTTAAGTCTATGGGAATTTTGAGAAATTGAAACCCGCCAACCCCAATTTCAGTTGACCCCAACGGGTTCGCAAATAGCCTATATTCTTCCCCTGGGGGCCGAGTGTATAAGCGGACAGACAAACAAACAAACTTTCTTTTTTTCCCCCCACAAAAATCTACTTTATATATTAGATTTGATAGGGCGTAAGATTATCAAATGATGTAAAATTCTTAATGTTTCGAAACAGAAAAAAAAAAGAAATTATTCAAAAGTGTCCGGATCTACTATAAAGTTACGAGACCTATTTAAAAAAAAGAGTAATATTTGAAGAGTGATAAAAAAAATTAAATGAATCAAGTGACGTCCATAGAAATTTCTCACTTGATTCTCACTCCTCGATTATTTTTCTTTGAAATTCCAGCTTGCTCTTTAAATATTACGATTCAAAGTTTCCATTTAGGATGTCCAAGGGAGCGAAAGAGGACTACCTGGATTTTGCAAAATATTTTTTTTACGCATTAATCAATAAAGAAATGAACATTGAACTAAAGGTTGAACTCCTTGTTGCCAACTCTCAAACACTGAATCGTAAAGTTTAAATTTACGATTTTAATTTTTGGATAAATATTTCCATTTTCGCGTAAGCGTTTTAAGCTTTTCTGTGTGAAATGCAAACGTGTCGAGAAACAGTATTTGAAGGAAATTCAAAGATTTGGGTTGGGTTGGGTTGTTTTACCTCTGAGCGGCACTTTTTTGCACACCATGGGCTAAATGGCCAGGTCACATGGACCCCGAAGGCTCAGAGAAGGTTGGGGGAGGGGACCCACTGGAACAGCTGTTGGGAGACAGATGGTAACCTCCCGTCAAGGCCATCCAGCGTGTTCTTTAACGTGCACAGAGTATGTCTCTCCCGCACACGGGACCACGGCTTAACGTCCCATCCGACTGACGGCGGCCTTTCCAAGCCCATCGGTGTCCCCTACTGACCGTGGGCAGGGCAGGGAATTTTGCGGAGATAAATCTCAACGCTAACCCAGCTGGGACTCGAACCTGGGAACTACAGATTACGAGCCTGGCGCGCTACCGACTGAGCCACCCTCGCCCCAAGAAATTCAAAGAGAAAGAATACACCATCCAGAAAGAGGGTTCAAAATTCTTTCTCCTAGTGCACTAAAATAATAATTGACGGATCAATTAATTACAGGCTTACGCAGCAAAGAGAAAGGGACGGAAATAGACGAAGCAAGAGTTTAAAGTGGGGAAAAAAACAGTTTCTTATGCACACAGTAGATGGCAGCACAAGCTTCTTTTCTACTTCTTGATACCGGTCGATAGTCTTAGGTAGGGAGTAAAGTAAACCATTATCTTCCTTCTTCTGGACCTTGTCCCCTCTATCATCTGGTCCATAAGCAAATTCAATTTTGGGAGCGAAGTTGACAAATGGGGATGTCGACTTTTATTGGCTGCCGCTGTCACGTGTCTCCTAGGCGCCATTTCTGCAATTTCTGGTATGGGCCTCGATTGCCCAGCATATCTCTGCGATAGTTGCAGCCGTGTTGGTTCTTTGTATTTCATCAACGTGTTTTAATGTGAATCTACTATTACGTTATAATCTTCGCTGTTTTCTTCGATAAGCTTAAGGATTTTAAGTTTGTTAAAACGCCACATTGTGCTTTACCGAAGTTTTTCATTTAGCCAGGGACGTCGACAGGGGGGGGGGGCAAGGGGGACTAGTGCATAGGGGCCCGTCAGCAATAAGGGCCCGTCAGATTAAGTGACTCTTTACTTTTTCTTACAAAAATTATTCTTAATTAGGCTATATATCGATCCTATAAAATTCCATAAGAACATTATTTGTTATAATATGATTTTAAAAAGAAACACTAGTTGGATTATGACATATTATCTCATTAATAGTAGTTGAACGAACCATTTCTTAACATCTTTTGTCCGCGTTAACTTACAGCATTTGCTTGTATTTTCCCTGTTAAGCACCCCACCGCTGCAGCAGTAGCAACAGTTGGACTCTCCCAAACCCAACCCGTGCGATCAGGTATATTACATTGTTCATGTTTCGAGTTCCAGTAACATCGTCTGTGTGTCAGTGTTACAAATTATAACAGTTTAAAAGTCTCTTGTCGGCACATTTGTTTCACCATTTCGTTGTAATTTGTTTAGTAAAACGATATATTCATTGGTGCTATAGTCTAACTGAACAATGGACAAGTATAAGCATAAGTCAGGAGCTGAGAAGCGAAAGGAGAGAAATAAAAAATTGGAAGTTATTAAGGAAGGGAGTAGAACTTTGTTTGAAGTCGGTGTAAAACTGAATGTGGACAGTGAAGGTGCAAAAAATGCATGCCTGACTGCTCAACAGGCTTTTTTTTTCCTCTGAATGTTATCATTGTGTCCAGAATAATTGCTATTAATGATTTGTAAAGATAAAAAGTTTTCAGGGGGGGGGGGGGGGGGGCGAGCATAATATTACATAGGGGCCCATAAATTCTCTCGGCGGCCCTGCATTTAGCCAGAGGAAAGTGAAATTTAGAGCTTGATAGCGTCGAATATCGACTATCCCATTCTTTTAATGTTTAAAAAGTTGTGGAAGCTGAAACACTTGTCAGCGTTGCTAAACATACGAAGTAACCTCAAAAGTTAACACATCGACTCTTAGAAGAGTCGATGTGTTTTAATTAACTTTTGAGGTTAACACATCGACTCTTAGAAGAGTCGATGTGTTTTAATTAACTTTTGAGGTTAACATATCGACTCTTAGAAGAGTCGATGTGTTAACTTTAAAACACATCGACTCTTAGAAGAGTCGATGTGTTTTAATTAACTTTTGAGGTTAACATATCGACTCTTAGAAGAGTCGATGTGTTAACTTTAAAACACATCGACTCTTAGAAGAGTCGATGTGTTTTAATTAACTTTTGAGGTTACCTCGTACGTTTATCAACGCTGACAAGTGTTTCAGCTTCCACAACTTTTTAAACATTAAAAGAATGGGATAGTCGATATTCGACGCTATCAAGCTCTAAATTAAATAAATAAAATTTTAGAAGGTCGCATAATGATTTTTTTTCTCTATATTTTCAAGAAAAATGTTCTTTAAGATGAACATTTAAAAGCAGCGTCGCAGTTAATGTTCCAGATTCACTAGGTCTTTAAATATTGAACAAATATCATCTAACTCGAAATTTCCAGGAAAATTTCAATTGGCTAAAAAAATATCACCGGAGATAACCAATGACATTTTCTATAAAGAGACTTTATTACAGTTAGAGAGCTTCAAATTTAGCTTCTCAATATTACAACATAGAATAATTTGGTAGAGACTCTTTCTCGATATATTCTGAAAGACAAACATGATCGCAGTATTGCTAATGGAAATAAAGACTATTTTAACCAGTGGTATATGCAGAAATTTCAAATGGGAGGAGGGGGGACCCTGAGTACTCCACTGGTTTCATCAAAACTTAACGAAACTTGGTGAAGACTACCAGGAGGAAGCCTGTGACACTCCTCAAGTCACAAGTCTCATTTGACAAATAACCTCATTACTCTTTGCTCTGGGGCGGGGGTGGCTCAGTCGGTAGCGTACCAGGCTCATAATCTGTAGTTCCCAGGTTCGAGTCCCTGCTGGGTTAGCGTTGAGATTTATCTCCGCAAAATTTCCCCGCCTTGCCCACGGTCAGTAGGGGACACCGATGAGCTCGGATAGACCGCCGTCCGTCGGATGGGACGTTAAGCCGTGGCCCCGTGTGCGGGAGAGCCATACCCTGTGCACGTTAAAGAACACGCTGGATGGCCTTGACGGGAGGCTACCATCTGTCTCACAACAGCTGTTCCAGTGGGTCCCCTCCCCCAACCTTCTCTGAGCCTTCGGGGTCCATGTGACCTGGCCATTTTAGCCCATGGTGTGCAAAAAAGTGCCGCTCAGAGGTAAAACAACTCTTTGCTCTTGCTTTGAAAAGATATAAGGGAACTGTCGCTTTCGAATTTTTCCTCTTACATTAGCATTAGGATTATAAATTAAGGCTGTAACGTTATTTTTTAGAAGGTACGATATTCCCCACATCACTGATTTCATTTAGTACATAACTCATTATGATTTGAAAAAATATGTTTCGACAATAATCGTTTTGACAAACACACAAAAAGTTCCTTAGGAACAATACCTTTATTATAAAAAATATTAAAAATTTCAGCCAGCTATGTGACAACACAATGTTTCCAGCTCTAAGCATTTCAGTGGTGATTTCGTCCACCCCTGGGGACTTATGCAATTTTAATTTAGAGATAGCCAAAGCGACTTCGGAATGTGATATAAATCCATCATTAAAGCCAGTGATGCATCTACCCTCATTACAAACAATGGGAGTAAAAATAATCACATTTTTTAGAACATCTTTGAAATGCTCATCCCACCTAGCCATTACAAAATCCTCAACTTCAACCACCTTGCCATGTTTATCCCTCAATCCCTGTATACCTGTCTGTTTCTTCCCACATAAAACATTAACAATATAGTGCAACCCCCTGCTGTTGTGCTGTCTAACTGCTTCCTCTGTTTTGTCAGCCAAGCTATCAACCAAAGTTTCTTATCAGCTGTTAACTGATCCTTTACACGTTTAATAAGCTCATTACAATGCCTTCTGTTAGGACTAGTAGGGTGTTGATTCATATTAATCCTGCACTTCCTTCTTTCAGAAATAAGTTCCATATCTTATCACTCAAATAATTTTGTTTCCTCTGTTCCCTTTTACTCAAAAGAGTCATGTTGGTTTCAAGAAAAGACTTTAAACTGATTCCATTCTTTCTCAACTTCAGCAGTAAACTTTACTTACCTGTAGGAGACGTTCCCCATTACCATTGGAACTACCAATGCCAAAAGGATCTAAGCCTCTTGCCCACAGTCGTAGTCAGTACCAACTTTAGCATTGAAGCAAAGAGAAATATCTCCTTTCTTCACAGAATTTAAACTATCCTGAAGCTGGCTGTAAAACGTATCCTTCTCGTTCTCATCAGAGTCCTCTGTGGGGGCGTAGCAACAGATGACATTGGAGTCTGTAATTTTTGTTTTAAATTTAGCTGTAACAAATCGTTCATTATTGCAGTCATATCCTAGAAGAGCATCACTGGCGTGTCTGCTGAGAAACAAACCTACACCTTGGAGATGCTTTCCATACTCCCTTGCCTGAAAAGAGAAATATAAAGTTATTTTTAAGTATCTAACCTTTACCTGTCCATCTGGTCTCGTGCAAGCCTAGAATATCTAGGTTTCACGAACTTTCATTTCAGATATAACCCGTCATTTCCTTGACGGGAAGTAACATCTCTCTCCTGACAGCTATCCAGTGGGTCCCTCCCCCAACCTTCTCTGAGCCCTTGGGGTCCCTGTGACCTGTCCATTTAGCCCATTGTGTGCTAAAAAGTGCCGCTCACAAGTAAGACAACCCAACCTCATATATTTGTTATTGATTAATGCACTTCAATCCCTTTTTTCCGTATTCCATTTTCTTAAAGAGTCATAGATAGAGGAACGCCGTGGGTTGGGTTGGGTTGTTTTACCTCTGAGCGGCACTTTTTTGCACAATTTTTTGGGCTAAATGGACAGGTCACATGGACCCCGAAGGCTCAGAGAAGGTTGGGGGAGGGGACCCACTGGTACAGCTGTTGAGAGACAGATGGTAACCTCCCGTCAAGGCCATCCAGCATGTTCTTTAACGTGCACAGGGTATGGCTCTCCCGCACACGGGACCACGGTTTAACGTCCCATCCGATGAACGGCGGCCTTTCCAAGCCCATCGGTGTCCCCTACTGACCGTGGGCAGGGCGGGGAATTTTGCGGAGATAAATCTCAACGCTGACCCAGCTGGGACTCGAACCTGAGAACTACAGATTGCGAGCCTTGCGCGCTACCGACTGAGCCACCCCCTCCCCAGGAACGCCGTGAGATGAAACAAACAATGCTTTGGACGTAAACAACACTTTTGAAGTTGTTAACAAGTCGTATGTCATTTCAAAAGAAAGGAATGAAATTAAAAGTCTCTTTATTTCCTACGGGATTAAAAAGAAACGGGAATTCCTCGAAAGCTCCAGTTATTTTCTTTCTTTGTCTCGAAAAAGAAAGAGGAATCTCCCTCTCGATTCTGACCTCGTCCATCACAAAAGTCCTGAAAGGTAGAAACCAATCACTAATGACGGCTCGGCACTCAGGTTATCGATTGCTGGAAATCTGCGTCGGAAACTAGTTCAAAGAAACTGTTTCCTCCGCAAAACAAACATATTTTTTGATATCCTAAAGATGCCCAATTCGTCTTTATCTCTCTGTTCGACGCGACGTTACTGTGCACTGATCCAGATCAAAATTGGGGCCGTGTGCGCTTCTCAAATGGAGGAAGGTTTTTCTTGTTTGCGTCTGAATACTTCCTGATGAAGGAAAGATAGAAAAATAATGCCATTCGTGTTCAATGCGGAGCCGCGTGACTAGGGTCTAAATTTGAAGGAAGGAGGGGGGAGAAGTGTCTTCTGATTTTGATGGGGATGTCCCCAATTATCGTATTTGACCGGACGCAAGCGAGGCCTCAGATTCTGTTCGACCTTTCAGGGCATTTCCGTTTCTTTCTGCGTGATTGGTCTACAATAAAACTCGAAACCACTGGAGAGATAATGCAGGTAGATGGGCGTTCACTTCAAGGTCATCCAGCATGTTTTTTTTTTTTAATCTTTACACTTTGAATCATGATTTAAGAGAGAAAGTCTCGATGCTTGAAAATGGTTGACGTTTGCACAAAGCGAATGATATCAGCGTTGACATTTGTCTCTGCAAAACTCCCCGTCCTTTGTCAGTAGGGCACACCGATGGGCTTGGAAAGTCAGCTGTCCGTCGGATGAGACGTTAAGTCATGGCCCCGTGTGGAGGATTGGATTGGATTGTTTTACCTCTGAGCGGCACTTTTTTGCACACCATGGGCAAAAAACCCAGACCAGGCCACAAACAAAAACCTTGGCCAGGCCACAAGGACCTCGAAGGTTCAGAGAAGGTTGAGGGAGGGGACCCACTGGAACAGCTGTTGGGAGACAGATGGTAACCTCCCGTCAAGGCCATCCACCGTGTTCGTTAACGTGCACAGGGTATGGCTCTCCCGCACACGGGGCCACGGCTTAACGTCCCATCCGACGGACGGCGGCCTTTTCAAGCCCATCGGTGTCCCCTACTGACCGTGGGCAGGGCTGGGAAATTTTGCGGAGATAAATCTCAACGCTGACCCAGCTGGGACTCGAACCTGGGAACTGCAGACTACGAGCCTGGCGCGCTACCGACTGAGCCCCCCCCCGCCCCCCGTGTGCAGGAGAGTCATGCCCTGGGCACGTTAGAGAGCACACTGCATGGCCTTGACGGGAGGCTACCATCTGTCTCCTAACAGCTGTTCAGTGGGCCCCCTGCCCCCAACCATTTGTGAGCACTTGGGGGTCCTTGTGACCCTGGCCATTTAGCCCATTGTTTGCAAAAAACTGCCGCTCAGAGATGAAACAACCCAACGGACAGGGACCATGTCGAGACGAATGGTGATCGACACCAAATTTCTTTTCTAATTTGTCCTTAAATTAATTATTCCAATTAACAAATCTTCACTCGTGATTCTTGGTGAAGTCATTAATCCGCGGGTTTTTGTACCCATGATTAGGTCTGCGTCAGATGTGCCATGATTTAGATGAAAGAGATACGTCTTCAACGCACTAAGAGGAAGAACGACACACTCTTTATTTAAATTTACACATACACAGTCGTATCAGAATAATATGACCACCTACCATAATAATACCATAGTATTTGTATGGTACAATCACTCAAAATATTAGTGACCTGGCAACCTTCGTGTACGTACACGAAGGTTGCCAGGTCACTAATTTCTGCCAGATATTTTTTCTGAATTCTGTAATCAACCATAGTGTTCGGATATTTTTTTTTGAGCGACTGTAGGTGGTCGTATTATTTTGATACTAGATCGTGTGGGCTCACTCACGGAAATATTGAGCGTGTGCAGTTACCGTTCACAGCAAACTGGAGCGTGTGCAGTAACTGCACACGCTCCAGTTTGCTGTGAACGGTAACTGGAGCGTGTACAGTTGCTGTACACGCTCCAGATATTTTTCCTGAATTCTGTAATCACGTGACACGAAGCTTGCCAGATCACCAATTTCTAAAAAAAATCGTTGCCAGATATTTTTTCTGAATTCTGTAATCAACCATAGTGTTCGGATACTTTTTTGAGCGACTGTAGGTGGTCATATTATTCTGATACGAATGTGTATATGTATACATATGGGAATGGCTCAATTTTGTGGGCCTTAGCTGTGCTCAACACTTCATTAGATGAAATGGCTTTATTGATATTCCTTGGATACTTTATCCAATCAGCTTAATATAGCTTGAATGATGCTTTTGCAGATATTCACTTAATGAAGTGAAAATCTGCACTTTCCCGTAGAGAAATCGCTTTGCAGACCTCAAAACTGGACGAGAGGATATCATAATCTCTGCCTACATAACCTGGTTCGCACAGAATCGAACCCTGCTCCTTTAAGGTTTTCAAGAGAGAGCTACGTCACTTGATGCGCTAAACGAAAGTGACTTCTCTGCTCGTAAACAACACTCATTCTAATTTGTTTTATTTCTGCATCTCCCTGTCACTCCTTTTGGTGACTCCCACCCTAACCCTTCTGGCTACCAGTTGGGGGTGGAGTAATGAAGGTACCATAAAGCCATTTACTACGCTCTCTTCGTTGAGTGGGGCGGGGGTGGCTCAGTCGGTAGCGCGCCAGGCTCGTACTCTGTAGTTCCCAGGTTCGAGTCCCAGCTGGGTCAGCGTTGAGATTTATCTCCGCAACACTTCCAGCCCTGCTCTCGGTCAGTAGGGGACACCAGTGGGCTTGGAAATGCCGCCTTCCGTCGGATGGTACGTTAAGCCGTGGCCCCGTGTGCGGGGGAGCCACACCCTGTGCACGTTAAAGAACACACTGGATGGCCTTGACGGGAGGCTACCATCTGTCTCCCAAGAGCTGTTCCAGAGGGTCCCCTCCCCCAACCTTCTCTGAGCCTTCGGGGTCCATGTGACCTGGCCATTTAGCCCATGGTGTGCAAAAAAGTGCCGCTCAGAGGTAAAACAACCCAACCCGCTTCGTTGAGCGTATGGAGAACTGCTTAACTTGACCCCGAATGACGACTAATGAGCAAGAGTCCCATCTAAGACACTTCTGAAAATACACTTATAACATGGATATATACAAGAACAATAAATAAAATATTTATATTCATTAAAATTAAGGGGCATGATAACAGGTACGTGAAAGCTTTATGGCAGGGAAGAATGAGAGAATAAGTTGTTTTACTTCTGAGCGGCACTTTTTTGCACACAATGGGCTAAGTGGCCAGGTCACAAGAACCTCGGGTACTCAGAGAAGGTTGGGGACCCACTGTACAGTCGCTCAAAAAGTATCCGAACACTATGGTTGATTAGAGAATTCAGGGAAAATATCTGGCAAAGATTTTTTTTAGAAATTAGTGCTCTGGCAACCTTCGTGTCACGTGACACGAAGGTTGCCAGATCACTAATTTCTAAAAAAATCGTTTTCAGATATTTTTTCTGAATTCTGTAATCAACCATAGTGTTCGGATATTTCTTTGAGCGACTGTACATCTGTTGGGAGACAGATGGTAGCCTTACTGTTAAGGCCATCCAGAGTGTTCTTTAATGTGCGCAGGTCAGGCTGTCCCGCAACACGGGGCCACGGCTTAACATCCTATCGGACGGCGGACTTTCTTAGTCCATCGGTGTCCCTTACTGACCGTGGATAGCGCGGGGGATTTTGTGGAAATAAATTTCAACGCTGACCCAGCTAGGTCTCGAACCTGGGAACTGCAGATTACGAGTCTAGCGCGCTACCAACTGAGCCACCCCTGTCCCAGGGCAGGACAGAGATTAATGGAGATAAATATCAGGAGAGTCATACCCTGTATACATTAAAGAGCACGCTGGATGGCCTTGACCGGAGGCAACCCTCTGTCTAATCTGTTCAATGGGTCTCGATCCCAATGTTCAATGGTTCTCTGAAACCTTTGGGGTTCTTGTGACTGGTCATTTATCTCATTGTGTGCAAAAAAAAGTGTCAATCAGAGGTAAAACTACCCAATTGAACTCATTCAATACTTTTTGTTAAATTATCAGAATTCTAAGGGAAGAAATGGGAATGACCCGTTTACTATGGGTCAGTCACATAGTCATAGAAGAAGGTCCAAACCCAGAAATACGTATATACATAGAGAAGACAGAAGAACTTGAAATATGGTAAAAAAAATTAAGACATTTTAAAATCGGGTAGCTGAAGGTCATCTATTTATAACTATTGATCTAAGAGATTAACTTGAAACCTACATGAAACATTATATTTGCATTTTATTAAGGAACACATCTGATTGCCAAGAGAGTGATATAATGGACAAAAACTTCCAAATGTTTGATATATACTTAAATTAAACGTCAATGTTTATACTGATAAAGAAGTGAAAATAATGATATTTTAAAGGGTTTGGTTGTTTTACCCTTTAAATTACCTTGTAAATGGCCAGGTCACATGGACTCCGAAGGCTCAGAGAAGGTTGAGGGAGGGGACCCACTGGAACAGCTGTTGGGAGACAGATGGTAGCCTCCCGTCAAGACCATCCACCGTGTTCGTTAACGTGCGCAGGGTGTGGTTCTCCCACACACGGGCTACGGCTTAACGTCCCATCCGACGGGCGGCGGCCTTTCCAAGTCCATCGGTGTCCCCTACTGACCGTGGGCAGGGCGGGGAGTTTGTTTTACGGAGATAAATCTCAACGCTGACTCAGCTGGGACTCGAACCTGGGAATTGCAGATTACGAGCCTGGCGCGCTACCGACTGAGCTACCCGCCCCATTTTAAAGGGCATAATATACCTTCCCTTACACGCGTTGTACGACATATACGGCATCAGCCCTCCTTACAAGTACCTTCCATTAAATCGCTGTTTGCAGATCTGATTGCCTCCTTTCCTTCCACAGACGCTTTGCCACTGCTCCACTAAAAAGAGCTTCAAGACACCGTTCGTAATCCTCGTGACTGCAAAAGGGGAGGACCGTTCTCCTTTCTTCACTTCCTTCTACTTCGAACCCTTTCAAGCTCTATCTCCACCGGACGTCGGACTAAAGTGGCTCCATTCTTCTCTGAGCCACGTGTTTGCCCAACCCTTCATGCGCTGATGCGGCAGCTACTCGACACTCTGCTCCAACCCGGATTCGGACCCTGACCTAGCTGATTTGCGTGCGGCTCCGCCCTGACCCCCACCAACGTGCTATTGTGTGCCGAGCTTCTCACCTGCTTCTGTCAACAGTGGGCCTGCTCGCACCGGATCCTCGAGCTCTCGGTCTCTTCTTCCACTTCGCTTGGACTGGAGTGCGCAAACCATCCTCGCCTCTTTCATCCTCGTGTGGAGGAGGAGACGCCCACAGGGGAGTATGTAGAGAGACCTGTCAGTTCAATGAGTGGCAAACAGGTGGACATTTCAAGATATGACGCACAGCTAAATGCCTTCGTCTGAAAGGTGAATATATAACTGTAAACACAGATGTCATCGCTCCGGAATTTAAAGAGACGTCTTTTGCAAATGCAGTTGTCTTATTTTACAGTGATCGTCCAGAACATACAAGAACCCCAAATCTCAGAACTGGACAGAGCAAGAGTATGGAAAAGCTGTTAAGAGACCTAAGGCCTAATGGTGAGGTCACAAAGACCCCCTTAGGTCAGAGTTGGATAGAGTAAGGAATCCAGAGAAAAGCTGTCAGAAGACCTAAGACACAGTGGTCAGGTCACAAACCTGATAGGCTTCGTGTTAGATAGAGCAAGAAGATCAACAGGGAAGTTGCTACGATAATCAAGGCTCAATGACCAAGTCACAAACACTCCAAATGTTCAGAGCTTGGTAGAAGAAGAGGATCCACTAGATAGATGTTAAGATAGATAGAAACTTATGATCAAAGCTGTTTAGCGTGTTTTTAACTACTTGGTGGTATGGCTGTGCTTTACAGGATCTTACATTAGACTTGAAAGAATTTTAAATAATGGTTTGGGTCTTCTGTACACTGCGTCATGGTTTAGAACCTTGTTCGACCGACGCCGTGACCTTTCCAAGCCCATTGATGTCTTCTTTATCACAGATAGCAGCGATAGGGTTAACAGAAAATCTTTCAACGCAGGCACGTGAGGATTTAAACGGGGGGAAACATTAGATTGCGATTGTGGAGCACTCCCGACTCAACTAACGCCTCTTAGCATATCTCATAAATATAGAAAAAAGAAATCGGCAATGAAAATGTTAACATACTCTTAAAATCTTTATTTATCCAATGTTATCAGTTGATCTCATTCAGGTTTCATTTAGTTTATTTACTCGTCTTGTTTGCTTACACTACATCTTTTTATTTACAATTCTGTCAAGTCTTAACGGAAGATAGGTAGGTCACATCTGTAAAGTAGAGATCTACCCCCATTTGTACTTATTACAGTTTAATATGACAACTAATGCATGACACTTTCATTCAAATTCCTTCAATGGGTTTATCAGAAACGTCAGACGTTGACACTTAGGAAACAATGCGATGAATCTAAACAGGGACTCGGGCGTCTTTAACTTAGTCGTTTTGAGAACATCAATGTCATTCCCCTTTACACTTATTCAGGAGAATCAGTTCGCAATTCTGTACGTGGTAGGTTCATATTTTACGTGGTAGGTTCATATTTTACGTGGTAGGTATATGAAGCCAGGTCACAAGGACCCCAATAGCTCAGAGAAGGTTGGGGAAGGGGACCCAATGGATAGTTGTTAGGAGACAGATGGAAGACTCTCGTCAATTCCATCCAGTGCGTTCTTTAACACACTCATGGGGTTGTTCTACGCCACATGGGCTACGGCTTAACACCCCTTCCTACGGAGAGCGCCCTTTCAAGCTCATTGGTCTCCCTTTTCTCACCGAGTGCAGAACGGAGGTTAGCGGAGATAAATCTTAACGTAGAGTTCGTATTTGAATTGGGAACTACAGATGACGAGCTTAATGTGCTACTAACTGACCCAATTCCCGCTCTCTTTAAACGTGGTATCCCTTTCCTTGTTAGCTCAGCATTATATGATTGGGTTGGGTTGTTTTACCTCTGAGCGGCGCTTTTTTTGCACACCATGAGCTAAATGGCCAGGTCACAAGGACCCCGAAGGCTCAGAGAAAGTTGGAGGAGGGAACCCACTGGAACAGCTCTTGCGAGACAGATGGTAGCCTCCCGTCAAGGCCATCCAGCGTGTTCTTTAACGTACATAGGGTATGGCTCTCAAGCACACTGGGCCACGGCTTAACGTCCCATCCGACGGACGGCGGCCTTTCCAAGCCCATCGGTGTCCCCTACTGACCGTGGGTAGGGCGGGGGAATTTTGCGGAGATAAATCTCAACGCTGACTCAGCTGGGACTCGAACCTGGGAACTACAGATTACGAGCCTGACGCGCTACCAACTGAACCACCCCTACCCCATTATATGATTGGCTTTTTATTTTGAAGCACATCTACTCCAATCACATTTTTAAGCAGGCCAGATTTTTGTCATTTTTCTGAATTTCGAGTCTTTTTCAGGGATCTGCCGTGAGGGGCGCCATTGCAATTACACAGCTTGTTACAGAATTCGTTTGGTTTTATTTTCTTCAAAGAAAAGTACGTTCTAAAGCGAAATAGGGGCGGGGGTGGCTCAGTCGGTAGCGCGTCAGGCTCGTAATCTGTAGTTCCCAGGTTCGAGTCCCATCTGGGTCAGCGTTGAGATTTATCTCCGCAAAATTCCCTGCCCTGCCCACGGTCAGTAGGGGACACCGATGGGCTTGGAAAGGCCGCCGTCAGTCGGATGGGACGTTAAGCCGTGGTCCCGTGTGTGGGAGAGCCATATCCTGTGCACGTTAAAGAACACGCTGGATGGCCTTGACGGGAGGCTACCATCTGTCTCCCAACAGCTGTTCCAGTGGGTCCCCTCCCCCAACCTTCTCTGAGCCTTCGGGGTCCATGTGACCTGGCCATTTAGCCCATGGTGTGCAAAAAAGTGCCGCTCAGAGATAAAACAACCCAACCCAACAGGTGAAACTTAGGACATTCTATGTGCTAAAGATTTTACGAACACAACTTGCGCATAATCGCAATCAAGTAACAAAAAGACGAATCTGTACAGGCATAATATTTACATTCGGATGAAGCTGCTCTAAAGTACTTTTTCATTATTTTAACATTAGTTCCAGTGCAATGCATAATATCTGCAATGAAGACAAAATCGGCAACTTAAGTGCTTCCTTTTAATGCATTCAACAAGGTCATGTAGATTTAAAAAACATGCCCTTTACTCTCAAACGAGGCATGGCGTAGCAGAAGAGCCACCTCATCAGTGACTAATGACGCTTCGTGTTATTTGAAAGAAAACACACTTTCAAACCTTAATTTTGAAAATAAGCTCTGCGAAGAAAATAGCACATGAGATAAATTGAAGATCTCACTCAAATCTCTCCAAAATATGATTTTTTCCCAACAATATTCATTTAATATTTAAAGAGTTTTCCGAAGATAAAACACTTAATAGCAGAAGCTGCTCTTACACAAAACTACTAAAATTACGCTTTTTTTCATAAAGGACTTTAACGTGTACTGTGCTTTAATTAGTATTTGAGATAAATTCTTATTAATAGCAGTGGCTGAATGGTCATTGAGGGGGGAGTAACTGCCCAGTCTGTATGGACATCGAGGGGGAGTAACTGCCCAGTCTGTATGGTCAACGAGGGGGGGGAGTAACTGCCCAGTCTGCATGGTCATCGAGGGGGGAGTAACTGCCCAGTCTGTATGGTCAACGAGGGGGGAGTAACTGCCCAGTCTGTATGGTAATCGAGGGGGGAGTAACTGCCCAGTCTGTATGGTGATCCAGGGGGGAGTAACCCAGTCTGTATGGTCAACGAGGGGGGAGTAACTGCCCAGTCTGTATGGTCAAAGAGGGGGGAGTAACTGCCCAGTCTGTATGGTGATCGAGGGGGGAGTAACTGCCCAGTCTGTATGGTGATCGAGGGGGGAGTAACTGCCCAGTCTGTATGGTGATCGAGGGGGGAGTAACTGCCCAGTCTGTATGGTCAACGAGGGGGGAGTAACTGCCCAGTCTGTATGTTCATCGAGGGGGAGTAACTGCCCAGTCTGTATGGTCAACGAGGGGGAGTAACTTCCCAGTCTGTATGGTCATCGAGGGGGGAGTAACTGCCCAGTCTGTATGGTGATCGAGGGGAAAGTAACTGCCCAGTCTGTATGGTGATCGAGGGGGGAGTAACTGCCCAGTCTGTATGGTCATCGAGGGGGGAGTAACTGCCCAGTCTGTATGGTGATCGAGGGGGCAGTAACTGCCCAGTCTGTATGGTCATCGAGGGGGGAGAAACTGCCCAGTCTGTATGGTCATCGAGGGGGGAGAAACTGCCCAGTTTGTATGGTCATCGAGGGGGGAGTAACTGCCCAGTCTGTATGGTCATCGAGGGGGGAGTAACTGCCCAGTCTGTATGGTCAACGAGGGGGGAGTAACTGCCCAGTCTGTATGGTAATCGAGGGGGGAGTAACTGCCCAGTCTGTATGGTCATCGAGGGGGGAGTAACTGCCCAGTCTGTATGGTCATCGAGGGGGGAGTAACTGCCCAGTCTGTATGGTCATCGAGGGGGAGTAACTGCCCAGTCTGTATGGTCAACGAGGGGGGAGTAACTGCCCAGTCTGTATGGTCATCGAGGGGGGAGTAACTGCCCAGTCTGTATGGTCATCGAGGGGGGAGTAACTGCCCAGTCTGTATGGTCATCGAGGGGGGAGTAACTGCCCAGTCTGTATGGTCAACGAGGGGGGAGTAACTGCCCAGTCTGTATGTTCATCGAGGGGGAGTAACTGCCCAGTCTGTATGGTCAACGAGGGGGGAGTAACTGCCCAGTCTGTATGGTCATCGAGGGTTGAGTAACTGCCCAGTCTGTATGGTCATCGAGGGGGGAGTAACTGCCCAGTCTGTATGGTCATCGAGGGGGAGTAACTGCCCAGTCTGTATGGTCATCGAGGGGGGAGAAACTGCCCAGTCTGTATGGTCATCGAGGGGGAGAAACTGCCCAGTTTGTATGGTCATCGAGGGGGGAGTAACTGCCCAGTCTGTATGGTGATCGAGGGGGCAGTAACTGCCCAGTCTGTATGGTCATCGAGGGGGGAGAAACTGCCCAGTCTGTATGGTCATCGAGGGGGGAGAAACTGCCCAGTTTGTATGGTCATCGAGGGGGGAGTAACTGCCCAGTCTGTATGGTGATCGAGGGGGGAGTAACTGCCCAGTCTGTATGGTCAACGAGGGGGGAGTAACTGCCCAGTCTGTATGGTGATCGAGGGGGCAGTAACTGCCCAGTCTGTATGGTCAACGAGGGGGGAGTAACTGCCCAGTCTGTATGGTCAACGAGGGGGGGAGTAACTGCCCAGTCTGTATGGTCATCGAGGGGGGAGTAACTGCCCAGTCTGTATGGTAATCGAGGGGGGAGTAACTGCCCAGTCTGTATGGTCATCGAGGGGGAGTAACTGCCCAGTCTGTATGGTCAACGAGGGGGGAGTAACTGCCCAATCTGTATGGTCATCGAGGGGGGAGAAACTGCCCAGTCTGTATGGTCATCGAGGCGGGAGTAACTGCCCAGTCTGTATGGTCAATGAGGGGGAGTAACTGCCCAGTCTGTATGGTCATCGAGGGGGGAATAACTGCCCAGTCTGTATGGTCATCGAGGGGGGAGTAACTGCCCAGTCTGTATGGTCATCGAGGGGGGAGAAACTGCCCAGTCTGTATGGTCATCGAGGAGAGATGGGGGGGGGGAGTAACTGCCCAGGATCTCCCATGGGCACTGACGCCAGAAGCATGCTTTATTATTTTAAATATGGATTTATTTTTATGTAGTGAAAGCTTTTCGTGCTAATATAAATTTTTACGTCCTTTTATTTCTATATCTTTTTTTTTTCAAATAAACGAATTAATGTTTGCTCTCTGTCGTCGTCAGTAGACATTCAACTTTTTTTGTTTTTAGAGGTTAACTCATAAAAGAATTTTTTAATTTGACAGATATTGATTAAATATTATGATTCGCACTATCAAATCTCATAATAGTTTTCATAGCGCCCTCTAAAAGTTGAAAAATGTGGAAAATGAGAAAAATAAAAATGAATATTGCGAAAGATTTATTTATGTAAAAAAATGTATACTTTTGGTGGCTGAGTGTCATGGTCAATAAACTTACAGTCGCTCAAAAAAATATCCGAACACTATGGTTGATTACAGAATTCAAAAAAAAAAATATCTGGCAAAAAATATCTGGCAAAAAAATATAACCAAAAATATCTGGAGCGTGTACAGTTGCTGTACACGCTCCAGATATTTTTCCTGAATTCTGTAATCACGTGACACGAAGGTTGCCAGATCACTAATTTCTAAAAAAATCGTTGCCAGATATTTTTTCTGAATTCTGTAATCAACCATAGTGTTCGGATATTTTTTTGAGCGACTGTACATTGGTATCAATGGTACCCCCCCCCCCCTATCTCCTATTCCCAGGAGGTGGGAAAACAATATGGAAATGCCCGAACTCTTTTGGCAACATAGTGTACGCAACACCTCCAGTTTAGCACTGGAAGAAACGATAAACTTGTAAAAGTCAGAGACCCGCAGCCATCCAGACTTACCGACCCTAATTTTCAACGACTGGGCACATAGAAGACAATCGGCAAACTCCAGTCTCCTCCACGCGCGAGTCTCCACCCACAGGAGAATAACAGGCTTCACCGTTCCTTTTCGAGAATCCGTTTTGGAAAATGTGACCTATAAACACGAAGCAAGGACTTGAAAAAGAAATACTCGGAGTAGTTATCTAGTTATCCAACTCTTCTGTGAATGGTTCTCGCTCATATGAACCCATCTCGGCTGTCTCCGACACGTGGAGGTAGGCGGATTTCACATTACGGTCACACAAAATGCTGGTTGAGCTTTGTAACATTTCCAACTCTTCGGGCATCTTCGAAACCGTTACCAACAACGGAGGTGACGTCACAGCAAACTGAAGCGTGTGCAGTAACTGCACTCGCTTCAGTTTGCTGTGGCTGTGTAACATTTCCAACGAATTGGAAATGTTACGAAGCTGTGAAGTAACTGCACACGCTCCAGTTTGCTCTGACGTCACCTCCGTTGTTGGGTACGGTTTTAAGAAGCCAGAGATTTTAGAAACGTAAATAACACTTAAACGCTGAAACTACTTCCGTGTGGACATACCCATAAGTCGCCACGGAGCCTCGACCCATCGTGGTAAACATTTTCAGTCTAACGGGGGTAGGGGAGAAGAAATTCCGCAGAAGCCGCGAGGGGAGACAGCTAATTTTATCCCCAAACAAGCAAGAGAAGTGTCATACGAAAGGTAACTGGCATTTCACTCGATTCAAGATTCGAGCTCTTCTGGCGACAAGGAAAGAACAGTAAAATCAAAATTACATTGCCACTAGTTTATCACATCTGCGCACAACGAACCTGATCTTCCTTGACCCAAAAATATAATTTAGTTTCTCTGCGCAAGTCTGGTGATGAATACACATCGCGGATAACGAGCATTTAGTCAGCAGAAGGGTCTACACGAGGAAGTGTTATGACTTGTTTCAAACCCGTGCCCAGAGAAATGTATGAACTTGGCGAGTTAATTCTTCTTGATGAACTGCCATACAGTCACTGAGCTTGATGCTGAATCATCAAAATATGGATGCATTCGAAAAAATCGAAATCTTTTTTGAATTTTCTATTCATCATTTCATTATTTATCGCATGCGCTGGGTTAGAGGCTGATTTTTAAATATCTGATGAGCATTTTTCTCATGCAAAGTGAAGAGTAGGGTTTGATGATTGGTTGGCTGTTAACCTGAATTAAGGGCGTACCCAACAGGTCAAGATCACCCCCCCCCCCTCTCTCACTCGAACTTGTTTATCTGCTTTGAAATCTGAAACAAGTGTCTTTGTATAATTTTAGCCACGTGTTATATCACCGACACTAAAAATACGTTAAAAAATAAACAACTATAAAAATTTCATTTGGAATTATCATTTCAACCTTTTCCCTCCGGTGGAGTATTTTAGTACTTTGTTCTCTAACCACCTCCCCGCCACCACTACAAAATTAAATTCTAGGTACAGTTGCTCAAATAAATATCCGAACACTATGGTTGTTTACAGAATTCGGAAAAAATATATGGAAACGATTTTTTTTAGAAATTATCGATCTGGCAACCTTCGTGTCACCTGACACGAAGGTTGCCAGATCGATAATTTCTAAAAAAAATCGTTTCCATATATTTTTTCCGAATTCTGTAATCAACCATAGTGTTCGGATATTTATTTGAGCGACTGTACGTGCCTGACCTCAAGAGAACTTCTGTGATACAGAGGTTGAAGGGTAAAAGCGGGGACCTCTGAAGTTATTACATAAATAAAGAAATAAATATCCCCTCAAAGCATCTGATTTCCACAGTAGTCTGACAATAGCCTATCAGTGCAATACGTCGTGGAGAAGATCTATAAGCGTTTGGGTTCGGTTGTTTTACCTCTGAGCGGCACCCTTTTTTTGCACACAATGGGCTAAATGGCCAGGTCACAAGGACTCCAAGGGCTCAGAGAAGGTTGGAGGAAGGTGTTTCACTGGACAGCTGTTGGGAAACAGATGGTAGCCTCCCGTCAAGGCCATCCAGCGTGTTCTTTAATGTGAAAAGAGTATGGCGCTCCCGCACACGGCGCCACGACTTAACGCCCCATCCGACGGACGGCGGCCTTTTCACTGGCCGTGGACAGGGTGTGGATCTATAAGGAAGGTGAGAGCTTAGCAGGAGGACAATACAAGAAAGAAAACATCCATGGCTCGAATTCAGATCCGTTTGAATATTTAGCCAAGTGCGCTAACCACTCGGTCACCTCTGATTTACCTCTGAGTGGTGTCCAGTGTATCTCCACCTACCAGATCCTCAGTTCTTGGTGACCTTTCAGCCCATTGGTCACACAAAAGTGCCATTGAGAAGTGAAACTTCGTCGTTCGTTTCGTCAACAGTCGACGGGTTGACAGACGTCACCCGAAATCATACCCGTTTACCTCATTCCCGTGTTTATGACGTACACCGGAAAGGTTAGAAACTGCCACTTGTCGCCTTCATCTTCCCCTCCTCCTCCTCCCACCTCCTCTTCATCCCGAAATAGCACCGTGAACTGACGAATCCACAAACTTGGCAACACGAAAGATGATCTGAGACTGTCGCTTGCTATGATGCGGCCCTGGGGCGACACCAGAGACACCAGAAGCAGCTGCCGGAACTGGAACCAATATTGCTCCTCGTGTTTGTGTACCACAAACAGTAGGCCAAAGTGATGACACATGCTCTGCGGGGATACTGCAAAGAAGATGCGGTGGCAGTCGAATCAAGCTGAGGATGGAATCTCTCTCATTGGTAATAAGGGGCCAAACCAGTAGTGTATCCTGGAGAAAGTACCTAAGGCATGCAAAAACAACATGACATCTTTTCCAGGGTTCTATACAGAACTACCCCAACCTATATTGGGATCTTTTGATGTTATGTAAATAGAAAGCTACATTTTTCTATCTTTGAAAAGGAGCTTTTTTGCGGAAAAATATGTGGAAATGAAGCTCTCAGTGAGAGCTCTTTAAATCTTAATTATGTTAAAAGAGTTTTCGAAGCAGAATATTGAATAGCAGACGCTGCTGTTGCTCTTCCCATATAACATCCAGAAAATAACTGTAGGATATCTAAGATTACTAAGGTGCATTCATTTCCCATTTTAGATATCTTATGGATATTTTCTGGATGTCTGGTTGTTTTGGTTATTCTCACCTGTTGTTTTTTTCTTTTGCAAAATTATAAAAAACTGAAAAAGAAATCCTATAACTTCTAAAATTGCATTTATTTTAAGAGAATGATTTGTTGAAAAATTTGCTAATTGTGTTTTAATTAAATCTCGAGATCAGTTCTCGCGACTAAGCGGCACCGCAGTTTAATGTTTCTGCTTTCAAAACTCTGCATATTAAACACTAATTATTAAAACACAAAATTTTCGTAAATTCGGTTGAGATTTTAATTTTATTTCTGGGAACATTTTTTGTGTAAGAAATTATTTTCAGGGTTAGAAAGCTTTGAATGTGGTTTTCCATTCCTATACGCCAGGCTCGTAATCTGTAGTTTCCAGGTTCGAGTCCAACCTGGGTCAGCGTTGAGATTTATCTCCGCAAAATTCCCCGCCCTTCCCACGGTCAGTAGAGGACACCGATGGGCTTCGAAAGGCCGCCGTCTGTCGGATGGGACGTTAAACCGTGGCCCCGTGTGCGGGAGAGCCATACCCTGTGCACGTTAAAGAACATGCTGGATTGCCTTGACGGGAGGCTACCATCTGTCTTCCAACAACTGTTCCAGTGGATCCCTCCCCCAACCTTCTGAGCTTTCGGGGTCCTTGTGACCTGGCCATTTAGCCCATGGTGTGCAAAAAAGTGCTCAGAGGTAAAACACCCCAACCCAATTCCATTCCTATACCTCCCCAATACGCTTTTGACGAGAGTCTAAATATGGGAAAATATTATGGAAAGCTGGGAGGGGAGGTGGTGGCTTTTTGATATTAATTTATTCGCTCTCTTTTTTCTTTTTCCAAAGTAGAATTAAGTATAAGTAGCTGAATGAGGTGAAGACTTAAAATAAGTAGCAGAAAAATCATTATTTTTTAAAATTTCAGTTTAATTTCATTTCTTAGTTTCAAAAGGGCGAGTTAAGGTCATCTCGTTCCCATCTTAAATTTAGTCACGATTATCCTTCTTCAACCGAATAATTTGCGTGCAAAGAAAATTGCTGTTTTTTTGTTATAAGAAGCTCGAGCTCTGCAAGCAATTCACACGTTGCATTCATGAAAGATACGTCACCGAATGGGGGCGAGGATGGCTCTGTGGTAACGCGCCAGGCTCGTAATCTGCCGTTCCTAGCTTCGAGCCCCATCTGGGCCACTGTTAAGATTTATCCGCGCTTTGCCTCCGATCAGTAGGGGACATCGATGCGCTTGGGGAGGCCGCCGTCCGTCGGATGGGACGTTAAGCTGTAGCACCGAGTGCTGGAGAGCCACACATGGATGGAAACCTGGAAATTCAGTGCAATAGAGCATTTCCCTCTCCGTTTTGCAGGTTAAAGAAAAAAATTCTTAAAAAATGCATGAAATATAAATAAATTTATTAATTTTTGACTCTATTACACTTACTAGCATTCTAAAAGAGGAAATGCCCCCCCCCCCCCTAGATCCGGCTCTGCTTACACCCTAAATATCAATTTTGTGGCATAGAAATTCAATTTCAATTTCTAAATATCAATTTTGCTCTTTCTTCAGATTCACTTCCCTTGAACAATAGAAATTAAAACCTATTGGAATATTCGCGAAATAAGAATAACAATATTTCATCAGAACAGACGACATAGTGAAAGCTATAGCTGGTTTTTGTAAATAAGAACTATTGTTAAAGAGAAGCGCGAAGTTATCATTTAAAATTCGCATTTGTTTTCCTGAAATGCAGGGGGCGGGGGTGGCTCAGTCGGTAGCGCGCCAGGCTCGTAATCTGTAGTTCCCAAGTTCGAGTCCCAGCTGGGTCAGCGTTGAGATTTATTTCCGCAAATTCCCCGCCCTGTCCACGGTCAGTAGGGGACACCGATGGGCTTGGAAAGGCCGTAGTACGTCGGATGACAGGTTAAGCCGCGGCCCTGTGTCTGGGAGAGCCATACCCTGTGCACGTTAAAGAACACGCTGGATGGCCTTGACGGGAGGCTACCATCTGTCTCCCAACAGCTGTTCCAGTGGGTTCCCTCTCCCAACCTTCTCTGAGCCTTCGGGGTCCATGTGACCTGGCCATTTAGCCCATGGTGTGCAAAAAAAGTGTCGCTCAGAGGTAAAACAACCCAACCTGAAAGCAGAATAAAGCATCCGTGACAATCGGTAATAATTACACTTAAGAGACTACTACACAGTCACGGTTTACATAGAGTCGGTCATAGAATTTCGTGCTTTGCAAGGTTTTATTCAAGAATGTGCTACACACTTAGAAGAGTCAACAGTTTCTCGCTGGTGGCCGACCAAGGATTTACTGAGCTGCCAACTCAAGTACACTTACATCATTAATGAAACTTACAGAGAGCTGAAGAGGGTTGATTGTTTGGTTTCTAACCTGAATAACTGTTTCGTTTGGCTTTGCCCATGGTGTTTTAACTTTAAAGGTCAAAAACGTTGGGGAAAAAACTGCAGTATTTAAATTTGAATGAATTGATCAAGGTTGCTTGATTCCTTTTTTTATTTTTCGGATTTATGATGAAAAGTGCAGAGAAAGAAAACCTGCACAGCGGTAGCAGTTGTCCCTACAAGAGAAGGGACGGGGTGGCTCAGTCGGTAGCGCGCCAAGCTCGTAATCTGTAGTTCCCAGGTTCGAATCCCAGCTGGGTCAGCGTTGAGATTTATTTCCGCAAAATTCCCCGCCCTGCCCACTGTAAGTAGAGGACGCCGATGGGCTTGGAAAGGCCGCCGTCCGTCGGATGGGACGTTAAGCCGTTAAGAACGTTAAAGAACACGCTGGATGGCCCTGACGGGAGGCTACCATCTGTCTCCCAACAGCTGTTCCAGTGGGTCCTCTCCCCCAACCTTCTCTGAGCCTTCGGAGTCAATGTGACCTGGCCATTTAGCCCATGGTGTGCAAAAAAGTGCGGCTCAGAGGTAAAACAACTCAACCCAACCCAAACCCTACAAGAGAATCTGATTGAAATTTTCTCTTCTAATCCCCACCCTGTTAAAATAGGTATTAGATGACACTCCCCACGTCTCAAGCTTTCATTTGGCATAAAACTCATTATAATTGATCTCGCCCCCTTTGTTTAAAATTTTCTTCCCTTATTTTAGCTCAGGAAAGAAGTGGACATATTTAGAGTTATCCACGATCTTCCCATGTCAGAAGTTTCTAAACCGAAAAACGATATTGCCTCGCTCAGAAAAACGAATTTTTCAAATCATTTCCTATCCATCGCAGTTATTCGAATACAATTTGCCAGGCATATGTAACTATCTTTTAAAAGAAATTAAACACGATACGGGTTGTACAAAAAATGTTTACGTACTACGAATTTAATGGAGAAGGGAAAAAGGAAGAAAGTTATAAAGCATTTATTAATTCATATATCATGAGATATACGTTTATTAACTTTTACATATTTTTTGAATTAAGTTAGTTATTTTTAGAAGCTTTTCTTTCAACGAAGAATCTCGTGTTCCGCTCGTGCATACTTAGAACGACTTCAATTTCCAGAGAAATTCACGTACTCTTTACCCAACAAACTGAACAATGACTTTTTGACACGCGTAACATAAAGAAATGAATTGATTTATTTTAAATTTATTGGTGGCAACAGTTATTTTGAACAATTTTAACCGTCAATGTTAAGTCTATGGGGATTTTGAGATTTAGCCGGTTCATACAGGTTTCAGTTGACCCCAGCGGTTTCACACATAGTCTACTCTTCGCATGGGGGCGGGGGTGGCTCAGTCGGTAGCGCGCCAGGCTCGTAATCTGTAGTTCCCAGATTCGAGTCCCAACTGGGTCAGCGTTGAGATTTATCTCCACAAAATTCCCCGCCCTACTCTCGGTCAGTAGGGGACACCGATGGGCTTGGAAAGGCCGCCGTCTCTCGGATGGGACGTTAAGCCGTGGTTCCATGTGCGGGAGAGCCATACCCTGTGCACGTTAAAGAACACGCTGGATGGCCTTGACGGGAGGCTACCATCTGTCTCCCAACAGCTGTTCCAGTGGGTCCCCTCCCCCAACCTTCGGGTTGTGACCTGGCCATTTAGCTCATGGTGTGCAAAAAAGTGCCGCTCAGAGGTAAAACAACCCAACCCAAATCTTTATATGTTAGATTTTATTAATTTATTTATTTGCTTAGAATCAGAGTGATTCACGCAGCCGTCAGTAACTATGGGGGAAGACGCATAAACACGAAAGCAAAAACGTCCACAAACTAATCATTAGTAACATTTAGTAACATTCACTTCCCTCGTTGAATGTTTTACAGTGTTACTTCATCAGTGGTTCCCAAGTGCAACCACTGAACAGAAAATTTCAATAACTGAGGTAATTTTTGATTAACATATAAATTTTCCGCAAAAGGAACATTTTCAAATAAGAGCATGCCAATCAAACATGTAATAAAAAAACATTCGCTATTTTATTATAAAAACCTTTCCTTTAACCAAAGTCGTATAAAATATGCTGGCCAGGTCCGCAATTAGAAAAAATAAAAAACTAAAGAGGTGGTGGTTGGTGGTGGGGGGAACAAATAACTCGATCGAGCTGGAAAAAATTTTTAAAAAATGGGGGGTGGGGAGACGCAAAGGATTTTAATTCAAGTATAACGTTCTCCCCTTCCATTTTAGAGGTTTTTAAAAAATTATTTGAAAAATGCAGTGAATATTCTTAAGTTTAATATATGTTGCCTCTATTACCTTATTATTAGTTATCAAGGGCCCTTACCCCAACCCATATTCATAATGATTCACAAATTATGTGTTGAAAATTTAAAAAAATCTTTCAATTCTAAAAAAAATTGCTTTTCTCTAAGTTTATCTTACAAGACTGTACATCTTTCTTAACATTTCATTTCATTTATTTTTTTTAATGCGACCACGAGAAAATATTTCCTGGAAGCCATTGTGCTTGAAGCAGGAATGAGAAAATGTTTTCTTTTGTGGTTAGTAAATGTCGGTAAATATTTTCTTTTAGTAAATGTAGGTTGGTGTGATAGAGAAAAAAAATAGTTATAGGTAGAATAATTTTTTACTTGTTTCAGCAAACTGTGCTGTCCCGTGGCCGAGTGGTTAGCACGCTTGGCTACTGATCTACTGGACCTGGGTTCGAGCCCCGGATAAGCATGGATGTATGTGTCGTTTTTCTGCTGAGGTCCTGCCATCCTCACAAACCTTCTACTATGGCATATAAACTGGCAGGCTCCTGTCAGACCTCTGTGGCAAGCAGCTGCTTGAGGGGGTATTTATTTTATTCAGCAAACTTATAATTTCACATGACAAACTAATGAACGGATTGAATAAAGAATTAATACCCAGAGAAACTTCCTTTGTGGCATCTGTCAGGGTTAAGTGAAAGAATACATTGTATTTGAAAAGACTACAAAAAGAAAGAGGAAGTAATATGGCTAATCATTGAAGTGTGGAGTTATGATAAATATTTGGATTCTTAAGAGGCCACTTGAGAAGAGGTGTACTTAGTCTACAGGAGAAACATCGTGTAATGAATGTGAAGGTCACCACGAGATGGCGCACACATTTCATTTTCGTGTTTGGACGTGTGCAATACTTCAGAATCTCTTGTTAGCGATTTCGTACGAATTTAGCAAGGAGAAATTCATTGAATTTTTATCTTCTGTTAGGAAACTTTCTCTATATTATTGTAACCCCGAGAGTTCTATGTTCCATTCATGGAAGGAACGCAGAAACCAAAGAAAGTAAGGCGAGTGTTTATTTTAGTGTTCTTGATCTGAAATGAAACAGATGTTTAAGAACAACTTCATTACATGTAATTAAGTAATGTTTTGATGAAGATACGCAGACATTTGGAAATGCGTTTCTAAAATGAAAGCGTTCAGAGTGGGGGTGGGAAGTGGATATTTTCCTCTGATGAAATTTGAGGAAGAATTATTTGAATTAGAAGATCAGTTACTGATTAACAACTAGGTGAAATACAGTCGCTCAAAGATATATCCGAACATTATGGTTGATTACAGAATTCAGAAAAAATATCTGGCAACGGTTTTTTTTTTATAAATTAGTGATCTGGCAACCTTTGTGGCCAAGTCACTAATTTCTAAAAAAAATCAGAAAAAAATTTCAGAAAAAATTTGCCAGAAATTTTTTCTGAATTCTGTAATCAACCATAATGTTCGGATATTTCTTTGAGCGACTGTAGGTTGTAAAATCATTGGGGCCTAATTTTGACTGAGAAAGGAAAAATGGCGCGTAAAATCTGTCTTTAGCTTAAATTTTCAGAGTAGATAAAAAAAACTACTTATATTAACGATTATGGGAAAGGTTGAATTATAAAGGCCCTGATTATTTTTATATGCTAACAAAGTTGGAATTCATAATCTGGCAACCAAATAAATTAAGTATATCTTTCGTGACGATTGCTTTGTTGAAACCGATACATCACAGAAATCTATGTATTATTTTTTACGCAGACAAGTACAGTTATAAGTAGTGATGACGTCTTTAGCCAATAGGCAAAAAAGCTGTTTGTTTACATCAGGTCTGAAATTAGGTAAATACGGAGTATGAAGTATTCCGACAAAATTCTGCGTCACGATGATGAATACAGTGACCAAGCGGACCCAAAAATATGATCAAAGCAGTTTAAGTAAAGTGACAGGCAATAAGAAAGCAAAGAAAGACAAATAAAGAAAGCAAAGAAAGACAAATAAGGGAAACAAGGAAAGGCAATAAGAAAAGCAAAGAAGGGCAAAATGAGGGAGTAAAAAGGGAAATAAGAAAAGAAAAGAAAGGCAAAATGAGGGAGTAAAAAGGGAAATAAGAAAAGAAAAGAAAGGCAAAATGAGGGAGTAAAAAGCGTAAATAAGGAAAGCAAAAAAAAAAAAGGAAATAAGAAAAGCAAAGAAAGGCAAAATGAGGGAGTAAAAAGGGCATACAAGGAAAGCAAGGAAAGCAATAAGAAAAGCAAAGAAAGGCAAAATGAGGGAATAAAAAGGATAAATAAGAAAAGCAAAGAAAGGCAAAATGAGGGAGTAAAAAAGGCATATAAGGAAAGCAAGGATAGCAATAGGAAAAGCAAAGAAAGGCAAAATGAGGGAATAAAAAGGGCAATAAAAAAGCAAAGAAAGGCAAAATGAGGGAGAAAAAAGGTAAATAAGGAAAGCAAAAATAGGCAATAAGAAGAGCAAAGAGGAGCAAAATGAGGGAGTAAAAAAGGCAATAAGAAAAGCAAAGAACTAGTAAATGCGGAATTGTGAGCAAGGCATCTACACGGTTTGAAAACTGGCTGGAAAATGTGAATTACGGCCTGCTGCTAGCTATTAAAGGTGGCGCTGCAAGGAGTGATGCTCAATAGTCTACTTGTGCTAGCTAGTAAATCTGTGTATTAAACCATTGCCCCTTGTGTCTTCTCTGTGTACTTTCAGAAATATGTTGGATGGATCTTTTACGGTAGGCTTCCATCTGCCTCTTATATAACAGCAGCTCTCTCTCTATCCAGATCTGAGTTTTTATGGTCATCTTACGTGAAAAATTATTCTTATGTTGCACAGGTAATAAGAAAATGTTAGTATTTGCATTTTCACAATCACTCATTAGTACGAATTTCCACTGTTAGAGGATGCTGAAGATTGGAAAATGCAAAAATATTAAACGAATGTTGCAAATGACCTAGTTTATGATAGAAAATTTTCATTTTGTTGGTAAAGTGTGATATTTACGAGGTTTGCAGTGGCAGCAATGATTCGCCCTCTTACCATCAGGGGGCGTGGCAAAATGCAACTTTTTTTGTTTTAAGACGCAAATGAAAACTTCCTTTTGTGTTCTATAGGCACTAATAAAATATTCCGATTTCCATTTTTCCAATAACCCACTAGTTGGAATTTTCTCTGTTGTTAGAGGGGGCTAAAAGTGAAAATGAATTGCATTTTCTTTAAAAAGGAGCGTCCCATATTCGAGAGGCGACATGTTATTCTTTTAGCTAAATAGAGAATTTTTCTTGTGCCTCTATAAGAATGCATATTTTGCTCAATGGCTCTTTGTTAAGTTTGGATTGCCAAGCCCCGATCTAAGCGAAATTCATGGCTCACTCGGAAAATGGAAGACTCTGGACCAGAGCATAACTGAAAAGAGAAATTGTGTGTAGATTTTTGTGATAAAGTAAGACGTATTCTTGACACTCTCTCGAATTCGAAATCCCTGGACTTTGGATGTGAGCTGCAGAACATTTTTTCAAAGTTAATTTAAGAAAACCTGCATTGGCCATGTGTACGTTGAAGAACATGCTGGATGGCCTTGATGGGAGGCTACCATCTGTCTCCTAATAAGTTGTGCAGGCGGTCCTCCTCCTCCTCCTCCTCCCAACCTTCTCTGAGCTCTCGGGGCTCTTGTGACCTGGCCATTTAGCCCATTGTGTCGAAAAAAGTGCCACTCAGAAGTAAAACAACCCAACTTAGGTGTATACTAAGTTTTGGCGAGGAAAAGTGGGTGTCGTATGTGGAGTTGCTAGCTCTTTCACCGTCAGAGTTAGGTAAAGCAACTAAACACTTTAGGTAAGAAGGTAGAGGGTGAAGTGCCAACTTTTAAAATAGACAGCCACGTTATGTATCACAGGGTTATATCAAGCAGTGTTAGTATTAGGTTTTGCAGGGGCCTTCCAATTTGCCAAACAGCTAACATGCTTTGCTTCTGTGCAAAAGTTCTCTGGGTTCAAATCCAAAAGAAGATATGGTTGTCTGATACTGAGGTGTTAGTTCCACTCACAGATCTCTTTATATGACGTATATACTGACAGGCGCTTTAATATTATACTGACAGGAGGTCCAGCCTTGCAAGTGGGTTGTCTCAAAATCAGCAACATTGCCAGAAAATATCTTCGAAAGAACGGGGATAAGGTAACAATATTTAGAAGGGGGATAACAATGCGCCAAGTTCAATTATGAAGAATACTCTAAACCTATAGCGTGAGGTAAATGCCATTTTTAAAAAAATATTTTAATATGTGGATTACATATTTATAAAAAAATATACAAATGCCAAGGGCATTTTACATGATTCAGAAAAAAACTGTTATGCCATCCTTCAAGTCACCTTCATAATATTTCTACATTTTTTCGTTTCAACATGTGTCACGAAGTGAGGGCGTTATCAGGTGCCCGTAAAACTGACGATTTTACAGATACTTGATAATTCACTCATTTCGTGACCGATTTTGGAAGATTCCCAACTAAGACAGGCTGCCAAAGTTAGCAACTCGATCAATAACTTCTCAGTTTAGGACCATCGTGAATCGTGCCATTAAATCCTACAATTCATCTTTGATGGTAATAAGAATGTTCATTTCTAAGATTTATGCCACTCTTCGACAAGCATTAAAAATGCATAAAACAGCTTATGAATCAAAAATAGAAATTGAGCTTATTTGTTTTCGGAAGTTTTAATTTTTGAAAATTGTTTTTCCGAATTCTGTAATCAACCGTAGTGTTCGGATACTTTTTTGAGCGACTGTACCAGTGGCGAGTTGAATTATGGATTATGAGACCACCCACTTGCCAGTTGGGACCTCCTATTAGTATAATATTAAAGCGACTGTCAGTATATACGCTGTAGAAGAGACTTACGAGGTGAGCTAAAACAACAACAAGGCCTTCTTTTAATTAATTTTTCTTTCTTTCTTAAAAATCAAATTGTTTCTCTCTTTCATTTTTTTTTTCAGATTTGAAAGTTTAAATCGATTCTTGACATAACATAAACAGTTAATTGAAATATTATTTAATTAACCAGTCAGATAAATATTATGTAGAACTCGATTCAGGATGAATCTTAACTGATTTGTTTTGGATGGAAGCCCACTCTGTGGAAAAAAAAACTATCTCTAAGAGGTAAAACTACTCAACCCAAAATGAATGTCCAGTTCTGGCTTCAACATGCAGTATACAAAATGAATAGTCACGTTTTTTGAATTAGATGGAGAAAGAAATGGGTTGGGTTGTTTTATCTATTGCGTCACTATTCTGTACACAATGTGCTAAATGTCTAGGCCACAAGGATCCCAAAGGTTCAGAGAAGATTGGAAGAAGGGATCCACTGCGCAGCTGTTAGGAGACAGATGGTAGCCTCCCGTCAAGGCCATCTAATGTGTTCTTTATCGTGTAGAGGGTATTCTTTCCTGCACACAGAACAACAATTTAACGTCCCATCCGACGGACGGAGGCCTTTCAAATCCATCGGTATCCCCCTTTCTCACTGAGAGCAGGGTGGAGGTTGGGGGAGATAAATATATGGTGGAGTTCGATTCTCGAACTCTAGCCAACTCCCGACCGAAGAGATAGAAAGCTATCGACCAAGGGCGTATTTTGAAAATTTTTTTTTTAATTTTCCAAAATATTTAAAGAAAGGAAATCGATAAATAATATAAAACATGGCAACCAGTAAGTAAATAAAAAAAAGAGTTATATATTGACTAAACGTTTAGTAGTAGCGGCATATTTCAAAAACCTAATAATGCGAAAAATCCTAAACTTATACATTTGTTCCTTCCTACCTTATATACACTTATGCTGATGACAGCTAAATGCGAAGGGAAAGGTTACAAATGGAGGGCCCTTGAAAGGGTGAAAAACCTGATTAAAATCGATATTCCTTTTACCTATCAGTTCGCACTTGCCTGCCTCTCTAGCGTAAACAATCATTTAGTCTATGTCATTAGTCGGATAGTTTTGGTTGTTGTCTCACCACTGAGCAGGACATTTTTTGTACACAATGGGCTAAATGGTCAGACCACAAGGACTGCAAGGTCTTAGAGAGGATTGGGGAAGGGGACCCACTGGACAACTGTTAGGAGACAGATGGAAGCCTCCCGTCAAGTACATCTAGGTGTTCTTCAATCCACATAGGGTATAGCTCTTCTGAACACGGCCCATGGCTTAACGTATCATCCGCAGGACGGCGGCCTTTCCAAGCCCTATGGTGTTCCCTTTCTAGCCAACGGCAGAGTGGTATTAGTGGAGATAAATTTGAATTCTGGCCTAGGTGGGACTCGAACCTGGAGCTGCAGATTACGAGCCTGCCACCAACTGCGCCTACCCCGCCCCATTACAGATGAGATGTTAAGCCGTGTCTGGTGTGCTGAATAGCCATACCCCGGGCACATTAAAAACACGCTGGACAGCTATGTTTGTGCACGTTAAAGGACAAGCTGGATGTTCTTAACCGGAACCCTACATCTGTCTCCTAACAGCTGTCTAGTGCAGGGCTGCAAAACATACCGCCGATGTGCCAAATCCGATTGCGGAATAGTTTTGGATTTGATATAACATGGCTCAGCCAATCATTTCCCTGATCTTAAAATTTAAATCTATTAAAGAATGATTTCGAGGAGTTCAAAATTAATATTTGAGTAAGTTTCCTGTGGAAATCTCACTTTGAACTCGTAAATATTCACAGGAAAACCACATTGCTATTATGTTGAAAGCAGCAATCCCGAAATTTCATAATTAATGTACAGATTTGACATCATTTGGTAGCGTTTAGGTTATTACTAAAATTAGAATTTTATCTCTTCCTCATCCTTATGGGTTGGACTGGGTTGTTTTACCTCTGAGCAGAGCCGTCTTAAAGCATGGGCACACTGGGTAGTTGGTCACGGGCCCCACGATTCTAAATTTCGCAAAAGTTTCTGTTGATTAATCCTCGCTTTACAGCACATTTTTTATGTTTAAACATTGATTTTGTTAAAAGTGCCAATAAATCTATAAGCTTAATTTTATTGACCGTTTAGATTTTTATTTCCGTAAGTGGGTGGGTACTTAACGGTATTGTAGGCCCCAGTTCATTTGCTTTGCCCAGGGGCCTACAATGCTGTTAAGACGATACTGCCTCTGAGGGGTCTTTTTGCACACAATGGGCTAAATGGCGAGGTCACAAGGACCCCGAGGGCTAAGAGAAGGCTGGGGGAGGGGGCCCGCTGGACAGCTGTTGGGAGGCAGATGGTAGCTCCCGTCAAGGCCATCCAGCGTGTTCTTTAACATGTAGAGTATAGCTCTCCCGCACACGGAGCTACGGCTAAACGTCCCATCCGATGAACGATGGCTTTTCTAAGCATATCGGTGTTCCCTACTGACCGAAGGCAGGGCGGGGAATTTTCCGCAGATAAACCTATGTTCCGATTCAAAGTAGGGTAGCATTTTCTCTGGTTCCATTTTTCATCAAATATTCAGTTACACTGCACCAGTAGTTTGTCTGAAGCGAGAAAATGAGTGCGCTAAAAATTTTAAAACCAATTCGTAACGAAGAACATTCAATCTGAACTCAACAGATGATTTCAACTGCTAAAATCTGACACCAAATATTTGTGAAATTTATATCGCGAAAAATCATGTTAATTGAAAGATGGTAGTTTATTTCAGCTGATTGAAATCAGAGAATTTTCAGACAGTTCCATCATTTGCAATATTATTGCTCATGGCCGGATCGGGGGGGGGGGGGGGGCAGCATGTCCACCCCTTTTGAGAATGCTACTAAGGGAAATAAGGGCCAAAAATAATTAATCTTGTGCATATTTCAGTCGTTTTTTACAATTTCTTAAAAAAAAACCCATCTAAAACGAAGAGAAAATTGTTACACTGGAATTGGAAATCCCCTCTTGCCCACCCACCCTCCTATTTTACGTTTTTCTGGCCCGTTTGCTTAGCTTCCTCCTTCCCCTTCCCCCTCTCCCTTTTTGCTTTTTTTCTAGATCCGGGTGTGTGATTACTCGGGGCGGAGATGGCTCAGCACATGCGCGCCAGGCTCGTAATCTGTAGTTCCCAGGTTCGAGTCCCACCTAGGCCAGCTTTGAAATATATCTCCGCAAAACTCTCTGCCCTGCCTTCGGTCAATAGGGGACATTGATGGACTTGGAAAGGTCGCCGTCCGTCGGACGAGACATTAAGTAGTGGTCCCCTGTGCGGGAGAGAGCCATACCCAGTGCACGTTAAAGAACACGCTGAATGGCCTTGACGGGAGTCTACCATCTGTCTTCTAACAGTATCCAGTGTCACCTTCCTGTACCGATCTCTTAGTCCTCTGGGTCCTTGTGACCTGTCCATTTAGCCCGTTGTGTGCAAGAGAGTGCCGCTCAGAGGAGAAACAACCCAACTCCTGTGATTACTCATAGACTCTTTTATGCTGTTGAGTTGAAAGGCTAGTTATGTGAATTCATTTTACCTGACCTTTTAGAATATTTTTGTTATGAGATTATAAAGAGAATGATCGTTTCCTCTTAATATGAAGAAGAAAGCCATTCTATTCCCTCCCAACTTTAAGCTATTTTTGGCCTGCTTCATTCGATTAGAAATCCATCTGGTTCACTCCTTTCCATTAGAAAGAGATTCTGGGCAGCATCAACGTTTGATTTGTGCACCCCTAGCCTAAGGAACCCTCTTTCCAGCTTTGAACCTTCGAGGTCCTAGTGACCTGGGCATTTAGTCGTTCAGAGGTTAAACAACGCAACCTTTATCACATAAGATTCAAGCCCAAAACATTCATGCCAACTTACAGAAAAGACAAGTATTTTAAACTAATAATGGTAATTATATAATTGACTATTCTTTGATTATCTGTTATTAATGGTTTGCAAAATAAATAGATACTTTTAATAATATAAAGCATTAAACAGCCGTCCCATGGTCGAGTGGTTAGCGCGCTTTGCTACTGATCTAAGGGACCTGGGTTCGAGTCTCGGGTAAGGCATGGATGTATGTTTCGTTTTTCTGCTGAGGTCCTGCCATCCTCTCAGACCTTCTACTCTAGCATATAAAACTGACAGGCTCCTGTCAGACCTCTGTGGCAAGCAGCTGCTTGAGGGGGTATTTATTTTTTACTACTAAACGAACCACAATAAAAACTTATTTCAGTCTAACATATTTTCAAAAGATGCGGGGGCTTCTCAAGACAAAGGGAGGAGATAACCTAGAAGTTTTATCTTGCTTGTCCTGGTTTCTCATAAAACATGCAAACTTTTAAAAACTGGGACACACCCACTAGCTAGAAAGGCTCGCTAACTGCTATGCCAGGTATCTACATCTTTTTTGGTTCTTTAGTTGTGTTACTTGTGGATTTTATGGCACGAGAGCAGTTGACACTGGAGAGCGCAGTAAAAAAAAAATGTAAAATCACAAAAACACCAAAATCCATAGAAACAGCGAAAACGCCAAGGAAAAAATTTGCAAACTTAAGTAAGAATTTAAAAAAAAAACAAGAAATACTCCTCAAGCAGCTATTTGCCAGATATCTAGTGGGAGTCTGCCAATATAATACAGTACGGCATAGGGTTGGGTTGTTTTACCTCTGAGCGGCACTTTTTTGCACACCATGGGCTAAATGGCCAGGTCACATGGACCCCGAAGGCTCAGAGAAGGTTGGGGAGGGGACCCACTGGAACAGCTGTTGGGAGACAGATGGTAGCCTCCCGTCAAGGCCATCCAGCGTGTTCTTTAACGTGCACAGGGTATGGCTCTCCCACACACGGAGCCACGGCTTAACGTCCCATCCGACGGACGGCGGCCTTTCCAAGCCCATCGGTATCCCCTACTGACTGTGGGCAGGGCGGAGAATTTTGCGGAGATAAATCTCAACGCTGACTTAGCTGGGACTCGAACCTGGGAACTGCAGATTACGAGCCTGGCGCGCTACCGACTGAGCCACCCCCGCCCCACGGCATAGAGAAGATACTGCCTGATCTGGTTTTCAAAATCCTTTTGATCAAAAGCCTCTCGACCAGCGGGACGATAGAATAAGAATGAGAAAAACAACGAAATGGGTCGAAAGTGCAGAGAACTTATTTTTGGGTATGAAATTATATTTTTTTAAATACTTAATGATTACTTGTATATGGATGTATGTGCTTAAAAGTATGGAGAGGAAATATGTAATACCCTTTCAGTTCTCCTAATATGCTAATTCCTACTACTACTTATCCTCCCTAAACCAATTCGATTCTCTCTCTGTGTCGTTTGGACCTTCCCCATTTGACCCTCTACCTGACTACTCTCTACTGATTCCCGATTTGACCCCACTGTCTAACCTCCTTATATTAATTTCGTCCTCCTTCTGTCTGACCTCCGAAGTTGCTTTGACCCTCTATGCCGATTTGACCCGCCCCCTAATCTCCCTATATCGATTCGGTCTCTACCTAACCTGCCAATGTCTGTTTACCTGACCTCCTAAGCTGATTTACCCCGCTTCCTGACCTCCTTATGCTGTACTGCTCACTATTAGTGAAACGAAAGATGAGTTCGGGTCCGGACTTTGTTTGGCGGAGCCTGAACCCGGGTACAAAATAACACAGCGACTTCGGGAGCAGAATAATTTAATTTTAAAATATTTCTTGCAATTGTGGAAAAAACACTTTTTTTTTTATTATAGTTCCAACTTTTTAATCAGCATTTGATAATTAAAAATGCACACCATGCGGCTTTTGATTATTTGTTAACGTATTCTCTATCTTTAATAAATGAATGGCGCCTTGTGTTTGCTTGGCATGGGTGGCTCAGTCGGTAGCGCGCCAGGCTCGTAGTCTGCAGTTCCCAGGTTCGAATTATAGCTGGACCAGAGTTGACCGCCTGCCCTCGTCTTGGAAAGGCCGCCGTCCGTCGGTTGGGACATAAAGCCGTGGTCCGTGTGCGGGCAGAGCCATATTCTGTTCACGTTAAAGAGCATGCTGGATGGCCTTGAAGGAAGACTACCATCTGTCTCCTAACAGCTGTCCAGTGGGTTTCCAACCTTCTCTTAGCCCTCGGGGTCCTTGTAACCTGGCCATTTAGCTCATTATGTGCAAAAAAGTTCCTCTCACTGGTAAAACAACCCAACGTTTTGTGTTTGTAATGATGTCACCCACGAACTTTCAGTTTCTTCTAGTATTTATAATACTTTTCGTTCCAAGTAGCATTTGAATTTTGTCCTAAAATTATTATAATTAACAAGTATAAAATTTACAAAAAAAAAAAAATAAATAAATAAATAAATACCTCCTCAAGCAGCTGCTTGCCACAGAGGTCTGACATGAGCCTTCAGTTTATAACTCTATAGTAGAAGGTCCTCAACAACAGAAAAACAACACGAAATCCATGCTTTTACCAGGGGCTCTAACTCAAGTCCCTTAAGTCAGCAGTCAAGCGAGTTTAACCAGTCAGCACGATTAGATAATATAAGTATCAAATAAATGAGATTAAGATTATGCATTTCTGTATATATATGTCTTACTATACGTCATAAATTATTTTTCTCGTAAATCGCACTCGAAAATTTTAGCTGGAATTCAACTCTATTACTGACCATTAGATTGTAAAAGTTGTGTAAACACTGCAGCCTGCAATTGCTTTTTGTGAGGCCCTTTGAGTGGTTAGCACGCTTGGCTACTATCAAAAGGACCTGGATGTTGCGTTGTTTTTCTGCTGAGGGCCCGCCATCCTCTCAGACCTTCTACTATGGCATATAAACTGACAGGTTCCTGTCAGACCTCTGTGACAAGCAGCTGCTTGAGGAGGTATTTATTTATATATATTTAAAAGTTAATTCTCTTATTACTGCACTATTAAGGACGGGTTGGGTTATTTTACCTCTGAGCGGGGGGCGGGGGTGGCTCTGTCGGTTGCGCGCCAGGCTCGTAATCTGTAGTTCCCAGGTTCGAGTCCCAGCTGGGTCAGCTTTGAGACTTATCTCCGAAAAATTCCCCGCCCTGCCCACGGTCAGTAGGGGACACCGATGGGCTTGGAAAGGTCGCCGTCCGTCGGATGGGACGTTAAGCCGTGGCCCCGTGTGCGGGAGAGCCATACCCTGTGCACGTTAAAGAACACGCTGGATGGCCTTGACGGGAGACTACCATCTGTCTCCCAACAGGTGTTCCAGTGGGTCCCCTCCCCCAACCTTCTTTGAGCTTTCGGGGTCCATGTGACCTGGCCATTTAGCCCATGGTGTGCAAAAAAGTGTCGCTCAGAGATAAAACAACCCAACCCAACCTCTGAGCGTCACCTTTTTGCACACCATGGGCTAAATGGCCAGGTCACAAGGACCCCGAAGGCTCAGAGAAGGTTGGGAGAGGAGACCCACTGGAACAGCTGATAGGAGACAGATGGTAGGCTCCCGTCAAGGCCATCCAGCATGTTCTTTAACGTGCACAGGGTATGGCTCTCCCGCACATGGGACCACGGCTTAACGTCCCATCCGACAGACGGCGGCCTTTCCAAGCCCATCGGTGTCCCCTACTGACCGTGGGCAGGGCGGGGAATTTTGCGGAGATAAATCTCAACGCTGACCCAGCTGGGACTCGAACTTGGGAACTACAGATTACGAGCCTGGCGCGGTACCGACTGAGCCACTCCCGCCCATCAAAGGCGGGAGGTGGTCAATCAAAACTTCTCTCTCTCTACGGAGGCTCAGTCGATAGTGTGCCAACCTCGTAATCTGTAGTTCCCAGGTTCGAGATTCATCTCATCTGATCTCTTCCCTGCCATCGATCTGAAAGGGGAGACCGATGGGCTTGAAAAGGTCACCATCCGTCGGATGGGACCTAAAGCCGTGGCTCCATGTGAGAGAGTCATACCCTGTGAGCATTAACGCTGGATGACCTTGACGGGAGGCTACCATCTGTCTCCCAACAACTGTCCAGTGGATTCCCAAAACCCTCAATCCAACTGCAATGTCCAGACCCGGTATAATATAGTAGTCTCTGCCATGACCCCCATTTCGCCACTTCTTCATCCCCCTCCATCACTGGAACTGACACCTATTTCATTCTGTAGAGAAGCGCTGCTTAATTGCAAGTCTATTGCACTCTACTGAGAAAAGCTGTTTATCGAATATGACTAAACGTTTCCTGTTTTCAAATCGTCAGACGTCAGACACATCGTTTCAGTGATCTTTTGGTAAAGGAAAAAGCAGAATACAAGTTGCGTCAATTTAAAGCAACATCTAAGAAGATACGTTGAGAAGTTTCTTGTATTTGAAGCTCTTATATTCAGAGAAATTTCCGCTTTCTAATCGTTACAGATTTCTATAAACTCAGTTTTTGCGAAGTATCAAACGATGTTTACTTGACAATGTCGTAACTTCTTTTGGCATTACAATTCTAGAACTGTCTACATATATAGCATAGCTACTAAACGCTATTTCTTTTTTAGAATTTCACACTTTCTGGTATAATAAAAATTTTATTAGCATTTTTATTTTGTCCCTGAATTGTTTTTATTTTCTTGTGTGCGTTTCTCTCCAATGTTGACGTTCGATATTTGCAATTTAAATTATTTCTGCATGGAGTTTTTCCTTGTAGAAGCATATTTTAAATATATATGAATTAATTTATAAGATCAACAATTTCTTTGTTTTATTTTTTAATTTTATTGTTTTTGTGAAAAATATTATTTTATTAAATATCAAAAGGGACCTGCCTTCGAATTCCGAGTAAGGCATGGATGTTAGTGTTGTCTTCCTGCTGAGGTCTCGTCTATGATGTATGTAACTTACAGGCTCCTCTCAAATCTCTAATCCTGGCGAGCAGCAGCTTCAGGATTTTTTAAAATTTTATTTTGATGATATTAAATAGAAAAAAAAATAAGTGAACCTTACATCTATATTTCAAAAACACGAATTACTACAAAAATCGATTCCCCTAAATGGACTTGGACCATTGCATGTTGAAAATAAAACAATAAAATAAATAATAAATTGATAATGAATTTCAATATCCCTCTAACCAAATTTCTGGAATACAGTCGCTCAAATAAATATCCGAACATATGACTGATTACAGAATTCAGGAAAAATATCTGGCAACGATCTTTTTAGAAATTAGTGACCTGGCAACCTTCGTGTCACGTGATTACAGAATTCAGGAAAAATATCTGGAGCGTGTACAGCAACTGTACACGCTCCAGTTACCGTTTACAGCAAACTGGAGCGTGTGCAGTTACTGCACACGCTCCAGTTTGCTGTGAACGGTAACTGCACACGCTCAATATTTCCGTGAGTGAGCCCACACGATCTAGTATCAAAATAATATGACCACCTACAGTCGCTCAAAAAAGTATCCAAACACTATAGTTGATTACAGAATTCAGAAAAAATATCTGGCAACGATTTTTGTTAGAAATTAGTGATCTGGCAACCTTCGTGTCACGTGACACGAAGGTTGCCAGATCACTAATTTCTAACAAAAATCGTTGCCAGATATTTTTTCTGAATTCTGTAATCAACCGTAGTGTTCGGATACTTTTTTGAGCGAATGTACACGGACTTCTGGAGGCCTAGATTGGGATGAAACCACCACACACAGAATTTATGAAATAAAAACAACAACTCTATTTGGCCAACTCCACTTGTATTTTTCAATAAAGCTTAATATACCTATCTAAATCAGCATGCACAAGATCACACTAGAATCCTTCAAACATGACCCGATCAATGGTTTTCTGGTGGTTTGGTTGTTTTTACCTCTGAGCGGCAACTTTTCACACAGTGGGCTAAATGACCAGGTCACAAGGACCTCAAGGGCTCAGAAGGGAACGCACTGGACAGCGGTTAGGAGGCAGATAGAGGCCTCACCGTGAAGTCCATCCAGCGTGTTCTGTAAAGTTCACAGAGTGTGGGTCTCCTGTCCAAGGAGGGCTTTACGTCCTATCCGAAGGACGACGGTCTTTCTAAGTCCATCGTTGTCCCCTATGTGATCGGGAGCAGGGTGAGGGTTTGCAGGAGTTAACTTGAGCCAAATGAGTCAACCCCCGTCCCTCTCCACTGAGGGATATGAAAGCAACAAATGCTGTGGGCAGAGTGCTGGTTCGAATAACTAAATGCCGACTCTCGCAAGACATCTCGCAGGATGTGCGTTGCGAGGGCAGTATCTAGAGCTCCGCTGTTTGTTTTGAAATGGCAGAGAGGCATCTAAAAAGCGAATGAGGATTACTGCACGCTTTCCTCGTAAACATTATGAAAGATAAGTGCCAAGCAGGACCGAGTCCATAAGTTTTGCAAGACAACATAATAAGCGAAGAAAATATCCCGACCCTACATACACAAGAAGGCTTCTTCCTGCTGCCATCCCACATTCCCGCCACAGATCGTCTCGTGCTGCCACAGCAGACGACGTCGGGCTTCTATGGTTGGCGCTGCTTCGTGTGTGTGCGCATGCGTCCGCAGCACGGCCGCTTTTCTCTCGCGCTGCTTGCCACAAAGTTGTCATACAACGTGCAACAACATGGCGACGCTAACGTGTAGGGTGCAGTTTTTGAACGACATCGATCCTTTTTCGGCCAGTACGAATTTCCCCGAGCCTGCCAGGCCTCCACAGTACACGTTTAATGTGAATATCCCTCTAATCAACCAAATTGCTGGAGTACACAGACTTCTGAAAGCTCCACACAAGGTAAGTGTCTCTCTCCGTTGTGTTTGGTGTGTGCTGTCACCTGGGGCCAGCCAACCACCTTGAGGAGATGAAGAGACTCTCGGTTGGCTTCTGCATCGTGGGAAAGGTGCATCGATTAACGTTCGACAATGTAATATCACGGAGGCTTCTTTTTTTGTTAATTCTTGGCTTTGGAAACTTTGCTGCTCTCGCCGCTAGCAGTTACTGCAAAAAAAAAATAGCAAGTTTCGTTAGCTTGGCGTTAATCGTGAGATGGTCAAAGTGAACTTTTGTTTCTGTTGCTTTCGGTATTTAGAATTTAAACTGAACCTGTTATGCTAATTATTTGAATGAAAAGTGTGGGTGTTGATATGAGGATGAGCAAATTAACTAAAGAGGGCGTTAGGTGAGAATTTGCTATGAATGTTAATTGGCGAAAGTAATCCAAAGTGTCTGTTGGTAAATAAACATTTAACGCCGAAGCCTGTCTCTTTTTCATTATGAAAATGGAAGTTTTAAGCATTCCAACTTTGTGGATTAGAGGCTCTGTTAAGAGGTTTCAAACAGAATTCGAAATCAAAGGTTTTGGATTCTTCCAGCCACTCGTAAACAGTCAGAGTATAGAATACTGAAGGCGCTATCGAGTGAGCCCCCCCCCCCCCCATCTTCTTGAACTAAGAGTTTTTGTTTTATTTACCCGTAATTGTAGTCAATGCCCTTTATATCCCTCTGTGTGAAAATGTATTTTAAACATTTTTTTAGATAATTGAAGTTTTTGGAGATTAGCGAACAGTTAGACACTCGATGTAGTTATAAGGGATGCTGTTTTCGGCTAAAGCTCAGGTTTCTGACCTGTAATTTAATAAATTTTATTAACCAACAATTTAAATTGTATGTAATTCGAGCGTTTTGCTTTTCTTCTAAGAAAAATTGATCACAGGAATTTTTAATCTAGGATCCAATGTCGGTAATGAAATAAACTAGAAACCAGAAAAATCCCGATAAGCATTAAAAATACACTAATTAGTAAAAATAATATATAATTCGTAAAATATTTTTTGCATAAAAACTTTGAAAATTAAAAAATGGTCCCCGGATTAATAAAAACTACGAAAAGTAAATTATTTGACATAAATTAATATATCCTAGTAAAATGTAAAGGAAAAATTTACTTCTGTAGGGTTTATGATTTTAATAAGCTTCCGAAATGGTTTAAAAATTCGGGAAAAGATTATGGGAATTCATTAAGGTAATTAAAAAAAGATATCGCAGTAAGTATAGAATGCTCAAGATATATTACAATATACTTTTTCCTGTATGTTAGGGGATGGCTCAGTCGGTAGCGCGCCAGGCTCGTAATCTGTAGTTCCCAGGTTCGAGTCCCAGCTGGGTCAGCGTTGAGATTTATCTCCGCAAAATTCCCTGCCCACGGTCAGTAGGGGACACCGATGGGCTTGGAAAGGCCGCCGTCCGTCGGATGGGACGTTAAGCCGTGGCCCCGTGTGCGGGAGAGCCATACCCTGTGTACGATAAAGAACACGCTGGATGGCCTTGACGGGAGGCTACCATCTGTCTCCCAACAGCTGTTCCAGTGGGTCCCCTCCCCCAACCTTCTCTGAGCCTTCGGGGTCCATGTGACCTGGCCATTTTAGCCCATGGTGTGCAAAAAAGTGCCGCTCAGAGGTAAAACAACTCAACCCTGTATGTTAGGTGACGCTTTTATATTCCTATTCCTCGAGCTAAGTAAGAACTTAGAAATTACATTTTTCTTGATTCTCGAAAATCAATCTTTTCTCGAAAAGTGTAATGCCTTCCTGACTTTTAATCTCAGCTGATAGCCATGTCACTGACACAAGGCAATTAACTTGTTGGAAGTCAGCAAAGACGGTGAGCAGCAGTTGAGAGCTATAATCCGTTGTGGGAAGCTGACTGCAATGGGGGAAAATAACTTGCCACAAGAAATCTAAACTCTGAAAGAATCAATTCGTTGTCTATAGAAGGCAAAAATCCAGCTTCTATGCTAAAGATAGTGCCTTAGCCTTATAATGCTATAGATTGTAACACTCACGAAGTACATTATATTGCAAAAGTTGATTGAATTTTTTATCTCTGAGTGGAAGTTTGTTTTTGCATACAATGGACTGAATGTTAGGTCACAAGGACCCCAAAGGCTCAGAGAAAGTTGGGAAAGGACTGGACAGCTGTTAGAAGAGGCAGATGGTACCCTCCTGTCAAGGTCATCCAGCATGTTTTTAAAGTGCACAGGGAATGGTTCTGCTGTACATGAGACCAGAGCTTAATTTCCCATTTGATGGACGGCGGCATTCCCAAGTCCATCTCTGTCACATACCTGATTGATGGCAGGCTGGGAGTTAGCAGGGATAAATCTCAATGCTTGCACAGTTGTGACTCGAACTTGGGAACTACAAATTTCGAACTTGGCATGTTACCGACTGAGCTAACCTCCCACCCTATATTGGAAAAGAATCGGGACACTTTCGTATGATGTAAATAGAAAACAATATTCAAAGCTTCGTAACTTTAAAAATGAGCTTTTGATGGGAAAGTGCCACTGGAGATGAACTGGAGATCTCACTTAAATCTCTCTAAATCTCGATTTTCAATAGCATTTAATATTTAAAGGGTTATTGAAGCTGAAATATTTAGCAGCATATGATACTGTTGCGCTCTTTCTAAATGTTCTTTTTTTCAAACTGATGTGAATTGAACCTTTTCACAAAACTATTATGAGATGCCGTCCCATGGCCGAGTGGTTAGCACGCTTGGCTACTGATCTAAGGGACCTGGGTTCGAGCCCCGGATTTAGGCATGGATGTGTGTGTGTCGTTTTTCTGCTGAATTCCTGCCATCCTCTCAGATCTCCTACTGTGGCATATAAACTGACAGGCTCCTGTCAGACCTCTGTGGCAAGCAGCTGCTTGAGGGGGTATTTATTTTTTATTTATTTATTATGAGTTTTCATAACAGTGTGCTTTTTTTAAGTTTATCTTTTATTTGCGACATATAGGACAGAGCAGAATACTAGAAGCTACTCCTAGGTTTAAAAAATTCTATTAAATATTAAAATGAAATCAGCCGAGACCCAAGGGGGGTTACAGTCCGTCCAGATTCTGCTGGAAATTTAGAAACTGAAATTTCAGCAATAACATGCTGCGGCTACAAGTAACAGTTAAGTCTCTTGGGATACTTTACAATAAACTGTCAACACCCGTGTCACATTAATATAAATAGATGTAAACTTTAATAAAAAAAATTAATGTTAAAATTACTTATTTCTAAGTTCAAAAGATAAAGAGTAAACACTGATGGAGCAAGATAAGAGATAATTCTTTTGGTTCTCGTAATTTTAACGAAACGTTTTTAGAAGCGACGCAGGTGGTGAATGTTTCAGTTGCCATAACTCTTCAAATACTGAAATTCAAAATTTAGATAGACCTGATATATAAATCATCAATTCACCTTCAGTGTCATTCTAATAAAAATGCTTAAATTTTCAAGACATCGAAGACTTGAGAACACATAAGAACTTATTGATTTTCTTTTTTATCTAGGCAATGTGATATATTTCTTCGGATCGGTTTTACTTCTGAGTGTTAGCTTTGCTTATAGCCAGGTCACAAAACCCCCAGAGACTTGTGGTTGGGAGAAAGGACCCAACTGCAAAGCTGTTGAACAGATAACTTGTAGGAAAAGATTTCCCGTGAAGGCCATCCAGCGTGTTCTTTAACAAGTTTAAGTTACCTCCAAGGCTACCATGATATGAAGGTCATGACAGCTGTTTTGATGACGTCACGTATGGAGCAAAATTATTTTTAAATTTTGATGTGACATTGTCACAGTTTGCTTTAAGTTATACCTTACAAAAGAATAAAATAATAATTACAATAATTAATATAAAAATAATCAAATATGTATTCAATTAAGAGTTTTACTATTTTATTTTATTTTTCATTGTTGCAATTAGACTAATATGTTTAATAATTTATTAGGCATATCTTACAACTATCTGCTATAATATTATAGTAAAATAAATGTAAATTTTCCCTCCATCCGTGACGTCATTGAAAGAGCTGTCATGGCCTTAACCAACACCACCTAGAACAAAAGGCAATTCCGGTAAGTTACGATGTCACGTAGGTGTATCTAAAAATATATAAATATATATACAAATTTCTCACACATTAATTTGTGTTATTTCTACTGGTAAGTTTTAAAATATTCTTTATACTGATTTATATTTATAAATACATATTATTTAGAAAAATAATTAATTCATGTGTATAAAAGTTATGATAATGCTAATACATACAGAAAATTTTTCTTCTAAATAATGTATATTTATAAATATGAATCACTATAAAGAATAATTTTGATAGTTACCAGTATGGCTTTCTTTCACGCGGGACCACATCTTAACGTCCCATTTGACAGACGTCGCCCCTTTTCAAACCCATCTGTCCCCGTTGCAACCGAAGACAGGGTTGAATTAAGCGGAGGCAAATCCTAGAAGCTACTCCTAGGTTTAAAAAATTCTATTAAATATTAAAATGAAATCAGCCGAGACCCAAGGGGGGTTACAGTCCGTCCAGATTCTGCTGGAAATTTAGAAACTGAAATTGTTGGCATAGTTGGAACGGTATCAGATTGCGAAATTAATTAACGCGCCTCGCGCGCTACAGACTGAATATACTTCGATATATTGGCGGTGTGGCTTTGTGAAAACCCGCAAAATCCCGAAAGAGATGCCGACTGCTTTAATGAACCCAACTCACTGCTTATTAAGGAGTCAATGAATCGTTTTCGAAACCACTACGGAAAAAAAAAAACGTTACGAAAACCAATCGATTAATCAAATCGATATCGCGCGATCTTGAGTACATGGGCTGACCACGTGAACATAGGCATAAATAGTTCGCATTCGGAAAGGGTGATGATGTAAAACGACCTCTACCAAGGGCAGAGATGGATGAGGGAATTTAAAGGGAATGAAATGTTTAAATAGGTCAAACCGTCATAAGCCTTTCTTTCGGTTGCTTGAAGCTTCTGCGATGCCTTCCTCCGCAATTGGGTAATACGTTGTTCAATTTTTTGACGGAGTTAAGAGAGGGGAAAAAAAAGGTGAATACTTAGCTATTAAAAACAAATTCAGTAAGAGTTTCGTTCATTTTTATTTTGATCGTTTAGTTAATATTGCATTGTTGGGTTGCTTTAACTCTGAGTGGCACTTTTTTTTGCACACAATGGGTTAAATGGCTTGGTCACAAGGACCTCGAGGGGTCTGATAAGGCTAAGGAACCCACTGAAGAGCTGTTGGGTGACTGATTGTAGCCTCCCGTCAAGGCCATCCAGCGTGTTCTTTAACGCTCACGGCTCTCCCGCACAAGGGGCCACGGCTTAACATCCAATCCGATGGACGGCGGCATTCCCTAAACCCATTGGTGTCCTCTACTCGCCGAGGGCAGATGGGAGTTTTGCGCAGATAAATCTCACGGTATTAAGTCCGTCGGATGGGATGTAACCCTCTCATGGTACAGTATGCAGGTCAGCCGTACTATGCACGTTAAATAAAAAAATAAAATAAATACCCCCTCAAGCAGCTGCTTGCCACAGAGGTCTGACAGGAGCCTGTCAGTTTATATGCCATAGTAGAAAGTCTGATAGGATGGCAGGACCTCAGCAGAAAAACGACACATACATCCATGCCTTACCCGGGGCTCGAACCCAGGTCCCTTAGATCAGTAGCCAAGCGAGCTAATAATGCTGTGGATAATCTTGACAGAAGGCTACTTACCATCTGTCTCCCAAGAGCTGTCCAGTGGGTCCCCTTCCCTCAACCTCCTCTGAGCCCTTGGGTTCATTGTGACCTGGCCATTTAGCCAATTGTGTGCAGAAAAGTGCCGCTCTGAGGTAAAACAGCTGAGCTCCTTGTCTTTCTTTATGACTAGAGCAGGAAATAAGTGCAACTATTGCAATGAAGATAAAAAAAAAATGCAATGAAGATAAAATATTAAATAAAAATGGCAATTTCTTCAGTTTCGAAGGCCACATTGCCCTCTTCTTTATTTCCTACCTTGATTCCGTCCAATGTTCTCAGAATCGTCTCGAGCTGAAGTCTTTCTCCTTCAGTTTACTCATCTGGAAATGTCATTTCGGATCAGATGACGTAATGAGAGCTCTGCGAAGCATTTGCCGATTTCTTCATCCACACGTTGTTCGGCATTCGCGAGGCAACGCCCTCTGGATCTTTATTACCGCCCTAAACATTTCCGGTTTCTTCTGGCTTCCGGCTCCAACGACTACCACATTCGCCGCATTGTTGAATCCTTATTTTCGCATTGTTACGACGACTCCTTATTTTTGCATCGGATGCGAATCTGTACGGCGCAGAACACATTCACCAGAGAGAAGAATAAATCGTAAATTTCATAAGGTTTGCTGTAATGCATAAATGTTTTGTGATGGGTATCGTAAAATTTTATGTTGTTCATCCATTGGGTTGTTTTGCCTCTGAGCGGCACTCTTTTGCACACAATGGGATAAATGGCCAGGTCACGATGACTCAAAGAAGGTTGGGGGAAGGGGACCCACTGCGCAGCTTGTATGAGACAGATGGTAGCCTTTTGCCAAGGCCATCCAGCGTGTTCTTTAACGTACACAGGATATGGCTCTCCCGCACACGGGGTTTGGATTGGATTGGATTGTTTTACCTCTGAGCGGCACTTTTTTGCACACCATGGGCTAAATGGCCAGTCCACAAGGACCCCGAAGGCTCAGAGAAGGTTGGGGGAGGGGACCCACTGGAACAGCTGTTGGGAGACAGATGGTAGCCTCCCGTCAAGGCCATCGAGCGTGTTCTTTAACGTGCACAGGGTATGGCTCTCCCGCACACTGGGCCACAGCTTAACGTCCCATCCGAAGGACGGCGGCCTTTTCAAGCCCATCGGTGTCCCCTACTGACCGTGGGCAGGGCGGGGAAATTTTGCGGAGATAAATCTCAACGCTGACCCAGCTGGGACTCGAACCTGGGAACTACAGATTACGAGCCTGGCGCGCTACCGACTGAGCCCCCCCCCCCCCACCGCACACGGGGCCACGGCTTTGCGCCCCATCTGACGGTCGGTGACCTTTCGAAGCCGAACGATGTCCCCTTTCTTATCGAGGGTAGAACGGGAATAAGCGCAGAAAATTTCCGACTTAGGTGGAGTTGGGACTCGAACCTGAGAACTGCAGATTAGGAAGTTGGCGCTCCGCCGATTGAACCAACTGTCGCCTCGTTTATCTATTGAAAGCGAAATATTTAAGGTAGCTACTTAACCACAGAGGGCGCTGGGAAGAGGAAAAAGAAAATTATAATGAATTAAAAGAAAATAATGACAATTATGAGATCAATTAATCAGGTAATGACGACAATCAATGATCACTATAACAACATCTCAAATAGACAATACTTAATGTGAAGAGTAGATATATCTAGAGTAATATATCGTAATCATTCAAATCATTTTATCTTTGTAATTCTTAATTCTCCCAGATGTGAATGTGTCGGATGTTTTCGATTCGAGTATATTTTTTAGTGTTCTCGATATGTTCCATAAAATAATTAATCACGCCCACTTATATATAGTTTTTGTTAATTGGTATATTTATACGACTTATAGGGGACCGTGCAATAGGCTCAGTTATTACGAATCCTCTGGTCTGGAGAATCTGTGAAAAATTAAATAATGATAGTTATATTGAACTGTTTGCTAAAATATAAATATTTCATAATTTGTCTACATACGTCGGGAGTCGGTAGCGAGTTAAGCTTTTAATCTGATATTCCCTTTTTCGAATTCCAATAATTCATGTGTTAGATTAGTTCAATGTTTGGGCAATAATTAGGCAAACCATCTAAAAAGCCTCTTATCACGTTGGTAATTAAAAAAATGTGAGTAACTCATAAATAACTTCATAATAAAGGATAATAGCGATATTTAAGCTGAGAGCCACGTGTCGTTTAAAACATCTTCGCGTGACAGAATCTCTCCCTCATGAGATTAGATGAGTTTGCTTCGCCACTGCAAGAATATATATCCACCAGGGGGGCTATTCCGGATCAATACGACATTGCTCTGTAACAAAGCTGGATCTACGTTGGAGGTAAAGGGATGACATTCTTTTACTAGAATTCTAAAAGTTCATTCTACTAACATTCTGATAGGGCGGAGGAGGGGGGGGGGGCTTTCAGGATGCTAGTAACCACAATGGAGGTGAAAAACTATGTATTGCAGGTACACAGTCGTATCAGAATAATATGACAACTTACCATTCGTATTATTAGGTAGGTGGTCATATTATTCTGATACGACTGTGTAGTTTTTTCAAAGAATTTTTAAACACTGAGACAGAAGGAAAAAGTTAATACTGGAACGGTGTCCCATATCGATCTCCCTCCCGTTTTTTTTTTGCAGATCCGGGTTTCTGTATAGAGTGTATTGATTTTTTTTTTGTAAATGTTTTCATTGAAGTGTTTTCTTAAAGGATACAGTTCTTGTCTTCGAGTTTAGCATTTTTTTAATTGCCTCTGATAAAAAATTAAATCGAAGTTTAGGGTTTCTTTCTGTAGCAGTGGTTCTCGACCTTGGAGGTAAATACGTCCACCCCCCCCCCCCCCCACCCCTTCCATCATTCTCGAGAAGGAATTAATTTGACCTGTTTCGAGGGTAATGAGCCGACATCGTTGTTAAACATGGAAGAATCAGTTGCTTCTGGCGAATACGCAAATGCTCGTTTCCAAAGAGAAGACGTATTTTTTTTTTATTTTACAACTTCAGTACCCTCTAACGTGGGAATTCAAACTGATGGAAGATGCGGAATATTCTTAGTGCTTCTTCAATCAAAAAAATAACTTTTCATTTTCGCTTAAGAAAAAAAATTTAGTATCGACAAACTGCAGACGAAAAAGTGAAAACAATATCACTTTTTTTCAAAAGCGATCTAAAAATGAACTGACTTAAGGTGTGTACTAATCAGCTGGGGGATGAGGATCAGTTTTCTAAGTGAAAACTACACATTTTTGGTACAAAGCAATGGACGAAATGTTTCGTGTGAATAGGATATTGATAATCTGTAATGATTTTCCTTTGGTTATATCCGCCATTTAAAATAGGAGATGGAAATGATTTCCCTTTGGTTATATTTGCCATTTAAAATAGGAGATGGAAATGATTTTCCTTTGGTTATATTTGCCATTTAAAATAGGAGATGGAAATGATTTCCCTTTGGTTATATCTGCCATTTAAAATAGGAGATGGAAATGATTTCCCTTTGGTTATATTTGCCATTTAAAATAGGAGACTAAAAGGGTAATAATGATTTTAGTGGCTAGCCTAAAGGTAACGGTAGATAAAATGTCGAAAGCAACTATTCTAGAGAATGGGTAGAAAGCCTCGACTATTCTTGTTACCAATGCTCTTTAGAAGAGAACCTGTAGTCTGAGCTGTTGTTAACATAGGTGACCAGAAGTCTCCGTTTACCGGGTACAGCCCCTAGATGAAAACCTCTATCCCCGACGAATAAATGTCCTCAGAAGTGTCCTCAGAATTTGTTTTAGATATTTTTTTAATATTTAATTATCTGTACAACATGAACAGATACTTTAGTAATGGAATAATGATGACAAGGTCCTTCACTATTTTATTAGAAAAATTAGTAGACAAGAAATAGAAAAGATAGGACAAGAAGATGTAAAAATGAAGAAAATCAGCTTAATATGAAAAAAGATAAACCTAATTAACCCCCCCGCCCCCAAGATTTCTATTTTAAAGGAGAAAGAAAAGGCGACACTGGTGGCAACACTGTTTTAAAAAAATAAATTAGTAACGTAAGTGGTTGAAAAATTGAAACTAGTATTTTATAATGAAAGTCGAAAAACTGTTGTTGCTATCAAACTAGGGTGACAGAGACATCCCCATTTTCCGGAGACATTTAGTCGATCCTTGAAACTGAATTTTCAGAAGTTCTCTGATCTTTCTCTTCAAGTCAGATCATCCTACGTTAACAATGTTGCTTATTTACTACAGAATGAGTAGAATTCATGCCATTGCTACCAACATTGCCCACTAGCAGAGATTGATTACATTTCATCTCAATCTGAATGAAATGTTTAGCTTAACGAGCATAAAAATCTTTTCTAATATCGGTAACCTTGAAGCGACGTCTTGTGCAATCTCCAAAGATCGACCAATAACTTACGAATGCCCTTTCTCCTCCAACTGGTATATAAGGACTGCCATCACACACGTCTTTATCACTTATTAAATGATTTCCGATTCGCTTTGTGAATTGGCGCCGACTTCTAAACCGGAATTAGGTCTTCAGTCTGGTGCAGCAGCGGTGAAGTCTCATTAACTCTACTAACACGTTAAGCTTATTCCACTGACCTTAATGATGGCAATGTGTACAAAGAGTTAAAGTAACGGTTGTGATTGCAGAGATTTGATGCATCTCAATATTGTTACTGGAACCGAAGGTATTAAATTTCCGAGCCTTTTATGTGAAGATTAGAGTTAAAAAAAAAGTTGTTACTGATTTTTCCTTTCTAAGTGAAATGCACTTCGAAATGTTGAAGCTTCTAACACTTTTTTTGCGCTGTGATTCGGAACAGGTTTCAGTGCAACTACTTAAGTTACATCACAGATGAGTGGCAGAAATTGAAATACGTTGATCATTTTTTCTATCTTGTTTACCAGTTGTTCCCATTTAATACCAACTTTCATTTATGACATCAGAATATTTAGTTTCATGAATGTCTCTCATTTCAAAATTAATATCATGCGTTATAGCTTACTTATTACAGATGTATTAGGGCTAAATTTTTCGAGCCCGCCTTGGCCCGAACCAATTCGATAATTGCTAAGGGCGAGCCAGAAAAAAAAAATAGTATAATAATATAAAATAGGTAAAAGAAATAAAATAAAAAAAAAGTTAAATGAATAGTATTTTCATAACACAATTTTAACTATTATTAAAAATGTCAGAAAGAGGACATCGATGGACTTGGAGAGGCCGCGGTTTCTCCAAGCCCATCGGTGTACAGGAGAGCCATACCGGTGCACATTAAAAAAATACAATACAATACCTTACGGGATACTTCCATCTGTCTCCTGAATGCTGTCCCGATGGATCCCCGACCTTCTTTGATCCCTTGGAATCTTTGTGACCTTGATATGAGGTAAAACAACTCAAATTAGCAGAGGCTGGTTCCGCGGAGCCTCCATTTCGGCACATCCTCTAAGTACCCTTTAAAAGAAATTTAACCTTGTAAAAGTAATAATTTATTTCGTGCTTAGGTACGTTAATAGTTAAAGGGCCAATTTTTATTTTTTTTTTTTTAAACGTTTAAAATGCTGGAATAAGTCCGAGCTAGGGTCTCAAAGGCTTAAAGCCAATATACAGAAAATTCTAAAAGTTGTTTTTTGCCTTATTTTCTGTATATACTGAGGTCGAGAGCTCTTTTTGCTCCCTTAACATTGGAAACATCACAAGTCGAAGTATTTGTAAATAACACATTATTCAAATTGCTCTGCTCCGCACATGAAGGACAAGTAGTTGCCTAAAACAAAAATATATACTTCTACTGAATTAGATTCGGTATTATATGCAGGGGTGGTGTCCTAACCAAATACTAACTGGTTTTTCCTATTTAAATTAATTGTCGTTACGGCCTTCCTTTAAGGTTCTTAGCTACCGGTTTGTCCAAGTTGTATCGAACCAATCAGTCCGTTGATATGTACTGCCCTTCAACATATATTGAGTTCTTGTTTGTTTAATATCTGAGCGAAACGTTTTTGCACGCAATGGGCTAAATGGGTGCGTCACAAGGATCCCGATAGCTGAGAGAAAGTTAGGGAAGGAGTCACTGGACAGCTGTTAGGAGACAGATGGAAGCCTTCCTTCAAGGACATAGTGACCTATCCGACGGGCGAAGGCCATTCCAAGCCCAAGGGCAGAACGGAAGCTGTCACAGATAAATCTCACCATAGCACAGTTGGGACTCGACTTTACCTTCTCCTATCTTCTCTTCATGTCCTCCATAAAGATTTTTCTTCAATTCTCAACTTACCTCTCATATACATGTTCCCGAAGGGACCCTCATTCTGCTCTCCATCCAGACTTACACCTAAAATTCCATAAAATATAAATTAAAAAAAAAAGAAAAATAATGGAGGTACTATAGAAATAAGGGAACAAAATATATATATATATATCTAAAGTGGCTCGACCCTTTAACTCAGGTCCCACTGGCCCAAATAACCACAAAACAGTCTGGATCAATAGTCTTCAACCTAACTATCTCCATAACCCAAGAATAAATTAAAACCACTCAGGGAAAAATAAAGAAAAATTATTAAATAGTAAATATAAGAATAATAATTAAAAAAATGCACAATAATAATAATTTAAAAAATATATTAAATAATGAAAAAAAAAATAAAATAGAAATAAATAAATAATAATAAAAATATATAAAATAATACATAATTAACAAAAAGAAATTAAAAAGAAAAATCATATAAAAAATCTTAAAAAAAATGATAAAGAAAATAAATATATTATATAAAAAAACATAAAAAAATTACAAAAAAAATAAAAATAAGACAAAAAAAACTATTTAAAAGAATAATAACTAAAAAAAAGCATTAAAAAAAACTAAAGAAAAAAAAGATTAATTATCCAAACAAACTCTGAATGCTTCCCTGAAAGCATAAACAGACATAAAAACTGGTGGCTCAGTCGGTAGCGCGCCAAGTTCGTAATCTGCATTTTCGAGTTCCCAGCTGAGCCAGCGTTGAGATTTATCTCCGCAAAACACCCGCCTGCCTTCGGTCAGTAGTGACCATTGAAGCATTTGGAAAGGCCACCACCATCCTTCGGATGGGACGTTAAGCCGTGGTTCCATGTGTGGGAGAGCCATACCCTGTGCACGTTAAAGAACACGCTAGATGGCCTTGAAGAGAGGCTACCGTCTATCTTCCAACAGCTGTTCTAGTGAGTCCTTTCCCCAACTTTCTCTGAGCCTTCAGGGTCCTTGTGACCTGGTTATTTAGCCCAATGTGTGCAAAAAAAAAAGTGCCTCTCAGAGGTTAAACGACCCAACCCAGAAGGAAAATTAGTAAGAAGTGTCAGCATCAACATAATAAATTCGATGTGCAGCATGCTAAGATATGTAGTAAGCATTTTTTGAGATACCTGTTACGATCGTGACCTATGAAGCAAAATTTTTTGAAGACTCCCTGTTAAACGTAAACTTAAAGGATAATGCTATTCCAAATATAAACCTGTCGCACGAAAAATTCAGTCTTCGTTACGACGACAGATTCTATTCGGACCAAAAGATTGTTGGCTTAGAGGGAAGAAACAGAAAAGATTGTTGGGAAAATAAATCGATGAGAATGAAAACTGTGTCAATGTGCCAATAAAAAAAATAGCATTATCGCAGGCAAATGATAATTTAAATACCTTGGTATAATTTAAATATATTGGTTTACAGTGCACTGACTGATTCAAGAAAATAAAAACTTATTGTCAGTTCGCCAAAGCCAGAATCTACGATGCATTAAATATTAGAGCAGCAGTTGCAAATTGTTAAAAAACCAAATAAAGCCACCGGAAAATCTCTGTTTTGCAAGTAAGATTGGGTTGTTTTACCTCTGAGCGGCACTTTTTTGCACACCATGGGCTAAATGGCCAGGTCACATGGACCCCGAAGGCTCAGAGAAGGTTGGGGGAGGGGACCCACTGGAACAGCTGTTGGGAGACAGATGGTAGCCTCCCGTCAAGGCCATCCAGCGTGTTCTTTAACGTGCACAGGGTATGGCTCTCCCGCACACGGGGCCACTGCTTAACGTCCCATCCGACGAACGGCGGCCTTTCCAAGCCCATCGGTATCCCCTACTCACCGTGGGCAGGGCGGGGAATTTTGTGGAGATAAATCTCAACGCTGACCCAGCTGGTACACGAACCTGGGAACTACAGATTACGAGCCTGGCGCGCTACCGACTGAGCCACCCCCGCTCCAAATTAATTGCGCTAACTGCTAAACTATCTCTTATATGTGTTGGTAAAGTTTAGTATAACGAGGTTATTGCTGTCAACTTGTTTTTATTAACTCTTCAGAGCAATTTCTTAAACTGGAATTATTGCTGTTAAAAAATTCCGATTTTTACTTAACTCTCTAAATAGCGAACGAATATCGTTGGAAATCAATATTGAAACAGATTTGATTGAAATCTTTAAATTATATTCAGTCACATTTTTTTTTTAAAGACCTTATTTAAGAAATTACCAAGTCGTATGCTGTTAAATGGTCAGTGTCGTATGCTGTTAAATGGTCCGCTTCAATGACGCTTTAAATATTGATTGAAAATTGACACTTTCACATTGCCTCCAAAATGATGAAATCTTAAAAAATCGTCATACAAACTTCAGATATTTATGTTAGCGAACAAATTGTTACAAGAGTTGTGTTTTATCTATTGATGTATTTTTTCACAAGTGTCAAAAGTTGAAGATAAATGCTTCAGCTTCCATTCATTCTTTATATATTAAACGAATATTGCGGGAAATATATTTAGAGAGATTTGAGTAACATCTACAATTTATCGCCAATAACAGTTTTTGCGTAAAAGGTTTATTTTCAATGTTAGGGAGCTTTGAAAGTGGCTTTCCATTCACATAACATGGAAGTGTCCGGACACTTTTTTCAACATCATCATCATCATCATCCTCAAGCAGCCATGGGCTACGGAGGTCCAACCAGACCGTGCAATTTAGTTCTCCAAGCAAGTCTATCCTGAGCTACATCTACTGCATCTGGCCACTGCACACCAATTCTAACAAGGTCCTGTTTGACATTGTCTGCCCACCGCATCCTAGGTCTCCCCTTCTTTCTGAGGCCTTTAGGCACACTGTTCATAACCCTATTCGCCAATCTATAATTATTCATACGGGCAACATGGCCAAACCAACGGAGTCTCTCTCTGCACAATATGCTGCTTAAAAGAGGTTGCAAACTCCTTTTCCTAATCTCATCATTAGTTACAAAGTTGAACCACCTAATGCCCAAGATACTGCGTAAACATCTGGAATCAAAAGCATCTAGTTTCCTGTTATCTTGTTTACAAAGTGTCCAAGTTTCACTACCATAACTAACCCTAGAAAGAACCAAACTATTATACAGTCTAATTTTAGTCTTTAGGTGTATACGCCTATTTCTCCACACTCTCCATAGATTCTTAAAAGTCCCAGCAGCAATCCCTATTCGTCTGTTAATCTCATGCCGCACATCACCATTATCTGTTACATAGCTCCCAAGATAATTAAACTGTGACACCTGCTCAAGACTGCAACCATTCAGATTAACTGAATCACAGCCTGCCTGATCAATTTTCATCACTTTAGTTTTCTCTCTGTTTATAACCAAACCTACTCTACTACCAGTCTCATCAACAGCTCGAATGAAAGAGTTCATCTCATCAACATCATTTGCCAAAAGGGCTAAATCATCAGCATAATCTAAATCAGAAATTTTCGTATCTCCAGCCCATTTAAGGCCAAAATCTTTCCCTTGAAGTGAATTTCGCATAACATAATCAATAACCAAGCTAAAGAGAAAAGGAGACAAAATGCACCCTTGTCGAACACCAGAAGTAATGCTAAACCAATTGCTACAAGCCTTACCAACTCTCACACACGACTCAGTGTTATTATAGAGAGCTTTCATAATGTTAACTAACTTGTCTGGTATACCATATGATCTCACAATCAACCACAAATTATGACGATCAACAGAGTCGAAAGCCTTTTTGAAATCAACAAAGCTAGCAACCAAAGGTTTCTGAAACTCTAAACATTTCTCAAGAATCTGCCTAAGTGAAAGTATCTGATCTACACATCCCCTACCACTTCTGAATCCACATTGCTCATCACGCAATTGCCTGTCAACCAGATTCTTAATTCTATTAAGCACAATCATGGAAAGAACTTTACCTGGAATAGAGAGTAGGTTGATACCCCTATAGTTATCACAAGAACTGCGATCACCTTTTTTGAAAATAGGGATAACAATAGCTCTGGTAAAATCCTTAGGAACCATGCCTTTATCATAAAAGAGATTCAGAATTTCAGTCATCCAAGTGGTAACCGAAACATTCCCAGCTCTAAGCATTTCCGTAGTAATTTCATCTACCCCTGGGGATTTATGAAGTTTAAGTTTAGAAACAGCCAAACTAACTTCAGATTGTGTTATAGGGCCAATATTAAAGCCACCAATGCATCTATCATCATTGCAAACAATGGGAGTAGAACTAACTACATTGTTTAGAACATCACTGAAATGCTCAGCTCACCTAGCCATGACAGAATCCTCCCCTTCTATAACCTTACCTTGTTTATCCTTCAATCCTTGTATGTCTGTCCGTTTTCTACCACACAAAACATTAACTATCTGGTACAGCTCTCTGCTGTTGTGCTGTCTAACTGCTTCCTCGGCTTTGTCAGCCAAACCATCAAGCCAAAAATTTTTATCAGCAGCTAACTGATCCTTTACAAGTTTATTAAGGTCTCTGTAATGCTTTCTATTAGGACTAGTAGGGTATTGATTAAGGGCATTCCTGCAGTTCTTTCTTTCCGAAATAAGCTCAAGTGCCTTATCACTCAGATAATTTTGCCTCTTCTGCTCCTTTTTTCCTAAAAGAGTACTGTTAGTGTCCAAAAAAGCCTGTTTAAAATGATCCCATTCTTCCTCAACTTCAGTAGTAAGCAAACCATGACTGTCATAATGACTAAGTAACCTATCATGGTAAGCTTTGGCTATAACTGGATCTTTCAGAGCTTCAGTATTAAAAGTAAATTTTTTAACCCTAGCACAACACTTTTTAAGTTTAAGTTGCAACACACTTTTAACAAGGTAATGGTCAGATCCAATTTCAGCTCCCCTATATGCCCTGGTATTCCTAACAGAACTAGTCCATTTGCTGTTAATTAATATGTAATCAATCATATTCTTATGCAGCCCATCAGGTGAAACCCACGTGTACTTATGTATGTCGCGGTGTTTGTAATAAGTGTTAGTTATTCTGAATCCATTGAGTTTACTTACCTGTAGGAGACGTTGCCCATTGCTATTGCAGCTACCAATACCAAAAGGGCCTATTACTCCTCCCCAAAGGTCAGAGTCAGTACCAACTTTGGCATTGAAGTCACCAAGAACAAGGGTAATATCTCCTTTCTTGACAGAATTCAAAATATCCTGAAGTTGTTCATAAAACCTATCCTTCTCATCCTCATCGGCATCCTCAGTGGGGGCATAACAGCAGATAACATTCAAGTCTTTAACGCTTGTCTGAAATTTTGCTGTAAGAAACCTTTCATTAATGCACTCATATCCTAGAAGAGCATCACTAACGTGTCTGCTGAGAAGCAGACCCACGCCTTGGTGATGCTTTTTGTCGTCCCTCCCTGAAAAGAGAAATTTAAGATTATTTTTAAGAATCTGACCTTTATCTGTCCATCTGGTCTCTTGCAAGCCGAGAATATCTAAATTATAACGGTGGAATTCTTGTGTGAGGACATCAAGAGAAAAAGCTCTGTGCAGAGTCCTCACATTCCAACTACCTATGGAGAGAAAATGGTTAGTGGGATGTTTAAAGAAACTATGTTTATTGAGAGAGGGAATGCCGACAATATCAAACAGCCCCCTAATCGCAGACATGGGGCAAAGACCCGTTCCCCCACTACTAAAGGCTGAAGCCATCTACACTGGAAGACTTCCTCCAATGTAGAATTTGACGATGCCAATAGAAGCAAAGAGTTCAGGTGCCTGCGATGACTTCTGCTCAGGATTATCCACCAGCTGATAAACATATCCTGTGGATCTATTCACTTGGGGCTGTCAACCCACAAACAAAAAGAAAACACAGCGGAAGATTTTCCCTCCACAGAAGCCCAGCAGTGCAGCAAAATCAGGATCCATAATCAAGCTCAGAGCCATATATCTGTCCAGTCCAGTAGGTTTATATGGTCAGTACCAGGACCCTGTGTGGTTGACCACTCCTCAGCAGGGTAGAAAAAAAAGAAAAGTAGCCATAGTTGTCCAGATCAGTAGGCCACACTAATCTGGCAGCCCTCCCCTTCCGTTCACTTCCACAAGAGAGTATCTCTTTTGAAAGTTACTAACGGTCCGCACCACGAGAAGGCGGGGTTGGACATTAGGTGCTAGGCCTGGCCTGTTCTATGCATCATCACAGGGGATTGGTGCATAGCTCTCCTTCCAGTGACTACCTAGCTATTCATATATACTTTCCTGATAGTTGCATATACTTCAAACAAATAAAAGTTGTAATTTTTTTATTTTTTCTGTCAACATAAATCTATATTAACATAAAAATCTCCTCAAGCAGCTGCTTGCCACAGAGGTCTGACACGAGCATGTCATTTCTATACACGAAAGTAGATGGTCTGTGAGGATGGCAGGACTTCAGCAGAACAACACAAACATCCATGCCTTACCCAGGGCTCAAACACAGGTCCCTTTGATCAGTAGCCAATCACGCCAACCACTTGGCCACGGGACGGTTACTCTGCTTTTCTTTTAATATTCGTTTACCATCAGACTCCCCCCCCCCCCTGTGACATGGGAAGGGAGAATCAGTCGATAGCACGCCAGGCTCGTAATCTGCAGTTCCCAGGTTCGAGTCCCAGCTGGGTCAGCGTCGAGATTTATCTCCGCCCTCCCCACGGTCAGTAGGGGATATCGATGGGCTTGGAAAGACTGGTCGGTCGGATGGTACGTTAAGTCGTGGCCCTGTGTGCGGGAGAGCCATACCCTGTGCACGTTAAAGAACACGCTGGATGGCCTTGACGGGAGGCTACCATCTGTCTTCCAACAGCTGTTCCAGTGGGTCCCCTCCCCCAACCTTCTCTGAGCCTTCGGGGTCCTTGTGACCCGGCTATTTAGCCCATTGTGTGCAGAAAAGTGTCGCTCAGAGGTAAAATAACCCAACTGCACCGCCGATGAGGCCCTTTTTGTCGTAAGAAGTTATTAAAGGGGTATGGAATTGAAACGGTATATTTGGGTCGTTACTAAATAGAAGTCTGTTTTTCGCAGTTAACAGAAGAAAAAATTATTAATCATTTAATAAATGCTTTTCAGTAAGGCGAAAGAAAAATCCCCAAGGGCTTAACGTTTTCAAAGACAATAGATCTGCCTGTACAATACTTATTGCAGACAGTAGTGTATTTTGAAAACATTTTTGGAGGGGAGAAGGAATAGAATTTTTCAAAATATTAAAACATAGGTAATAAATACGTAAATATTGAAAAAAGGCGACTAATAGAATAAATAAAAAGCAGTGGTACATTTTGCATCAATGCTTAATAGTTGCTAAATGTTTCTGAAACATAAAAATGCAAAATAATTTTGAAACGTATGCAGCCATCCTCTCAGATCTTCTACTGTGGCATATAAACTTACAGGCTCCTGTCAGACCTCTGTGGCAAGCAGCTGCTTGAGGGTGGGGTTCGAGCCCCTTTATTAGGCATGGATGTGTGTGTCGTTTTTCTGCTGAGGTCCTGCCATCCTCTCAGATCTCCTACTGTGGCATATAAACTGACAGGCTCCTGTCAGACCTCTGTGGCAAGCAGCTGCTTGAGGGTATACATCGGGAGTGGGGGGGGGGAGATCCCGCAGACCTTCCCCTTAAATACGTCACTGATGGAGATAGTGTGGGTAAGTCGTAAGGTTAACGCTCCGTAGCTTATTGTTATAGGCCCGTCATGGACTCGTCCCATCATCTGGCCGTCTAGCACATTTTTCGAGTGTGAATCGCAACTCACTAGACGCGCCAGTTATTCGCTTGGGCAGAAATGAAACTCAGTGGCACCAGAGACAGTGAAAAAAAGAAAAGTAAGATAGGGGGAGGAGGAATGTCTCCCTTTTACCAACACCAGAAATACCGCATCGCGTGCGATGCAGAACGTCCGTTACTGCTGCCCGAGCTTATTGTGTTGGCATTGTGGATTCAGGTGAATGTGACGCATTTAAACCAGATAGGAATCTCGTGGCATCGGACAAACTTTAACCGGTTAAGGTCGACGCTTGGCTGTGGATGCGATAGAGATCGTATAGTGGGAGTCTCGCGGGGGAAAAAAAAAGCACGTAGCGAGAGGTTGGGGGACAAGAAATGTAAAGCAGCAGTAGCCTGTCTACTAATAAAATGCAGCAGTAGCCTGTCTACCAATAAAATGCAGCAGTAGCCTGTCTACCAATAAGATGCAGCAGTAGCCTGTCTACCAATAAGATGCAGCAGTAGCCTGTCTACCAATAAAATGCAGCAGTAGCCTGTCTACTAATAAAATGCAGCAGTAGCCTGTCTACTAATAAAATGCAGCAGTAGCCTGTCTACCAATAAAATGCAGCAGTAGCCTGTCTACCAATAAAATGCAGCAGTAGCCTGTCTACCAATAAAATGCAGCAGTAGCCTGTCTACTAATAAAATGCAGCAGTAGCCTGTCTACCAATAAAATGCAGCAGTAGCCTGTCTACCAATAAAATGCAGCAGTAGCCTGTCTACCAATAAAATGCAGCAGTAGCCTGTCTACCAATAAAATGCAGCAGTAGCCTGTCTACCAATAAAATGCAGCAGTAGCCTGTCTACTAATAAAATGCAGCAGTAGCCTGTCTACTAATAAAATGCAGCAGTAGCCTGTCTACCAATAAAATGCAGCAGTACCCGAATCCGTGACTTGCTGGAGCATATTTCACTAAAAGTGAACAACTGTCAAATAAAAGACGGTTCGTTCGAGTCTAGTTGTTACAAGTTGTTAGAGACACGCAAAGGGGGAGCAATTAGATCACTTGATGTAGTTATACATATTGGCATCGTCTGTTTGTAATCTAAAAGGCACGCACTACATTGTACTGTAGAAATCCGTGCGTGTTATGGGATGTGAACTAGGTGTTACTTCGGCTGGCATGGGCACGCGTTCAAATCGGCTATTTTTTTTCTGCTATTGTAACTGTAGCAATATTAGAAAATAGAAGTAGCTCATCGGAATTCGACGGTCACAAATTTAAAATTAGAAATAGCAAAATTAAAAGAATGTGGGGAAAAAAAGTAGTTGCAGATTTCCGAATTGGATTTTGTTATAGGTAAGAATTTTAAGTTTTAACCGAATTACACGGTCAAAAACTGCAACCATTTTCGAGTACACGGTGATAGTTTTACATGGTCAAGAAAATGCAAAACGTTTCTTCTAACACCGCTATAGACTCTGTTTTACATGGTACGAATTGTGGCTTTTTTTTCTTTATATGTTTCAGATATAATGCATTTTATGAAGTGGTAGTGGTAAAGCGTGAAGGGAGATTATTAGACTGTCATCGCAAAGATCAACTAAATGGTTTTGACATAATTTATTTTCAAGAATAAATAGATAATAGTAAATTCCTATATTAATAAAATCATCATCTGTAACAAGTTGTATCTATATTCTTGCCATTGTAATGCAATCTGTCTTTCTTCATCTTAATGAAATGAAGCCTTATTTGAATGGGCAGCGAGATCTGACTTTTCTTGACTAAAGTTTTCAGATGAAACCACGTTTTATCTCATTTTTAGCAACAAGTTTAACTTAGTAGACCAGTGGTTCTCGACCTTTTATGCTTCACGTATAACCCTGGAAATGTGTATGTAACTGGCGTACCCCTTGTATAGATAGATAAAACTATAGTTATAGTATAACAATGGGAATAAAACATATATATCAGTGGTTCTCAACTTTTTATGCTTCACGTACCCCCTGGAAATGTGTATGTAACTGGCGTACCCCTTGTATAGATAGATAAAATTATAGTTATAGTATAACAATGGGAATAAAATAAAACATATATATCAGTGGTTCTCAACCTTTTATGTTTCACGTACCTCCTGGAAATGTGTATGTAACTGTCGTACCCCTTGTATAGATAGATAAAACTATAGTTATAGTATAACAATGGGAATAAAATAAAACATATATATCAGTGGTTCTCAACCTTTTATGCTTCACGTACCCCCTGGAAATGTGTATGTAACTGGCGTACCCCTTGTATAGATAGATAAAACTATAGTTATAGTATAACAATGGGAATAAAATAAAACATATATATCAGTGGTTCTCAACTTTTTATGCTTCACGTACCCCCTGGAAATGTGTATGTAACTGTCGTACCCCTTGTATAGATAGATAAAACTATAGTTATAGTATAACAATGGGAATAAAATAAAACATATATATCAGTGGTTCTCAACCTTTTATGCTTCACGTACCCCCTGGAAATGTGTATGTAACTGGCGTACCCCTTGTATAGATAGATAAAACTATAGTTATAGTATAACAATGGGAATAAAATAAAACATATATATCAGTGGTTCTCAACCTTTTATGTTTCACGTACCCCCTGGAAATGTGTATGTAACTGTCGTACCCCTTGTATAGATAGATAAAACTATAGTTATTGTATAACAATGGGAATAAAATAAAACATATATATCAGTGGTTCTCAACCTTTTATGCTTCACGTACCCCCTGGAAATGTGTATGTAACTGGCGTACCCCTTGTATAGATAGATAAAACTATAGTTATAGTATAACAATGGGAATAAAATAAAACATATATATCAGTGGTTCTCAACTTTTTATGCTTCACGTACCCCCTAGAAATGTGTATGTAACTGGCGTACCCCTTATATAGATAGATAAAACTATAGTTATAGTATAACAATGGGAATAAAATAAAACATATATATCAGTGGTTCTCAACTTTTTATGCTTCACGTACCCCCTGGAAATGTGTATGTAACTGGCGTACCCCTTGTATAGATAGATAAAACTATAGTTATAGTATAACAATGGGAATAAAATAAAACATATATATCAGTGGTTCTCAACTTTTTATGCTTCACGTACCCCCTGGAAATGTGTATGTAACTGGCGTACCCCTTGTATAGATAGATAAAACTATAGTTATAGTATAACAATGGGAATAAAATAAAACATATATATCAGTGGTTCTCAACTTTTTATGCTTCACGTACCCCCTGGAAATGTGTATGTAACTGGCGTACCCCTTGTATAGATAGATAAAACTATAGTTATAGTATAACAATGGGAATAAAATAAAACATATATATCAGTGGTTCTCAACTTTTTATGCTTCACGTACCCCCTGGAAATGTGTATGTAACTGACATACCCCTTGTATAGATAGATAAAACTATAGTTATAGTATAACAATGGGAATAAAATAAAACATATATATCAGTGGTTCTCAACCTTTTATGCTTCACGTACCCCCTGGAAATGTGTATGTAACTGGCGTACCCCTTGTATAGATAGATAAAACTATAGTTATAGTATAACAATGGGAATAAAATAAAACATATATATCAGTGGTTCTCAACCTTTTATGCTTCACGTACCCCCTGGAAATGTGTATGTAACTGGCGTACCCCTTGTATAGATAGATAAAACTATAATTATAGTATAACAATGGGAATAAAATAAAACATAAATATCAGTGGTTCTCAACCTTTTATGCTTCACGTACTCCTTGGAAATGTGTATGTAACTGGCGTACCCCTTGTATAGATAGATAAAACTATAGTTATAGTATAACAATGGGAATAAAATAAAACATATATATATCAGTGGTTCTCAACCTTTTATGCTTCACATATAACCCTGGAAATGTGTATGTAACTGGCGTACCCCTTGTATAGATAGATAAAACTATAGTTATTGTATAACAATGGGAATAAAATAAAACATATATATCAGTGGTTCTCAACCTTTTATGCTTCACGTACCCCCTGGAAATGTGTATGTAACTGGCGTACCCCTTGTATAGATAGATAAAACTATAGTTATAGTATAACAATGGGAATAAAATAAAACATATATATCAGTGGTTCTCAACCTTTTATGCTTCACGTACCCCCTGGAAATGTGTATGTAACTGGCGTACCCCTTGTATAGATAGATAAAACTATAGTTATAGTATAACAATGGGAATAAAGTAAAACATATATATCAGTGGTTCTCAACCTTTTATGCTTCACGTACCCCCTGGAAATGTGTATGTAACTGGCGTACCCCTTGTATAGATAGATAAAACTATAATTATAGTATAACAATGGGAATAAAATAAAACATATATATCAGTGGTTCTCAACCTTTTATGCTTCACGTACTCCTTGGAAATGTGTATGTAACTGGCGTACCCCTTGTATAGATAGATAAAACTATAGTTATAGTATAACAATGGGAATAAAATAAAACATATATATCAGTGGTTCTCAACCTTTTATGCTTCACGTACTCCTTGGAAATGTGTATGTAACTGGCGTACCCCTTGTATAGATAGATAAAACTATAGTTATAGTATAACAATGGGAATAAAATAAAACATATATATCAGTGGTTCTCAACCTTTTAAGCTTCACGTACCCCCTGGAAATGTGTATGTAACTGGCGTACCCCTTGTATAGATAGATAAAACTATAGTTATAGTATAACAATGGTTATTTTTACTTTGTTACTAGATCTAGCGACTTTTGAGGTCTCACGGCGTACCCTGAAAAATTTTACCGTGTACCCCAGTTGAGAACCCCATATTGTAGATTATTACCGTATTTTAAAGTGTATAAGGAACCCCCTGATTTTTCATCAAAGATGTTTTTATTTTAAGATATAAAAAAAAGAAATTTTTTATTCATCATCTGCGGTCTCTTTATGGGCGCGCCGTTGCTTGACGAACGCGTGCACCTCTCCTCTAATAGGACGTCGCGACCCGTTGGGTGTCGGCCTGAGGCTTGCGGTGTTGCAAGTTATGAAGATTTGAGTTTCGAGGAAATGAGTAATTTGTTAATATCTATATACTATCCATGTATAAGACCCCCCCCCCTATTCTTTGGACCCAATTTTTGGCAAAAAGGGGTTCCTTATACACGTTAAAATACGGTATTTAGGCTAGTGCCGTCCCATGGCCGAGTGGTTAGCACGCTTGGCTACTGATCTAAGGGACCTGGGTTTCAAGCCCCGCTACTGATATAAGGGACCTGGGTTCGAGCCCCACTACTGATCTAAGGGACCTGGGTTCGAGCCCCGCTACTGATATAAGGGACCTGGGTTCGAGCCCCACTACTGATCTAAGGGACCTGGGTTCGAGCCCCGCTACTGATCTAAGGGACCTGGGTTCGAGCCTCGGGTAAGGCATGAATGTGTGTGTCGTTTTTCTGCTGAGGTCCTGCCATCCTCACAGACCCTCTACTATGGCATATAAACTGACAGACTCCTGTCAGACCTCTGGGGCCAAGCAACTGCTTGAGGGGGTATTTATTTATTTTTTTTATTTATATAGGTTAAATACAGCTTATTCGTAAGTACATTGTTCCATAAAATATATAAATACTAATTTTTCAAAATAAAGCACTAAATTATATTCAGTCCATAAATATTCTTTCAAATATCTGGAGGGTATGTACTTGAAACTTATAGATTATGAATTGCTACAGTTACAATATCAGACAGAATCTTTCAGATTTGATAATCTCTTCTGTCTACATTAACGATAGCAATGGTGACCACAAAAAGAAATGTATGAGAAATTAATTAAAACTTATCTGAATTAGTGGAAATAAAATACAAAATACGGCTACTTTAATGCTCATTATTACTGCTGAACTGAAATTTGAGATAAATATGTATCTCAAATTCAATATGAGATAAATATGTCAAATAAATATGTAAAATTCAAAATCAATATGAGATAAATATGTATCTCAAATCTCAAAAAAACTTTCAATGTAAATTTTATTTATAACAAGAATTTTTTTCGGGGCCTATCCCCGTTTTTTGCATGTTGGTTTCGATTTACACGGTGAATTTCGAAGCCGATCTACTGTCTAAATCGAGGGATGGGTGTACAGGAAAAGCGTTGGGTTGTTTTACCTCTGAGCGGCACTTTTTTACACACCATGGGCTAAATGGCCAGGTCACATGGACCCCGAAGGCTCAGAGAAAGTTGGGGGAGGGGACCCACTGGAACAGCTGTTGGGAGACAGATGGTAGCCTCCCGTCAAGACCATCCAGCTTGTTCTTTAACGTACACATGGTATGGCTCTCCCGTACACGTGGCCACTGCTTAACGTCCCATCCAAAGGATGGCGGGCCTTTCCAAGCCCATCGATGTCCCCTACTGACTTTGCGGAGATAAATCTCAACGCTGATTCAGCTGGGACTCGAACCTGGGAACTACAGATTACGAGCCTGACGCGCTACCGACTGAGCCACCCCCGGCCCACAGGAAAAGCGAACATTGCTCTTAGGCAGCCCCATTCGTTACGGAAATCTGAAAGGAGCTTGTCAGTGTAGTGGGCCGTCTGAGAGTTGGGTTGGTTATTTTACCTCTGCTGCACTATTTTTTTGCACGCAATGGGATAAATAGTCAGGTCACAAAGGCACGCTGGGTCATAGGGGTCACGCAATGGGGCAGAAATACATTTCTGCCCCTTTGCATGATCCTACATTGCTGGGAAGGATCGTTGGAAACATGAGGATTCATTTCTACACAGAAGTATTTTCAGTCTTCAGTTTTCATATTCATTAAATGCTCAATTTCAACGAACGAATTCCATCTTCAGTATTTCAAATATTAGGAACGTCACGCCTGAATTTTCATTCCTTTTTTTTTACCGTTACTGATTTAATCTTTGTAGCATGGAGCTGTGTTCAACAATGAGTGAAATAAACCTAGAAAACAAACTTTTGAAAAATTTAATAGAGCACGGAGGTTTTTTTTTTTGTTTTTGCTTTTTCGTAAGACATGCGGAGAAAGTATTGTGGTCGCGAAATAAAATGGAACGATCAGGTGATTTCTGATTATGAGCACGTTTCGAGGTTTCCTAAGCTGGAGAAAGTGATTTTCGCCACGTGGTGTGTCTTCTGGCTCCTAAACGTATATAATGGCCTGGTCGCAAGGGTCACAAGGCTCAGAGGTGGTTAAGGTAGCCACTGGACGGTTGGTTGTTTCACCTCTGAGCGACACTTTTTTGCATACAATGGGCTAAATGGCCAGGTCACAAGGACCCCGAAGGCTGGGGGAGGGGACCCACTGGAACAGCTGTTGGGAGACAGATGGTAGCCTCCCGTCCAGGCCATCCAGCGTGTTCTTTAACGTGCACAGGGTATGGCTCTCCCGCACACGGGGGCACGGCTTAACGTCCCATCCGACGGACGGCGGCCTTTCCAAGCCCATCAGTGTCGCCTACTGACCGTGGGCAGGGCGAAGAATTTTGCGGAGATAAATCTCAACGCTGACGCAGCTGGGACTCGAACCTGGGAACTGCAGATTACGAGCCTGGCGCGCTACCAATTGAGTCACCCCCGTCCCGGTAAGGCATGGATGTTTGTATTGTTTTTCTGCTGAAGTCCCGCCATCCTCTCAGACCTTCTACTACGGCGTATATACTCACAGATTCCTGTCAGACCTCTGTGGCAAGCAGCTGCTTGTGGGGGTATTTACTTTACTCTATTAACTGTCGTAGGTTTGGTATTATGTTATTTTGGTATGTGTTATTTGTAAGTAGTGTATAGCATTTTTTCCTACAGTCAAGCTCTTAGAGCTTTGACTCTGCTGTATACATGCAAATTCAAGGTTCAAATAAAAATATGGAGGTTGTTTAAAAAAAGAATAAGATGTATGCTAAGAATAAACATATATAATTTTAATTTAATCAACTTTATTCCCGTAATATTTTCAAATCCCGTAATCACTAAACGAAATTTTTTATACGTAATTCTGAATTACTGTGGAATACTGTTGTTTTAAGGGTGCAGGCTGTTCAGTATTCATATTAAATCTTTCGGACATAATGAAAAATCGAAAAACCTGCCGACTTCTTGTACTAGCAGAACTGAACAGGTTTAAACTGCAACGCCAAAACGGACACGAAGTAATTGATAAGGAGGGATGAGTGAACATTTAACACTTCTGCTGAAAATAATGAATTGCTTCGAGCCCCGGGTAAGGCATGGATGCATGTGTCGTTTTTCTGCTGAGGTCCTGCCATCCTCACAGACCTTCTACTATGGCATAAAACTGACAGGCTGTCAGTTTTATGCCAGTCTGTGGCAAGCAGCTGCTTGAGCGGGTATTTATTTTCTATTAATTTTATTTATTAAAGCTTTATTAATTTTTACTCTTTAATATAAAATATATATTTACAGGCCCGGATCTAGAAAAAAAAAAAAAATTCTGGAAAAATGTAAAGGATGGGGCCATCCTTTTACATTTTTCCGAGTTTTAGAGGTCTTTTAAATTTTTTTGAAAAATGCATGAAATATATATATATACATAAATTGTCCTGTACCTCGATGCACAGAACGTGCAGTATTAAATGTAACCTATTGAGTTGCAAACTACATTTCCCAGCAATTCTTTGTGTAAAGTTTCCTGAGCATCGGTACATCAGAGTAATTCAAACGGGGAATGCGATTGGCAGGCTCCGTTGCCAGGCAGGAGTCGTTGAGAAGTGAGTGAGGACTCTGGCAGAACGTCAGAGTAGATCAAGAGGTGAGGGGATCTGGGGGTGGGGGAGATGTGTGGGGGAAGGAGCGGCCTTGGCGGGAGAGCCGTTGCGTCTGCCCGCAGGGCCGGCGGGTTGCTGTGGGACCGGCCACCAGACGGCGCGGTGGGCCGACCCCCGGGCGTAACCCGCTGTCCGCAGGAAGGGTTGGGGATTGGAGTTGGTTGCAGAACCACTTTTGTTGCTTTTGGTCTGGTCGTCACTGGAAGCAGAGCGGTTTCTGAATATTGTGTGGACAGACCCAGCTGGCTTCTAGACACCTGTAATGGGCCTGTACCACATGATGTTCACCTGCAGCAGCAGCAGCGCAGATTTCTTTGCAAGCTGTCGTTGAGCACTTTGTTGGCTGCCGCTGCTGCAACACTGATTACGTTAGAACAGGGATGTTGATCCTTCATGTTAAGCTGACCGCAGATGAAACATTACACATCATTGCAATCGGTAAAGTTTCAAAATTTGAGCAATCGAATCTTTTCACTGGCTAATATCGGACATTTCAAGGATGATGATTTTGTGGATATCGGCAATTAAACTGGGCGATATCGCTGTTTGCGATTTCATTGGATTGTGGTGTTATTTTCACTCTAGAGCAGTGGTTCTCGAAGTGTGGTCCGCGGAACCATAGAGCTCCACGAGATTATTTTTGTCTTCCTAGTATTAGAAAAAAATTGTCATTAAACGGCTGAGGTAAAAAAATTTAACTGTAACAGGTAAGAACATTTTGTAAACACGGTACAAGTATTAAAGTATGTTAAATGTTTTATTTGAATTAGTTTTAGGTTGATATGCAGAAAATATAAATTAAGAGGGGGGAGGAGTGTGTGAGTGGGCAGTGTGTGTTGTTAGGGGGTCCGCTGACTTGAAAAGTTTGATTTAGGGGATCTTCAGACTAAAAAAAATTATGTTGGGAGTCCGCAGATTCAAAAAGTCTGAGTTAGGGGGTCCGCAGTCTCGAAAATTTTAAGTTACGGGGTTCGCAGTCTCGAAAAATTTTAAGTTAGGGGGTTTGCAGTCTCGAAAAAAGTTTGTTAGGGGTTCCGCAGATTCGAAAAGTTTAAGTTAGGGGGTCCGCAGACTCGAAAAAAGTTTAAGTTAGGGGGGTCCGCAGACTCGAAAAAAGTTTAAGTTAGGGGGGTCCGCAGACTCGAAAAAAGTTTAAGTTAGGGGGGTCCGCAGACTCGAAAAAGTTTGAGAACCACTGCTTTAGAGGACACTAGTTGAGAATTTCTATGATATTGTACAAAAACATCTTTATAGGAGAACTTGGTTTTGAGATGTGTTTATGTCTATAATAAACTCATATTTGGTTTCGTTGCTTGCAGTCCACTTTTCTGATAACACCAGCTAATATCATTTAAATATTAATAGAGAATTAGACGGAAAAATGATCGTGATAACTTTATAGGCAAGAGCATTTCTCATTTAATCAAGAAATTCTAAGTTTGCATCCCATTCAGGTTCGAACTAAGTTTTTCTGCTAACTTTGGGTTGCTTTGTTTTACCTCTGAGCGGTACGTTTTTGCACACAATGGGCTAAATGGCCAGGTCACAAGGATCCCGAGGGCTCAGAGAAGGTTGGAGGGAGGGGACGCACTGGACAGCTGTTAGGAGATAGATGGTAGCTTCCCGTCAAAGCCATTCAGTATGTTCTTTAACGTGCACGGAATATAACTCTCCTACACACGGGGCCACGGCTTAATATCCCATCCCACGGATGGCGGTCTTTCCAAGCCCATCGGTGTCCTCTTTCTAACCGAGAATAGGGTGGGGATTTAGCGGAGATAAATTTCAACGGTAGCAGAAGTGGGACTCGAACCTAGGAACTGCAGATTACGAGCTTGGCGCGCTGCCGAACGAACCTTTCTAATAACCCTTGACTTGTTATTTCTATCTATTAACCTCAAGCAGCCTGCTTTGCCACAATAGCTGTCGGTACAATAGAAATCGGGAATGTTGGAAAGTAGGAATAAAACATCCGTGCCTTATGTAGGGATTCGAACCCTGGTTCCTTCGCTTCGCTGCCAAGCATGTTAAAACGCATGGACTCTATCAAAATCCAACAAATTATATAAGAGCTTAGATTTATTATGATTTTTAACTATCATCAACGACAAATGTGAAAGGAAAATTGCATTGAGCCATGTGAGATTCGAACCCACGACATTCTGATCACGTGTTAAACGTTCTACGGTTGAGGGCAAAGCCATTGAGCAAGATTTTCTCTTTTAACAGATACGACTGTTACACCTTTGTAGTCACCCAGTAGAGGCACTTTGACTGGAATTGTAGACTTCACCGATAGAAGTATCCTTGACTTTTGTGCAGGTATCAAGGTGACCAGTACCGTCGACGGGGTGTAGCCTAGAGGCAGCCTGCCTCACGGCGCCTGTGATGGTCCACCCATTCACTTTTACTTTTCCTAACCAGTTGTGCTTAATTTACGTTATATTTATCATTTTGGGGATTATTATTTCATTTTGTGGACATTGCAATCCTCGTGCGGAGAGTAGGAGTTGCGCATGCGCAACTACGACCTTTTAAGGGGCGATATTTAATTGTTTGCCTCAGGGCGCGATCTAATCTGGCGACGACCCTGAAGGTGGCATACAAATTGTATTACTAGATATTATATTTTATTACGTCAAACCAAACTTAATCAAGTGTTAAAAATGATAAAGCTTATTACTATGAAGTCAATGGTAAGCATCTGTAGGGTGAAGAACAGTCATAAAAGATAAACACTGTTAAAAAAAATAGCGACAGAGCACCTGACATATAGCAGGGTAGAACTTACGCATAAGCTAACTCAGCTACAGTTTAGGATCTCGCGATCTCAAAAAGAATATATTTCCACTTCCCGTGGCCGAGTGGTTAGCGCGCTTGGCTACTGATCTACGGGACCTGGGTTCGAGCCCCGGGTAAGGCATGGATGTATGTATCGTTTTTCTGCTGAGGTCCTGCCATCCTCACAGACCTTCTACTATGGTGTGCAAAAAAGTGCCGCTCAGAGGTAAAACAACCCAACCATATAGTAAATGACAATTTTTTTTCCCTGTACAGTTAACTGATGAGAAAAATTGTCCACCCTGCTCGTAATCTGTAGTTCCCAGGTTCGAGTCCAACCTATTCCAGCATTGAGATTTATCTCCACAAACCCCCACCTTCTACCCTTGGTGATAAAGGAGACACCAATGGGCTTAGGAAGTCCATAGTCCGTCAGATGGGATGTTAAGCCGTGACTCCGTGTGCTGAAGACCATGTTAAAGAACAGGCTGGATAGCTTTGACGGGAGGCTTTCATCTGTTTCCTAACAGCTGTCCAGTGCATATCTTTCTCCCAACCTTATGTGAACCCTTGCGGTTACTGTGGCCTGGACATTTAACCCAATGTGTGCAAAAAAAAAAGTGCCGCTCAGAGGTAAAACAACTCACGTGTGAGAAGAGCCATATCCTATACGCATTAAAAAGCATATTTGAATGGTCTTCACGGTAAGTTTCCATCTGCCTCCTAACATCTTCTCTGAGTCTTTGTGAACCTTATGAGCTGACCATTTATCAGACTGTGTGCATCAATAACAACCCATCCTCTACACCAGTGCTGTCTAACTTCTCTAAGACTGCTGGCCATTTTTTATTTTGTCAATATTTTGCGGGCCAAAAAAAGAGGATAGAATAGGTAATTGAAACGTCAGTTCATGTCACCTTAAAAAATTATTTTATTTATAAGAAAAACAATAAGTAATAATAAACCTCAAAAACCTCAAAAAATTATTTTATTTTTAAATAAAATAATAAGTAATAATAAACTTCGAAAACCCTCAAAATATTTTATATATACGAAAAATAATAAGTAATAATAATAATCAGAAACCTCAAAAAATTATTTTATTTATACGAAAAATAATAAGTAATAATAATAATCAAAAACCTCAAAAAATATTTTATATATACGAAAAATAATAGGTAATAATAATAATCAAAAACCTCAAAAAATCATTTTATTTATACGAAAAATAATAAGTAATAATAAACCTCAACCACCTAAAAATTATTTTATTTATACGAAAAATAATAAGTAATAATCAACCAATATAAATTTTCTAAACCTTATCAAATATTTAATAAATTTAATGGGAGCATTGTGGCCATAGTTGATGGGCAATAATTTTTTTTTACCTCCATATCGATATTTGTTGTTGTGAGCTGAAGTATATGTTCAAGTGTAGAGTTTTTCAAGCAGTTTCTGTATCTTGATTTTATATATTTCATATCAGAAAATGCGCGCTCGCAGATATATGTACTTCCGAACATAGAAATTATTTGGAGTCTGAAATCTTTCATTCTTGGATATTTTTCTTTAGGCAAAAGTTTGAATAATTCTATTCCAGTTTCTCTATTAGGTTCAATAATTGGGTCGGCCTGAAGGTCACAATAATTCCATTTGATACTTAGGATTCTACAGTGCTAATATCAATATTTAATGGATTACTGAATAAATTTAAACTTTGCTTATGGTCATCAAATTGAGAAAATCTTTTATTAAAATCTTCAATTAGGATATCTAATTTAGGAGCAAATTTTTAAAAATTAACTGTTTTACTAAGTTGCTTCATTTCTTCGTAGAACTCTTTTCAAGTTTTAAAAGGAATTAACTGTTTTCCTGCAAATTTGAATTCAACAATTGTAGTTTGTTTCTAAACCTGGGTTAACATGATTATAAAGACATCACATGTTTTGATCTTTTCCTTGTAAGGATTTATTCAAGATATTTAAATAATCTGTAATGTCTGTTAGGAAAGCAAGCGAACATAGAAAAGTTTCATCAACGAAGCTTTGCTATTAAATCTTCATCGGTGCCCATTTATGTGAGAAAAAGAATTTCTTTTCGAAGTGTAAAAAATCTCTTAAGATATTATCCGGCACTTAACCAGCGAATATTACTATGTAAAAGCAGTTCGTCCAAAAAAGCTTTAAATTTTCTTCTGTGTAAGAGAACGATTTCCGCCACGAATTAAATTGGTAATTTTGACATTTTCCATTACGTCGTTTAGTCTCAACGAAATGCCACACAATGACACAATGTCTCCTGGTGCACAATACAGTGCAACATTCGACAACGCATGCCATACGCATGCGCAGTGAAAGCGATTCATGCTGTCGTTAGATGCTTCTTATTACTGCAGCTTCATAAAAACATTTGTTTGATGACGCCGCACCGCTCTTAAAAGGTTTCAGAAGTTTGCCATCAGCTTAAGAATGTGTTGTAAACTTTATAGAATGAGTAAGTTAAAGATTGCATATCAAATAAAGTAATATAAGTTGACAAAAAAATTATAAGATGGATTACAGATATTTATTTAAAATTTCAAGTAAAAACTTGATTTTGTTCGCGGGCTACAAAAATCCTTGTGCAGGCTGTATGTGGCCCGAGGGCCGCTAGTTCGAGAACGCTGCTCTACCCCTACGATTGTGACTGTACTCTACAGATGTGATTTGACCTCTGATTAACGATTATAAATGATGCGTCGATCGAATCGTTATTTCCAGTTTAAGAACTTCCATTGCTTTAGAATTTAATCTTAGAATTAAATTTATCGTCGATAGTTTTGCTTGTTTCACAGGGAATATTTCATTCACTCTGCATCACGATCAGAAATCTTCGCAGTGAAAGCAGGAAAATGAAAGCGGTTATAAATACAGCATCTTATTAGAGAGCATTTGTATGCGAGGGAGACTTGATTTCAGCGATAATGAGTGTTCTGAAGGAATGATTCCGTTGTAGACATTCAGGGAAGCCCATCAATCCGCCCACCACTGGCGCCCCTCCAAGAGACAGCCTCATCCATCCTCTATCTCAGCATCACCACTTGGGCATCTTCCACCTCCAGATTGCGTGAAGAAGCAATAATCAGGTCATCACTGACACACGTTGTTTACTTCGCTGCTCGAGAAAACTTGTTTTTTTTTTTCATTCCTCTTCGAGTTTCTTCTGGAACACTCCTTTAAGGGTTTACTTCTTCCTCCTGCGACTTCTTCAGTTGCATTTTAAATGCACGACAATGGAACACGGGAGCGTTTTAAGTTAAGGGTGTGGTTTTTACGGGATACCTTTTGTGGTATGAAGTTCACGTTTGGAATTGTTAGATTATTGTCGTACTGAACAAATCAGAAGGAAAAATGCACTGAAAGGGACCTTTGCAAAAATTGCGTGACGTTTATTTTTATTGTAGAGGAATCTCAATAATACGGAGAATGCCTAGACAATTTTTTCCATACTGTTGTACATAATTTTTAAAAAAGTAAGCGTTTTTAAAGCAACTAACATTTAGTTTTTATATACTTCCTGTCTCTTCATCGTCTGTTGACTTCATGACATTAAAACTGTGGAGAATGCAAAACAAAATTAACTTGATTTTAGTTTAAAAAAGAAAAATTATTTCTTCAAAGTGCATATTGGCCGAGTAATTAACATGCTTGATTAAACTGACAGACTCCTGTCAGACCTCTGTGGCAAGCAGCTGTTTGAGGGGGTATTTATTTTTTATTTTATTTTTGATTGCAAAGCAAAAGAACCTGTATTCAAATCCCGAATAAGGCACGTATATTTGCATTTAGATGCAAGCTTTCTGCTGAGATCTCGCCTTCCTCAGAGTTTTGGGACTGCGACGGGGGGGGGGGGGGGGGGTTAGAGTCGGTGTGGAACATCCGGTTCGTAACCCGATGTTCCGAGGTCGAGTCCCAACTGTTCCTGCGCCGAGATTTTTCCATCTAACCCTCACTTCAGGAAAGAGATACCGATGGGCTGACAAAGATCGCCTTCCATAGGATGGGAGGAACATTAAATTACTCCCTGTTTACGTTAAAGAACATGCTGGATTGCATCTGAAGGGAGGATCTTTTCCGTCTCCTAACACCTCTCCTCTTTCTTTAACTACCTCCGAGCACTGGGGCACTTCAGTCTTGGATATTAGTTCCATTTGGCACAAGACAATAAGTGCAGTTCAGAGGTAAAACAATGCAACCGAAAATAACACACATAAATACTATTAATTCAAGTTATCCTTCCTCTCCCCCCCATAAGATCTAGCAAATTGTAGCGAGCTCGTATTATATAAAGGCCTTTAAGTTGTTGGGTTGTTTTACCTCTGAACGGCACTTTTTTTGCACACAATGGGTTAAATGGCCAGGTCACAAGTTCCCCGAAGGCTCAGAGAAGGTTGGGGGAGGGGACCCACTGAAACAGCTGTTGGGGGACAGATGGTAGCCTCCCGTCAAAGTCATCCAGCGTGTTCTTTAACGTGCACAGGGTATGGCTCTCCCGCACACGGTGCCACGTCTTAACGTCCCATCCGACGGATGGCGGCCTTTCCAAGCCCATCGGTGTGCCCTACTGACCGTGGGCAGGGCGGGGAGTTTTGCGGAGATAAATCTCAATGCTGACCCAGCTGGAACTCGAACCTGGGATAAAGGCCTTTGAATATGTGATGTTATTCCGTTTGTAGGCTAACCAGTGCATTCTCTGGTCAGGTGTGTCACAATTAAAACCCACTACATCTGAACCTCCTGTCCATTCTTTGCCCATGCTAGGTATTCTTAAGTAGCAAAAAGTTTGGGCTGAATGGATGGGACTGATTGATTAGTTTGTTGTTAACGTGAGTAGTTTGTTTGTGTTGCTAAACTTAAAGAGGCCAGGTTAAAGACCTCACAGTTTCGTGTGCCCGTTCACTAGTTTTTTAGCTTATTGATCAGAGGTAATCGTATCGGTCAACGTCGCCAGTCGCTCGCAGAATGCGTGCCTACTTCTTCCTACAGAACAGGAGAAAAACAAAACTTTTTTTAAGCAATAGAGAAAAGGAATTTAAAATCTTTACGGCTTAAAATGCGTGGTGAATATTTCATACTGCAATGTGGATTTTGTGCGGTCTATACTGGAGCCTGATTTCGTAATCTCTAGGCCACACCCGTCTTCAAAATGGTGTCATTTGAAATATCATAATCGTTAAGATGATTGGGCTTCATTTAAAGCTTAGCTATTTATAGGCGAGCTTTATTCTCCGGGTAACGCGATCTCGCATGTTGCGAAGACATTAGAACGGATGTGACGCAACTTGGATCGGATGCCAAAGAAGTTTCGTTTTGTTGCCTTCTCCCCTTTTGCCAGAGCTGAGAAGCTGTCATGTCAGATTCATTTGTGAGAATGGGAATGTTAGTTCATTAAGCAATGAGCGGTCGGTCGAGTCATTGATTTGGTGGCCTCACACACAATGAGAAACACAACCATTCTGCAGGTTCCAGGGGTGGCCCAGTTGTAGCGAGCAATGTTCCTAATCTGCGGTTCTTGATTTGGTGGCCTCACACACAATGAGAAACACAACCATTCTGCAGGTTCCAGGGGTGGCCCAGTTGTAGCGAGCAATGTTCCTAATCTGCGGTTCTTGATTTGGTGGCCTCACACACAATGAGAAACACAACCATTCTGCAGGTTCCAGGGGTCGCCCAGTTGTAGCGAGCAATGCTCCTAATCTGCGGTTCTTGATTTGGTGGCCTCACACACAATGAGAAACACAACCATTCTGCAGGTTCCAGGGGTGGCCCAGTTGTAGCGAGCAATGTTCCTAATCTGCGGTTCTTGATTTGGTGGCCTCACACACAATGAGAAACACAACCATTCTGCAGGTTCCAGGGGTCGCCCAGTTGTAGCGAGCAATGCTCCTAATCTGCGGTTCTTGATTTGGTGGCCTCACACACAATGAGAAACACAACCATTCTGCAGGTTCCAGGGGTGGCCCAGTTGTAGCGAGCAATGCTCCTAATCTGCGGTTCTTGATTTGGTGACCTCACACACAATGAGAAACACAACTATTCTGCAGGTTCCAGGGGTGGCCCAGTTGTAGCGAGCAATGTTCCTAATCTGCGGTTCTTGATTTGGTGGCCTCACACACAATGAGAAACACAACCATTCTGCAGGTTCCAGGGGTGGCCCAGTTGTAGCGAGCAATGCTCCTAATCTGCGGTTCTTGATTTGGTGGCCTCACACACAATGAGAAACACAACCATTCTGCAGGTTCTAGGGGTGGCCCAGTTGTAGCGAGCAATGCTCCTAATCTGCGGTTCTTGATTTGGTAACCTCACACACAATGAGAAACACAACTATTCTGCAGGTTCCAGGGGTGGCCCAGTTGTAGCGAGCAATGTTCCTAATCTGCGGTTCTTGATTTGGTGGCCTCACACACAATGGGAAACACAACCATTCTGCAGGTTCCAGGGGTGGCCCAGTTGTAGCTAGCAATGCTCCTAATCTGCGGTTCTTGGGTTCGATTCCCAGCTGGACCAACGTTGAGATTTATATCCGCAAAACTCCGTACTCCTGCCCACGGTCAGTAGGTGATACCGATTGGCTTGGAAAGGTCGCCGTCCTTCCTTCGCATGGGACATTAAGCAGTGGCTCTGTGTGCGGGATAGAGCTATACCCTGTGCACGTTAAGGAACACGTTGGATTGCCTTGACGGGTGTTAGGTCTCCTAACAGCTAGCCAGTAGGTTCCTTTCCTCGAACCTTGTCTGAACCCTCGGGGTCCTTGTGACCTAGCCATTTAGCCCATTGTGTGCAAAATATGTCACAAAGTGCCACGGATTAACGTCATATCCGACAGACGACAGCCTTTTCAAGCCCATCTGTGTCGCTATTGACCGAGGGAGGGGAGTTTTGCGAAGATAAATCTCAACGCTGACCCAGTTGGGACTCGAACCTGGGAACTGCAGATTACGAGATAAATTCTGTTGCTTGACGAATTGAGTGACGAGCCAGTAAATGTTTCTGCTTATCTTGCAGTAGAGAGGAATGGTCATTCTTCTATTGCGACCAATTAAAATAAATGAAATCTTCTTGATCCTGCCAAACGTGGCAGGTGACGGCTTGAGAACTGGTTTCGTTTATTTCTGAGAAACGTATCAAAGCTGTTATCTGTGTGCTGTCTGTCCCGTATCAAAGCTGTTATCTGTGTGCTGTCTGTGTATCAGTATCATTCAGAGATTTTAATGTGTCCTGACATTTAACAAACGAATAACAAAGGGGAGTGAAAGCTTGTTTTGGCAAATTCATTTCTGTTTGAATCAGTATAAATATATCTGATGCAATTCAGTTGGGTTGTTTACCTCCAAGTTATCGTTTTTGCTGGGCAATGGAATACTTTGCGAAATCACGAGGTTGGGGAAGGGCAACGACAGGAGAGGGGGAATCTTCCTTGAAGTTAAACTGCGGTCCGAGAGCACAGGGAGATCTGTACCTTGGTCACCGGAAAAGTCATTGGGATGTGCGAGCTTCTATCAGTTGTCCAATGAATCTTAACTGTATCTTTGCGTCTTTCTGATTTGGAATTTAATTCGCTGTGCAGTGAAAAGGTGCTTCTTAGAGTAGTGTTTTTACAACTATTTTTTTTTTCTAAAAACTGGTATAGACTCGTTTTGCCTTCTAGCAATTGAGGAACATCTGGTGTTTGTTGTTTTGGCTGCTAATATTTGGAAGAATCCTGTGATACACTTCTTTTGTCTATTAAATTTCGAAAAAGGAACGAGCCAGATTTGTTTAGCTTTCCAACCCATGGAGGATCCCCACATTTGTGTTTCCTGCCAATACGTAGCACACTTGTTTTGCCAAACATTTGAAGGAATACTACGAAATTTAAATATTGTGCCGTCCCGTGGCCGAGTGGTTAGCACGCTTGGCTACTGATCTACAGGACCTGGGTTCCAGCCCCGGATAAAGCATGGCTGTTTGTGTCGTTTTTCTGCTGAGGTCCTGCCATCCTCTCAGACCTTCTACTTTGGCATATAAACTGACAGGCTCCTGTCAGACCTCTGTGGCAAGCAGCAGCTGCTTGAGGGGGTATTTAATTTTTTTATTTTATGAGGGGGTAGAGGAATACATAATATCGTAGAGACAAGGGCACTCAATTTCTAGGCAAAACAACACATTTACTCACTTCCAGAAGCAGAAACGAATATCAATGGCAGCCTTTTTCGTAACTTTATTTCTTATTTTCAAGAAATTTGGGAATTGTTTCTGGGGGTAAATATATGCCACTCCTCTGAGCATATAGTTTTTGAAGACCATGTTTAGAGGCAAAAATAATGCAATTTCTTTTATCTAATTTATCAGGCTAAAGTTCCGTTTACTTATTTTGAACTGTAACCAGTATCATAAGGAGCGCCCCTCCCTTTAGATCCGACCTTGTTATGATTAATGTATTTTCTTTTTAATTATTATTACTGATTTTTTCCTTGGAAACGTAGGTGAGGCTTAGCTTGACTTATTGGATAAGCAGAGGTATCTATTGTTAAGGAAGTGGAAAGAAAACTACCTTTTTTTTGCTCTAGTTTTTGCTGTAGTATTTTTCTAATGTGTGTTATGTGTAAAGAGTGTTATTAAAAAAGAAGACTCATCAACACGTTGATAAAATATGCAATGAAAACTGTATTCAACCATTCAATGAAGGGGTGGTACCCTAAAAAGTGTAATAGGAAATCCCTTTGGAACTAGAAAGTGATCTTTTGAATAGTAATAACTGTTACAGATGAAAGCAGATAAATTGTTTATTGTACGCACGTTTTTACGTTAATAAATCGTTGTAAAATAAAAGGAAAATGAAAGCAAACAGATATTGCGACAGAAGCATCCAGAATAACCAGTTGCCGCTACGATTACTTTGGGAGGCCTAACTTGTGATAAATAGTAGTATGTCGGGCCTTTATAATGAAGACACATTTTGTGATTACATTACAGTCAATTTGATGGCTTCACTTTGTTCCTTTAGTTGTGCACTTATACACTGATTTTTTCCTCCCTTTTTTTTAGCTCGACGACTGCACCCTGCAACTCTACAGGTACAATGGCAGCGATGGGGATTATGGGAATTACCTGGACCTCGAATCCACCATTGACGAGCAAGCGGAGGATTTTGAAGGCTTTCAAGACAAGTACGTTATCACTGCATGCTGTTTTCTTTTTGAATTGTGAAAACGCTTAATTATGGGTTCCCCAAACTCCATCCGACAAAAATTGTTGATCAAGCCACGAAGCAAACGACGAACTAGAAAAATTCAATTAATATTCAGACAAATATATTGTTGAATTTATCACAAAACAATAAGCACTTAGTTATCATCAAACATGAAGTGTATGCAATCTTGTTTTGGTAAATAATAGTTTTGAAACTATCCAGTTAATATTTTATCCAATTTTCTCAGACACTTTTAATGCGGATGTAACCCTTTTCGTGAAAATGTCGTGTAACCTTTTTAGGTATAACTTTCTACGAATATCCTTAAGATTAATAATATCTTTAAGATTCTATGAAACCGTGATGCCCAGCAGGTAACTTGAATGACCCTGGTAGCCCTTGAAAGTCCTTTATGAAGTTTTCTTTCAGTTATGACTCACGAGTACTAATGGGAGGGAAGAAGTCCATGTTCTGGGTAATGTAAGTAGCCCCCTGAGTTCAAATAGGTTGAACACCACCGTTATAACACCACCATTGATGAAAAAAGTGTGGGGAATGCTGGTTGAATTAAAACATTTAACTGAAACAAGTATTTTAAAATTTCAAGTAATCGGTCAATGACATAATTTTCACCTGTCAATCAAGTTTTAATCCTGAGAGCGTCAACCGCGCAGCCTCACAGTCTCCCTAGTTGACACTTCCGCGATGTTCTTAGTGTTCAGTTTATTTTGTTCATTAAGCAGAAGAGTTCAAAAATATTAGTTTATTGTCTAATTTTATGTCTATCTGTCAAGTGTCATATCTGTAGGCACGCTTACGGGGTGACCCAAGGATACGCTAATATCTGTGAACAATCTGGATGGCCTTGACGGGATGGATCTTTCTGTCTCCAGACAGCTGTTCAGTGGGGGCCCCCTTACCCCAACCTTCTCTGAGCCTTAGGGATATTTGTGACCTCGCCATTTAGCCCATTGTGTGAAAAAATTACAACTCAAAGATAAAACAACGCAAACTTACACCGATTCAGTTTTATTTGTTTCACATTGTAAAGGGTAAATTTGATTTGCAATTCTTTGTCAAATAAAAAACTGATTTTGCGATCAATAGCAAACGTCATATCGATCAATAGCAACGAAGAAAGGAAACCTTACAGTATGCCCTATTAAATCCTGAATAGTAAAGTGTTGATAATTTGCTTAGAAATGTTTTAACATTTTAAATATCAATCACTCTTTTCTTTCGGTCGTTGGTGCAGAATTTCTTCAGCACATCAGCACAAGTTGCAAGTGGCAACGTTTAAGATTAAGGATATTGCCAAAGATAATAAATGCCGTAATTATATAATTGAACAAAGATGAATATTAAATATTTTCTCCAAAAATGTTTGAAGCCCTAAAAAGATAAATAATAATGCGAAATTGGACTCTCTTTTTTGATTCTTAAGAGATTTCATAATTCTCAAAAAGAGCCAACTTACCAATGTATTAAATGTGATGCAATGCACTTGGATTCCTTTGAAAGAACCGAAAATACGGATATCTAAGCTTAGGGAATCTACAAGGAATGTTTACTCTTGTATGGCAACTAAGTGCTTTGTTAATGAATGATATTTATAAAGTTCATTCAAAAACAAATCGTAGTATTTATCTCTAAAGTCAACTCAGTCATGAATAATGACTTGCATTACACCGCTTACTAAAAATGATTTATTCTTAGACATCAGTCTCATTTTTCCTTAAAAAGCTTATTTTTTGAATTTTCAGATCTTAAAATACTTTGATGTGGACAATTGCATATTTCTTTTTATCTCACAACTTTATTTCTCTTGGAGGTTTTGAGTCGAAGATCTTTATTTCAACTTTTTAACTTCAACTGTGGAGATCTGAGAATGCAGATTGTCTTCACGGTACACTAAGCAAGAAACTGAATACCTCAGACAAAGGAAGCGAACTTATTACCTTAGCAATTAAAACAGCGAAAGGACTATCAGGAAATCGGAGAGGGTCTAAAAAAGCAGCTCTATAGGCTTAATTGCTTTCATTTAGAATGAAATGCACACTCCAATAAGGAGATGGAGGATTTTTTGTTGCTGTTGTTGCGGAAGTGGGAGCAGTTCCGAGAATGTCTAAACTTGGGACTTGAGTTCGTGTCGGAGGTTGTTAATCAGGATCAACTGGAGTTGTGGTTGTCACTTGAAGCTGATAAAGGTTCTTTCATTTCGTTTTTTTAAGCCTTTAAATTGATAGGAGAAGGAAAGAAATTAAATAATTGACCTCTTTCGGATTTGAATACCTGATTTACCAGTTGCACAACGAGTGCTCTATCGTGTTTATTGGGCTACAAGTATTGACAGTCGTTCCCGTAGAAGTGTTTAAACTTCAATTAAAGCATGCAGAAGTGAAACATTTTTGGGTAATGATTAGAGATTTATGTGCGACTCTGCAACACTGTATTTTAAGAAATGGAAAAGCTGTGTGATAGTGGATATTAAAACTATTAGTTATTATAATATTATGCAGAAAGAACTGTATTTGATTGCGTGTTTTGTTTAATTAAAAAAAGTTTTATCTTTAGAAGAATTGTTTCTCAAATTTATATCCGTATTGTTTACATGTGGTAGAAGATTTGGCCTTGCATAAGTATAAGAGGGAAATTTTACTTCCTGTAAAGCTAGGTCGTCAACCTTTAATTATCACCTCTCCTTTTGAAATATGGTGATTTACTAAAATCAATGGTTTCCAATATCGGTATCGCATGATACTGATTCGATAGTGATGAAATTTGCTTATATCGCCAATGTTTAAGAGAACGTTCAGATATTATTTCTTGGTAAAGATCCTATTTGCATAAAATTCTACAAAAATTGAAGAATTAAGTTTTATGAATGCATACATAGCTGGTGGTAGCATAGTAAGTGCACAATTTTCAAAGGATATTTTTGAGTTAAGGTCGTCGTAGTCGTTTCACCACATTTGGAATTAAAGGCGATTTTTCTCACTCTGGAAGAAGAAATCGATTTGTTACCAATGGTTTGCAGATGTCGAAAGTGAACGAATAAGTAAATGGAGACTCTGATGATGGAATGAATTGGAATGGAAGGACGAACTTTCAAAAATGATAGGCAAAAAAATGAGAGCAAAGGCCCGAGGAACTCGGAGACAGCTATTGGGGTCGAAACCACTGTTAAGGTCGTAAAGGGTTGGAAACCATAGCAACTAAATGAAAATTCGCACCGACTCAGTCATATGCTCTATGACCTAATCCGAGCCAAATGAAGACCTTAGCCATTTACTGATGACCTGTCAGTTCTTAGGACCCATTATGATTTTTACCGAGAAGCAAAAGAAAGTATTATGAAATAAAAATGACTTGGCAATTTTTTTTTTAATTAGTGACTTTTTTTGTATCTGATTGATCACAGATCAGAGAACAAACTTCATACTGTATCTTCATACTATGAATATTTTTTGGTATTGTTAAATAGTCTGAAGCGGTTGTCAGGTATCCAGGTCTGACTAATGTTACTCAAAAGTACGATCATCAGAAGAAGGAGAAAGTTTTTCGTTTGAGAATTGTACCAGAAATTGAATTCATTCACGACGATCATGTTTCCCAGGAAAGAACAATTTAGCAAAACTAAACATAAAACGATTCACACTCGAAATCCTGTTTAGTCTAATAATTATTTCTGCACGAAAACGCCCTAAAATACATCTGTTCTTCACTAGAACGCAATTATCTGCAAAGAATTTAATTTTAACACATTTAGGTTTCTTGATGAGCCTATCTTTTGGAATAAAATGACGAATGATCATGTTGCAGATACAGAATTTAAATCTATATCGGTCCTTTTTTGTAAGCTGTTCGTCTTTTGTTTTTTTAACTAGTGATTTCGACTTTTTTATTATTTTATTATACGCATTAGTTTTAATAATCTTTGCATTTTACAGTTTTTATCACTATCAGAGTACTTAACACCTCTTTAATGGAATGTATAATTATGTCATTTATCTTGATGTATTTTGCGTCTCTATATTTTATTTCCATTAACTCATTTATATATTTGCTTCCCGATGGTTATTTTATTGGTTAATACTTAAGCACAATTGCATTAAAATCTCAACCAGCCATCCTGTGCTTTTCTATAGAATTAATCATTTATAAATGTTAATTTAATAAGTGAGATAAACTATCCTATAAGTCGCAATAAGACTCTGCAGATCAGAGACAGATACAGACTTTTTACTTAGGAGATTAGTGAAATAAAAAAATAAAAAACAAAAAAATAGTGTGTCAAAAATTCTCACTAGTAGTTGCAATCTGTGCTCATTTTAATACGTAGCAAGCATTGCATTATTCTGTATGTTTTTTTTTAAGTAAGGAGTTAGATATCTCTTTTGGAGTTTTTTTTATTAGAGAGGTAAAAATAAAATTTGACAAACAAAATTATCGTTAATACAGATATTAATAATCAAACATGATGGATCCATTTCCATTTCCAATACCAGGCTTCTCCCAACGCCATTTCTCCGATTCGAGTTCCCATTGTGCTTGAATTGAGATTTTCTCCGCAAATCCTGAAGAAAAGGGGTGCATCAATGAGTTTGAAAAGACTGCCATCCATTGAATGAGAATGAATTTTACTTAAGCCATATCTCCAGGTGCAGATATCCCCGCTATCCTGCCCTTGCTGGAAAAGGGAACACCTATTGGCTTGGAGAAGCCGCCTGCCATCGGATGGGATGTTAAGCCATGTTTCATGTGCAAAAGAGAGCCATACCTTGTGCACGTTAAAGTACAGGCTGGATGGTCTTCATGGGAGGTTCCCATCTGTCTCCTAGCAGCTGTCCAGTGTATCCCCTTCCCCCAACATTCTCTGAGCCCTTGGTGTCACAAGGACCCAAGGGCTCAGAGTGGGTCCTTGTGACACCAAGACCCCAAGTGCTCAGAGAGGGTCCTTGTGACACCAAGATCCCAAGGGCTCAGAGAGGGTCCTTGTGACACCAAGACCCCAAAGGTTTTCAGTGGTTAGCATGCTTGGCTACTGATCTAATGATTGGGTTCGAGCCCCGGGTAAGGCATGAAAGTGTGTTGTTTTTCTGCTGAGGTCCTGCCATCCTCACAGATTTTTTATTATGGCATATAAATCTGACAGGCTCCTGTCAGACCTCTGTGGTAAGCAGCCGCTTTAGGGGGTATTAATTTATTTTTTATTCATGCACAAAAGTGCTACTCAGAGGTTAAACAACTCGGTTGCAGAAAAACATACTCTGTGGCTATTAAAGGAAGAATTTCCCTCTGTATCCTAACAGCTAGACAGTGTATCTTCTTGCCCCCTACTCAGTTCTGAATTCATGGTCTTTGTGACGTCACCATTTAGCTCTTTCTGTGCAAAGCGAAATGGTGCAATCATTTACAGTTGCACAGCAATTAGTCTGCATTTGCATGTTCGTACAGCGGAGTGCTCTATATATATCCTTATTTTAGCGAATGAAGGGTCGGCGATTCCCCCCCTCCCCCACACACACGCCTTCCGAAATCACTACTTCCAATGCCAATATCCAAGGCATGTGACCGAATCTATTCCGATTCTCCCTATATCCATGTCTGTGAATGAAACCACTTTAACTAGCAATGTGACCGTGATAGCAAGCGCAGCGAAACCGTGGGAGGACCAGCTGGCTGCCTATCAGCTGGTCGTGGGTTGCCCCCAAACGCTGCTCAATGACAGTCACTGATGAATGGTGCAGAACGGGTTTACCCTCGCTACTCTGGGCTGGGCTATCCTATGTTTTCTGGTGGAGACTAGTTGGAATAATTCGTTTCCGACTCTTAACCATTGAAGCTGCAAATCATTCCCGATATTAGATCTTTTTTTTTAACAAAAATTGTACCGGATGTGGCAAACGACGTGAACATAAATATAAGAAGAGTAAGGAGGGAAATTAGAAGGTATAGCATGAATATAAGAAGAGTAAGGAGGGAAATTAGAAGGTATAGCATGAAATAAGAAGAGTAAGGAGGGAAATTAGAAGGTATAGCATGAATATAAGAAGAGTAAGGAGGGAAATTAGAAGGTATAGCATGAATATAAGAAGAGTAAGGAGGGAAATTAGAAGGTATAGCATGAATATAAGAAGAGTAAGGAGGGAAATTAGAAGGTATAGCATGAATATAAGAAGAGTAAGGAGGGAAATTAGAAGGTATAGCATGAATATAAGAAGAGTAAGGAGGGAAATTAGAAGGTATAGCATGAATATAAGAAGAGTAAGGAGGGAAATTAGAAGGTATAGCATGAATATAAGAAGAGTAAGGAGGGAAATTAGAAGGTATAGCATGAATATAAGAAGAGTAAGGAGGGAAATTAGAAGGTATAGCATGAATATAAGAAGAGTAAGGAGGGAAATTAGAAAGTATAGCATGAATATAAGAAGAGTAAGGAGGGAAATTAGAAGGTATAGCATGAATATAAGAAGAGTAAGGAGGGAAATTAGAAGGTATAGCATGAATATAAGAAGAGTAAGGAGGGAAATTAGAAGGTATAGCATGGGTAGCATCGCCAGTTTTGTATTTCACACAAATAACATAATGAAATGTTGGCTTACTTGATTGTATAGCCAAACACAAAATGTTTTGATAAGTGATTCGTGCCTGTAATCAAGCTGCAGCGTCTCTGTAGGAGTGAGTTGTTTATGGGCAGGAGATTGTTTTAGCACACTATTCATATTTTGATATATCTAAGAAATCGAGGAGGCCGTAAGTTAAATAAACAAACTGCTTTGAGCTTGGTTTCAACAAAAAAAAAAACCCGCAAGCAACTGCTTGCCACAGAAGTTTGAATTAACTTCTTAAATAAGCACTTTACGAGAAAATGTGGCTGGGAATAATTTGAAGATCTCAGTCAAATCTATCTAAATCTCGATTTTCAACAATACTCTTTCACTATTTAAATATTCAGAGCAGAAATGTATTCTAAGAAATTTATCAAAAAATTGAAGGAATTTTTTGCACACACTTTAAAAATATGTAGTTATTTATGAAATGATTTGAAATAATTCTTCTCATTTCAGTTTGAATTAATTTCAAAGGTAGATTCTTTTGTGTAGCATTGCTGTCGTTAAATGTTCAAACTTCCATTACTCTTTAAATACTGAATGAAAGGAATTTTTTTTATTAAAAATCGATATTTAAATAGAACTGATTAAATTAATTTACTTTCATTTCTTTTAGTCACATTTTTCCGTAAAACACTTATTTTAAAAGTTAAGGAGCTTCCAAGTTACCATTCCATAAAATGAATGCAAAACATAGGGTGCAGTAGTCATAATTCGATTGATTGATTGTTTTACCTCTGAGCGGCAATTTTTTTCACACCATGGGCTAAATGGCCAGGTCATATGGACCCCGAAGGCTCAGAGAAGGTTTGGGGAGGGGACCCACTGGAACAGTTGTTGGGAGACAGATGGTAGCCTCCCGTCAAGGCCATCCAGCGTGTTCTTTAACGTGCACAGGGTATGTCTCTCCCGCACACGGGGCCACGGCTTAACGTCCCATCCGACGGACGGCGGTCTTTCCAAGCCCATCGGTGTCCCCTACTGACCGTGGGCAGGGCGGTGAAATTTTGCGGAGATAAATCTCAACGCTGACCCAGCTGGGACTCGAACCTGGGAACTACAGATTACGAGCCTGGCGCGCTACCGACTGAGCCACCCCCGCCCCTAGTCATAATTCAATGATCACTCAGTGTATAATGTAGTTCTTTATTGTGTATTGAAACAAAAAAAATTGTGAGTGTGGGGCTCTTGAGTAGCTTAAAACTTATCAAAATGGTCTAACATTACTAATGGCCATAGCTTTTCTTCTATACAATGACATAGACTACAGGATAGAGGTAAGGGGAAAAATAAACATCTGGAAAATATTCAAATCCAGGTTATTGAAAACGATTAATGTTTAGCAAATAATTAGGCAAAAGTAAATTCAACGAAGGGAAATTACTAAAGACGCATTCCGCAGATTAATGCTGTAAGACACCCAGTTTTAAGACTTTCATTTTCTTTGTGAACTGTGCTATAGTTTCGAAATTTTTTTTTGTAAAATCCTGATTAGCACAATGAAAGATTAAATTCTTAAAATCATTCTTGGGATAGAAAACAGCCATATTTTTTTACTTTCGCTAAGAGCAAATTTTTGAAGTCGGTTTTATCATATGTGAACACGATTATACATTTTGAAATTCTAAATTTCCTGGGAAATCGAGCACGAAAGCCTTACACTTTATGCTCCAGAGGTTGTATGGTACTTATAACATATTTTAATCCTTGGCTGTTGCTCTCTCTCTCTATGAGCTGCGTCATGTGCCATTAATGAAGATAATGTGATAAAAGTAACGTGCCCTTGTTTTCAGAATTGCTGATCTCACGCAGAATAAGGATTGATAAGTTGACTGCATAAAGGCGGAATAGTTCTATGAATGACACCGAAATACTAATGAAAATTCGTTAAAGCGGAACAAACACTTATAATGTAAATAGTTTTAGTGGAATGTTGACTCGAGAACCTGCTACTGTTGCTGTGGGCACACCCTTACTGTTGAAACTACCGTTGTAACGGTCAGAAAACTTGACTGCTGTTTCAGCAGTCGAGTAAAATAATGAGTATACTCATAACCTTTTTACGCTATCCTTATAGTTTTTAGTAGTCAGAGCTTTATCCTCAGATGTTTCACTACTGAGTGCATTATCCTTTGTGTAGCATCTGACGAACGGCGGCATTTTCTAGCCCATTGATTCCCCTACTGATCAAGGGCAGGTTAAGGGTTGGCGGAAATAAATTCCAACCCTGGAAATCGAACCTGGGAACTGCAGAATATGACCTGGTGCGTTACCAATTGACCCCCCCCCCCTCCCTCCCTCACCATGCGTGTCAGTAGTCAGGGCATTATCCTTAGTATAGGTGGGGCAGTGGTGGCTCAGTCGGTAGCGCGCCTGGCTCGTAATCTGCTGTTCCCAGGTTTGAATCCCAGCTGGGTCAGCGTTGAGATTTATCTCCGCAAAACTCCCCGCCCTGCCCACGGTCAGTAGGGGACACCGATGGGATTAGAAAGGCCGCCGTCCGTCGGATGGGACGCTAAGCCTTGGCTCTTGTGCGGGAGAACCATACCCTGTGCACGTTAAAGAACACGCTGGATGGCCTTGACGGGAGGCTACCATCTGTCTCCTAACAGCTTTTCCAGTGGGTCCCCTCCCCCAACCTTCTCTGAGCCTTCGGGGTCCATGTGACCTGTCCATTTAGCCCATGGTGTGCAAAAAAGTGCCGCTCAGAGGTAAAACAACCCAACAACCTTAGTATAGGTTTCAGCATTTGAGGCACTATACTTTAATATAAGCTTCAACAATTGAGACATTATTCTGAATATATATTTCATTGGGTAGAGCATTAACCTTACCTAAGATGGATAATCCTGCTATGCTATCACCCTGGCTCATGGTGACACTGCAGCTGTTGAGATCTAGGTTCGAATCCCCGGGATGGTATGGTTGTTTGTTCGTTTATGTGTTTGTGTCTTTTATGAGAAACCAGGACAAGACTTATAAATCTTTAAAGCTATATCCGTCCTTAAAAAGTAAAAAAAAAAAGTTATGTCGTGATTTAAGCAACGAAATAACCCAATAACCTGTGAAAAATTTCCTTGTTCTGAAATTTATGAACTTGAATTATCATTGATTCCAAACTTCGACATTTCTCCTTTTCTGAATTTTGTGCTTTGTTGTACTTACTATTTCACCATTTGCTTGATATTGTCTGAAATTGCTTTGTCTCGTGCATGCATATACAAGGTGTCCGAAAAATAATGGTGGGGGTTTCGGAAAGCATTGTCTCCAAACACTCGAAAGGCCGCTTGGCTACTGATCTAAGGGACCTGGGTTCGAGCTCCGGATAAGGCATGGATGTATGTGTTGTTTTTCTGCTGAGGTCCTGCCATCCTCTCAGATCTTCTACTTTGGCATATAAACTGACAGGCTCCTGTCAGACCTCTGTGGCAAGCAGCTGCTTGAGGGGGTATTTATTTTTTATTTTTTTATCACGTTGAACGTTGTTCATTCCCCCACTCAAACAGTTTCACGGACTGCCACGAGCAAGACGTCGGACCGCCACATTTCTGAAGAACAGCACTAAGAATGTTTCGGAAGTTCTCATTGCAACATTTCCTGACAGATGGATCGGCAGGGGAGGAGTCCTGATTTGACGCCCTTTGGTTTTTTCTTGTTGGGCTTTGTAAAAAATTATGTTTACATGGACAAAAATTCGAGACCTGAATCATTTGAAAGCCAGAATAAGAGAAGTAACTAACGAGAGATATTCCGCGGCGTGGATGGGCAAGAAGTGGAACACCGATTGAACATATACAGGTGACATTATGTTCAAAACTATTTGAGGTACGCTTTCAATTAAAATATTACTTTCTTTGGATATGCATGTTATTCTCCTAAATAGTTTCTCGAAACCATACCAATATTTTCCTCACACCCTGTGTTAAAGATTATTATTATAATCTCCGATATCTCTACTAAGGGTTGGGTTGTTTTACCTCTGAGCGGCACTTTTTTGCACACCATGGGTTAAATGGCCAGGTCACATGGACCCCGAAGGCTCAGAGAAGGTTAGGGGAGGAGACCCATTGGAACGGCTGTTGGGAGACAGATGGTAGCCTTCCCGTCAAGGCCATCCAGCGTGTTCTTTAACGTGCACAGGGTATGGCTCTCCCGCACACGGGGCACGGCTTAACGCCCCATCCGACGGACGGCGGCCTTTCCAAGCCCATCGGTGTCCCCTACTGATCGTGGGCAGGGCGGGAAATTTTTGCGGAGATAAATCTCAACGTTGACCCAGCTGGGACTCGAACCTGGGAACTACAGATTACGAGCCTGGCGCGCTCTAATAAGGTGTTATCCATAAATAAAATGATGTCTTGAGGGAATGAGGGTCTTTAGTGAGAAGATGAATATCTTTAAATGAATGGCTTATCTTTTTTTGAGAACAAAAATAATTTGACCTTTAGAAGGCTCTTTGTGAATATTGATAACTTGCTTTTTGGGTGGCTCTTTGTGTGACTTTAATAATTCTGTTTTTATGGTGCTCTTTATGTGAATATCAATAACTTGGCCTTCCTTGTATCCTTCCTTTGACCAGATCCTACGTCATCGAACCCAATTTTCTTATCCAGACCCCGTAGCTAGAAATAATAAAATCCCTCACTTGCAGTATCATTTGTATCTGCAAAGAAAGGAACAACGATTTTATTGCTTCTTATAACGCCAGTCTCTTAAACCCGGTGATTGTGTTGTCCGGTCATTGCCGTTCGCCACTCAATTAAGTTCAGTCTTTTTAGGCCTTTCCAGCAAGTAAGTGATAAAAGAAACGAAGATCTCCGAGAAGAATCGAGTGAATCGTTTCGGTTCCTTGAAATAAATTTCCCGTGTCGTGTTGAATTCCTTGACTTGCCATCACGCCACACTACTCGATGAGTTCAAGGGATGATTCATTTTCACGCTTGCTGTTCGGAAAGCTTTTCCTCTTCGGTCCAGGGAGCGCTTCTGCGTGCTCATCGTGGACACTCGTCACTCGCACGAGCACAGACACATGAAGCGAGGGGGGGTCCCCCGCAGAAACGGAAGAGGAAACAAGCAATGCTGAAGATCAAAAAAGATTTACTTCGATGAAAGAAAGAACTGAAATTCGTAATGAATGAAGGATTCTTTTAAATGGTTGATAGAGAACAGTGACGGAATATTTTCCAGCAAATGAATTAGGAGTGAAATTATTATCATCAAAGAGAGTGTAACAAGGAAAACCTTTAAATGGGATAGTGGCTACAGAGCTTGCTGCTGTTCCCGAAGATATACTCTGTTTCGTTACTCCGTCTTAATGTGAAATGTCCTTGCACGAGAAGGTATGCATGAGCAAGAAAATATTTCTAGGTTTTCTCTCAGTCCTCTAGTAGCAGATAAAATATAAATGAAAAGAGGGGCTCTGAACCCTCTCCCCCTCGACAATCTGGTCGTCTTATACGAAATCCCAAACTTGTCGACCTGCCTTGAAAAAACACGTGTTTTTGTATAATTTTAGCCTCATAGTGTATGTCCTATACTAAAAATAGAATTAAACAACAACTATAAAATTTTATTCCATAAATAAATAAATAAATAAATACCCCCTCAAGCAGCTGCTTGCCACAGAGGTCTGACAGGAGCCTGTCAGTTTATATGCCATATTAGAAGGTCTGAGAGGATGGCAGGACCTCAGCAGAAAAACGACACACACACATCCATGCCTTACCTGGGACTCGAACCCAGGAGAATATAATTTTAATCATTCCTGTTCTGTGGAGTATTTTAGCAATCGGGAGACCCCCCCACCCGTCGAAATTAAATTACGTCCCTGAATGAAGGAATTATTATTCTGTCCTTGGACTTTCTACGAAGATCTCACAAAAACCTGTTAGTATAATACGCCACAGAGAGAAGATCTGTAGGAAGATGAGAACTCAGTAGAAAGACAACACGTAAGAATGAACACATCCTTTTCTCATTGGAGATTCGATTATAGGCAGTTTGTCTTCGCAGTCACTTGGACGGTGATGATTAAGAAATCTCATCATTTGTGAAGGATTTTGAAAAGCGTGCTTCTGCCAACTTGCAACATTTTGAGAGAGCTCTCTTTTGATAATTTGCTGGTGTTTACAAGGTATCAATATATGTACATTTAGAAATAATTCGGCTTTCCTTAAAAGTGCGTTGGCTTGTTTTATCACTGAGCGTCACTCTTTTTGAAAATAGTGGGCTAAATGGCAGGCGACAAAGATTCTCCAGTGCTCAGAGGAGGTTGGGGGAAGTGGACTTACTGGACAACTGTTAGGAGACGTATGATAGTCTCCCACCAAGGTCTCCCAGCTTGTTCTTTAGGGTGCACAGGGTATGGCTGTCCCGCACACGGGACCACGGCTTAACATCCCATCCGACGGAAGGACGTCGGCCTTTCCAAGCCCATCGTTGTCCCCTACTGACCGAGGGAAGGGCGGGGAGTTTTGCGGAGATAAATATCAACGCTGAGCCAGATGGGACTCGAATCTGGGAACTGCAGATTACGAGCCTGGCGCGCTACCGACTGAGCCACCCCCGCCCCTCCTCCCTTAAAAGTGAATATAAATCTCTGTTTCTCTATTCCACAGCATATCTGTTTATTCAGTTCATGTAAAATGTATCGAAAAAATTTTGGTTTTTTATATAATTTATGAAGTATTAATGTGAAGAACAAATTTGTATTATTTGCTGGCCTTATTTATTGTTATAAATTTTGCCCCTTTTACAGCTGAAAAAGGATGTAAAATCTACGCGATGATTTTTTTTTTGGATTGTTTAAAATATAGATTTAAGTATTTTGTCCTTTGGACGTATTGACATTCGTTCTATTTCTGTTACTATTCCTCGATTTTGTTAAAAAGATTTTTATTTTATTTCTATTGAAAAATGCACTCTTGTCATCTAGATTTTATGCATCCCATTTTCTCCCGTGGCCGAGTGGTTAGCGCGCTTGGCTACTGATCTGAGGGACCTGGGTTCGAGCCCCGGGTAACGCATGGATGTAAGTGTCGTTTTTCTGCTGAGTCCCGCCATCCTCTCAGACCTTCTACTGTGGCATATAAACTGACAGGCTTCTGTCAGACCTCTGTGACAAGCAGCTGCTTGATGGGGTATTTATTATTTTTATTATTCTCTACAGCACTGCTGTAGCGAAAACTTGATTCCATACGGTCATCACTCCATTAAGCCACCATCCACATGTAAAAAACTGCTTCATGTATTCAGGATTGGTAAGATTCGACTTTTATGGAGAAAATGCAAGCCTGATACTGAGGTGCCCCTTTCCTCCCACAATTCCCTTTTTGAAACTCTCTACCACTACAGAAATTTCTCTATTCACTTTGAATGGACTTTTAAGCCGTTCAGCCACGTGGAGTGGACCCCTCCCCCCGTTTCATTAGTCCATTTAATTAAGGAATATGGAACCCTGTGAGGTTCTCGGCGAACCCCTTACCCATTACCACTTACGTTTAAGTAACACCTAAAATTTTGTTCTCATCGATACATGACTTGGGGCATTAAACTGCATTTAAAATAATTGAACTATGCACTTTAGATAAACAAATTTTAAATTTGAATAAATTTTACAAAGAGATTTAAAATTGCCAAATTATCTTTGATTTGAGTCCGTTTGGGTTGCCTTCTGGTCTTGAATCACAGGTGGCGCTTCCTGTTTTAGAGTCGAAATATGAATAATAATAAGAAGAAATGATGTCTGATAATTGAAACATAAGACAGTCTCACTATTTGTATTAAAAATTTATGTATATTGTAATTTCATAATTCTATTCCATTGTTATACATATATAATTGCAAATGCTAATTAATATTAAGAGTATAAAAGTGTCTCTTTCTTAACTTAATATTAATTAGCATTTCTAATTATATATATATCAGGATTTCTTGTATAAATGTCAATATGTAACTGATGTATAGCAACTATTTGTAACCGCATATATTTAACGTTTCCAGCGGATAAGCTACACCAAGCTTTGCTAGGATTTTGGGGCGGGGGTGGCTCAGTCGGTAGCTCGCCAGGCTCGTAATCTGTAGTTCCCAGGTTCGAGTCCCATCTGGGTCAGCATTGAGATTTATCTCCGCAAAATTCCCCGCCCTGCCCACGGTCAGTAGGGGACACCGCTGGGCTTGGAAAGGACGCCGTCCGTCGGATGGAATGTTAAGCCGTGGCCCCGTGTGCAGGAGAGCCATACCCTATGCACGTTAAAGAATACGCTGGATGGCCTTGACGGGAGGCCATCCAGTGGGTCCCCTCCCCCAACCTTCTCTGAGCCTTCGGGGTCCATGTGACCTGGCCATTTAGCCCATGGAGTGCAAAAAAGTGCCGCTCAGAGGTAAAACAACCCAACCCAAATGCTAGGATTTTGCTAACATTATTATTATATTCTATTCAAGTGTTTCTTCTATATTCTCTATTAATTTTATGTGCTATTTTCATAAGGAATATGTTGCATTTGTTCTTACAGTCAAGCTCTTAGAGATTGCTAAGATCAACTCTCTATATGTAAGTGCAAAGGAAATAAAAGAGTTATTATTAAAGAATAAAAAGAAAACGAGAGAAGCAGCACATCTTCCGTTAGAGCCTGAAGATAACGAGAGCAAATAAAAGTTTTTCGCAAGTTTTAGCTTTTCCTGTAATCTAAATGTGTGTTTTAGCTGATGAAACATAACGGAAAGTCATTTGTTCATCAGCCTGGCGGTTGAGTGGTTAGCATGCTTGGCTGCTGACTTGGGTTCGAATCCCTGGTAAAGCATGGATGTTTTCTTTCCGCTGAGGTCTCGTTCCTCATAGATCTTTTTTTTACGGCATATACCGATAGTCTGTGTCTGTGTGTTAGCTGCATGATGAGTAATTTAATTCTATTTATACCTTAATTTCTTTCTCTCTTCACTTCATTTGGGGCGGGGGTGGCTCAGTCGGTAGCGCGCCAGACTCGTAATCTGTAGTTCCCAGGTTCGAGTCCCAGCTGGGTCAGCGTTGAGATTTATCTCCGCAAAATTCTCCGCCCTGCCCACGGTCAGTAGGGGACACCGATGGGCTTGGAAAGGCCGCCGTCCGTCGGATGGGACGTTAAGCCGTGGTCCCGTGTGCGGGAGAGCCATACCCTGTGCACGTTAAAGAACACGCTGGATGGCCTTGACGGAAGGCTACCATCTGTCTCCCAACAACTGTTACCTCCCCCCCAACCTTCTCTGAGCCTTCGGGGTCCATGTGACCTGGCCATTTAGCCCATGGTGTGCAAAAAAGTGCCGCTCAGAGGTAAAACAATCCAACTCTTCACTTCATTATTTACATACATTCCATGGATAAGAAAAGGGAGCTAATGTCCTCATATATAAAAGAAAGATTTTACGTTAAGGGCAATACCAAAGTTTTCCGTATCCGAAGATATATTTCTACCTTTTATTTCAGGAAATCTACGCAAGAATTTTTTCTGCTTCTTAAGTTCCCGCACAAGGAGCACATGGTGATGATTTCTCTTATTCGTTTATCGTTTTGTACAGTCGGTTATTTCCTTATTAAGCTTTTCGAGATCCAAAAGACATCCTTGCGTGGCGTCACGTGCGTTATTTGGGGTCGCACTTCCTCGTGATCTTGTCTCGCGGTGACAGCACGGGGTCGAGGACGAAACGTCGTCATTGTCTCCTAACCCCCGCCGCATCAAAGGAGACTTCTTCCTTCCTCTGAGGCCATTTCCAAATGACGCCGATGATTGCAGTTGTCACTTTCTGTCGCACTGACACCGTTCGTCCTCTAGGAGACGGTCAGGTAAATGAATGACTCACGCACGTGCCAAACGAACACGTGATGGAGGAATTTTGTTTTGGCTCTGCAGCCGAGGAGAGAGAATGATGCTGTCGTCAGTTAGGGATGAGACAAGAGGATGGCGATTTCCACTGACACGGTGAGGAGGACATCTGCAGTCACAGCCGGCCACTTGTGACCTTGCTCCACTCGAGAGTACGGGGATCTATCTCGATCACCTTCTCTCGTGCATGTAAAGCAGCCAATCAACATGCGTTATTCAGTAGATTTAGTGCGACTCTGTCGAGTATATACGTAGCGTAGGAGCCTTTACCTAGCGTGTTGACGTCACAGGCGGGTGACAGTGCAGCAGTTGGAACGTGAGAAGCGTTGGGAAAAAGGTGTATATCCACTTCTGCGCTGTTCATCTCATACTCTTCGTTCTTTGTGTTTTGTAGAGAACAAGTTTCCTACTTTTCTTTTCGTGGTAGAGTCTATTATCAAGTAGTCCACATCAATTATCGATTACTCTGGAGTTTATAGCGTAGCATTCAAATGGAACTGACCTGTACGCCGTTCCTTCATATTTTTTAAAAAGAAAACTGTCTCGTGAAATAGTACGTGTTTTCTTCTGCTTTTTTATTTTTTTCAGCTTCCTTCGTAGTAATTGAAACTGTTTAGGTGATGGAGAGGGCTGTGTGGATTATAAATTTTGATTTTTCGATATTTGAAGAATTATTAGTATAAAGAGATATACCTCAACAACTGCATCGCTTTTTTAAAAAAAAAATCTTAAAATTTGGCCAAAACTGAAATAATTATTATAGAAATTATAAAATACACTTATTTTATTAAAATGTTGGATATAACCGTTATTATTTCTGATTTAATTTTTGATAGTGATTTAACTTTAGATTTATTTTTGTGATTGGCAGAGCTAATGGTAAATGTAACAGCTTTTATAATTCTTTAAATACCGAACGAATATTATTGAAAATAAAGACATCATGATTGGATTGAGAGCCCTATCTTATTTTCAGGTCCATTTTCATCATAACAAGTGTTTTTTTTTTCAAAGTCACTTAGATTTTTTAAGTGTTACCTTCATAATGGTGAAGGATTCCATTATTTCGTGCACCTAGTTGATAATAAATCACGTCTTAATTTCGAAGTGATAAACTTTTTATCAAAGACTAACAAATTTCGAGCCATTGTTCAAATTTTTAATAATTTTTTTTTGGAAAGTAAATTTTAAACCTGTTATTCAAATAGCAAATTTATAATTTCAAACTCTCTAAAACATTTAGTAGTTTTCGATGATTGATTTTGATTACTTAAAGGAAAGGGGATTTTTAAATATTTCTCAATTAATATTTAAAAATAGGAACTTCATACATGTTGTGTTTATTTTTGTTCAATCCTATAAATTCTAGACCTTCGCTACAAGCTATATTTAACAGAGAAAAAAAAAACTAGTTAATTTTGTTTCCAATAGGATTTTTTTCCAGTCATATTTACCTTAAGAAAAAATAGAACATTACTCTAAATTTTCCATTTTCTCTGTTTTTCTCTGAGGTTTCTTGATTAGCAATCCTATTCCAAGTTCATCCTATATTTATGATTGATCTGGTTCAATCTCTCTCAAAGTTCGCTCTATTATGCCAAATGTTAAGACTGTACTTGATGAATCTGTCTCTTTTCTGTTTTGCTTTATGAGGAGCGGTCGCATCGCAGGCACATCCTATTTTTCTGTCGCTACAAAATTCTTATGTTGTTTTAATTGGTGATAAAAGTAAACCAAACACTGAATTTGATGGTCGTTAGCTCTTATACTTTAGGAGGGCGTTTTAACGCAACGGATAAACTCTAAAATATATAGCGGCTAACCTTTTTTTTAAGCTGGAACGTTTTACTTTGTCATATTTCGTATGAGATTGTAGGGGAAAAAATCTGGCTCGAATTTTCCGTTTAGAAGTACAGTCACTCAAAAAAATATCCGAACACTATGGTTGGTTACAGAATTCAGAAAAAATATCTGACAACGATTTATTTAGAAATTAGTGATCTGGCAAGTGACACGAAGGTGGCCAGATCATTAATTTCTAAAAAAATCGTTGCCAGATCACTAATTTCTAAAAAAATCGTTGCCAGATATTTTTTCTGAATTCTGTTATCAAGCATAGTGTTCGGATATTTTTTTGAGCGACTGTACTCCAGGTGTCCCTGAACACATGGGTTGAGTAGATTTACCTCTCAGGGGAACTTTTTTTTTTAACACAACAGACTAAATGCTCAGGAAGAGGGCTTAGTCTGTTGTGTTAAGGGCTCAGAGAAGGTTGCGGGTGGGGATCCACTGTAGAGTTCATAAGATATAGATGAAAGCCTTCCTTTCAAGCCATCCAGCATGTTCATTTAACGTGCAGAGGGTGTGGCTCTTCTGTACACGAGGCCACGGCTTAGCATCCCATCCGACGGACGACGGTCTTTCCAAATCCATCGGTGTCCCTTTACTAACCAAGCAGGGTGGAGTTTAACGGAAATAAATGTCAACGTTGGAACAGGTGGGCATCGAATCCGAAAACTTCATATTACGAACCTGGTGCTTTACCGGCTGACCTCAACCATGGATCGGAAGAGAAATGAGACTAAAGCATTCAGTTGAACTGTCGAAGCGTTAACTGAGCATCTCATAATCTCCGCAGTTGCCACTCACAATATGCCACTGAAAAATAAACAACGAACGAACAATGGAATATCGAAACGGTTTTCAGAAAGTGGCAGCGAGAAAATTAATAACAGCAGTGGCAAACCTGGCATCCGACTTCAACGGTACGATCCTTGCTCACTGAATTCAGACCGACCTTTAGCTCTTTGTGAATAATTACCCTGTGAGACGGTGCGCAACATGACAGATCTAAATTATGTGGCCCATAGCTTGTTCCTTGTAATTAACTTTACGTTCTTTTCCAAGGTTACCTTCGGAGAGAAAGCATCCCATTGAACATGCAAGGCAAATGATGAGCAAGCGAGTGGCTGGTGCACTTCCCCACGCACAGCTGTCCTCTCGAGGAGCAGATGACATCAGCACAGAGGCGCATATTTACGAACTTCCTTTTTGACAAGCACGAGCCTGTTTAGCATGGCCGTCACGGGCTCTCCACGTGATCGCACTCGGGAGGGAAGTGAGGCCGTCTCGCTGTTGAGTCAGATTTATTGGATCTCTAATTGCGCGGGATCTATTGCCATATCTAGTGGCGCACAATCGCAGCATACGTTCATCTGGTGACGTCACCGTCGTTGTCATCCTCACCCAGTCGGCTGCACCCCGTGGGCAGAAGGCTTGACGAAGATGTGGTTCTTCAGAAGAAGTACTGACCTTTACCCTGAGCGCTTTCTATAAATAATGTACGTTAAGTGGCGAACAAGATTTTACTGCGATTGGGGGAACATTTCAGTGCTTGACGTGTTCAGTGGTAGTGAAATGACTTAATAAGAAATCTCTTCCATTGAAGAGCGATTAGAAAGCGATTAGAAAGCATGTTGCTAATGATTATAAAATGTTAAGCTGCTCAACAAAACATTGCGGACTTTCTGCCCCTAATTTGTATGGCTCTACATCAAGTCCAGTGGAAGGACAGCTATAGCATTTTGGAGGCAGAAAATTGTATTTCAGTTGAAAGTTTCTTGACGGAGATTTAGAATGAATTCCACAAGATGATCAGTGGGTTGTTTTACCTCTGAGGGGCACTTTTTTGCACACAATGGGCTAAATCAACATCTATAAGAGAAGGCCGGTGAGCCAAGTTATGACATCAGCTTATGTAGTAGTCCTATCAGCTAGACAATTCTTACATATTTATTTCTATTGTTAATACTGGCGTACTTTGATTCTTACCAAATCTTCAAATCTTTATACTAATATTAAGAATATTAGAAGGAAAATTATCATAATGATAATAAATATAAACAAATTTACTTCTAAAGCAGGAATATTTATAAAGAAGCATTAGTATGAAGATTACTATAAAAGTACACCAGTAATAATAATAGAAAGAAATGTAGAAGAATTATCTAGATTATAGGACTACCTATCCTGACGTCATAACTTGGTCCATCGGCCTGCTATTGTAGGAGGTGTTGGCTAAATGGCCAGGTTACAAGCAGGCACGGGGCTCAGAGAAGGTTTGGAACCCACTGGAACAGCTGTTGGGAGATAGATGGTAGCCTCCCGTCAAGGGCATCCAGCGTGTTCTTTAACTTGAACAGTATATAGCTCTCCCGCACGCGGAGCCACGGCTTAACGTCCCATCCAACGGACGGCGTCTTATTGCAAGCCATTGGTGTCCCTTACTGGTCCAGGGCAGAGCGAGGAGTTTTGCGGAGATAAATCTTAATGCTGACCCAGCTGGGACTCGAATCTAGGAACAGCAGATTACGAGCCTGGCGCCCATCTATAAGAAGTGTGGAGTGCGAAATTGGGATGCTTTTTTATATGTAGTTGCTATTAATTCATTTGTAATGGAGACAACTTTTGTTTCTTTCAACCGTAATCGGTCTCACGAAGTTTAACTTTTCACATTATTTGTTAAATGAGATGTTATCTGATAATTTTCTGTTTGGGTGTTAGAAATACAAGAAGAGTAGCATGAATTTTTTTCATGTTAATTTTTCAAGCTTTAAACCACTTTTTTCTCCTTTAAAAGAAAGAGTATTTTTTTTTTCAATTTGTCTCCTGTAGACATTCAAATTTTCTGCTCGTGGGTCATGTGTAGAAAAGTATAATTTTGTGTAATAGAAATAGAAGTATAGAGTTGTTGTTTTTTTATCTGCAGACATACATATATTTGGTTGGTCTCTCCAAAAATACAGTGTTTCAAAAGTAGATTTACATCTCTGACAGGATGCATATATTTATTAACAAATAGTAGATGCAAATCAAATGTGTTGAAATGTAGCCAGACGCATCAAATTTCGTCAGCTGCATCAGAGTGACAGTTCGATGTCACTTTCAGATTATAATACACGACAAATATCCCGCCTTAAATGAATTTCATTGCTGCTGAGACTTCAGCAGCTGCGCATGCAATTCTTGCCCGTAGATCAAAGTGAAAAGTACACTTTATCCTTAACAAATCCCCATAAGAAAAAGTCTAGTGGAGTTAAAATCGGAGGATTGTGGTGGCCATGATAGCTGACTCGATCAGTCTACCCATCGATTTGTACATCTGGCAAAACATGATGAATTTGGCTACATTTCTGTTTGATTTGCATATACCTTTTGTTAATAAATGTATATATCATCACGAAATTGCAAAACTAATTTTGAAAACATCCCGTATGTATATATTGAATATAATATCTCCAGAAACATATAGTTTCGTTAAAATCATACTGAAAAATGCGCTTTTTTTGATAAGTGTATTAGCTATGTCTTTCGAGAAACTCTGTATGCAGGCGCTTTTGAAGTGCATGTATAGTTTTACTCAAAGCTAAAGCGCTGTATTCGTTAACTGCAATCCGAGAAGTTATGACTGTGAGCGTGATCTGGAATGCAAATAATGCATCCAGTAAGGAACCCTGCGGGTATCTTGAGATGCATTCATCTTGTGGTGATGATTTGAAGTATGTTGCATCGTCTGTGCCGGTAGTGACACTTCTGCTGGCACGCAATGACGTGTGTTCGGAGGTCATGGCCATCAGATGCTATCTTCGTCTGTTGCGTTGAACGGGGCAGAAAGCAATTCATTGGACAACCAGCCTCACCCTCTTTAGTCACTGATTGCATTGTTGAGGTTGTCAATCTGATGGCACCCCTGCAACATCGAGCGCAACAATGTAATAATTACTATGGCAACACTCGTTGTTTATTGTGATGTCAGAATGAGCGATGATCTTAATTCACTCTTCACAGGATTAAAATTCCATCCATAGTGTTCTGGTACCTTATTGCGGTTCAGAGAGTTCGACATTGCATCCTGGATTTCAGCTCAAGTGTGCCTTGAGATCAGTGCTGTAGTCGAGCCCACGGCTTCACTCCGCTAGCTTTTTAAGTCAGAGGTTCTAAATTTTTTCACACTACGATCCCCTAGAATCGTAGAAAAAAATGATGCGACTCCTTCCCTATGTATTTGCAACAAAAGTTTTACTAAAAAATACTAGCAGATATAAAACTACCAGATAAATAATAAGTATCTCAGATTTTCTCATTAATTTAATAATGATAGACAACATATCACCTTCTTATATTTCGCTTAGAATGAACCGTAAGTTAATTTGAAATAAAACTGGTTTTATTATACACTAAAATATAGGAAGAGAAAAAAAAGCGAAAATCAGATAGGAAATATATTTATGGTTATATTGTGTATGAGATAAATCTATGAGGCAGCCATTTTGTGCGGAGGTCTGAAACGAGTCTGCCATTATAAATTACCATCAAGGAAACTGGGACGCAATGGCGTAACTAGGCCTGAATTTTTATTTTGAGTGATTCTGGTTTATTTCAATGTTGTCTCATTACAATTTAAAAGGAAGGTCCCATCTCTATCCTAAAAGCTAACCAGTGAATTCCTTTTCCATTCTCACCTCTGACATGGCCATTTTAGCCATTTGTGTTCAAAAATAAAAGTGCCGCTAAGAGGTAAAAACAACACCCATTTCGTCTCCTCAAAAGGTTTGACGAAAATTCACGAAGAGTCAATCCAGTTACATGGTCCAAAGAAAGCTTGCAACATGGAGAATAATATAGAGCAGGCAGGCTTGTAAAACATGTAAATTTTAAGGCCAACGGGATCGGACTTTGACCTACTGAGGCTTTGGATTGGGTTGTTTTACCTCTGAGCGGCATTTTTTTGCACACCATGGGCTAAATGGCCAGGTCACATGGACCCCGAAGGCTCAGAGAAGGTTGGGGGAGGGGACCCACTGGAACAGCTGTTGGGAGACAGATGGTAGCCTACCGTCAAGGCCATCCAGCGTGTTCCTTAACGTGCACAGGGTATGGCTCTCCCGCACACGGGGCCACGGCTTAACGTCCCATCCGACGGATGGCGGCCTTTCCAAGCTCATCGGTGTCCCCTACTGACCATGGGCAGGGCGGGGAATTTTGCGGAGATAAATCTCAACGCTGACCCAGCTGGGACTCGAACCTGGGAACTACAGATTACGAGCCTGGCGCGCTACCGACTAAACCACCCCCGCCCCTACCTACTGAGGCATAAGCTGTCAATTTTAAAGGGCCCCAAAAGTTAGAAAATGGAAATATATATTTATTTTCTTCATTAAAGTTAAAAAACACTGCAATTTATAACTATTTAGGCAAATTCGTAACTGCTCGAATTTTTTTTTTTTGTTTGTGGCCCTCATATTATGAGACTATGCTGTAGCTTAGTTAGCTTAGGCGTATGTTTGGCCCTGAGGGCCAATGACTGTAATCCAACTCAGCTCATGAATATTTTGTTTCCTTTTTTTATAGCCATCCATTTCTAGCGTCCTCTCTCGCCAGAAACTGACAGTTACGTAACAGTATATTGTATATGTTTGTGGTCCTCGGTATGGACCAATAATTAACACGTGGCCCGTTATGAAAAAGGTTGGACAACCTGATATAGAGGAAATAAAAATTTTCTCCTCCGAAGAGCAAAAAAAGATCGGTGTCCGTGCCATTAAAACGAAAAAATAAATTGTATCAATAAAAATACACATCCTTCTATTTGCCCTAAAAGGTTAAAAAAAAATTTTTTTTTCAACGATCCAATCATTTATTGAACGCATGTAATTTCAAAGGAAGATGGAGGTTGCCAAAATTAGTTTCACATCCTAATTATAAAAAATTACTGGCGCCCTATCCTTCCTTTGAAATTAATATTAATCGAGTGAGTGATTACGTTACTGGCATGTTTTAATTTTGTTTTCTGCTTTTTAAGGCACATAAAAATAAGATAAATAATCTTAAAATTATTTTATATGTAGCACCACATGTAAGATATTAAAGATTATTATACCTCCAGAGTCAGAACCTTATTTTCCAGTTCTGCCGACACTTCCATAATGTATGGATGCAGGGCGTTATCCTTTTAACTAAGCGATTATCCTTCGACTTCAGTCACTCTCATTGACGATGGACATTTTGACTCTCCATCTTCCTCTGAGAACTCCTCTTTTATTATCTGTGTGATATGCAGCCGCAACGTGGAGTGCGAGCCAGTTCAGTTTGGTCATCATCACCAATATCCCCATTTTCTCACCCCTCGTGATCCCTTTGCCGAGACGTCACGTGACGAAGCCGCCTTGGAAACCGGACTACCGGGTCTGTGACCCACGGGGATCACTAGACGCCGCACTTTGGCCTGCCGGGTGTCGTTCCGAAGCACGTGTCCCAGGGGCAACATGCTGCGTCAAGAAACTCCAAAGTGAAACCGATTAGAAAAATTCGAAAGTTTTTTCTGCTCATCGACAAAAGAAATGGAAATATCTGGAATGGCGTTTTTTGATTCCCCTCCCCCTCGAAATTCCAATTAAGACCCGTAGATGAAGATGTGATTGCGCTAAATCTTACCTGGTCTAGTGTTTAGCTTATCTGACTACTAAGCCAGCTGGTTTTTCCTTGGGAAGTGTTTAGATGTATGAGAAATCGAGAGAAGCTAGATGAAGCTTCTATTTTGGTGTAGGGTAGTATCTTTTTTTAAGAATAAAAAAAGTTGTTCGCATCTGGTAGTGTCGAGTGTCTTGAAAGAATAGCAGTAGCGTAGCTAGATTTTTTAAAAGGGGGAGGGGAGGGGAAGGGCGTAGGGGTATGGGGGTGTTGAAACATTTTCTTAACGTTTTATAAATGTAATTCGTTAATTAATTTTTTAATGATTTACTAAGTATTTTTTTCTTAAAGCTAGCAATAAATCCCACCCCCTCCATGTTTGGCAACGCCACTGAAAACTACTACCAATATAGTGTGAGGGCTCAGTCAGTGGTGCGCCAGGCTTGTAATCGGCAGTTCCTAGGTTCGGGTCCCAGCTGAGCCAATGTTGAGATTTATCTCCGCTAAATGTACTTAAAAAGGCCGCTGTCCGTCGGATTTGACGTTAATCCGTGGCTCCGTGTGCGGGAGAGCAGTACCATGTGCGCGTTAAGAACACGCTGGATGGCCCCGACGGGAGGTTACCATCTGTCTCCCAACAGCTGTTCAAGTGGATACCCTCCCCAGCCTTCTCTTAACCTTTGGGTCCTTGTGACCTAGTCATATAAACCATTGCGCACAAAAAATGCCGCTCAGAGGTAAAACAACCGAAGCAATATAGATTGGCAGTAGTGCAATCCAGGGCTGGATGGTTGTAAGATGTGGGGGGAGAGGAGATTTTCTTCCTGCAGAATTTGAATAATTGAAATAGAAAGGCAAAAAGTTAATAACATATATGTTTTTTACACAGACATCTCGAAGGAATAAGTGGCAAATAAAGGTGCGAGAAGGGTCACGTGACACGTAGGTGGGTGGTGGTGGTGGTGGGGGATCAGAGTAGATAAATCTCAACGCCGGTGTCACAGTTGGGACTCGAACCTGGGAACTGTAAATTACGAGTCGCGTGCTATCGACAATGTTAATTAATTAATTTTTTTATAATTATGTTGATTAATTTCAAAAATGCAAATATTAATATTTTATTAGTATCTATATCCTCATAAAAAATAATTCTCATTTATCTCTTAAAACAAAAAAAGGTTGCGTTTGCCTGCTCATCCCTTGTGTGTAAGGGGGCAAATCCTTTTTGCCTATGACCATTCTACTCCGCATCAAAAATTCACCTTTCTAGCATTTAGATCTTTTGCGATATTTGTTGAACGTTTAGTCATTTAAAATAATTCTAATGTTAGAGGGCGTTATGAAAGATATTAGGAGACTCGAGAAATGTGAATCCTGATATTTCATCAATACCCATCCAACCCAAAAGAATATTTTAATTTATATCTAAAAAGTAAAAAAAAAATACGGATGGGCAGACAAACAGAGAGAAAGTGGAAATCAATTTATTTTATTATTAATCAATCAATATTGTTAAAATCTGGCTACATAAAATTGGAAAATTTTCTACACAGAAACATCACCTCGTTTTGTTTTTATTAAAAATTAAAAATCGGTTCAAGTTGGGTTGTTTTACCTCTGAGCGGCACTTTTTTGCACACCATGGGCTAAATGGCCAGGTCACATGGACCCCGAAGGCTCAGAGAAGGTTGGGGGAGGGGACCCACTGGAATAGCTGTTGGGAGACAGATGGTAGCCTCCCGTCAAGGCCATCCAGCGTGTTCTTTAACATGCACAGGGTATGGCTCTCCCGCACACGGGGCCACGGTTTAACGTCCCATCCGACGGACGGCGGCCTATTCCAAGCCCATCGGTGTCCCCTACTGACCGTAGGCAGGGCGGGGAATTTTGCGGAGATAAATATCAACGCTGACCCAGCTGGGACTCGAACCTGGGAACTACAGATTACGAGCCTGGCGCGCTACCGACTGAGCCACCCCCGCCCCAAATCGGTTCAATGACATTCACGTACTCTATGATCGACCCCTATGTTTCTGACCTCTTTGTACCTCCATTTCTTTTCATTAAAGTTAATAGGAGTATGTGAGCATTTTTTTTTATAGGGCACACTCATCCAGCTCTCCTTTGTCGTGAGCTGTTCTGGAAACGACGGATCGTGAGCATTGAGTGCGTAACTTTTAAATTTAGTCGTTTTTAGAAGGTGACGCTGCGCAAACGGAAGCATTAATGAGTGTTACCTTCCACATATAACCCTCTCCCACATATCTGGCAGATTTAACTGTGATTATCATTTAAATTTAGACGTACCCATCACCTGCTTGCCTGCTCCTGCACTTGCCGTTTCCAGGATGAGACATTCTGCCGGCTAAGTCAGTCTTTCAGAGTTGCTCTGGGTAAGAGTGGGCGAAAACAATCCGGCAAAGCTCCAAAAGAGAACCACGTACAGGGATTTAAAAGTGTCCGTCTGAGGCAAATAGTAATTTTGAAGACAGCAATTTCGATTGACAAATGAAACCTCATCAAACAACCAGTCTGTCATTATAATTGGTGGAAACGGTTATTGTTGGTTGGAAGCTCACAATCGGATGTTTCCAGGTTCGGGCCTCAGCTGTGTCTGCTCTGAGATTTATCTTCCTAACTTCCGCAGTGTTCTCGGTGAGAAAGGGGACATTGATGGAATTTGAAAGGATGCCGTCCATCACATGGGACGTTAAGCCGTCGTTTCCTGTGCAATCCAGCAGTAGCCTGTGCACTTTAAAGAACACTATGGATGGCCTTGACTGGAGTTTTCCATCTTCCTCCTAATAAGCTGACCAGTGTTTCCCTTTCCCCAGTGTTGAGATTTATCTCCTCTAACATTAGACGACAGACAGACCGACACAGAGGTGGGTGGGTAGGGAGGGAGGCCTACCCCACCCACCTCTGTCGTCGGTCTGTAGGGGGTACCAATGAACCTGAAAAGGCCGCCGTCGGTTGGTGTGTAAAGTTTTATATATAAATTTAATTTAATTTTTATTATAAATTTAAAGTGTAAAGTTTATATATAAATATACAATTTATATATAAAAATGTTATATTATTTTCAAGTTACATTTCCCACCCGCGCCTTACCCAGGTTCTGGCCCCGGATAAAGGTAGATGTTTGTGTGTGTTTTTTTTTCTTTTGAGGTCTCACCTTCCTCACACACCTATGGCATGTAAACTGACAGGCTACTGTGAGACCTCTGTGGCAAGCAGCTGCTTGAGGGGGTATTAGCAAAAAAATGTTAAAGCAAAAAAAATATTTGATGCAGTATTTTGATAGGTCAATGGTCAAAGACATATTAAATTCCCTGCCAATCTGTGAGAACTATTAAAGCCTCAACTGCGCAGTCTCCTAGTCTCCTCAGTTTGCCACTCACTCTTTGCCTTAACTAGTTAGATCGGCTTTTGTGCTGCATAGATATGGTGGAACAATTATTTTCACAAAGCCATAAACCAGTCCTTCAATGAAAAGTAATCGAATGGTAGATATAAAACACAGAACAGTTTTCTCTGCGTGTAAAAACTATTATATCAAAAAATAAACATTTCTTTACCTAATAAATTCTAATTCTACGTCTCTGCAATTTGGGTTGGGTTGTTTTACCTCTGAGCGGCACTTTTTTTGCACACCATGGGCTAAATGGCCAGGTCACATGGACCCCGAAGGCTCAGAGAAGGTTGGGGGAGGAGACCCACTGGAACAGCTGTTGGGAGACAGATGGTAGTCTCCCGTCAAGGCCATCCAGCGTGTTCTTTAACGTGCACAGGGTATGGCTCTCCCGCACACGGGGCCACGGCTTAACGTCCCATCCGACGGACGGCGGCATTTACAAGCCCATCGGTGTCCCCTACTGACAGTGGGCAGGGCGGGGAATTTTGCGGAGATAAATCTTAACGCTGACCCAGCTGGGACTCGAAACCTGGGAACTACAGATTACGAGCCTGGCGCGCTACCGACTGAGCCCCCCCCCCCCCCCCGCCCCCGCGTCTCTGCAAATTTTTGCATGCACTGTAAGGTGGAAATTACAGTAGATTCTGTATACAAATAATCATGGACTTCATATTACTGTAATCTGAGATAGGAGATAATTAAATAGTAAGAATGTCCTAAAACAGGTTGAATTCCACGAGGTGAACAAGGCTACTGATCACTGCTGGAAAACAAATATTCACACCCACGCCATATTCTGGAATGGAATCCTGATCCAAACGCAGAAATCCACTGATGAAAAAAAAAGGGGTTCAATTGAAATAACGAATAACTCCACCTCCTATTATAGTTGAACCCATTCTAGACATCGCAGGAAGCAATCCACTCTCTTGGTATGGCCACATAGAAGTGATTTTAGCGTTTTTAGCGTTAACCGCATTTCCGAATTTTCTGCAGTCTTAAAACCTCACAGCAAATTAAAGCCTGTAAAGTAATTTCGGTTTCTCTAATTTTCTGTAATAATGAGTTCGTTTTTATCCCCTAGAAACTTTACTAAGGTTGATAATTCTAAATCGTTTAAATCGCTTTCTGTGTGACCTATCAAACTGCAGTCAATTCCCTATTTCATAGGGAACGCTTCAGAAAGGAAGGGACAGTCACAAATACTTTGATTATCCCACTTCCCGTGTACTTGGCCACGTCACTGACCCAAACAATAGCAGACGCTGATGCGCTGGACTGCAACGCGCCGCGAGATCACACTGCACGACACGCAACCCTCACAAGACTGTACACGAGCTTCCAGGAACGCGAAGTCCACTGGCCCCCACGTGCTACTGCGCAGGAACATTCATCGCTGTGTTACCAGGAGAGCTAACATAAATCACGACCTTATTGCGAGTGGGATGAATATTGTGCCACAACAGATTGGGATAAGGTATTTTTGATGATGACCTTGTTGATGACAGGTGCGACACGAGGTCCGGCCATTGTTTCTTCGGAAGTGGACGAGTAAGAAAAAATAAGTGAAAGTTACGAATGAAAATTCCGGCGAGATTGGAATTGTTAGAAAGTTATTGCCAATTAGCTATACGGAGAGAAAAAATTATGATGGGGAGGGGAAGGAAATGCATATCCCCCCTCACATTTTTTTTTAGGTAGTAATAAAAGTTTCTTCATCGTGCGCAGTTGCCACGGAGGTCTAATAGGAACTCTGAAATCAGTTGGGCTGTTTTTTTATCTTTTCGAATAGAACAAGGGAAATTCTTTTTCTGGGCATACTTTCAACTCAGACTTGCACTCTTCAGAGAAAAGGGCGGGGGTGGCTCAGTCGGTAGCGCGCCAGGCTCGTAATCTGTAGTTCCCAGGTTCGAGTCCCAGCTGGGTCAGCGTTGAGATTTATCTCCGCAAAATTCCCCGCCCTGCCCACGATCAGTAGGGGACACCGATGGGCTTGGAAAGGCCGCCGTCTGTCGGATGGGACGTTAAGCCGTGGCTCCGTGTGCGGGAGAGCCATACCCTGTGCACGTCAAAGAACATGCTGGAATGTCTTGACGGGAGGCTACCATCTATCTCCCAACAGCTGTTCCGGTGGGTCCCCTCTCCCAACCTTCTTTGAGCCTTCGGGGTTCATGTGATCTGGTCATTTAGCCCATGGTGTGCAAAAGAGTGCCGCCCAGAGGTAAAACAACCCAAAAACAACCTTCAGAAAAGAAGGAATCTTCTAATAATAACTACTGGAATCATTTTCACAACTTTTATTAATTGAACGATCGGGCTTTTCTTCCACATATCCCAATCCTTATTCGATTATTTTTCCGAATTCGTTTTTTACATACGTGTTCAACATTTCTTACAACTAGTAGTAGAATTGCGTGAGAGCCGTGTACGAGTGTGATACTCCCTGTTGTTCCCAATGCATAATGCATATGCAGCAGCACATACCAGAGTGTGCTCTGTAGGATCTCATGTCACCTGTCACGGCGTCTGAGCCAAAGGAGCTGGACTTGGGTTCATTGGAGCCCCGAGGTTGTAAGTTGCAACAAGAGTCGCCCGAAGCCAGAAAAAGAAAATATTCTTGAATCTATTGACTGTTCTCCTGTTGCATTCGAAACACGACTAATCCTGAAAAGAGCCTTTATTTCCCTTCTTCTGCCTCGGAGGTCGAGAATCTTCTGTCTAGGGCATTCTCATTTGCATACTTCATTTGCAGGCGAGTGGAACTTGTTTCCATTTCAGCTCGTGCTGTAGGATTCATCGTCACTTAAAATACCCTGCAAGCAGATGCTTACCTCCGTGGGCATGCTAATAGATAGTTATTAGTCACAAAATAGTATCATTTGGCTAGGTATTATAAATCTGACCGACGCCGATGATCTTTTCTATTGAGGTCTATTTAACTGTCACAGTCGCTTAGGTCGATTTTTTGTAAGTTATTGTAGATGATTTTGGCAAGCCTTCTGAGAAGTTGGGTTGGGTTGTTTTACCTCTGAGCGGCACTTTTTTGCACACCACGGGCTAAATGGCCAGGTCGCATGGACCCCGAAGGCTCAGAGAAGGTTGGGAGAGGAGACCCACTGGAACAGCTGTTGGGAGACAGATGGTAGCCTCCCGTCAAGGCCATCCAGCGTGTTCTTTAACGTTGAATTGTTTTACCTCTGAGCGGCACTTTTTTGCACACAATGGGCTAAATGGCCAGGTCGCATGGACCCCGAAGGCTCAGAGAAGGTTGGGGGAGGAGACCCACTGGAACAGCTGTTGGGAGACAGATGGTAGCCTCTCGTCAAGGCCATCCAGCGTGTTCTTTAACGTCCACAGGGTATGGCTCTCCCGCACACGGGGCCACGGCTTAACGTCCCATCCGACGGACGGCGGCCTTTCCAAGCCCATCGGTGTCCCCTACTGACCGTGGGCAGGGCGGGGAATTTTGCGGAGATAAATCTCAACGCTGACCCAGCTGGGACTCGAACCCTTCTGAGAAGTGGTTTTAAACACTTGAATCTATTTTCACGAGTCAAATCTGATTCAAACTGTTTTTCTTCGAACTACTTTTCACGTCTGATCATATTCAAACACCTTTACATGTTCCACTTCATTTAAATTGCTTTTCGAATCTTCCTTCAATAAATAATGTATGGGATATTTTCTCTTGTTTTAAGACTAACAAATGAATCTGAATCAAACGTTTAAAATGGCTGCTTTTAAAGACGCTAGAAAAATCTAGCAGTGATGGATGGGGGGGGGGGGGGGGAATGGATTCAGAATACCGAGTAAAACGCTGACCCAGTTGGGACTCGAACCTGGGAACTGCAGATTACGAGCCGGGCGCGCTACTGACTGAGCCTACTGACCTTCGCCCCTCAGTATACGAAAAAATTGCTGGAAAGCAGAGTTTCTATACTGAGTATACTTTACTTTCTCAGTATAGAAAGTATACTGTACTTTCAATACTAGGACCCTTCCTATTATGGATAGTTGTACATCATGTGTCCAACTATCTATAAAGGAATAGTTCTTTGACATAATGGAAAGGGGATTTCAATGCTGGGTTAGCTCAGTCGGTACCGCGCCAGGTTCCTAATCTGAAGTTCCCAGGTTCAAGCCCCACAAGTGGGCCAGAGTTGAGATTTTCTTCGCTAAATCTCCACCTTGGTCAGTAGGGATCACCGATGGGCTTGGAAATGCCGCGTCGTCAGACAGGATGTTAAGCCGTAGTTCCTTGCTCAGGAGAGCCATATGTATATATGCCGTAAACGAACATGCTGGATTGCCTTGACGGGAGGCTTCCATCTCTCTCCTAACAACTGGCCAGCGGGTCCCCTTCCGCCAATCTTCTTTGAGCCCTCGAGGTACTTGTTAGTCCATTGAGTGCAAAAGATGTAAAACAACCTAATCAATTGCCAAAATGCATTGAGTCGGAAAATATTTTTTTTTTCTGTATTCGGTGCTGAGTTTACGATAGTTCATCACAATGATGACCTAAAAATGCAACTGCAATGAAATCTTTCACGCATTTCAAACTGGAATGGTGTTCACAGTATACAAACAGAAACAGCGCTTTTATCGTTTTTTAATTAGCGCTACCGACTGAGATCCACCTCCGCCTTTCAGCATACGAACAAACTACTGGAAAATATATTTTGATACTGAGTATACTTTACCTTCTCAGTATAGAAAGTATACTTATACAAACTGTGACAGTCCTGCATAGTAGTTATTTTGCTTTGAGGGTTGGGTTGGGTTGTTTTACCTCTGAGCGGCACTTTTTTGCACACCACGGGCTAAATGGCCAGGTCACAAGGACCCCGAAGGCTCAGAGAAGGTTGGGGGAGGGGACCCACTGGAGCAGCTGTTGGGAGAAAGATGATAACTTCCCGTCAAGGCCATCCAGCGTGTTCTTTAACGTGCACAGGGTATGGCTCTCCCGTAACGGGGCACGGCTTAATGTCCCATCCGACGGACGGAGGCCTTTCCAAGCCCTTCGGTGTCCCCTATTGACCGTGGGCAGAGCGGGGATTCGAATCTGAGAACTACAGATTACGAGCTTTGCGCGCTACCGACTAAATCACCCCCGCCCCCTTTGCTTCCAGGAATGACCTCCTACTCCGAGATGCAAAAAGTAAAAATAGAAATATCTGATTCGTATTCAATCACAATCTTAAAGTTTCATTTCTCAGTAGTTTAACTCAGACGTCAATTATCTCATTTAGATTTAAATGAGGACTCAGAAGCCAAAGTTCGGCACGCTTTCCTGATAATCTGAACACCATTGCAACACACAGTTGAAAGAGAACGATTAACCACATTGCAAATGTTGTACGAAAATAACATCCGGGATCTTACGTCACATCCACTTTCATCATGCAGCGTCTCCTGATTTTTACTTTTTGGGCTAAAAAGGAAGGAAACCCCAAGACAATGTTTCTCATTTCCTTTTCTTTTGGCCTCAATTTACAATATTTCCCCTTGCTTTGTAATCTGTCCTTGTTAAAGGAAAAGCTTGTTTTGATTTGAGTCCAGTTGTTTTCCTCTCAGCGGCATTTTTTTGCACGCGATGGGCTAAATTGCAAGAACGCCAAGAGTTGAGTTCGGGAAGGTAATCCAGTCCCCAAGAGGTGAAAGGGATCCAACCCCCAAGAGTTGAGAAGAGACAGGGGATCCAACTCCCAAGAGTTGAGTAGAGACAAGGGATCCAACCCCCAAGAGTTGAATAGAGACAGGGGATCCAACCCCCAAGAGTTGAATAGAGACAGGGATCCAACCCCCCGAGAGTTGAGCAGAGACAGGGGATCCAACTCCCAAGAGTTGAGCAGAGACAGAGGATCCAACCCCCAAGAGTTGAGTAGAGACAAGGGATCCAACCCCCAAGAGTTGAGTAGAGACAAGGGATCCAACCCCCAAGAGTTGAGTAGAGACAGGGGATCCAACCCCCGAGAGTTGAGCAGAGACAGGGGATCCAACTCCCAAGAGTTGACTAGAGACAGGGGATCCAACCCCAAGAGTTGAGTAGAGACAATGGATCCAACCCCCAAGAGTTGAGCAGATACAGGGGATCCAACCCCTAAGAGTTGAGCAGACAGAGGGGATCCAACCCCCACGATTTGAGTAGGGACGCGGAATCAAGGAGTAGGGTGGGTTGTTTTTACCTCTGAGTGACACTTTTTTGCACACAGTGGGCTAAATGGCCAGGTCACAAGGACCCCGAAGGCTCAGAAAATATTGGGGGAGAGAACCCACTGGAACAGCTGTTGGGAGACAGATGGTAGCCTTCCGTTAAGGACATCCAGTGTGTTCTTTAACGTGCACAGGGTATGGCTCTCCGCACACGGGACCACGGCTTAACGTCGCATCCGACTGACGGCGGCCTTTTCAAGCCCATCGGTGTCCTCTACTGATTGGGCAGAGTGGGGAGTTTTGCGGAGATAAATCTCGACTCTAACCCAGCTGGGAAGTGCAGATTACGAGCCTGGTGCGCTACCTACTGTCCCCCTCACCCCCAGGAGTTGGGGAAGGGGATCCAGTTTCCATGAGTTGAATAAGAACAAGGGATACAGTCCCCAAGAGTTATACAGGGGCAAGACATCTAGTCCCATAAGTTGAGTAGGGGCAGGAGGATCCAAATTCCAGAATTGGGTAGTAGCAGGAGATCCAGCCTCCAAGAGTTGAGTAGGGGCAGTGAATCCACTCGCTAAGATTTGAGTTGTGAAAGTGGATATAGTCCCCAAGAGTTGAGTTGGAGAAGGGGATTCCGTCTCCAAAAGCGGAATAGGTGAAAGCGATGCGGTCCTTAAGAGTGCAACAATAGGAGCAGAAGATTCCCCCCCCCAACCCCCAAGAGTAGAGGAAGGGGATTCAGTCCTCCAAGATTACAACAGAAGCATAAGATCCACTGCCCAACAGTCGAGTAAAGGAAGGTTATCCAGTCTCTCAAGACTTCAATAGGAGCATGGGTCCACTTTCAAAGAATTGAGTTTGGGAAAGGGGATCAAAGGGGATCCAGTTTTCCTAAGATTTGAATAGGGGAAGGGGATCCACTCCCCAAAAGTTCAATAGATGCAAGTGATCCAGCCTCCTCCCCTCCTTTAAAAGCTCACAGTTGAGGAAAGAGATAGCAGCAACTAAGAGATAGAAGCCCACCAACAAGAATTCTTTAAAGTCTCATTCGATGGTCGTAAGCCTTTCTAAGCCAATCGTTGTCCTCTTTCTCAACGAGGGCAGAGAGTTTAGGGGGGGGGGGAGAGGATTGCGAGAAAACCTCCAGCAGACACAGTGGGGACTGAGGAAGATTGATCTATGCAAATCTCCCAAGGAGCAAAAAGGCGAAATAAGAAAAGGTCAATAAACAGTCAGAGAAATCTTCGCTTTCCAGATCGGTGAAGGTCAAGTGCATTTTAGCTTACTCAGGAGTTGGAGTCTTCAGGAATTCACAATAAATCTTAAGAAAAAAAAGTGTGTGTATGTGGGGGGGGAGGGGCTAATTCACGTGTTACCTGAGATCTGGATCCTGCCCACTTAATCAGTCAGGTGAACTAACTGGTTACTCACTAATTATTAATGATTAGTAGACTTATAATCATATGCTTCCAGTTGCGTTTCAAGGAAAGTCACACTGCATCTACTTTTTATATACACGTAGTACACTCGGAGCAGCATAATCCTCACTGCAGTCACTTAATTATCGTTTAAGCACGCAGGACTGACATTTATTTACGTCTCTGGCTCAGATGCACTTTTGGCGTGCTTCATCTGGGATTATAAGCCAAGTTTTCCAACCTGAAAATAATTGTTACATTGTGTATTAGTGATTCGGTGTTTAGTCCCGGAGTATCTTATTACACAGATATTAGCATTCCGTTGACATCATTACTGGGAGTGATGTTCTTCAACATTTATCTTGGAAGGAGAAACTTCAACTTAAAAATGTACTTAGGCGATCTTTGTTGATTTCCTTTCCGGTGCATGGATATATCTTCTGCAATGACTGCAATTACATCTGCAAGTGATAATACTTTACCACCTTTACTGTGCGTAACCGAATTGATGCTCCCAATTTCGAGTCGGATAATGTTCTGACTCGATGCTCCCAATTTCGAGTTGGATAATGTTCCGACTCGATGCTCCCCAGTTCGAGTCGGATAATGTTCTGACTTGATGCTCCCAATTTCGAGTCGGATAATGTTCTGACTTGATGCCTCCCATCCTGCCCTCGGCGAGAAAGAGGACACCGATAATTTTGGAAAGGCGACCTTCCTTCGAATGGAACTTAACTTTTTTAATTCCTGTGCATATCTTTAGGAACTCATCCCAGCTCCTTTTATACATATGCGTAGTAGTTGTAGATATAATTTCTGGACTGTAATGACACCATCAGCTCGCAATGATATTTCCGAAATTATGAGCATTTTTAGCCAGGCAGTAAAGTCGAATTGCAGAGGACTTTTGAGTAAGAAGGTTGTTTCGTTGCATGAATATTGCCGGCCCCAATAACAACGGTCAACAGGTGTTTGAGAATGGCCTGGAACATCCTCTTATAGTTTTAACATCTCCTCTACAAGATTTCCACATTTGTGGATCTTAAAAAACGCCGTGAAAAGAAGGAAATTAGAACTAAGACGAAGAGGTGCAGTGCCCTGTCAGACGTTTGCTCTCGCAACAGTCAAAGTCGCTCTTAAGAAAGAAATTGTCATTAGTAGTGAAACAGCACTTGGGAACGATTGGTCTTTGACCATATGACGTCACCGGCCCCGCCCACTTCCGGTCACGTGATATGACCACGCCCCCTTATTAATAATTAATTAAAAATTAATTAAGCCCCCTTTATTAAAAACCCCTTTATTAAAAATTCCTCCCCTTTATTAAAAAAAACCCTTATTAAAAATTCCTTCACCTTTATGAAAAACCCGTGGCGCCCTCTAGTGTATATGATGAGTACTATTTTTAGAAAAGCCCTCTATTTTATTCGTAAGTTTTCCATTTTTTGACTCTCCCTCATTAAAAAACCCCCTTATCTAAAGTTTCGCCCCCATTATTAAAAACCCTACCTGTATTTTTAAGACCTCCTGGTTGACTCACCTGTATTTTTAAGCCCCCCTGGTTGATCCACCTGTATTTTTTAAGCCCCCCTGAATTTCCTAACACCTGAAAAAGATTGTTGGTGGAACCATCTAGTGTATATTATGAGTACTATATTAAGAAAAGCACTCAATTTTAGTTGTAATTTTTCCAATTTTTGACTCCCCCCCTCATTAAAAAATCACCTTATCAAAAGTTCCGCCCCTTTATTAATACACACACCCTAATTAAAAACCCCTTATCAAAAGTTCCCTCCCCCTTTATTAAACTCCCCCTCACCAATCACAAACTCCCGTCCCTTGGTTTCTATCCTCATCTGAAATTTTCCAAGTCCAAAAACAACTTTTTTGGTGGCAACGCTCATCCCCGTCTCAGAATGGCTGATGCAATCCTCTAAATAATTACAAAGTCCCAATTTTTACTCCCCCTTCATTAACCCCCCTTATCAACAGTTCCACCCCCCTTTTAAGGACTATCCTGCAGTAACTGTTTTAAAAGACTGTCCCGCAGAAAATGAATTGAAAAAATGTTATAGGGTAAAAAAAATTAATAAAAGGAAAATGGGAAAAAATCTGATTTAAAAACAAATTATTCGTAATTATGAAAAATATTGAGGGATAATATGGTCTGGTGACCTGTATGGGCGACATAAAAGACACTTTTTAGAACAGGCAAAAAGCGTCTGGTATCTCATCCTGGACCACGTTTTACTGACGGATGGTTTTACAATCTGAAAAAGTCCTGCGAAATTAAAAAATATTATTCCAAACGGGGAAATCATAAGGGTTTTATTGAAGGATGAATCTTGGATCACCCCCTGCACTGTCGATCCTCTTTGCTTCCATATTAGACGTGATGTCTTACAACATGAAAACCCAATGGCACTCTTGATCGTAGTTTTCGGACTCGAAATTTTTTCCAAGTCCAGAGACGATTGCCAGCCTTTCTGACTAAACCGCATTGTCACTCCCAATTCTACCCCCCTTTGTTTCAGGCCAACACAGGATATGGAAACCCTCTTATCGAAGCATCCCATTTATGATAGGTCAGTTATTTGTTTACCCCATCGGAAGAATTTCCCTTCGAGCTCCTAAACCTCCTAGTGTTGAGCTTCTCTTATTTAGTCTCCATAGGGGTGAAGGATGTTGCCATCAGATATCTGTGTTTCTACGTCAGGACTAGTTTTGGAAAGTGGTTTTATGTTAAATCTGCCATGCCTCAATTAATTACTCTCCGTAAGTATAAGTATATCCGTTACGCGACAGGGTTTTATTCCTAATACTTATTACCGCTGTATCCTCAGTGCATGATGCAAACTCGTTCCTAGGAAGTAACGCCACGCAGTAAGATAACAATTTCTTCCTCCGAAAAAAAAATCAGCTATGGGAGTAATAATTTTTTTTTAATTTACAGTTCTAAAAGCTCTCACAGTTTTTAAAAATCGTCTTTTCCACCGTTTCTTGGCGAACGTATGACTCATCACGCTGATGAAATTTTATTTCGCGTTGCGACGTTAGTTATACGCTTTACAAGGTCAGTTGTTTTCATCGGGTAAATTCTGTAAAGAGTTTCTGTACACGACAGAATGCTATAGAAAGTAAGCAGTGCTAAAAGTACGTTGTGGCTACCCTTACGCTGCGTAAAAAAACTTTAGTTCCAACATGAGTTAACGGAGTAGGGACAATATACTAATAACAAATACACTAATCTACTATAAAAAAAAAATACATAAGTCTCACTCGAACGTACCCTCTCAACTTACCTGAGTTAACCCACCGAAATATTATTTGCAGTTGGACTGATAGTCAAAATTTAGCAAATACTTCAGCGATTATATCAGTATACCTATGGAACAAGATTCTTCGATTCGGCAACGTAAAAATCCGCCTAACTATGCTCTGACATATATGTTCTGATCGGGCCTCAGTAAAAGAATTCTGCACTTTTCTCACAAAAAATCGATGTTCTCACGTAGAGCGTACTAAGTGGCAGATCAAAAAACAATACCTTTTACAAACTAAGAGCGTGAAAAATCCCAAGTCCAGCATACCTATGAAGTATAGGTATATATCAACAATATATATATCAACAATCGTATCTATCAACCCTATGGAGACTAAATAAGAGGAGCTCAACTCTCTGAGGTTTAGGGGCTCGAAGGGAAATTCTTCCGATGGGGTACATTGAAACAAATAGCTGGCCTATCATAAATGGGATGTTTCGATAAGAGGATGGAAAACATTGTTTCCATATCCTGTGATGGCTTGAAACGAAAGGAGATTGAAATGAGGTAGACAATATGGCTTTAGTGAAGAGGGGCTGCCATCTGTTTCTGGACTTGGAAAAATTTCGATGTGATGGCCTGAAACGAAAGGAGATTGAAATGAGGTAGACAATATGGGTTTAGTGAAGAGGGGCTGTCATCTGTCTCTGGACTTGGAAAAATTTCGATGTGATGGCCTGAAACGAAAGGAGATTGAAATGAGGTAGACAAGATGGGTTTAGTGAAGAAGGGCTGCCATCTGTCTCTGGACTTGGAAAAATTTCGATGTGATGGCCTGAAACGAAAGGAGATTGAAATGAGGTAGACAATATGGGTTTAGTGAAGAGGGCTGTCATCTGTCTCTGGACTTGGAAAAATTTCGATGTGATGGCCTGAAACGAAAGGAGATTGAAATGAGGTAGACAAGATGGGTTTAGTGAAGAGGGGCTGTCATCTGTCTCTGGACTTGGAAAAATTTCGATGTGATGGCCTGAAACGAAAGGAGATTGAAATGAGGTAGACAATATGGGTTTAGTGAAGAGAGGCTATCATCCGCCTCTCGACTTGGAAAAATTTCGAGTCCGAAAACTATGATCAAGAGTGCCAGTGGGTTTTCATGTTGTAAGACATCGTGTCTGATATGGAAGCAAAGAGGGGCCGACACAGTAGGAGGTGATCCAAGATTCATCCGTCAATAAAACGTAGTCCCCTTTTTGCAGGACTTTTCAGATTGTAAAACCATCTGTCAGTAAAACGTGGTCCGGGGGTGAGGTTCCGAACACTTGTTGTGTGTTCTAAAGCGGGTCTTTTATGTTGCCCATACAGGATACCGGACCATATTACCCTTCAATATTTTTCATAATGACGAATAAAGATTTTTTTTCCGCCGTTTTCCTTTTATTATTTTTTTTATTTTTACCCAATAGCATTTTTCATTTTCTGCGGGACAGTCTTTTAAAACAGTTATTGCGGGATAGTCCTTATTCTAGTGAAGGTCGAATTCGCAAAATATGGGCCTTGTAATTATTTTTGAGGATTGCATCAGCCATTCTGAGACGGGGATGTGCGTTCCACCAAAAAAGATTAGTTGGAGTTGGAAAATTTCAGATGAGGATAGAAACCAAGGGACGGGAGTTTGTGATCGGTGAGTGGGGAGTTTAATAAAAGGAGGGAACTTTTGATAAGGGTTTTTTTAATGAGGGAGTACGTATTAATAAATGGGGGACGTGTATTTTGATAAGGGTTTTTTTTAATGAAGGTAGAGCCAAAAAACTGGAAAATTTTCGATTAAAATCTTACTAAAGTATACACTAGATGGCGCCACCAAAATCATTTTCAGGTGTTAGGAAATTCAGGGTGCTTAAAAAATACAGGTGGGTCAACCAGGGGGGTCTTTAAAGAGGGTGAATCAAAATTGGAAAAATTACGACTAAAATTGAGGGCTTTTCTAAATATAGTACTCATGATATACACTAGAGGGCGCCACGGGTTTTTAATAAAGGGGGAAGGAATTTAATAAAGGGGATTAAGAAATAGGGGGAGTCAAAAATTGGAATAATTTCAGTTAAAATTGATGGCTTTTCTAATTATAGTACTCATCATATACAATAGATGGCGCCACGGGTTTTTAATAAAGAACTAATTAATTTTAATTAATTATTAATTATGAATATTAATAAGGGGCGGAATGGGGCGTGGTCATATCACGTTACCGGAAGTGGGCGGGGTCGTAGGGTCAAAGTCCAATCGGTCCCAAGTGCTGTTTCACTACTGTCATGTTACTAATTTCACGTTGGGGCAAATGTCTGAAAACAGATGGACAATATCTGCAGATAAATGAATCTTTTATGCTTTATCTTTGATTTGTCCACTTTTCATATGAACGAATCTTATAATTAAAAAAAAAATGCATCTCGAGACTACAACTTTGACAACTGCTGTACTCTTACTACGGAACTGGGAGATGGCGACTTTAATTTATTAATATTGAGTAGAGGAAGAAGTTGATTGAGTGGAAGAATAGCTGGGGCCACGTATAAAAAAAATAAATACCCCCTCAAGCAGCTGCTTGCCACAGAGGTCTGACAGGAGCCTGTCAGTTTATATGCCATAGCAGAAGGTCTGTGAGGATGGCAGGCACTCAGCAGAAAAACAACACACACACACACATCCATGCCTTAACCCGGGGCTCGAACCCAGGTCCCTTAGATCAGTAGCCAAGCGTGCTAACCACTCGGCCATGGGACGGCTGGGGCCACGTATGCAGTTTCAAATTCTTCATTATTGCCTTTTTTGTTATTAAACAGAGACTTTTCAAAAGAGATCTATAACATTACTACGACCTAATCTTAATTCACATGTTCTTTACAAACAAAAAAAAGAAATTCCCGAAATCCTGGTTGGGAAACACTGGTGAAGATAATAGACATATTTTACTATGAATAGCAATATCTTGGTCAAGTCCCTGAACCACGATCAGCAACCTGTTCTTCCAAAAATAGAAAATTTACGAATAACGAAATCAACGGACCGCGAAAGAAGATTCTGCTGCCTCTGCATTGACTTCTGAACTGAAAAGAGAAATTCTAGATATGGACACAAAAGATAAACATCGTAACCTCCACACCATCCCACAGATTTGACGTTGATGTGACATTTTTACGAGTTTTTCTTTCTCCCCTTGCAGTTTTTTAGCCAGATTGTGTCAAGCTCCTCACCGACACCGGAGCCCACAGATGAAGAACTGCTCATTCCCTCCACAGGGGGGTAGCGGGGTGTTTCCTCTCTCTCTCCCCCCAACGAGTTCGCTTGCCCTCAGTGAAGTATGAAAGCGAGAATGTAAGGACCCATGGGAATGTAGCCACGTGTCCATTGCCCCCGCTGCTACGAGATTCCAGTCATGTAGGTCAGGCGGACAGATTTAGCGCTTCTCGGGCCTTGAACGTGTGCCAAATCCGGGGCTGTTCCGCCCTCACTCATTCCATTATCCAGTTGATTAGTATTCCCCCCCCCCACCCATGTCAGGGCTCACCTGGGGTCTCGAAGTGCAGGTAGTGCACCGACATTCGCTGGCTACGACCAGCGCCGAGATGGGGCGTCAATGTGTGTGGTACTTCCACATAGCACGTGTTAAAACCCTCTTGGGTTCGGGAGTCAGGTCAGCGCTTGTCAACGGTGAACACTTTGGGGGTCATCAACAGCGGAACAAAAAGTGAATTCCAGATTTACAATCGAAATGGTTAGAGCAGTTTTTATCAGCATTTCATGCCTTTCATTCACCCCTGGCATCGCATTCCAGTTTCTAAGTGCATTTTTTTTTTGCGTTAAAAGGAATTCCAGTTTATGATTGAATAAACATATACTCTGTTGCTCCTTTTTAGAAATGTATAATTTCTAATGCTTTTGAATGTACTCTTTTGCTAAAATGAAGTCATCAAATCACATTTTATTACTCTCTAACGCATCATGTTTGCACTTCCTTGCAAAAGAGCATCTCATTCGTCCTAGGTATGCTATGGAATTGTATTTTCTTTTTTGCGATGGTATTGCACCTTCCTACTCCCTACCCCCTAAAAAAATGAACATTAAAATCACTACTCATTACAAAAATATATATTACAGATTTTTTTTTCGCAAAACACAAATGATATCAATTAAAGGAATCTGTGTAAATATATGGAAAGAATAGACACATTAACCAGCCATTGTTAAAAATAATATAATGTGTCGTTGGAGTGTTTACCTCTGAGCGGCACTTTTTTTGCACACAATGGGCTAAATGGCCAGGTCATAAGGGCACGGAAGGCTCAGAGAAGATTAGGGGAGGAACTCATTGACAGCTGTTTGGAGAGACAAATGATAGCACCTTGTCAAGGCCATCCAGAGCTTTCATTAACGTATACAGGGTATGGCTCTCCTGCACACGGGGTCACGGCTTAACGTCCAATCTGATTGACGGCAGTCTTTTCAAATCCACTGGTGGCCCCTACTGACCGTGGACAGGGCGAAGAGTTTTGCGGAGATAAATCTCAACGCTGGCCCATGTGGGTCTCGAACCAGGGAACTGCAGATTACGAAACCGGCGCGCTACCGACTGAGCGACCCTGTGACGTATCTTTTTCCACTCAAACTACATTGTTGTAATACACGACTAAAATTATGTTTTCATTTTTTCTTTTAACACAGCAATTTAAAGCCAGTAAAATTGAAATATTTTTTGTATTTTTTTTTGGGACTGGAATAATCGGTTGAAAACCGTTATGTATAATCACGTTAAAATTAATGCACGTGTGTCAAATTTCATTTTTCAGCCCCACCCCCGACAAATATAATGAATGTCTATGGCACTATCTGTGCATCTTGCTAATGCGTTCTCTATTCTGTAGAATTTAATGAATGACCTTGTGAGCAAACTGGATGACTCTGGATCCTAAAGACTCTTTTCCAACAGGCTACCGTCTTCATTCAACTCCGAGACGAATTCTCTTTCAGGTATTTACCGGGCTATTACCCGGTCTCTTTAGGCACGTGCTGCGTGCATCGGATGTTTAAAGCGTTCCGAGTGTCATTATTCGCCAGGAGACATCTTCCCTTTGCCAAGAAACGAGTGCGTGCTGCCTCAGGTCATCGTACAAAAAGAAGGCCCGTGACCCAGAGGAGAGCTCGCGCAGCGTGGGCCATGCGCTGAGTCAGCTACTTCCTGGCCAGCCTTGGACTACTTCTGGCGGCGGAAGCACAACGGTGACGCAGGGCGTGGTCAGTCCTACTGGCACCGCGGCCACCCATGGAGCGCACTCCGACAGGGGGCGACAATAACGAAAGGGTGAAGGATTCCATTCGTAATTATCTCTCCGGCGCACAAAACATAACCGAGGAGAGGCTGTCCAGATTTTTGCGGATCACTTCCTCCCTCTCCTAGAGCTATTATAACGTTTGCGGAAGTTTCCTTGCTGTCAAAGTCTCGCTTTGTGTGTGTGAGTCAATCATTCCACGAAACACAATGTTGAAGCAGGGAATGATGGGCCTATCTATAAAACCAGGTAATGTCTGGTTTATCTGAGGTGAACGGGACCATGCCCCAACCTGGAATAACGCGGAATACAATAAGCGTGACCTACTTAGTGATCGAAATAAAACAAGCATTTTATTTCGTCATTTAATCACTTTATATATCTTGGATTCTTCTTAGAGGTGGTTTCTAGGGCGGGGTGGTATAGTCGGTAGCGCGCCAGACTCGTAATCTTCAGTTCTCAGGTTCGAGCTCTACATTGGCTAGCGTTGAGATTTGTCTCCACAAAACTCCACGCCCTGCCCTCGGTCAATAGGGGACACCGTGGGCTTGGAAAGGATGGGACGTTAAGCTTGTAGCCCCCGTGTGCGGGAGAGCCATGCCCTGTGCACGTTAAAGAACATGCTGAATGATCTTGATGAGAAGCTATCATCTGTCTCCCAACAGTTGCCCAAAGGGTCCCCTCCCCCAATCTTCTCTGAGCCCTCGGGGTTCTTGTGACCTGGCCATTTAGCACATTGTGTGCAAAAAAATGCCGCTCAGAGGTAAAACAACCCAACAAGAGCGACTTGGACGCTTATACATTTCACTTATCTGCAAATTTTCTGTTTAAAATTATATTTCGTTTATTACATTAATTTTAGTCGTGAATGAAATAGTAATTCACTAAACCTTTAAAATCACAGTCAAATGAAAACGACGCAAATAACTACATTATTTCGCAAAAGAAATAAACTAAAATACCTGGGATAATATCTGGCACAGTTATTTTCTATTTAAATTTGTAACAAATCCATATTCTTCTGCATAGAATTAGACATTTAGGCAATAGTAATAATCAATATAAATATCAATTATAATAGGAAAACAAACTCTACCTCAAGCAGCTGCTTGCCACAGCGGTCTGACAGGAGCCTGTCAGTTTATACGCCATAGTAGAAGGTCTGTGAGGATGGCAGGACGTGAAAAGGAAATGCCCAGAACAGTGTTTCTTAACATTTTCTCAACACTACCCAGAAAAATATCACAAGACATTTCACGACCCACATGTAAATTTTGCCGGAAATAAAACTAGGAAAATCACCACGCCAATTACATTTTCTGTTGCTACTCATCATGATATTTTAGTTATATTTGGAAATAGCATGATATCAGCTGTGATACAAATGAATTGCATTTGTTGTTCTGAGCGGGACTCCAGGTCTCAGAGAATGTTGTAGGGAAGGTTGGGTTGTTTTACCTCTGAGCGGCACTTTTTTGCACACCATGGGCTAAATGGCCAGGTCACATGGACCCCGAAGGCTCAGAGAAGGTTGGGGGAGGGGACACACTGGAACAGCTGTTGGGAGACAGATGGTAGTCTACCGTCAAGGCTATCCGGCGTGTTCTTTAACGTGCACAGGGTATGGCTCTCCCGCACACGGGGCCACGGCTTAACGTCCCATCCGACGGACGGCGGCCTTTTCAAGCCCATCGGTGTCCCCTACCGACCGTGGGCAGGGAGGGGAAATTTTGCGGAGATAAATCTCAACGCTGACCCAGCTGGGACTCGAACCTGGGAACTACAGATTACGAGCCTGGCGCGCTACCGACTGAGCCACCCCCACCCCTGTTGTAGGGAAGGATCCACTGGACAGCTGTTAGGGGGCAGAGGGTAGCCTCCCGTCAAGGCCGTCCAGAGTGTTCTTTAACATGCACAAGGTATAGCTGTCATGCACACTGGGCCCCGGATTAGTGTCTCACTCGACAGACGGCTGTCTCTCCAAGCCCATTGGTGTACCTTTTTGGACCGAGGGTATTGTCTGGGTTGCAAAAAAACTCAATGCTGGGAACGGCAGATTATGTTCCCAGGCGATATCAACTGATCGTAGGGCTATAGTGTCCTGCTTAGCATTCTTTGTGTATCTATAAGAGGTGGCGAGAATGAGATTCCTAAAGATGCTACAGGAATTAGAAAGATTAAAACAATTAAAAAGTCCCATTCAAGGGACGGAAGCTTTTCGGACCCATCGGTGTCCCCTTTCTCACCAAGGGCAAGACGAGGGTTAGCGGATATAAATCTCAATGCCAACAATTGGGACTCGAACCTGGAACATCAGATTAGGAACCTGGTGCGCTTCAGGAAGTGAGAAGACTCTTTAGATATTAGATGCGCTATTGAAGTGCCAGTTGGAAGTGATTAAGAGAAATCCTGACATTTAAGGTGATGTGCATGCGAAAAACAATTTCCTCCCCAGTTTTTTTAATTCACCTTGAATCATATTTTTTTAATAAAAAAAAAAGCAAATTTGCGACTTATTGCGCTTCGAATTTCACCCTTCATTATCATTAAATAATATGAAGAAGTATCTGATAAAGAGTCCACTTAATGTTTTCTTGACATAAAGAAGTTTCTAATCAAGAGACCACTTAGTGTTTTCTTAACAGGAAACGCTTTCATTAAAGTTTGAAACACAAGTTTAAAAAATCCCATTTGAGAATATTTAAACATCTGGGTGGTCAGCTGTATGAAAAAAAAAAACGAAGAGACAAACTAGAATGCCAGATTGATAATCTTATCTGCAGAAGCTGAAACGGATATTTCATTATAGTCAAACGGCAGAAGAAGAATGGCATTTGCCTGAGGACACCCTTCATCAGCGTGCACTTGCGCTTTTCGCATGCACGTCGTTCTAAATGTCAGGACTCCTCTTCATCAACTCACACTTCAAGTTGAGATCGCGTTCAATGTCTGAATGGTCTTATCACTTCCTGTTCTTGTTCCTAGTTATACAAAAGAGTCTCCTTTTTTTTCCCCGCTTGCGTTTTGGCTCTACAAGATTCCACACCCTTTATTACACAGTAGCAAACATCATTGATAAATGTCTCCATTACTTCATCCTTTATTTTTTTGATCCAGTTGCCCATTACTAGGTTTGTTATCCGATTGGCCACGCTACGATTGTGCTATTTTCTCGATGTGTGGTGGCCTTTCGTGCAGCTTAATTGGCCTTTTCCGTCATGTATGCTGCCGAGAACTTCCCAAACTCTTCTCAACGAATCGGCGGTCATCTGCATTTGTCGATGGATCACGTGAGTCAGCTGATGAACCTCGGAATACGAACCGTGACTAGAGAATTTTCTTTGGTAAGCAATGCTCCATTTACTCTGTCAGCTGATAGTGCTGTCGCATTTTACAAGACTGTGTGCATTGGAAGCAGCGACATAAACACCAGGAAGTGCGGAGAGTGTACACCCCTTAAAACAATCAGGATTTCATTCTCTCGTAGAGGTTCACCAAATGTAATTTGTCTTTCATCGTTGTGGTTTATGCTAAAACGTGATAGTTTAAGGCCAGGGAGAAAAAAAATTACTCCCTTCTCCTGAAGAAAATTTGATTCTAGTTACAAAAAGTTTCTGGTTGTACTTGAAGACAAGGTTGGATTGTTTTACCTCCGAGCGGCACTTTTTTGCACACCATGGGCTAAATGGCCAGGTCACATGGACCCCGAAGGCTCAGAGAAGGTTGGGGGAGGGTCCCACTGGAATAGCTATTGGGAGACAGATGATAGCTTCCCGTCAAGGCCATCCAGCGTGTTCTTTAACGTGCACAGGGTGTGGCTCTCCCGCACACGGGGCCACGGCATAACGTCCCATCCAACGGATGGCGGCCTTTCTAAGCCCATCGGTATCCCCTACTGACCGTGGGCAAGGCGGGGAATTTTGCGGAGATACTTGAAGACAAGAATCAACATGGAGTTTGTGCGGTATATCTATATACCAAGGTGGATCGTTTAATTCGTGGACTGACGTCACCAACGGCAGTACCAAGCTGAAATCACCGGTTCTCGTCCGATCACCGAAGTTAAGCAGCTTTGGGCGCGGTCAGTACCTGGGGAGGGTGACCACTTGGGAACACCGCGTGCAGTTGGCAAAAAAAATCTGCTGAGAACCCGCCATCCTCACAGATCCCTCTCCTATGGCGTATTAAATAAACTGACAGGCTCCTGTCAGACCGATGTGGCAAGCAGCTGTTTGAGGGGTATTTATTATTATTATACGTCGCCAACAATTAGCAGCTTTTCGTACGAGTTAATAATGTACATTATATGTGGCAACACAGAGTATCTAATAGAGGTACGCTGTGTGTGTATGTCTTTAATGGCACTGACCTGTGTGTGCGAGTTGAAACACGTTGCGATACTGTCGCAAGCAACAACTGAACAGTACGCAGTGACTCATTTTTTCGCTTCGGAAACGTGTTCGTTTTTTGTGTGTGTGATTTTTTGCAGGGTATAGCTGATCTGGAAACTGAGCTTGGGTGTGTGATACGTTACTGTGTTCGGTGAGGCTTAAGTGGTACACAAACAGTCGCAGAAGGGATTGAATGTATGGAGAACAGTAATTGAAATGAATCGCTTTTTTGAAGGGTAACAAGCGTTTCACGGTCGGACACGATTCTGTGAAGGATGTCCCAAGATTTGGGCAGTTAAGTTTTCTCCATACACTTCTGCTGCGAGTGTCTGTGCAGCACCTAAGCGTCACCAAATATAGTAACGTATTACATACCCCTGTTAAGTTTCCATATCAGCCATAGCTGCAAAAAGTCATGTACAAGACCGAAAACTTTTCCAAAGCAAGAAAACGACCGAGACTGCGCCGAGACCCTGCAAAAAATGCATGTTCTGCTGCTACTTGCAATCGTATCGCAATGTGTTTGAACTTGCACATACTGTTCCATTCCCTCGAAGAGTTTCTACTGCCAGATATCCTGTATTAACTCTTTTAAGAGAGGCTGCTAATTGTTGGTAACGGCATTCCACGAATTAAATGATCTACCCTCGTATAAGTAAACAAAAAGCCCTTTTTAACTCCTGCTTGTGGCAAAGGTCTGACAGGAACTTCTCACTTTTAATACCACAATAGGGAATATCTGTGAGGAAGGCAAGTTGTCAGCAGAAACACAACAGAGAAAAGAAACGTTCATACCTTCCTTATCCAGGGCTCGCATAGGTCTTTCTCATCAACTGCCAAACGTGCTAACCACACGGTCACTCAGACGGGCATTATTGCAGAAGAGAGATGACTAACTTTAGTTTCAGAGGATGTGGCGCAGAATATGATAAATTTCGCGTCATCGAATTTTATGTGATAAGGATTGGGAATCAGTTGTCTTATCAGAGATCTTACGACAGAAAATTGGGGCAAGAAAGATGGCAGTAGCCCTGGGTGGGGTCTTAGATTGGGTTATTGTACCTCTGAGCGGCATTTTTTGCACACAGAGGGCTAAATGGCCACCTCTCAAGGGTCACAGAGTCTCAGAGAAGTCGGGGAAGGTGACCCACTGAATGGCTTTCAGGAGACAGGCGAGAGGTTTTCGTTAAGGCCATCCAGCGTGTTCTTTATTGTGCACACGATTGGCTTTCAGGAGACAGGCGAGAGGTTTTCGTTAAGGCCATCCAGCGTGTTCTTTATTGTGCACACGAATTGGCTATCCCATACACAGACAGAGCTTAACGTTCCATCCGACTTGGGCGGAGTCCTTTCTAAGCCCATCGTTTTCTCCTATATCACCTAGGGCAGAACGGGAGTTAGCGGAGGAAACTCACAAAGCAGGAACAGTTGGGCCTCGAACCTGGGAACTGCAGTTTAAGAGGCTGGCGCACTCCCGACTGAGACGATCCTCTGGGGGACTTGAATGACTAGGAGTTCTTATCAAAAACTGAAAAATCCTTGAGGCCCAAGTCGAGTGCTCCTTTGGAACTTTCCACGTACCCTAACTATTTCGGAAGAAACCTGATAACGGTTGAAAGCCAGTGTCTTATCAAAGGACTTAGTGGAATAAAGGTCGGGTTACTTTCCTTTTTGGGTGAACTGTGATGTGGTAGAATGGGACTAGGAATCGTTTTCTATGAAAGAAAATTCTTATTATGAACTGAGACTAGGAATCTTTTTGCTCTATTAAAGATACTTGATATCCAAAAGTTAGGGACCATTTCGTTTCAAGAGAACTTTTTGTGATCGTTTGTGACCTTTCCGTTGTCATTTGAAAATAACGGATATTGGAGATCGATTCCTTTTTTAAAGGAAACTTGATGTTACAAAAGTCGGTAAATGACCCATAAAATAATTTTCATTTGTTTCACGTATACAGATCCATTCAGTTTAGAAATCCATATTAGAGATGCTGCAGTCAATTCTTATGGGAGACTGATTTATTATTGACCTTTCTCGTTTAAAGAGAGAAAGAATAGTTTTCAACCTACAAACGAGCATCTTCAGGATCCCGTTGTCCTGCCTGTTGTTCCGTGAAGCGCGCGCGCCGCCGCGAGTGGGTCACTTGGCAATGCTCCGAATGCCATAGCGTTTATCTTTTCTCCTTCTCTTCCACCCGGGGCTGCATAATGCGCGCATTAGCGGTAGTTATGCTCTGCTGCTGAAAGTCTCATTTTAATTACGTCCGTCACGCTAACTACCGCTGTCAATATTCCCAATTAGCTGACCTGCACGGCGCGATCGCGGAGTCCCGTCGGAGCTGCTGCGGAAGGGGGCGGCAGCCGAGCCAAATGAATCTCTGGGGTAAATGGGCTTTTGTTCCGTGCAACGGCCTTGCCCAGCTCGTGCTGGGACTGGCGAGATTAGTCGGCAGCACGTGACTCGAGTTTGAGAAAAGGAGCCGTGTGTGCAACCGTTTTTGTTCTTTTATATTTTAGTCTTTTTGCGGGCAGAATGAGATGCTTCGCAGAAGGAGATCGCAAAGCTCTTATTTTCACGGAGCACAATTTTGGGAGGAAAGAGATGATCCGTTTGAAGATCGTGAGGATCACATTTTGACCGAAAATACGAGAGTATTTGAAGCGTGCAATATCATTCCTCTTCCATGTATTCTATAAAATTTTCGCACTTGTTCGTTTTGCGTACTGTGTGGCTGTATGGTGCTATTTACCTTCCTTCGCTTCATATGCTAGTATTTGCATACATGCATGCATTCCAATGTCACTGCATAAAATTTTCGCACTTGTTCGTTTTGCGTACTGTGTGGCTGTATGGTGCTATTTACCTTCCTTCGCTTCATATGCTAGTATTTGCATACATGCATGCATTCCAATGTCACTGCATAAAATTTTCGCACTTGTTCGTTTTGCGTACTGTGTGGCTGTATGGTGCTATTTACCTTCCTTCGCTTCATATGCTAGTATTTGCATACGTGCATGCATTCCAATGTCACTGCAAATTTAGGCCGTGTTATACCCGGAACTACGAAACAAATCGCGAAACGTGTCACAGTGAATTCGTTTCCTTTAAAAAAAATACTCCCTCAAGCAGCTGCTTACCACAGAAGTCTGACAAAGCCTGCCAGTTTATACGCCATAGTAGGTCTGTAAGGATGGCAGAACCTCAGCAGAAAAAATGACACGAAATCCATCAAGATGATCTCGCGAATTTTAACACTGTGGCGTATAAATTAACACTGTGGCGAATTTTAACACTGTGGCGTATAAATTAACAGACAGGAGTCTGTTAATTTATACGCCACAGTGTAGGGTTTCTGAGGAAGGTGAGACCTCAGTAGAAAAACAACACAAATATTCATGCCTTACTGGGACTCAAACCCAGATTCCCGCGATCATCAGCGAAGCACGCTAACCATTCGGCCACGGGCAATAAATCGAATTTAGGGGGTATACCTGTATAAAGAAGCATGAACGAACCATAATGCCACAGCACAAATTTTCTTCTACCCTTTTCTTCTACTGGTTATGCTCTTGCTAAATGATTTTTCGCAGAAGAAAAAGGGGCGGGGGTGGCTCAGTCGGTAGCGCGCCAGGCTCGTAATCTGTAGTTCCCAGGTTCGAGTCCCAGCTGAGTCAGCGTTGAGATTTATCTCCGCAAAATTCCCCGCCCTGCCCACGGTCAGTAGGGGCCACCGATGGGCTTGGAAATGCCGCCGTCCGTTGGATGGGACGTTAAGCCGTGGCCCCGTGTGCGGGAGAGCCACACCCTGTGCACGTTAAAGAACACGCTGGATGGCCTTGACGGGAGGCTACCATCTGTCTCCCAACAGCTGTTCCAGTGTGTCCCCTCCCCAACCATCTCTGAGCCTTCGGGGTCCATGTGACCTGGCCATTTAGCCCATGGTGTGCAAAAAAGTGCCGCTCAGAGGTAAAAGAACCCAACCCAGAAGAAAAAAAATCAGAAGCTAATGAAAAATGTATTTCAGAACACTATGTTACTTCGTGAGATCAAAACTGTACATTTTTCATCTCACCAAATAACACGGTGTTCTGAAACTGACTAAAAATGTCAACTTTTTTTCGTGGTAATCAGAGCAGAACTTTTCAGCACACGATTGGTCCCAAAATAACGATTACAATTAATTAATGAGCTGAAAGAATTAAGTGAGCAGTAAAAATTGACACTTTATACGAGGGGTGTTCAAAATGTTCTTGGCATGCATCTGCAGAACGAAAACTATTGCACTTACCCCGACAACAAAAGAGAGTAAACGTTACCTTTCGCGCCAAATTTTTGGCGAAAATCCCTCCTTTTTTGTGAATGTAGGGCCGTCGCATGGCCGAGTGGTTAGCGCGCTTGGCTACTGATCTAAGGGACCTGGGTTCGAGTCCCGGGTAACGCATGGATGTATGTGTCGTTTTTCTGCTGAGGTCCTGCCATCCTCTCAGACCTGCCGTGGCATATAAACTGACAGGCTCCTGTCAGACCTCTGTGGCAAGCAGCTGCTTGAGGAGGTATTCATTTATTTTTATTAGTGGAGGAGTTAATAAAATGGATTTAAACTCAGAAGTTGGTAAGAATTTTCTATTCCATATGCAGTTTAACAAAATGCATTGTGAGTTTTTTTTACTCAAAATTGGATTTTTGTTTTAAATTAGATCTTGAAGGATTTTATTACTTGTCGCTTCGGGCTGTCCCATTGTTTTGACCGCCCGCTTGCGGTGCCTACGTTGCACGCCCGCTTAGCGCGTCATTGGTATTGATCCAATTACTCTGCGGGAAAGAATTCAGATACTCTAGTGTAGGGTTTCTCAAAGTGGGATACGAGGTAAAATTTTTTTGGGTACACCATGAGAGCTCAAAAGTCGCTAGATCTAGTAACAAAGTCGCTAAGTTGGCAACACTGCTACTTGTTTTTCATCTTTAACTGCTTTAAAAAATAAATATAGGAACAGGCTGAATGTTGAAGATGACTTGCGACTCTACCTTAGCAAGATAACCCCAACCATTGATGAACTGTGCAAGCGTAAACAAGCGCAACCATTTCACTGATTATCCAGTAAAATGTTTATAAATAAAATAAATACCCCCTCAAGCAGCTCCTTGCCAAAGAGGTCTGACAGGAGCCTGTCAGTTTAATGCGCCATAGTAGAAGGTCTGAGAGGATGGCAGGACCTTAGCAGATAGGCAACCCACACATCCATGCCTCGAACCCAGGTCCCTTAGATCAGTAGCCAAGCGCTCTAACCACTCTGCCATAAGATTTGTTAAATTGTTTATGTCATTTTTTTTTGTGTTTATCGATATATGCAATTTATGAATACAAAATTTAATGTGTATATATAAATGTTCTATTTTATTCCTATTGTTATACTATAACTATAATTTTATATATCTATACAAGGGGTACACCAGTTACATACACATTTCCAGGGGATACGTGAAGCATGAAAGGTTGAGAACCACTGCTCTAGTGAGTAACACATTTCTCCGCGTTGATTTTCACTGGCTCCAATCCAAGCATAAAAATACGAAAGTTTGCAGCCGTCTGTCCCGTGGCCCACGAGGCCTTGGCCTGTGTCATGCAGTATGACTTGAAGGCAGAAATCGTGGAAGGAAACACGGAGAGGCACGAGAAGCAGCAGACAATTCACTAAATATAGATGCTTGAGCAAATGGTTCGTTTTTTACTTCCGCTACCCTCAATATCTACATTTAGGATTAGGTTAATTGGGAAGAAGTTCGCTAAATACAATCTCAAAGCTGGCTTTAAGGGAGGACAATAATCCGCGGAGTCAACGTTTCGAATTTAATAATGAATTGGTGAAAAATATGAAAACGTTTATGTTGTGATTTGACATGGCTTTTCAAGAATCTTTAATTTTCTATTCGGTGTGAAGATAATTCTTTTTTAAGCATAAGCATAATCGTTTGTTTAATTTAACGTTAATCGTTTTGTTTGTTCTTTTTGGATGCATTTCTTTACACAGAATTGCTTCTGAAGGTCCTTTAAGCGGAAGGGTCAGAAGAGGTCACTTATACATACATGTATCATCAATATTAAGTTAATGCTATTTAGATTTAAATCAATAAAAGTTCATTTAACAAAAGAAAAATAATTTTAAAAAGGAACCTTATTGTTTGGTTGGGTACAGTCACTCAAAAAAATATCCGAACACTATGGTTGATTACAGAATTCAGAAAAAATATCTGGCAACGATTTTTTTAGAAATTAGTGATCTGGCAACCCTCGTGTCACGTGATTGCAGAATTGAAGAAAAATATCTGAAGCGTGTACAGCAACTGTACACGTTCCAGTTACCGTTCACCTAACTGGTCACCGTCCAGTCACCGTCACCAAACTGGAGCGTGTGCAGTAACTGCACACGCTCCAGTTTGCTGTGAACGGTAACTGCACACGCTCAATATTTCCGTGAGTGAGCCCACACGATCTAGTATCAAAATAATATGACCACCTACAGTCGCTCAAAAAAGTATCCGAACACTATGGTTGATTACAGAATTCAGAAAAAATATCTGGCAACGATTTTTTTAGAAATTAGTGATCTGGCACACGAAGGTTGCCAGATCACTAATTTCTAAAAAGAAAAAAAAAATCGTTGCCAGATATTTTTTTCTGAATTCTGTAATCAACCAGAATGTTCGGATATGTTTTTGAGCGACTGTACCTCTGAGCAGCACTTTTGTGCCCACAATGAACTCTATGATCAGATCACAATGACCTTAACGGTTCAGAGAAAGTTGGGAGGAGACCTATTGGACAGCTGTTAAGATGGAAGCCTCCCATTGACGCCATCCAGCGTGTTCTTTAGTTTAACAGTCCCCTTCCTATGGGGAGATACTCGATGTCCCATCCGAGGGACGGCAGCCTTGCTTAGTTCATTGGTGCCCCCCTTTCTCACCGAGGACACAACGTGGTTTGGGGGAAAAATTTTCAACGCATAGAGCTGGGATTGGAACCCGGAACTGCATATTACGACCTTGAGCACTACTGACCTTGGCCCCTGTTGTCCATTTCTGTTGAAATTGTTGTTGATCTCTTGAAACGGTTTTGTACAGGTAAATCCCAGGCGCCCTAATATTTTTAGGTCGTTCGCCATTTGCCCCGGATATTCTTTCTGTTTATAGAGTTGCCTTAGCAACCTGCTCCTTTGCGCATGTACTTCCTGGAAGAGCTCTACTTTTCAGCGAATTGTTGGAACTGCTGTGCAAAGAAAATTGATCAATAAGAAAGACGACACGGCTGCTCTAGTTTGCTTACGAAACCCACGTGTGGACACTAACGAAATCTTGACATCAGAGCAGTTAGAAGTCTTCGGTAGATTCGATTCAGACCGGGCATTCATTGAGGCAACGAAAAGCTTATTAATATGAATGTAAGCATTCGTAATTTTGTTCATATTCGCATTAAAAATGGGAGTAGAGAAGACGTTTAATTAATTTATTAATTAAAAGATAAATGAATTAATAAATATATTAATAAGGTGCTTTTGGGTTAACGTAACGGTTTCGTAATTGTGCGCCAAATGTTGGCGCGAAATTTAACTAGAGATAGGAATATGATAGGAATGGCAACCTTAACGATATATACAGCTTCATGAAAAGAATGACTATTTTATTAAAACCAAAATAAATACAAAAAACAACGATGGGCTTGGAAAAACTGCCGTCTGTCCTTAACGGACTTTAAGCCGTGGCTCCATGTTCAGAAGATTCATAACCTACTATGGTCATTAAAGAATGGTCTTAAGAGGGGGGGGGGGGGTTCCACCTTCTTTGAGCCTTGGGTCTTTGTGATCTGGACATTTAGCCCATTGTGTGGAAAAAAAGTTGTTTTACCTCAGAGGTAAATGTTGTTGTCAGGAGTTGTTTTACCTCAGAGGTAAAACAACTCCGACAATCTCAGAGGGAAAATGACTGGATCGATGTTCATTCTTCCCGCTTATTCTCAATGACGTCATTGCATAGCTAATCGCGACGTGATATAAACACAATTACGACTGGTGCCCCGTTAACCGAAAAGTACCATTAATAATACGTACAAAATAATAATTTGTACAACATACACTACACTCTATTGCAAAAAGTTTCTGAACATTTCCATGTTCTAGGAATGGAAAGTCATATTCAGTAGTTAGCGACTTGGCTACTGAATAGAGGGCGCTGGGTTCGAGCCCCGGGGAAAGCATGGATGTTTGTGTTGTTTTTCTTCTGAGGTCCCGCCATCCTCACAGATCTTATACTATGGTGTATAAACTGACAGACTCCTCTGTAGCAAGCAGCTGCTTGAATGGGTATTTATTTTCTATTTTAATTAATATTAAGTACCTCGTAGTTTGCAAAACTGGTTAAATTTATCTGATTAATTTTAACATTAATAATTAAGCTATTAAATAATAAAGAAGAGATAGTAAAGCGTTCTTTGCCTAATCAGATTATTAATAGTCTGATTTGTTAATGATAATAATCTAGGTTTTTTAACAGCCATAGATTATAGCTTTTCTGCATACCGAGAAATGGCTCAAAGATCCATTTGAAGAATGATGGTCTTTGCCAGGCTCAATGCAGTTGCGAATCCAGGAAAATTTGATAGGTGGGGCACAGAATAAAAATATCTCTGTCATACTGGCTGCGTATCACGAATGAATTCTAAAGAATAATTAAATTAATTTTCACAGAAGGATGGGAGGGCAGGTGTCCGGGTGCCACTCCCATTGATCCACCACTGGCACCACTTTTCTCACTGAAGACAAATTTGTTGTTAGCAGAGAAATTCTACCTCCACGCGCATTGGGAACTCGAACAAGCCTGGCGTGCTACCAACAAAGGCATAACGCGACACAGATATTAAGGAGCAGAAGTGAGAAAATAATAGCTAAGATGAACTTTGATCCCTTACATCTCAATTTTTTGCTGAGAGTAAATATTCCTTATGAAAAATAATATGAAATATTTCTGCTTTCATAATAGGCTTTTAATAGTCTGTATCAAATGATTTAATAGTCTGACTGTATCAATTCCGGTTTAAGTCTTGCAAAAAGGCCATCTAGAGTGTTCTTTAATGTCAGGATGTATTTGTTATGCACAGGGTGCCATGGCCAAGCGCTCCATCAAACGTTTCAATCAAACAATTCAAAAAGGTTACCTTTGTTGAAGATAAAATCTAAGAAGTTGTTGAAAACAAGGTTTAAGAAAAAGTGTCCTTGGTAGAAAATTCCACAAGTTGATGAAATTTCACGAAAAGTTTAGAGACTGCATAATCCTGGTTGTGCTGTTGGTTGCTATGGATAATTCCTAATAAATGGAGTGCCACTTCTAAGGATCACGTGCACCTTATTGACGGAAGCAGTGGAGTGTTCCAATATGGAGAGCAGATTTTTCTCATAGTCGCAATCAGGGACGCCGACAGGGGGGGGGGGGGCAAGGGGGACTAGTGCATAGGGGCCCGTCAGCAATAAGGGCCCGTCAGATTAAGTGACTCTTTACTTTTTCTTACAAAAATTATTCTTAGTTAGACTAATATATCGATCCTATAAAATTCCATAAGAACATTATTTGTTATAATATGCTTTTAAAAAGAAACACTAGTTGGATTATGACATATTATCTCATTAATAGTAGTTGAACGAACCATTTCTTAACATCTTTTGTCCGCGTTAACTTACAGCATTTGCTTGTATTTTCCCTGTTAAGCACCCCACCCCTGCAGCTGTAGCAACAGTTGGACTCTCCCAAACCCAACCCGTGTGATCAGGTATATTACATTGTTCATGTTTCGAGTTCCAGTAACATCGTCTGTGGTCTGTGTGTCAGTGTTACAAATTATAACAGTTTAAAAGTCTCTTGTCGGCACTTTTGTTTCACCATTTCGTTGTCATTTGTTTAGTAAAATGATATGTTCATTGGTGCTATAGTCTAACTGAACAATGGACAAGTATAAGCATAAGTCAGGAGCTGAGAAGCCCAAGGAGAGAAATAAAAAATTGGAAGTTATTAAGAAAGGGAGTAGAACTTTGTTTGAAGTCGGTGTAAAAGTGAATGTGGACAGTGAAGGTGCAAAAAATGAACTAATCCCAATCTCAAGCTCGTCTGTTCCCGCTCTCAAAAATAAAGAAATTTCAAGTTCAGAGGGGAATGACGATGGTTCTAGTTTTTTTTTTGAATTATGACGACAGCAGTATTGAAACGAAACAACCAAACAGCAGTGAAAATGATGCGCGTTCTATAAACTATGAAAGTGAAGCGAACTTACCCGCTCCAGTTCCGAACTCTGAGTCATGGCAAGTATCGTGTGATCTTGGAAAATTTAAAAGTGACAGCCCAAGTGTAAGTGTAATTAAAGGTATAATTCGAAAAGGTCCCCTTTCTATGCCTAATAACCTCCCAAGTGACGGAACAAGAGCCTTTCCGAAAGCAGTTTTATTTTCAAAACTCAAGAATGGAGAATGTGTTCCTAGAGACTGGTTAGTGTGGAGTGAAAGAAATCAGCCGTTATACTGTTTTCCTTGCAGATTATTTGGTCGCAACCCTGAATCCCACAAATCCGTTTTAATTAGTGATGAAGGCTGGAAAAAAGATTATTCTTGGCGTAAACTATATAACAAATTGACAGTTCATGAAATGAGTGCTGATCACAAAAAATGCTATATTGAATGGAGAGGATTGGAAAGAAGACTTCGTCATGGAACTGATATTTATTCTCAAATTAACTCTGAAATTGCCTCTAAAGTGAAATATTGGAGGGATTTATTTCACAGGATTCTGTCTGTTACATTATTTCTTGGTGAGAGGGGTCTCGCATTTAGAGGTTCTTCCAGCAAAATAGGGTCATCGGATAATGGTAACTTCCTCGGGATTATTGAGTTGCTCGCTCAATACGATCCGCTGTTGAGAGAACATGTGACTAAAGTTCAAGAGTCACAACCAGAAGGGAAGAGACTTCAAGCTCACTACCTTTCAGCGGATTCTCGAAACGAGTTCATTAAGGCTTGCAGCAACGAGGTTCTTCAAGCTGTACTCTTAGAAAGAGAAAAATCAAAGTATTTTTCAATACTAGCTGATGCTACTCCAGATACATCTCATAATGAGCAAATGACATTAATTTTAAGATACGTTCTAGACCGTGATTCTTCATTTAAAGTAATGGAGAGGTTCATAAGTTTTGTAAAGTGCAATAAGAAAACTGGACAAGAAATTGCAAATGTACTCACTGAAGAATTAGAGAAGCATAAGATCCCTTTAAAAGATTGCAGGGGGCAGGGATATGACAATGGAGGAATATGGCTGGTGCATACAATGGCGCGCAAGCTATTATAAGTGCGCTAAATCCATTTGCCATATTTTCTAACTGTAGTGCACATAGTCTAAATTTGTGTGGTGTGAACGCTGCTGAATGCCGTGAAGATGCTATTACGTTTTTTGGTATGGTTCAAAAAGTGTATAACTTCTTTTTAAAGAGCCCTCAGAGATGGGAGATACTAGAGAATACAATAGGTTGTTCCTTGCATAGCCTATCAAAAACAAGATGGTCTGCTCGTGTTGATAGTGTTAAACCATTTCCCAAACACCTATCACTCGTCAAACATGCATTAAATCAATGCAAAAATTTTAATCTCTCAGCTGAGTGTAAAACGGAATTGATGGGAATAAAACGATACCTTGAATCATTTAAGTGCACTTTGATGGCAACAATCTGATTCAAAATTCTCTCGGCAATTGACATTCGCAACAAGGTTCTACAAGCTCGTGATGCAACTCTTGATGTAGAGATGATAATATTCGCGATCTGCTCCAGGAACTGAAACAACTCCGTGATAAATGGGAGAACTTATTAAATGAAGCAAAAGTAGTGGCCACCTCATTAGCAAGTGATCTTCCTGCAGAGACAGAACTTCCGAAGACGAGAGTGAAAAGAAGGAAAACTTTCTTGGACGAAATAAATGAAGATGTTCCAGAATTTCGAGGGAATGAGGGGGAAACTTATGAAGAATGGGAGTTCAGAGTAAATGTGTTTTATAGGGTAACTGATTCTGTTGTTTGTGGACTTACTAATCGTTTCACTTTGGCGGAAAAGTTAAATGATAGATTTAAGTGCTTATGGCTATATCCAGACATTGAAGAACGCGACATTGAAAATATGGGTGTTACTTTCCATGAACAATATTATGAAGACATTAATAGAGAGATCAGTGATGAGCTGAAATATCTAAAATCAATTCATTCTTCTAATTTAGGGACAGGCCCATTGAAACCACTGGAGCTCTTAAACCGTCTGAGAGAATTGAAACTGGACAGTTTATTTCCAAATATTTGTATAGCCATTAGAATATTCTGTACAATTCCTGTGACAGTTGCTGATGCTGAAAGATCCTTCAGCAAAATAAAGGAAATAAAAAATGTATTCAGATCAACAATGTGTCAAGAAAGACTGAGTAACCTTGGTTTGCTTAGTCTGGAGAGCGATCTTGCTAGGTCTTTAAATTATGATGATATAATTGACGATTTTGCATCAACGAAGGCAAGGAGAGTTGTTTGTTGACATTGATCTACTGTATAAGTTAGAAGTTGCAACTCTTTGGGAATAATGTGTTATATTATATTTAGTGTTGAATCTGCTATTATGCTAATGTGAAGTTTAAGAAATACTGTTGCCTATTTTGCAGTACTGAAAATTAAAAATGAAGACTCGCAGAATTGCATAGCTTTCCATGATATGTAGCCTATATTAAATTTACTCAAAAATCCTAAATCTTGCCGTGAGCTTTGCAAAATATGTTCCCTAAAATAAATGCTAAAACGTTTTATGTGACACAAACTGTGTAGGCCTATGTTTTTGCATGCCTGACTGCGCAACAGGATTTTTTCCTCTGAATGTCATCATTGTGTCCAGAATAATTGCTATTAATGATTTGTAAAGATAAAAAGTTTTCAAGGGGGGGCCCCCCGAGCATAATATACATAGGGGCCCATAAATTCTCTCGGCGGCCCTGGTCGCGATTGTTGGACAGAACAAGAAAAATTAAAAGGGCAGAATGAAGCTTCAGAGTCAATGCCAACAGTCTCGAAGTTGTCTCGTTCGATGACTTCTGACTTGGGCACAACTGAATCTCTCGTCACAATTGTTTTGATTCCCCCCCTCCCTGTGTCTTGTTCAGTCCTTTTGGGAAATGCTGCATCTTGATAGACGCATCATATACACACTAGAGCAAATCTCAAGGCCCCCCCCCCCCCATCCTACTTATGGTAGCATTCCAAGCTCCATGATGCCTTGATACCATAGAAGGTAGGGAGCAGACAAAGTAAGAGAAAGAGAGAGGACTAAGCCCAGATCTAGAAAAAGAAATCGAACTTTTCGAATCTTCAAAAGAGTTTCAATTGCGCCCTCTAACGGTGGAAAATGTTGAAAAGTGCGAACTTTTATAAACGAATATTGCAAGTGATGTATTTGCTAGAAATTTTGATGATGGTTCATGATATTTTGCTTGAGTCGTGAGGTGTATATTTGCAACAATAAGTTACCCCTTACACCCAGGGGGAGAGTTACGCAACTTTTGCCCAAAGTGATGGGAAACGCAACCGAAAATTCAACAAATACATCGTTTGCAATACTCGGTTGAAAGTTTGCACTTTCAAACTTTTTCCACCGTTGGAGGGCGCATTTAGTTCTTACCAATATTATTCATTATATTGAAGGAATAAAAGACAAATACTTATTTATTGTATAAGTACGAATAAATATTTTTATTTGCATTTTTCCAATCATCCATTAGTTCGAATTAAAAAAAAAATTAAAGGATGGATTGGATTGTTTTGCCCCTGAACGGCACTTTTTTGCACACCATGGGCTAAATGGTCACGTCATAAGGACCCCGAAGGCTCAGAGAAGGTTGGGGGAGGGGACCCACTGGAACAGCAGTTGAGAGACAGATGGAGCATCCCGTCAAGGCCATCCAGCGTGTTCTTTAACGTGCACAGGGTATGGCTCTCCCTCACACGGAGCCACGGCTTAACGTCACATCCGACGGATGGCAGCCTTTCCAAGCCCATCGGTCTCCCCTACTGACCGTGGACAGGGAATTTTGCGGAGAAATCCCAGCTGGGACTCGAACCTGGGAACTGCAAATTACGAGCCAGGCGCGTTACCGATTGAGCCACCCCTTTAAAGGATGCAAAAGTAGGTAAACGAAAAACTTCATTCCCTTGGAAAGCGAGTTTCCCATTTGCACCAGAGGCGATATATTAGTTTTCACCTAAAGGTAACGAAAGTAATTGAAAGCCAGCCTAGTGGTTATTGTGTTTGATTGCTGGTTCGATTCCCGGATAAGGCATGGAATTTTTATTTCTGCTGAGGTTTCATCTACCTTACAGCCCTCTATGGCGTATCATACTGACAGGCTCTTGCTAGATCTTTGAGGCAAGCAGTAATTTTTCTATTACTTACCTCAACAGTTAATGAGCTTGCGGTGGTATTTTAAAAAAAATAAATATATGGCCACAAAAAATATCGAAATTACTGTTTTACGTGATAGACGATCTGGCCTTGGATCGTCGATGCCGAGCTGCTCGGTGGAGTCAAACGAGGAAACAAAGGTCATAAGGACACACGTAAATAGCTGTGACACGTACGGAGCACGAGCTTAGCTTTCAGAGCGAGATTGGCGAAATGGCGGTTTAATTGCCGACCTCCTGGCCTGATGCTGTGACAGTGATGATGATTCGACAACAGATCAGTGGGACTGCAATGACGGATGGAGTCGTTGTTGGGGGCGAAGTGCATCTTAAGTGTCGGGAGGGGAAGCAACATTTCCAAAATAGTGACGTAGTTAGGGATAATAACTGGTGTCCTGTAGAAATAGAGAACAAATAGCACGATTTAATTTTAATAAATATTACCGTGCGTTTTTTGGTTTTTATGATTGAGTTTTTTTTTCTGTGGTGAGGATCTAGTGTGCTTTGCGCGGTGTAAAAGTCGCGGGAATGTCCAAATAAGGCATGGATATTTCTGTTGTCTTTCTGCTGAAGTTTTGCCTCTCTCAGAGAACTTCTCTGCAGTGTACAATTATACTGGCAGGCCACTGTTCAGACCTCTGTGGTAAGTTGGCTGTTTGAGGGGTAATTTTTTTGTTTATTGTATTTTTTAATTTATTTCTTCAAAAATGGGAAATAAAACTTACAGTATTAATAATTGAGTGGTGGTGGAGCAGTAAACCTTTTTACTACTCTGCCGATAAAAACAGAAGGAGAAATTTTTGAAATAGTAAACAGTTCAAAGAATAATTATGTGAAACAATTTAGTAAAGTATCATAGGAAAGCGCCCTGTAGACAAGAAACACTTTAAATAGTTAGTTGAAAAAAATTGGTTGTCATGAGTGGGACTTGAACCCACGTTATGCTTCTGGAAGACGTGGGTTCGAATCCCACTCAGGGCAGACAATTTAACTTATTTGGGAGAGGTTTATTTTTTCAACTTTGAAACCTCTTCAATATGCGCAAAAATCATATAATTAGATGTATGTTGAAAATGAGGAGTACGGGCGCTTGGTCAATATCTATTCAGACTTGGGTATTTTAAAAATTAAAAAATTATATATATATATATAACCAGGTGAAGCACCTAAAAAGGAATTTCCATTCTCAAACTCGCAAATTATCTGGAAAAAACACGCGTTTATCAAAAAATTTATCTTAATTGATCTCTTCATTCGTAAAACAGATGTCCAGAAACACTATATCTATTTGCAACTGATGCAAATGAAAGAATTAAAAAAAGTTCTTAATTCTGAAAGAATTAAGAACATGGTTGTTAAAAAATGAGGACATAAATAACTTGTTTTAAAAAAATTTACTTTCTTAAAATTAGTTTTATTATATTTTTATTATATTTATCATATATTTTTATCATGAAAAACTGTCGATTTCAATTGCTCATTCATTGAGTATAAATTCTGTACTTTTTGAGGAAATCGTGAAACTAAATGTTGATGTTTATTTCCAAAAATTTATGTGTTTTAAATTTTATCTCCTCAAACGAATTTTAACTCTCGTGAAGTTTCAATTTATTGTCGAAATTTATTTTGTAAAGTATATGAACATTCAAAAAAACTGTTACGAGCTCAAAACTCTAAATTGTACTCATTCTTATTTTACTAAAGTTGGTGATAAAAAATTTAATTGTATATTCGTAAAATGATGACAATAAGTATTTCAATTCATATTTCATTGGCAAAAGTCTTCTGTCTTTCTTTAAGAGATTTGGGTTGGGTTGTTTTACCTCTGAGCGGCACTTTTTTGCACACCATGGGCTAAATGGCCAGGTCACATGGACCCCGAAGGCTCAGAGAAGGTTGGGGGAGGGGACTCACTGGAACAGCTGTTGGGAGACAGATGGTAGCCTACCGTCAAGGCCATCCAGCGTGTTCTTTTACGTGCACAGGATATGGCTCTCCCACACACGGGGCCACGGCTTAACGTCCCATCCGACGGACGGCGGCCTTTCCAAGCTCATCGGTGATCCCTACTGACCGTGGGCAGGGCGGGGAATTTTGCGGAGATAAATCTCAACACTGACCCAGCTGGGACTCGAACCTGGGAACTACAAATTACGAGCCTGGCGCGCTACCGACTGAGCACCCCCGCCCCTTCTTTACGAGATGTTCAGCGTTCCCTTCCCCAACATTTTCGTTACTTTGGGGTTCATGAGATCTAATTATTAGTTTAGTGTTCATTCAAAAAAAAATATCACGCAGTGGTGAAATAATCTAAATTTTCAGATCCATTAAATCAGTGCTTAAAGTGTAAAACTTTCCTACAATTTTTCAACAATGGAAGCTAGTTATCTTAACAACTAGCATTCCCATTTTTTGTTGCATGCTAGAACGTTTTAATTTCTATTTAAAAATGTATCTTTCAAATATTATTTAGTAACTTATTTTTTTATCTCTTTCTCAAAAAAATAAAAATCGAGCTAACAATTTCACTTTGTTGTTTGTCTATCTGTAGACATTAAACTTTTTTTTTTGTGTTTAGAGATAAATTAAAAATTATTTTTGTGTTGGATAGGTATTGATGAAACATTACGATTACACTCACTTTCCGAAGCTCCCAAAACCTATAATTGAGCCCTCTATTGGTGGAAAAAATTTGAAAATTTTAACGAATATTGAAACGATGTATTTATGCTAGAAATTTGAAATTTTTATAGTAGAATGTGAAGATCATGAGATTCGCATTGGTAACAATGAATTGACCACTTACCCCCATGGTGGGTGGGAACATGCAACTATTTGTTTTAGCAGTAGTAGTTTGTTTTGAGAGATAAAAATTCTTTTTGTGTTGGGTAGGTATTGATGAAACATTGTGATCAGCACATTGCAAATCTCCAGAAAAGTTTAAATTGCGCCCTCTAATGGTGAAAAAAGTTGGAAATTCCAAAATTTCGTACAAATATTACAAACAATGTAGTTATGCTAGAATTTTGAAATTTTGGTGGTGGAATGTGAAAGTCACGAAGTTTCCATTGGCGAAAATGAATTAATCCCTTAGACTCAGGGGTTGGTGGTGGAGGGGGGGGGGAGATGCAACTCTTTTTGGTTTAAAAGATAATTGTTTTTGTTTGTAGAGATAAATTAACTATTCTTTTTGGGTTTGATAGGTATTGATGAAATATTGCGAATCACACTTTTCGAATCTCACAAAAGCTATAATTGTTCCCTGAGCATCAATTTATTTGGAGCATCCCCATATTACAGTACTGTGCGAATTAGTTGGGGCTGCATAAGGAGACAGGGTCCGTGGACACGTCCCGTAAAAGACATTGTGGAAGAAAAAGAAAAACCACCCCTAGAGATGATAGTCTAATTCGAAGAATTAGCATCATAGACACGAAGAAGACCAGTGGAGACATCAAAAGGGATATTGCGTCTCATGGGGTTAATGTAGATGCTTCCACCGTACGTTGTCGCCTTCTGCAGTGTGACCTGCCGGGCTCGACGCCCCTCCAAAAAGCAGCTTTTGACACCCGCTATGAAGCAAAAAAGGCTATCCTGGGCAAAGAAACATCGAGACTGGACTGTGAAGAATTGGGAAAAAGTTATATTTTCCGACGAAAACTGTAGGAAAAAATTTGACCCTACAGGTCAAATTTCGTCCGCCGCTCACCCGGAGAACCTCTTCGATCCGGCCACATCCAGCAATACCCAAACACCCACCCAAGGCCATGTTTTGGGGATGTTTCACAGCTTCCGGGCCACAGACGCTTCACCCATTGAAGGAATGATGGACAACAAAAAGTACACAGGCGTTCTGGAGGCGAAAATGGTCCCAACACTGCAGAAGCTGTTTCCTAACGGCGATGGGGTATTTCAACAGTATATGGATCCATGCCACAATTCTAAGCTTACTAAGAGCTTCTTTACCCAACAACGTTTGAAGGTATTGGAGTGATCAGGAAATTCACCCGATCTAAACCCCATTGAAAATTTGTGGGCCATTATTAAAGCGCGCGTATCTAAGATGGATTGCACGACGAAAACCAAAATGATAGAAAGTGTCATGAAAGTGTGGTACCACGACTTTGAAGTGAAGGAGATGTGTGGAAAGCTAGTGGCATCAATGTTTGAGAGGGTGGAAGAAGTAATTAAAACTAAGGGTAATGCAGTAACAAAGACACAACTAAAATCACTATTAACTACACTATTAAACAAATAACTATTTTAGTTGTGTCTTTGTTGCTGCATTTTCCTATTGTCCCAACTAATTTGCACAGTACTGTAGGTAAATGAGGAGTCAGATTCAGAAATCGGTGGCTTCTTACAAAACATCCTTTTTTTTATGGAGTAATGGGTCAGAAAATAAAACGAAGATTTGAGTATATGTAAATATCGATTTCCAGAAATATACTAGCAATTTTAAACGATTATGAAAGCCGAAATATTTAACAACCTAGCATGGACGTTGGCGGGGAGATGGTAAGAGAGGCACTCCCCCCCCCCCCCCCCCCTCTAGTGGAAAAATTAATCGAAAATTGTATTTTTTGTCCAATAAATGCAGGTGCACAAAAAAAGTCGTTTTTTCTGTTACGAAATGTAGTCTTGAAATTTTTTATTTTTTTCCGAAACATTATTTTATTTATTAATTTGAGAAAAAAAATTTTACATGCATTTTCAATAATAAGTTTCGCTCTTTATCCATTTATTTCCTGCCATCCTTACTTGTATTAGGTATGAGGTATGCATGCTTGCTGTATTCGCAACTGCTTTCGTTAATCAACAGCTCGACCTGAATATTTCTCTCTTGGAAACATTGATTTTTCCTCCCCCCTCCGAAAACATTTTGCCCCCTGAAAAAAATAAAATTCTACCGACGTCCCCCATGCAATGGCTGATTCTTCATAAATAAAAAAAGTCATTCAGAACTAGAAATTTTCCCCGTGAAATTCAACGGGGCCTTTGAGTTGAAAAATCGCAATTATTTTAAACTCCAACGTATTTTATCAGAGGCTTGAATTTAAAATGCAACACAAGAGAGAGTGGGTAATCAAGTGTTGGGGAAAATGCGGAGGAAGGTCTAAGAAAAGTGTTCCTTAAGATTCCAAATGGTAAAAATGAGGGGGCAAAAAAAAGTGGTTCTAAGTTCTGAATCGGTGTCCATTACAGGTAAAAGCTTGAATTAGTAATGCAACTATAGGTGTCACTTGGGAAACCCTTGTATAAAAATTTGGGACCGGACGGGCAAGTACTTGGGTAATTATAGGTATAAAAATGCGTTTAAAAAAACAGTCAAATTTCAACAGTAATTGAAGCAGCGTGCGCCTGTATTGGGCGTGTCTCTTGTGGTAATTGCCAAGTTCTACATCAGCGTGCATTGTTGGAAAACCGACGACCTTGATTCCTCGCATATTCTGCCAACCTGGAAATAAATTACATCTATTATTTAGACTAGAAGATTGGTGAAAATTGAAATATTCATTTCAGAAGTTGCTAAAACTACACTTAAGGCTGGTTTACACTGGCATGGATTACTGGCGCCAATAAGTTGGTACTTTTCAACATTAATATTTCATGCATGCATATATCGGTTCGACGTTTACATTGAGCCAGTTGATTCTCTAGTCGGTTATTGGCGCCAGTTTCATGCCAATGTACACTAGCCTTTATACGTTTCAGTTTAACATAACGGTTATTGTTTCAACTTGTCTGAATTAACTTTTTTTTTTTGAGGAAAACTCTTTATTGTGATAAAATGTTCCAACTTTCATAACACTACTAGATGCTGAACGAATATTTCTGGAAAACAGAGATTTAGATAGATCGGACGGATATCTTCAGATATCTTGTTTCCATAAAACGCTTCTTTAACGTTATGGTTCCGCACTCTGTCAACCTCCCGCAGCCCCCAGCTGGGTCACGGGGAGGAAGGGATTTTATCTGTCAAGCTCAGTTGATAGCGCGCCATGCTCACAATATGCAGTTCCCAGGTTCAAGTCCCAACCGAGCCTGCCTTGAGATTTATCTCAGATAAACCCGCACCTGCCCTCTGTCAGAAAGGGGACACCGATGGACTTGGAAAGGCCGCCGTTCATCGGATGGGATGTTAAGCCTTTGTACAAGAGTGGTATACCCTATGCAGGTTAAAGAACATGCTAGATGGCCTTGACGGAAGACTTCCATCTGTCTCCTAACAGCTGTCCAGTGGGTTCCTTTCCCTTAAAGTTCTCTGAGCTCTTGGTGTCCTCGTGACAATCATTTAGTAGACTGTGCATAAAGAAAAGTGCTGCTCAGAGGTAAAACAACCCAGCCCATTTCTTATTGACCTCACCGTATTCAAAAAAATTGGTACGGATTAATGCAATAGTAATTAAGCAATCATCTAGGGGAAATATAGGGGTGGAGGAAGGCAAGCGACTGAATCGAACCTGAACACCGTTTCAATGTATATTTTATACCCTACAATTGGTCTTTTATTTGTAGGGTATAAAAATTATTTCAGAATATGTGTAATATAGATATGAGTGTATTTTACCCGTGGCCGAGTGGTTAATGTGATTGTCTACTAATGAAATGCTGTTCCAGCACCTAAAAAGTTATGTCCGTCTCTTGTGCCCTCATTCGACCCAATAAAATCTACTACATGAGTTAAATGTCCACCACTACTCATTTTTTCTTACACGTAGCGAGCCCATTGATGAACCGATTGACGAGTAAGTCATGGATTGACAGCGCAGTCCTGTCACAGAACACTCGATTTTTCTTGCTCGCGCGTCTTGTTTTCTCATTTCTGACGTCATCAGAAACTGCTGCTCCCTCTATTTTTCATCGAAAGAGATTTTAGAGCTGGTAGATCTGGAGTCTCTGTACAATTAACAGAAGGTCCTAAGAGTAGAGAAATAAATAACTAAAATTTACGTTGCATCCTAATTCAGATAAACCCGCACCTGCCCTCGGTCAGAAAGGGGACACCAATGGATAAGTAAGATTTTTTAATAATTATAATAAGGTAGATTTTTTTATCACGTTTTTTTCCCTCATCTCAATACATCTTAAATAATTTTTAATGAACCGCGAGCCCCTAATCTGGAGGAGCGCAGATACGTCAATATAGGTGTTTCCCGAAAGTTGAATCAAATATCTAAATGAAAGATGGTTCACGCCCTTGAGAGCATCTTTGATATGTGACGACACACCAACTGGCATTTACTTTCGCTAGCCGTGCCCTAGCGGCCTTCTGTGTGCATTAGGGAGAGAGCATCCTAGCGGGTAGATTGATCACTGTGTGGATAGCGGAGGAACATAGCTCAGTCCCAGGTCACTTCCAACTGTTCCTGTCAAGGTCATACGTCAGAAGCGAAAGGGACTGCGGGATGGGGAAAAGAAAACAAAATCACAGCCAGCGGCGAACGGAGGAAAAAAAGAAGTTGTGGTTTGAGCATGACGTCACGAATTGAGAATAACAAGCTCCTTTTCCGTCTCCAAGGCAACCGAAAAGCTGCGGTAGGTGTTTGTTAGATGGATGATGAAATATTTTGGAGTACGCGTCAAATGGATCAATCAGGATGAATGCCATCCTAATAAAAGAGGAAATTAATGCAACGCGTAAAATATTTTTTTCCCCAAAGAGGAACCAGGTAGCGAAACTGGACTGCTGCCAAATTATTTTACGGTGCAAAGTAATGTAGCTATTTATATGTAATTTAACGTCACAAGAGGGCAGAATCTATTAACTATTATGACTAGTAAAAATAGTTATTTAACTGCAGTTGCAGCATTCTTGCTCTGATTTCCGAGATTTCGGGGAATTCCTTCAGAAATAAATATTCCTTCAGAAATAAATATTATTCAAGCTCTCAAGAAGTTGTGCATGTGTGTGCACCGTTTTTTTTACTCCTTCGTCGAAAAGTGGAAAGGAATAGTTTTATTTTATCCAAAGAATTTCTTATACACAATGCAAACTACACATCGCTGGTGGGGGCCGGGGTGGCTCAGTCGGTAGCGCGCCAGACTCGTAATCTGCAGTTCCTAGGTTCGAATCCCAGCTGGGTCAGCGTTGAGATTTATCTCCGTAAAACCCCACGGTCAGTAGGGGACACCGATGGGTTTACGGAAAGCCGCCGTCCTTTGGATGGGACGTTAAGCCATACCCTGTGCATGTTACAAGAACACACTGAATGGTCTTGACGGGAGGCTATCATCCGTCTCCCAACAGCTGTTCCAGTGGATCCCTTCCGCCAGTCTTCTCTTAGCCCTCGGGGTCCTTGTGATCGGGCCATTTAGCCCATTGTGTGTAAAAGAAGTGCTGCTCAGAGGTAAAACAACCTTTCTTTCCTCTTCTCGTTAACGGCTGTATGTCCATTAGCTCGAATTAAAACTTTCAAGGAGTGAAAAAATGGGCAAATGAAAAGCTTCCTTCTCTTTGAAAACGAGGTTCCAATATGCGCCAGAGCCGATATGCATTCTTCTAATTACGGACATTAGTTGTAATACGTAATTTTTTTTCAGTAAATTTCTCTTTCAGTTCCTCTCCCCCCCCACCAAGTACATTAAAAGCACTAAATACTTCTTAGAAAAACTTTCACCATAATTTCACCTTTTCCAAAAACGAAGGCCAGTGTCAAGGTATGTATCCGATGAGACTCTATACGAAACGGCCCAACAATCGTCAGGTATGTGCATACCAAGTGATTCGTAGGTTATGGTCACTGAAGCACCCTGGACTGTGAAGCGCAGGATCGCTTGATCGGTGGAGCAGAAGGTTCCTTTGACCTTGGATGGCAAATAACCTTACACTGCACACACACTCTCATGTGAATGGAAGTTCCTCTCTGAAAAACATTTCTCCTTTTTTCTCAATACTGATCTATCTTACCATGCAGAAGTTGCCAAAGGTATGCTAAAAACTCTCATCTAAATTATGGAAATTGCTGTGATTTTTAATCTTTTTCATTGCTGGGTTGTTTTACCTCTGAGCGGCACTATTTTGCACACCATGGGCTAAATGGCCAGGTCACATGGACTCCGAAGGCTCAGAGAAGGTTGGGAGAGGGGACCAACTGGAAACAGCTGTTGGGAGACAGGTGGTAGCCTCCCGTCAAGGCCATCCAGCATGTTCTTTAACGTGACAGGGTATGGCTCTCCCGCACACGGAGCCACGGCTTAACGTCCCATCCGACGGACGGCGGTCTTTACAAGCCTATCGGTGTCCCCTACTGACCGTGTGCAGGGCGGGGAATTTTGCGGAGATAAATCTCAACGCTGACGCAGCTGGGACTCGAACCTGGATTACGAGCCTAGCCGCTACCGACTGAGCCACCCCTTTTTTCATTGTTAAATGCAATTAAGCAAAACAGTAAGAACACTGGAAATGAGAACCTCAAAGGGACCCGGGTTCAAGCCCGGGGTAAGGCATGGATGCTTGTGCTGTTTTTCTACTGAGGTCCTGCCATCCTCACAGACCTGACAGGCTCCTGTCAGATCTCTGTGGCAAGCAGCTGCTTGAGGGAGTATTTATTATTTTTATTAGTATCCATAGAAAAATTAAATTGAATAAAAATTGTCTTTGATTCGCACTTACTGGTTAAAAATTAACAAAAGGATTTTTTTTTTAATTAGTGGAACAAACCTGTTTAAAGTGTCCAGTTTTCTTTTAAAATTATTTTTGTAATTTATTTTTTTTTTACTTTTCAGATCATATACATATATCGCAAAATAAGTAACTTAATTTTATTCTTTGTTTATTGCTGTCTTGTAATAAGTAGTTTCACAGAGGTCAGGTCATTAAAGAAGTAGTGTAAGGAGTAATTTTTTAATATAATTTATGACGGTAATTTTCGAATTGGGAGCTCAACACGTCTCTTCAGTGTTGGGTTGTTTTACCCTGAGCGGCACTTTTTTTGACTAAGTGGCCAGGTTACAAGGACCCCGAAGACTCAAGTGAACAGCCTTTCTGCCTTAATCTGTAATCTAAATACATTTATTTCATGCTGCATTTATTATTTACTATTTTACTATTTCAGTTGAAAACTTCAACTTTAAATAATTTGCTCTCCACAAAATTTTGACATCTTTTTTTTCATTTCGAATATTTGAATATTTCAAAATAACATTGGGATTGTATGTTGATCTTTAGCACTATATAACTTGTTAGTAGGTGTTAATATTAATTTTCTAATTTGTTTTAAAAAAGTCTATTTAATTCGTGTTTTAATTCTCTAAAAAGAATTAAAGGCTGGCAGTCTCCATCAAAAGGATACCAGAGCCATATGTTGCCGATCTTCTGATATAAGGAACAATACAAATACGTTACGAACTTAATGCTAAAAGAATTAGAGAGCAAAAATTAAAAGATATCAGAAATTATTATTTGAACTTATGGCGGAATGAAAATCTTTTCCGTCTCACATAACAGACGACAGTGGTTAAGATTGAACTCTTTCCCTAAGAGGAGAGATTCCATTTCAAACATAAAAAAATGTATTCTGGTGCGAGAAGAGAGTACAGCCGTCTTGCAGATTAATGGTTTTCTAGCTAGACCTTGCTCACTAACCGCTAGATCATGTTTATGCTGACTAATGCGTGTTCAGATGCGGTTATTTTTAATTTTTTTTCTCGCTATACAATGACCACGAGACAAAGGTGTTGCGGTCCACTACCAGTCGAGAGATATACCGGTCGAAAACTGTTCGCATTCACTCCTGCGATAGTGCTTTAGAAATGCAGTCAGTCCTAAGAGCTGCTCCTTCATGCGTGGAACACAACCTCAACCCCCTAATAACGGAATAGCCACGCGCCGCTTTCGACTCTCCCCCCTTTTCGGGACTCGGACCCGTTTTCTGAAAGCGAACAACTTTACCCGCGGCGAATTTTCACTCTCTCTTGAAGTGCTTTCAGCATGATCAGCGAAGCATGCATGCACTCATACCTTCAGAAGCGCTTAGTTCACGTGCCGAAGGAATGACCTGGGGTTACATCAGTCTCGGGGACTTTGTTGACGAATTGAGTCCTGTTACTATTTTCTTCCCCCTTGTTTGTTTAGCTTCATAAGCGATCGGGCCGAGATGCTCAAACAGCTTTCTCCGAAGTTCCAACTCACTCACGTGCAGTTGCTATTCTAGTTTCGCACTCCAGTTGTTCCCGAGTGAATGAGTTACGTATTATGATGCCCGTGACACGCGTCGTGACTCCGCAGAATGAAAATGGTTCTTCTGTAGAGGAAGATCACAAGTGAACATCTCTATTTGTAGCCTCGGTGGTTCCGTTGCAGATCTTGGAAATATTGCCCTTCTTTACGGGACCGTGGGACAGTGTCCTTACGCGGAACGCTATCGGTAGGTGTTCGGATTCCGAGCTGTATTCTAAAAGATAATGCAGACGTTCTATTGTTTCAGATCAGACAGATTTCGGAAAGTACACATTTACGGAATAGAGATCCGAAGCTGTTACCTTACAGATAAAGTAGAGATTATATTAGTAGAGCAATTCTTTTAGTTTTTGAGCTTAGAAACATTCCAGAGATTCTTTTTGTTAACTTTCTATGACTTAGAAAATAGGATTTTAATTTTAGGTTGGGCTGCATTACCTCTGAGCCGAACTCTTTTTTTTTTGTACATGACGGGCTAAATGGCCAGGTCATAAGAACCTCAATGGTTCAAAGAAGGTTGGGTGGAGGGGACCCACTGGAAGACAGATGGTAGCCTCTCGTCAAGGCTATTCAGCTTGTTCTTTAACATGCACAGGGTGTGGCTTTCTTGCACACGGGGCCATGGCTTAACGTCCCATCCGATGGACTGTGGACTTTCCAATCCCATCGGTGACCCCTTTCTCACCAAGGGCCGGATGAGAATTTTGCGAAGATAGGACTCGAATTTGGGAACTGGCAGATTACTTTAATCCTGGGAAGTTTTGCTTTAAATCCGCTAGAATTTTGTTTTGATTTTGACCAATAATCGCTGATTATTGCTTGTTGGATTTTTTTCATTTTGGGAAAAAAATGAAATTTTCACTCAGGTATTTAAGAAAATATTATCATCCTCCTCCACGGTCTACGTATCTACCTTTCTTTCTTCTTATCTTCATCGTCTTGAAATTCAGCAAGGTTGGCCTGTTGAGCCATCTGCCTAAGAATCAACTTTTTCGTGTTGAACGTATTCTTTTCTTTCCAAAAGGTGTGAGTTTTTTTATTGTCAGTTTATTTCATAGGGAGCAGGGTCTACGATGAAACAATGCTGGAAATTTGAAGTTAGGACTGCTGTCATCTTGTACTTTTTTTCTGTCAGATGCGTTGCAGATAGCAGGCTGAAGCCGCCAAGTTTCAGTAGGTTCGAAGTAGAGGAGGCCCAGAAGCAGTAGAGAATACTGACAGGAAAAGAAGTGAAAGTGTTCGTGTTGTGATATAGTTTGTGGGTGTTTAGTCCTTAAAAGGACTTTTCGTGTGGTGTTGAAGAAATGTTGGCTTGTAGTTTGGGGCAGGTGTTTAAGATTAGTTCTTAAAAGCATTTTTTGATGCTGTTTTCATTAGAAAGACTTTTTTATTTATTTAACTTTTTTTTTGGGGGGGGGGAGAGATCCAGTAGGAATTAGAGTGTAGGGTTGTCACGAAAACTGTAGAGACAGGATTAATTTTTTTATGTCGATGGTTGTCAATGCAGTTTTTATTGATGAGTCATAGAATTGTCTAGAGCAGGGGTTCTCAACGTGGGATAAGCGGTAAAATTTTTTGGAGTACGCCGTGAGAGCTCAAAAGTCGCTAGATCTAATAACAAAGTCGCTAAGTTGGCATTATTATACTATAACTATAGTTTTATCTATCTATATAAGGGGTACGCCAGTTACATACACATTTCCAGGGGGCATTTGAAGCATAAAAGGTTGAGAACCACTGGTCTAGAGGTTATGTTAGAAAGGAAGAGTCCACTAGAGATGTATAGTTGCCTGATAAAAAGACTTAAATCGACTTAGATCGACTTAAAAAGTTAGATTTCAAACCTAACTTTTTAAGTCGAAGTGTCAGCATGTAAAATTATATGATGAAGAGTTGCTAAACATTTATAATAGTAAAATGGATGAAATTTTTTTTTAGTCTTTTGTCTCAGGGTTTGAGCCAAAAAGAGGTTTTCATTTTTCCTAGTAGATATTTCGTAAATTTGTAAATCTTTTTTTTTGAGGTGGTCTAATAAATAACTTCATCTGAGATCATTTGGATAGGGTGAGTGTCGGGAGATTATATTTTTTGTTTAGATTGAAACGATTACAATGCAATTACCACTCAAATAAATGAATATATGACTAATACATGTCACATATACATGTCACAGGTCTGGCAACGACACCAAATTTAACGAGATTATTCATCTCCAGAATACAAAAGTCTGTAGTTGTTATGGAAACTATTGCCCTTGAAAAACGACACGACTTTATGCAAATCAGGCGCCTCCAGAAACTTTTGTCTGCTGCTTGTGTTCTCTTCGTTAAAAGTCCAATGTCTTGGTATTTAAAAGACATTTGTGTCCAAATAATTTACTGTATGCTTGTCGTAATCTTGCTACTAAACGAAATGCTGCAAAAATTCGTTTTAAAGAGTGTAAACAGAGTACATCAGCAAGACCGAAAAAATCTGCCAACTTCTTTGAAGAGACGGGAAATGTAAACGATCGTCAATGAACAGGTCATGTTAGAGTATTTCAGCAACAGATGAGACTAATAAGAAGTGTCTTGCTGTCATAGTGGTGAATCCCATGAGGTAAACACGGAAGCTGGCACAGGATTGTTAATCAGCCAGAAATCTGTGCGTCTGTTCCATCCTTGCACGATTCAGTTTCTGCAACAACTTCCCGCTGACGATTATGACTACACGGTGCAGTTCTGTTGATGGATGCTGTATCATGGAGATAACGTAAGCGAAAGGATCACCTTCTGAGACGAGGAGATTTTCTATCTTTCTGGCAACGTTAACAGCCAAACCTTTAGATATTGGGTCTGTTGCGCATCTCCATTGAGCACAGGAACAACCATAAGCAATATTGGATTCCTCCCCCAAATTTATTGCGATGGGCTCTAATCTTTCATCTGTATCCACGGTTTAACGGACGTTAAGCCGTGGATACAGATGAAAAGTATCCTTAACTGCAGCATGCAGCAGGACTGCCCCCCCTCCCCTCATTCTGCGAAGGAACTCCTCAAAGAATGTAACGAGTTCTGCAAGGTGCTTTACATTACAAAGTGGCAAATGGATCGACTGTCTTTGGCGGCGCTTTTTTCCAGCCTTTCGTTTGTCTCACTGAGAAGACAAAAACTACGCAGATCAAGTGCTCGTGCTCTTACGTGAAACGAGCTTAACCTTGCCCCCTACTGTTTTCGAACTTCCGGGAATTGAAGACTATGTGACGTCACTCCTCATCAGCTTCTCGTTATGAATGCAAGGTCACACAGGTTCGTCTTGATCTTTACCGTGGGAATGTGCGTCGTGTTTTAGTGGAGCAGTTTTTTTTCCTCTTTGGATGCTGGGTATGCGCTCTGTACGTGACCTTTTGTTTTTTTCCCTCAACCGTTTAGTCATAAATATAGGAATTATCTAATAGATAATGAAAGCTTCCATTTCCCTTAAAGTTAAAAATCGCTGCACGGAATGTAGATGCCTGGGAGTTCGGAAATATGTAAATACAAAAAAAAAATACGAGGTAGTACGCGTCAATTTCACGCTTTTTTTTTTAACCCTAGAAAGAGTGAATCTTTCCTCTGAAAAAAATCTTAATTTTGTGACTTTTGGAGTTGACCTACCAACCAAGTTTACCTGTGGTTGCGTAAAGGGTGGGGGTTGTTCGTAGCACTTCAAACTCTTAACGATGTCTCGAGATCGAATTCTAACTTCACTTGTTCTGAGATTTTCTCCGTTAACCTCCATAACCCCGATGAGAACGGAGACACCGATAAATATGAAGAGACCGCCATCCGCCGGATGGAACGTTAAGCTATTTTGCCGCGTGCAGGAGAATCATACTCTACAAGAATATTTTTTGACAAAAAAAAATATGATTCTGGTGTTAGTCTGTTTTGGTTCATTCCGGTCATTCTCTCTCCTACCTCCAGTTACATTTCTTCCTTTATCCGAGTCTGCCTTCAGTAGAGACCTTCGCCTCATCTTGGGTTGGGCTCTTTTACCTCTGTGCGGCACTGTTTTGCACACAATGGGCTAAATGGCCAGGTCACAAAGACATCGAAGGCTCAGAGAAGGTTGGGGGAGGAGACCCACTGGAACAGCTGTTGGGAGATAAAGGGTAGCCTACCGTCTAGGCCATCTAGTGTGTTCTTTAACGTGCATAGTGTATGGCTTTCCCGTACACGGGCCAAGACTCAGCGTCCCATCCGACGGACGGCGTCCTTTTCAAGCTCATCGGTTTATCGGTGTCCCCTACTGACCGAGGGCAGGGCAGGCAATTTTTCTCAGGGGTCCCTTTCTCCCAGTCTTCTCTGAGCTCTCGGGGTCCTTGTGACCTGACAATTTAGCCTGTTGTGCAAAAAAAGTGCCGCCTAGATGTAAAACAACCCACACCAACAACTCTCATCATCACAATATGATATGCTTACACTTGGTCAGCTCTATTTTTACGAACCGTTCAAACGAAAAGTGGAAAACCTCTATAGCTGGGAAACAAACTGAGCAATTTCTATGACCTCACACAGATAAAGGATATATATAAGGAACTCATCAACACTATAATCAGTGACAAGTATCATCTGGGACCTGATAGACCACACTTTGATTCCAGATAAACCCCGCGTGGAGGTATCCAATGTGAATAATGTGCGGTATGCTGACGTTTTAAATTGATTACCAGGATCCGCATCGAGTTTCTGGACCTTGATGACAACATCAACTCTCATAATGATATTTCGAAACTTTTGTCATTTGAAGGCATATCAAGTAAAACGAGCTGTCTTGTTTCATTACAACATCCGCTCCATAAAACAATAACAGCCTTCAAGAGGGACAATGCGTGGAACATTCTTCTTGCAATTCTGGCATCTCCCCTATTGGATTTTCACATTTATGGACGTCTAAAAAACACAGTGGAAAGAACAAAGTTGAAATGGGACGAAGAGGTGCAGTGCTTTGCCACAAACTTCCTCACAAAACAGCCGAAAGTCGCTCTAAGAACCGCCCTACCACAATCAGTAGGGGACATCGTATGGGATTGAAAAGGCCGTCGGATGGGACGTTAAGCCGTGGATCCGTGTGTGGGGGAGAGCCATACCCAGTGCACGTTAAAGAATACGCTGGATAATTTTGACGGGAGGCTACCTTCTGTCACTTAACAGCTGTCCAGTGGGTCCCCTTCACCTATCTTTCTCTGAGCTCTCGGGGTCCTTGTCACCTGGCCATTTAGCCCATTGTGTGCAAAAAAGTGTCTTTCAGAGGTAAAATAACCCAACGCTGTAGGAAAGAAAGTATCGTGTTGCTAATTTCATGTTTGACAAATGCCTGAATAGCATGGTGAATTTGAACGGACCAATAAATTTATGATTTATTTATGCTTTATTTCGAACCTTGCCACTTCTCATTGAAGCGTCCATTATAATATGTATATGCCGTCCCGTAGCCGAATGCTTAGCGTGCTTGGCTACTGATCAAAGAGACCTGGTTCGAGCCCAGGGTAAGGCTTGGATGTGTTATCTTTCTGTGGAGGTACTGACAGGATCCTGTCCGACTTCTGTGGCAAGCAGCTGCTTGAGGGAATATTTATTTATTTATAGTCATGTAAAATACATGGATATGTACAAAATGAAATTTCGTTAAATAGATGAGGTAGATATTTTATTTAAATGAGGGCCACTTAATTACGTTTCCAAGTTGGCTGGGTTTTCTTAAATTTTTTTGAATGTTGAGTCTTTTTTTTTTCAAGATTCAAAGTTTGAAGTCAAAAACACACCGGCCATTGGAGAAAACAGCAGCAAAGGATATCGTACAGTTGCATTTACATAATATTTGCATACTTTTCATCATTTCTTTTTTACGAAGAGAAGTGTTAAGTGTTTTGTTCACACATTCTCCTCGGGCCATAAGAATTCCTTTCGCAAAACGGATGTTGCCTGCAAGCCGCCATTTGAGCAGCTCGACTTTAAACTGTAGTTCTCTAGAAAAAAAATTTCTAAACTCGTAAATTGTTTTTTTTTCTTTTCAATTCAGATGTACTTTCCATGAATTCTTGAAGTTTTGACTTTCCTTGTTTTTCACTTTTATTCTACCGAATTTACATGCGCTTGACCTATTCTCTAGGAATTCCCTCTTTTTTGTGTAAGGCATAATTTTACGCTTAACATTTTCTTCTCTTTATTTAAATTCCTAGCTTGGTTTTTTTCCACTTTGGGCTTCCCTGTTTTTCCCTGTTACCACGTTCATATTTATTCATATTTAACCCGGATGTGCTTCTTTGCTCTTTTCAAGGTGTTTTTTTCACTCTCTTCAGGATTTTAATGTTTAGTGACCTAGATATTTTTTTCCTCAGCTTTTAAAGCCTTTCTTTACTTCTATTTTTTTCTCTGGGGAGGAAAATGGTTTAGTTTTCTTCTCCTGAGACTTTTGCTAACTACAGTTTTTACTTTGATATCACGTGGAAAAGGATTTACTGCGTTGCTCTCGTTTTTCTCGTGCAAAAAAAAAGGCAAATTAATTAATCCATTTTCGCATAATTGGAAACAATAGGAAAAATAAAGCTTTTGTGTTAGATCGTTAATAGCTCCTTAACATTTTAAGAAAATGCTTTCCGACGAAAATTTTCGCTCCAGATGGGTTAAAGAGTGTAATCAAATATTTCTGAATCTCGTTTTTTCAACAGTATTCGCTTCAGTATTTTAAGTTGGGTTGTTTTACCTTTGAGTGGCACTATTTTTGCACACCATGGGCTAAATGTCCAGGTCACATGGACCCAGAAGGCTCAGAGAAGGTTGGGGGAGGAGACCCACTGGAACAGCTGTTGGGAGACGGATGGTAGCCTCCCGTCAAGGCTATCTAGCGTGTTCTTTAGCGTGCACAGGGTATGGCTCTCCCACACACGGGGACACGGCTTAACATCCCATCCGGCGGATGGCGGCCTTTACCAGGCCCATCGGTGTCCCCTACTGACCGTGGGCAGGGCGGGGAGTTTTGCGGAATAAATCTCAACGCTGACCCAGCTGGGACTCGAACCTGGGAACTACAGATTACGAGCCTGGCGCGCTACCGACTGAGCCACCCCCGCCTCAGAGTACTTTAAGAGTTATGAAACTAGTAGTTATTATTATTTCATTTAACAGTGACATCACGCTCCAAAATATGCTTTTCTCCAAAATTGAATAAAACTAAAAGAAGCATTACTCAACCTTAAAAGGCACATTTACTTTAATAAACTGTTTGATATAATGAACATTTTTTTTAGCTTTTAGTTAAGCTTTGAGATAAATTTTTAATTAATATTACTTAATGTTCCAGCTTCACAACTATCTAACCCCTGATAAGGCATTGCTGAAATTCAAAATTCAGAGAGATTTGATTCTGATCCAGACCTAATAGCCAGTGGCATTTTCCTAAAAATATGTTTTCGAAGTCACCAGAGCGTTTTCGAATGTAGCATTATACTAATATAATAACACATACATTGCCCATTAATTCTTTTGGTACTGCAGAGTTGCCAGCTCTAGTCTTTCCTTGGACCCATAATGGCAAAGCATCATCGTTGGTGTGTGTGCTTTTCACAGATTCGCTTAGCTCGTTCGCCCTGTTCTTTCCAAGATCTGCCAGTAGCTCCTGGGGCGGGGGTGGCTCAGACAGTAGCGCGCCAGGCTCGTAATCTGCAGTTCCTAGGTTCGAGTCCCAAGTGGGCCAGCGTTGAGATTTATCTCCGCAAAACTCCCTACCATCGATCAGTATGAAACACCGATGGGCTTGGAAAGTCCGCCGTTCGTCGGATGGGACGTTAAGCTGTGGTCCCGTGTGCTGGAGAGCCATACCCTGTGCGTGTTAAAGAACACGCTGGATAGCCTTGACGGGAGGCTACCATCTGTCTACCAACAGCTGTCCCTGTGGGTCCCCTCCCCCAACCTTCTGTGAGCCTTTGGGGTCCATGTGACCTGGTCATTTAGCCCATGGTGTGCAAAAAAAGTGCCGCTCAGAAGTAAAACAACCCAACCCAGCAGCTCCATCGCTCATCTGTTGGGTGCTCTCTCGCATCGGGATCAGGAGAAATGGCTTGGCAGATGCCGCTGCCAAGTCTGCTACTTCCCTGTTCTGTCTACTGCCGGCTCTATACCTAGACTTCTGGCAGTGTTTCTTCACCGAGCTCCAGGCACATTGGCAGAGATCTCTGAACAGATTCGTAACAAGCTTTTCGAGATCAAGCCCATTGTGAAATCGTGGCAGTCGTGTTTTTGCAGGAATCGCAAGGAGGAAGGAGGACTTGCTCAGCTCTGCTTAGCTCATTCGTTTCTTACACATTCCTTTCTTTTACGGGCAGACGACGAACCTAAGTGCGAGTTTTGTGATATCATTTCAATTGCATGTCCAGTTTTAAACTGTGGTTGTCGTATTTATTTTAGTTCTTATCATTTACTATCTGAGCACCTTACACTCGGACATCTTTCATCCGATGAGACGATTTTTAACACCTATTTTCGACTTTTTTACATTTTTCCGGATATTTTATATGTTTATAACCTTTTAATTTTGATTTTTTTTTATTTTACACCTCTTTTTGAATTTTTACAGAGGTCCTATATACCCGTTGTTGAATTTGTATTTTAGTTGGTTCTTTTTAACCCTGGTTTTTATCCTCATTGTTATATACTTTTCGTTCCTGTGGCGTCCTTTACAGTTCGTGTGTTGATTTTAACTTTGGTTGTGAGTTTAATTTTTTTACCTTTTTTGTATAATCGTGTTTGGCGCAACATAGCCGTTGTTGCTCTTCCGCCTTAAAACCCGAAATAGCCAAACCAATTCTATTGAGCACATTTTCTTTTACACTGTCAATTTTTTTGAGGCATATTTACTCTTCGAGCCTTTCTCGAAAGGCTGAAATAATGTAGAACACACGAGCAAAATTTTCTGGATCAAAACAGCTTCAGAAGGAGTCAGTAATATTTCTATCAACATCGACTTAAAAAAGATTTACAATCGCTCAAAAAAAATCCGAACACTATGGTTGATTACAGAATTCAGAAAAAATATCTGGCAACGTTTTTTTTAGAAATTAGTCATCTGGCAACCTTCGTGTCACGTGACACAAAGGTTGCCAGTTCACTAATTTAAAAAAAAAATCGTTGCCAGATATTTTTCATGAATTCTGTAATCAACCATAGTGTTCGGATATTTATTTGAGCGACTGTACTTTTTCTTAGGAATTTATTAGATATTCGATTCAATTGTTAATTTTTGATCTCAGAGCAAAGCTACTGGGGTTTGAATCCCCGGTAAAAGACTAGATATTCGTGTTGTCGTTCTGATGATGTCTTGGTTGGCTGAAGGTTTTCGCTAAGACAAATTTTATCGATAGCCTTCTTGTCGGACATTCGTGCCAGCCTGGATGCTTGAGCAGAAAAATATGCTGAAAAACACATGCAAAAAAACTCTTACGCTTCTTGCCAAAATTTCTGCGATGGTTGAAACGAAGAGAGTTCATCCTAACGTGTTAATGTGTGCCGTAATATAGCGTTGGATGCTGATGCTGAATAGCTCTCGTTGTAGTGCAATATTGAATGCTGGGTGTGCACAGCTCTCTTCATAATAGCGATGGGTGCTAAATGTTCCCAAGTTCGAATCCCCCCCCCCCCCTGTGCCTGTGTTCAGATTTTCTCTCCTAACCCCCACTTGATCTTGGTGAATTTGTGAAGGCCTCCATCCACCAAAGTATTTTAAGCCATGGCTTCATGTGCAGCGGGGGCGGGGGCGGCTCAGTCGGTAGCGCGCCAGGCTCGTAATCTGTAGCTCCCAGGTTCGAGTCCCAGCTGGGTCAGCGTTGAGATTTATCTCCACAAAATCCCCCGCCCTGCCCACGGTCAGTAGGGGACACCAATGGGCTTGGAAAGGCCGCCGTCCGTCGTATGGGACGTTAAGCCGTGGCCCCGTGTGCGGGAGAGCCATACCCTGTGCACGTTAAAGAACACGCTGGATGGCCTTGACGGGAGGCTACCATCTGTCTCCCAACAGCTGTTCCAGTGGGTCCCCTCCCCCAACCTTCTCTGAGCCTTCGGGGTCCATGTGACCTGGCCATTTAGCCCATGGTGTGCAAAAAAGTGCCGCTCAGAGGTAAAACAACCCAACAACAAATTCATGTGCAGCGGAACCATACCCTAGGCACGTTAAAGATGATAGATGATCTCGACTGTAAGATTTCATCATCTTTTAATAGCTACCAGTGGATCCCCTTCTCCTATAAAGCTTCCGAGTCTTGTGACTTCGCCATTCAGTTTATTGTGCGCACAAAATTGCCGCTAGGGTATGAAACAACACAATGAAAGAATACACAAATACATGTTTGCAAAATAAAGTTTCCCGAAATAATAGAATCTGACTAGTAATGAATTCGACCGTTGATTATGGTAAACGGTATTCATTTGAAAAAAAAAAATGGAAGTTAATCTGAAAATCCATAAAAGAAAAAACTTAATCGTCGTAAATAGTTCTCAGCAACAACCTACAAAAATATTAACATCTTTGCTTCTTGTTATTAGAACCTTCTTCACCCTTGAATACAAACAATGCATGACTGACTCCAGACAATTAGACATAGAAAAGCGAAAAAAAATTATCATCAAAGACCATCAAGCATGAAAACAACAACTGAAGACTTCATCCACATTCCTGATGATCACTTCGGATGAATGAGAAGCAAGTCGAAAAATACGAATTGCGAAAAACATACTCCGCAGCTAATTCGTCAGCGTAATATGTAGGTGTAGGGTTAAGCATCTCTGCAGGACATCTTCTCCATCTTCGTAAAGACAACAAAGTTTAATTCTGTTTCAAGTAGGTGCTTGCCACCTTGAGATGAACGACATTCCACCTCATCACCTATTCGTTCCACGTGCCCTTGTTCGACGTCAGCGTGACCTCGTCGGGAATGGCTCGCAACTCCGTTCGACCTATTGGTGCAGAGAGTGACAAATGGCTTGGCCCACTTTCGTCTCCCACGTGCACCACGATCAGCTGAATACGGCCCACAGAACCTGGGAAACAGAATGTGACGATGGATGATACTCTGAATACAAACGGGATTTAATCGAATGCTTGGGACGAATAACAAATATCCTAACCAAAGGTCAATATCTATTTTAATGCAAATGATGTACTCGTTTTGAATGCAGTTTCATTTTTCTTCTCGTTTTTACAAGATTTCTTTCTTAGATTAACTTTGCTACTTATAGTTTCCTACTTTTTTTTTTATTAAGTCTGGCCTCGTCTTCACCTTTAATGGACAGAAGTTTCGTAAAACGTTCGTCTATTCAACCAAATACGGAGGGTAAAAAAAAGGTTCCAGGTTCGAGTCCCATCTGGGCCAACGTTGGAATTTATTTCCGCAAAACCCTATCCTACCCTCGGTCAGTAGAGGACACCGATGGACTTGGAAAGACCACCGTCCGTCGCATGGGACGTTAAGCCATCACTCCACGTGCAGGAGAGCCATACCCTGTGCACTTTGAAGAACATGCTGGATAGCCATGATGGAAGACTTCCATCTGTCTCCTAAACAGCTGTCCAGTGGATCCCCTTCCTCCAACCTTCAGGTCCTTGTGACCTGTCTGTTCATTTAGTCCATTGTGTGGAAAAAAAGTGCCGCTCAGATTAAAAAAAAACCACAACCAACGCCTTGGATCGGGATCTTCTACGCAATTAGTTTACATGAATTGTTACAGATTTTTGGATTAAAATGTTGTGTTAAAGTAAAATACTTTAAGTCGATGTCTCCGAAGAGTTTTAATAGTACAATTTTTCTAAACATTCATAGGCAGGAAATATTTAAAGTAAAAAAAAATTACCCCTCAAGCAGCTGCTTGCCACAGAGGTCAGACAAGAGACTGCCAGTAATAAGCCATGAAGGTCTCAGTGGAAAGAAAACACAAGAAAAGAAACATAGTATCGAATCCAGGTCCCTTTGATCTGTAACTAAGGACGCTAACCACTAGGATTTTTATATTGTATATGCCATCTTGTTTGGTGGTCGTTTTTTGTGTTTTTTCGCTGTGCTCCAAAAAACCGAATTTTTGAATGGTGTGATTCTGTTAGTTCCTCAGTAAGTGGTGATCACAAAAAAAGTATCATCATTGATGGGTTGGGTTGTTTTACCTCTGAGCGGCACTTTTTTGCACACCATGGGCTAAATGGCCAGGTCACATGGACCCCGAAGGCTCAGAGAAGGGTGGGAAAGGGGACCCACTGGAACAGCTATTGGGAGACAGATGGTAGCCTCCCGTCAAGGCCATCCAGCGTGTTCTTTAACGTGCACAGGGTATGGCTCTCCCACACACAGAGCCACGGCTTAACTTCCCATTCGACGGACGGCGGCCTTTCCAAGCCCATCGGTGTCCCCTACTGACCGTGGGCAGGGCGGGGAATTTTGCGGAGATAAATCTCAACGCTGACCCAGCTGGGACTCGAACCTGGGAACTACAGATTACGAGCCTGGCGCGCTACTGACTGAGCCATCCCCGCCCCCAAATCATTGATGACTGATAATCATCGGAAAAAAAATATTATAATCATTTCGATCAGTTATTTAAGTTCTGCTCTGGAAATGAAGTTTGGTAAACCGATATGGCTAAAATTCTGGTGTAGTCGAATCTCAAACAGAGCGGCTATATTCATTTTGTTGTGTATTTGGAAGAAAAAAGCTGTTGATGTAGGTAGGGCAAAACTTTTCAGATGGGATTGTTTTACCTCTGAGTGGCATTTTTTTGTACACAATGGACTAAATGGCCAAGTCACAAAGACTCACTGGGGAGCTGTTAGGAGACAGATGGAGCCTCCCGTCAAGGACATCCAAGCTGTTCTTGAAGTGCACAGGGTATGGCTCTCCCACACACGGCTTAACGCCCCATCCGACGGACGGCGGTTTTACCAAGCCCATCGGTGTCTCCTACTGAACGAGGGCAGGGAGAAATCTCAACGCTGGCCCAGATGAGACTTGAACCTCGGACTGCAGATTACGAATCAGGTATGCTACCGGCTGGGCCTCCCCGGCGTCCTTTTCAGATTGGATTAAATGATCAGATAAAACTGAAATGTTTCTTTTTAACTGTTTTTTCATAATGAAAAAACAAACCAAGTAGTTGTTTTGCTATTGTCTTCTTCCACCTCTCATAAAAGCATTCAACTTTTTGTTTTAATAGATAAATGAATATTTTTTATTGAGTTGATTAGCTAATAATATAAAGATTACTATTCGCAGTTTTCGAATCTCCCATTACTTTGAGTTCCCATCATTAAAGGGTGCTAAAACTGGAAAATGGCAAAACTTAATATTTCAAACAACTCGGTTATGCTCGAAATTTGATATTTGGTGGTATAGGGTCATTTACTCTCAATTAAGATGGCACAGTGGGGTCAAGGAATTTTAAATTGGTAACCGTGACTTGCCACTCCTCTTCCAAGACGAGAGGTGTAAACTCTTTTTTTTTAATTATCATCTCTTGTTTTCGCTCATCATTTGTCGATTTGTTTTTAGTTTGTCCGTTTGTCAAAACGATTATTCCTCCATATCTTTCCAACTTGATCGTGTTTGCCAAATGAAGTCTTGCGTCATAGACTACGAAAAATGGACTCCTCATTCTTTCTTCCTTCCTAAAAAAGATGAAAGTCATTATTCCAGTTATCTTCCGAACTACTCTTAGAGTAATGAGTTAGGTGTGAAATGAAAGCCTGAGGAGTAGGGACTATCGTAGGCTACCTTAAACCCCCCCCCCTTCCTACCTTTCTTCCCCCAAAAATGAGGACGGAAATTTCATAGCTGCCGATCTCAACGGATTATATCTCAAATGAATGAGATTTATCTCTGCAAAATTCCCCGCCCTGCCCACGGTCAGTAGGGGACACCGATGGGTTTGGAAAGGCCACCGTCCGTCGGATGGGACGTTAAGCCGTGGCCACGTGTGTGGGAGAGACATACCCTGTGCACGTTAAAGAACACGCTGGATGGCCTTGACGGGAGGCTACCATCTATCTCCCAACAGCTGTTCCAGTGGGTCCCCTCCCCCAACCTTCTCTGAGCCTTCGGGGTCCATGTGACCTGGCCATTTAGCCCATGGTGTGCAAAAAAGTGCCGCTCAGAGGTAAAACAATCCAACCCAAATCTCAAATGAAAATGTGTGACATCGAGAATGTCACGAACTACCTTAATTATGTCCCTCCTTCTTCGCACCTAACATTTTTTCTGGAGACCGTGGGTTTCATATACTTGTCTAGTAAAAAAAAAATATTTTTCTGCTAATTCTTCCTTGTTTTAAGTTCTACATGAAGTTTTGCTTGGGAGTTACTATATTAAATTTCAAGAGACCTAAAAAAGTGAAGAAACTTTAAGATGCAGACCACTAGTTAGTCATTCGATTTATATCGTAATTAACTTGCCTTTGTGTGAATGACACATTTTTTTCCCTTATACACAGTGACCTAATGACCGAGTCACAAAGATATCAAAGGCTGAGAGCTGGGGAGGTTCAGAGAATGGGATGCACTTGACAACTTTTAGGTGATAGATGAAAGCTTCTCGTTAAGATTACCCAGCATGTGTGTACAAGGTCACACTTAGCTCTAAATCAGTAGTTTCCGACATTTTTGGACCGAACCTCCCTTTTACCAAGTATTATTTCTTCTTATTCTTATTTATTCGTGGAAATCAAATAAATTTTCCTGAATAAACCTTGTTGAAAAACTGTTTTTTTCATGTGTAAAATTTTATCAGTATTTTGATCCGTGAATTTCGAAAGGTTTTTCTTTCGAAACTAAACGTGCACAATTATGCTAATCTAATAAGCATTCGATAATCTGTTTCCACAGAAACAATCGAGAAAACGCTCTCACAGATTTCTAAACACCCCTGTTGGGAACCATTGCTCTGAATATATAAAGTTACTGTGACTAGTTTATGGATTTGAGCTTGATTATGGATCCTGGACTTGCTGCACTGGTAGGTCTCTGTTGAGGGAGAATCTGCCGCTGTTTTCTGTTTGCTTCTGGGTTGCCAGCCCTAAGTGAACAGAGGCATGGGATATCTTATATCAGCTGGTGGATAATCCTAATCAGAGGCCATCGCAGGTACCTGAACCTTACTTAGCTAGTTGGGTATCGTCAAGCCTAAACTGGAGTAATGCGTCTCAGGCAGGCCATGTGGCTCTTGAAAAAGTCCACTTGAAAAGGGGGTGCCTGAAGTTCCTACCAGCATTGGTGACTTCAGCCTTTAGCGGAGGAGGAACAGGTCTTTGCCCCATGCCTGCGATCAGGGGGTTGTTTGTTATTGTTGGCCCTACCTATCTCAATAAACATAGTTTCTTTAAAAATCCTACTAATCATTTTCTCTCTGCAGGAACGTGGAACGTGAGGACATTACGTAGAGATTATTCTCTTGATGTCCTCACGCAGGAATTCCAGCGCTATAACCTAGATATTCTAGGCTTGCAAGAGACCAGATGGACAAGTAAAGGTGAGATACTTAAAAATAACTTTAAATTTCTCTTTTAAGGAAGGGAGGATGGAAAGCATCACCTTTCATTGGGTCTGCTGCTCAGCAGACATGCTAGTGATGTTCTTCTAGGATATGAGTGCATTAATGAAAGGTTTCTTACAGCAAAATTTCAGACAAGCATTAAAGACTTGAATGTTATCTGCTGTTATGCCCCCACTGAGGATGCCGATGAGAAGGATAGGTTTTACGGACAACTTCAGGATATTTTGAATTTTGTTCAAATTTTTTTACTGCACGATGGATATATTACCCTTGTTCTAGGAAACTTCAATGCCAAAGTTGGTACTAATTCTGACCTTTAGGGAGGGGTGATAGACCCTTTTGGTATTGGTAGCTGCAATGGCAATAGGCAACGTCTCCTACATGTAAGCAAACTCAATGGTTTCAGAATAGCTAACACTTATTACAAACACCGCGACATACATAAGTGCACATGGGTTTCACCTGATGGGCTGCATAAGAATGAAATTGATTATGTATTAATTAACAGCAAATGGGCTAGTTCTGTTAGGAATACCAGGTTGTATAGGGGAGCTGAAATTGGATCTGACCATTACCTTGTTAAAAGTGTCTTGCAACTTAAACTTAAAAAGTGTTGTACTAGGATTAAAATATTTACTTTTAATACTGAAGCTATGAAAGACCCAGTTATAGCTAAAGTTACCATGATAGGTTACTTAGTCATTATGACAGTCATGGTATGCTTACTACTGAAGTTGAGGAAGAATGGGATCATTTTAAAAGGCTTTTTTGGACACTAACAGTACTCTTTTAGGAAAAAAGGAGCAGAGGAGACAGAATTATTTAAGTGATAAGGCACTTGAGCTTATTTCGGAAAGGAAGAACTGCAGGAATGTCCTTAATCAATACCCTACTAGTCCTAATAGAAAGCATTACAGAGAACTTAATAAATGTGTAAAAGATCAGTTAGCTGCTGATAAGAATCTTTGGCTTGGTGGCTTGGCTGACAAAGCCGAGGAAACAGTTAGGCAGCACAACAACAGAGAGCTGTACCAGATAGTTAATGTTTTGTGTGGTAGAAAACGGACAGACATACAAGGATTGAAGGATAAACAAGCTTAGGTTATAGAAGGGGAGGATTCTGTCATGGCTATGTGGGCTGAGCATTTCAGTGATGTTCTAAACAGTGTGGTTTGTTCTACTTCCATTGTTTGTAATGATGATAGATGCATTGGTGGCTTTAATATTGGCCCTATAACACAATCTGAAGTTATTTTGGCTATTTCTAAACTTAGGAGGTAGATGAAATTACTACGCAATTTTCAAAAAAGATTATCGCAGTTCTTGTGATAACTATAGGGGTATCAGCCTACTCTCTGTTCCAGGTAAAGTTCTTTCCATGATTGTGCTTAATAGAATTAAGAATCTGGTTGACAGTCAATTGCGTGATGAGCAATGTGGATTCAGAAATGGTAGGGGATGTGTGAATCAGATATTTTCACTTAGGCAGATTCTTGAGAAATGTTTAGAGTATCAGAAACCTTGGTTGCTAGCTTTGTTGATTTCAAAAAGGCTTTCGACTCTGTTGATCGTCATAATTTGTGGTTTATTGTGAGATCATATGGTATACCAGACAAGTTAGTTAACATAATGAAAGTTCTCTATAATAATACTGAGTCGTGTGTGAGTTTGGTAAGTCTTGTAGCAATTGGTTTAGCATTACTTCTGGTGTTCGACAAGGGTGCATTTTGTCTCCTTTTCTCTTTAGTTTGGTTATTGATTATGTTATGCGAAAGTCACTTCAAGGGAAAGATTTTGTCCTTAAATGGGCTGGAGATACTAAAATTTCTGATTTAGATTATGCTGATGATTTAGCCCTTTTGGAAAGTGATGTTGATGAGATGAACTCTTTCATTCGAGCTGTTGATGAGACTTGGTAGTAGAGTAGGTTTGGTTATAAACAGAGAGAAAACTAAAGTGATGAAAATTGGTCAGGCAGGTTGTGATTCAGTTCATCTGAATGGTTGCAGTCTTGAGCAGGTGTCACAGTTTAATTATCTTGGGAGCTATGTAACAGATACTGGTAATGTGTGGCATGAGATTAACAGACGAATAGGGAATGCTGCCAGGACTTTTAAGAATCTATGGAGATTGTGGAGAAATAGGCGTATACACCTAAGGACTAAAATTAGATTATATAATAGTTTGGTTATTTCTAGGGTTAGTTATGGTAGAGAAACTGGACACTTTGTAAACAAGATAACATGCTTTTGATTCCAGATGCTTACGCAGTATCTTGGGTATTAGGTGGTTTAACTTTGTAACCAATGATGAGGTTAGGCAAAGGAGTTTGCAACCTCCTTTAAGCAGTATATTGTGCAGAGAGAGACTTCGCTGGTTTGGCCATGTTGCCCGTATTGATAATTATAGATTGGCGAATAGGGTTATGAACAGTGTGCCTAGAGGTCTCAGAAGGAGGGGGAGACCTAGGATGCGGTGTGCAGACAATGTCAAACAGGACCTTGTTAGAATTGGTGTGCAGTGGCCGGATGCAGCAGATGTAACTCAGGACAGATATTCTTTTAGAATTAAACTGCACGGTCTGGTTGGACCTCCGTAGCCCATGGCTGCTTGAGGGTGATGATGATGATTATGAGCTTTTCATCCACGTTGGAAACAGCTGCTCCAAATGTATAGAGCTACTAAGGAAGTTTCTATGAACCTATTCATCTTACTCATACAATTCTTACAATAAACGTCATATAATCAGCAAAAGGGATTTGGGTTGGGTTGTTTTTACCTCTGAGCGGCAATTTTTTTGCACAGCATGGGCTAAATGGCCAGGTCAAAAGGACCCCGAAGACTCAGAGAAGGTGATTTCGTAGGGTCCCACTGGAACAGCTGTTGGGAGACAGATGGTAACCTCCCGTCAAGGCCATCCAGCGTGTTCTTTAACTTGCACAGGGTATGGCCTTCCCTCACACAAGGACACGGCTTAACGTCCCATCCGACGGACGGCGGCCTTTCCAAGGCCATCGGTGTCCTCTACTGACCGTGGGCAGGGCGGGGGAATTTTGCGGAGCTAAATCTCAACGCTGACTCAGCTGAAACTCGAACCTGGGAATTGCAGATTACGAGCCTGGCGCGCTACCGACTGAGCTATCCCCCGCCCCCAGCAAAAGGGAATAAAGCATTACTGAAGAAAGGGCAGCGAATGAATACACTACATATTTACTGCAATGTGATACAATGTTTAAGATCGTCGCTCTAAGAATCTCTGTGATCACAATGGGCTCCCTACCGATCTCCTCCACTTCTGTTCATAAACCTTGTCACTGGAATGCCTCTTCAGCTGGAGACAAGAGTCGGTGAGACAATGCAAAGGCATTTCCTGATGTCTACTCTCAACATTCACCTTGACGACAAGGACTTCAGATCGTGTGTGTGGGAAGGGAGGACCCATTCCTCGTGACAGCGTCGCTCTGTCGTCATCATCCTGTGCCCTCCTCCACCTCCTCGCCTTCCCTTCGCAAATTATCGTTATTAACCTTTCAGCTGTGTGCATTTCAAAGACGAATGATACGCGACGAACAAGTATTGTTCTAGTGATGTTGTTGTTGTTGCGAAGGGGGAGAAAATCGTGCAGTAAAAAAATTCGAGTTCTTTCTGGTGGCCGGATTTCGTGGTACAAGGTTTCGGTTATTGTGCCTCGGCTACTGACAAAACAGAAAGCCATATTTAATGGACTCTTACGGCCATTAAATAAATGGCTCTTGTGCGATTTTTTAGGCTTTGTAGTGGAGAGAGAGTAATGCTGATGAGAATTAGACGAGAGCGTGAAATATGAAAGTCATTGTTTCTCAATAAAGAAGAAATGCGATAACAGTTTCAGTTTCCAGCGGAAAGAAATTAGTTTCTCGTTTAAATTACCAAGATCCTAATTTTCTTTCTGTGTACATATTTTTTTAAAGGAAAACAAATTTATGAGAATACTTCTGTATCGGCTAAGCATGTCAAACTCATTACATTAAAAGACCAAATTTTGTCATGGTTTAATTTCAGATATGTAGTAGTTTAAGATATTTTTTTTTTTCATTTTAATTTTACTGAAAAAAAAAACGGAGCTTTACAGGTCTTCGTAAAACGATTCTCTGTTTCGTCTGTTTTTTTTAAAATAAAAAAAAATTTCAAAAAAAGATTTACAGCGTGTTATTTTTCTCACGATTCCTTTTTCCGTGGAATGTGTTTCTTTCCAGATATTCAGTGAATGAATCACAGAACTTAACAATCTTTTAAAATTCATTTTTTAAATCCATTGGAGGTGTTTTTCTGATTGATGAACTGCACGACGATCATGACTCATAATATCGATCATTGGAATGTCCTAAAAATGTGTATTCTTTAAACTTGTTTTTATGTGGATTCTTTAAACTTGTTTGTTTGTTAACTTGTTTTTATGTGTGATTCTACCGAAATAATTTTCGCACGGTTCCAGAATTTAAAGGTAAAAGCACATTATTTAAAAAATTGAAATAAACGACTTTAAAGTTGTATTTTGAGCAAAATATGTGGGTTGGTTTGAGTTGTTTTACCTCTGAGCGGCCTTTTTTCCACACCGTGGGCTAAATGGCCAGGTCCCAAGGACCCCGAAGGCTCAGAGAAGGTTGGGGAAGGGGACCCACTGGAACAGCTATTGGGAGACAGATGGTAGCCTCCCGTCAAGGCCATCCAGCGTGTTCTTTAACGCGCACAGGGTATGGCTCACCTGCACACGGGGACACAGCTTAACGTCCCAACCGACGGACGGCGGCCTTTGCAAGCCCATCAGTGTCCCCTACTGACCGTGGGCAGGGCGGGGAAAGCAAAATATATGGAAAAGCCTCCATGTCCTACCAATGATATGCCAAAGCTTTAAGTTGGTTTGTTTTATCTACGAATAGCACTTATTTTATACACAATGGTCTAAAAGTGGAAATTGCAAGCACCCTAAAAGACTCAGAACAAAGGGTATAGCCTGAACACGACTTAAACTCTCATCCGACGGACGGCGGCCTTTCCAAAGCCATATGGTGTAAGCCATTGCCAAAACCTAGCTCAAAATGGCAGCTCTGTTAATTGAACAAAAAAATTAGCTCAAAATGGCAGCTCTGTTAATTGAACAAAAAAATTATACTGGTGAGTAATCTGAATATTTTTATTTTGAAAGACTTTTTGTCTTTCAGAAAAAAAGACAACTCTGTGAATGGCGTTGATTGTTCGTGTTTGGCTACATCATTATTGACTTTTATGTGTCAAAATTTTTGCTTTCGAACTCTCTATTCATTTGTTTTGTTAAAACGGATGCAGTCTTATTCGGATTTTAATCACATTAACAGATGCTTTCCTTTCAGATAGGACATTAATGTCGAAAGGTGTTAAAAATGAAAAGAAATATATAAATTCGAATATCTGTCTCACTGGGGGGGTAATTGGGCGTTTCACTCCGTCATTAATGGTGCGCTATCATTTTTTAAATGAATTTTAAATGCATCATTGAGAAGAGGAAAAGTTTCAACAGATTGTATTTAATCTCCGCACAAAATAAGTATCAATACGCGGAGAATTAAAATCATATATAGTTTTTGAATCCCCGTTCTTTTTACTATCTATTACATGGGATATAACCTTTTTAATAAAGAATGTGTTTTTGCAGAAAGTCACACGGTCAGCGATGCAATTGTTCGGGTTTGTTTTACCTCTTAGCGGCATTTTTTTGCACACAATGGGCTAAATGGCTAGGTCACAAGGACCCAGAACGCTGAGAAAAGGTTGGGGAAGGGGACCCACTGAAACAGCTATTGAGAGACAGATGATAATCTCTCGTCAAGGCCATCCAGTGGGTTCTTTAACGTGCAAAGGGTACGGCTCTTCGCACACGAGGTCATGGCTTAACGTCCCATCTAATGGACGACGGCCTTTTGAAGCCCATCGGTGTCCCCTACTGACCGTGGGCAGGACGGGGAGTATTGCGGAGATAAATCTAAACGCTGACCCAGCTGGGACTCTGTTGCTGCTCGAACCTGGGAACTGCAGATTACGAGCCTGGCGCGCTACCGACTGAGCCATCCCAGCCCTCAATTGTTCGGTTCCCTGGCACAAGAGGTGGTACAGCATTCGTTTTTGTGCTGCTAAAATATAAATGTATTTGTGATGCCACTGCGAATTTAAAAGGTTTTTCTCCTCCTCCCTGTCAAGATTTCATAGCAAAGAAACAAATATTACCTCGCCAATCATTAAGAACACCAGCGAGAAGCCTAGTTCTTAGAGATGAGCAGCCTGTGTAAGTTTTAATGGATGCTATGTCGAACGATGCTAAATTGAAAGCAAAGAGAGGTAATCTTCCCTCCAGACCAGAGAAAGGTCACAGAGTCGGAGACGTATCTTTTCCCAAGGAATGCTTCCCTACTTTAGATGTCCCGAGATATAGATGCCAAGTTTGAACCAATTTTGTGGATAAGGACGGGCGCACAGGTTCCGGAGATTGAATCACGATTTCAGTTTTCAGCCAGAGCTTTGATTTGACTTGGTTCGTAATCCTGTATTAGAAGAAGTTCATGTGCAGAACGATTGAGACTTTCCAAAATGCTATGGTTTGAGCGCGTAGTTTATGCCATCCGGGTTTTATGTGGAAGACCCGACGAGTCATATTGTAATTAGAGTTGTGCGATTAAATATCAATCAAATTGTATTTTAAGAATATTTGTTTCGAGTGATGACTTCTGACTTGTCTTACCAGCGTTTAGATTTAACTCTGCAAAATTCTCCACCATCGGTGTCCCCGGTCAGTAGGGGACACCGATGGATTTGAAAAGGCCGCTATCCGCCTCAACAAATCATCAAATCTCAACCAATGGGGTGTTTGGTGATAACGGCCTAAATGTTACGTCAACATGCATTGTTGCAGCGAGTTGGGTTGTTTTACCTCTGAGCGGCACTTTTTTGCACACCATGGGCTAAATGGCCAGGTCACATGGACCCCGAAGGCTCAGAGAAGGTTGGGGGAGGGGACCCACTGGAACAGCTGTTGGGAGACAGTTGGTAGTCTCCCGTCAAGGCCATCCAGCGTGTTCTTTAACGTGCACAGGGTATGGCTCTCCCGCACACGGGGCCACGGCTTAACGTCCCATCCGACGGACGGCGGCATTTCCAAGCCCATCGTTGTCCCCTACTGACCGTGGGCTGGGCGGGGAATTTTGCGGAGATAAATCTCAACGCTGACCCAGCTGGGACTCGAACCTGGGAACTACATATTACGAGCCTGGCGCGCTACTGACTGAGCCACCCCCGCCCCTTGTTGCAGCGAAATAGAACTATTAATAATATAGATAGGTGTTTATTTGAACAGAATGCCCTGATCATTGCGCAATAAAGAAAAATAGTAGCATTTGCTCAGAACATCGGTGCTTGGAGCTGGTTAAGTACAACCATAAGTCAGTTTCATTTTGTAAAGTGCCGTCAGCTTATTACCGCCCCTCCCCCTAAACAAGTCGAATTATTCCTCGAAAGTGAGGATGGAGGAATATGAATTCTTTCTCGAGGATAAGAACTATTGGTTTAGAGATTAGCCTCCAATGCAAATCCCTAATTTGGTAAAATCCTTAATCTCGTAAAATGCATTGCTTTAATATCAGACGACATCCTGTATGTATACATATGTGTTTTCTCTTTTTCTGTGGAATGACTGACCTTTCAGGTATAGATGGTGAGTATTTAAGGTGAGGAAGCCCTGCCACAGAAAGCCGATACGATAGGAAAGATCGTATCGGTTTTCTGTGACATGCGACTACTTGAAGAGAGATAGGTTTTTCTGTTGCACAACTTGCGCTTTAGATACTTAAAAGGATGTTAGATGCTTGAAAGGTCACGGAAGATGAGGAGGAGAAGGTCGCAGATGTCAGAATGTATACGTTAGAACTGCTTCGCGAGTCTTCCGCGATCTGAGTTCCATCACACGACCCTCGCATTATTTAGTACTACGCGCATCAAAAGTCAACATGAATCCTCCTCTGAATTAGAAAGCAAGAGGAAAGCGAACGCACTGATGAATCAACATTCCCATTCTTCCTCACGGACTCTCATCGCTCTACATGCTTTGGTTACAGAACATCGAGGCCTGAGACGAACCATGAAACATTCACCATCATCTCCTCGCGGACTGTTCAGAAAGGAGCGTTTGCCAAGCCGAACGTGTCTGCACTCCAAGGGTGGCATGGCGCGACCCCGTGCCCGCGCCTCCCACTCGCTGCGGGCCCACTGGCCTGCTCGGCCGGATTCCTCCGGCGTGTCGTTGGCCGTGGCGAAGAGGGGGATACTTTTCCCTTCCCACCTGACACACGCCCATCCCTGGTCAGCATTTCATGCTGCAGCTGACTTGGACATCTCAACATGTCTGTTTTTCCACGCAAGTGCTACTCCGAGCACCTCCCTGCCAAGATAGGAATCGCTTCTCTGAAACACTTTGCAGTCCTTATTCAGTCTCGGTTCTTTGCTCTCCCTCTCGTGCGAGCTTAACTCTCGAGGTTTCCTGTTTATATGTACAACTTGATCTTAACACCAATGCCTTCAGTCGTCAATTCGCTGTGCTTCGTGGGAAATGCTAGATTTCGTTTTTCATGAGGTTTTTTAACAGTAGAAGTTTTTTTTATCTACAGTTTTATCATACCATCCATCATTGTCAGAAAAAAAAAATGCGTAAAAATGATACATAATACGTTTTATTTAGCTTAAGGTAATGTATTAGTAGCACAATAGAAGCCCACTTAGGGTTTATCTTTTTCATATTTTTGTGCGCAATTTTCATAAAGAGCAATAATTTAATAATAAAGCTGGGTCATTTTACCTCTGAGTGGCACTTTTTTTTTGCACACAATAAAATGAATAGTCAGGATATGAGGATCCCGAGGGCTCAGAGGAGGTTGGCGAAGGGGATCCACTGGACAGCTGTTGAGAAACAGCTGAGAGCCTCCCATCACGGCCATTCAGCGTGTTCTTTAACGTACACAGGGTATGGCCCTCCCGCACACGGGGCCACGGCTTTACATCTCATCCCACGGACGGTGGTTTTTCCAAGCTCACCGTGTCCTCTCTCTGACCGAGCATTTAAATTTAAAGTTTTCTAAATCTATTCAAACGGAGAGGAAAACGCATCTGTGTTGCACTATTTGAAAAGAAATATATTTTGATAAAAAAAAAATCGGGACCCCATTCCTGTTCAATCCAGTCACCATTCCCCACTACCCCAATCATATTTTTTTTTCTGGATTCGGACCTTTGGGAGTTATTTTGAGTTGTTTGGAAGCGTAATTTGAACTTCAGTATTTTTCATTTCGATTCCGAATCTTTGTAATGTGTGTGATGCTTTCAATGTCTGCTAAAAAAGCGTGGAATGCAAATAATCTTTTTTTTATCGTGTTGCGATCACTAAGAATGCGTATCCGATCTTTCTCTATCGACTTGTTATTTTTTAACCTTCTCAACAGCGATACGGCCCTCACCGAACATTGCGTTGTCATTCGTCTTAGACTAAACTTCTTTTAGTCCTCTTCAGCATCGGGTTCTTTTGACTCATGCTTCAAAACTTGTCTGTAGTACGTATCGGAAAAAAAAAAACGTTGATGTAGGACCTATCACGAAAGGAGATCACTCAACAGTGAAACAATTACTTTTCTTGACTAACAACACGCAATTACGGGCTGAGAATGACAAAAAAACAAATTATCAAATGTGTGCAGATGTTTTATTTCTTTCATTACACGATAACAATGATTTTTAGACCATGGACAAAATTAATTTATCTGGTTAATTCATGAACAGCTGTCTTAATAGAGAATTTTTTGCCTCCACATTTGAAATGAAGTTGTATTGTCTCCCCTCTGATTGACATTAAATGGCCAGGTCACAAGGACCCCAACGGCTCAGAAAAAGTTGGGGAAAGGGGACCCAGTGGACAGGAAAAATATGGAAGCTCCCGTTGAGGCCATTCAGCATGTTCTTTAAAGATTTTTTTATTTGATTTGCGACATATAGGACAGAGAAGAATCTACTCCTAGCTTAATACAGGCCTTCTCATACAAGGACATGCCCTACTAAGACCGAAATCACTGCTGACCACTGCCTTAGTTAGAGCTAACACAAAGTTTGCCTTGCTGAAACAGTCGCTAGCTGCCTAACCACTATGCCAGTTAAGGCCGACAGTTATTAAGTATACAGGTTATAGCTCTTCTACTCAATGGCCACAGTTTAACGTCCCAGGCAACGGACGGCGGCCTTTCCAATCCCGGCGGTGTTACCTTTCTGACTGAGGGTTTAGCGAAGATAAATCTCAACGGTCTAACCCAGGCATGGCCAACATACGGCCCGCGGACCGGATCCGGCCCGCGTAATGAATTTATGTGGCCCGCGAACAATTTTTCAATATTAGCATTTAACTTCTAGTAATTAATCGAATGAATTCTCGATACTTCTATATAGATTCCGTTATAAAGAATTAAAACTTTTATATTCATCTGTACTCGATATGATCTGTTTGATGATTGAATCATTTACATTTGGAGGCTGTGTTAAGAATAGCTACTACAAGTATAGAACCAGATATTAAAAAAATAATAAGCGATGCAAACCGCCTCAACACGTCGCATTAGTTATTATGTTAATTTGTTGTATTGATTTACTTACAATTATTCATAAACAAATTTCATAATAAAATTTTGTTTACTTAAAGAAATAAGTGTTTTGCTTAACATTTTTCAATTTTAATATTTCGTCCGGCCCGTGAAAATATTTTTTTTTTCCAATCCGGCCCGGGTGCAAAAACAGTTGGCCATGCCTGGTCTAACCTGTAAACATCACATTACGAAGCCCAGAACGATACCGACTGAACCAAACACGGTCCTTGAAGTGAAGTACCACCTGAAACCACTAGTAACAGAGTTTCAAAATTACTATGTTCGTAAAGTTATATAAAGACCTTAACAATTTTCATTCTTAGTGCTTTTATTTTGAGGTGAAATTAGAGTAAACCCATCCAGTTATTAGCATGGGATCCTTAAAATTTTGCAGCCCAAGCGATTGCTTTGAATGCGTATGATGTTGGGTAAGTCCATTGTGTACAGAAAGAAACTGCAGCCAATAGTGCTGAATTGAAAACCATCTTACCAAGAGAAAATTAAAGCTTGCTAAAGGTCGGAATTATATTAGTTGTTTTCGAACAGTTAGTTTTTAGCTAGCAGGTTAATGACGCTAATTAGAATATCGTTCTTGGATGAACACCAAACGCAATAGCTCAAAAGCACTTTCTGTCTATATCGCTTTATCTTCACGTTTCTAATTCACAATTTGTCGCAGCTTCAGTTTGTTTCTTGGTTTTTGTAGTACTATACAAAGATATAGTGGTCAGTTGTGTGGAAGCCACACAGAGTCCAAAATAGTCTTCTTTTTAGAATATGGGGTTGTGGTTCGAGCCCCGGGTAAGGCATGGATGTTCGTGTTGTTTTCTGCTGAGGTCCTGCCATCCTCTCAGATCTTCTACTGTGGCATATAAACTGATGGGCTCCTAGCAGACCTCTGTGGCAAGCAGCTGCTTGAGGGGGTATTTATTTTTTTATTTTAGCTCCCATCACCACTCACCTTGAGGACTTCAATGCCATATATTTTCGATGGCAGTCCTCAAAAATCAGTGACTGAGGTCCTCTGCCTCCTTTTCAAGTTCTTGTTTCTGGAAATGTCACTAATAATTTCTGGATGTCACTAAATCAGGATCAAAACTACTATCGATTTGATTTGCACTTCGTAAGGTTCTCGTCCGTAGCTTTGGTCAGAACCTGGGAGGGTGACCACCTGGAAACAAAAAATCTGCTGAGGACCCGCCATCATCACAGATCCCTCTACTATGGCGTATTAAACTGACAGGCTCCTGTCAGACCTCTGTGGCAAGCAGCTGCTTGAGGAAGTATTTATTTTTTTATATTTTAAAGCAATAAACTATTCACATTTTTTACCTTTAAGATGCGATTTAAAATGTTTAATATTTCTAAGTCAGCGGGAGTGTATTTGAATTGGAGCTCGTGATAGACATGTAAGGAGAACTAAATTGCAGTCTGGTTAGCCTTCCGTTACCCATGACTGTTTGAGAATTATGCACGTATAAGCCGTCCCGTGGCCGAGTGGTTAGCGCGCTTGGCTACTGATCTACGGGACCTGGGTTCGAGCCCCGGGCAAAGGCATGGATGTTCGTGTTGTTTTCTGCTAAGGTCCTGCCATCCTCTCAGATCTTCTACTGTGGCATATAAACTGTCAGACCTCTGTGGCAAGCAGCTGCTTGAGGGGGTATTTATTATTTTATTATATCAGTGGGTATGCAGGGGGGGGGGAGGTCTATGGAATCTGCGCTTAAATAATATAGTTTTTTTAGCAAGATAAAAATAAAGAATAAATCACTCCTCAAGATAAAGAATGAATTTAAATATATAATGCTTTCAATTACTTAAATTGATCAAATTTTACTGCCTGATACGTTTTTCGTTTTGATTGATATCTATTTTAAATTCCTGCATACCATCTAAATTTTTGACTCCCTCTCCCCCCTTCCACGTAAGAAAATACCGAGTACGCCACTCGTACATATTTATATATGAAATTAAAAGTTTTATAGATAAAGATATATCTTCTTTATTTTATCTTAACTTGAAAGTCAATGCATTGATTTCAAAACTGTGAAATTAACGGTTAATGATTTTATATTGATTAATATAAATTTAAAATATTTTTACAAATTTATGGTTTGCTAATCAAATTCCCCTTTTTTCACCCCTTTGAAGGTTTTAACGTAAACAAGTAATTTATGAAACTTTTTTTTTTCATTTTTCAGCCGCAAGAACGCTGTAATTCTACGAACTCAGCTCTCTGTTAGGGTGCATGCAATTATAGGTAAGTATTCTCTTTGCAAAAGTTATTATCAGTACATTTGTTGGCTTACGAATGTAGACTTACACGTCCCTATTTTAACATTTCCAAGTGTAACAATATATATATCTCATGTGGTGTAAATAGAATTTTTGTAACTACTCACTTTTAACCGTTTCAACTTAAAAATAGCAAAAGCAGCTATCTACAGCAGCATCGTATCGATTGGTTGGGCCCTTTTACCTCTGAGCTGCACTTTTTTGCACATAATGGGCTAAATAGTCAGATCACAAGATCCCCTAAAGCTCAGAGAAGGTTGGAGGAGGGGACCCACTGGAACAGCTGTTGGGAAATAGATGTTAGTCTCCCGTCAAGGCCATCCAGCGTGTTCTTTAACGTGCACAGTGTCTGGCTCTCCCGCACATGGGACCGCGGTTTAACGTCACATCCGATGGACAGTGTACTTTTCAAGGCCATCGGTGTCCCCTACTGACCGTGAGTAGGGTGGGGGGTTTTGTGGAGATAAATCTCAACGCTTACCCAGCTGAGACTCGAACCTGGGAACTGCAGATTAGGAACCTGGCGCGCTACCGACTGAGCCACCCCCTTCGTATAGGACATTAAGCCATGGTCTACGTGTAGGAGAGCCATATTATTTGCACGTTAAAGAACACTCTGGATGGCTCTGACAGGAAACTAACGTCACATCCGATGGACAGTGTACTTTTGAAGGCCATCGGTGTTCCCTACTGACCGTTAGTAGGGTGGGGGTTTTTGTGGAGATAAATCTCAACGCTGACCCAGCTGAGACTCGAACCTGGGAACTGCAGATTAGGAACCTGGTGCGCTACGAACTGAGCCACCCCCTTCGTATAGGACATTAAGCCATGGTCTACATGTAGGAGAGCCATATTCTTTGCACGTTAAAGAACACTCTGGATGGCTCTGACAGGAAGCTAACGTCACATCCGATGGACAGTGTACTTTTCAAGGCCATCGGTATCCCCTACTGACCGTGAGTAGGGGGTAGTCAGTTGTCAAAAAAAAGAACTAATCAGTAGACTCTAGATACCAGAGAGGAGGGAATTCACCCCCTCTCAAGCCGGAAATTTAAAATAATATTAAAAATTCATTTTGTCATATTTTTGCTTCCTTGAAAATACAATGGGGGTAGTGTGAGCGGTAACTATGAAAATGATGCAGAGATCTGTTGTTTTACTTCAGAGCTGCACTTTTATTGTACTAATGGACTAAATGGCCAAGTCACAAGGACCCTAAGGGATCAGAGAAGGGATGGGAGAAGATCCACTGTACAGCTTTTTTTCCATTTTGCGATCATACTCACAAAGATGTAATAATTCCCATCATGTACTGCTCTCCTGCAGAAGAGGTCACAATTTAATGTCCCATTCGGCGGACGGCGACCTTTCCTCAGTGAGTGGGGGTTTGCGGCAAAACACTGAACTTCAAGGTCAGTGGGGGACCCTACTTGGGAACATTAGGTTGCGAATCTAGCACACTACTGACCGAACTAATTCTCGCTCCCATTTCCTGTAGTTTATCGTTCTGTAAACTTACGCGCATTATGGACTAAAAAGACATTTGTACAATCTGTGCTCACAAATATTCTACTCTGTAAAATGGCACGTGATATCACGCTATTCATTCATCATAAAGGCGATGACATCACACCTGCATTCCGTGATTTATTTATTTCTCATTCTATTGTTATGTTCAGTGACCACAAAAACGAATGACTCAAAACCACGATGTGTCAAGGACTTTGGATCAGAGTTGGGTTTTTTTTTACTTTGCTGCCAAACTAGTTGAAAAGTTCTTCCTAACCTGGAGGAGGGATAGATGATATGAAAAAAAAAAGGTCAAGTTGGTTCGCTTCTTCCGAACATTATTCAACTAGTCTTTCCGCTTTTTTTGCACGGCAATTTACATAAGACGTCTTGTTCTTTAAATTCAATTTTGTTTTAATCAAGTCAATGTATTGCTTCGTCATCTTTCCAAATTACTGGCATTATAGCTTTAGTGTAGTCCATTACACGAAACGAAATATTATTATTACTGCAATGGCTTTAATAGAACAGGAAACCTTTTTTTTTTCAAGGGCCATTTTTGCGCAAATATTAAACTTTTTGCAAAAGACTCTCTCTGCAATTTTGAGGGATGTCTCATACTCGCAAATAAAACTATTCACATTTTGTTTTTACTTTAGAGATTATTTTTACTTTAAGAATAGAAAAACGTAAAAGTTGTCAATTTTTTTTTCTGTATAATAATCGCACAAATCTTCCTACATGCAAATAATACTTACTTAATACTCTTTTTAGCCATTAAATCCGCACAACCTTTTGTAAGTTTTACAGAGCGGCTGAAACCACGGGAAAGGATACGGTTAGTAACACTCCAGATTCACAAACTGATATTCTCAAGTTAGGTTCCCCACTGTTCCTTCGTTCAGATTTTTCCCTTAAATCTCCACTCTGCCCTCGGTGAGAAAGGGGACACCCATGGACTTGAAAAGATCACCGGCCATGGCATGGACCATTAACTCGTGGCCCGTGTGCAATAGAATCGAACCCTGTGCACGTTGGATGGCCTTGGATAGGAGTCTTCCATCTGTTCTGTGCGAACATCAAATGCGTGAGACTTCTTGCGTAAATTTGTTTGCTACATTCACAAGACTACTACAATAATTAACGATCGATCACAACTTTTAATTCAGGGTTCTGCAGATCAAGATCTGCAGAGACAAGAGATCAAGATATGTGAGAAAATGTTTTTTTTTAATTCATAATCAATCAATTAATATCCAAAATTGCTTGTAGCTTGGCTTTACTGTAACCTTCTGCATGAAATAAATTATTATTATTACTCCCATTTGGCAGGAGTTGGCTCAGTTGGTTAATGTGATGTCACAGGTTCGAGTCCCAACTGTGTCAGCTTGAGATGGTGTTCAAAAGGCCGCCGTCCGTAGTATGAGACGTAAAAACTGTGGTTCTGTGTGTAGGAGATACATACCCTGTACACATTAAAGAGTACGCTGGTGGCCTTAAAGGCATGCTTCCATCTGTCTCCTAACAAGCTGTCCAGTAGTTCCCCCCTCCCCCAATCTCCTCTGATCCCTTGTGACCTAGCCATTTAACCCATTGTATGCAAAAAAGTGCCATTTAGAGGTTGGGTTGTTTTACCTCTGAGCGGCACTTTTTTGCACACCATGGACTAAGTGGCCAGGTCACATGGACCCCGAAGGCTCAGAGAAGGTTGAGGGAGGGGGCCCACTGGAACAACTGTTGGGAGACAGATGGTAGCCTCCCGTCAAGGCCATCCAGCGTGTTCTTTAACGTGCACAGGGTATGGCTTTCCCACACACGGGGCCACGGCTTAACGCCCCATCCGACGGATGGCGTCCTTTCCAAGCCCATCGGTGTCCCCTACAGACCGTGGGCAGGGCGGGGAATTTTGCGGAGATAAATCTCAACGCTGACCCAGCTGGGACTCGAACCTGGGAACTACAGATTACGAGCCTGGCGCGCTACCGACTGAGCCCCCCCCCGCCCCCCCATTCAGAGGTAAAATAACCCAGCCCATTTGACAAGTCATGCTACGCCACTGCTGAAATGTACTTTCGAGTGATGCTTTAACTAAAAGGTCATGCAATCAAAAGATTCCTTCCTTGCAGGGCCCCAGAAGGGAAGTGAATTGCAGAGTAAACTTCTATTAAACTGAATTCTGCTGGAGAAACAATCTGTCCCATTTTGTTCCCATCTGTCAGCGGCTCTTTCCAATGAACGAAAGCAATGATGAGTAGAGACATGATGCTCAGGAAGAAGGGTGCAAGCGGCAGATCAAAAAGGAATGACTTGGCAGATAGTTGGAGCACGTGTACTTGACGGCCAATGAGCCAAGTGTAGCAGCAAATCAAAGTGGTGGTGGTGACCCGAGTTGCCCTTACAGGCTATCGGCTGCTCATTGCAGTGACTTGCGGCTGACTGTGTGGCCTCCCTTGACAGCCATAAAAGCTGTCACAGGGTATTAAGCAAACCGCTGCGGTATGTAGGGCTTCATGTTTCGACGAGAACATCCAGCACTCTGTTAGTGTGCCGCTCTGTTTCGTGGTTTGACGGATTTGTGCTCTCGCTATGCGACCTTGGTGCACATTTCAGCGCTGATATGCTTACTTCAGTGCTTGAATATGTACGTGTTCTCTGGGACCTAGCTCTTCCTGTGTTTATGCTGTTAGATACAGGCCCGGATCGAAAAAAAAGGAAGGGCAAGCGACACTTGTCGAGCAGTTAAAAGGATATTGGATTTGCAATGTAACATTTTCCCCATCGTTTTAAATATTTTAAAAATAGTTCGTGAAAAATGCGTGGTTATATGCACAAGTTTAATATATTTTGGTCTCTATTACCCTTGCTAGTATTTTCAAAGCGGTGGGTGGGATCCGTCCTGGTTAGACGAAATTATAAACGAAATTATCTCCATTATAAACGAAAACTGAAATTCGTATTTATTAAAACTGAAATAAACTCTACATGTTTTCACACATATTAACACTTTTCAGTATGTGTTTTGTTCTTTAAAAAATTATAAAGTTCTTTTTACGCCGATTATAAAACTATCATTAGAATTTTTTCAGCGTCGCGTAGCACCGAACTATGAGAAATGATGACATCAATTTTACGAACGTATGAAGATTTTCGATGCAATATGTCCCTTAAGATCATTGTTTTTTTTGGACTCCCTATTAAATGTTTTTACCATCAACCTTTGGCCAAGTGAATGGCGAGCATAGGGGACCGATTTCATCAGGATATTCAAAGTTCATAACTTTTAAAATAAGATTTTATAGAAAAACACGACTGCTCATAAGATAAAGATTTGGATAGAATCCAAGTCTTTTTCAACAATATTCGTTCACTTTTTTAAGCTGGAGTTGACAACCTGCCGATTGCGAAGGATTACCATTTCCATTCTGTTCTAAAACCGCTTTCGCATTTCCTTTCGTTTCTTTTCTTACTTTCCTGAACATCGCAGGAAAAAGTGACCGATCTTGAGATCTCAACTTTTTATTGTTGTAAGTAGCTCATATAAATGCCGACCCCAAATTTCAAGAATTATGAAAGTTAGAATAAAGGACATCGGTTGTCAGCCATAATTTATTTCAAAAATTAATGAAAACGTAAATAACACATTTTATGTCAAATGTTTTCCTAATCAAAGTGTATGTTTCGAAGTTTGCTTAATGTCGCAGACCACCATCTTAGATTATGACGTCATTCATATTAGTCAAAGACTCATGAGGACAGTGGCGTCCGCAGAAATTTCTCCAGGGGTTCTTTTAAAGAGCGCCATTGGTATTTTTTCAGTTAACGGTAAATTCTACAGTTTCCTTATAGCTTAAAAAATCACAGTTTCAGATTTCTAAGAGGGAAGTGCTCTCCCCCCCCCCCCCCCACAGGCGAACGTTCATGAGTACCGATCAGATGAAGATGAAAATGACAGATAATTGTGACACTATTTTCGCGGTGTGTGTTGGAAATTAGGCTAAGTACTTTTCTGCATTTGTCTAGTATATTTCCACAAAAAATTTTATTACCTTATCAAAAGTGTGAATATCATCAGTTATGATTCATATCCACATTTTAAGAGACAGTTTTTCGAGCAAAAAATAATTCTGCGCAAATTAGTTCTTACACATCTTCTGCTGCAAACATAAAAAAACACATGCATCTATTTTTGGTGACAAAATACAGCTATCATTAACCTTAGACGAAGCTAGACTAAGTATTTTGCCACATTTGTTACCTCTGTTACTATCTACGTCCATTGAAAATGAGAAAAATCGTAAAGCTTGAGATATTTCAGGTGTGACCGCCTAAATATATGCAGGTGGAATTATCGGTGTCATAGCCATCTTCGTGGGCAGCAGACAGCAGTCTGGCAGCAGAGAGCGACCGACCTTGACACTCCCCTGCTCCCCCTCTTCCTACAGCCTGTTTCTGTGACGCCATCGACAGGTGCTCTGCGTCCCTGCCACCAGCCGCAGGCAGAGACGCAGATTTCCGCAATTCTATGAATTATGAGGCGATTGTTTAGGTAAACTTCGAGGAGTGTGTCTGAGAAGAGGAATTTTTTGGCGAAAAGCATTCTCCAATCCGATAAATAAATGAATGTCAATTGGGGGTTATCGTACAGATCGACCTTGCGTAGCCTTCACTGCTCAAAGCAGAGGAATAAAATGGGGGACCGGATAAGAATTTGGTAAAGTTAAAGGAATACTTGGAAAGTTTAGAAAGCTCTTTATTTTCTAACTATTTAACTGTGAGAGATGCACAAAAGTAAAACTGATATATTGTTGGGAGAAAAAAAAATAACGAAAATTTCTGTTTTTTTAGCTATTAATATCTGTAATCTAAGCTTTGTTTGCTTCAGAATTTTTTTTATATTTGTTTCTTTATACAGTCTTTTCCAATGTCGTGGGGATCACTTTCGTGGTTATGTGAATGAACAGATGTATTTTACGATCCCCAATTTTGAGTATAACTTCAACAGAAAAAACTTTTCATGAAAAATGTCACTGCATAGATGATGAAACTCTCACCCAAATATCTTTAAATCTGTTTTCAACAGTATTCGTTTAATTTTTAAAGAGTTGTTGAAGCTGAATCATTTAATAGAAGACGTTGCTGTTATGTTCACTGTAATAAATTGTTCATACATTTCTGCAAAATCGACGAAAACTGAAAGAATCAATACTCAGTGTTTTCCAAGTACATTTTTTTTGAGTAAACGATTTAGTATAATAGTTATTATCAATCAGTCTTTATTTATTTTACTAATTTATTTAATTTTGGAAATCTTACTATCCACTAGAGTTCTGCTCATATAGGAATTAGTGTTCTCTTCACACCATTAGATACGTAAAACAAATTTCCAGAATTTATAATAAGTATAAAAATATAAGTTTACTTAAAATCATTTTTAAAGCTTATTTTATGTTGCAAGTCCAAATATTTTAGAGAATTTAACTGATTGCAGTAAAATTTCAATATCTTCACATTCATCTAACTATTTCTTCAATTTATTCTTGAAAATAATAGATTTCTAACATACGTAAAAATATGTAAAATTTGAATTTTAATTAATTATCGAGACTCATGACTAGCAATTAATTAATTAATTAATTAATACCCCCTCAAGCAGCTGCTTGCCACAGAGGTCTGACAGGAACCTGTCAGTTTATAACTAGCAATAGTGCTGTTAAATATTTAATTTTCGTCAACGCTTTAAATATTGGGTTGTTTTCCGTCTGAGCTTTAAGCTTTGTGTGCAGGAGAGCCGTACTCTGTTCACATTAAACAACAAGCTGGATGAACTTGAAGAGATGCTTCGTATCTGTATCCTAACAGCTGTTCACTAGGTTCCCTTTCCCAATCTTCTCTGATCTTTTGATGTCCTTGTAACTTGGCCGTTTAGCCCATCGTGTGCAAAGAAAAGGGCCACTCAGAGGTACAACAACCCAACCTCTTTCTCATCGAAAACAATGCAATGATTACTGGAGAGAAATCTCGACGCAATCTGGGAACATCAGATTATGGATCTCGCTCGCTGCCGACTGAATCTCTCCTCCACCTTTCCATACAAATTGAGGCATATATTAAGACACTCCCTCCAGAAGGACAGCTCCCTCCAGAAAAAATAAGCGTTTTGTTTACGGTTTTTGTGGTTGGCACTGGTAAAACGAGTTCTGTTGGTCCTATTTTTAAAAGTTGTTATTTCTTCATTTGTACGGCGGGAGTTAAGCAGTCAGTACCACCCCAAGTTCGAGTTCCAAGACTGCTTGCGTTGAAAATTTTCTGCGCTGACTCCCATTCAGCTATAGATTAGAAAGAGGACAGCGAAGGGCCTCTAAAGGGGTAAACTAGCGACTGAGCCACCCTCATCCGAAGGATGAGGGTGGCTCAGTCACTAGCGAGACAGGCTCGTAATCTGCGGTTCCCAGGCTCGAGTCCCAGCTGGATCACCATTGAGGCTTATCTCAGCTAACTCCTCGCCCTGCCCTCGGTCAGTAGGGGACACCGATGGGCTTGGAAAGGCTGCCGTTCTCGATGGGAGTGTAAGCCATGGCCCCGTGTGCTAGAGAGCCATACCCTGTGCACATTAAAGAACATGCTCGATGGCCTTGACGAGAGGCTACCATCTGTCTCCCAATAGCTGTCCAGTGGTTCCCCTCCTCCCAACCTTCTCTAAGCCCTCGAGTCCTTGTGACCTGGCCATTTAGCTCATTGTGTGCAAAAGAAGTGCCTCTCAGAGGTAAAACAACCCAATCCTTCGGATGGGATATTAAGCCATACCCTGACAGGAGGTTCCATCTGTCTCCTAACATCTATCCAGTGGGACCCCTGCCCCAACCTACTCTGAGCCGTTGGGGCTTTTCTGACCTGTCTATTTGGCTTATGTGAAAAAAATGCCACTCAGAGGTAAAACAATCCAACCCAACCCTTCATTTGTCTGAAGAAATGAAAAAAATTAATAAGTTTATTAATATGCAGAGTGTTAACCAATTGCCTTTGTAAAAGTTGTAAACAATTGCTTTTCATGTGGCTGGCGTAATCTGACATCCTTATCTGCGACGGGATCTTGTAACCCTACGGCATTTAGATGAACAACGGAAGTCTTTATAGAATGAAAACAACGAGAGATAAGCAGAAGGTTATCCGATTAACGCATCTTTCCCGCAAAAGATTTTCGACATAGCTTCTAAGGATGAATGCTTCAACTAGGGCTGCTCAAATGACAGTTTAGAGGAAGAAAAAATGTGGCCACAGAAATGTTTAAAAAATTTAGTTTTGTAAAATTTGTAAAAGCTACAAACGAACGGGTGAAAATGATATTATTTATATTTCGTAATCTAGTGTACCATATTGCTAAAAGTATTCAGAGAATTTGATGCCATGTAAATGAAAAGTCACATTAAAAATTCCCTAATTTGGAAATAAGCTTTAGACGGAAAAATATCCCAGGTTCGAGTCCCAGCTGGGTCAGCGTTGAGATTTATTTCCGCAAAATTCCCCGCCCTGCCCACGGTCAGTAGGGGACACCGATGGGCTTGGAAAGGCCGCCGTCCGTCGGATGGGATGTTAAGCCGTGGCCCCGTGTGCGGGAGAGCCATACCCTGTGCACGTTAAAGAACACGCTGGATGACCTTGACGGGAGGCTACCATCTGTCTCCCAACAGCTGTTCCAGTGGGTCCCCTCCCCCAACCTTCTCTGAGCCTTCGGGGTCCATGTGACCTGGCCATTTAGCCCATGGTGTGCAAAAAAGTGCCGCTCAGAGGTAAAACAACCCAACCCAACGGAAAAATATCGCTTATGATAAGTTGAAGATCTCATTAAAATTGGCTCACTGAAATCGGAAAAAAAAAATGTGTCGCATTTGAAAATGTAATTGAGTCTGGTTTAAAATAATGTATCAGATCGCTCAACCTTATAATCTAATAATTATACTCAATCTTATAAAGGAAAAAAAAATTACCATCATTTTAGTCCTAAAAAAGTATCGAGTTTTATATATTAAACTTTATTTTGCCTTCAAGACTATTCACGTGTCATTTTAGAGTCACAGTGTGCCATGTATTGAGCACCATGTAAGTGACCTCTAGCGAGTGTGCCAGAGGGGTAACATGAGAAGATTTTTCAAAACGCACATGGAATGTGCAAAAAAAGGTACGTGCAATACGTAACGTAATAAATACATTTGGAAAGTGGAACACAGCTATCAAAAGAACGGCAAAAGAAAATAATTTGGCACCCGCCATGAAAATGTTTGCGGACCCCCTTACAATGCAATGAAAAATTATATTCACGAAATTATTTTACAGTGAATAGTGCCGTAATTTGATAATGAAATCTCAAGTTCTCGTGAATCACTTTAGATATCAGATAAGATTATCTCTCGTGTATTATTTAAAGAGTTTTTTAGGTGAAGCTAAGTTTGAAGTTAAAGAAATATCCATGCAAAGCTAATGGTTAATTTAAATAATTTGCGTAGCAATTTGGTCGCGCCTCTAGTGAAAGGAGAGAGGCAATATAAGTATAGAGTGGGGGGGATGTGCTAATTTGGCTCGAGGCGTCCAGTCTTCGGGATCTTTGCTCTAACCAGCTAGTCGTAGTAGCAGAAATAAAAGTTCCGTCCTTTTTCACAACAAACCAAGCGTCTCTCAGAGTTCTTCCCAGGACGTTTAAAAGGGAGCACAATGATGCGGCATGCCTCATCTGTCGTCACCAAATGCGTATCCATCTCTGGTCCTAATCGACACTGCGTTTGCTGCCGTTTCACTCAACACGATGACGAAAAACGTGTCAACGGTAGGAACTACTTTCATTTCTTCTCTGCATGCCGAGACACGATGAGGATCACTGCATCCCCCTCCTTGGTTACTCTCTCCCCTCCTTCCCAAGAATACCTGAAGTGTTTCGACACAGTCCCGCTTTCATCCCCGACATCCTTCTTCAATGTGTAAAAGACGTGGAAAGTGAATGAAAGAGTTATTCGTCTTTTTCAATGCGTGCAACGGCCGCAGCATCCCACTTACGTGATGAGGCTCCAAGTCATCCAAAGACAGAACTTTGCATGTTGCGTGTGTGTTCTGGTTTTAAACATTCTGGTGTCACTTGCTTTCTGTATCTGGGGAGACAGCGACCTGGAAAGGAATATGTGCAGCTAAATATAGGAGTACACTGAGAAGTGACATTGTGTGTGTACATCACAGGACCTGTAAGAAGACACGAGGATGAAATATGAGGATACTAAATATTTTTCTCTTTTTAGCACGCTTTAGTCATAAATGCTGCCAATTAACGTAATGGAAGTCATTTAGCAATCCTAAAGGACTTCAGAAATGACCTGCTTCTATTTTTACCGTTTTAAAAACTTACTTGCAAAAAAAAACAGCATTTAATACTTCTTTCTTTGTTGTGTTGGATTTTTTTTATCCCCGAGTTGACTGTATTTTTGCGCTGCACAATGGATTAAAACGTCAGGTTACAAGCACCCCAAAGTGTAGGTGAGAGCATCCCATTAAAGTGTCCAGCCATTTGTTCTCCAGATGTCGAGTTTATTTGCAATAGCCTGTGGCGTAACTGGAATAGTTAGAACTTGAACACATTTCAACAGCATCGCTCTAGGATCTAGTTTTTCATTCATGGAAATCTTCAAGAATTATCCCTCGCGGTGGACTTACTCTACTTATTTCATAAGGTATATGTAGAAATAACTGTGAAATTATTTACCATTTAAATACTCATAGTAAACTTTCGTAGTGTGCCGTCGCCTCGGCAGTGAGGCCTTTTCTCTTTCCCTATAAAATACAGTTTGTTTACTTATTTGATTTATTCTTTTTTAATGCTATTTATCACTCTTATTATTATGCAACATATTACAGTTTTTTGAAAGCGAAGGACTCAACATTTATTATATTTCCAGCCAGACTCGGATCTAGAAAAAAATCGAAGAGGGGTGGACAAAAAACACAATCGATCCTGAAAAATGTAGTGGTGGTGGTTGGGGGGGGGGGGGGGGGGGGGGAGGAGACTGGATTTCTAATGCAATATAACATTTCCCCTCTGTGTTACAGGTCTTTTAAAAATTTCTAAAAAATACATGAAATAAAAATAAGTTTATATAATTTTTGGCCTCTATTACAGTTACTAGCATTGTGAAAGTGTGTGTGTGTGTGGGGGTAGAATTTCATTCTAAAATTGTCCCTCCCCCTACACTAAGTTCATGCACTGTGCCCAGCTTACGTATTTATGGACAACTCAAACGTTGATTCTCATTCAGGTTGTCAGTTAAATTATGTAGAAAAAAGTACAAATTCACATAAAAGTGAAGCTCAATTGAATATAATAAGTCAAAGAATATTTTCATTTCCAAAAAGTGTAAAAATTGGAATGACTCAGAAAAAGAAAAACATCACACTTTGGATCGTTTAGAAACTTCAAGTAAATATTTAACATCCCTAGAATTCAAAAGTATTGCACAATCGAAAGAAATAAAATTATTATTACTCATGCATTAGCAGAAAGTGCATTTATTCTTCCCCCCCCCCCCCCGCTACGAGCCACTAAATAAAGGAAAATTTAAAAAAAACACTGCTTACTTTAAACTGTTACTCTTTATTTGAATTTTTGTTGTTGTTGAGCCTTCATCTGAATGATAACTTTAGTTATTTAGCCATAATTAACTTTACAGTTTTTAGAATGAGTGTTAGAGTTTCTTGTATGTATGCATAAAATGGCATGTTGAAGATTAGGAAAAAGGTGCAATGACGTTCCAGTTAAATGTGTAGCTATTGTCAATGAATCGTAATCAGTTTTTCGTGTTACGAATGCTGCTGGTTATATTGCTCAATCTCATTGACATACAAAGTGCCTACTCACTAGTAGGAAGCAATCGTGCAAATTCAAGTGGCAAATAATATCTATAAAACATTAAGAAGGCAGTTATCCGTGCCTGACGTATAATAGAGATTTTCAGCGTGATACGTTTGCATATTGCCGTGCCAATCAATCATTACATTCGAAGAAACAAAACCATTCCAGTTCATCTGCACCTCCTTCCCAGTCGAATCTTTGTAAGATTTTTTGCCGGAGGCAAAGCCTGTAATATCGGCTGTAATGAGGGTTTAGTCTGGTTTGCCCTTGTCTACTTATTGCTCCGTGTTTTCTTCTCTATCAGAGATGTGCTTTCTCTGTATCGCAAAGACCTTGTTGGGACGTGAAATGAAGTAGATATAGCTCTGGCGGGGGGAAGGAGAGGGAAGAGCAACGACCCGACAATTACTGACCTTCTATATGCAGTGTAGGAAGCATAGTAGTCAGCAATAAGGTCGGTGTCGAGGCTATACCACCCACCTCTTCTGTTGTCTCCACAGAATCTTTAACTTTTTCTCAGCATTCTTCTGCAGCAAATGAATACAGCAACTAAATTAGCTACACGGATTAGAGATTTGGGTTGTTTTACCAAGAATTAGGTTAGGATTATAGATCATCTCTGCAAAGTGTTCTGAAAATACAGTGGATAAACAGGATTTACTTCCAGAAATTCAGCTCAATTCCTCTTTCTTCAGAACAATATATTCTCAATTATTTGCTGCAATAGAGGATAATCCGGAATCATTGATAATCTGCAAGTCATTTATCATTTTAAAAGTCCATTTTGTACATAATTTAAAATTTTCTCGAGACCACTAAAACACGGAGATAAAAAATACAAAATTATACTGGAACGGGGTTCTGTTTCATTCCTAGATATTGCCCCCCTCCCCCCTTTTTTTCTGTATCCGAACCTGTACTCAGCTATCTGAAATCGACGATGGGGAGAGAATAGTGTTATTTTTTATCATTTTAAACAATATTTTCTCAGACCGTTAAGTAACAAGTTTGAACACAAAAATGATAATAATAATTTAATTTACTATATAGTTGTTCAATAATTGCTTTGTGTATTTCATTCTTCTTACGAGGAATTTTTGGAAGGACTCAACATTTACTATATTCCCAGCCAGACTCGGATCTAGAAAAAAATCGAAGAGGGGTGGGCAAAAAACACAATCGATCCTGAAAAATGTAGTGGGGGGGGGGAGACTGGATTTCTAATGCAATATAACATTTCCCCTCTGTGAAATGTAGTATAGAGTGTAAGTAACTCTGTAAGTATAAAGGGGTTAGCAAACAGAAAACTTTGGGAACCCTGATCTATGAGAAATGTCTAAGCATCAACTGCGCAGTCTCATAGTCTTCCCAGTTGTCTCTTAGTGACAGTTTTCCCTCCTTTTATGCGTTCCGTGGTCGAGTGGTTAGCATGTTTGTCTACTGATCTGAGGGTCCTGGGTTCAAGCCCCGGGTAAGTCATGGATGTATGTATCGATTTTCTGCTGAGGCCCTGCCATCCTCACAGACCTTCTACTATGGCATATAAACTGACAGGCTCCTGTCAGACCTCTGTGGCAAGCAGCTGCTTGATCGGGTATTTATATTTTTTATTTAGTTCCCTCCTTTTCATAGGAAGTCGTCACGATAATTGATAATTACAAAACATTTTAAAATTAACATTCTAGAAATATGTTCTTCAAAATTGAATCATTTCCGATGTGCTTGGAAAAGCCTTGACTCGTGTGTCGTATCCTATGCACTTTAAAGAACGCGTTGTAATATATGCGATATGTCTACTATTAGCTGACCAGTTTATGCCAGTATTCCGTTCTCTACTTTGAGCCTTTGGAATAATAGTGCCCTTGCCATTGCGCAAATCGAATGCACAAAACTCCCGCTCATAGGGTAAAACAATCCGTTGACGTTGTATTCACTCAAATTATTTTCAAAGGTTTGAAAATGATTTCCTTTTACACAGTGAAAATATTACTAGCGCTCTATTTCCTTTGTAATTCATTTGCATCAAGTAAATTTGTAAATATTATTATTTCTAACTTTTTAAAATGCATGAAGGAAGATAGTTTTGTTTTAATTTGTTTATTTTGTTTGTTGTATTATCCCTGACAGTGATTGACGTTGATCAGTTTGATTCAGATGTCCAGTTTTTATCAATAAGACTAAAACATTGAAACACGTTCTTTTCACCGAAGTGCTTGTAAACAACAAGACCGGTTAGTCGCTACCTTAACGAGTTCGTTCTGTGAGATATTGCCATAGAAGAAAAAATGTACAACTCGGATTAATTGAAGCTTTAAGCTATAAATTGCAGGATGATTTTCGAGATCTGACACATCATTTAATTAGCTGAGAAAGCACTGAAAGAATGGGATTACTTTTAAAGTTTTTCATAATTCTCGAGTTGATGACTGAAGAATCTTTATCTCTCTCTCTACTACATTTTAATCGGAATTGCGTACAGGGTTATTTTCCCTAATCCTAGTTGTGAAAGAAGTAAACTTCGGTTCTGAGATGAAAATGACGGCGCGGATATTAAATTGCCTGAATCTGAAAAGAATGTGGCTTTATAGCTAAGTATGAATTAATTGGATAAACCGTTATTGACTAATAATGCTTAAACCAAAATTAAGAAGATTTCCATGTTATGCCAGTGTAAATTCAAATTCCATGTTAATTGTAAAATAAGCTATTCCAGCTTCCATAATTCTTTAAGTGATGATGATTACTTTTAAAATTCAGAACGTAGGTAGACTAGATTTCGATTTTTTAATTCATCTTCGGTAGTTAGCGCGCTTGGCTACTGATCTAAGGGACATGGGTTCGAGCCCCGGGTAAGGCATGGATGTATGTGTTGTTTTCTGCTGAGGTCCTGCCATCTTCTCAGATCTTCTACTATGGCATATAAACTGACAGGCTCCTGTCAGACCTCTGTGGCAAGCAGCTACTTGAGGCGGTATTTATTTATTTATTTAATATTTTGTTGTCCTGGTGATCGGGCTGTTATCGCTCTGGGCAACTGATCACAGGAGCCTGGATTCGAGTCATAGATAAGACATGGATATTTCTTTTCCGTGTTTTCTTTCTTTTGAGGTCTCGCCTTCTTCTTAGATCTCTACTATGTATTAAATTAACAGGCTACTGCAGATTTATCCGGCAAACAGCTGCTTGAGGAGCAATTTTTTTATATGATTTTACCAGAAAAAATGTTAGAAGCTATGGAGCAGCAAATTTGACTTTCCAATGGCATAACATGGAAATCCCTAATATTTTTTTGTTTATGCAATGTAGTGTTTGAAACACAAACTTACTTGGAGCTCAAACCCAGGTCCCTTAGATCAGCATCTAGCGTTAAAAATTTCAACACCGTTGTTTAATACTTCCATACTGCCATTAAACCATGATAATAGCTCTATTTTGGAAGTTACGCAGCACCAATTAGCTCTTCATGAACCTAAAAGACGTGTGTAAATGAATTGTGCAATATTTTGTACTTGGGAAAAAGAAATACAGTAGTATTGGGATTGGAAAAAGATAAACATTAATTTTGGGGTAGGATTTTCATATTTAGTTGCCACTACAGACCTTTTACTATGGCGTATAAATTGACAGACTCCTGTCACACCTCTGTGGCAAGCAGCTACTTGAGGGGGTATTTATTTACTTTTTTACTAAACTGAAATGGTCCCAATTCTTTGGCTGAGCAGCTTATTATTTCCATTAAAGTAATTATTTTCTTACACTATATACAAAGTCGCGTGTATTTTTTACAAGGCAATTTCATTTTGAAAGCGTCTAAGTATGTCAGAAGAATATATAAAAAAAAACCTAAAAATCACACCTTCCACGGGTCATTGTCCCATAGGAGATGTAGGTAAGGGTGATGTATGCTCAGTAACTTAAGAATTTTATTCATCATTCTAATAATTTCATTTAAAATAATGAAAAATGTATACGTTTTGAAGTATAATTAAATTTTTTAATATTTCATTATCTAATTTACAATCAAAATTTCATTTTAATAATGTAATTTTTACCTATTGATAATTCTGTTAGTCCATTAAAGTAACTTACGAATTTTTTAATATAAATTCTGAAACATTTTTAACTAAGAATTATAGCACTGCTCATAGTGTGAAACATAAAGAGTATAAAATAATGCAATTTGTTTTATACTCTTTATCAAGTTCCATTATTTGAGCTCCCCATCTCCAAAAGTTAAGAGTAATGTGGCAATTTTCATTGAGCAACTTTATGCAGGTGGGGTCCATATGAACCTGATTTAATTTATGAATTAAATTATCCAAATATGTCAAATCATCGATGTAATAGGTGACCCCAAGGGCTCATTGGACAGCTGCTAGGAGACAAGGTAGCCTCCTGTCAAGGCCATTCAGCATATTCTTTAATGTGATACAAAAGGTATGGATTTTTCTGCACACAAGTCCATGGTTTAATACCTTGTACTGATGGATGGCCACTTTTCCAAGCTTATCAGTCTCTTTCTCACTGAGGGCAGAGTGAGGATTAAATAATAAAATAAATAAATACCCCCTCAAGCAGCTGCTTGACACAGAGGTCTGACAGGAGCCTGTCAGTTTATATGCCATAGTAGAAGGTCTGAGAGGATGGCAGGCCCTCAGCAGAAAAACTACACAAACAGCCATGCCTTACCCGGGACTCGAACCCAGGTCCCTTAGATCAGTAGCCAAGCACGCTAACCACTCGGCCATGGGAAACAGAGATAAATCTCAATGTTGGCACAACTGGGACTCAAACCTGGGAAACGCAGATTACGAGCCTGGCACACTACTACTGAGCCAACCCCACCCCAACCTATTTAGGATTGTTTGGTTTATGAATGTAAGAAAAGGTCTTTGGAGATGGAAAGGAGTAGAATTGTAGTTCCCCCTCCCCTCTTATATGCAAATGGTCATAGGTATATCCAGGAAGTCAATTTAGGGAAAAAAGGAGAGGGTAAGGTGATATTTGAAAAGTTAATTCATTGAGTAAAAAATAAAATATTCACAATGAAATAACTTCCTGTGTCAAAAATTCTTTTAGCTTCACTCACTTTCCTTGTATTATATTCTTTGTATTCACTATTGGATAAATTTGACATCAGATGTAAGATTGAAAGAGTAATTTTTTTTTGCCTTGGTTAGCGCACTTGTCTGCTGATCTAAAGGACCTGGGTTCGAGCCCCAGGTAAGGCATGGATGTTTGTGTTGTTTTTCTGCTGAGGTCCCACCATCCTCATAGAACTTCTGTTATGGCATATAAACTGACAGGCTCCTGTCAGACCCCTGTGGCAAGCAGCTGCTTGAGGGGGGTTTTATTTTATGTTTTTATATTAAATATTATAACCTTTTCCCTTACAGTGATTTTACATCATATGTGCATTTAACTTACACAAATTTAACTATATGTGCTCGTAAAACAAAAATCCATTTCAGTAGTGAGGCTATCACCATTCCACTGATCACCACTTAACATTCCACTGATTCAGTGGCTCCTGAGTGAGTATGAGATGACAGATGTGAATCTGCTGTTCCCTGTCAGTCTCAGTTCCCATGTGCCTCTCATAGTGTGTGCATTTTGCCACAATGAGTGATTCTGGTGTTTAAAGATACATATATTCATATAACATGGACCCTAAATGTAAGCCAACTGCATCATCTGGTGCTCACCAAAGAAATAGGAATATTCTCTAACACTAGAGGAAACACTGGTGGTGATGGATTTATTGAGAGACGGTATGTGGGTCTTCAGTGCGGCACATAAATCTGGCCATGATGAATCTAGCTCCTACTATCAAGATTCAAGAGAAAGAAATTCACCACGCTATGGTATCAAGTGCTCCAATAACTGCTAAGGTAATGAGCCAAATTGGGTTGGGTTGTTTTACCTCTGAGCGGCACTTTTTTGCATACAGTGGGCTAAATGGCCAGGTCATGGACCCCGAAGGCTCAGAGAAGGTTGGGGGAAGGGACCCACTGGAACAGCTGTTGGGAGACAGATGGTAGCCTCCCGTCAAGGCCATCGAGCATGTTCTTTAATGTGCACAGGGTATGGCTCTCCTGTACATGGGGTCATGGCTTAACGTCCCATCCGACGGACGGTGGCCTTTCCAAGCCCATCGGTGTCCCCTATTGACCATGGACAGGGCAGGGAATTTTGCAGAGATAAATCTCAACGCTAACCCAGCAGGGACTTGAACCTGGGAACTACAGATTACGAACCTGGTACAATGAGCCAAATTCTTGATAGGACTTTAATGAAGACAGAAAAGGTATTAAACATATGGTAGAAGTCATGAACTTTAAACGTGTGCCTATCAGTGGTAAACTTTTCCAAAAAAGGCTCTTAGCTTGTATGCACTGTTCAAATCTACTTACATTTTTCAAACTTCAAAATGAAGAGGGACATCTTTCTGATGAGAAGGAATTCAAAGCCAACCAATGTTGGTTTAACAGTTTTAGGAACTGCTTCAACCTCAAAAATGCCTTTATATATATGTACTTTTTATTATACTTTGTATATTACTGTATACAAATAAATTAAAACAAAAGAAATAAATTACTGTGAAGAGTTATATACACAAAGCCATTTATACTGTGCTTTATGGGTGATTTAGAGGATTTTCTAGGGTAATTTTGACTATAAGCGATTTTTGCCTTACACCATGACTCTAAAATCTAACCCCATGTAAAATGCGACTTCGCTATACATTAAACATCGTAACATTTTCCCTTGTAGGAAAACAAGACTGTATTTTTTTGTAGCTCACTTCTTTAATAATTAGTAAATTCATATTTTAATTTTTCAAACTGATTGCTTTTTATATTCTGTTTATTATAAATATTTATTTCAAAATAAACTTCATTCAGCCCTGTAAATTATATTAAAGCTTCTTATCAAATAACATCTCAGCTTCATTGCATTTAAATTCATTAGGTTTGTATAAGTAGTAGTTGTATACTACAGTTTCTTTAAGAAATGTAGATGGAAATATTCTATATTTTAATTTGTGTCTTTTTTTGCAGAAAAATTAGTTAACTCTAATGGCAGAGAATTGAGAAGAGCTTTGTTTTCTTTAAAACAAATATTTCAGGTAATTAATTTCATATCTTATTATTCTTTTATCTTTGTAATTATATGTAGAGAAATATTTTTCAAAATTTGGCTTATGTTAAATTTACTGCCTCAGGAGCGATGAAAAGGATTTTTCTACTGCGAACACACCAAATAAAAACGTTTCTTCTTTTAATTGTACCACACAGACTAAAACAAACTACATCTTTCTTCACACTCCAATTCCTCTTAATTACAATAACTTATTCCTTATCTTTTTTAGGTTCTTTCAAAGTAGTTGGTGATGTAATTCTCACGCTGTAGTTCACGTGAGCATCAAGAGTATACATCACATCACAAGTTCGTTGTAGCACGTTCATCTGTCGTAGCAATGTTATAACAGTATTCCTTTAGTTCTTTTTCCAGTAAGGATTTACAAACTAAATACTCTATATTTCATTAATAAAATCTGTGGTCATATTTTCATAAAAGCCTCTGAGATAAAAGTAGCCATTTCTTAAAGATTTCAAGGTGCTGAACACAAATGTGACAATAAAAATGCAAAATTGGCTATGATTTCTGAGAAATCTGCAATAGTTTCTTATATAATAAAGTAATACATACATATGACATTCGGTAAAACTCCACTTCTATTTCCGAGGCACTTTGCCTGTCGCTTATACAGCTGCTTAGGATCATCTGTGGCGAGTGTTCAACAGTAGTCAGCCAACATTGAAGTGGACCAGTTTTCTTGGTATCGTTTCTCCATTGTTGCAATATCCTGGTGAAAACATTCACTGTGCTCATCACTAACCATGCTGCAGTTGGTGGGGAAGAAATCTAAGTAGGAATGGGGAAAGTGGATCTTTAAGGACATATTGCAGCCAAGTTTGTGATACAGAGACAACATGTCCTTAACCAGTTTCTTGTAGTTGTCTGCTCTGACATTCTCAAGGAATTTAGTTGACACCAGACGAAATGCGTCCCAAGCCTTTTTCTCGTCAACCTGAAGCAGGTTGTCGAATATCTGATCCCTGAACAGCTCACTGATCTGAGGACCCAAAAAAATTCCCTCTTTAATTTTCTGTTTGCTGAGGCGAGGGAATTTGTCAGCCAAGTACTTGAAAGCTGATGTAGTCTGGTCCATGGCTTTAGGAAGCTTTTCATCACACTGAGTTTGATGTATAGGGATGGTAGAAGGATTTTATGCATTTCTGCCAGTGCTTAGTGTTCCACATTCTCCTCTCCGACCTTCAGAGATTTCCTCTGAGGCCAGTTTCTCTTCACGTAGTGCAAAGTCTTTTCTCGGCTGCCCCATTCACATAAGAAACAGCAGTACTTCATATATCCCAGCTGCAGTGCAGACCCATCAACAGAGCCACTACCTTCAAGTCACAATAGAGATGCCAGCCATACTTGCAGTATTGAAGACAGTTCAACATCTGTTTTAGGTTGTCATAGGTTTCTTCATGTAGACAGCGTATCCAACCGGAATGGATGGAAGTCGATTTCCATTATGCTGCAACACCGCCTTGAGACTCAATTTCGAGGAGTCTATGAACAGTCGTCATTCTTGAGGTCATGTTTGATTCCCCATTGTGAGCTTTTTTCATCTATTTTATATATATTTATATACACAATGTTGGTAATATGTGAAAATGTTATTATTTAACTCTAATAGCACCTATGGCCAGAGCCATATTGGCCATAGTCTAAATATGGCTCTGGGCATGTGTAATTCTAGCAGATATCCAGTACTACAGGAGAGGAACCATAGGGTGTTACAGAAGCATGTGAGATCAAATTGACATTCAAATACATGCCAAGTGACCAGTGCTTTCAACATAGATCAAGATTAACCCTTACCAACTCAAACAATCCACAGAGAACTCTGATGTTTGCATTTCAGCAGTCATCTGAGTTTTAATGCAAGACCAAACTTAGAAAGTGAGGCTTCAGTGGTGTAAGAAGAGGCTTGAATAGACTGTAGAAGACTGGAAAAAGGTTATGCTGTCAGGTGAACATTATTTTATACAGATGGCAGAGCCAGTGTGTGGGGCCAACTGTACAAGGCAATGAAGCTGTTGTTTCATATCCACTGTACATGCTGCAGCAAATAATGGTGTGAAGAATATTCATATTGCATGTATTGGGCAAACAAATATGTATGAAGGGGCAACAGAATGCTATGCATATTTAAACAATATATCTAGCTGTTCTTCATTTCTTACCTGATGTAAATGGACAGTTTCAAGATAATGCAATGGTGCATCCTGCAAAATCTGCTGTGAGTGGTTGGAAGAACATGATGAAGAATTGAGTCATTTTTTTCTAGCTAGTTCCTGATCTGAACCCCACTGAAAAATTTGTGGTATATACTGGCAGATGACATACAGGCATGCACACTCTACTACCCTCGAATTTGAGTAACTACATGCATTGCAACAGGAATGGCTTCACATCAGATACCTCCCAAACACTCTGATTCTATAGCATATCAAATTCAATCTGTTCTAAAGACACACTGGAGTCCTTTGTATTACTGAAGGAAGCTCAGTTTAATATTAAATTATTAATCTACAGTTCCTAATTGTTTGGCTATGCAGTGTGAGATTGCATTATTCTTTTTTATTAAATTTCAATTCAAAATCTTTTTTTACTGCTTTTATAGGATGACAAAGATCTAGTTCATGAGTTTGTACAAAATGATGGGCTGGCTTGTCTTATTAAAGTGGGTTCTGAGGCAGATCAAAACTACCAGAACTATATATTACGAGGTAGGTTTTCCTATTTTTTTCACTTTTCACAATAGTATCATTCAATGGTTCACACAGCATAGTGGTATTATATTGGCTTACAGTGACACTGGGTTCAAATCCCAGGTTAATATCATAGTTATATTGCCATAACTTTCAGATAAGCTGCTAACTTTGCAGATGTGATTAGCAGTGAGAGACATTCTCTTTTGTGTATCAGCATACTGCATAGATTACCTATGCACTTTCCTATCACACAAATACAATAAAAATTATATACATTTAGGATTGAAATATTATTGAAACTAATATTTAATGTACTATATTCTAAGATAAAATTGGAATGAATCTTGAACTATTTTTGTTAAGTCAATGATTTTTTGACATGTCAAGTTTATTCTAGCCCAAGTGCCCCAACAAAAAATGCCACATATCACTACTATCATAATATGTAAAATATAGACTACAGTTCTTTTTTATAATTTATTATACTTCAAAGTAAATTCACTTTCTCAATTTTCTTTGAATATTGATTCTTAAAGCTTATATTAGCATAACTTCTGATTAAGAGGATTTTGCAAAAACCAGTGACTTTTATGAAAAATAAGGATGAAATGTAATTGCATATTGCAATACTTTTCTTTATTTTCTTTAATGATCTGCATTCTCATAAGTATTATATTTGCAGCCATCCATAGAAAATATGACTACTATGATATCAGCTATTTTCTTGTTTTCTTGTTTGATACTTAGCATTAGGCTGAAATCGCTTGTAGAAATATTTGCAGAGCAATTCTTTCTTAATTTTACTTCAGTGTTTCTTAAACATTTGTTTATGGATAAGTACAGTGAGTATTAAGAATGTAAAAGTTGAATGACTTCAAAGATTTGATGCAATAAATGATTTCAGAAAAAGTCTTCAGTAATTCAATCAATACAGGCTTAGTGCTGCCATCTGTTGAAAGAAGTGATCGAAATCAAGGGTTTCATAAAAACAATTTGAAAGCGTATTTTTATTTCCTATAATAATAATATGTTACACATCTTGAAAAAATTAAAAGAAATTTGGATTCTTAAAATTGATATAATAAAGGACTTCAAGAAAAAAAATATTTTCAGTAATATGGCCAATATAGGTACCATCTGTTAAAAAAACTTAATGGTACCATCTGTTGTAAGAAGTGATGTAAATTAATAAATAAATAATAAATACTCCCTCAAGCAGCTGCTTGCCACAGAGGTCTGACAGGAGCCTGTCAGTTCATATGCCATAGGAGAAGATCTATGAGGACGGATTAAGGGTTTCATAAAAACAATTCCAGACTATGTTTTAATTTTTTTTAACCCTACAGAACCCATATGGATTTTTGTAACATAAGTGATTATAAGGAATGCTCCTGTACCCCCCCACCCCTTCTAAATATATTTTTTGACACTTTAAACAAATATTACTATGTATTTAAAAGTTTTTAAATGAAAGATAAACTTATACTACATGAATATAAACCTTTACTTCATAAATGAAATTGTACACAATGTAATAATCAAGTTGTCAAATTGTTATCTGTTGCAGATCTTTCTTTTTTTTTTTGAAAGTGTATGAAAGTATTTTTTACAATCTATTTTCATTCACTTTAAACACATTTTTTTAATAGCACTTCTCACCAAAAGACTTTGTTTTTATGTCCTTTATTTTTTGGACAAATGGTGCATCTGGTTTTTAACACTGGTTCATTTGATGGATTGATGAAAAAAAATTACAAATACTGGTCACCATGGAGACCTGTTGTAGCATCCCAACAAAAATAATTTGCAAAAACTGCAATTTCAGTGATAACCATTCAGTCATCTTACTAGGATTAAATGCTGGTGGATTCAGAAGTGGTAGGGGATGTGTAGATCAGATATTTCACTCAGGCAGATTCTTGAGAAATGTTTAGAGTTTCAGAAACCTTTGGTTGTAGCTTTGTTGATTTCAGAAAGGCTTTCGACTCTGTTGATCATCATAATTTGTGGTTGATTGTGAGATTGCATGGCATACCAGACAAATTAGCTAACATAATGAAAGCTCTCTATAATAACATTGAGTCGTGTGTGAGAGTTGGTAAGGCTTGTAGCAATTGGTTTATCATTGTTTCTGGTGTTCAACAAAAGTGCATTTTGTCCCCTTCTCTCTTTAGTTTGGTTATTGATTACGTTATGTGAAATTCATTATAGGGGCAAGATTTTGGCCTTAAATGGTGTAGAAATTTCAAAATTTCTGATTTAGATTATGAAGATGATTTGGCCTTGTTGGCAAATGATGTTGATGAGATGAATTCTTTCATTAGGGCTGTTGATGAGACTGGTAATAGAATTGGTTTGGTGATAAACAGAAGTAAAACTAAAATGATGGAAATTGGTCGGGAAGTTGGTGCTTCAGTTGTTCTGAATGGTTGCGCCCTTGAGCAAGTGTCTCAGTTTAATTATCTTGGGAGCTATGTAACAAATACTGATGATGTGTGACATGAGATTAAAAGGTGAATAAGGATTACCTCCAGGACTTTTATGAATCTATGGAGAGTGTGAAGAAATAGGTGTATACACCTAAAGGCTAAAATTAGACTGTATAATAGTTTGGTTCTTTCTAGGGTTAGTTATGGTAGTGAAACTTGGATGCTTTGTAAACAAGATAACAGGAAATTTGATGCTTTTGATTCTAGATGCTTATGCAGTATCTTGGGCATTAGGTGGTTCAACTTTCAAGTAATGAAGAGGTTAGGCAAAAGAATCCGCAACCTCCTCTGAGCAGTATATTGTGCGGAGAGAGACTCCGTTGGTTTGGCCAGTTGCCCATTTGGATAATTATAGATTAGTGAATAGGGTTATGAACAGTGTGCCTAAAGGCCTCAGAGAAAAAAAGAAAAGAGGGGAGACCTAGGATGTGGCGGGCAGATAATGTCAAACAGGACCTTGTTAGAATTGGTGTGCAGTGGCAAGATGCAGCAGATATAGCTCAGGACAGTTATGCTTGGAGAACTAAATTGCAATGTCTAGTTGGATCTCCATAGCCCATGACTGCTTAAGGATTATAATGATGATGATGTTATTTTAGGAAGGTGACAGAAGTTTCAGCAGTCTCCAATCATTGCACAACACTGGGTCTGCTACAGCCCCATATAGTGTTGTCTACAGAATTATTAATCTGTTATGCATCTTGATAAAATGAACTTTGGATTCTTAAAAATAATCTCATCCAATCTTATTTCCATAAACACACACACATATATAAAACAAAATATAAACAAGATTTGTTAGGAACATTGAATAAATATTGAAAAATATTCTATTAGTAACAAAGTTTTACCTAAATTTGTAATATATACAAATTAATTTTACTAGTTGGTAGTTTAAAGCAAGACAGATTTAAAGGACATGTTGGACTAAGCAGGCAGATATTAAAAACTCAGGACATCTTGTTCCTTTCCTTAACCCTCTCTTACTAGTGAACTGGGATTACTCTTTCATGTAACACACTGAGTGCACTACATGTAAACATATATTCAACTAGTTAACATGTTACATTTTCTTGTTTTCTTTAAGAACATTAAATATTTTTAAAATTAATTCGTACAATTCTTTTTTGCTTGATATCATAATAAATTGATTCAATTGGGCAATGTTTATACTAAAAACAATTATAAGACTTTTAATTTTGTTTTTCTTGGTGCTTTTCAGCTCTGGGGCAGGTAATGCTCTATGTGGATGGCATGAATGGTGTAATTGACCATAATGAAACAATCCAATGGCTCTATTCATTAATTGCTTCCAAGGTAAATGCATATTTTAACCACTTGTACTATACGGGGTCAAACCAGGGGTCATCAGTGAAAGGGATTAGGATGAAATAAAGCTGTCTTTGAATCAAATTCTTCAAACCAGGGTCAGCTTTGAATGTCAACCAGTCAGGCATCACAGTTAGTCCAAACTGTTGTTGTTTATGTCTTGTAAATATTCAAATCAAATTTAGAATACCAATTCAACATCTTTTTCATTTGGAATTTTAGTTAAAAAAGACATGCCAAAATTATTCCAAATTAAAAGTATCTCATTCATAAAATTTGACCCTCTTACTTAAACCATATGGTATTAGAGATCTCCCCCCCCATTCATTTATACTTCTATTATTAGTAAGCAAAAATATTGATAATGACAACAACGTTTGTTGCAATTCATACTGATTAAGTTAATTCAATTGTTTGTGATATAAAAAGCCAATTTGGAAATCCCTAATAGTTGGAAAAAAATATGTTTTCTCCAACTTGTATTTTTTGTTAACTCTGGTTTTGGTGAATTGCCTATATATATAGTCTTTTGCATTTTAAATTCAAAATTACAAATTTAGAAATATCTCTTATATGATCATGTACAAGTGAATATGTCTCAAGTGATTAATAAATAGTTATGTGGGAAAAAGCTTTGCTGACATGCAGGATTTGAACCCACGTTTCTCCAGGTACATGCGAGAATGTCTTAAGACATTTAAACTAATGTTGGTAGTGGTCTTAGAACACTCTGGCATTTGAAAAGACATGAGTTTGAATCCCACACATGGACAAAAAATTTTTCCACAAAACTATTTATTGATTTATTGACTTCAAAATCAACAGGTAACTCTATGGATACTATTTATCGATTAGCTCTAAAATTTTATGTTAAGTTTTAATATATAATATATTTTTCATTTTGGTAAGATATATTAATGATAACATCATTTGCAGATCAATACTTGATAAATGCAAAGTTGCATTCTCTTCCAAAACTATATCACCAAATTAAGGCCTGTTGACCAGAGTGCTTCCATAGTAAATGATTTAAATGCACTAGTTTGTGTAGCACTTGCTGAGAAAAAGATAAAATTTCTGTAACTGTTTTAAATTGAAGTGAACTCTCTCCAAGCAATGTATAAGCTATACTATTGGCAGAGAGTGAACTAAATATTTCTTGCTAAGTGTTTTAGGAAGCCAAAATTTGCTAGGAAGAATGAAGTCAGTAGGCTTAAGATAGTACAGTAATTTTAAATGATTGATGAAACAGTCCAATGACTGTATTCTTTAATTGAAATTATGCAGAGAAAAAATTCAGAGATATCTACATACTATGCATTTATGTATTATCCCCCCCCCCCAAAAAAAAATCCTCATTTAGATTAGTAAATGCAAATTTGATACTTAGGCCTTTTCCTGAAATATCTGATGTACATTATTTACATCAATGCAGGGCTTACATGTATAATATGTATGCCATGCCCAAAGACGAAAATGACATTGAAAACTATGAAGCATACGAATAGAAAGATATTATGTGGAATTGCTCTCAAGGAGTATAGTTTATGAGTTGAAAATCTCAGTGTATATACATCAGAGATGTAAATGTTAAAAATAGCTTTAAACACTGATATAATTTCTTATATGAGGTATGTTAATTTTCTTGTGTGCAAAAGTGTGATTATAATCAATAAAGATGAAAATATTTGGCAAAATTTCAATTTGATGTCATTTAGAGATGCACTTACAGTTCTGAATGCTGAAGAGCACTCCTAGGTGAACAAACTTGATAGTGTTGGGAATTGCCATAAGTATTGTAAAAGCATTAAATATTTTTATGATTTATCCCAAAGAATGTACAAAGTTGGAAACTTAACTTGAAATGAAATAAAATTGGAAACTGAACTTGAAACCGAAATAAAATTGGCAAAAGAGGGAGGTGAGACTACTTTTGATATAGTAAATCAAAATTACTTAGATCTTCGAATGGGCCAGATGTTTTCAGAGGAAAAAGGGGGAAAATCTAAACAATTACATTTATATAGTATGTTTCATATTTCTCACCCATTTTTGCTTGTTTTCATCTTTCTTTTGTGAAAACATATACTCTTTTTTTCTGCTTTGTTTTTGTATTTTTTATTTATTCCTCAAAAAAAAAAACGTGAGACTTCTTTTGTGGGCTGCCATTTGAATAGCTCTAGAACTGAATTAGCAGTGGAGCAAATGATCCATGAAGATTATTTTCCTCATTATCTCACACACAAAGATTGATTTTAGCTTATTTTTCTGGGTACCTAATCCCCATCTAAATTAGCTTAAGACCTCCAGGGATAAACCAGTTGAATGTAGTGTTATCAATTTAGAAATCTCACTTCTCATCCTCAACCTTCTTCATTTCTGTTTCTGGGGAAAATACTTCACCCAGTGTTGTCAGTTGTTTTCCAACCAAATGTGGTTATTTTAGTCAGTAATGTATACCAGACTCATAAGCTGATTATTAGTAGGAAATGGCACACCATACTCATAAGCTGATTGTTTACAAGTTTCGTTCCCAACTGTTTTAATATGGAGATTTTTTCTACCTTTATCACTTTTTTAGCATTACCACATTTAGAAATCCCACTCTCCATTCATTGAAACTTTAAGCTGTGGTTTTATATTTAGGAAAGTTACAATATCTGCACATTAGAAAACATGCTAGCATCAAGAGTGTTAATCAACAATTATTTTAGGGAAATTCCATTTTTTTAAATATACAGAATTTGTATTTTATTTGATAAGAAATTCAGAATAGTATGCAAAACATGACAAGAATAACAAGTTTTGAATTTCCTGTTCAGGTTGCTTCCATAATACACCTATCAACCAATACATTAAAACCATTTTTGCATTATGCAAAGAAGCACACGTGCAATCAATCAGTGTCATGTGCCAAGGTCATGAATGATATATGTATAATACCTGGTTTGGAGCTCTAACAGGCAGTATTTCGTTTCGTCTCAACATGGGAAAAGAAAAGGATTTATCTGATTTCGACAAAGGCCAGATTGTTGTGGTAAAACACCTTGGTAAGAGCATCTCTGAAATAGTGATGCTGGTAGGCTGCTCACATTATGCAGTAGTTAGTAAAGATGGTCCGAAATAGATGACACTTCGAGCTGTTGACAAGGCATGTGCCGGCCACACCTCATTGATGCCAGAGATCAGCGCAGGCTATCTCGTCTTGTCCACAGCAACAGGAGGGTTACTGTGGCTGATATTACCCATAATTTCAATTATGGTAAAGGGCTCAATGTGTCCAAACACACAGTTCATCTTAAACTCTTGGATATGGGTCTCCACAACCACAGACCTATTCATGTGCCCATGCTCACAGCCGTTCACCATCGTCAATGCTTGCAGTGGGCACATAATCATCGACATTGGACTATAGAAGACGAAGAGGGTTGCATGGTCAGACAAATCCCATTTTCTGTTACAACGTGTGGATGGATGAGCTCATGTGTGACCTTTACCCATGGAAGCCTTCTCACCTGGATGCATCCAGGTGACTGGAGAGAATTTTATGGTCTGGGCAATACTTTCTTGGGGAACACTTTGACCAATTATCCCTGTAGGTCAAACTATGACAGCTGTCACCTACCTGAACATCATGGCTGACCAAGTACACCCCTTTATGACGACTGTATTCCCCGGCTGAGATGGCATCTTTTAACAAGGCAATGCCCCATGTCACACATTGAAGAAGGTTCAGGAATGGTTCCTAGAACATGATGAAGAATTCCATTTATTGCCATGGTCCCCAAATTCGCTGGACATGAATCCTATCAAGCATTTGTGGTTTGAGTTGGAGATACGGGTACGAGCAGCATCACCCCAACCATGTAATTTATGGGAACAGTGGGATCTTCTGTTGCAGTCATGGTAGCAAATATCAAGCAACACCTACCAACATCTCATTGAATCTATGCCTCATTGGGTGAGAGCTCTTTTGGCGGCGAGAGGAGGACCTACATCATTTTAGGTAGGTTATTTTAATGTTTTGGCTGATCGATGTATATGCTTTTAAGACTATTTGATAAAAGATCCATTGTTAAACTTTAACATTTATGGTTTGTACATATCAAACTTATACTTTCTGACAATGCTGTAAATTTACTTATTTTATAGCATATGTATAGTGTTGTTATTATATTATTCTTATTTAACATAAAACTTTTTAAAACATTTTTTGAGAGTGGCAGCCTAAAACCATAAGATATCTATCATATTTTACAGTACCGACTAGTCGTAAAGACAGCCCTGAAACTATTGCTGGTGTTTGTAGAATATACAGAATCTAATAGCCAACTTCTAATGAATGCAGTCTGTGTAGTAGATGCAGAAAAAGGCAAGTATTTTTAGGAGAATTGTTAACTTTTTGTTTGCACCAATGCTGACATTTTATGTGTATTTAAATAAAAAAAGTCTAGTCTGACCTCTGCTTAATGTACATAACTAGTTAATATAAGGTTTTAATAGACAGAGAGGTAAGTTAAATATTGTAATTGTATGTAATCGACAGAGAGGTAAGTTAAATATTGTAATTGTATGAATTTCATAATACTAAGTAAGATTGATCTTGATGTTAAAAATTTTGCTTAATGAAACAAGTTCTATCTCTGCATGGTATTGACAGAACTTTGCAGCAACTTATGCTTGGTTTGTTAGCAATGCATTATTATTTTCATGAAACTCATATTAATTTTTAATGTCTTCATGTTACAGAAGAATATTACAGCCTGTTTTTATTTCCACACATTTATTAGAACTTGATAAGAGCAGCTTTTCGTTTTGCAATAGATTTTGAAGCACTACTTGCTTTTTGATGTTCTCTTGGAGAGGCATTAATTGAAGTCTGTAGACAACTGTTTTGTAAATTTTGGAAATTTTAAGATTCCATTTCAACAATCCATTAGTTCATCTGTAAGAGAATATTAATTACTGTGTTTTAAAATGTGCACTTAGTTTTCCTGTTAGGCAAATTTAATACTCATTCTACAACTCTAATATACTATTTAAATATATCACACACTTAGAGTAAAGGAAATTTCACTTAGTAGGATAGATTCTGATTCTTAGTGCATTCTATGTTTGGTATATGATAATATCCTCATTTTGGGATTTATACCCAAAAGAACATAGTTACTTAGCTTTACAGAGCAGAGATTGTGCTGGTTGAAACTGTAAGAATGCATTTGAAACTACCTTACTGTTTGATGATGATTTATCAGCAGAGCAACTTCCATTAAAAGAGATAACATTATTTTAGTTTCAGTGGAAAAGACAATGGTGAAACTAAAGGATGTTGAAATCTATAAACCCTGAGTTATAATAATAATTATCAATTTTATGAATCATTATAAATTAAATTTTGGATTCAAGTCTCTAAAGTGGTATTCTTCTGTTCATTATATTGGTATTCAATTACAGATGCAAAGTTACAAAATATTGTAGTATTTTTGAAATTCAGTGTTTTATATTGACGTGAATATTTTTGTAGTTTTAAATAAATATATTGAAAATGTTAATTTTAGTCTAACACCAGCATGATAATTTATTGAAACAGCCAATTTTCTCCAGTTGTTCATTTTTAATCAAACAAACAATGAAACCTTTCAAGATTGTCAGAAAGTGTTTGCCAATTATATGCAAAAATATTCAAGTCATAGCCTAGATATAAAAAAAAATTCTTATATTTTATGTTAATAAATTCTAAAATTACTATTTTTTTTCTAAGGTTTTCTAATGTATACAATTCGTTTAGGTACATTACCATGGTCAAATATCATGAATTTGCTCAAAGAAAGAGATTCTGCAGATATGGAGTTACTAGTCTATGCAGTCACATTAATTAACAAGGTTTGTATTTTTGTCTTTAATCACTTACAATGAAAAATATAAGTTAAATTTTGTTTTACCTTTCAGTCCTTGGTGGCATACTTAATTTGGTTGATACTGAAATGGGCTAAAATAAATTATACATTTATGCACATACAATAATGTAATTTCACTTCTTTAATTGGAGGGCAGTGGTAGATTCAGAAATGCACCAGGCTTATAATATGTTTCCAAATTCAAATTTCAACTGTATCCGCATTGAAAACTTCTAATAATCCCTCCTCTGCTGACATATGCTTTCATGATTCATGTTAACCCTAGAACTGGTAGCTGTCGAATTTTTGACAGCTTAGGTAGTTCTTAAAGTGAAACAGTCAGTTTGTTGGTGATTGTGTGAGGCATTGTTTTCCCCCAGAAAGAATTTTCTGTCATTAACAACAGATTGCACCATTATTGTATTGCAGAGCAGAGTTAGAAGTTCAAACATTCAGCTAAGATTAGTTTGTGAAATAAATATACTCAGGGGCTGCACTGTTGCATATGTGACAGGGACAACAGCACCAGGCAGCATAATTTTAAGGGTGCCACATTTGATAATAAACAAAAAACCATAGCTGCAATAATATTGAACAGGACTAGTATGACCTATTTTTCAACAAAATGATCTTCAATTATTTTTAAGATGAAAAAAACTTTAGCTAAATTGATCTTTAATAACTAAGAGCAAACCTGGAGTAAGGGGCAGCAGATGCTCAAGTTTGCTCTGGGTGGCAATGATGAATAAACTACAGATTAAAAGGTATAGTTTTTCTACTAAATGTCTGCTATTTTAGAGTATTTATATTGCTGTTTCTATGGTTAATCACAGTAACTCTTTTCTATTAGTCTTTCAAATTTGTTTGCAAGTTTAGAAGCTATAAAAAATTTCTAAAAGTTACCACACTGAAATATTTTGAGAATATTAATCAAAATGCAGATATACAGATTATACACTGAAAGAACAATTTATTATACACACCCACTAAATAATATGTGGGTCCACTTTACACTCTTACAATAGCAACAACATATCATAGCATAAATTCTGCCAGGTGTTGGAAATGGTGGTATTGTGACCTATGATTCCAGAACAGCCATCCAAAAAGTGCCAACAATTGCTTTTGGTGGGTTTCAGGCTTGAATGCATTGCTCCACTTCATTCCACAGATGCTCAATAGAGTTCAAATCCAGAGAGTGAGAGGACCATTTGAAGGTTTTGAACTCACTGGAATGTTCCTCCAACCAGTCCTTTGCAAAATGGGAGCAATGAGACATTGTCTTGTTGAAAGAAAGCATCCTACTGTGAGAAATGGATAGCCATGAATGGGTGTACGTAGTCGGCAAGTACATCAACATAGCCTTGTGCAGTGATGCTGGTCTCATGGTTCACAGGGCCTCAGATGGCACACATAAAACGTCCCAGAACATTACACCATTTCCACCAGCCAGTAACACCCTAGCTTGACAGTTGGGATCCATGCCTCGTGATCTACACCATACAGACAACCTCTCATTGGCATGTTGTAATTGGGATCTTGATTCATCGGACCAAGCTACCCATTTCCAATTTTCCACTGTCCATTGGCAATGTTCCTTCACCCACTGCAGCCTCATAGCCAAGTGATATGCTGTTAACAAGGGTACTTGATGTGGGAATCACAACCTCTCATTGGCATGTTGTAATTGGGATCTTGATTCATTGGACCAAGCTACCTGTTTCCAATTTTCCACTGTTCATTGGCAATGTTCCTTCACCCACTGCAGCCTCATAGCCAAGTGATATGCTGTTAACAAGGGTACTTGATGTGGGTATCAATTGCCTTTTTATGGTCTCTGCACAAGATCAAATGGTCTCTGCACAAGCCTTCATAGCTGCCCCGTTGTTGAATGCTGATGTTATCATCTGCACTGTGGCCCGCCCTTCTGACATTGCAATATCAGAGGAGCTGTGCTTACTTCAAACATCAATGGCCTGGTTATGGCCATATTTTTCCCAGTGGCTGCACGTTTTGCCAGGTTTTGATGTACTCTTGGTACACATGTGTGATGGTCATATGCCGAATCCCAGACATTCTGCAGATCCAGACATCTTCCTCACTTTGATTATCTGCCTAATTGAACTCGCTCAGGTTGCTGTGTTTACCCATCATAACAGTTGCAGGTACACTATATAACTGTAGGCATTTGACATATTTATAGCCCACAAGGGGTTTCAACTGGCCCATTATTTTGGTGGAGTATGGCAGGTTTGTGGATGGGTGCCCTGTGTGTAATAATTGTAAATCATATGACACACAATTAACAAAAAAATTTCTTGCACAGCACTAGTTAAATTTTACAGCAATATAGTGCTGTCAATCTCTTGTTTAGATCCAAGATTTATTCAAATTATCACAAACCTAGCCGTCCTTTTGAAATGGGCTCTGAAAGGAGTGCCAATAACACATAACAATAAAAAAAATCTGAGCACAAATACTTAAAAGTTTTCCAGGCACAATTCTAGCATGCCCCTACCCAATTTGCAGTAGGTTACATGCAAGTTATATAAAATAAACAAGCTGTGTGAACTTTTATTTCAGAGAAAAGGAATTAATGATATGACTCATTTAAATGAAAAAATTTAAATATTTTATGATATACTTATGCTAGAAGAAGCAGTGGTTATCTTCTATTCATTACTCTTATGATACTTGTGATATTTCCATTTTAATTTTATTTGTTAAAAATAATGAGATCTCAGTGATTGTACAGCAAATTTCATTAAAATAATAGCTTCTTGGTTACATATAACACAATATGTATAAGAACTTTTTTCATTTATTTAAACACTAGGAAATAGATAGAAGAGTTTTTATCAAATATATTATAAATATATTATAAATAAATTAAAAAAAAATCATAAAAATTTCCACTATATTCTATATTATCTGTTATATAATTTGCTTATGGAAATGTATATTAATTTACAGACACTGAATGGTATTCCTGATCAGGATACATACTATGATATAGTCGATACACTAGAAGAGCAAGGCATGGAACATGTTATTCAGTATTATATGTCTAAGCAGGGAACTGATCTTGATCTTTTACAACAGTTTCAGATATATGAAGTGAGTGTTTTTTTTTTATAATATGCTTTCACTGATACAGTGTTTTTGAGTTCACAAAAGAAAATTATTTTGACTGAATTGTATACACATTCACACCTATCAGCATGTCAAATGTTCTGCTACTGATATATCCCACCCAGATAAAGTTAATTTTTCTGCTATATAAAATTTTCCTTTAATCTACATGAAATTGCATGTGAATTATTAATGATGAGTTAATACAGTGGAAAACCAATTATCTATTTTAGTAGATAAGAAGGCTATAACAGTTGATCCAAAATGATCTGTCCCCCAATTACCTATCCCCCATACATGAGTAAGCATCAAATTATACTTTTCAAAAAAATAAGCATAGCTTTAGTAAACTAACAGAGAATGTAGATCTTAATCTGAGAAGCAGCCATTAGTTTACTTGCTGACAAATATCTTGATCAACTAGGAAATTACTCTAATATTTTTCTGCTGTCCTTATTGATGTGTAGTCTTATCCATTTAGTACTTTATACAAAGTAACAGACTTTTAAAGTTAAAGTGATTAATACATATTCAACAAACATAGAATGACAGATAAGTAGTAAATTATTTTGAACCCTGATGAAGACAACAGTAGTGTCCTGGAAAAGTCCAGGGCCATTCTCCCCCCCCCCCCCCTCTTCAGAATGTTAGTAAAGGTTATATATAAATAAGTTTTTATATTTGATACATTTTCCAAGAATCCATCATTAGATCCATCATTAGATTGATAATATCAATCAGATGATGGCTATTAACTTATTATTTTTATATTATTATTAATGTAATGATTCAAAAATGCAACAGAAATTTGATAGATTGCATATACAGAAAGCATATTTCAATAGTAATTTAGTACCTTATGATTCTTATCTTTCAATATATATATGTAGATTCACATATAAGAAGCTTATTCTATGGAGCATATCAATTCTGCAGTAACAATTTCTATATATAGAACGAAATAGAATCAGTTAGCATTAAATTAACCAATTGCTACTTTTTCACATGGAGTAATCTGCAATAAAGCAACACCCAAGTCTGAAGATTCTTTTATTATAACTTCCCCTACCTTAACTTTTGAAATAAAATATACAGAGGAATCTAGTAATATATCCATATATGACAAACTGTTGCAATACCTTGTGTTCACATACCTTGAAAAATCATTCTACAGCAGCATCACTAGAATAAAATTTTATTTTCCATCATCATCATCTTCAAGCAGCCATGTGCTATGAAGGTCCAACCAGATTGTGCAATTTATTTCTCCAAATACATTTGTCCTGAGTTACATCTGCTGTATCTCACCGTTGTAGACCAATTCTAACAAGGTCCTCTTTGATATTGTCTGCCTATCACATCCTAGGTCTCCTCACCATTCTGAAGCCTTTTGGCACACTGCTCATAACTCTATTCACTATATATAGTTATGCATGTGGGCAACCTGGTCAAACAAAATGCAGTCTCTCTCTGCACAGTATGCTGGTCAAATGAGGTTGCCAACTCCTTTGCCTAATCTCATCATTACTTGCAGAGTTGAACCACCTAATGCTCAAGATACTGCACAAGCATCTAGAATCAAAGGCATCAAGTTTCCTGTTATCTTGTTTACAAAGGGTCCAAGTTTCACTACAACAACTGACCTTAGAAAGAACCAAACTATTATATAGTCTAAGTTTAGTCTTTAATGTGCTATTTTTCACATTCTCCATTGATTCCTAAAGGTGCTAGCAGCAAACTCTATTTTTCAATTTATTTCATGTTGCACATCACCAGTATCTGTTAAACAGTTCCCAAGATAATTAAAATGAGACACATGCTTAAGGGTGCAACCATTCAGATTAACTGAATCATAACCTGCCTGACCAATTTTCATCACTTTAATTTTCTCTCTATTTATCACCAAACTTACTCTACTACCAATCTCATCAACAGCTCTAATGAAAGAGTTCATCTCATCAACATCATTTGACAAAAAGCCTAACTCATCAGCATAATATAAATCAGAAACTTTCAGGTCTCTAGACCATTTAAGCCCAAAATCACCTCCTCACAATGAATTTCACATAACATAATCAATAACCATACTAAAGAGGAAAGGAGACAAAATGCACCCTTGTCGAACACCAGAAGCATTGCTAAACCAATTGCTACAAGCTTTACCGACTCTCACACATGGCCCAGTGTTATTATAGAGAGTTTTCATTATGTTAACTTGTCTGGTATGCCATATGATCTCATGACCAACCACAAATTATGATGGTCAACAGAGTCAAAAGTCTTTTTGAAATCTAAAAAGCTAGTAACCAAAGGTTTCTGAAACTCTAAATATTTTTCTCTTAAGTGAAAAAATCTGATCAATACACCCCTGCCACTTTTAAATTTGTACTCCTCATCATGCAATTGTTTATCAACCGGATTCTTAATTCTATTAAGCACAATCATGCAAAGAATTTTACTGGAACAGAAAGTAAGCTGAGGCCCCTGTAGGTATCAAAAAAAAATGGCGACTTTATTTTAAAATGGGGATAATAATAGCTCTGGCAAAATCCTTAGGAGCAATGTCTTTATCATAAAAGTTATTCAAAATTTCAGTCAGCCATGTGATAACAGATACATTCCCAGCTCTAAGTATTTCAGTAGTAATTTCATCTACCCCTGGGGATTTATCTAGCTTAAGTTTAGAAATAGCCAAAATAACTTCAGACTGTGATATAGGGCTAACATTAAAGCCAGTAATGCATCTGTTATCATTACAAACAATGGGAGTAGAACTAACTACATTGTATAGGACATTACTGAAATGCTCAGTCATTAATCTAGCATGCAGAATCCTCACCTTCAATAACATTGCCATACTTATCCTTCACTCCCTGTATACCTGTCCATTTCTTCCTACACAAAGCATAAACTGCTACAGCTCTCTGCTGTTACACTGTCTAGCTCAGTGTCTCGCAAACTTTTTTACTCTGCGGCACACTGAATCTAATTTTTTTTTCCTGCGGCACACCTAAAAAAGAATTTTTGATGGTTACGTAAAAAGAGGAAAATTGAAGTTTCCTTAAATGCATTTTATTTAAAATTTAAATATGAACATATTTCAATGGGATGTATGAGCTTGCTTCTGCAAACAAATTTGCATTATTCTTGGCTCAAAGTTAGATAAACACACTCACATCTCTTCATCAATCATCTGAAGCCGCTCACGCTTCTTAGATTTAATTTCAGTCAATGATGAGAATCCAAGTTCACAAAGATAAGACGAGCCAAAAGGTAACAAGGCTCGAATAGCTTTTGTGCTCAATTCAGGATATTGACTATGGAGGGAAATCCAGAACGTTGATAATTCTAGTTTCAAAAAGGAAGCCTTATGAACCAAGTCATTCTTCAGGTCGATGAAATCTTCTTCTTCCTTTGTTGTTAATGAACAATCAGCATAACTTACAAAAGGGTTGATTACCCATTCGTCTTGTTTCGCATTCAGAGACGGAAAATATTTAGAAAATGACGAGAGCAGATTTTCGAAAGTGATTTGAATTTCGCATGATATTTTCTGTTTGATGGTTGATGAGTTGACCCGTGGTAAAAAGTCAAATTTCAAACTTTTCGATTTTTGCATCCAAAGCTGTAGTTTTCCTTCCAAAGCTGTAGTTTTCCTTCAAATGCCTTGAGTTTTCCAGTGATGGTTATGATGTTTTCCTTCGCTCCTTGGAGGCTTAAATTCAAAATATTTAACTTAGTGAAAAGGTCATTTAGAAACGAAACCTCAAGCCACCAAACATCGTCTTGTAGAAAGTTAAATTCATCTGTATCTTCTGTGTCGAAAAATGAAATGATTTCAACTCACAAAAATATAACTCTTTCGAGAACTTTTCCTTTCAAGAGCCATCTCACTTCTGTATGATACAACAAGCCTTTGTACTTGGAATCCATAGCCTCACATAACGAAGCAAAAATTCTTGTTTGTAGTGAGTTTGACTTGATATAGTTGATGATCTTGATCACTTCGTTCATTGTTTGAATAAGTTTTTCCAGAAGCGCTTTTGTCACCAAAACCTCTTGATGAATCATGCAATGCACAATCTTTACATTCGGATTGATTTTCAACACATGAGCGACAAATCCTTTTTTGCGTCCTTGCATTGAAGGAGCATCATCGGTACAGACACTGATACAATTTTCCCATTTGATTCCTCTTGATTCAATATTTTGATTCACCAGCTCGAAAACATCCTGTCCAGTAGTAGTTTCCTTCAGCTCTGAACAGAAAGAGAACTGATTCGAAATCAATACGAAGATATGCTAAAAGTTGAGCCTTATTGCTACTGTCAGTAGATTCGTCGACTTGAAGAGCCCAGAGTTTCGAGATTTGTTCTTTAGGATCTGCAAAATGTTCTTTGAGTTGTTGATCAATATCATCCGACATATCTTGAATTCTACGAGCAATTGTATCAGCTGATAATGGGATTAATTTCACACATTCAATGGCTTGAGTATTAACCATGGCCTCAAGAGCAATTTCCAAAGAAGGTAAAATGATATTTTCAGCATCAGCATGCGGTTTTTTCTTTCTCGCTAAAAGTTGAGCAATCTGGTAACTTGCGATCTGAGCCTTTTCTGGTACCATGCAAAAATTCTTCAGTCGTTTGGCTTGATTTTGTAATTTTGAGCGAAGACTCTCAAAATACGATTTTGGCTTGTTCAAGTATTCGGGATGATTTTTTTCTAAATGGCGTTTCAGCTTACTCGGAACCATCACTTCATTCGACAGAGTTGCAGAACATAACATGCAAACTGGCAGAGAAATGTCATTTTCAGATGGCATAAAAGCAAACTCTATATAATCGTCATTATATTTGCGCTTTGTTGAAGTCATCAGCCTGCGTTTACTTGAAGATTTGCTCTCATTCTTTAATTCATAACTCGGTGTTTGTTTTAAATATTTGTCCATTCTATGGCTTGAAATAATCAAAAATTAATACCAAAATTTGGAAAAAGCTTGATAAATACTTACACGATCCCAGTTGATAAAATCTGAAAGATTTTTATTAAAGCATGTCGATATTAAAGCACATCAATAACACAAGTCAAGTCAAAATGAAATCTTTGGAATATCTAGTGTCAATTTGAAAATCTCTCGCGGCACAGTAGTGTGCCGCGGCACACAGTTTGTGAGACACTGGTCTAGCTGCTCCCTCTGCTTTGTGAGCTAAGCTATCAAGCATAGATTCTTATCAGCTGTTAACCAATTCATTTACAGCTTTATTAAATGCTTTGTAATGCTTTCTATTAGGACTAGCTGTTTATTAAGTATATTCCTCTGCTCCTTTTTACCCAAAAGAGTACTGTTTTAAGAAAAGGCTGTTTAAATCGTGCCATTCTTCCTCAACTTCAGTAGTAAGCAAATATGACTGTTTAAATAATGCCATTCTTCCTCAACTTCAGTAGTTAGCAAACTATGACTGTTTAAATTGTGACATTCTTCCTCAACTTCAGTAGTAAGCAAACCATGACTGTTTAAATCATGCCATCCTTCCTCAACTTCAGTAGTATTGGCTATAACTGGGTATTTTGGAGCTTCAGTGTTAAAGGTAATTTTTTTAACCTTAGCACAACACTTCTTAAGTTTAAGTTGCAAGACACTTTTAAAAGATAATGGTAAGATCCAATTTCATCTCCCCTATATGATCTGGTATTCCTAACAGTACTAACTCATTTGATGTTAATATATAGGGTGTCCCTGAATTCATGGCCCAAACGTGAGGGGATGGTAGTACACACCGAACCCACCAATATTCGGTATATGACAATATTCAGAATATGCGGCTGCAAACGCAGACTGGTACTGGTAGGGGGTGCAGACGAATTTGCAGAGGATCTGGTAGCCCGACTGTCCATCGCAGCTGCCGATGGGCATGATAAGTCCAGTGTTTATGAGCAGGTACGCCAATCACTACTTCACCATTGTGTCTCCTGTATCAACATTGGTGGGCGGATGAGCATTTGTTGTAATGATCTCCAATATATGTCACTCTGGAAACCTCTGTGTATGTCCTTCATTTCTGACTCCTCACTGTGTTTTTGGTTGCATATTCTATGACGAATATTAGTAGGTTCGGTGTGTACTACCATTCCTTCATGTTTGGGCCATGAATTCAGGGATACCCTGTATAATCAATCATATTCCCATGCAACCCATCTGGTGGAACTCATGTGTACTTATTATATGTCGTGGTGTTTGTAATAAGCTAATTATTCTCAAACCATTAAGTTTACTTACCTGTAGGAGATGTTGCTCATTGCCATTGCAGCTACCAATACCAAATGGACCTGTCACCCCTCCTCAAAGGTTAGAGTCGGTACAAACTTGAGCATTGAAGTCATCTAGAATTAGTGTAATATCTCCTTTCTTGACAAAATTCAAAATATCCTGAAGTTGTCCATAAAACCTATCTTTCTCATCCTCATTGGCATCCTCAATAGGAGCATAACAACAGATACATTCAAGTCTTTAATGCTTGCTTAAATTTAATTGTAAGAAACCTTTCATTAATGCACTCAAATCCTGTAAGAGCATCATTAACATGTCTGCTGAGAAGCAAACCTACTCCTTGAAGATACTTTCCATCTTCTCTCCCTGAAAAGAGAATTTTGAGATTATGTTTAAGTATCTGATGAGTGACTGATTTTTCTGTCCATCTGGTTTCTTGCAATCTGAGAATATCGAGGTTATAATGGAGTACTTCTTGTGTGAGGACATCAAGAGAATAATCTCTGTGCAGAGTCCTCACATTCCAACAGCCATTGGAGAGAAAATAATTAGTGGAATGTTTACAGAAAGTATGTTTATTGAGAGACGAAATGCAAACAATATCAAACAGCCCCCCTAATTGTAGGCATTGGGCAAAGACCTGTTCCCCCCACTACTAAAGACTGAAGCCATCTACACTGGTAGGAATTCCTCTAATGTAGTTTTATTCAAAAATTATAAATAAATTTCGAATTTCAAAATTAAATCTTCTTTTGGTAAATTGTGGTGTAAAATATGACCTATTTCTTTTTATTACCTACTGCAGGATAAGGTTCTAGGTAATTTTCTTTCTGGAAACACTTCAAAATTAACCTTTCAAAATTAAATGCAACCAAATTAAGTTTTTAAGGGTTAATCTTTTCATTATGGCTGGCACTTGACACATGAAGAAAAGGCACTGGTACAGCATATGAACCACAATTTTGTTTCTCCAATTAGTGGCAGCTAATTGATTTCACTGCACAAAAGGAAGCTGAGGAGTTGGCCGGTTAATATGGGACACATCCCACCTCCTCAGAGATCCACCCTTCCCACCATCCTGTTACAATTGCATCAGAGCTAAGCCTCAGCCACCTCACTTACATTTGGGGAAAGGGGACAAGGATGACTGGTGCCACATGCAAAGCACAGAGTGCAAGTAAGTGGTAGTCTTTAAGAGAGGGTGGAAATGAAAGAGTACTTTGCTGTGTTTTAACACCAAATCAAATTTTGAGGCAATGCCTAAAGTTTAATAATTTTTCATTATAATTTCATGTTTCCTTTAAGCAAATAATCTTGCCATATCTTACTGAAGTTTCAGCTGTATCAAAAAAGAGAAAGTTCATAATCTAGTTAATAATGTTGAGCATTGAGTTGATTTTCCTATTGAAAGTGTTGATAGGGACTACTGATATAACAGTTTATTATAAATTCATATATATTGGAAAAACTCATTTACATATCTCATTAGCACTTTAATGTATATAAAATTTGAATTACCACAAATATCATTTTTAATTGAAATATTTGAGTTTTTTTCTTCTTAGCATTTTGTTCTTGAAAACAAAGTACAAAAAATATTTTTAACAAAACTTTTAAATTTCTTTTTATATTAAACATTTTTATGTATAGGCTGTTTTAAAGCATGAAGATGGTGTTCCTGATAATAAGCCTTTACCTTTGGATGCTAGGCTCAGGTAATCTATTATATATTTGTACAACTGTTAAATTTTTTTTATTTAAAATGATTTTTTACACTATATTAGTTATTTGAATGTCTTTTTGTTCTTCAAATTGGATAATATTAGGTAATGTTTATTATGCATCATATTTGAGCTCTAATTTATTTATTGTTGTCCAGGGGCTATTAATTATTATCATGGGGTGGATCAACTGGTTTGCAGATTAATCATTGTAAAAAAATACATTGTCCAATTTATTTGATGTTTTGTGTTCCTAAACTGTTGTACTTATATTATTTTTACAATTTTGAATATCTGTAAAATGGTAAACGTGTTCCTAAATATTGGATTAATTTTAATTAAATAAGTTTACATTAAATCCATTTTGAACCTCGTTATGACCAGTTTTGTTTTAACTGTGAGTTTGGGTTATCCATGACCTCCTCAACCCATTACTGAGAGTTGACTGGTTGGTTGAGGTTAATCAGGAGTTGCCTTTAATTTCTTATTGTATTGCCAATATAATTATCAATGTGTAATTTGTACAGGCAATAATATTAATTGAACCTATTTATTTTAATGCTTATAATTGTACATGATTTAGTGATCTTTTTGTTCCTCAAAATAATCATGAAATGTTTTCTTGTGAATATGTACTAACTGTGACAGTTTGTGCATTTTTATGACAGAGAATGCAATATACTTTACCTTAGTCTTCCCTGATAACTGACCCTTTAGCGTAATGTTAAGGGCATCACCTCTTTCAGCAGTGCTTGCCAGCTTCCTTATATTCCCAGTTTGAATACAGATAAGGAAGCCTCATCTTGTCATAATGACTTCTCTCTGAGCAGAGATGCATAAGTTTAATATGGCTGATATGAGTGATATTTTGAGATTCAAATCTATTTCTCTCATCCTGCTTATATTAACTGATACAAATTACCAACCTTTCGAATTAAAATTTTGGTTCCTTGCCTTGTGCCTAGATTGCAGCACAAACAAAACTAAGGTATTGAGATTGAGGAAGAAGTTTGTCTAATGAATGGGAGCAGGAATTAAATTTTGAAGTGAAGTAGAGAGTTCGAATAAAATGAAGTAAAATTAGTAGCACCATTACAAATAAAAATGAAAATTCTTCTCAAGAATTGGAAAAGGATTGATAATAAAAAGTAAAATGATAAGTAAAGTTAAACTGTAAATTGAGAAAATTAAATTAGTGATGGAGCCACAAAGCAGTGCCCAAATATATAGTAGTATGTCTGTCACTTTAAGATGGTCCCCTTTGTTTTAAGACTTGTGTTGAAAGAATTTCAAGGAGTAATTCATGTGCAGTGTGGTAACACCTCAGGAATATTACTAGGCATATTCCTGAGATTTCCCTAAGAATTAATGAATTGCAGAGTTGATGACGAGGACTTATTGTTACGTTACCTTACATTAATTAGTGGGCAGCCCTCTCTTGAAACCCCATAAAGAAAGAGAGCATACTTTAATATTTTATAAAGGATGATTTAACATTTTTATAATTGTGGTATTTTTAAAGGTTATAGATTCATTCAAACTCTAGGTACCACGAATCAGGTATAATCAGTTTTAACAATTACTGATTTAATGTATGTATTAAGTGCTTCATTTGTTTGTTTCTCATTCCCATTTGTACAACAGCTATTGGGGTGGGGGTGGCTCAGTCAGTAGCGCACCAGGCTCGTAATCTGTAGTTCCCAGGTTCAAGTTCCAGCTGGGTCAGCATTGAGATTTATCTCCGCAAAATTCCCTGCCCTGTCCATGGTCAGTAGGGGACACCGATGGGCTTGAAAAGGCCGCCATCCATTGGATGGGATGTTAAGCCGTGGCCCCGTGTGTGGGAGAGCCATACCCTGTGCACATTATAGAACATGCTGGATGGCCTTGATGGGAGGCTACCATCTGTCTCCCAACAGCTGTTCCAGTGGGTCCCCTCCCACAACCTTCTCTGAGACTTTGGGGTCCATGTGACCTGGCCATTTAGCCCATGGTGTGCAAAAAAGTGTTGCTTAGAGGTAAAACAACCCAAGTAACAACAACAGCTATTGCTCATTTAATTATTTTTCATTTTAAGCTTGAACATCTTTTAATGCTATTTTTAAAACAACTAGCTAAATACAACTCTTTTTAGTTAATATTGCTGAAATATTTAACAGATCACTTCAGGATGTTACCAGTTACTTATTGGTGTAAATGATTTTTTTCAGGCAAGTTCCACGAAGTCGAAAATCCTATCCAGATGATAATAATGATAATCGTAGAAAAAGCCGAAGGCATTCAGTAGGCACTTTAAATTCTTCGAAACAAACCAAATGTCATAACAGGATATTAGACAAAACACCTGAAGAATCACCTTTTTCATGGCAGAGCAGGTAATGCAAACTTTATTGATGTTACATGTGCATTTTATTATTATACTCCTGTCTACATTTCAGCATTTTAATTTAGAGTTATAACAGTTAAAGCAGCATGTAGCATATTTTTATTAAATTAAACTGTTTCTCAAAATGATTAAAAATATTGGTGGGATTTTACTAGAACTTAACAGTGCACCATTTTTAGCCAACTGAAAGAAAGAGAGCATACATTAATATTTTATAAAGGATGATTTCACGTTCTTATAATTGCAATATTTTTAAAGGTTATAGATTCGTTCAACCTATAGATACCATGAATCACGTATAATCAGTTTTAACAATTACTGATTTAATGTATGCATTAAATGCTTCATTTGTCTGTTTCTCATTTGGCATTCTGTGGTGACCAAACTTTGTGGCTACAAAGTTTGGTCACCACAGAATGCCATCTTGGGCAGTTCTTCCTGTCATTGTCATTGAAATTGCTGTGGTTAAAAACTGTTAAGCAATAATATAAGCTCAGAGCAAGAAATATTTAGCTTTCAAACATATAATTCAAATGGTAAAAGAAAAGGTTGTTTTTTAAATAAGAAATATAATGTAAAAGAAGTCATCAAATAATTAAATAATCATCAATGGCAAATATAATATGTAAAAACGTTTTCAAATAAATGCTATAATAAGTATAAAAGACATCAAATTTCAAACTTATTTCCTTCAGAGATGTTATGTATCAAAGGTAGTCATTTAATTTATTGTAATTGTGCATCAGCTTTGCAGCTTCACCATCCTTGTTCTATAGTATTTTTATTTTATATGCCTTTATTTCAATGGCGACTCACTCTGGACACTCTGTATCAGATTTGAGAGGAGACTGAGGGAAGTATTACTACAGGAAAAACTGTTTCTTCAACCATCCATTCATGAAATTAGTTATATTGTTTACAGATAACAGAAAACAGATAAATTGTAAAATTCCTATTACTCATGGCAGAAAATTCTCTTATTTAGGAATCAGAATCATATTGAAGATATAGGACTGAAATCTGATAGTCAAAAAATTTCATTGCAGGTCAATGGCAACATCACAAATGAGACAGGTAAGGTTTTTATTCATTGCTAAATATATTTGCTTGTAACTTTGTAGAGGAACATTATTTCAACATATTTCATGAAATTGTGTATTTTTAAAATGTCTTGAAGTAATTTTGTAAGATTCATATATTCATTGTGATATTTGACTATTAAAAAAATTAACACAAATATAGTTAAATATATTAAAATACTATTTATTCAGGTGTGTATATTAATTAACGATATTTATATATATATAGGTTTATATATATAATTAATTGTAAAACTAAAAAGTTAAAAACAGAAGAAAATTGTTGAGCTTTAATAAAGATTTTCTCAGCTTATTCCATATCATTAGAAATATTTTATCACTTGTAAAGCTGATGTAATAGGAAATTTTTAAAATATTCTCATTCAGTTCTTAAAAACATCTCTTCAGTAACTCAAAATCATAGTGATTCATGCACTGTGAGCTTTATTTTTGGAACTATATTTTTCTGAAGGCATTTTAAATAACATTTAATAGATATACATATCAATTTGAAATGTATAGCCTATTGTTCTTACATTAAAAGTTAATTGTATTTTTCATAAGTTTTCCTAAAACTGGGGGCGGGGGTGGCTCAGTCGGTAGCTCGCCAGGCTCATAATCTGTAGTTCCCAGGTTCGAGTCCCAGCTGGGTCAGCGTTGAGATTTATCTCCGCAAAATTCCCCGCCCTGCCCACGGTCAGTAGGGGACACCGATGGGCTTGGAAAGGCTGCCGTCCGTCGGATGGGACGTTAAGCCGTGGCCCCGTGTGTGGGAGAGCCATACCCTGTGCATGTTAAAGAACACGCTGGATGGCCTTGACGGGAGGCTACCATCTGTCTCCCAACAGCTGTTCCAGTGGGTCCCCTCCCCCAACCTTCTCTGAGCCTTCAGGGTCCATGTGACCTGGCCATTTAGCCAATGGTGTGCAAAAAAGTGCCACTCAGAGGTAAAACAACCCAACAACCCAACATTCCTAAAACTGATAAATTAACAGCATTGTTATTAAATTTGTTTATCCTTATTTTTCTCTTCGATTTTTGTATTTTATGGATGATTGAACGTTTTTCTACTGATAGCTGAAGTTAATGGTATTACACCAGCATTGCGGAGAAGACGTGAAAGAGATGCTCGCAATCGATCTCTCATTAAAGAACAAGAAGAAAATGGAAGAGAAGCTGTATACCAGAGAACAGACAGTGTATCTTCAACTAGTAGTTTGTACTCAGATAGTGGTGAGAACTCCCCTCTAGTCAAAGATGAAAAGCCATGTAAGTTTAAAATAATTGCTGTTGTAATATATACTTCTTCCTTGAGGCATAGTAATGAGGCAAAAGCTATTGATGTAAATTGTTGATTATATTCTAGATTACTATAAAATATTTGAAACCTACTTTTTTTTGTAAAGTTAGTTTTTTAATGTAAACGTGATGTAAACAATCGAATTTTAGATGTATGCCTGTATATCCAGGATCAGAAATTTTTTTTGTCCTGGCTATAAAGGGCTGTTTAATAATTTAAACAGAAACTTACAAAAAATGCAAAATTTTGAAGGATACTGCTGTTATAATCTTTGATGAAGGCTATTTTTGCAGGGGTGATGGTAGTTGGATAAACTGCAACAAATGATATTTTCCTAAAATTACTGATTTAATTTCTTATGATTTATTTACATTACAGCTGGTAAAAATAATTGTAGAAATAAGGTATCTGTGTGCCTTTTGGCAACAGGAATACTAAGTAATATAGTTATAAATGTGTATGCATTTTAATTTGGGAGTAGTTGCCAATTTTGGTCATACAGTTAGTTGCATTTGGTCTATTTGTTACTTCCCAGTGTACTATTTCATTTAAATATATTGTCAGTATGTATACATTATATAAAAAAAATATATTATTGTATGCTTTATATTTAGGCAAAGTATAAATAAAGCATTTTAAAAAATTAAAGCTTGTTTTTAGTTTTTAATTTTTTTAGATTTAAATATAAAAGTTACTTTTGCATTTGCAATTTTCTATAACATATTTTAAATTTTCATAAAAAAAATAGAATTTATATACCAAAATATAGTAATTCATAAATTTTCCACACTTCCATAGTGAAGTATGTTCAAATATGAAGTTTTTTAATGTAATAATTTCAAAACTAGTTAAATGAGTGGGCATGTACCGATACCAGAAAATTTATTTGTGGCCATCAAAAATACACATAGGGTAGTCAAAATACTGATGCACAGTTAGTCCAATGTTTGGAAAAGGGTCTTTCTGCTGCTTTTTTTTTGTCATTTTTAAATGTCAATTAAACTACCCAATTGTTGCTTCATAATGTTGTTTCCTGTGAATTTGAAAACATAGGGAACTCAAGCAAAAGTGTTGACAACAATACCTAGAAAAAGAATTCAATTTCTTGTATATTAAGAATTTATTATTACTTTTTAATATTTTCAATGAATCTATAATGTAAAATATGAATGAATAAAAAGAATTGTAATTAGAAGGCAAGCAGTAATATATTTTTTGTTTTCCCCACAGTTCACTCCATTGTAGAGAGACATCGTTCTCGGTTTGAAAATCGTATTGAAAGTGAAAATAGAAAAAACCAAGAGCTTTCAAAAATGAAGGATGATAGACTTTATCAAGAAGACAAAAAATGTCTTGCGAAACAAAATAGTCATTCTGAGACTAATCGACATGGGTCTGTGCCTTATGCTCGAAGTGATACAAATAAGAAAGCATGGATGCTTTCTATGATGTATGCAAAAAGTCAGGATGAAGAAAATAAGTCCATGCATCATGAACAGTCAAAAAATACAATGCCACCAGTTGAAAATGTAAATAATAATCATATTATTATGAACAAAGCAAGAGATGAAGAAACAATAAAGCCTGCTTTAAAACGAGATGGTAGTGTTCGAGATATGCAGGAAAAATTCATGAACAAACACTGTGATAATACTCTTCGTTCACCAACTTCAGAAAATCGTCCTCGAATTATGGACACTAGTGGCATTATTAGCAGAGCAAAAGAAGGTTTAGCCAATAGTACACGCCCAGATCAAAAGTGTCCAGGTGCAATGACACCAAATAATAACAACAACAATAACAACACAACAGCAATTCAAGAACCAAAGAAACCAGAGAGTGATCTTCAATGGGAACAACTTATGAAATCAATTAAGAGGCCTTTAGTGATTAATGATCTTGATTTTACAGACCTAAAAGATGATGATGATTTTGACTTTTTTAGCCCATGTGAATCTCTTGCAAATCTATCAGCAGGTCATTTGACATATAGTAATGGCCCTCCACCACCACCTCTACCACCAGGTGTTGGTCCCCCTCCTCCACCCCCTCCGCTGCCACTGGGTGGTGGGCCAGTACCACCACCTCCTCCTCCTCAAATTGCAGCACCATCACATTTTAACTCATCAAAATATGGTAATTCATCACAACCACCTCCACCACCATGGGTAAGACGAAATCAGCATCATTCCCAAGAGCCTCAGAGAGAACAGGCAAAATCTACTCAAAAAACCAAAAAGACTGTAAAGTTATTTTGGAAAGAAATAAAAGAAGATCAACTGCTTTTAAGTAGGATAGGTAAGAAGAAAACTATTTGGGATGAGTTAAGACCAGTTCAAGTAGATACACAAAAACTTGAACATTTATTTGAGAACAGGGCAAAGGATATTATGAATAAGGTGAGATTTTTCTTTTTCCTTTTAATTTATTGTAGATGTACAGTATATTTTCAATTTTTCATGGTTATGGGGGGGGGAGTGTGTATAATTTGCAAAGAATATGATTTTAAAAAAAAGCATGTATATTATTTTTGAATAAAAATGTGACTCATGATTTATGAGTTCGTAATACTATGAATATATAACTATAATATATAGTATATAGTTTCATAGTATTATGAATATGTACAAGCAGTGTCTGAGTTAAAACTAAGTTACCTTATGTGGCTACAAAACATAAAAATATATATGTTAGAGGGTCATAGACCAATAATCGTATAAAATTATTTTTTGTTACTACCTTCATGCTATTATTGTTTAAAGCAGCCTTTTTTGTACTCATTAACACTGATAGCTGAACAAAATATTTGCTAGGCATAACATCTTAAGAATATCCAGATATATGTCCAGTTGCAACATGAAATGTTTGCTTGTTGATAAGTTGTACATTTGATAAAATGATAAAAAATGTTTCAAAATATTTTTATTGGTTTAAGATTTTAAACTAAAATATTATAGTTGTTTGTGCCACTAGATTATTACTGCCAATTTTCCTCCTAATTGGATATAATTAATCTATTTCATCATTGAAATATGAGATGTATTTTTATATGAAAAATCTATATAGCAAACTTGTAGAAATGCTGAAAAGTCTAATAGAATCAGAGACCTTTGGTCCACTTGATCAAATATACAGTATAGATATTCATAAAATATTATTTTTTTCCTTTTAAATTATGTGCTGAATTAGCTTCATTTTGAATATCGACCTCCAGATAATTAAAAGCATACTATATTGATTAATGAATTGCTTATTTTGCAAAGCAATACAGAATTATATAATGCTTTCTATTTATGCTAATGCCTTCAATATAGTTGTTTAAGTTATAAACCTTATTTATTAAAGCAAAATATAATTAGCAAATGATTGAGTCATTCTTGGTAGTTAAAATGCTGCGTAAAACTTGTTAAAAATAATATGCTAATAACTGCTTGAAAGGATGCATGAATGGCCAATATTTCACACATGCTTATGTGGATTGATTTATTGTATATTAATAAGAAAAAAATGAATGTAAAAGTTGCATTAATGTAAATTGCATGATAACTAATATATTGCTGTTATTTTTTTCTCTGTTATTTCTTTGCTGTGGCTGGTTTATTATGCTTCTTTGCTGTTACAAAGGAGGTAAGAAATTTTTTCCATAGTTAAAGTTCATATTTGTAATTAAGAAGATTTTAAAAAAATATTTAATGTGCATGGACTCAAAAGTTTAACTACTCTGAAGTCAAATTCAGTCAACACTTGAAAAATAAATGTGTGTTGTGAAAATTCTGCCATGAAAAAACGAATAAATACAGATAATGTTTTTCATTATTTTTAACTTTCAGTATTTAAGAAATTACTGGTTTCAAAATAGTGGTTTCAGGTGATTATTATTTAGAAAATTAGGATGATTTTACATGAAGTGCAAGTGGTATTGCATCAAGGTTAAAGCACTGATATGCTTTAGAATATAGATTATATATTGATAATAGCAAAGGAACTCTTATTATATTTTATTCAGGCAAGAAATGTTTGGACAGTTAATAGTTTAAAAGAAAAAACTTTGAGTACACATTTATTCAATAATTTTTAAATAGATATATATTTGCAACAAGATTACCAATAATTAGAAACTACTTTCATTTAAACACATCTGGAATAAATATATCATCAATGTATAAGTACACTTAATCTTAATAGGTAATAATAGTCAGCTTTCACATGATAAAAATATTATTCAGATCATAACTTTTACTTGGGAATTTATCTTTTAATTAAATCGCAGTTTGATTGTTTTCAGCTTTTTCACTCATCAGATGTGAAGTACCTTGATCACCAATTTAAAAAAAATTGGAAAGCAACAAATGTACAAGTTTCAATAAACTAATTATTTACTATTTCTATTTTTTTTATTTACAATATTTCTTAATAGCATTCTATTAAGTAATAATGCATGTATCGATAAACATGTCACTCCTATTTCATAAAGTAGTTCACAAAACTTAGTGTTTTTTTGTTCAAATGAAAATATATTTTAAAAACATTAAATTTACTTCATATAGAAAACTCAAGAAGGTAGCAAGAAACATGAAGTAATAGTGCTGGACACTAAACGATCAAATGCAATTAATATTGGTATGACTAAGCTGCCTCCCCCAAGGACTATCAAGACTGCAATTCTCAAGATGGACAGCACAATCATGAATAGAGAAGGAATAGAGGTGATTATAAAATAATTATTCTGTCCTAAACTATCGATGTTTTCTTCTTGAGTTCAGAATTATATAAAGGTAAAGATTTTAAAATTCAATGTATGCTATGATTAAGAAGTTAAGATGCTAAATTTTTAAAAGCACTAATTGCTGGATTTCCTTTGCAGTATAACAATTTCCACTCCGTTTTAGAAGTCTTCAAAAAATTTCTTGCAAAATTCATGAAATATGCACATGTTTAATTTTCATTTGCCTCCATTACCCTTACTAGCATTCTCAAAGGGGATCCTATTTTGCTCTCTCCACATGGTTGGGGGAGCTATTTTCAAATTGCTCTTCTTCCAAATTGACAAAAACTGAAAGAATCATTATATAAAACTTTTAAAAATTTGTTTATTTTAGTAAATGACTTGCTGTAACAGTTATTGTTTGTGTTTTTATTAGCTTTTGAGATAAATTCTTTTTGCAACAGTATCTGTTGTTAAATGCTCTAATGTCAGTAGTTCTTTAAATATTAAATAAATACTGTTGCAAATCAAGATTTAGAGAACTTTGAGTCAGATCTTCAATTTTTTTTCCATGACATTTTTCCATAAAAAGTTTGCCTTCAAAGTTAGGGATCTCTTTATGTGATTTTCCATTCAATAATATGTGTCTGAACTCTTTTGGTAGTGTAAGGTAATTGCCATTTTCAGTTTCATTCTACGTCATTTGCGTTATTGTATATAAAATACATTGTATTTTAATATGTATATTGTATATAAAATTACAGTTTTAATCTTTGCTTAATCTTCATTCCACCCTGTAAATTTCAACCTGTGTTTAGTCCTGTAAGAGTTAGATCTGTATTAGTAAAAGGAGTACTACAAGTGAGTAAAATAAATCAGCCAATTTATAAATCTTATGTAATAATAATACAAATGACTTAGTAATACATGACTAGGTTTCTTGTGTAATAATAATACAAATGATTCCAGATAGCAATCTGTATTATATGGAAAAGTACATAATAGTTCTAAAGCAATTAGAGTAATTATGACTGATATGACTATGAAATTGCACCATATGTAAACAATTAGCAATAAAATATAATTAATACTTTGCCATTAATTTTGATTTTAAAAGTGCACATCTCAGTCATTTTGGAAGAAGATTTGCATAGATAGGATATGCTCTCTTTTGAAACAGTTTACTGATTACTTACTTAATGCTTGAGGAAACAAAATCTTTCTTAAAAACTCTTCCTATACCAGCTATGGGATCTAGTGAAGATAACATGTTACATATTGAATATTTCTGCCAAAGAAAATTATCATAAGGCAAGTTAAAACAATCTTCGATGTGAAGTTGAATCAGATTTGTGATGAACTCTGATTATTATAACATTTACTGATATTAAAGCAGTGATCTTCTTTTGGGAGATTGATACAGGCAGTTGGAGCATAAGTTAAAAAATATTCCTTCGTTTTGCAGATTTTGAAATTTTGCAGTTTCTAAATAATTTGTTTCAATTACATTGCACATAGAACCAATATACTATTATGAGTTTCACTGCTACAAGAAAAGTACATAAACTAAGCTTTTTTTAAGCCAAATGATTAGTTAATTGTTAAAATATTGCACATCCTAACTCTGCAAATTCTTAGTCAAAATGAGCTTCAAAAAGAGCTTAGTTCTTTGCTTTTGAGATTGAAATTGTTGGTAAATCATGTTGTATTTATAAATAATTGGTCATGTATCAGAATCAGCTCATCAATAGTACAATGTAATATGACTTGTAAATGTCAGTGCTATGTTATTCTTCTTTCAAATGTAGTATGTCATGCACTTACATGGCACAAAATTATTTTAAAATAATGCTTTAAAAGGTATTATCACTTTATTGTTACACAACATTCATAAATTGGTTGCTCATATATTGCATACATCAGCTGTTCAATTTTTTCTGATCATGTGGATGCTGTAACTCCTATGGGATTAGGAAAACAAATCAAAATACACAAGGTGAAATGAGATAAAATCAAAGATTACAGTTCTAATTTCTGTAGTTTTTATTGTTCTCTCTTTTGAGTTTATTACTTAAAAACTTGATTTTTTACTTATTTTTAGAAATTCAAAGCCAAATGTTCAATTGAAGGGAAAGAAGGGTTAAACTCTTCAAATTTTTTTTTATTCTTTCATATAAACAGATGAAGCATAGAAATACAAGATTTAAATTGAGACTCATTTTTATGTAAAAAAAACACAAGAATTGCTTTTTTGGTATTTCTGCTATGCATATTTAGTGCCATAATATAGGGGATGATTTGAAAAAAAAAAAATTTAGAGTCCTTACAAATTGAAACTTTTGGGCCTTCTATTGATCTTATGAGAATGATTGAATGGAAAACTGTTTTTAAACTCTTTTGGAAGCTTTTATTGCTCCATATTTCATCAAAATGTAAAAATGGGTTTCTTAAAAATCTGACAATATTATATGGATTAATCTAAATATTTTTAATATATTGTTAAATGTATCAGCTATTTAATTTAAATTGTTTGTCCAATGGCATGATGATTGTCAAGCATGATTATTATGACTGGTGGACCTGAATTTGATACCAAAGAAAGGCATAAGTAATATTAACTGAAATTGTCAGAGAGTTTGTGTTACATAAGGAACCTAGACAGGACACTATGTAAAGTATATATAAAAAATATTACAATTCTTTACATTAAATAATTCTTTTTAAAGCATGTGAATTTTTAGTAACTTTAAAGTAACTGATTTAATATGCTAAATTTGATTGTTTTATTTTTAGAAAATTCTTACAACTATGCTTCCATCAGAAGATGAAAAATCAAGGATTACAGAAGCTCAAATGTCTAATCCTGATGTTCCTTTGGGAACTGCAGAGCAGTTTCTTCTCACTTTGTCATCTATAAGTGAATTAGAAGCTAGGCTTAGGCTTTGGGCTTTTCGCTTAGATTATGAAACAATGGAAAGGGTAAGTTATGAGTTTATTTTTCAGTAGCATAATTGCATATTGATGTATTTATAATATTAATTTAATTTATAATACATATCCAACTTTTCTCAGAAATGAACTTAGTTCCTTAACCTGTAGAACCAGGGCAGGATTGTGTCAGTCAGTCTGTTACTGACCATAGGGTAAATGTAGCAGTAGTTATGTCAGAAGGCTTTTTTTAAAGCTATATCCCATGGCCAAGTGGTTAGCATGCTTGGTTTTTGATCAAAGGGACCTGGGTTTGAGCCCCGGATAAGGCATGGATGTTCATGTTGTTTTTTTGTTGAGGTCCCACAAGGTTTCTTCCGGTGGTCAGCTTTCCTTCTATAGGACTGCTGCCATGTGAGGCTGGGGTTGAGGTGCGCCTATAGGGCGTATTCCTTGCCCCCGGCTCTAGATGGTCATGGCTTTTCCTAACCAGGTAGTGCTGTCAGGCAGAACCGGGAATTGCCGTGGTTGCATATGATCGCAACAAAGAGATTCATCCTCACAGACCTTCTACTATGGCATATAAACTGACAGGCTCCTATCAGACCTCTGTGACAAGCAGCTGCTTGAAGGGGTATTTTTTTTATATTTACATAGGTAAGGCATATACATAGTTCAGCAAAATTATTCCTTACAATAAGGGGATATCCTCATTAAGAAAGATAAGCATACTCTCCCAGACTACTCTTTCTTCCTTAAATTTTCGTGCACTATAGTTGTACACTTAGTAGGAATTGACTTTTGCTCATGATATTTGACTCTTGCCACTACCCATGGTGATAAAATAAGAATGCAATTTCTTAAAAAAAATATTTAAATAATTAATTGGAAAGTATTTTATCCAGTGTTATTACAATAACACTGGATAAAATAGAGCCCAGGTCAAAATTCTAGTGATGATGTGGACATTATTTTATGAGTCTGTATAGAAAATATGTATAATCTACTAAAAGAACTAAGGCCTTGCTTAGTATTAGTTTGAGAACTACATATAGAATGAGGGTTGTAAAAGTTAGTAAAACAATTAGTTATGCATAATAAATAGAAGTCTTTTGCAAAGATCGATTTTGGGACAGGTAACATTTCTTATAAATATATAATATAGGATTATTTCATATATAAATATATAATATATTCATAATATATTAAATGTAAATTCCCAAGCCAAAGAAATTCTCTTTGCTTCCATATCCAACACCTCATTTTTCTCAGCAAATGATAAAAGATAATTTTTTATTGGAAAACCAATAAAAAGATAGTAAAAAAAAAAAGTAGAAATAATCTAACGCTAGATTTAAAAAAATCCACAATGATAAAAATAATTGTTGAAAATGTAGTCATAACTCTAAAAGATTGATAATGATATATAAATCTATAGAAATAAAATCAAAATAAATCAATGGAAATAAAAATAAAAGATTAATAAAAGGATAAAGTTTTAACTCAGAAAATGCATGTTATCCAGTGTTTGTTTGTTTATTGCAGACAGGCCAATACTATTATTACACCCACACCCACATATGTATCCAATTACCTGCATCTTGGGCTTCACCCTAATTGAAATGGTACATTGACATTAGTAGAACTGAGGCATTCAACAGTTTGGTTTCAATCTTGGGTAATAATATGCTGAATGATAAAAATAATCCAGAAATAATGAAATAAGCTTTAAGCCAAAAAAACAAGTTACTAATTGTTTCCAGAATCCTCTGACTTAAAAAAAAGGTTTTTGGTTAATTTTCAGAAACATTTAATAAATTTACAAAACAAAAAATGAGGTGGCAACAATTTAGATCAAACATGAGCTGAAATCAGAGGATTGTTTCAATTTGGGGTAACATGCAATGAGAAAATGGTGATTCTGGATATTGTGACTAAGGAATGGCAATCAAATCAATGGAAGATTCTTTTCTTTATAGTTTAACAAAATGTGCCCAGATTAAAAAGGTAAAACATTATTACTAGCCTGAACTATATATTTTTATAAGATATGTGTAAAAAATTTCAAATAGGAATTTTTCAAAAATGAAGATAGAAGTTTATTTTGTTATGCTAGTGATACTGACTAATACTTGTACTCCTACTCTGCAGCATTTTGAAACACTCTACATCATCTAATGCATTGGAAGATTTAAATGATTTACAAAATTACATCAATATGGTTTTGAGATAATTAAATTTTAATTTACCTAAGAATGTAAAACTTTAATTGACATGGTGATTAGAGAGTGTGGGGTCCATCCATTGCAATATGAATGCTTAACTATCTATCATTAACTGAACTGGATATCCTAGTACATTTAGTCTAATGATTAAGAAGTTTACTCTCCAAGCCAATGGCTCTAAGATTAAATCCAAGCAATGCCTAGAATCATCAAGCATTGAATCTCCAACTTCTAGCATGAAAATGTTGGAAGAAAGTACATAAAATCCACAACATATCAAAAAGTGTTATGTGATTTGTAGAAGGAATAATTTTTTTTAGATTTGTTTAAAGTTCCACATAAAGGGGAAATTTGAACTTTATATTTTGTCCCCTAGAAGACAGAACTTTCTAAAAGATTTGATTCCACTAAAGAAAAAGATGGACAAGTCAGATGGAGATTCAATGCTTGATGATGATCCAATCTGAACCAAACCCTGGAGTGAGGTGAATTGGTCCACCTACCGAAACCAGGGTTCCAAAATTTGGTAGTGTATTTAAATTTAATTAGTTTTAAAGTTTGATGTAGTTTGAGAGCACCTTAGAAAGTAGTGCCTGAAGAGGGATCAGGGCCCCTCCACTCCTGGAGTTCAGGTATTTGTGAAATAGTGTGGTTAGGAGTAACTCTTAATCAATTTTACAAGTGGAGAGACCTAATCTCCCACTGACTCTGGCATGGCTTCTTTCCACACTACCATCTTATCAGAGTTCATGACTCCTTTTAAGAAGGAGGAAATATGGAATCCTTTTCTCAAGTGAGATTCAATGCTTAACATCCTATCTTAACTGAACTGGGTATGCTAGTAGATTTAGTTTAATGGCTAGGATGTTGGCTTTCTAAGCCAGTGATGTAATGATTAATTTCAAGCAATATCCGGAATCATGGAATCATCAAGCATTGAATTTCAAATTTCTTCTAGCATGAAAACATTGTAGGAAATTGTAAGTTATGAGAAAACTGCAGGGTATTTCAAAAAAGTAGTTTCGGATTTATAGAGAGGAGAATTTGGAAAGGAGGAAGTAATTTAGTCTAATGATTAAGAAGTTGGCTTTCTAAGCCAGTGGTTCTAAGATCGATTACAAGCAATGTTTGGAATAATCAAGAATCAAATCTCCAATTTCTCTAGCATGAAAATATTGGAAGAAATTGTAAGTTATATAAAATTCACAGGATATGTCAAAAGTTATTAGTGTGTTTTGTAAAGAAGAATTCGGATTTCAGGAGAGTTTAAAAAGGAAACTTTGAACTGTATATACTTACCATAAATGGCAGACATTCTAAAAGGCTTCCTTCCACTAATGGCTGATTATGGTATTTTCTATAAGACTTAGTTCAACTGAAGAAATGGATGTCAGTTTTGGAGAGCTTTTCCTGTGTGCATGAGTTCATATTTGAACTAAATCTTGGAGAGGTGAATTTATTAGAAAGGAGGGAATTTAATGCTCAGCCTGGATTTGAAGTTTGGCAGTATATTTGAATTTTGGTAGTTTTGGAGATTTATAGACTAAAGTGAACGATGTTTTAATAAGACAAAAATTTGAATAACATCATACAACTAGCTGCAAAGTTATTGAAGCAGCTCATTTCTAGGATCCAGTCCCATCCTACACATACTGTTTCAACAATCCAATTTCTATTTTTAAAGTAAACTTTATTCATATTTAATATTTTTTTTATTATATCTATACATATGAAAAGTAAAATGTAATAAACGAAGTTAAACTTTTTTCTGTTTTTATTGCAATCCTCTTCCATCTATTGGCCCACAGAAAACATATTTTTGTATTTGGCTTGATGCCAAAAACGTTTGCTCACCCCTGGGTTATGTAGTATGCTTATAAGTGTTTAAACACATAATTAATATTCCAAAATATAAAAATATTATGCTTTTGTTACTGAGCTATATACATATTAATGAATCTTGTATCTAAAATTAATTCTGTCACTCTGTTTCATATATTCGATAGATGTATGCTCATTTAGTAGTTATCCATATAATTTCAAAGATTTTTTTAAATAATAACATAATTAGTGCACTTTTAAATATGCACTACCTATAATAAATTTCTCTGCCAGTGCATTTTCCAATTTCATTGAGAACCATTATATATGTATTTTTTGTAATTTATTAAGTGGTACGTTTTTTCATTCAGGAAGTTGCTGAGCCTCTAATGGATTTAAAGATAGCAGTTAAAGAAATTGAAAATAGTGAAACATTTCGTGTTATTCTTTCAACATTGCGGTCAGTTGGTAATTTTTTAAATGGAGTTGAGGTATGTGATATTAAAATAATACAAATAATAAAATAAGTACACACAACAAATGTGTTTAGCGATATTTACGTTTAAATATTGAAATAGAAAATGTAATGATGAAAACTGAAAAAAAAGGATATTCACTAAACTTGGATGTATTCATATACTTTTTAGACCACATTTACTGTGAATAAGCATTATTTATAGAAAATTCACTTTAAAATTGTTAGAACCAGTTATATTAGTCAGGATGCAGAATGATATTAATAAACAAGAAAAGGTAACAGAAAACAGTTAAAAAATATGGACAAGTTACATGTCATATGCATGAATAATATTGTTCACAGTTATAAGAATAATTCTGTGCCACAAACAAGGGAAATATCACTTAATGTTGATCCAATTTTTAGAGGAAACATTGCCTTGAGCTGGGTGAGATATGAACCCATGATCTCCTGATAACATGTCAGGGGCTCTGGACCACTGAGCTACTGGCTGCTGATCAAGATCTTCTCTGATTAATGGTATGAACATTTCTACCTGCAGTACACAATCATTGTGTCACATGAAGTCATTGTTCCCGCTATCAAGCCTCAAGTGAAAGACAACAAGAATGCCATGAAGATGGAAAGTATGTTCCAAGTATACAATTGATTAAATTTGAATATTCTCAATATCTCTGGTTCAATCTATCAAGGAAGGTATCACTCTTAGTTTAACATTGATATCTATGAGCAAAAACATAAGAAACTTCTTCAATGTTTTGAATTGTATACTTGTAACATACTTGTAATCTTCATGACATACTTGTCATCTGCTTCACAAGACTGTTTGTGAGCAAGCAGATGGGATAATACCTTCATGAGACACAGAAAATTGTGTACTGTAAGTAAAAAGATCATAACATCAGTTAGAGGATATGTCAAATCTCTGATAGTTTCTGGTAGCTCAGCAGTCAGAGCACTTGATATGTTATCAGGAGTCCATGGGTTCATATCCCAACTGGCTCAAGACAATTTTACCTCTAAAATTGATATTGACATTAAACTAAGAGTGATACCTTCCTTGATAGTTGATTAAAAACATCGAGAAATTTCTTCAATTTATCAAATTGGAATCTGGTCTGAATAGTGCACTTCTTGCAGAGTGGAAATCAATTGGCTGCAGATGGACTGTGGGGTTTTCATTCTAGAGTGCATGGTTAAACATGTAGTAGTTATACAATCAAATATTACATGGAGTAGTCAATGAGCAAGAAAGCTTGCTTTGTGTATATGTATATTCATGTATGACCTCAGAAGAGCTGAATACTGACCATTTCATTATGGAGACTCCCTGCAGATTTATGCAGGGGTTGCATGATGACAAAGACACTTCCACTGTAATGTAACTATCATGATACAAAGATGTTATCTGAACAGATCCTGTACATTAAAGATGCTTATGATATTTCTGTATTGCTAACAAAATATATAGCAGGTACTTTGAGATGTCTTGACTACACTATACCATATACTTTTTGTCATTACTTCATTTCATTCCAATGACTCTAAACATCTCTCATGTTAAATAATATTGTTTCATGAACAAACACTACTGAAATACAGTGGACCTTCGTTATAGCGCTGCTTGTTATACCGCGCACTCGGTTATAGTGTGGGCGATGTTTGCGATAAGTTCAAACATGTTTATACAGGTCCGTGCGGCGTTAGTAAGTATCGCATTTTATTGTTACTGCATATTGAGTAATTGTGTATGTATTGAGTTCCTGCATGTATTTTGAATAGTGTTTAATTATTGTATGCATGATGAGTAAAAGAAAAGCTTACAGTGTGAAATTTATTGTGTCGCCACCGCGCCGCTTGGTATAACGCGGTTCACCTTATAACGCAGGTGTTGTTTCCCACCCGACATGCGCGTTATATCGGGGGTCCACTGTACTACTATTAAGCATTCTATGTAGTTATTACAGTCCTACTACAGATCCATAGTGTTCTATACAGTGGTTTATCTCTGTCTTATATAATATTATTAGCTTCTCTTGACAAATATTTTCTGGTGCAGCTCTACAATGACTGAATGTACTCTGCCACTGCATTAATCTATAGAAGCTTTGTCTAATTTTTTTTTAAACTTTTTTCTCTTAAATATTCATAGATTTTTGTGAAGTGGTCTTTGCATTCTTTTGGTAAGAAATGCTGTATGGGGAAAGTGTGCAATAAATAATAATTATGTGTTGATTATGATAGTCAGACTGGCTGAAGAGTATGCATATAAGGTGATGGAGAAGGACATAGAAGCTTAACATGATTAATGGTGGTGGAAAATGCTCAACTGAAATGGATTTGATCATATGAATCTTCAAGATTATACATCATAAGTTGCCACCATAATACAAACCTTTTAAGACACTGAGTGCAAAACTTTTTAAAATAAAATTTAGGAGCAATTCAGTTAGTTTAAGAATTCATGCATTCAGATGGTTCTTTCTCAACAAATGTTGACTGTGACTTCTAACTTTAAAGCATAGTATTTCTAATGCTTAACTAAATGTGATTAACTATAATTAAATGACCATTTCTTGTCCCACTAGATGTTTTAAATCCATTCAAAGTACTTTTACTCACTGACTACATGGCACAAGGTTCATTGCTGTTAACCCTTACAATGTCAGTTGAGGTACATTCATATATAAATGACCTTCATAATTATTATTGAGATTGGTACCTCTTAGGTACCAATCTCATTTCATTGATGCCTACTTAGTTTCAGCTCTAGTATATCAATTCATGCCATCTCTTGATTTTAAAAGAAATTATGTGTGAAATACAGATTAAAAGAAATTTTGTGTGAAATACGGAGGATTAATCTGATTGATTCTGGCAATTTATACCAAATCTTTAGTGTTAACCTAATTGATCTTGGTAGTCTAAGGGTAAATTTAGAAAATCTTGATCAGTAACTAGTAGTTTACCTATCAATGTCTAAATCAGGAGGTTCTGGGTTCATATCACACCTAGCTCAAAGTATTTCTCATTTAAGATTGCCAGTTGTTTACCTGCAATTTCTAATAAATCTTAAAATTTCTTTAAAATAAGAAAATGCCTTTAAAACATATGCCAACTTGTTATTTTAGCAAATCAATACAACATATGCTAACTATCCCATATAAAATCTGCATATAAATATTTTATTTCAAGTAACATTTTTATATAAAAATTTAGAATGTTAATTCCTACTTTTAAATATACCTAAAAATATTTAATTCATGATTATGCTGTAATAATATTACTTGAGCAACATTATTCTGCATTTGGCTTATCACTATTCACATAGTGTTGGGTTGGGTTGTTTTACCTCTGAGCAGCAATTTTTTGCACACCATGGGCTAAATGGCCAGGTCACATTGACCCCGAAGGCTCAGAGAAAGTTGGGGGAGGGGACCCACTGGAACAGCTGTTGGGAGACAGATGGTAGCCTCCCATCAAGGCCATCCAGCATGTTCTTTAACATGCACGGGGTATGGCTCTCGCGCACATGGGGCCACGGCTTAACGTCCCATCCGACGGACGGCAGCCTTTCCAAGCCCATCGGTGTCCCTACTGACTGTGGGCAGGGCGGGGAATTTTGCGGAGATAAATCTCAACGCTGACCCAGCTGGGACTCGAACCTGGGAACTACAGATTACGAGCCTGGCACGCTACTGACTGAGCCCCCCCGCCCCCCCCCCCCTATTCACATAGTCAGGCCATGAGTATTTTCACCGTGTATAATATCATTTAAGGATACTTTTAATCCTTGTGAAACGTTCCCAAGTAAATAGATGGAAAATATTACCATTTTCAGGTGTCTTCAATTTTCCATCTATGTACTTGGAAACTTTTTGAAAGAATTAAAAGTATCCTTAAGATATATTGTACCATGGTGAAAATACTCATGGCTTGACTATGTGAATAGTGACAAGCTAAATGTAGAATAATGTTGCTCAAGAGCTATTAATATTATTACAGCATAATCGTGAATTAAATGTTTTTTAAACATTTTGCTGTGCAGTTCAAGTTAATATGGATATGATTAATTTAAATTATAGGAAACGATGGTTTCATTTCACAGGTAAAAGGCTTCCATATTGACTACTTATCGAAAGTTCCTGAAGTGAAAGATACTGTGCAAAAGCACTCTCTTCTTCACCATTTGTGCCACATTGTAATGGAAAAATTTTCCAACTCAAGTGATCTTTATTCAGAGATTGGTGCAGTCACCAGAGCTTCAAAGGTACTAAGTGCTCCAATTAAAACTATGCAATATGTCAATTCAAAAGTAATATTTTATCATTTTAATACAATTTTAATACAGTGTATTGTTCTCTGATAAATCCTTTCATTATTAATTATTATAAATTTTCAACATTTCTTGACACTAAAATAGCTTATTTAACATTTGCTTTTCTCAAATATCAGTTTTCTTATATGTTTTATTTATTATTAGTAGGGATAATTTTTAGATTTAACTACTTTAAATAGATTTTATTTTTATTAGTTATTTCTGATTGCATGCTGGACTGGACCAAACATTTAATTTCCTGTCTGTTTCTAGCTGGAGCCAACATTTTCCTTACAAACAAAAGAGATAGAGTCCACTTTTGTTTAAGTAGATATGCGCCTCATTATAATAAGTTAAATGTGATTGAACTTGTTATCAGTAAATTATTTTAGTTGCTTAGTTCCATTTTCCAAATCAACCATACATCAACAGAGATGAGAAAGACGAACTTTATTTTTGCACAAAAAGTGTGCTCCATGTTCAGAGTTTCTATCAGTTTTAATCTCTGTAATGTAACCCATGTTAGTCAACTACATTATGATGGTCTGAATATTTATACATAGTAAATGAATTTTTTAAAATTGTTTTGCAATTTGGATGCAATTGAAAAGATTAATCTTTTTGTCAATTATTAATGTTTTACTTATTGATCTCAGGTTGACTATATTGAAGTTGCTAGAAATTTATCCAAAATGGAAAGTGAGTGCAAAGCATCTTGGGATTATCTCAAAGCCATAGCAAAACATGATGGTTCTATAACAATGAAAGTAAGGTAATGTCTCTTTTTATTTTATGAAGAAATTTGCTTAAAGTACATGATACATATTTATTTTTAATAGCATATAATTTTCTGTCAGTTTAGATACAAAGATTTCAGTTGACTTACGTTACCTAATTCTGTTTCACATAATATCTATTTTGCTACGTGCATGTAAGTTGTGTATATATGGATGGAAACTGTAAAAAAAAAATCATTTCTGGAGAACATTACACAGAGATTGAAAAAAAATGTGTTTAACTTGGGAATTTGTTTTACTAAAATTAAGTTACTATGACCTGTAAATTTAATATACAGGTCTATCACAAACTGTTCCAGTGGGTCCCCTCCCCCAACCTCCTCTGAGCCTTTGGGGTTCTTGTGACCTGGACATTTAGCCCATTGTGTGAAAAAAAGAGCTGCTCAAAGGTAAAACAACCCAACTCTGACTTCTTGCATAAATATTCTAATCCTGTGATAGTGCAAAAATATTCCTACAAATTTAAACTACAATTATTTATTTTTAATAAAATATTATTTTAGTAGTTTTTAACAACATATATTTTTGCTACAGATTTTAAATATGCTTCAGAATCAAGACTTTTTATTAACATTTTAAGATAATTATCTACCATTAAATTGGCTACAATTGCATTAGATTTTATGCCATTTTATATACACTCCAGTGCTATAACAATATCTTAATTTTGGCTTACTAAGAACGATAAATACTCCGTTTATATGATAAAAATGCAACATTCACACATTGAAGAAAAAAAATCCTTATCTCATAAATTTTGGATATAATAATATAAAAAATCTATAAAGAAAGTTATTAGTAACCTCTCCCTCATAGAGTATAATGTGTTCATAAAACAAATTTTAACTATGATGCTGTATATATATGTTAAAATTCATATAATTATTTCTACTTTTTTTTTCAAAAATGAATCATTTATCTGTTTCAAAAGATGATTGTTATATAAAAGTTAGCTCTCTATTGAAATTGGCTTTGGTTGATTCACATGGTACACTGAAATCTGCTTCTTGGTTGCTGTGAGTTGTTATGGACTGCAGAAAAACACAGACTATTCAGAGTGTAGCTAAGTACCAACAGTTGATTTTTAGTAATAAAGTTTTATCAAATTATAAAATGAAAATTTTTTGCCTTCAAGTGAAAACAGAAAGAATCAAGACAAAAGCATCTAGTCAATATTGGTAGTACTTACTAAAACTGTCAGTCCATGATTTTCAAAAAACATACTCATACTGTAAGAATATATTGTGTTCAAAATTTCCATAATGTTATTTTCTTAAAAATTTTTTGGTATTATTTTATTGTTGAGGGGAGAAAACCTTCTCTTTAACAGAGAGGGAGGTTTGGAATATTAGTGTTACTACAAAATTAGAGGAACATATTGTGAGTATTACAACATTATATTTATTTCATTAGCAGTTTTTTTAGCTGTTACTATCACTTTTAATTTTATTTACTTGTTCACTTTTTAAAGCTTAGCTTTCTTCAAACCTGGCTTTCATAAAACTCTAGTAAAATACATTAATTTTATTCATGCAATTTGTCAGTTATGAGGTGAGTAATGTTGAGAAACAGTTCTTGTCAGTAGAAATACATCTCATCATACTGTAGCAAGACTTTAACACTTTCAGTCCTCATTGTAACATCATCATTAAACGATAAATTTTCTCTTGAACGTTAGGAAATTAATGAACACAATAAAGGTCAATAATGAACATTCTTAAATTCTTAAGCATAAAAGTTCTTAGTAATGGAATTTCTATGCTCAGCAGACTTCCAAGTGCTTGACAGAGATTAATATGTATTAGCTTTCAGTTTTCCATAATGTTCAAGTTAATAATGGATATGATTAATTTAAATTATAGGAAGCGATGTTTTCATTTCACAGGTAAAAGGCTTCCATATTGACTACTTATCGAAATGATAAGGTCCCTCTTCCTGAAATATAAAGAATGGTTTTTTTATGCTACAAATGTTTGTACAGCCATTAGCATTGTAGAAGTTTTTAACACTTAATTAGAAAGCCAAAAGTAGTTTTCTTTTGTATATGCTAATTTTTTATAACATCTTTTATATGCAAACAATGCTGCATAGGTGGATAGAAAGAAAGTAAGTTAAATTTATTATATTCTGAAAGATTGATGTAATTTGATTATTCTACAAGATAATGTTAAAAACAATGATGGAAGAGAAAGTCAGAGCAATTTAATTCAGAATAATGAATGTTTATTTCATATAGAATCTTTATTAGTTTTATTAGCCATAATTATTCTTCTGTTTTCTCATACCCTTTATACTTTATCAGAATTAGAAGACACTATATACATCTACATACAGATCATTCCTAATGATTCATTTAACTTCAAAAAACCACAGCACTGCAACAAATTATGCTAATAGTAGCAGAACTCAAAATGTTTTATGTATAATTACGATATTTTTAATGTGGTCACCAAGTGTGCTCAACACGTCATGATAAGCAGGTTCCTCTCATGTTGTTCCCCCAAGGTTGTCTTTCTGCTGAGGTCCCTCTTCCTTACAGAATTCTATGGTGTAAACTGACTTGTCATATTTCTATGGCAAACAGCTGCTTGAGCGGGTATTTATTATTTTATTTTATACCCAGTATTATTAAGATACAGTGAAGATAGTTGCTTAAATATAAAACCTAATATGTTACTAAATTTAAAAGTTTTTTCAAAGTTTTAAGCTTTTAAAATTTTAGAATTAATGTAATTTTAGCACAAAATTGTTGATATTTTTTAGTTTCATTTGTACCTAGTGCTGTAAGAATTAAAAAATCTATACCCTAAAACATCCAAGACATCATAATTTTATCACTATTTCTAATGTAATGTGTGTTTTGTTTTTATAGAACATCTGAATTTTTAACTGACTGTGCAGAACGAATAATTGTTCTTGGTGTTATTCATAGGCGGATGATTAACAGGTAAAACAAATGCATATGTTTTGTTTCATATTTGTGTTGTAATTTTTCACCCTTCCATCTGTTATGTTTTGTAAAATAATAGAAAAGATCTTCACAGAAAAGTGATAGTGAGCCTTTTCCCCATAACCATACAGTGCATTCATAAACAAAATTTTAATCATTGTGTTATACATAATGTTAAAATTAATTTTGTCATCACTACCATATTTTCCAAGTTTAGAATTTTGAAATTTTAAAATTAATGTAATTGTTGACTTGATCTCTACTTGATCCTATTAATTCATCCTATTAATTGATATTATCCACTTGATCCCTGTTTTGAAATTAAATTGCAATTATTTGTTGATGGGGCGGGGGTGTCTCAGTCTGTAGCATGCCAGGTTCGTAATCTGCAATTCCCAAGTTTGAGTTCCAGCTGGGTCAGCGTTGAGATTTATCTTCACAAAACTCTCTGTCTGCCCTGCCCACGGTCAGTAGGGGACACCGATGGGCTTGGAAATGTCGCTGTCCATCGGATGGGATGCTAAACCATGGCCCCATGTTCAGGAGAGCCATACTCTGTACACATTAAAGAACACGCTGGATGGCCTTGACAGGAGGCTACCATCTGTCTCCCAACAGCTGTTCCAGTGGGTCCTCTACCCCAACCTTCTCTGAGCCTTCGGGGTCCTTGTGACCTGGCCATTTAGCCCATTGTGTGCAAAAAAAGTGTCGCTCAGAGGTAAAACAACCGACCAACAACTTGTTGACTCCAGTGACAAAAGTGGTTTAAGGCTAATAGTGTCTGAAGCCAATTTTTTTTTCAGTGCTTCATCCTTATATCTAGGCAGGGAACATTGTTAATGTACTATTTGCTTTAGTTCATTGGACTAGCATTTACTGTTGCTGAGGTAAGAGTTGTTGAGGTATACCAGTATAACTGAAACAGGAGCATGATTAGGACAGTTTTTGACTTTTAACTGAAGTATGAACTGGCACAGAAACATGTTTTTAATAGTTTTTTACCCTTTTTTATAATTATGTGGTCATATAATTATCATTACTCTTTTTACTTTATTTTAATATAAAATACATTTTTGTACTAAATTTCTAACTAACACAAGAGTAAATGGTACAAAGATTACATTAAAACTTCTGACTTGAATATAAGACACTTCTTATAATTAATTCTTGCTTAGAGAAAATGAAATGGTTGTCTTTGCCTTGTTGTTTTAATAACTGTGTGCAGGTTAATTTTTTCATATTAATTATAAATGCTAATTTTATTTTCATCTTCTTAAAATAGGAAATTCTGGTTTGGAATTTTTTAATTCATTGTTTTAATATTTTATAGGTTTCACAAATTTCTGGTATACTTGGGCTGCTCAAGTCAGTCCATTGAAGAATTGCCAGTACACAAAGTTTGCAAAGTGATAAGTGAGTTTGCATTAGAATACAGAACAACAAGGGAAAGAGTCCTGCAACAAATGGAAAAGAAAGCAAATCATAGAGAAAGAAATAAGACTAGAGGAAAAATGATAACTGATGTAAGCTGAACTGTTTTTTTTTAGTGGAATGTAAATATTTGTAGTCAGGTAACATATGGAAATAGTTTTCTCAAAGTAAAAAGCAAAACAAAAAGTTATATAGTTACAAATGTAGAAGTTTGATTAAATTCCAAGATCACTAGAGAGAGAGAATTTTGCTGTGTAAAAATAATAAAGATAAAAAAATTGGGTTAATATCTTTATGCTCTTTGATACTGTTAAGTGTTTTAAAGCACTTCAACTAAAGTTCTATGTTACCTAATATCAAAAGAAATGAATGAGATTTTATGTACCATAGAGTATGGTTAGTGAGAGCAACTTCAGAGATGGCAGTTAATAGTGAGTGACAAGTTCATTTTTCAAAGCTCTTGCCGGCAACTGATGAGCTACAGTAGGTGGTAAAGGTGATGTGGTATGTTGATGATTTTTTTTCTTCTGATTGAAGTTTCGTGATTGCAGTAGTGTCAATAATAGCTAATGATACTTATGGTAGCATAGAGTGCTTAAAAGGTTGAGATCCATGACACATGTTTTGCACCCTGTGCTTTTAAGATATCCCAAGACAATAAACTTGAAATGTTATGGATTAAAATATTGTGATTATTGGGTGAAATACTAGGCTTATTTTGAAACATCATAGAGGCTGTAACAGAATGGTTGGCATGTTTGGGTACTTTTCAAAGTTGGGTTCATGGATAAGATATGGATGTTTCTTTTCTGTGTTGTCTTTCTCCTGAATCTTGCTTTCTCAGATATTCTCTATGGCATATTTTACTGACTCTATGGCAACTGGCTGCTTGAGGGGTAATTTTTTTATCATGGAGAAATCTAAATGTTTGTAGTCCTAGGATTAATGTTTAAAAGGCCATTATTGATACTGTCAATTGGATTTTTTTTAATGTAGATTGTTGTTACAGCCATTAGTTTATCTTCATGATAATTAGTATTAAATCATTCATGTGAGTTATTCCTACTCAGCCTGGGATTGGTCATCACAAAGATGACTAATGACTATTATAAGAGAATAAACAATTCTTATTATAGATATATTCAACTGATATTTGAAATAATATACACTAGTTACTAAGCATTAATCTTCAGTCATATTTCTGCTGCTAAAAAAGAACCAGAGACAATTTGCACATTTATTTCAAGCAAATGGTTGAAACTGACTAGTATATGTCCATGTTCATATTTCTGCAGAGGCCAGCAAGGCCATAGTTTAGGGCAGCAACTCAAGTAGGTGCTGAAACTCTGAAAGGGGTAGAAACAAGTGAGGAAAGTTTTTCATAAGTTCAAACTAAACACTTCGTAAGTCTAAAAAGTTCAAACTCTACAAAAATTATACCAAGTTAACAAGTTTCTTGAATTATATGGCCAAAGATATCAATAACAATATAATTCAATAAACTTGTTAACTTGGTATAATTTTATCTTTGTGAATTATTTTCATGAATTAAAATGTCACGTCAGTAATGATTTGATAAACAGGTAATATTAAATAAACAGATAACATCACCAAGATTTTGTGTGATCCAATTTATAGTGAGTAATTCAGATTGTAGCTATTAGTAGAATTCTGAAATTGACTTAGAGGTGGCACAAAAGTTAATACAACCAGTATAACACACTTGACATATCCTAAGATAGATAAAATATATTTGTATGCATAGCAAAGTTTCCCTAAACTTTAGTGTCAACTTTTAGTGTCTAACTTATTCATTGTGTAGCAAATTTAGTTCTGTTCAGGATAAAAATAATCCACTACCTCATAAAGGTGAGTAATGTCAAGATTTACAAAGTTTATTTGTAAAATTATGCATTAAAAAGTAATAAATTAATATGCCTTTCCTTATATAGATGGACAAATTCAGGACAAAAGAGCAACAAGCAGATCATGAATTGAGGCAATTACTAGGAAATGGAAATGTAGACAGTGATGATCAAAGGCTACAAAAGTGGGGAACAGTCCCTGGCATACGTGGCAGACTAAAAGCTCCACCAGGTAAGATTTAAAAAATAATAATAAATATGCTAATTTCAGAATAAAAAATTTAATTTTTTAGCTTTTTTTCAACAATGCATCCATTATATGTTCAGCTGATTGCTTAGGAAACATATTTTTGCCCTCAAGTTGTTAAAGGTTAGGAGTTTCATTTAACCCCACCAGATACAGTTCTGACACAGACATGGTACCTACAACTAAATTATCATGGCACTACATGTCTATTTTTATGTACTTTCAAGGAAATACAGATACCTCTGATATACACAGTTGTATCAGAATAATATGACTACCTACCATAGTATATGTATGGACATGTAACATTATTCTGATACGACTGTGTAATTTTATAGTGCAAGTTCAGTTTTTCTGAAGGATGGATTGAAAAGGCATTCCAGAGATAAAAATTTCCATGTGTATGCCATTAACCAGTTTTATAATTTTAAAAGAATTTTTTCTAAATGAGCAGCCTGTATATAAGCAACATCTCAAAATAAAATATTCCTTATGTAAATATTGCTCATAAGTGAGTAATGTACAAAAGAGTCAGTACAAAATTCAACTGCCAAATTCTCAAAAATGATAATCATATATTTGCAAATGCTTCAAGTCATTGATTACACTCTATGTTTATGCAAAGTGTGACTATCAATATAAGGCAAAATAATATTCAGTTGTTGGAAATCTTTTGGTTTATATTTTCCTAAATTTCCACAATTTTCATAATTTCCTAAAGTTTTAAAAAATTTAAAAAATTTTCGATTGTTTTGTTGACATTGCTTTATGTCATTTATATTATTGACATAATGAAATAAAATTATAAACTGTTGCCATCATATACAGGAAAAGATACTGAAGTCTTTCTTGGCAGTTTTCATTACTTAGTTCAAGATTTCTCAAATGATAATTTTGATATGAGGACAAGATAATTGAAAAAAAAATAATATAAATTTTAAAATTGGTAAAGAACTTTAAAGAAAATCAGTTATAAATATTTAACAGCATATAAACTTAACCAAAGCATGAAACTGAGGTTGAAGCTATTCTGGAACAATTTGTTCTATGGAAATTTACAGTTATAAATATATATATGTTTATAATGATATATACACAGTCGTATCAGAATAATATGACCACCTACCTAATAATGGGAATAATCACCCTTGGCCCGGATGACAGTGGCAAGAAGGCATGGATGCAATGAGGCCCTGGAAGGTTGCCAAAGGCACACGTGCCCATTCGGACTCCAGCAGAGCATGAAGGTTCCGGAGATGACGTGATTGTGGGTCCACACACTGACCCTATTGATCCAAATGGTCCCACAAGTGCTCTATGGGATTGAGGTCAGCCGATTTCGCCAGCAGGGAGAACAGAAACTTGCTGTCGTGTTCCTGGAACCAGTCATGCACCACCTTAGCGACATAGCAGGTCGCACTGTCTGTTGGTAGATACCATCACCACCAGGGTAAATGTCCAACATGAAGGGATGCATGTGGTCAGCAAGGATGGACAGGTAGCCATTGACATTCAGGGACCCATCTAGTGGTACCAGTGGTCCCAGGTCATACCATGAAAACATCCCCCAGACATGCACACTGCCACCGCCAGCCTGCATTTGACCGACAAGCATGTCCAGGTGTTGGTTCTTGTGTGTCTGATGCCATATCCACTGCCACCCGTCACTTCTGTGGAGTAGAAACCTTGATTCGTCGGATAGGGCAACCTTTTTCCACTCTTCCACTGTCCAATGACGGTAGTCCCATGCGAATTGCAGGCATCGTTGCCGATGGACCTTGGTTAACATGACACCTTTATGCAGCATTGACTCTGGGGACCCATGCATAACAGGGTTCACTCTACTGTTATCGTAGACATGTACCTGGATGCCCCAGCTTCATTTGAGTGGTCAATTGCTGCACTGTTGCGCATCAATTGCCCTTTACCAGTCGATGGAGGCGACGTTCTCCTCTGGGGTCGATGGCCTTTGGGGCTCCACAATTATGACATCTGGAGGTACTCTGTGTGCCAGCGGTCCATTCTTGATACATCCTTACCACAGCACCTCGTGAACAGCCCATGAAGTTTGCTGTTTCCGAGTGCTTCCACCCTTGGCGCAGTAGCCGATGATCATTCCTTTTTGAATGTCTGTCAAATCAATACCTCCGCCCATTGTGCTCATGTTACACACTATGGCTCATCTGTCCTGGCTGGCCGCGTATGTCTCCGTGTGGTCGACCTTGTCATGTGCACTCTGTGATGCACCTGGGCGGGTACACTATGGTTCAATTTCCATGGGTGGTCATATTATTCTGATATGACTGTGTATATATATATACACACACACACACTTGTATATATATTTACACCAGCTTGTCTTCCTGATGTCCTAGTGGTTAGCACTCTTGGCTGCTGATCAAAGGACCCAGGTTTCAGCCCCAGATAAAGCATGGATATTTCTTTTCTTGTGTTGACCTCTGGCTGAAATCTTGCCTTCTTCACAGATCTTCTGTGTGACACATTAAACTGACAAGCTCCTGTCAGACCTCTGTGGCAAGCAACCATTTGAGATATAATTTATTTAATTTATATTAATTATTATTAATATTAGCCGTCCCGTGGCCGAGTGGTTAGCACGCTTGGCTACTGATCTAAGGGACCTGGGTTCGAGCCCCGTATTTAGGCATGGATGTGTGTGTCGTTTTTCTGCTGAGGTCCTGCCATCCTCTCAGATCTTCTACTGTGGCATATAAACTGACAGCCTCCTGTCAGACCTCTGTGGCAAGCAGCTGCTTGAGGGGGTATTTTATTATATATATTTATATTAATATTAAACTATCAAGACAATTTCAAAACAGAAATGTACTAAATTACTTTTGTGTCCATTTCTTGGAAAATTTTAATCTCCAATATTCAATGCTATGACAGGATTAAATACACCAAATTTCAGTGTTGAAGAACTGACAAAAGATGCTTTCAACATGTTTTCTCATAGAATAATGTGAAAAGACTCACTCACTCTAATTGTTTAGACACTGAAGAAGATTTAGTTTTGATAGGTTCCTGAATATCAATTTTATGGCCATTGCCATAGCCAATAGCAGATAATGCTTTTACTCACATATTTTTGATAATTCCAATTTATTAAATTTGCACTACATCATTTCGTTCTGTGGGTAAAAAGTGTGGTTTTTCTCTCTTTGATATTTTGTGCATAAAGATTACACATGTGAATTTAAACTGACTTGAAATTTCATTTTATGGCCAACCCATAGTAATTTTGTAAATTATTTTACTTTACACTATCTGTTAATCTCCCTAGTCCAGTTAAAATTTCCCTGTTCCATAATAGTTTGCCTATTTATCTTTGAGCTGTAGCCTGCCTTTGTGGTTAGCATCCCATGCCCTTTAGCCTCAGTTCCTTGTTTCTATTACTTTCAGGCATTCACAACTACAGCAAAAGAACTGTTTCAAAATAATAAATAAATTTTGAAGTTGAATGAAGGTAGAATTGGATTTGTAGAGTTAGAAAAAGGTCGATGAATTATGGCAAAAAGATTGAAGAATGGGTGAGTGCCAGAAAAGGATTTTAAAGATTTTAAAGAAATCAATGAATGATATTAAAAATCTGAATAAAATACTTCTATTCACTTCATAGCAATTAAGTTTATATTTTCTGAAAGGTAATAATTTTAATAATTTTTCAGTTTAAAAACACAATAATTTTGACCTGAGGGTATGTAGTAGTCCCCCTAAGTGCAAAATTTGAAAAAGCACTAAAATCTAAACTTCACAGTGAAGAAAGTATCAACATCATTATCTTTGCATTTAAATGGCTTAATGTCATTGTTTGGATAATAAAGAAGCTTTTAAATGAATTTTTCAAATATTTTGTGCCTCTTAACCATTGACAAGAATCTGATGTTTTGTAATCTGAATTAGTTCTTTCTTCTAGAATGGTCAAATTTATTAAAGTATTTAATTCATTTAAAATTATGAAACTTCGTAACAGGTCCAGGAGGAAGCTTAGGTAGACACAGTGCACCTGCCAAAGATGATAACCTCACAGATGCTGATGATGAAATACTTGAGACACTTGTAAAAACAGCAACTACACAGCCTGCCCGCAATGAGCCTAGAATAAGGAAAAAGGCTCGATATGGAGATAGAAAATCTTGTAAGTTTGAAAAGTGTGTTTGTAACCCTTCCTAGGTCCCCAATGAATCTAGATATTGACAGAATCTGAAATGAGAGTCTTGAGATGTCTATGTTCATTTTTAGTACAACGAAAAAAAAAAACACTTTTTTAAAATAAAAATTGCTGTTTTGAAAATTTTCTTATATATATCTTATAAAAATAAATTATTTAGACTTGAAAAATAATAATTTTATTTTATTTGATGCATATTTTATTAATCTAGGATGTAAATAATTTGTTATAGCCATCTGATCGCCATTTGTTAGATGTGATATACAGCATTACCAATTTATATGCTAACATTACTCTATGCTGAAGCAATCCCCTGATTTAAGCTCATAAGTTTAATCTGAACTATTATCAACAAAGTTTTCTTTAAAGTTTCAAAAATCTATTGAAAATTAACAAAAAAACTGCTATTTTTTGAAAACCGAAGATTTTGGAAGTAATTATGAAGTACATACCTCTGTTTGGATTTTGTTTTTCCCCCTGTTTTACACTCTTTTCTGCCATAAACCTATTTCAGTACTCTTAGAATATTTTTATCTTTTATTTCATTTATCCCAGAATTCTATGCATTGTTCCTGTTATTGAAATCGAAACTGTAACTAAGAGCCTTCTTAGCGAGAGCTTGTTGTTCAAGACTGGCTGTAGCACACAGCATCACAGCAGAGGAAGACACAGGTGTTACTAATTGCTCACTCACATGTGTGAGAGCTGTCTGTTAAGTGGTTGCATGGTAGTTGTGTATATGATTATTTAAGTCCGAATACTTCCTCCCAAACATTGGATATCATCTCCATTCATACAGTTAGTATTTTATTTATTTTTTTATAATTAAACTTTAGCTTTAATTTCTGTAGAATTGCTTTATTTCTGCAAATTATCAAACTTTTGGTCAATTGATTACACTGGGCAATAAATTTTCACAAAAGTCATGCCTCTGAGATAAAAGTAGCCATTTCTTAAAGATTTCAAGGTGCTGAACACAAATATGATAATAAAAATGCAAAATTGGCTACAATTTCTGAGAAACCCGCAATAGTTTCTTATATAATAGAATAATAAGTACATATGACATGTATTGGTAAAACTCTGCTTCTACTTCCGATGTCACTTTGCCTGTCGCTTGTACAGCTGCTCAGGGTCATCTCTGGCAAGCATCCAACAGTAGTCAGGCAGCATTGAAGTGGACCAGTTTCCCTGGTATCATTTCTCCATCATTGTAATGTCCTGATGAAAACGTTCATTGTGCTCATCACTAACCATGCCACAGTTGCTAGAGAAGAAATCTAAGTGGGAATGGAGAAAGTGGATCTTTAAGTACATATTGCGGCCAAGTTTATGACACAGAGACAACATGTTCTTAACCAGTTGTTTGTAGTTGTCTGCCCTGACATTCCTGAGGAATTTAGTTGACACCAGATAAAACATGTCCCAAGCCTTTTTCTCATCACTCTGAAGCAGGTTGTCAAACATCTGGTCTCTGAACCAACTCACGGATCTGAGGACCCACAAAAATTCCCTCTTTAATTTTTGCTTTGCTGAGTCGAGGGAATTTGTCAGCCAAGTACTTGAAAGCTGATGCAGTCTGGTCCATGACTTTTAGAAAGCTTTTCATCACACCGAGTTTGATGTGTAGGGACTGTAGCAGGATTTTGTGCATTTCTGACAGTGCTGGGTGTTCCACATTCATCTCTCCGACCTTCAGTGATTTCCTATGAGGCTAGTTTCTCTTCACATAGTGCAAAGTCTTTGCTAGGCTATCCCATTCACATAAGAAACAGCAGTACTTCGTATATCCCAGCTGCAGACCCATCAATAGAACCACTACCTTCAAGTCACAACAGAGATGCCAGCCATACTTGCTGTATTGAAGACAGTTCAACAGCTGATTTAGATTGTCATAGGTTTTTTTTCATATAGACAGCATGTCCAACCGAAATGGATGGAAGTCGATTTCCATTATGTAGCAACACCTTCTTGAAACTCAATTTCGAGGAGTCTATGAATAATCGCCATTCTTGAAGGTCATGTTTGATTCCGAGGGCATTGATCAAGCCATCTACATTGGAGCAGAACACAAGGTCATCTTCCTTTCTAAAGTAAGGTGCAAACTGCTCATGATGAGTTCGAAACGAAGCCACTCGGATATTTTCCTTGAAAAGATTTCATTGTTTAAGTCTTGATCCAAGTAACTTTGCTTTTGCCTTGGACAGCTCAAGATCACGAACAAGATATTTCATTTCTTCTTAGGTGAGAATGTGTGCCACAGATGACACACTGTGGCAGACGTATGGATCATCATTAGACACCAAAGGCTGTGGAAAACCCAATGTTGGTTCACCTCCCTCCTCTTCATCTGAATCGATGGGAATTTCTTTTGGAGGATCAGGAACGGGAAGGCCTTCGCCATGCAGAACTGGTCGGAGAGCAGATTGTATATTCGGGTGCACTATTGTCCACTTCTTTTTCCTTGTGATGCCTCCAAAAACAGGTGGAACCATGCAGAAGTAGTAGTCATTTGTGTGATTGCTTGGCTCTCTCCAAACCATAGGAACAGCAAACAGCATCACCACTTTTAACAGGCACTTCGGAAACTTTTTTTACTTTTTTTTCAGGCACTTCGGAAAATTTCTTCCACACGTACTGCAGCATATGTATGGGGCCCAGGCCTTGTCCTTGCCCCCAATCTTGCATCCAAAATAAAACTCATATGCTGCTTTCACTATTGGAGTGATGGCTTTTTTCTGGCTTGCAAACGTCACTTCCCCATTTTTCCTTTGGTACACAAATCTTTTGTCACTTAACCAAGATTGCTAAACTTCAACATCCAAAGAAAAAATTTTCATAATGTTTAGTAAAAAAAAGCCAAGAAAGTTTTTTTCATTTCATAACAGGACAGAAAATCCCTTAATGTGAACAATCCAAATCGCCTAGTATAACTCTAAATCTCTGAAACCACACTGAAAAGAATCAACATTAAGAAATAAAAATCATGTTTCAGGTAAATATTATTCAGGAAAAAAAAAATCCTTTCGATTAATACATAATTTAACTGTTTTTGTTCATTAGGTTTTCTAAAGTTAAGCCTTATTGCACAGTCCGATCTATTTTTTCACTATATCACAGTGAAAATGTCTTATTAAAATCAATATGTTTGTAAATAAGTTTCAATTTTTTATTTTCATAATATTCGAAATTATATTCTGTTTAATTTGTCTTATAACATGTCTATTTCAGTTTATTGGTTTTGTTTTTAATTCTAAAGTTGACTTGTTTATTTGACTCGGCAAGTTGGCAAAAAAACTGAACTTTTCTCAAGTATGATATCAAGAAAAAATTACAAACTGAGAATAACTGCAAGTAAATATTTTTTTGTTAATCAGAAATAAATAGCCTTTCTATTCACATGCATTATAATAATTTTTATCTATTAGTTTTTTTCTTTTAAATAATTTTTTTTGTATTGCCAGATGCATTTTTTAATATTTTATTTTCAGAAAAGTCTGGAATTAAATGCTGATTAATTTGGATATAACATGTCTTAATTCTTGTAATTAGTTATTTGGCAAAAAATGTTTTAAAATTAATTCGTTTTCACCAATCATAGTGAAAAAACAGTTGGGCCTCTGGATGTAAACCAGTTTTTCAGGCAGACCCGTGGAAAGGATAATTTGGTATATAACACGACCTATTTCAGTTTATTGATTTGTTTTTTTAATTATAAAGTTGATTTGTTTATTTTACTCAGCACAGTTGGAAAAAAGCCTGGACTTTTTTCAAAGTATGATACCAAGAAAAAAATTACAAACTGAGAGTAATTTCAAGTAATTTTTTTGTTATTCAGAAATAAATACCTGCTATGTAATCTGAAAAATACATATTGGTACTTTTAAGAATTTTAAAAGATTAAGTTTTTCTCTGCTGATTTTTTTATGTTCAAACTGATGAGCAATATATGAATAGTAAAGTGAATAATATGATGAATAATATATATTAATTTACTTTTTCATTTGTTTTTTTCTTACTTAATACCTTCAGAGCTTGAATGTATTTCATCCTGTGGTGTATGATGTTACAAAATTACTTTGGTGTGTGTGGTATACTAAACATATAGTTTTTGAAGTGAGCTATTTTTTTTATTTTTACATAGCTCACAGCTATTACAAAACTTGTAAAGTAAAATGTAAGAGCGCATCTTTTCCAACAATGCATGAACTAAATGGTCCTGTCATATGCTAATTGCTAGTAGAACATGTGCTCATATAGGTTAACAGAATAAAAATTGTCTTCTAAAATGTTAAAAATGTACAGATAATCTAATTTTTATTAGGTTATCTTATTAGGAGCTATGAGTCTATAGAGTATTTTCAACAGTTTTCATGCGTTTTTGATACCTTTGGTCAAAATCCTGCAAACATTACAGTTGATAAATGTCATGGTTTATTAAAGAGGATAATTTTAGCCTTTCCTAACAGGGATTAAGATCCCTGTTCCCTTGGTGATCCCCTATGATAATTATTATAATTAATGTGTTCCATGGAAATTAATAAGAGATTGCAGTTGCTATGCTTAGTCATAGATGGTAGCAATGGACCATTGACAAACATAAGTAAGTTCAAGAACTCTGATCATAATGATGCATAACTAAATTGTAAACAGTATTTTAAACTGATCATTGCTGAGAATAGCCTAATGATTATAGATCATTGGAAATGTGAAAATATATTGAATAGAGGGAATTGCTGACTGAATTGGACCATTTACTACTCAGGATATTATGAGCTGAGGCCACTCCAAACCCTGGGAGCACATCAAACTCATCATCCTCCTCCTCCTCCTCAAGCAGCCATGGGCTACGGAAGTCCAACCAGACCGCACAGTTTAATTCTCCAAGCATATCTGTCCTGAGCTACATCTGCTGCATCCGGCCACTGTACACCAATTCTAACAAGGTCCTGTTTGACATTGTCAGCCCACCGCATCCTAGGTCTCCCCCTCCTTCTGAGGCCTCTAGGCCTTCATAACCCTATTCGCCAATCTATAATTATCCATACGGGCAACATGGCCAAACCAGCGGAGTCTATCTCTGCACAATATGCTGCTTAAAGGAGGTTGCAGACTCCTTTGCCTAACCTCATCATTAGTTACAAAGTTAAACCACCTAATACCCAAGATATTGCGTAAGCATCTAGAATCAAAAGCATCTAGTTTCCTGTTATCTTGTTTACACAGCGTCCAAGTTTCACTACCATAACTAACCCTAGAAAGAACCAAACTATTATACAGTCTAATTTTAGTCTTTAGGTGTATACGCCTATTTCTCCACAATCTCCATAGATTCTTAAAAGTCCCGGCAGCAATACCTATTCGTCTGTTAATCTCATGCCGCACATCACCAGTATCAGTTACGTAGCTCCCAAGGTAATTAAACTGTGACACCTGCTCAAGACTGCAACCATTCAGATTAACTGAATCACAACCTGCCTGACCAATTTTCATCACTTTAGTTTTCTCTCTGTTTATACCAAACCTACTCTACTACCAGTCTCATCAACAGCTCGAATGAAAGAGTTCATCTCATCAACATCATTTGCCAAAAGGGCTAAATCATCAGCATAATCTAAATCAGAAATTTTCATATCTCCAGCCCATTTAAGGCCAAAAGCTTTCCCTTGAAGTGAATTTCGCATAACATAATCAACAACCAAACTAAAGAGAAAAGGAGACAAAATGCACCCTTGTCGAACACCAGAAGTAATGCTAAACCAATTGCTATAAGACTTACCAACTCTCACACACGACTCAGTATTATTATAGAGAGAGCTTTCATTATGTTAACTAACTTGTCTGGTATACCATATGATCTCACAATCAACCACAAATTATGACGATCAACAGAGTTGAAAGCCTTTTTGAAATCAACAAAGCTAGCAACCAAAGGTTTCTGAAACTCTAAACATTTTTCAAGAATCTGCCTAAATGAAAATATCTGATCTACACATCCCCTACCACTTCTGAATCCACATTGCTCATCACGCAATTGACTGTCAACCAGATTCTTAATTCTATTAAGCACAATCATGGAAAGAACTTTACCTGGAACAGAGAGTAGGTTGATACCCCTATAGTTATCACAAGAACTGCGATCACCTTTTTTGAAAATAGGGATAATAATAGCTCTGGTAAAATCTTTAGGAACCATGCCTTTATCATAAAAGTTATTCAAAATTTCAGTCATCCAAATGGTAACTGAAACATTCCCAGCTCTAAGCATTTCCGTAGTAATTTCATCCACCCCTGGGGATTTATGAAGTTTAAGTTTAGAAATAGCCAAACTAACTTCAGATTGTGTTATAGGGCCAACATTAAAGCCCACAATGCATCTATCATCATTGCAAACAATGGGAGTAGAATTAACCACATTGTTTAGAACATCACTGAAATGCTCATCCCACCTAGCCATGACAGAATCCTCACCTTCTATAACCTTACCTTGTTTATCCTTCAATCCCTGTATACCGTATTGATTGTACATCAAACTCAAGCATATTGTTAAATAGTAATTTATTCGGTAAAGGTTAACAGGTCATTAAAATACTTCTTCACTTAGCAACATATATTGTAATTTAAAAATTTAGTAATTAATTTCTTTTTTTCAAGCAAACCAAAGGTTTGTTCTCACATATTTGTATGTACATATATAATTTCTGAAAATTTTTGTCATCTGTGTTTATTGCTTTTATAATGTTTGGAAATTTTTTAATTTCTTTCAGTACGTCGAACATTAAAGAGTGGTTTAGATTTATCAGAAGAAGAGCGCCATATGTTGAGTGCAATGACCACATGAATGGTGTACCTGTGCGTAGTCCTGCAAAATGGAAAGGATGATTCCTGGGATAAGAGACAACAGGGTGGCTGTGACTACTTGTCTCCTAGTGTGTACATTTTATATAAAAAAAACTATTGCACGAAAAAACATCCTGCTTCTGTAAGTTGCTTTACAGTTGGGGCATGTGATTTTAGCCTAATGTGTTCCAGCCCACTGGAGCGTGATCAAATACGACGAACTTTTAAGTATAACATTTAAATATGCCATAAAGTGCCTGTTGAAAGTCTTCATTGTACATTAGTTTCAAATAGACAGTGCCTGTATTTGATTACTGCCATGACAAGAACTGCTGTGCAGTTACTTTGGGAACAGGAGACATCTACTAAATCTCTTCTACTAAAACGATTTTTCTGTGGACATTTGCTGGCCATAATTATATAAAGAAGCAAAAAGAAAGTTACATCAAAATTTTGTAACATGATGAGTGCATCTATAAAATTAGCTTATTCACCAGAAAAGGGAATTAAATGTCTATAAAAAAATGAATGTGGCAGTTACTTTTCATATGAGGGTCTGATTTAAAGCTGTAATCATACATTTGTTTACATAACAGAGTCTGATTGTAAAATACTTTTATTGTTGTTTGGCTGCTCACTGTGGTAAAACAGACAGTGGGGAAAAATATTTTTAGTTGTATATGTCAGTTTATATAGCTGAAGAATTTGCTAATATTTTTCTGATCGAAATTTAGATTTTTTTTTGCCTTTGATATGTTTTTATAATGGTACCATATTAAGACTGTTTTCAAAGAGATTTGTCATTATATCTATGTATAGTCACATATATAAAGAAGCAAAATGATTGTAGATAATTGAAAATGTCAATTAGGTATTTTTAATTCTCAACTGATTAAACAAATATTTAGTGCAGGACTTTACGTCAATTTCAGTGATCTAGGTTAAAAAGGGAAAGTTGCATTTCATACTTGGATTGCATTATGATTTAGTTGTTTAATGAATACTTGATTGAACCTAATCCATATTACTCAGCACTCAAATTGCTATTTGGTAGTGTAACTGTATTTGGAGGCATGATGTTTAGGAAAATGATTCACACATTTAGGAAACTAGATGCAGATGCTCCAGTCACTACTAGTAACCTGATGCAATATGGAAGAAATGAATCTAAGAGCTTAACATTATCTAGGAATAACCATTTATTAGACATTTTTTTTAGTAAACTTTACATTAAATTGAATCATTCATACACACAGATCCTTTATGGCACAATGCCAACAGAGTAAATATTTATTGAATACCTCTTTCCAGCAGTCAAGAGAGCACCCAAATGTTCAGTTTTACACTCATCATAAAAAAAGGAAATTTAACATGTGGTAGAAGACTTTCTTAAAATAAGGAAATTTGAAATTTCAAAAACTTAAGATTTCTCAAGTTATTGTGAAAAATGATGCTTTTATATGCGTTGAACAATATAAGATTAAAGAATTGTTTTCCTTGTATATGCAATTAGATAAACACCAAAATAACCCTCAAGGAAATATAATAACCTACTGTCATTATGTAGGGAATTTGATGCTACTTGAAAAGTGTAATATGAAATTATCATTCAGTAGTAGATACACAGTTACTTGAAATGTGAAAAAAAGTGCCATCTTCTTTTCCTATTGCTAATTAAATTCAAATTAACCAGCAGTTATATGCTTATAGTATTGTAATAACCTCTATATATACAGGGTGTCCCTGAATTCATGGCCCAAACATGAAGGGATGGTAATACACATCGAACCCACCAATATCCTTTCTTCTGCCCTTCTGTAAAACGACTGCCCTTTCTTCTGTAAAATTCAAGGGCCCTACAGAATGATGTTTGGCAAATCAACAAGTCAGCCAGAGAGCTTGATTAAAGTCACACTAATTGTGGAAGTTAAATTCAACTATCGTGATTAATTCTGTTTAATTTCATAATGACTTGTGGAACAAATTTGACTAAAAGATTCATATTTTATTGTGGTGAAACAGTTAATGTAATATGCAGGGTGTCCCTGAATTCATGGCCTGAACATGGGTGGATGGTAGTACACACCGAACCCACCAATATTCACCATAGAATATGGAATCAGAAATGAAGGACAAACACAGAGGTTTTCAGAGTGACATTTATTGGAGATCATTACAACAAATGCTCAAACGTCCGCCCACCAACATTGATACAGGCGACACAACAATGGAGTAGTGATTGGCGTACCTGCCTGTAAACACCTGGCTTGTTACGCACATTGGTGGCTGCAATGGACAGTCGGGCTACCAGATCCTCTGCGACCTCACGGGTGTCTTGCATACCACACTCTTCAAATGTCCCCACAGAAGGAAATCGATGCAAGAAAGATCAGGCGATCTGGGGGGCCATGGGATGGGACCACCGCACCCAATCCATCAGTTCTCAAATGTGGTATGAAGATGCTGACGCATGTCCATGCTGCCTCGTCTGCACCCCCTACCAGCACCAGGCTGCATTTGCAGCCACATATTCTATGACGAATATTGGTGGGTTCCGTGGGTACTACCATCCACTCACATTTGGGCCATGAATTCAGGGACACCCAGTATATTACATTTAACTGTTTCACCACAATAAATTATGAAACTTTTAGTCTATTTGTTCCACGAGCCATTATGAAATTAAACAGAATTAATCACGATAGTTGAATTTAACTTCCATAATTAGTGTGACTTTAATCAAGCTCTCTGGCTGGCTTGTTGATTTGCCAAACATCATTCTGTAGGGCCACTGAATTTTACAGAAGAAAGGGCAATTCTACAGAATTGTTCAATAGCATAAGGGGGAGGGGAGAGCAAATTTCACAAGGAAGTTCATTCCAGTGCCAAAGTGAAAGCTATGAAGTCACAGTGCGATTCCATCAATGATATTTTCCTATTAATATTATCCACACATATGTGCTGCTGTCTAACGTTATAGTGCCTCTTACATCAGAATTAGCCTCGCAACGTACAGTAGAGAAAAATTCAGTTGTAGATGTCAACAGTGCCCAAAATCAAAATACATATTTAAATAATCTCTATTATGATTATAATATATATAATTATATTATGTAGTATTAATTCAACTGTGAAAAATAAGTATTCATTGAAACTTTTAGTATTTTACGTGTAATTCATGCTTAACAATAAAATGTATGTAGATGTAGTTTCCAACTATGGGCAAAATAGAATTGATGCCAATTATTAATAACCAGTGACAGATTTATATATTTGTCATCCCTAGTCCATTTAGTTTGCCATTGTCTTTTTATTTGTCCTACCATTGAAAATTCCTGAAACATTTTATCCCAAAGGCAAAATTTTAATATTTTGATAAATGTTACATATGCCTTAAAATGTAATAATAAAAAAGTAGCTTAGTTTTTACTCTTCCCCTTCCCCCCCTCTATTAAAATAGTTTGGCTGTGTCAGAAATTAAGCCATCTTAAAAAAAAGTACCTGCTTTGGACTAATGTGCAGGAGATATCCACATACTGGTACCGAGATGGTATAATCTTTTGTGACAACTGGTAATTAGAGTTATGTGATAAAATTATAAGACGTAATTTTTTTTGTTAAATAATTCTGCATGATGCAGTTTAGTATATTGCATTGAATTGCCAAAGAAAAATGAAATTTGCTTATATTCAAAACTATTTTGGTTTCTGTAATATTTAAAATATTTTCGTAACTGTTAGAGCTTAGATGCTTAATAATTTCCATTGATAGCTTCTTTCCCCAAGTATATTAAAAATTATAAAGATTAAATGATCATAATGAAGATTTACTTAATGAAAACAGAAGGTTAATGACGTAAGCAAATTCTTTTGCTGTTGATTTCATCAGCAGTATGCAAGGCCAATACTTTAATTTCCATGATGTTTAGCATTATTGCTGATATATAGAATATGCATCATTTAGAAGCAAATTGTAAAGAATGTAAACATTATTTATTAAATTAATAAATATTAAATCATCAGCATGTAGAGGATGCGAAGGTTCAACCTGATTTAAAATTTCGCTTCTCTCAAGATGTCATCTCTATTAAGTTTTTGATCGACTGTCTCTAAGCATGAAATGATATGAACAGCTTGTTTGCGTAAAATATATTCGAAATCTTATAAACTTAAAAATTATTTCTTAGATTATGTTATGTTGACAACAATAAATGCAGAGAGTATTTACTGATACATCAGTGTTCAGTCTACAAATATTAGATTTCATAATATGGAAGATTTCGGTAGAATTCGGGTTGTTTGGGTTGGGTTGTTTTACCTCTGAGCGGCACTTTTTTACACACCATGGGCTAAATGGCCAGGTCACATGGACCCCGAAGGCTCAGAGAAGGTTGGGAGAGGGGACCCACTGGAACAGCTGTTGGGAGACAGATGGTAGCCTCCCGTCAAGGCCATCCAGCGTGTTCTTTAACGTGCACAGGGTATGACTCTCCCACACACGGGGCCACGGCTTAACGTCCCATCCGATGGACGGCGGCCTTTCCAAGCCCATCGGTGTCCCCTACTGACCGTGGGCAGGGCGGGGAATTTTGCGGAGATAAATCTCAACGCTGACCCAGCTGGAACTCGAACAGGTAGAATTCGGTAGAAGTTTTTCAGTGTTGTTGGAATGTAACAGCTTAAGTGGATAAATATTATTGATGATGCCACATTATATACAAACCAAAGGATAAAGCCTTTGAGGAAAATTTTGTTAATAAATTTATATTGCGGGCATCATTTATTGTACAATTTACAGTCACAGATCGTACCTTTAGAATAATAGAGATATTGAAGATCTAAAGCAAAATATGGCAGTTAAAAGGCAAATTTCCAAAACCTTTTCATTGAAAAATACCAAATAAAAGTGGGTAATATGTCCAATTTACCTTATAAAGCTTTATCAGTTTACCAAATAATGTTTCGTTAGATTCAGATTAGAAAACACTAATCCATTCTATTTAATTAGCAGTATATATCAGGATGTGCATTTTTTTTAGAATGGCTTAACATTCCAAAATTCAATTTTATCACTTATGAGTGACATTCAGAAAATCTCATCATCGGCCACAACATCGCTTGTAAAGTTTCACATGTGCAAAAATAAAACGCTAAGTGAAATGCTAAGAAAATGAGATTTTGAATAATAAACAATACTAAAAGGATTAAAAAATGACAAGAACTTACATGTAGGTTGGATGTTATGCACCGAGTTTTAAATTACCTATGCATGATTTACCAATGTTATTGAGCATTATCACGCACGTTAAGTATGAACCATGACCATTGTACAACATATATTGACATTACCTAACACTTACGAAATTGCAATTTTTTTGTTCGCCTACCAGAAATAAAACGGGAAGAATATCACACTGTCTTTTATGTATGTATGTTTTTCATTTTTGCTGTCTTACCGAAGTTGATCATTCTGTTTGGCAGCTGTTGCTGTGATCTATATGTTGACAACTAACAATTGACGTCCTAAACTTTTGTCCCTGTGATTGTTTCGCTCATTTTTTTTTTGTTCGGAATGCAGCTTCATGCACCAGTCATAAAATTCCAGCAGCTATTATCTCTACTGTCTGTTTTACCAACATTTTTATTTTGTGAATGTACATTTTTACTTGATGCTTTCATAAAATGTTCCAGAAAAAATAAAATGTTTATACAGAAAAACTGTGTGCTTTTCATCTGTTTATCAATGAGTGTTTGGGACTTGGCCATCTTCTACCCCATCAGTTCTCAACCTTAATGCAACCTTTTATTAATCTTGACATTATTATGTACAGCTTATTCATTAACAGCTATTTCATAGCAGTCACATTGAAAACGAGGGGGACAATAATTAAATCTACAATTTCTAAACTATAAAATTGTTAAATGGAATTAGCATTTGTGTATAGCAACTATGCCAGGCTTGGGCCAACGTTTTAGCTGAAGGGCCGCAGAGAAAACTGAAATGGAAGTGCCAAATAAATATATAATCATTAACGTATGTATAATAGCATGCAAAAAAAAACTTAATATAATTTTTTTTAATGAGAATTCTCTTCGTCGGACTTTTTAATCCTGAAGATGTTACTGTATAATTTTTAAAAATTTATACCTCTATGTAATCTTCAATTCTAAACTCGGACGCCAAATTTAAGCTTTTTTTTTTTCAGAATAACATAAATCGGAGATTCAGAGTAACTTTTAAATTCATCAAGTGTAATCAATGATTTCACGAGGTATGGAAATTTGGCATCAGCAATATCCACGACCAAAGATGCTAAATTGCAGGGTTCGCGCATCCAAAATGCGGTAGGAAAAGAGGTGACTAAAATTTTTCTTTGTCAGTCACAAAATAAAGATTTTTTGTTTTCTGCAAGTTGCGTTGTTTTAACATACAACAATTGTTTTTCCCCCTCTTTCACCCCCTTTCCATCGTTAAAGTTGTGGGACGGTCAAAGCTCTTTCAAACTCAACTTGAGTCAAATGTTCATCATCATCATCATCCTCAAGCAGCCATGGGCTACGGAGGTCCAACCAGACCATGCAATTTAGTTCTCCAAGCAAGTCTATCCTGAGCTACATCTACTGCATCAGGCCACTGCACACCAATTCTAACAAGGTCCTGTTTGACATTGTCTGCCCACCGCATCCTAGGTCTCCCCTTCTTTCTGAGGTCTTTAGGCACACTGTTCATAACCCTATTCGCCAATCTATAATTATTCATACGGGCAACATGGCCAAAGCAACGGAGTCTCTCTCTGCACAATATGCTGCTTAAAGGAGATTGCAAACTCCTTTGCCTAACCTCATCATTAGTTACAAAGTTGAACCACCTAATCCCCAAGATACTGCGTAAGCATCTGGAATCAAAAGCATCTAGTTTCCTGTTATCTTGTTTACAAAGTGTCCAAGTTTCACTACCATAACTAACCCTAGAAAGAACCAAACTATTATACAGCCTAATTTTATCTTTAGGTGTATACGCCTATTTCTCCACACTCTCCATAGATTCTTAAAAGTCCCGGCAGCAATCCCTATTCGTCTGTTAATCTCATGCCGCACATCACCATTATCGGTTACATAGCTCCCAAGATAATTAAACTGTGACACCTGCTCAAGACTGCAACCATTCAGATTAACTGAATCACAGCCTGCCTGACCAATTTTCATCACTTTAGTTTTCTCTCTGTTTATGACCAAACCTACTCTACTACCAGTCTCATCAACAGCTCGAATGAAAGAGTTCATCTCATCAACATCATTTGCCAAAAGGGCTAAATCATCAGCATAATCTAAATCAGAAATTTTCGTATCTCCAGCCCATTTAAGGCCAAAATCTTTCCCTTGAAGTGAATTTCGCATAACATAATCAATAACCAAACTAAAGAGAAAAGGAAACAAAATGCACCCTTGTCGAACACCAGAAGTAATGCTAAACCAATTGCTTTGCTACAAGCCTTACCAACTCTCACACACGACTCAGTGTTATTATAGAGAGCTTTCATTATGTTAACTAACTTGTCTGGTTGGTTGCTAGCTTTGTTGATTTCAAAAAGGCTTTCGACTCTGTTGATCGTCATAATTTGTGGTTGATTGTGAAATCATATGGTATTTGTCTAAACTTAAACTTCATAAATCCCCAAGGGTAGATGAAATTACTACAGAAATGCTTAGAGCTTTAGAGAGTAATTTCATCTACCCCTGGGGATTTATGAAGTATGTCATAAAAGATATTCAGAATTTCAGTCATCCAAGTGGTAACCGAAACATTTCCAGCTCTAAGCATTTCTGTAGTAATTTCATCTACTCCTGTTGATTTATGAAGTTTAAGTTTAGACAAATACCATATGATTTCACAATCAACCACAAATTATGACGATCAACAGAGTCGAAAGCCTTTTTGAAATCAACAAAGCTAGCAACCAAAGGTTTCTGAAACTCTAAACATTTCTCAAGAATCTGCCTAAGTGAAAATATCTGATCCACACATCCCCTACCACTTCTGAATCCACATTGCTCATCACGCAATTGCTTGTCAACCAGATTCTTAATTCTATTAAGCTCAATCATGGAAAGAACTTTACCTGGAACAGAGAGTAGGCTGATACCCCTATAGTTATCACAAGAACTGCGATCACCTTTTTTGAAAATAGGGATAATAATAGCTCTGGTAAAATCTTTAGGAACCATGCCTTTATCATAAAAGTTATTCAAAATTTCAGTCATCCAAGTGGTAACCAAAACATTCCCAGCTCTAAGCATTTCCGTAGTAATTTCATCTACCCCTGGGGATTTATGAAGTTTAAGTTTAGAAACAGCCAAAATAACTTCAGATTGTGTTATAGTGCCAACATTAAAGCCACCAATGCATCTATCATTATTGCAGACAATGGGAATAGAACTAACCGCATTGTTTAGAATATCACTGAAATGCTCAGCCCACCTAGCCATGACAGCATCCTCCCCTTCTATAACCTTACCTTTTTTATCCTTCAATCCCTGTATACCTGTCCGTTTTCTACCACACAAAATATTAACTATCTGGTACAGCTGTTGTGGTGTCTAACTGCTTCCTCGGCTTTGTCAGCCAAACCATCAAGCCAAAGATTCTTATCAGCAGCTAACTGATCTTTTACACGTTTATTAAGTTCTCTGTAATGTTTTCTATTAGTACTAGTAGGGTATTGATTAAGGACATTCCTGCAGTTCTTTCTTTCCGAAATAACCTCAAGTGCCTTACCCTCAGATAATTCTGTCTCTTCTGCTCCTTTTTCCCTAAAAGAGTACTGTTAGTGTCCAAAAAAGCCTGTTTAAAATGATCCCATTCCTCCTCAACTTCAGTAGTAAGCATACCATGACTGTCATAATGACTAAGTAACCTATCATGGTAAGCTTTGGCTATAACTGGGTCTTTCAGAGCTCCAGTATTAAAAGCAAATTTTTTAACCCTAGCACAACACTTTTTCAGTTGTTGGCCATATCATATTACTATAGAGCATGTAAAATGCTTCCACTTAAATATAAGAGGATATTGTTTTCAAGCTATTTGGTTTATCCAATTAAACCAATTTTTCCTAGTGATTGATTTTTCAAATAATTCATTATTAATCAAGTGTGAAGATATCGTTACATGTTCTTCCTACTGCCCGCGTAACACCACTATTCAATAGTATTAATTTTTCCCAGTCCTATAGATTGGTATCGAGGTGACACTGCAACAGTTCGGATCCTGGGGATGGTATGACCGTTTATCTATCATAAAGGATGTCTATGTTATCCTTGTATGATAAGGCAGTACTGGCTCTTAGTAGCTCCTAGGACTCTCATCGAAAAGTTACGTTATCGCAAAAATTAACGTACCGACATAAGTGCGACCTTTTTAAACTTTTGTGGGACGATAAAATAAAAGGAACATATACAGTGGGTGTCCACTTACCGTGATTTTTCTTTTAGAACGCATGAAAAAATCCAAATCCTCTTGATCATGATTTTCGGAGGAATGCGAAAATGTTTTTTTCTTTTTCTTTTAAACGAGTGAAAGCTCACCATGACAGAACATTCGAGGCTTGTTTAGGAATTGACTCTCTATTGAACCATATGCATTCATCCTGAATGAGATGACGAAATAGGCGAAAATGAATCCCTTCTTTAAGTTCAACGTGACTCCCTATTCCCCATCTTAAGAAGAATGTCAAAATCTGTCTTCACACTTGGCATCCAAAGAATTTTTTTACTATTCATCGAGTTAAAAAACTGTGATTCCATAGATGGATTTGTTTTTTTATGCATGATGCTAAAGAAAACATATGCAATGGACAGTTCAGTTTAAAAGTGTTTTTTCGTTTTTTGATTTGTAATTTTTTATGTTATTTACAGTTGTGCTTATTTTAGTATACACATTTTCTTGAAAAAGGAAAGGGTCATGAGCACAATTTTTTTATATATTCTTTAAGAAAACGCCATCTATATATCATTATAACAGCAACATAAAAAAAATTATATAATTTCATTTAAAAGAGAAGAACTAGTCCTCACTTCTCGCCGACCGTAAAATTTGCTTACCGAGGCATATTATTTTGATCTTAATCACGGTAACAGGCACACACTGTATCAGATTCTGCATTATGCTATCTCAGTACGTAATGTAAGATGATTGATTGGTAAAATGATGTTTTTAAAATTTACATTAACAAAATATTGCCAAATTTTTATTTCCTTCCCTTTCCCACCTCAACCATCAAATTCATGACTTAAATTTGTGAACGTCTGTGCCCAATTGCATCTCGCAACAGATCAATAAAGAGTTAAAATAAGAATTTGAAAACCACATCCTTTTCCCTAGTTCTGTCTCTGATGGTAATTAAGACCGAACGCAAACGACTAAGGTGGATGTGAACATACATTGTCCATGAGCACTTAACGACGCTTTGGTTGGAATTTTATAACAGCTTGGTATCTAAATGATTAAATTGTAGTGTAATTAAAAATCGAGGAATGTTTCTTAAAAAGAATCATTCGCTTTTTTAAATAAATGTTCAATTGAAAGAATATTAAAGCGTAAAAGACATCATTAATTGCACCGCTACTGAAAAATGTCCTACCGGTAAAATCCATCAAATAATTTCGTACCAACCTGCCATTACCATTGCATGACACCCAAAATCACAGCCTCCTATATTATACCAAGTCTGGACAGTGCAGCAACAGAATAATTAATTTCGAACTGTATGTAAAAAGCTCTCTTTATTAATGTCTCATTGCTGGAAATCTAACTGGTAGATATTTATTTAAAACAAATGGTAATCTTAAAATATTCACAAATATTTTAATAAGGTAATGAATAAATTAATCTATACTAAGGGACGTTCAAATATGAACGAGAATTACATTCTAAAAATTTTATTCAAAACAAAATGGAAAAAATCACACGTACTATTTAACGTAGTCTCCCATTAACTGTAATGCACTTGTTCCAAAGTTCTGGAAGCTTCTTAATTCCAGTTTCAAAGAAGATTTTTGGTTGCTTGTCAACCAACTTTGCACAGCTGCAGTGATCTCAACATTCTCTCGGAATCTCTTGCCTCCTAAAAATTCTTACAGCGGTCCAAACAAATGGAAATCGGATGGAGCCAAGTCGGGACTATACGGTGGATGAAGTGGTACATCCCCCTTCAGTTTCTGTAGACTCCACCGTTAAAGTGGCGTTGTGAAATAGACAGCTGCTTGGACGAGCGTTGTCCTTGTGCTCTGGTAACAGAAGTCGTGGGACCCACATTGAACTCAGTTTATTGAATTTCAGATCGTTATGCACAATTTCCTTCAACACGCTCTACAAAAATTCCAGTCTACCGTGAGATTCACGAACGGTTATCCCACGATTGTATACGACAGTGGTTCTCAACCTTTTATGCTTCACGCACCCCCTGGAAATGTGTATGTAACTGTCGTACCCCTTGTATAGATAGATAAAACTATAGTTATATTATAACAATGGGAATAAAAAAAAACGTAAATATATATATATACGACTTTTGAGCTCTCACAGCGTACCTCAAAAAAGGGGTATGCGTACAGTCGCTCAAAAATGTATCCGAACACTACGGTTGATTACAGAATTCAGAAAAAATATTTCTCAACGATTTTTTTAGAAAACAGTGATCTGGCAACCTTCGTGTCACGTGACACGAAGGTTGCCAGATCACTGTTTTCTAAAAAAATCGTTGCCAGATATTTTTTCTGAATTCTGTAATCAACCGTAGTGTTCGGATACTTTTTTTAACATATATAATGCGTATGAACATATAATGCAATGAATATGGAGCGTGTGCAGTTACCGTTCACAGCAAACTGGAGCGGTTGCGGTTAATGTTCACAGCACATTGGATCGTGTGAGCTCACTCACGGAAATATTGAGCGTGTGCAGTTACCGTTCACAGCAAACTGGAGCGTGTGCAGTAACTTCACACGCTCCAGTTTGCTGTGAACGGTAACTGGAGCGTGTACAGTTGCTGTACACGCTCCAGATATTTTTCCTGAATTCTGTAATCACGTGACACGAAGGTTGTCAGATCACTAATTTCTAAAAAAAATCGTTGCCAGATATTTTTTCTGAATTCTGTAATCAACTTAAGTGTTCGGATACATTTTTGAGCGACTGTACCTCTTCCTCAATTTTGACAACATTGTCGGGAGTGACAGAAGTTCTTGATCTCCGAGCATGAGGTACATTTTCGTCATGGTCTCGTCCTTCTCTCATCATGGTCTCGTCTCATCTTCCGTAAACTGCGCTTGAAGCCTGGTAAAGATTTCGGAAGGAACGACACCATCCTTCGTGAAAAATTTGATAATTATGCTCTGCGCAACACTGCTTGTTAATTCTTGGTTCCACATCTTGATTATAATTGACTCGTGATATGAAGGAACACGACTAGTGCTGTTCGCAAGTTTAAACATGTTTTCACTTGCCAATGAATGTTTGTTCTCACAAGTTAACTGTGCTCGAACGGTAACTAAATTCTTGTTTATATTTGAACGCCCTACGTATTTAAAAATAGCTTTTCATCAAACTTCAGACAGGGTTGGGTTGTTTTACCTCTGAGCGGCACTTTTCTGCACACCATGGGCTAAATGGCCAGGTCACATGGACCCCGAAGGCTCAGAGAAGGTTGGGGGAGGGGACCCATTGGAACAGCTATTGGGAGACAGATGGTAGCCTCCCGTCAAGGCCATCCAGCGTGTTCTTTAACGTGCACAGGGATGGCTCTCCCGCACACGGAGCCACGGCTTAACGTCCCATCCGACGGACGGCGGCCTTTTCAAACCCATCGGTGTCCTCTACTGACCGTGGGCAGGGCGGGGAATTTTGCGGAGATAAATCTCAACGCTGACCCAGCTGGGATTCGAACCTGGGAACTACAGATTACGAGCCTGGCGCGCTACCGACTGAGCCACCCCCGCCCCAACTTCAGACAGAATAATTCATTCAAATATTTATGCATATTAAAATTTCCCTCCTATCTTTTTCAACGGCTGAACAGGCTCTCTGTATTAGGTGACCGTGTTCAAGCGGCCGCTTGGAAAGCTTATGCTGTTATGCCTGTCATGTTGATTAATAATTATCCAATTTGAACAGAACTTTTCATTTATCTCTGGAAAGAAAAAAGTCTAATGCCTGATAAGTCGTAGGGAAGCCAAAGTGAAAATAATATTTTTGTAAATGAGGTGAAAATCAACGACATATGAAGAGACAAGTTCATCTCTTTTACGATTCCTATCCAAACCATACTGCCGTAATATGACTGACTATAAGCTTGATTTGAAATTATTTCTCCTTAGTCTTGTGATTGAGACATGTGTCTGCGCTTTCAAGCCCTTGGTGGTAAAACTCTTCTATAAATCCATTTACGAAAATGGACTTCCGGATCAAAGCAATCTATCTAGCAATATAGGTTGGGTTATTTTACCTCTGAGCGGCACTTTTTTGCACACCATCTAGCAGTATAGCCATTGGCCATAATGCTGCTTGTTCCAGCACTTGGCAAAACTGGATACGGTGATCATAGCAGTGCACCGTGATACGAGTTTTTGTTCAATCTTGTTGAATTGATGGGAGGCAAGGTTGTCTCCTAACAGCTGTGTAGAGGATATCTTTCTCATCCTCTAAGTTCTTGTAATCTTAGTCCATTGGGTGTTAAATAAAATGCCGCTTAGAAGGAAAATGTCTCAATCCTGGCGAATCTTGAATAGCAGGTGACGATGACATTTCATTGAAACTGAAATTTGCCTTGAGTCATTTATCAGTTGACTAGACTTAAATGATACTCTCTATATTGAAGATTGCATTACACATCAGAGATCATTAACGGAAGAAATGGAGCTATATTTTAATGGAAAAGCCTTAGGACTCTGAATTTTTCCATTTTATTCCTCTCATCATTTTTGGTGTGCAAAAAAGTTCCGCTCAGAGGTAAAACAACCCAACCTATACTGCTAGATAGACTGCTTTGGTCCGGAAGTCCATTTTCGTAGATGGATTTATAGAAGAGTTTTACCACCAAGGGCTTGAAAGGGCAGACACATGTCTCAATCACAAGACTAAGGAGAAATAATTGCCAATGAATGTTTGTTCTCACAAGTTGACTGTGCTCTTTCATGGTTTTAGCTCTTGCATAGTTTTTTGCAAGTCCTTATCCACCTGATGGGCTTGGAAAGGCCGCTGTCCGTCGGATGGAATGTAAAGCCTTGGTCCCACATATGGGAGAGCAATACCCTGTGCACGTTAAAGAACACACTGGATGGTCTTAACTGTAGGCTACCATCTGTCTCCCAACAGCTGTACAGGGGGTCCTTGTGACCTGGCCATTTAGCCCATTGTGTGAAAAGAAGCTCTCCACCTGAAGCGGGCTGTGGCGTCGATTTTAAAATTTGAAGAGGAATAAAATGGAAAAATTCAGAGTCCTAAGGTTTTTTAAAATTGAATTATTAAAATTATGACGGTTATTGAAACTTTGTTTATTCTGATATATCGGCTTGTCAGATATTAATCCGATTAAGTCCACGAAAGAACTTTAAAAAGTATTGTGTTGTATACAGCTTCTAAATAAAATTTCCATCCAAATATCTTTGATGCGTATAAGAATGGAATTAGACAGTTCAATATTTGAAACAAATGTACCCTAAAATAAAAGAAAATTCCAAATATATATATATAGGCTCTCAGATTATCTGAGAGTAAGAACCAAAATAAGGAAAAAAAAATTCTCCTCAAGCAATAAGAGGTCTGACAGGAGCTTGTCAATACAATACGTCATAGAGAAGATATATGAGGAAAGCAATACCCCTGCAAAAGGGCAACACAAGAAAGAAAACATCCATGCCTTATCCTGGACTCTAACCCAGGTCCCTTTGATTTGATATGAAATTTGAGTTAATTGGCTAGTTCCTGGAAAGTCATTATTAAGTTTCTCCTTTTGTCCCTTCTTCCTTTGCACACCATCAGTGGAGGTCCTAAGTGTGAAAGCAAAATTCCCCGCCCTGCCCACGGTCAATAGGGGACACCGATGGGCTTGGAAAGACCGCCGTCCGTCGGATGGGACGTTAAGCCATGGTCCGTGTGTGGGAGAGCCATTCCCTGTGCACGTTAAAGAACACGCTGGATGGCCTTGACGGGAGGCTACCATCTGTCTCCCAACAGCTTTTCCAGTGGGTCCACTCCCCCAACCTTCTCTGAGCCTTCGGAGTCCATATGACCTGGCCATTTAGCCCATAGTGTGCAAAAAAGTGCCGCTCAGAGGTAAAACAACCCAACCTAAGTGTGAAGTGAAAGTGAAGAGAAGAACCGGAAAGAAAACCTTTGCGCAGTTCCATTGAGCACCATTCTTGAGAGTTGCTCACAGCCCCCACCCCTCGTCCCGAATGTGATTCCTGGACAGCCCCTGTGGTCGATACTGTCTTTTCTATTTCCTTCGCAACTAGATGCTTTGCACTTGTGAACAAGAGATGGCAGCACTGACAGTCACTTCAGTTATTTTTCATTAACCTTCTCGACGGGAATCTTTTGGTCTATTTCCCAAGCAGTACAAGAATGCTCTAGTTATCTGCGCGATGGTGGTGTACAACGGTGCACCTGTGGCAAACACTGGTTAAATTAAGGTTCAGTACGAAGGACGCAGTGAGTAAGAACAATGTGCTTCTGTACGCTGGGTCGGCCTGAAGGAGCTTGCAAACGGATGCCAATGCTGTGAAAAATCTTTCTCTTGGGCAGTCGTGAAAAGGTTTTTCACGCTTGCTTAGGTTCGGTCTGCAGGAAATGACATGTGGGATGCTGCACACTGTATTGGCAAAAGTATTGGAACACTTCCATATTATGTGAATGACAAACATCATTCAAAGTGCTTTAACTTTGAAAATTGGTTTTTGAATAAAAGATGCCACTGGGAGAAAAGTGAATATCTCAATCAAAGAAATGTATCTAAATCTCGAATTTCAGCAAAATTCATTCAATATTTTCTGTAAATAAAAATAAATACCCCCTCAAGTAGCTGCTTGCCACAGAGGTCTGACAGGAGCCTGCCAATTTATATGCCATAGTAGAAGGTCTGGGAGGATGGCAGGACCTCAGCAGAAAAACAACACCATGCCTTACCCGGAGCTCGAACCCAGGTCCCTTAGATCACTAGCCAAGCGTGCTAACCACTCGGTCATGGGACGGCTTATGGTGTATTAAATTGACTGGCTCCCGTCAGACCTTTGTGGCAATCAGCTGCAAGAGGTTTTTTTAAAATTATTATTTAAACATGTTAGCGAAGATGGAACACTTAACAGTAGATGTCGCTGTTATACGTTCATCCTAAACTCTTTTTCTGTAATTGATGACCTCAATGAATCATCAGACAAAACTTTTCAATTTACATTTGTTAGGTAAACGATCTGTTTTAATAGTTATTATCTGCGTTTTGATTAAAATTTAAGGTCAATTCTTGAGTATCAATGCTGCTGTTAAATGTTTCGGATTTCTCAGCTTTTAAGTATTAAATGAATATTGTTGAAAATCGATATCGAGAGATTGGATTGTTGGGTTGGGTTGTTTTACCTCTGAGCGGCACTTTTTTGCACACCGTAGGTAAATGGCCAGGTCACATGGACCCCGAAGGCTCAGAGAAGGTTGGGGGAGGGGACCCACTGGAACAGCTGTTGGGAGACAGATGGTAGCCTCCCGTCAAGGCCATCCAGCGTGTTCTTTAACACGCACAAGGTATGGTTCTTCCACACACGGGGCCACGGCTTAACGTCCCATCCGACGGACGGCGGCCTTTCCAAGCCAATCGGTGTCCCCTACTGACCGTGGGCAGGGCGGGGAATTTTGCGGAGATAAACCTCAACGCTAACTAAGCTGAGACTCGAACCTGGGAACTACAGAATACGAACCTGGCGCGCTACCGAATGAGCCACCCGCGCCCCAAAAAAAACTGGTTGGGAAAAGGGGACAGATTGTTGCTGTCAGTTGAAGATATCTTTTGGCCCTCTACCACTGAAATTTCTACCGATATCAAATATCATCAATTATCTGAAATTTCTCGAATATCAAATATCATCAATTATCGAATATCACTTGCGATATTCGATAAAAGTTTCGCATTTCCCATATTTAGCGCCTTCTAACGATGTAAATTAACACTACCTAAGGATTTGGAAAATGCGAATCATAATATTTATTTAGTACAGTAGCTCAAAAAAGTATCCGAACACTACGGTTGATTACAAAATTCAAAAAAAAAATATCTGGCAACGATTTTTTTTTATAAATTAGTGATCTGGCAACCTTCGTGTCACGTGACACGAAGGTTGCCAGATCACTGATTTCTAAAAAAATCGTTGCCAGATATTTTTCCTGAATTCTGTAATCAACCGTAGTGTTCGGATACTTTTTTGAGCAACAGTACCTATCCAACTAAAAAATAATTTTCCGATTAGCTCTTTAAAAACGACAGTTACGTCCCTCCCCATCAGCGTGTAAAGGGCAATTTTTTTGTTGTCAATCCAAATCTCGTGGTCTTCACATTCCACCATCAAAATTTAAAATTTCGGGCATAAATTCATCGTTCGCAAATTTGTTTAAGCGTTACGATTTTCACCGTTAGAGGGCCCATTCTAAACTTTTGGGAGATTCGTTAAAATGCGAGCCGTAATATTTCATCAATACAACCCAAAATGCATTTACAATTTATCACTAAAATAAAAAGATGAATATCTACAGACAAACACCTCCTACAACAGAAGTCCTGTAACGCGAATAATTCCAATTTTATTTTTAAAATTATTTTAGATACTAATGCATTATGAAAAAATGTAAAAATTATATAGGATATAATATAGATATATATATAGAAAATATTATAGGATTTTGGACATATTGAAACTGTTTTTTTTTACATTTTAGTCAGCACGTATTTTAGATTATTTTAGAAGTGTTGAATATATTTTCTTTAAATGCATTTGTTCAAAAGAATAAAATTACTGCTTTTTTAAACAGTTTGCTAGACAGTATGGCCGTAATGATCCATTGGCATTTGACTGATTATGTCGAACTATTGGATGGCCATTTGCTCCACCAAAAGCCATAGGAGATTTAGTTCATCTGGAATCAGTGTTCGATGTGTTGGATTTATATCTATGCGGGTGTACTTTTATGCTAATGCTTATTTCTAAATATATCTTATTTAGAAAAAACATTATTCGTATTTATTAGCATTGTGATAATTGCTAATCAATTCAAATAATTTTTCTTCTAAATAATATATATTTATAAATAAATATGAATAAAACGATTAATATAAAAGTGCATCAGTAGTAATAATAAAAATAAATGAAAATAAATGTATATGAATTATCTACATTACAGGACTACCTATGGTGACGTCATAACCTGGTCCAACGGTCGTCAGTTATAGGAGGTGTTTGGACAGACAGACAACAAAATGAAAACATTATCTCATTTTTCTTTTTGAAAACGACATTTTTACTTTTTCGTCTGTTTGTCTATAAACATCCACTTTCTTCGATTTTAGAGTTAAATGAAAATTATTTTTGGGTTGGCTAGGTATTGACGAAATATTAGAATTCGTACTTACCGAATCTCCGAACAGGTTTGATAGCGACATCTAGCCGATGGAAAAGATCAACTATTAAATGACTATTGCAGACGATTTATACAAAAAATTTCAAATTTTGATTGTGAAGGTCAAGAGGTTCACACGGACACAACAATTTGCTCTCTTAACCCAATGTGGGTGGGAAAACGCACCTTTTTTTTTGTTTCAAGACATTTTTATTTTTGTGTTTTATAGGTGCTAATAAAACACTACTATTTACAAATTTCCAATCATCCATTAGTTCGAATTTGCACTGTTAGAAAGTGCAAAGGACGAGAAATTAAAATTTTCATTCTCACATTAGGGGTAGCTCAGTCGGTAGCGCGCCAGGCTCGTAATCTGTAGTTACCAGTTCGAGTCCCAGCTGGGTCAGCGTTGAGATTTATCTCCGCAAAATTCCCTGCCCATCGGTGTCCCCTACTGCCCAAGGTCAGTAGGGGACACCGATGGGCTTGGAAAGGCCGCCGTCCGTCGGATGGGACGTTAAGCCGTGGCCCCGTGTGCGGGAGAGCCATACCCTGTGCACGTTAAAGAACACGCTAGATGGCCTTGACGGGAGGCTACCATCTGTCTCCCAACAGCTGTTCCAGTGGGTCCCCTCCCCCAACCTTCTCTGAGCCTTCGGGGTCCATGTGACCTGGCCATTTAGCCCATGGTGTGCAAAAAAGGGCCGCTCAGAGGTAAAACAATCCAACCCATTCTCACATTTCTTGTAGCTTTACGAAGGTCTTAACTTTCAACTTCGAGACGAATGTGTGGATTAGAGCAGAATTGGACAAATTTTTTACCTGAAGGGTATCAGAGGAAACGAAAATGGATCATTAACGCATATAATTATAACTAACGCAAAAAAAATCTCAAGTGAAACGTAAACAATATAATTTTATTGAAATTAATTTAAATGAGAATTCACTTCACTGAAACTCAATTTCTTGTTCTCTGTATGTTCTTATTCCTTTTACGAATTCATTTGTCAACAGTAGTTCGCTGGCCATAGTCTGCCCAGGCCTGGATTATGGTAAAATTAAGTAAAAAATTATTAAGTAAAATAAGTTAAAAAATTAAGAAAGAAATAAGGACTTATGTAAAACTGATGCAATTACTAAACTTCAGTTTCCCATGCTTTGACACGGTAAGGGGAAGTCCATTTCGCCCCCTATTTATAAGTGGCAAAACATTTCTCAGGTATACAGCTATTTAAAATTTACTAAATGGGCAACTATCAGAATATATGATTCCCTTATATTTTTTTTCCAAAAAAAAAATGTTTTATCCAACCGAAACTTTAAAACACTTATTATGTTTCACTTGCTTATGATCATTAAGGATTATTAGGGGCGGGGGTGTCTCAGTCGGTAGCGCGCCAGGCTCGTAATCTGTAGTTCCCAGGTTCGAGTCCCAGCTGGGTGAGCGTTGAGATTTATCTCCGCAAAATTCCTTGCCCTGCCCACGGTCAGTAGGGAACACCGATGGACTTGTAAAGGCCGCCGTCCGTCGGATGGGACGTTAAGCCGTGTCCCCGTGTGCGGGAGAGCCGTACCCTGTGCACGTTAAAGAACACGCTGGATGGCCTTGACGGGAGGCTACCATCTGTCTCCCAACAGGTATTCCAGTGGGTCCCCTCCCCCAACCTTCTCTGAGCACTTTGGGGCTTATGTGACCTGACCATTTAGCCCATGGTGTGCAAAAAAAGTGCCGCTCAGAGGTAAAACAATTTCCGTCTCATGCTTTGGACCATCCCTAGTGGCTGCTACTGAAAGAGAAATTGCTGGAATTGGAACAGGAATTGCATCATCGCAACACGTGAGTGGAAAATATGATTTTCGATACAACCAGATAAGTGAAATGTAATGTCTTAAGTTTAGAAATCTAGGTTAAACAGTTACTATTCTAAGGCAGCCATAAATAAAATTGTTACAAAAAAAAGCATTGCTTTTGCTTCTCACGCGAAAAATCTCCGAAACCTCGAGATAAAAACTCTCAGAAGAAAGTAATAATCACGAAAAAATGAAACACAAACCGATCAGGATTTCAACACTCAGTTAAGTTTACCATGTTGTATTTTCATGCAGTAGAGTTGACAGAATTTGCTGTAGTGGATTGGTCCCCGAGTTCAAACTCCAAATTCCAGCCTCAATTTCCTTTTCTAAACTGTCAAGAATGCAACCAAAAACTCGAACAACAGTTTCAGCTCGATTCTTTTTCTCTCCGGTCGTGTGGTGTCGTGTCACTACAGCGGTTGCCAGGAAATGTTCAGGCCATTGGACTTCGACGGCATCGCAATGATTTGGGATGGATCCAATCACGCAGAACCATTTCACAGCCTCCCTTACCAGACAGAAACCCTGCCAACGAACTTGACGCAATGCAACCATAGGCCACTCAGATGCAGCTCATTAGATGCTGCCCCCCCTTCCCCAATCCTAACCCTTCTCTCAAAAACATTCTGACATCATAAATTACCAGCTCTGGAGGTTGTTTCTAGTGACTAAGAATGTCTCGCAAAGTCAGCAGAAAAGTTCAGTCCAAGGATCCAATGGAAAATTGTGGTGCTGAACAGCTGAGAGCAACAAACTAACGCTGTAACAGTTTCAATTCATGTAAATAAGCTCACCCTTAGAGTTTCATTGAGCTTTCGTTCCTAAAAATGACCTTTCAAATCGAGGTGGAATTTTTTCCAAATTACAGGTTAAAATGAAAAATTGTGGTCCCAGTCCATAATTTTGACTATATAATTCAAATTTATTGCTTCCATAGAAAGTATTTAGATGCCCTAACATTAAAGATACTTGAAAATAGATATTTATGTATAATTTATGCACTGAAATAATTTCCATAAAATGATTGTAACGTAATCACTGTTGACAACGATGATTTAGAAATTCTGCTAAAATTACAGGAATAGGCATTCAAATATGAATCCACGAGAACTCAGATACAGATGCAAGCAGGCATGTGCATACACTTAGGCCCGAATCTAAAAAAAAAAAATCAAGGGGGCGGGGAGGGGGCGCCAAGCAGCACAATTAAACCGGAAAAATGTAAAGGGACAAGGGAATGGATTTCAGCAGTAGAACGTTTTCCTCTCCGTTTTACAGGTATTTCAAACTTTCTTCAAAAATGCAGGAAATACAAATAAGTTTAATGATTTTTCATTCCTTTTACCCTTATTAGCATTTTGAAAGGGGGAGGGCAGCCCCCCCTCTAGATTCGGCCCTGCACACACTTGTGGGTACTTTAGGCACCACAGATTACTACATAAGGTAAGCCAAATAATCAATACGCCACCCTGCAATGCGTTAGAGAAATTTCTGTTATGTCAATGGATTGGGTTGTTTTACATCTGAGCGGCACTTTTTTGCACACCATAGGCTAAATGGCCAGGTCACATAGACCCCGAAGGTTCAGAGAAGGTTGGGGGAGGGGACCCACTGGAACAGCTGTTGGGAGATAGATGGTAGCCTCCCGTCAAGGCCATCCAGCGTGTTCTTTAACGTGCACAGGGTATGGCTCTCCCGCACACGGGGATATGGCTTAGTGGCCTTTCCAAGCCCGGACGGTGGCCTTTCCAAGCCCATCGGTGTCCCCTACTGACCGTGAGCAGGGCGGGGAATTTTGCAGAGATAAATCTCAACGCGGACCCAGCTGGGACTCGAGCCTGGGAACTACAGATTACGAGCCTGGCGTGCTACCGACTGAACCCCCCCCCCCCCCCGTTTTGCTTAGGAGGTTTTTCTTAACTCCCGACTACGGGCTTGGGATAGCAAGTAGCCAATCCAGGCTGCTCATTTTCCTTTTCTCCTGTTATCCTGTTTTTCATCAATATATTCTGTAATTTAATTAAAACACGTATGACTATCAATTATCCGTTCTTCGTCAATTCATTATATCTCCAGAATTTCTAATTTCTAGTATAAATAGAACTTTTGCAACATAAGTTCAAGTTTTACATTTTTTTACGTTTTGTGCACTCTAGCGATGGTAAAAGAAGGCCATTTGGAGGATTTAAAAACTGTGAACCATCATATTTCGTTAAGTACCTATTCAATTCAAAAAGAATTTTTTATTAATCCCTCAAAACAAAAAAGGTGCGTTTCCCTAAGCACCCCGGGGATGAAGAAACAAATTGTTGCACCCCTCAAATATCAAAATTTCAGACAGAATAAATCATATGCAATTCTTGTTTAAACTTTCAAAACTTTCCATTGTCAGAGGGCCCAATTAAAGCTTTTGGGAGATTCTAGCAGTGTGGATCATAACAGTTTGTAAAAACCTTAGCAACCCAAAAGGAATTTTCAATTTATCTCTAAAAGCAAACAATTTTCATTTAAAACAGAATTGGATTGGATTGTTTTACCTCTGAGCGGCACTTTTTTGCACACCAGGGGCTAAATGGCCAGGTCACATGGACCCCGAAGGTTCAGAGAAGGTTGGGGGAGGGGACCCACTGGAACAGCTGTTGGGAGACAGATGGTAGCCTCCCGTCAAGGCCATCCAGCGTGTTCTTTAATGTGCACAGGGTATGGCTCTCCCGCACACGGGGCCACGGCTTAACGTCCCATCCGACGGACGGCGGCCTTTCCAAGCCCATCGGTGTCCCCTACTGACCGTGGGCAGGGCGGAGAAGTTTTGCGGAGATAAATCTCAACGCTGACCCAGCTGGGACTCGAACCTGGGAACTACAGATTACGAGCCTGGCGCGCTACCGACTGAGCCACCCCCGCCCCATTTAAAACAGAAAAATTGTGTTTTCTCACTCCCTCTGGTGGGTAAAGAGTTCACAACCAAAATTTCAAATTTCTAACGTAATAACATCGTTGCAATATTAGTTTCAAATTTTGCAATTTTGAACTTTTTCCACCCTTAGAGTTAGAGGGTGCAATTGTAGCTAGAGGAAGATTCCGAAAATACTAATCGCAATATTCCGTCAACCCTATCCAACCCAAACAGAAATTTCATTTTATCTCTAAAGACAAAGAAATTTCGATGTCTTCCGACGGATGGACAGACAGACGACAAAGCGAAAACATTAGCTCGTTTTTTTCTGAAAACGATCTAAAAATTGAGTTTTCGTTGGAATAAAATACGAACCGTCGACTTCCTGAAAACATGATAGGTACTGTTACAAACGGAATTGTTTCTGACATCATTCTACAGCTGAACAGAGATTACATATTCATAGCCTTTAGTTAGAGATAAAACCCAATTCCCACCGAAAACTAAAATTTTCTTCCTTCTAAGTTAGCACGGCATTTGCTTTTGAGATATTATTATTATTATGGAACTATGATAATCAGTGGCGTACCCAAGTGGTGCTATACTCCCACCCTAACCTTCCTTTGAGAACTTTAATAGTATATATTTCAGAGACTCAAGCACATCAAACATGACAGCATCTCTCCTGGAAGTTTTGGGTACGTCCCTAATGATTATAGTTTTATAGTGTGCTACACACAAGATTTTCGAAAGTCTAAAGAGTGGAAGTTAAAAGTTTTTCGTAATGTAATTTGTTGAACAAATAGTTTCTTATAAATACAATATCTCCAAAGTAATATCTCACATATCAACAAAAATCTCTCTCTAGATACGATAGTCTTTTCATATAAACAGACAGAATTAACGAAAAGTCGTGTTCTTCACATCTGTCAAAACGCAGTTTGTGTTTAGTAAACGAAAATAAAAACAAACACCTTAACAGATATGGCGCGAAGAATGCACAAAAACAGGGCATCGAGGTCTTGAGTCCGTTTCTGAAGCCTTTTGTTTTCATTGGAAACGAGATGAACGACGTTTAAAAATATTCACCAGCGAAATTCGTTCCCGAAGGTTGTTCGCCCGAGTTTGATGCAGTGGCCACATGGTTAATTATAGCCGAATAGAGCAACTGGGAGAGAGTGTGTGTGACCCTTTCTGTTCTGGTGCTACGTGACTCACAAGACGATTCTCTGCAAGAACCTGTTGTTGGAACTCATCTCGCCAACAGGAGGCGCAACAGCCGTTGCCAACGGATGGGAGGATATACACCTACGCTCATTGTGGAGCGGTTGGATCAGCGACCAGAAATATCTGAAGTGTTGCAGAGTTTTAGGAAAACAATGGCCACGATGCTGAAAGTGAAACATTCGGCCACTCACTATTCGAACCCACACACGGCTCAGTCAGAAAGGGTTCAACTCTTTCTCACCGTTGATCACTCAAGCTGGCACAGAAAGTTTCACAAGTTCTTTTAAAAACTCCGAGTGAGGGGGTAGTTTGAAAAAAAAAACAACGACAAGGATTATAAATGATAACAAGAGAAATGTTCATTTGCGATTCAGTGATGATATTTACCTTTATTGTTTGGCTATTTGATGGTGTATGAATCAGGATTTTATTTCGAAAAGGTACAGATCCTATATTATTTAACCAACAAGTTCGATTTGGGAATGGTTCTTTTTTACTCTGAGTGGCACTTGCACACAATAGGCTAAATGACCAGGTCACATGGACCCCACAACTTAGAGCTGGAAGGAGAAAGGTTTGGGTCGGAACCTGCAACAGGATTAGGCTGTTTTTTTTATCTGTAGAGCACTTTTTCCACACAATGGGCTAGATGGTCAGGTCACAAGGACCCCGAGGGCTGAGAGAAGGTTAGGGGACCCATAGGACAGATGGAAGCCTCCCGTCAAAGCCATCCAGCGTATTCTTTAACGTGCACAGGGTATGGCTCTCCCGCACACGGACCATGGATTAAAGTCCCATCTGAAGGACGGTGACCTATCTAAGCCCATAGATGTCCCTTACTGACCGGGAGCAGGGAGGGAAGTTTTTTGGAGATAAATCTCAAAGCTGGGACTGGTGAAAGGCAAAGGTAGATTTATTTGACAGATGTTAAGTGGCATATGGTAGCCTCCGGTCAAAACCTTTCAGTTTGCCCTTCGAAGTCCACAGAACATGACTTTTCTTGCACACGAAAAGCGGCCTAGCGTTGCGTCCCAGGAACGGTCCTTTTTTCGGCGTCCCTCTTCCACAGAAGATAAAGTTGGCGTTAGCAGAGAAAGAGAGAATCGATTCACGAAAACATTTCGGTGATTTTTCGAGGTTTCGTAATAGTTAGAAGATTTTTAAATCGCTCAATCGTATATTCCTATAAACACATAAAAAATAAAATAAGACGAATTGAGGAGAAAAGATTCGCTTTGAATCTCACAGTTTACGTTTTTTATTATCACATATTCCTTAAAAATATTCCTATTGCAGTAGGGGAAGGAAAAAGTTAGTTGTTGTTTTTCATCGGTAGTGTTGAAGGCTGTATCCACATCATCAACCCGTATACAACATCCGCAGTTGGGTTGTTTTACCTCTGAGCGGCACTTTTTTGCACACCATGGGCTAAATGGCCAGGTCACATGGACCCCGAGGGCTCAGAGAAGGTTGGGGCAGGGGACTCACTGGAACAGCTGTTGGGAGACAGATGGTAGCTTCCCGTTAAGGCCATCCAGCGTGTTCTTTAACGTGCACAGGATATGGCTCTCCCACATACGGGTCCATGGCTTAACGTCCCATCCGACGGACGGCGGCCTTTCCAAGCCCATCGGTGTCCCCTACTGACAGTGGGCAGGGCGGGGAATTTTTGCGGAGATATATCTCCGCAAAATGGGGCCAGCTGGGACTCGAACCTGGGAACTACAGATTACGAGCCTGGCGCGCTACCGACTGAGCCACCCCCGCCCCCAACATCCGTAGACCAGAATCATTGAGAGGTTTAGTAACTCAACCCGTATAATTCGAAAAACGAATTTGATCAGCGGAAAGGGGTCTACGGTAAGATAGATATTAAATAACAGAGCTCATGGGCTGCGAAATATTTTCTGTGAATAATCTAATCGGCAGAAACTTCTGTAACTTAATACTTTCGTTTCTTCATTTCTTATTGCGAAAAAATCTTTCAATATTCTGGCAACAATAATTATTCTTTGGACATTTCTGTACCGATTTGAATATTTTAACGTGCCAAATTCGATACGTTCTAGAACCATATTGAAGACATGCCACTAATATATTTTTAAGACGACACGAATTTTTATTTATTATAAATTATATCTAAAACAATAGTGGGGCTATTAATATGACCTGATTTCTCCCGAAATGTGAAATGAAGGTTGCTTAGGATTTTTGCTGCAAAATTTTTAATGTTACTAAAATCAATCAGTTTGTTAAATCCTACGTAAAAAATAATTTTTTTTCTCTAAATATAAAAAAAAATTTTTTTTTTACCTTCAAGTAGCTGTTTACCAGTAGGTCTTGAGAGGAGGTTGTCAGTTTAATTCGCCACAGAGAATAGCAAGTGTGAAATTCACTCTGAAGTCATCAGCATCCCTTTTCAACTTCGTTATAGAGGATCAGAAACGCTGAAGATATAACAGGGAAATACAATGGAATTTTATATTTGGATAAATCTGTTGCCTTTCTGCTAAGAGGAGTTCGTCTTCTTCATGAGTCTCAAGCAGACGAAACAGAAGATTAAGTCTCACCTCTCAGCTACATCTGCTGGCAGTTTTTTTTTTTCGGTTTTTATTTTATTTGCTCCTTTTCAAATTTTCCCCAAATGGTTTCGATCAGGGTCGACCAACCCAAAATCAACAAAGAACCACCAGAGGAAAAAAATCATATTCTTAAAGAGCCGCAAAAAAATTCTCAGCTTAAAAATAAAAACATACAGTCGCTCAAAAAAAAAAAAATCCGAAGTGTTCGGATTTTTTTTTTGAACGACTCTACTTTTCTAAACGAGTAATCAATTGGAGGGGGGGGGGGGGGGGACCATATTTTTTAAGAAATCAGGAAATATCTTGATTAAAATCAAAGTATTCATTTTTACTGAGTACTAATCGTCTTGTGAGGTTACGTAGTACTTAAATGGCAAAAATCATTTGGTGTTGCACCTAAAAAATGTTTGGTCAAAAATATTAGAAGAAATAAGCCAGATTCAGTGCATGTTGATGATTTATGAGCTGCAAGTTCTTTTGCATTGAGCCGCCAGTTGGCAGCCTGGTTCAAAGATTTGAAAGTTTCGAATTCAGTTTATGCTAATTGTTTGTCCCTTTCGTCAAAAAAAGCTGATGCGATGAACTATTTCATTAGAGCTGTTGACGAGATACTGCTAACAGAGTAGATTTAGTAATAAATGGAGAGAAAAGTAAAGTGATGAAAATTGGTAAGGCTGGTTGTGGTTCAGTTATTTGGAATGGTTGCAAACAGGTCCGAAACTAGAAAAACATGACAGGCGGGGGGGGGGGGGGGGAAGCAATCGAGCAAGAAAAAAAAAAAAAACGGGGTGAGGCCAAGTGGCTGGAATTCCATTGCAGTATAGCATTTTCCCCTCTGTTTGGAGGTCTTTAAAACAATATTTGAATTAAAAATTTAGGAAAAATGCCTATCTTCCCTTTTGCGCCTTAAAAAGTAGAAAATGAAACTGAGGCATATCGATGGTGCAATCAGTCACTGAATTCGTATTCGCTTCAAACGAAGATAGGGCGTCGGCCACTTTGTGCAGATAAATCGGGGACCTACCTTCCTTTTATCTGAATACGACTTAATGACTGATTGAACCATCGATATGTTTCAGCTTCTGCTTTAGGGGACATATAGGAAGATAGTTTGTTTTTTAACTTTTTAATTAATTTATATTTCTTTTTTGTCAGAAAAACACCTACCTTCAGAACCTTTCGTTTGATATATGACCCATAAACATCGACCACATTTTTTCACCCCCTATTTTTGAGATATAACTCGTTAAGGTCCCACCCCACCAGCGAAAATCCATCCCCTTTTTTGGGGGGAATGGGGGACGAAACATGCGAAACAGTCTACGACTATCCTCATATGGGCTTTCATTTAACAGATAACTCGTAATTGTAGGCACTCGCGTTCAAAAAACATAATGGAACAATCGTTTTCATATTTCTCCTTTTTTGGGGGGGGGGAGGGAGAAGGAAGAGGGTTGGATTTTTTCAACCTGTGACATTCCCGATGTCACAAGCTCTCATTTGACGCATAGCTTGTTACTTTCGGCACTTGCATTCTGTAGATATAAAGGAACAATCGGTTTCATATTTCCCACTTTTTTTAGGGGGAACAAAGCATGGGGGTTAATTTTTTTATAGCCTATGGCACTGCCTGCGTCATAAGCTTTCATTTGACGCTTAAATCATTAAGTTTGTCAGTCGCGTTCGAAAGATATTCTGGAACAAATGTTTTGAAAAAGCGACAAACTGACCAACCGATAAACTAACAAACCGAAAAATCGACGAACGACGAGCGAAAAGCTTTAAGAAGATAAATAAAAATGCGTGAAATATGCACGCTTAATATTTTTTACCTCCTAGCATTCTCAAAGGGAATGGCTCTCCCCTAAGATCAGACCCGGGTTTGCACCCATCAGCAAGTATCGGAGTTTAAACATCCGGGTGTTGTGTAATAAACACTTGGAGATGTGCTTTGTGGGATAAATAGCAGAATAAGGATCATTGCGTGTCCTCTTAAAAAATGTGGATAAATCTAAAGTCCAAAATTGGGCTATATAATAGTTTAGTTAAGGTAGTGAAACATGAACCCTCTGTAGACAGGGTTGGATTACTTTACCTCTGAGCAGCACTTTTTTGCACGCAATGGGCTAAATAGCCAGGGTCACAAGGACCCCGAGAAGGTTGGAGGAAGAGACCCACTGGACAGCTGTTTAGAAAGAGATGATAACATCCCGTCAAGGCTATCCACAGCATTCTTTAATACGCAGAGAGTATGGCTCTCCCTTACAAGGGATAGTCCCTTTAAGTCCCTTCCGAGCTTTATGTCCCTTCCGTCGGATGGCGGCCTTTCCAAGTCCATCGGGGCTCGAGCCTGCTGATTACGGGACTGGCGCGCTGCCGACTGATCCACTCTGCCCCTCTCTGAAGGCAGGATAACAGGAAACGTGATGCTTTTGGTTCTAGATGCTTACTCAGTATCTTGGGCATTAGGTGGTTCAACTTTGTAAGTAATGATGAGGTTAGGCAAAGGAGTCGGCAGCATATTGTGCAGAGAGAGACTCCGTTGGTTTGGCCATGTTGCCCGTATGGAAAATTATAGATTAGTGAATAGGGTTATGAACAGTGTGCCCAAAGGCCTCAGAAAGAGGGAGAGACCTAGGATGCGGGAGGTAGACAATGTCCAAACAGGAAGCGTTAGAATCGCAGTGAACAAATGCAACTTTTGTACATCAGGATTTGGAGGACTAAATAACATTCTGGCTGTATTTCTGTAGCCCATGGCTGCATGAGGATTTTATATGCTTGTACAGTCGCTCAAAAATGTATCCGAACTCTAGAATTGATTACAGAATTCAGAAAAAATATCTGGCAACGATTTTTTAGAAATTAGTGATCTGGCAACCTTCGTGTCACGTGATTGCAGAATTCAGGAAAAATATCTGGAGCGTGTACAACAACTGTACACGCTCCAGTTTGCTGTGAACGGTAACTGCACACGCTCAATATTTCCGTGAGTGAGCCCACACGATCTAGTATCAAAATAATATGACCACCTACAGTCGCTCAAAAAAGTATCCGAACACTATGGTTGATTACAGAATTCAGAAAAAATATCTGACAACGATTATTTTTTTAGAAATCAGTGATCTGGCAACCTTCGTGTCACGTGACACGAAGGTTGCCAGATCACTAATTTCTAAAAAAATCGTTGCCAGATATTTTTTTTTTTTCAATTCTGTAATCAACCCTAGTGTTCGGATACATTTTTGAGCGACTGTACGTCTTCAAACAAACAACAAAAAAGAAAAAAAAAACAGGAACTATTGTTTTTAATTGTGGCCTCTCCGTACACATTCATTTTACTTTAAGAGATAAATGAAAAAAAAAATCTTTATGGCTACATGTATACTACACTAAATGGGCAAATTATTACATACACCTACCTAATAACCTGTTGTTCCACCTCTTGCCCTCACAACAGCAGCCAGACCTCTTGGTAAGGATTCAATGAGGTGTTGAAAACACGGAGGTGAGATCTACGATTGGTAAGGATGGCTGTCATAGAGCATCCACAGTTGCTGGTGAAGGTAGGCGGGTTCAAACAGATTTTTTCCAATTCGTCCTACAAATTCTCAATGGGGTTGAGGTCCGGCGATCGAGGGGACCATTCGGGAAGTATGTGGAGTGGGTTGTCCTGTTGAAAAATGGCATCATGGTCCAGAAAGGAAATCGTTACCAACTGGTGTAGATGGTCGGCGAGGATGTTCACATACCTTTTGCGGTGATGGACGGCTCAAGAGTATGAGAGGCCCTAAGGAAGTCCATGTAAATGCACCCCAAACTGTTACACCGCCTCGACCTGCCTGTGTGACCCCAACTTGGCAAGCTGGGTTATGCCACAGCTTAGAGTGGTTTATGCCACACACGAACCCTTCGATCTGTGTGATAGAGTTGAAACCGAGAATTCGTCAGACCAGATGACGTGCTTCCAGTCCTCTGTACTCCAGTTGCGATAGGCCATTCCAAACTGCAGCCTAATCTTTCGGTGCCTTGCAGTCAACAAGGGGACAGGATTTAACAGTTCAGCAGTTACGGTGATTGAATAACCGGCCTTCCTCGCACTTACTATCCGGCCATGGTCAAACTCAGTCGCTGTCTTTACCCATGATTACTTCTGCGTGACTGGTTTACAATGTGTAGATACCTGCTCTATTTATAGGCATTGCCAGTTTCAGCGTCCCAGGTGACTGGACACGATACTTCTGCTTTGCACATTGTTATCGGGGTGTATATAATAATTTGTTCATTCAGTTTTGTTCTTTGCTAATGTTAGAACTTTCGTGGTGCGGATTTTTGATTTTCAAAATGGCCTCAAAACACAGTTTTTTCCCCCTTAAATGTAGAGAGAGACCTGTGCATAATCCACAATTAAAAACCAGATATAAATGGCGCATAGGAAAATAAGATGTAAATAAATACCATTATCAGCTTCTTTTGCCTTCAAAATATTAAAAAAAAATATATGATATATAAAAAAAATCTAAAAAAATAAATAGCATTTTATTACAGGACTATTTCTCATAAATCTTTCTATGATTTTAAATTCCTAAAAATCATTACACACAGAGCCACCAGAGGTTTAAAAACCGAGACATAAATTCCATCCTAACAAACTATTCCGCATTGATTAAGCATATTAAGATTAACTTTGTATTTCAAGTGATGTACTTTGAGTAGTTTGTAACGTGCTTTACCTGTGATGTAGTCAATATGTTTCTTCCATTTTAGATTATTATCTATGAAAATACCTAAATAATTAATGCTCTCAACCTGTTCTATGTCACCACAACCGCAATCAATATAGCATTGAGGTGAATGCAGTTTAATGACAAAAGTATTTGCAGCATTTTGGCTATTTTTCAACTTGTAGAAAACAAATTTAGTTTTATTCTCGTTAATTGAGAGCTTATTATTTTCGAACCACATATTAACTTTCTCAAGAACATTATTGACATTGGACATTAAATCTGTAATAGTTTGGTTACTAAACGTTAATGCAGAGTCATCTGCAAAGGTTGTAATATTACAATTAATGTTCATTTCACAGAGGTCATTAATATAAATATTAAACAATAGGGGGCCAAGAACAAAACCCCGAGGAATGCCATATTTAGTTTGTTTAGGATTGCTGAGGCAGTTTTTTAATTTAACTAATTGAGTTCAATTTGTTAAGTAACTGATAAACCATTTTAGAGCAATCCCTCTCATACCCAAATGCTCCAGTTTTTTCAAAAGCAATGAATGTGTTACGGTGTCAAAAGCTTTTTCAAGATCTAGAAAAACTGATAGAGTTAAATTTCCTTGGTTAATTGATTTATAAATAAAATTAGTAAATGACAATAACGCATGATCAGTGCCCTTACTCTCAGTGAAGCCAAACTGATTTGACGAAAAGAAAGAGCCTTTATTTTATTTAAATAACTCAATACTCTGAATTTTATTAATTTTTCAATTATTTTGGAAAAAAAACAGCGTAAAGAGATCTACAGGACGGCGGTTAGATAAAATAAGATAGATTGCAGACAAGATCACCCTCCATGTGTTCTTTAACGTGTTTCAGGTTATGCAGTAGACATTGTACAAACTTCTTTTCATGCATCATATTACGAAAAATGATAACTGTAGTCGGAAGACCGGTTATTTGGGGGGGGGGGGAGGTGCGGGGTCAGTGGGTAGCGCGCCAGGCTCGTAATCTGCAGTTCCCGGGTGTTCGAGTTCCAGCTAGGTCAGCCTTGAGATTTATTTCCACAAAACTCCCCAGCCCTGCCCACAGTCAATATGGGACACCGATGGGCTTGGAAATGCCACACCGTCCATCGAATGGGACGTTAAGCCGTCGCCCCGTGTGCGGGAGAGTCATGCCTTGTGCGTTAAAGAACACACTGGATGGCCTTGACGGGAGACTACCATTTGTTTCCTCTAACAGCTGTCCAGTGGATTCCCTCCTCCAACCTTCTCTGAGTCTTCGGGGTCCTTGTGACCTGGCCATTTAGCTCCTTATATGCAAAAAAGTGCTGCTCAGAAGTAAAAGAGTCCATAGAAGTCAAGTGGGCATCAAAGCTGTGGAGAGTATGGGGCGGGGATTAGTTCAGGCGGTAGCGCGCCACACTAGTAATCTGCAATTCCCAGGTTCGAGTCCCACCTGTAGGGACCCTTTCTAATCGAGGGCAGGAGTTAGCTTTAAACCGTGACCTAGTGTGTGGAAGAGCCATTCCCTCTGAACTCTTAAGAACACGCCGGATGGCCTTGGCGAGAGGGTACCATCTCTCTCCTAACAGTGTATCCACTCAACCGAACCTTGTCTGAGTCCTCAGGATCCTTGTGACCTGGTCATTTAGCCCATTGTGTGCAAAAATAAGCACCGCTCAGAGGAAAGACAAGCCGACTACTCAGCAATCGATGAGGCAATTGATAAAACAAATATATTCACGTGTATGACATTAATCGCCAGGACCTAAATATTAGCCTCTGCTTTAATTGTAGCGGGCAATAGACCAGAATTTTAAAATAGTGGCCGGATCTCATCAGGGATCAGGGATGCCAGACATATGTTTGGATGTACAGATTCACTTTTCGTTGGGGTGGCTCAGTCGGTAGCGCACCAGGCTCGTAATCTGAAGTTCTGCGGTTCGAGTTCCAACTGTGCCACCGTTGAAATTTAATCTCCGTTGAAATTCGAATCTGCCCTCGGTCAATAGGGGACACCGATGGGCCTGGAAAAGCTGATGTCCGTCGGATGGAACGTTATGCCGTGGCCCCGTGTGCAGAAGAGCCATACCCTGCGCACGTTAGAGAACACGCTGGATGGCCTTAACGGAAACCTACCATCTGTCTACTAACAGCTATCCAGTTGGTCCCCTCCCCCAACCTTTTCTGAGCTCTTGGGATCCTTGGGATCTTTTGTATCAATTTTTTGCAGCCTGTTGAATATTCCAGAGTTCATAACTCTTTGAATACTGAAAAAATATTGTTTTAAAATCGAGATCTTTAATTTATCTTTAGATATATTTTTCATTTAAATTATTTGGAAGAAATTATTGAGCTCTGAATGTGATTTTCCATTGAGATAACACGGAACTGTTTCCATTTTTCTGTCCAGTGCCTGTACATTGCTATCATTTATTATTATTTATTATTATTTATTATTATTCTTATTTATTAGCTATCGTTTTAAGGCGTTATACCGGCAGCTACGAAAACGCTATTTCAGTTCTTTTTTTCACACGCGAAACTGATTTTTTATAATCTCTTTGTACTTTGCACACATACATTTTTGTGTCCCATTCTTGAAAATTCATCAGTCATCATCATCAGTTTATTATAATAATAAGTTTACAAACAGCATATATTTGTAATAGTCTTATTAATCCAAAAGCATCTAAGCTCGTGTAGGTTAACTTACAAATTATTTAAATACATAATTTTGGCAACATTGACACTTAACTTTACATAAGGAAAAAATATAAATATATACAGGGTGTCTCAAAAATATAGGTACAAACGTTTAGGGGAGGTAGATAACATTTAAATGAATGAGAATTGCATAGGAACCCATAACCGGAAACGTCACCGTAAATCAATAGACATGGCCTTGATGGGAGGCTATCATTTATCTCCTAACAGCTGTCCAGTGGGTCCCCCTACTTCAACCTTCTGTGAGCTCTCGGGGTCCTTGTGATCTGATAACTTAGCCCATTGTGTGCAAAAAAATTATCGCTCAGAGGTAAAATAACCCAATCCCAGTGGTGTGATTAAGCTCTAAATTTTGAGATAAACTCTGGGAGAAAGGGAAAAATTCTGATTCTTCGTGGTCGCCCAATTATAATATTTAGGTTTTAAATTAGCATGAATTTCAGTGTCACATAAAACTTTAATTTCAGATGCTCCAGGAAAAACTTTTTTCTTCTTTTTTTTTACCTTCTATCCAAAGGGACAGGCCTCTACTAAGTTCATTGACAGCATTCTCACAATTTTATTTTCGAATTTTAAGCTTTGAGTACGGGATAGATAAAAATGCTTTGGAAATCGCTGAACGAAGAGCTTCCATGATATTAAATGAGAAAGCAGTCTCAGTGTGAAACAATTTCACCGACTTCCAATCTGTATTAGTCGACTTCAGCTTTGACCTAGTGCACTAGTGCTGAAGAAACTCAGCATCTCGATTAAGCCTACACCTCGACCGCCCATTCTCTCTGGGCATATCCACCGGAGCACATCCCGTCTTCTCGCCGGGAGAAGAGCAGAGCCTTCGCGGCAAGGTCCATCGCGACTGCACCGAACCACTCAGCCATCCACTTCTATAAAAGGCAGCTCGTTGTCGTAATTTGAGCTCCTCGAATCGCTGTCAGAGAAGAAAGGGAATTTAGGGCAGGAGTTCGGAAGAGTCCCGATCTATCTATCCTAGTGGCGCTCGGAGCAGCCCGGCCTTCCTCCCCCTTGGTGCTTCCAAAAAGGCTTCTTGCCTCCCGAAACCACTTCCTGCTCGCGTGGCGCGCGAATCAAGTGGTGAGTGAGCGGTCCTCGCAGGGTAGGGCTACATCAGTCGAAGTTTGTGCACAGAAGTTAGGCCTAAACAAGCAGCCATGTCTACTACAGTGAAGACATCGAAGTATGTGTATAAGTCCACTAGCGGAGGGACTACGACTGGAGATGTCACCATCGAGTATGGCACCGACCTGGGTGCCCTCACCCGTTTGGAGGTAGGATTCTCAACGTCACAATTTCGTAAAAAAGCAAATCACAAAATTTAGCGTAATAATTGGGGATTAACCATTTCGGTATTTGTGATAAAATTAATTATTTAGGGAAGTAATGTAAATGGCACGTTAAATCAAATGTGCCTAAGAGGTTTATTCAGTGGTACTTATTGGCATCACCAAATGGTATATATTTTAAATTACACAAATAATTTAAAATGGTTTAAATTGACACAATACTGGTGAAATTATTTAAGATGTCTTTTAGAGTCACAAATTTGTTCAAATATTGAGAATTGCACAACTTTTTTTTGCTAAATATAAAATTTCATTTACCAGTGGAAATTAAATTTAAAAGTTTTTTTTTATCTCTAGTATACTAAAAAAAAACGGTTTTCTTCAGTATCTATTCCTTAGTTTTTTTAACTGAAAGTTTAATATTGTGCAAATATATTTGTAATAATTTTATTTTAAGATTTCAGCGTCCAAAAAAAGAATGTTTTTTCATGAATAATAATTTTGTCGTTTGGCATAATATTAAAGGTTTTCTGCAGAAATTACAGAGCTGTTATGAAAACATAAAGCCTAAATTTTTGCGAAATTTGAAAAAAAGCAGATTTTTGTTTTTTTTTAATCTTTAGAAAATTTTATTTTTTTAAAATTTAAAGTGAGAATATCAGTTTTTATTTCATTTAACGTTAGAAGTCAGGGTCGGATTAAAAGGAGGCGAGGCGGTCCAAGGGACCTTCCTTTCGTTACTAATATCTAGAATTATTTTAAATAAAGTTAACATAGCTTAGAACGCCCAAATTTTTAAATTGGTAACATCAATTTCTACTCTTTCTACTCAAAGAATGGCGATATGAGATCGTTGTTTTTATTTATTTCCTCATTTATTTATGTTTAATTTCTGATATCATGGGGAGGGGAGGGGGAGCAAAATATTTAAGTGTCAAACATAATATGGGTTGCATGAAAATGGTTTCTAGATGTGGTCAAACAAAACTTAGTCAAGCAATATCGTGTTAAATGAATTTTTTGATTGATATTTCAAATAAAAAAAAGATCATCTTATAGGCTAAGCACAAATTATATTCAATCGTTTCCCCAGAATTATTTAGTGCTACACTACTCCAAGGAGTTAACGAATAAAGTTTTATATTAATGTAGAGCTTTCAATGCAGTAATGCATGCATAGTAGTATTTTTCTTTATAAGAATATTCTTACAAGTAATTTAGTGTTATCACAACTTTTCAGTGAAATAAATAAGTCACAATAATATTAAATCCTATCTATATATATCATTATAATAAATTACCTAATTCAACAAGTAGAAAGGATTACACCTTTTCTATTAAGTATAAAAAAAAATAAAATAAATACCCCCTCAAGCAGCTGCTTGCCACAGAGGTCTGAGAGGAGCCTGTCAGTTTATATGCCATAGTAGAAGGTCTGTGAGGATGGCAGGCCATCAGCAGAAAAACGACACAAACAGCCATGCCTTACCCGGGGCTCGAACCCAGGTCCCTTAGATCAGTAGCCAAGCGCGCTAACCAATACTATTAAGTATAAGGAGTTTTAACTTGAATAGTACATTAAACCCTTTTTTCTTTTTCAGTGTAAAGCGTTATTTTCTCAAAGGAAATGTTTCAGACGTAAGAATGAGAATAGTAAACGATTTCGCATTTTTAGGTTAATGGAAAAGAATTATTTGCGAGTAAAGTTGTAAATTTTATGCGAGTCTCCGATAATGCATATTGACTTCAAAATTTGATTTAAAGGACAACTTAATAATGGAGGCGTACTTTTCATTTGGAAGAATGATTAATATAAGTTTTCTGGTAAACTCACTTCTTGGGTTGCATGAAAATGGTTTCTAGATGTGGTCAAACAAAACTTAGTCAAGCAATATCGTGTTAAATGAATTTTTTTGATTGATATTTTCAAATAAAAAAAAGATCATCTTATAGGCTAAGCTCAAATTATATTCAACCGTTTTCTATTATTTTAACAAAAAGTTGGTTCGCATTCTTATGATATGTAAAATTTTATATTATAGCCAATATTGTATATGTGTAATCACAAAAAAATTCCATTAAGGATTTAAGCGAAATAAAATGAACGTTTTATTAATAAGTATCTATTATTTCTGAAATAGGTGTACAGTGTCAACATTTTTTACCCAAAATTTATTTGAAACAACTTGAAATCAAAAAAATATTCATATATAACTCTAAGTATTGATTCGGTTACTTCCTGCAGCCTTAAAAACGTATTAAATGTGATGTTCTGTAAATGCCATGATGAAATATTTCTTCTCTCAGATATAGCTTTCAACAACTTCTTAAAGAAGCTTTTTATGGAAAAAAATGTGACTGAAGATAATTTAAATATCTCGATCAAATTAATCTGTTTCAATCTCAATTTTCAACAATATTCGTTCATTATTTGGAGAGTTAACGTAAATTGGAATATTTGACAAAAACAATCCCAGTTTAAATAATTGCTCCGAAAAGTTCATAAAAAGAAGTTAAAACAAAAGAAATAACTGTCGTAATAAATTTGAACAACAGCATGTGTAAGAGTATTTTTTACTAATCGGGTAATAATTATGTTAATTTTCGCAATTTCGATTTTTTTTTTTGTAGAACGAACTAAACCAACTAAATGTTTCAGCTTCCACAACTTTAAATATTGAAAGCATATTGTTGAAAATCGAGATTTTAATGGAATTGATTGAGACTTTAGCTTCTGTCACCTTTTTTCATCACAGTTTATTTAAGAAGTTGCTGAGTTCTGTTTCTGAGTTCCTACTATTGATGTAACATAGAATTATACCCAATAAAGTGGCCGAAGAGTGTATATATTATTACACGTACAGTCGCTCAAAAAAGTATCCGAACACTAGGGTTGATTACAGAATTCAGAAAAAATATCTGGCAACGATTTTTTTTAGAAATTAGTGATCTGCCAACCTTCGTGTCACGTGATTGCAGAATTCAGGAAAAATATCTGGAGCGTGTACAGCAACTGTACACGTTCCAGTTACCGTTCACAGCAAACTGAAGCGTGTGCAGTTACTGCACACGCTCCAGTTTGCTGTGAACGGTAACTGCACATGCTCAATATTTCCGTGAGTGAGCCCACACGATCTAGTATCAAAATAATATGACCACGTACAGTCGCTCAAAAAAGTATCCAAACACTATGGTTGATTACAGAATTCAGAAAAAATATCTGGCAACGATTTTTTTTAGAAATTAGTGATCTGCCAACCTTCGTGTACTTTTCAAGAATTTCTAAAAAGACCATTAGGACAGATAGAAAATTTATACCGGAACAGTGTTGCAGATCGATCTTGTTCCCCCCCTTCTTTCCCTCGGATCGCGTGACCCCCCCCCCTACACACACTTACTTTTTTTTCTAGATCTGAGCCTTGGAAGAAATGTATATAATTCCTTTACAATTCTGATAATTAAACTATATATTTAACTATTTTTGTGATGATATGAAAAATAGTACAATTGTCATGAAAGTCAAGATATTTGCATGATTAATATATATCGGAACGGCATTCTCGTCTATTATCAGCGTTCCTTTGATAAATTGCCCCCCCCCCCAAAAAAAAAAGAGCATATTCTTCTGCTGTATCCATCTGTTAAATATAAAAAATTTTATACAGTACTAATAACATTTTTTTTAAAAAAAGCAATGTCAGTTTGCAAATTGAATATAAATTTTTTGTACTGCTTAAATATATTGTTATTATGTATTTATTATTGTAGTGAATTAAATACGTGTAGATTGATGGCATGCTTGGCTACAGATCAAAGGAGGGGTCTGGGTTCGATCCCCAAATAAATCATGGATGTTCGTTTCATGTCCTTCTGCTGAAGTCTCGTCTATCATACAGATTTTGTCTTTCGGTGACTCAGTGATTAGCGTACTTGGCTACTAATCAAAGGGAGCTGGGTTCGAGTCGTGTCTCTTTTTTTCCTTATATTGTCTTTCTGCTGAGGTCTCGCCTTCCTCGCAGATTTTCTCTCTGGCATAGACCTATCTCACCTATTATCTCTCTATGGGATAAACTATACCAATAAACTACTTCCGACTTCTGTGGCAAGCAGCTACATGAAGAGTATTTTATTGTGTTAACAGGCTATTGTCAGGCCTCTATAGCAAACAGATGCTTGAGGGATGATTTATTTTATTTTTTATTATTATTTTTACTCAATAGATTGCATCAAAAATACTCCGCAAAATTCCCCGCCCTGCCCACGGTCAGTAGGGGACACCGATGGGCTTGGAAAGGCCGCCGTCCGTCGGATGGGACGTTAAGCCGTGGCCCCGTGTGCGGGAGAGCCATACCCTGTGCACGTTAAAGAACACGCTGGATGGCCTTGACGGGAGACTACCATCTGTCTCCCAACAGCTGTTCCAGTGGGTCCCCTCCCCCAACCTTCTCTGAGCCTTCGGGGTCCATGTGACCTGGCCATTTAGCCCATGGTGTGCAAAAAAGTGCCGCTCAGAGGTAAAACAACCCAACCCAAGCATCAAAAATAGAAATATTCCTATATCTTTTCTGCAACAAAAATAATAAACATGTTAAAATACTAAATACTCTTAAAAGGAAACTTTCAATGCAGTTCTTGCAAATCACGACGGCGACTGAGTAGAAGTGTTTAGGTTACAGGCTCAAAAATATATTTTAAATTTTGATTCAGTGTCTGCTACCTGAACACTAAAATGTCTGAGAACTCAGAGCGAAATTCATTCTATAAACAATTAAAAAAAGTTCATTTTCTAGAAATTCCTCACTGTTTAGTGCTTTATCTGTGAGTAATGCATTTTTTGTGCATACACTGTACTAAATGTTCAGGTCACAAAGACCCTAAGACTCGGAGAGAGTTGGGATCCACTGTACAGCTCTTAGGATACAGATGGAAGTTTCCCGTCAAGGCCATCCAGCGTATTCTTTAATGTGTGGGGGTGGGGTGGGGGTGACTCCAACTCTTTAATACGTACGTGATATGGTTCTCTTGCACACGTAATCTAGGCTTTATAGTTCATCCGACGGACGGCGGACTTTCCAAACCAATCTGTGTCCTCTTTCTGACCGAGGCAGAGTGGGGTGTAGTGGAGGTAATGCTCGCCAGATGGATCTCGAACCTTGGATGCGATTGACTGAGCCAAACCCCACCCCCAGTGGGTTTTGATCAACATCTCCCACGACACTTTCTTTCTACCTGATGATTTGATGTCAATAAAAAGTTTAAACTATTCAAATAGCAGGAAGAGTTGGGTTGTTTTACCTCTGAGCAGCACTTTTTTGCACACCATGGGCTAATTGGCCAGGTCACATGGACCCCGAAGGCTCAGAGAAGGTTGGGGGAGGGGACCCACTGGTGCAGCTGTTAGGAGACAGATGGTATCCTCCCGTCAAGGCCATCCAGCGTGTTCTTTAACGTGCACAGGGTATGTCTCTTCCGCACAGGGGGCCACGGCTTAACGTCCCATCCGACGGACGGCGGCCTTTCCAAGCCCATCGGTGTCCCCTACTGACCGTGGGCAGGGCGGGGAATTTTGCGGAAATAAATCTCAACGCTGACCCAGCTGGGACTCGAACCTGGGAACTACAGATTACGAGCCTGGCGCGCTACCGACTGAGCCCCCCCTCCCCCCCCCCGCCCCCCTATCAGGAAGAAAATGTCTGAAGTTAATTATTATCGGAGCTTCCAAGGGGAGGAAAAAGTGAATTTCTCAATCTGGAGTTTGTAAAAAAATTCAAATTAGTGTTAATAAAAAAAAGATAAGCCGAAATCTTCAATGTCATGAATATAAAGGGAATCTTAATATTCTGCGTTAAATAAGGAAGAAATGTGCGAAATTTAAATAATGTGTATCATTTTTTTTAAACCCCTTTTACCAAGTTCTTTATTTACTATTTTGCTTTGTCCCACCTTCAGAAATAATCCTTCCAACCATCAGTTTGCGGGAAAAAAAATTGCAAAAAAAAGTTGAATGTTTTAAACAGCAATATAAGCATGTATAGTCGCTCAAATGAACATCCGAACACTATGGTTGATTACAGAATTCAGAAAAAATATCTGGCAACGATTTTTTTAGAAATCAGTGATCTGGCAACCTTCGTGTCACGTGATTACAAAATTCAGGAAAAATATCTGGAGCGTGTACAGCAACTGTACACGTTCCAGTTACCGTTCACAGCAAACTGGAGCGTGTGCAGTTACTGCACACGCTCCAGTTTGCTGTGAACGGTAACTGCACACGCTCAATATTTCCGTGAGTGAGCCCACACGATCTAGTATCAAAATAATATGACCACCTAAATAAAAAAATAAATACCCCCTCAAGCAGCTGCTTGCCACAGAGGTCTGACAGGAGCCTGTCAGTTTATATGCCATAGTAGAAGGTCTGAGAGGATGGCAGGACCTCAGCAGAAAAACGACATACATCCATGCCTTACCCGGGGCTCGAACCCAAGTCCCTTAGATCAGTAGCCAAGCGCGCTAACCACTCTGCCATGGGACAGTCGCTCAAGAGTCAGTGATCTGGAAAAGATGTGAAATCAGAAATTAGTGATCTGGCAAACGAAGGTTGCCAGATCACTAATTTCTAAAAAAAATCGTTGCCAGATATTTTCTCTGAATTCTGTAATCAACCATAGTGTTCGGATACTTTTTTGAGCAACTGTACGTAACGAACTAGTGAAAAAATTTCAAGATCAGAATAGATACTGATAAAAAGATAGACTTTCCCGAAAAAGAATTTCGGATCTTTAACCAAAAGCCAAAAAAAAATTGCTTTCTGTGCTGACGAAACGTTTACAAACCCATTTAGTGTGACGTCATTCAAAACGTTCTTCCTCGAAGGTTTCCAGAATGAAGGGAAAAGCGCGTCTGACGTCAGTTAGCCGAGGTGAGAGATTGATGAGTGTTGCCAGTGCTCAGACAGGTAACGCTGCCAACCAGGCCATTGGCCCACCCCCGCCGCTCAAACAACAGCAACGCAGGTGTCATGTCCTCGTCAACACGCGGGGGTGGGGGGTTGGCAGTTTGTTTGGATAACAGAGAACTTGGTAACTTTACCCTTTCTTCTTCTGAATGAAGCCGTTGAGCTGATGACAGCTTCAGCAGCCTACCTCCTCCTAAGGTCATGGCAGTTACTAACACTTGCATCAAATTAACAAAATAAACATTTCATGTGTTGGAGAAAAATGTTCGTGATGTAATATTACAAGTTTTTTTTTTTAAATCTCAAGTTTGTTTTTATTTTTAATGCAGTTTTCAAGGATTCTTACTTTATCTTTTCTTCCTTTCTTTATTTCATTTTAATTTTCAATTTTATTTGATTCTTAAAACTATATAAATTCTTACTGCACTGAATAGTAAGAGTCGATGTGATATATATTCTCAAATTAATTCTATTCACATTATTATTCTGTTTCATTTTCATTTCACATTTTCTTTTTTATTTATATATTGATAGTTTTGATATTATCATAATGTGTATGTATTGTGTATTAAATTAAGAACAGTAGTGTATTGATGTGTATCACGAATATGTACTGTGTTTGAATAAAATTTAGGGGGCGGGGGTGGTTCAGTCAGTAGCGCGCCAGGCTCGTAATCTGTAGTTCCCAGGTTCGAGTCCCAGCTGGATTAGTATTGAGATTTATCTCTGCAAAACTCCCTGCCCACGGTCAGTAGGGGATACCGATGGGCTTGGAAAGGCCGCCGTCCATCGGATGGGACGTTAATCCGTCCATCGGATGGACGTGGTCCCGTATGAGGTGTGTACGTGGTCCCGTATGAGGTCCCGTATGATGTATACCCTGTGCACGTTAAAGAACACGCTGGATAGTCTTGACGGGAGGCTACCATCTATCTCCCAACAGTTGTTCCAGTGGGTCCCCTAACCTTCTCTGAGCCTTCGGGGTCCTTGTGACCTGGTCATTTAGCCCATGGTGTGCAAAAAAGTGCCGCTCAGAGGTAAAACAATCCAACCCAAATGAATAACATTTATTGTTATTGTTATAATCCGTGGAATTTAACGTTAAATTATGATAATAATAATAATAACAGATAATTTAGAGTTAAATTATACCTTAGAACCGAAGCACTACTTAAGTTTTTTGATCAATTGTGGCTGTTTTAAAGTTACCTTATGTAAACCTTTCAATTCAGCATATTTCTTTTTTTTATCCAGTACTAAATATTCTCTGATAGGGGGGGGGAGATGGATAATCGCGTGCAGAATGTGCAACTGCTCCCCTCATTGGAGAAATTTAATAATCAGAAAGGAGGTGAAAAAAATTTGTAAACGTATGTATATACATAGTCGTATCAGAATAATTTGACCACCTACCATAGTATAAGTGTGGTAGGTAGTCACATTATTCTGATACGACTGTGTATATATATATCGCATATTTTTTTTTGAAAACTGTCCGAAAAGCCCCTCAACCTTTCCCAAGAACCCATCCTATTTATTTGTTGATGTGAAACAGTCAGTGGCCAAGACAAAGAAATTCGAGAAGCTCTTTTGATGACAAGACAAATTATTCTCAGTTTCTTACAATATGAATTTTTCATGAGAATGAGACTGAGAGAAAGATCTAATTCGAGTTGATCTAAATCTGAAATTTCATGAATATTCTTTCAATGTTTAAAATTATGAAAACTGGACACTAACATCATTCCTCTTTAAAATGTTTTGCCAAAATTGATAAAGACTGAAGGAATTGTTAGAAGAATTGCAAATCTGCAGTTATTTTAGGAAACTGTTTGAAATGCCATCATTACTTGAGTTTTAAGATAAAATTTTGCGAATGACAACTTTCGTTGTTCAATATTCCAAGTGTCACATTCATTACATCTTTAAAAGACACTAACTTGGATACAGCTTGTTCCTCATTATAAGTCGTTTAATGAACGTGACTTAAGATGAAAACGAATTGTTAAATGCGTTATTTCCAAAACTAGAAGAATAACATAATGCATTTCGCGAATATGAGTTGTTCGTCTTCAAAGCGAATAAATTTTTCCACATTAATTCCTCCTAACAGTGGAAATTAGAAATTAATGGAGGATTGGGAAGATGCGAGAAGTAATGTTTTATTACTACCTATAAAAACTAAAATAAATTTTCATTTCTCTTTAAAAAAAAAAGTTATTACTACCAATGTAAATTCACCAACAAAATTTTAAATTTCTACCACAGATAATACAGTCGCTCAAAAAAGTATCCGAACACTATGGTTGATTACAGAATCAACCATAGTGTTCAGGAGAAATATCTGAAGCGTGTACAGCAACTGTACACGCTCCAGTTACCGTTCACAGCAAACTGGAGCGTGTGCAGTTACTGCACACGCTCCAGTTTGCTGTATTCCAGATATTTTTCCTGAATTCTGTAATCACGTGACACGAAGGTTGCCAGATCAATGATTTCTAAAAAATCGTTGCCAGATATTTTTTCTGAATTCTGTAATCAGCCATAGTGTTCGGATACTTTTTTTTTGAGCGACTGTACATCATCGTCAATATTGGTTAAAAGTTTTTCGTTTCCTAAATTTTTCACCCAGTAGATTAAAGGGTGCTATTGAAGCTATTCAATTAACAAATAATAATCATAGAAACGGGGTGGGGGTGGCTCAGTCGGTAGCGCGCCAGGCTCGTGATCTGCAGCTCCCAGGTTCGAGTCCCAGCTGGGTCAGCGTTGAGATTTATCTCCGCAAAATTCCCCGCCCTGCCCACGATCAGTAGGGGACACCGCTGGGCTTGAAAAGGCCGCCGTCCGTCGGATGGAACGTTAAGCCGTGGCCCCGTGTGCGGGAGAGCCATACCCTGTGCACGTTAAAGAACACGCTGGATGGCCTTGACGGGAGGCTACCATCTGTCTCCCAACAGCTCTTCCAGTGGGTCCCCAACCTTCTCTGAGCCTTCGGGGTCCATGTGACCTTGCCATTTAGCCCATGGTGTGCAAAAAAGTGCCGCTCAGAGGTAAAACAACCCAACCCAGAGGATCCACTAATTTCACACATCCACTAATTCCAGAGGCACTAGTACCTTTTCACCTTTTGCATCATTGTTCTCAGTAAATCCATTGTAAATCGCACAATATGTAATCCCGAGGGAAAAAGAGGTTGGCTCATACAATGTAACTAAGTGGCATGATAGCAATTTGTTGCAGGGAGCTTGAATTAACTGTTTACAACGATGGCAACTGTGCTTTCACTGCAGCAAATTTCCGCTCATCAGGGGAAGTCAGAAGTGACGGATTGTCAAAGACTTGTTATTCAGACTTGATTGCCATTTAAAGGTGGAAATAAAAATTAATGTAAAAATTCGGAAAACGTGAAAAATATTATTTTGTTAGTACCTATCCAACCAAGAAAAAATTTTCATTTATTTCATAAAAAACAAAAACTGTCCAGTGGGTCTCCTTCCTCTTTTTTCTCTGAGCACTTGGGGTCTTTGCAACCTTGCCATTTAGCCCATTGTGTGCACAAAAGCGCCACTCAGAGGTAAAACAACAGAACCCAGCTCAACTCAACTATGCATATAAAGGTAATACTTTTAAAAACAACTAACTGTTAGATCTTAAAAAATATTATTTGTTAGTATGGCTGAAAAACTTTAATATGAAACTTTAGTCAAGGGAAAATTTAATTCATTGTTGTTGCATATTGCAGAACGTTTCTTGCAGCAAACAGAAATTGCAATTCAGTGGTCACATCTACCTCCCCCCCACACCTGACCCCTAACTGGTAGGTATTACTATATATGATAATAAATAACTTTTATTCAAGAAGATTGAAAGCTATGATTCTCGACTGTGCCCATCCTGTTCCACGCTCATCCAGCGGCGTCACCATCTCAATGTTAGAATGTGACGTCACTGTTGAGTGGCATCCAAGTGCTCCATCCTGACTTTCGAAAGATTTCGGCAATCTCCACAAAGTGCAACCTGGTCATTGCTTCCAACATGATTCAGTCTTTTGGCTTAAAGATGCAGAAGGAAGTCGTTTCAAGTTCAAGATTTTTCTAAGTTGAGTAAGACATTTGCTCACAGCCAATATTACGAAAGATTCTTAGTAATGCTTCAGTCCTTTGGACTGGAATGACGAAGTCAATGATTCATACTTAAAACATTTCCCAATATCGCTGAGAGGAATTCAAGTTTCGGTTGGCAATTACCAGATCAGTTTTAAGGCCCTATTAAGGAAATCAAGTCTCAGTCTTAAGGCCCTATTAAGGAAATCAAGTCTCAGTCTTAAGGCCCTATTGGGGAAATCAAGTCTCAGTATTAAGGCCCTATTAAGGATATCAAGTCTTAGTCTTAAGGCCCTATTAAGGAAATCAAGTCTTAGTCTTAAGGCCCTATTAAGGAAATCAGAGTCTCAATCTTAAGGCCCTATTAAGGAAATCAAGTCTCAGTCGTAAGGCCCTATTAAGGAAATCGAGTCTCAGTCTTAAGGCCCTATTAGGGAAATCAAGTCTCTGTTTTGTTTAGATATGTTATTGACACGAAAATACCTTAGCTAATAACAAAAATCTAGCTATTGTCTTGTTGTGTACGGTTGCGTTGGGTTGGGTTGTTTTACCTCTGAGCGGCACTTTTTTGCACACCATGGGCTAAATGGCCAGGTCACATGGACCCCGAAGGCTCAGAGAAGGTTGGGGGAGGGGACCCACTGGAACAGCTGTTGGGAAACAGATGGTAGTCTCACGTCAAGGCCATCCAGCGTGTTCTTTAACGTGCACAGGGTATGGCTCTCCCACACACGGGGCCACGGCTTAACGTGGCATCCGACGGACGGCGGCCTTTCCAAGCCCATCGGTGTCCCCTACTGACCGTGAGCAGGGCGGGGAATTTTGCGGAGATAAATCTCAACGCTGACCCAGCTGGGACTCGAACCTGGGAACTACAGATTACGAGCCTGGCGCGCTACCGACTGAGCCACCCCAGCCCCAAATGTACGGTTGCCTACAAAGGCGAGTCTACTGATTGACTGCCTTTTTTTTATGATTAGAGCGATGTTTAATTATTGTTCACTCTTTTTTTTCTACTACGCAATAGGATAGATATCCACCTCAAAAGAACTTTAAGTTTCTAACCAACATTGGCGAAAAGAAGCTACTGGAAAACACATGGAAACCAGCGAAAAATATCTAAATTTTAAGGAGTCCTGCTAAATTTTCTCAATCGGCCCGAATTAAGTTACATATATTTATTAACAGAACCAAATCTAAGAGCGCGACAAGACCCACTTTGAGAATGCTAGCAATGCAAATGGAAGCAAAAAGTTTTTTCTAAAACGGTAGAGAAAATGTTATACTACAATGGAAATCCACGCTGTCTCTTGCTCCCCCCTCTCCCAAGTTTTCCTTTTTTTTCGGCTTTTTTTCCCCTTTTCCCTTTATTTTTTCTAGATCCGGGCTTGTATATAAGTATCAATTGTAATATTAATATAGAAATTACATTTTGAAGATTAAGAGGAAGGACAGCCTCGTTATCAAAGTTACTTGATAGGAGCTTCCCATAAGAGCTATCCACCACGTTTTCCAAAGAGTAGAGAATATATATGTATATATATATATAGGGTCATTACAAAATAATACCCATATTTTAAAGTGCTATATTTCATTAAATAGCTAAAAGAAAAATTAATTATATTCCCAAATTGTCCAAAAATTCTAAAAGTTTCATTTTGTATTGAATAGACCTCATTGTGGGTACCAATTGGTGGCGTGATATTCAACTTCTTTCTATACTCAGCTAAGTAGATATACGCCGAAGAGCCAAAACATTATGATAACCTGTCTAATATGATGTTGGTCCTCTACTTGCAACCAAAAAGATCTTGCCCGGCGAGTTATGGACAATGGCTACAACATTTTTTTTATTTGCGACATATAGGACAGAGAAGAATCCTAGAAGCTACTCCTAGCTTTTACAGGCCATCTCATACAAGGACATGCCCTACTACGACCGAAGTCACTGCTGACCACTGCCTTAGAGCTAACACAACACACAAAGTTTGCACACAACATTTCTAAAGGTATCTTGTGCTATCTGGTACCAACACCTTACCAGCAGATGCATTAACTCTTGCAAGTTATGGATTAAGCCGTCGCAGATCGGTTATGCTGTTCCAACAGAAACCACGGATGATCGATTGGATTGATATCTGGGGAATTTGGAGACCAGGGCAATACTTGGAAGTCTTCCACATGTTCCACGAACCATTCTCGAACAATCCGAGCAGTGTGGCATGGCGCATTATCCTGCTGAAAGAAGGCACTACTAGAGGGATATACCGTTGCCATGAAAGGATATACCTGGTCTGCAATGAAGTTTAGGTAGGTGATAGAGGTCATAGTTTCCTGCACATGAATGACTGGACCCAGGGTTTTCCAACAGAACATTGCCCAAAGCATTACACTTCCTCCACCGGCTTGATTTCATCCAGTGCATCCAGTGCCAACACTTCCCCAGGTAAACGACGCACACGTACCCGGCCGTTCACATGGTGCAACAGAAAACGAGCTTCATTGGACCAGACGACCTTCTTCCAATCATTGAAGGTTCAGTTTTGATGCTCGCGTGCCCAGTAGGTGCTTTCGATGGTGAACCGAGGTTACCATGGGCACTCTACAGTGCCCTGCGGCTACGCAGCCCCACTATTCAGCAGGGTTCGATGTACTGTGCGTTGTGACACATTACTCTGTCACCAGCATTCAAATTACGGGGAGTTCGCTAAAGTATCACTCCTGTTGGCTCGTATCATACGGGATAGCCTTCACTCACCTCTAGCATTGATGAGCCGTGGTCGGCCCACACCTTGACGGCGGTTCGTGGTTTTCCCCCCTCGGACCACTTTTTGAAGGTACTAACCACGGCTGACCGTGAGCACCCCACAAGCCTTGCAGTCTCGGAAATCCTCTGACCCAGTCGTCTGGCCATTACAATTTGACCTTTGTCAAACTCACTTAGGTCAGCTGCCTTTCCCATCTGAAGAACAAGAATAACACTTGATTAACACAGCTCAGTATCAGGTGTTATTTATACCGTTTCATGACCTTCACGCGCGCCGTCGTTTATCTGCAGTTGCTTCGATTTGCATAAAGACGCGCTGGTCATAATGTTTTGGCTCTTCGGTGTAGATATATATGCAACCGATCGCTCATAGACATTAAATACTATGCATATTAAGATAGCATTTGCAACTGCAATAATTCTTTCCTTAAATGTGGCAAATTACGAATTTTTTGGGATTAAACGATGTATCCCAGAAAAAACAAGAAAAATAGAGCGATTTGTAAATTTGTCTTTCAGGACACTACATATAATATTAACGCCAAGACTTCATAAAAAGGAAATTTCAGAATTTTTTGACATTTTGAACGCACAAGTTACATTTGTTGCTTCAATATATCACAAACTAACACTTTTTAATATCGGAATTCTTCCATAATGACCCTATATTTCTTTCCTTGATACGATATCAATGCATACGTATCATTTGTTCCAGGAAAAGGTGCCACTACTTCATCTATTGCTCGTTGTAGCGATCGGAGTCATCATCCAAATGTATATCCTTCAATCATCATCCAATAATATGCTGATACTGAAATAATCGTTTTACAACTCTCCTGGGTTCGAATGTCTGAAAGAATGAATGTATTACTTACTAAATATTTAACCTTTTACTTAAACACCTTATAATTAATAAATCAATGATAAGCTGTTTAAGTAAAAGGATGAAGATTGGTGTAATGGAAAAAATTATCCTGAGCTCGGTGAGATCTAAATCCTTCTCAAGACAATTTTTCCTCTACACCTAACTTATCAAATTTCCCCGCCCTGCCCACGGTCAGTAGGGGACACCGATGGGCTTGGAAAGCCGCCGTCCGTCGGATGGGACGTTAAGCCGTGGCCCCGTGTGCGGGAGAGCCATACCCTGTGCACGTTAAAGAACACGCTCGATGGCCTTGACGGGAGGCTACCATCTGTCTCCCAACAGCTATTCCAGTGGACCCCCTCCCCCAACCTTCTCTGAACCATCGGGGTCCTTGTGGCCAGGCCATTTAGCCCATGGTGTGCAAAAAAGTGCCGCTCAGAGGTAAAACAATCAAATCCAATCCTAACTTATCCTATTGCTTAAACAGCTTAAGAGTGATTAAATACTTAATAAATCAATGATGAGCTGTGGATTCATTTGTGCGAATGTATTGTGTTGTGTATTATTTCCATTGAAATCTTGTCTTCACAGATTTTTCTCTGTGTAACATTAGCGTACCCAAAAGTAACAACTCCACTGCTATTTTAGTTTGTGGAGGGGGTAGCTCAGTCGGTAGCGCGCCAGGCTCGTAATCTGCAGTTCCCATGTTCGAGTTCCAGCTGGGTTAGCGTTGAGGTTTTTCTCCGCAAAATTCCCCGCCCTGCCCTCGGTCAGTAGGGGACACCGATGGCCGTCCGTCGGATGGGACGTTAATCCGTGTCCCGTGTGTGTGCCATATACTGTGCACTTTAAAGAACACGCTGGATGGCCTTGACGGGGGCTACCATCTGTCTCCCAACAGCTGTTCCAGTGGGTCTTCTCCTCCAACCTTCTCTGAGCCTTCGGGGTCCTTGTGACCTGGCCATTTAGGCCATGGTGTGCAAAAAAAGTGCCGCTCAGAGGTAAAACAACCCAACCTATTTTAGTATTATAACCGTTATTAGGCTGCTGTCAGTCTTCTGTTGCAAGTGAAGACTCTCTGAGGAAAAATGTATGAAAATCGGATGTAGGTCTTGTATCAAAAGAAAAGCAGCAATTAATTTTAAAAGAATTGCATATACACTGTGTCCGAAAATTAATGGTCTGGTTTCCAAAACCAATATGTAGAAAAATAGTATACATATTCAAGAAAGTAATACTGTATTATAATTGAAAGAGTACCTCAAATAGTATTGAACAAAATTAGTGAATTTCCACATATGCAGAGTTTGTGATACTGCATCGGTATTTCACTTCTTGCCTTAGACGCCAAAGCATATCTCTTGTAACCCTGCTCAGTTACTTCTGTTATTCTCGCTTTCAAATGATTCAGGTCCCGAATTCTGTCCGTGTAAATATAATTCTTTACAAAGCCCCACAAAAAGACAAATAAATTATCAAAGGGTGTGAAATCTGGGCTCTTTGGTGGTCATAGAATCGGACCACCCCTGCCAATTTATCTGTTAGGAAATGCTTAACAAAGAACTTCCTACTTTCTTAAAGATATCAACATTACCATGAGATGTAACGTTTCCGTAATACCTCTTGAGAAAAGGGATGGTGCACCGTGTTGTCTGATTTCGCCGTGAAACTGTTTGAGTTACCCAAATACACCAAAGGCATCACATTAAATGTTGTACAGGTACAACATTCAATGTGATGCCTTTGGTGTATTTGGGTACAATACTCCCCGAAACCCTGCCATTATTTGTTTGACACCCTGCATTAATCAATGAAATCAAAAGTGAGAACCTTAAAATCATATTTTGTCTTTCTTACTAATTTCATTCTTTTGATTTACTCGGCAAAATGCAATCTTTCGTTTCACTTTTGGTTGTTTTAGTTGGGTTGTTATCCCTCTGAGCGGCCCTTTTTTTGCATACAATGGACTAAATGGTCAGGTCATAAGGATCCCGAAGGCTCAGAGAAGTTCTGGGGGAGGGGACCCACTAGAACAGCTATATAGGGAGACAGACCTCCCGTCAAGGCTATCCAGCGTGTTCTTTAATGTGAAGAGGATATGGCTCTCTCCCGCACACTGGGCCACGGTGTAATGTCTCATCCAACGGACGGCGGTGGAGATAAATCTCGACACTGGCCCAGCTGGGATTCGAACCTGGGAACTGCAGATTACGGGCCTGGCGCGCTACCGACTGAACCCCGCCTCGCCCCAGTTTCACTTTTTCGACAATATTACTTTTTGTTGTTGTTTTGCCCATTCTCGTCCCCTTACCTGGTTAAAAATCTGCATAAAGAGATATCCTGATTGTATTTAAAATATAAATTTTTAAATTCATTATAATAATCTGATGATCAATTTATGAGATTTACAATCTGTTGTAAATGGATTTCGAAAGAATTTCGCCGCCAAATTTACGATCTTTGACATAATCTAAAGTACAGTTTAATGTTTTTCATATACCTAAAGATAATGTCTTATGACAATTGTATTCCAGTTTGGATAAAGACTGAAGTAACGTGCGAAAGATTGTCTCCGTTGTAGGTGGCACTTCCTGCTATTTCTCCGCATAAGAGGTTCATAATTAGCAACAGCAACTGTGAAACCTTTAAATTTTTGTAGGACTAATTTTAACCGCACCTAGCAAGCTATAAGTCCTGCAACATTTGGCAATGCTTATAAACACAAAATGTACAAGTTGGCAATAAACCAAATTACCCTTAACACTTACAGAGCGTCGATGTTTACGGAGGTCGGATAAATAGGCACTTTTGACATCATGCCCGTTTTTTAATAAAAACATGTAATTGTATAATAACAAAATGAATTTTCTATGTTGTATATTATAAAACAGATAATAAAAAATAGTATTATTTTGTTGTATAGCTGAGTAAATACGTACAAAAGAATATACTGAAGAATTCACATTTGGGATAATCAAAACCTTCCTCCAGAGCTAGAATAAAATCGAAGGAATCGAACCTTGGCCCAAGTCTTGCTCTAGTTGGAAGCCTCATTCTATCAATATATATTTAACAAATTATTAACTGACTATTGCAAAAAATAATCGATGATATTAATAACTACCAAATATTAAATAACTTCCAAAGAATGTATGTTTGGTACAGTCGCTCAAAAAAAATATCCGAACACTCTGGTTGATTGCAGAATTCAAAAAAAATATCTGGCAATGATTTTTTTAGAAATTAGTAATCTGGCAACCGTGTTACGTGACACGAAGGTTGCCAGATGCTTATTTCTAAAAAAATCTTTGCCAGATATTTTTTTCTGAATTCTGTAATCAACCATAGTGTTCGGATATTTTTTTTTGAGCGACTGTACCAGTGGCAAACTTAGAAAGTCCCAATAGGAGTCTTCTTTACGTGTTTGAGTCTAACTGGATTTGAAGTGATTATGTCTTTGCTTTTTGGGGACTTTCCTTAGAAAATATACGATATTCAAGTCTTCGAAGGGGTGTTGTAACTCTTTTCCCATTGGATAATTTAGAGACGATATGATAAGAGAACTTCTTTATTATGCTAATGGACGCCAATTTAAAACCTCACTATCCTGAAGAATAAGCCTTTTTTTAAATAAAACTGCATCTGAATTAAAAGTATTAATCAAGTCTATCCAAAGCCTGAATTTCGATAATGTTAATTCAGTGTTTAGTTATGGCACGTGAAATATTTAACAGCAGCGACGCTCCTCTTTAAAAAGTTTCATCAAATTTCAGGAAGATTGAAAGAAATGTTAATCGTATTTAAAATCCACAATTATTTTAACAAATTATTATATACACTGGTTTCCCTAAATTAAGGAAAATCCCAGTGTTAAGTCAATGGGAAGCTAACGTCAAAGCTCTATAACTTCTAAAATAAGTTTTCTTTTGTTTTGAAAAATGTGATTGCAGATAAAGATCTCAATCAAATAAATCAATATCTCGATTTTTAATAATATTCGTTCAGTATTTAATGAGTTATGGAAGTTTGAATATTTAACAATGCCAGTCACAAAAATTGACTTCAAAAGTTAATTAAAACTTAGTAATAAGAATTGGATCAAAATGTTTTAATAAAATAAGTTTGTATTTTAGAACTTTGTGTAAAAAATTATTTCACTATTCTTCAGTTTTGTATAAGTTTCTTAAGATTGGCATTGCTGTTGTTTAAATATTCAAACTAGCATAAATCATTAAATACAGAACGAATATTGTTGAAAATCGAGATATTGATTTATTTGATTGAGATCTTTATATTTAATCACATTTTTCAAAGCAAAAAACTTATTTTAGAAGTTACAGAGCTTTGACGTTATCTTCCAATTGACAATTGATCCATAAACTGAGGATTTTCCTCACTTTATGGAAACCAGTTCATAAGCACTATTCCATCTGTTTAGATTAACTTTCGAAATCAATTCTTATGACGGGCAACATTTGCTGTTATGTTTTCCTGCTTCCATAACTCTTTAAATACTGAACAAATATCGTTGAAATTCAAGATTTAGATAAACTTAATTTAGATCTTACATTTACCTTCAGTCTCAGTCCCATGAAGAGTTTATTTTTCAAGATTATTGAGTCAATGGGTCGAATATTTGCATAAAAAAGTCCATTTCAAAATTCACGGATCATCAAACTTTGTTTTCCACTGCCATAACAAAGATATTCTCTATTTGGTCAGTGTATATTTATGCTAATGTATATTTATGCTGTCTAGTCAGTGTATATTTATGCTCTTAAGATTTTACCAGAGACTTCGTGTGTGCACAATAATTGACGAAGCAACTCGCCCACGAATATAGCGGGGAATGTTTGTATTCCATAGTTTGTATTCCATTCCTGCTCATTATAAACATCAGAGTAAGGAGTGAGTGTATCTCTAATTCAGACGGAAGCAGAAGAAGCTTCCTTGCGTGCGAATCCGTTGGTGGTGCAAGAAAGGGGTCGAGACCGAACTGGACCTGCGCCAACAAACACCTACTGTATGACATCATGCAAAATCGGTGCCAATCTTCGAGTCAGAGGAGACTCCCTGAAGGCGCGTGTGCCTCCATTCCTCCATCCTCTGTTCCTTGCTTCTAAATATAGCCCGTCAGGATCACTCTTCTGTGTCTGGTGTCTCAGCCATCGTAGAAGAACTAAATGCCTTTGTGCATTTGCAGTTGGCTTTACAGTGAATGGTCGAGAGTCATCATATTAGCCTGAAGAGAAGAACCTCCTTTCTTGTTTCCTTTCGCAGTCCATTAAGTGAATACAACTTCGGAACGAAGACATTTATTTCAGTTTCGAATTGGTTTGGTTCATAAGTAGGCAATCTGTTTTCAAAAATTCGCTCGATTTTGGAGCTGATTCAATTTAGATTTATTATCTAAGAATTCATGGGAGTGATACTATTATCAATAAGTTTTATCAATATTGAACTGTTTCTATTTCATGCTTTTCTCAATTGTTCCTTAAGTTTAATATGTTCTATAAGCTGATGCAGAGAAGTGGAATATTGTGGAATATATGAATATCAAAACGGTCCCTTTAAAACACAATAATAGGTAGTAGCGTAATCAGAAACTTCCAGTGGGTTGGGTTGTTTTACCTCTGAGCGGCACTTTTTTTGCACACTATGGGCTAAATGGCCAGGTCACATGGACTCCGAAGGCTCAGAGAAGGTTGGGGGAGGGGACCCATTGGAACAGCTGTTGGGAGACAGATGGTAGCCTCCCATCAAGTCCATCCAGCGTGTTCTTTAACGTGCACAGGTTATGGCTCTCCCGCACACGGGACCACGGCTTAACGTCCCATCCGACGGACGGCCTGCCTTTCCAAACATATCGGTGAAACTTCCAGTGTGTGGGAGACTTTGGACATGTTAGAATCTCATTTGACATACTTGAGTCTCCAGTTTTTGAGGATAGTTTTAGAATATATACGATATTGAAGTCCTCAAGGGGGGAGGGGAGTTATAACTCTCCCCATACCAGCCCCTTGAAAGCACAACTGGCAGTGGTGCACCCAGAAATTTCCACTTAGTGGTGATTGGGGGGGGGGACATGCTCGAATCTCATTTGACATACTTGTTTCTTCGTTTAAGTACGCCACTGATAAAGGCAACGTTACATTCCTCCCATGACACACGTAAAAGCGGATCTCTCTTCTCTTTCTCAAAACGAAGATCTGCTTAGTCATATTTTATATAAATGAGGGACTATAGCAGAATAGTCACATAGTTTGAACTTAGTTTAAGCAAATGATTAGTTCTGAGCAGATATTATGTAATACAATTTCTGATTTATGTGAAAAAATCATCAAATTAATTCAGGCTTTAGGCTACTTTTGACAAAGGACTTGAAACCCTCAAAAAATTCTAACAATTATAAATTCAGTGAACCATGAGAAATTAAATGTTTACTCTAGCTGCCGAACAGGGAAGAAAAATTAAAACTCATTTTAAAATGTTGTCACTAATACATTTATCTAATTCCGTGAGAAAATATTTTCTTCTACCGAAAATCCCGAAAGGCAGAAGAGTATGTTATATTCTCTGCAAGACTTCCCCCCGAGATCTTTGCTACTTGTAAAAGGCGGTTGACTCACCACACAGTTCATGACATTAGAGAAAGCTTGAAACAATTCGCTTCCGGCTCATTATTTCCGAAACTTCCTACCCAACCAAAAAAGAGCCCGCACAATCCTCTGACGGGCGCCCTCTGGCGAAGAATGTTTTCCCGGCCCGTACTTTTGTTCCACGGGATGACAAAAACCGTGCGCCGTCGTCTCCACTCCCGTTATAGGACATTGTCTTAGATTAGAAAGCGGCTAAAGTTTCAGAGCCGCGGACGCTCCTGGATTGGTACTGGGCTGCCATTCAGCTGGAAACTCGCACGATTTCATCTTATAGTCGAAGCGTCGTTGGCTCATGTACACATGAGGGTCAAAAGAAAGGAAGGACACTTAAAAGAAAAATTTCGTTGCCAAACTTTACCATTTTTGTTTTGCAATTCAGGTTTGCGCAATCAATTTCACTGAGCAAAAAAATCAGAATGAACCAATGCGATACCACTGCAACTGCAGAGGTCCGGGTTCGAGTCCCGGTAATGACATGGTCGTTTGGGGAACCAAGGATTTGAATTGGAACGAACAGAACAGAACGCTGTTCCGGTATTATTGTGATATATGTTAGGTATACGTTTCTTAAGAAATTATTCTCTCCAAACGCTCCAATATTCTTTTTACCATTCATTCTTTCAAAAAAAAAAAACTTTTAAAATACATGTAATATATATTTTAATGTTTTTTTGCCTGCATTACGGTTGCGAAAATGTTGCGGGGGGGAATGTGAAACAAAATTTTGGTATTATACTTTTTATTGCATTTAGAACACTTGTTATTCAATATAATTAGATTTAATTTGAAAGAGGTATTTTTAATGATTAGTGAACAGGTGTATAAAATAGAAAAGACATGCATTTCAACATTCGCAAAAATAATTTTTGTTTCCTTTTAACTTTCATTAAATCGAAATGTTTAATTGTTCATTTATTATGATTCATTTATAGCATGAATGCCTTTAAAAACATGAATCTTCATTATTTTAAAAAAACAGTACAAAAATTTACAATCAAAAACTTAATGTGCTGAGACTCTTCCAAAGACTCCACTGTCCATAGTTAAAAAAAAATACTCCTACCTCAAAATTGCAATAAAAATCTGAAATAAATTTAAAATACGGAATTTTTTTTCTTTGTTTAAAAAATTTCAAGAAAATTGAAAGTTTTGCATTGATTGCAGGTCACAAGTACAATTTGTTGATGGCTATGAAGTCTCCTGTTGAAAAAAGGGATGTTGCAACTGATTTTAGTCGAGTTCTGACGGTCTTTTTGGGTGTTATCTTAAATGTAACAGCAAAACTGCATCCGTCATAATGATTCTTATTATATTTTGATACTTAATTGTAGCAATAATCGTCATTCATCCCAAAATGTTTTAAATAGTTATCATAATAATTGATTATAAAAGGATAGGAAAACTTTTTCTTCCATTTTGAGAACATATTTGAGATAGCATATTTCACCTTTGTCAATTGGAATTCTTAACACTGATTCATTTTAGAAAAAAAAAAGAGCAGAAAGCACGTGAAGGTTGTCAGACATCCAATCTGCGACAAATTTCTACATTATGTATTGTAGTGTAAGGTCAGATTTATTTTTAAAGCCAGAACTAGATTTAAAGAAAGTTGTAAGTTTAATTGCAGGAATGATATTACCTTAGCAACTGTTATTATTTCAAATCTACTTGTTTATAATAGACGAAGGTGCCAATTATGCCATGGCTACGTGTTCATTACATGGTGCGACAAAAATTTGTAATGTTTTAGTTCATTTTCAAAAAAAAAAACGAGCAAATGATTTCCCTTTGTTTCGGCCTGTCTTTAGACATTAAAACTTATCAAATGCAAATGCCATTATTTCTAGCAATCCACCAAAAACGTTGATGGGTTTTAGAAGAAATTTAAAACATTTTTTTTTGTTTGATAGGTATTGATAAAATATTCCGATTTACATTTTTCGAATCTCCCAATAGCTTTAACAGCGCACTCTAACGGTGGAAATGCTAAAACTCTAAACGAATATTGTATACGATCAGGTTACGCTAAAAAATATGAAATTTCGGTGACAGAGTGTGATGATCAGCAAGTTCACATTGGCAGCAGTGAAATGTTTTTTTAAGACAAACGAAAACCTCTTCTTATGTTTTGTAGATATTAATTATTATTTTATGCATTTCCCGAAGCATCTGTTAGGTCCACTTTCCACTGTTAGAGGGTGCTAAATGCGGAAAGCTAACATCTTCAGTCTTTTTGAAAACGAAGATTCCATATTCGCCAAAGACGATGTTATTCTTCTAGTTATTTCACAAAACCGAATTCCAGCACGACTTAAAAAAGTTCAGTCAGATATATAATACATTGTTTTAAAAGCGTTTTTAACATGATACACATTCCGTTTGCTACTAATGTTACAGCTTCGATAAAGTTCGGCTTTAATTTTCATTTTTCTCTTGTAAAGTTCAAACCTGTTTCTGGCAAGGACAAGATGGCATTTCTATTGGATGAGCTTTTCATTCTGCTAAACCAACTAGAAATTATTTTTGCATTGGTTAAGTAGCAATCTAGCTATCGATCATATGGTCTCGTTAATTTTAGCTCGCATACTTGTGAGGCTTTGGCACTCGTAGATTAATAAACGAAAAACGTTCTTACATAAAAAAATATGTATACGCTGAGGAAATTTGTTCCAAATTTCAATGAGGTAATATGACATAAATGTTAATTCAACGACTATTTTATTACCCTGTTAGAAATATTTCATTTTCTACTGCCAGATTGCGAATTCAAGAAATAAATTTTCTTAAATATATTAATGAGTTTTTAAACCAAAAATATTTTCATTCTACGAAACCAGCTAGATAACTGGAATTATATTTCATTCTACAAACCAGAGTTAGATAATTGAGAACAAGATTTTATATGTCATCGTTTCAAACCTGCTGTAAATTTAAAAGTGTCAATCAAAATGCAATTGTAAATTATAGCTGAAATAACAACGAAAACGTTTCCTGAGACTCCAGATGGCAACCTGATTTATATAAAGTTGGATGTTCTGAAAATGTCATTAAACAGTTTAAGTAATCAAGCTTAATGTGCATTAAAACAAATCTATGTGTATGCTCTGCACGCTGTTATTTTTAAGGCTTAAACTATTTGAATCCTAAGAAACGAACAATAAATAAACGTCATTTAAGAATTCTTAAAAAATGTCTGAGGAATTCAACCAATTAAAACTATCCTTAAAACGCAATTCAGCGACAAAATGTTTTGTGATATTGTGAAGCCCAATATCTCTAATAAGAGGCTTTTACAACTGCCATAACAGGACGCTTGCCAAGTATTACAAACTTCAAGGTTTCACTATGCGCTCTCTGAGAACAATCTTGATCTGATTCTTCTGTCCAGTTTTAATTGCCTCAGTAGATTTGAACTTGCACCTGCAGTTTTTCTTTTAGATTTGCTTGTGCGTGAAGAATTCATGGTAAGAGCTGCCACTGGTGATTTCTTAACGAACCCCGAGAGAGTAGGGCACAAGCTCACAGAAGTGTGCCCTTAGCCGATGCTGACGAAGCGATATCTCTCCCCAGGAATTTCCTTCTTCAAAGAACCAAAAATACTCTCGTCTGCACTGCGCTCTTTGTACTGGAAGGAATGCAGACTCTCAACACCAGGTGGAGCTGGCGACAAAAATAGGCGACATCCTTCCGAGACGGGAAATGTGACACGGTGATGGTTGCTGTTGGGAATATGAATTTCTGCAGGAGGACTTATATTCCGATCTACAATGTATCTTTTAATGGTTAGAAAATCAAGACTGATAAAATGCAATAGATGTTATTGATTAGGAAATTAAGGCTGACGATGCATTAATGTATATGTAAATTTAGCCAACGCTCAAAAGAATGAATACTAAAAAAGGGGCACCTTAAACCTTGTCCTAATTTGTATTGCGGAGTTTGTTTCAAATACCCAACGAGTCTTTGTTTCAGTAACAGCAATTTGTGTTCTAAACTCAAGTATCTGATAACTGATTTTTATGAAGAAAAAAATTACTATGCTAATATATCATTAGAATCTAAATATTTATGTTAGTTTTAAATTTTACGCAAATCGATTTTCCTTAAAAAGTTTGTATTTGATTACTGTGTGCAATGTGTAAGAGTATTATTTAGGGCAGACCGAGGAGTTGTGATAAAAAGTGCCATAAGATGGCCTCTAACGGAATTTTTTTTTCAAAAATACTTAAAACTATGCCTGTAAGAACTATTTGCAAAGAAACATTTTTGCGCAAAAGACTAGCGCAAGACATTTAAACTGTGAAACCTGCTCAAGACTGCAACCATTCAGATTAACTGAATCACAACCTGCCTGACCAATTTTCATCACTTTAGTTTTCTCTCTGTTTATAACCAAACCTACTCTACTACCATTTTCATCAACAGCTTGAATGAAAGAGTTCATCTCATCAACATCATTTGTCAAAAGGGCTAAATCATCAGCATCTTCTAAATCATAAATTTTCGTATCTCCAGTCCATTTAAGGCCAAAATCTTTCCCTTGCAGTGAATTTCGCATAACATAATCAATAACCAAATTAAAGAGAAAAGGAGACAAATTGCACCCTTGTCGAACACCTGAAGTAATGATAAACCAATTGCTATAAGCCTTATCAACTCTCACACACGACTCAGTGTTATTATAGAGAACTTTCATTATGTTAACTAACTTGTCCGGTATACCATATGATCTCACAATCAACCACAAATTATGACGATCAACAGAGTCGAAAGCCTTTTTGAAATCAACAAAGCTAGCCACCAAAGGTTTCTGAAATTCTAAACATTTCTCAAGAATCTGCCTAAGTGAAAATATCTGATCCACACATCCCCTACAACTTCTAAATCCACATTGCTCATCACGCAATTGACTGTCAACCAGATTCTTAATTCTATTAAGCACAATCATGGAAAGAACTTTACCTGGAACAGAGAGTAGGCTGATACCTCTATAGTTATCACAAGAACCCCCTAAGTTTAGAAATTGCCAAAATAACTTCAGATTGTGTTATAGGGGTCAACAATAGAGTCAGTATGCATCTATCATCATTACAAATAATGAGAGTAGAACTAACCACATTGTTTAGAACATCATTGAAATGCTCAGCCCACCTAGCCATAACAGAATCCCCACCTTCTATAACCTTACCTTGTTTATCCTTCAATCCCTGTATGCCTGTCCGTTTTCTACCAGACAGAACATTAACTATCTGATACAGCTCTCTGCTGTTGTGCTGTCTAACTGCTTCCTCGGCTTTGTCAGCCAAGCCACCAAGCCAAAGATTCTTATCAGCAGCTAACTGATCCTTTACACGTTTATTAAGCTCTCTGTAATGTTTTTTAATAGGACTAGTTGGGTATTGATTAAGGATATTCCTACAGTTCTTTCTTTCTGAAATAAGTTCAAGTGTCTTATCACTCAAATAATTCTGTCTCCTCTGCTCCTTTTTCCCTAAAAGAGTACTGTTGGTTTCCAGAAAAGCCTGTTTAAAACGGTTCCATTCTTCCTCAACATCAGTAGTAAGTAAACCATAACTGTAATAATGACTATTCATGGTAAGCTTTAGCTATAACTGGGTCTTTCAGAGTTCAGAATTAAAGGAAAATTTTTTAACCTTAGCACAACACTTTTTAAGTTTAAGTTGCAAGACACTTTTAACAAGGTAATGGTCAGATCCAATTTCAGCTCCCCTATATGAAATGGTATTCCTAATTGCTGTTAATTAACATATAATCAATCATACTTTTATGCAGCCCATCTGGTGAAGCCCATGTGTACTTATGTATGTCACGGTGTTTGTAATAAGTGTTAGTTATTCTGTAACCATTGAGTTTAATTACCTGTAGGAGACGTTGCCCATTGCCATTGCAACTACCAATACCAAAAGGGACTATCACCCCTCCCCAAAGGTCAGAGTCAGTACCAACTTTGGCATTGGAGTCACCTATAACAAGGGTAATATCTCCTTTCTTGACAGAATTTAAAATATCCTGAAGTTGTCCGTAAAACCTATCCTTCTCATCCTCATCGGCATCCTCAGTGGAGGCATAACAGCAGGTAACATTCAAGTCTTTAACGCTTGTCTGAAAATTTACTGTAAGAAACCTTTCATTAATGCACTCATATCCTAGAAGAGCATCACTAACGTGTCTGCTGAGAAACAGACCCACGCCTTGGTGATGCTTATTACCTTTCCTCCCTGAAAACAGAAATTGAAGGTTATTTTTAAGAATCTAACCTTTATCTGTCCATCTGGTCTCTTGCAAGCCGAGAATATCTAAATTATAATGGTGGAATTTTTGTGTGAGGACATCAAGAGAATAAGCTCTGTGCAGAGTCCTCACATTCTAACTACGTATGGAGAGAAAATGGTTAGTGGGATGTTTAAAGAAACTATGCTTATTGAGAGAGGGAATGCCGACAATAATAAAACAACCGCCTAATCGCAGACATGGGGCAAAGACCCGTACCCCCACCACTAAAGGCTGAAGCTATCTACACTGGAAGACTTCCTCCAATGTAGAATTTGATGATACCAGTAGAAGCAAAGAGTTCAGGTGCCTGTGATGACCTCTGTTCAGGATTATTCACCAGCTGATAAAACATATCCTGTGAATCTATTCACTTGAGGCTGTCAACCCACAAACAAACAGAAAACTCAACGGAAGATTTTCCCTCCACAGAAGCCCACCAGTGCAGCAAATTCCAGATCCATAATCAAGCTCAGAGCCTTATTTCAGTCCAGTCCAGTAGGTTTATAATAGTTATCACAAGGACCCAAAGTGAAAACAATTACCAATGTTTTAAAAAAAGATCTAAAAACGTGAAATCGTATGATTGCAATTCTCCATAGTGGCCAAATGTAATATTTCCATTCAAAGGCACGGGAAGTAATAAATAAACACCCAAAACACAGACAGGAATATTTATATATAACATAAGAATTATCTATATCTTCTTTTCGGTTATAAAAGTAGATCCATAAGCTGATTTAAAAACAAGCGTTAATGTGTTTAACTATTTAATGGATTTTCTAACGGGGAATCCTGGTTCGAATCGCAGATAATGCATGATTGTTTGTACCGTCTTTCCCTTGAAGTCATGTCTCTTTCAAAATTTACGATGAAAAATGTTAACAGTCTGGGTTGGATTAAGGTAGGGACCTAGGGCGTTACACCTAGGTGACCCAGGCCCCGGAAAAGAAAGGGCCGCTTTTGTTGCTAAGGCCTAAAAATTAAAATAAATTACCCCTCAGCAGCCATGTTCTAGCAGAATTCTAAACAGATGTTAAGAGTTTTTTTCAAATTTATACAACCTTTGGAATTAGCAACAAGACAAAAATATGAAACTCTTATAAATTAATAAATGTTAACTAGCTACTAGTTATAAAACCTGTGAATTATTTTTCTCTCAGTAGACTATTAAGTCAACTGATATTACTACAATGTATACACTACATTGCACCTAGCTTAGATTCTAGACAAAAATCCTTTTATAACACACAGTTAAACAAATTAAAATCAATCGACACTACAGTTAACTTACCATTTTCCTTATTGGAACTAAATAGAGCAATAAAAAGACTTAATCTTAAATCTGCCCCTGGTGCAGACTTGATCTCTAACAAACTTTTCAAAAATCTTCCAGAAGCATGGAAAGAAAAATTATTATCTATCTTTAATCATATATGGAACACACTAGACATACCACCAGAGTGGGAAGAAATTTTAATAATTTTTATCCAAAAACCCAATAAAATCCCTACAGAAATAACCTCTTATAGACCAATCTCTCTATTATCCAACTCCTTAAAATTATTTGAAAAAATGCTTCTTATTAGACTGAATTGGCAAATTGAAGAGAAAAAATTATTACCAAAAAACTTCTTTGGCTTCAGAAAAAACAGATCTTCTAAAGAATGCATCTCACTACTCTTAAATGATATTTACTCTGCCAATAAAAAGAAAAAAACAGTACTAGCTGTGTCAATAGACCTATCACAGGCTTTTGATACAGTTTCCATAGAACATTTACTACTCAAACTGTGTAAAGCTAAATTAGACTATAAATTAATAGAATTCCTAGCAAAATTTTTGAGAAACAGAAAATTAAAGGTTAAATTAAACTCAACCTACTCTAAGTCTTATAACATTATACAAGGATTATCACAAGGATCTACCTTATCCCCTGTTCTTTTTAATTTATACTTACATGACATCAAAAAGATTTTTGATAAAAAATTTAACTTTACAAGCTATGCTGATGACCTTACCTTCTGGGTATCAGACAAAAATGAATATACTCTACAAGAAAAAACACAACAACAATTAGACAAACTAATAGATTATTGTAACAAATGGAATTTAACAATTAACACAGATAAAACTTTTTGTATTTACTTCTATAGACGTAGAAATTATAATCCAAAATTTCTCTTAAAAATTAACTCGCAACCTATTAATCAAGTCAACAAATGTAAATTATTGGGATTTAACTTAGACTCAAAATTAATATGGAACTCTCATCTGGAGAAAGCTTACAATTCTGGTTCAAAACTCCTAAACATTTTGAAATACTTTGCATTCAAAAAAGAAGGTACTGATCAAAAAACCTTAATTACACTCTACTTAAATTTAATCAGATCAAAAATGGAATATGGCTTAGACCTTATAGACAAACCTAATTTAACTAACTTAAAGAAATTAAATGTTATTCAAAACAAATGTTTAAAAATTGCTTTAGGCTTACCAAAATTTTGTCCAACATTAGCTCTTCTGGCTGAAACAGCCATTCCTCCATTTGAAATTAGGCATTCAATTTTAATCTTAAAATATTACACAAGACTCCACTATAAACTACCAGACCACCCATTTTATCTAAACTTTAAAAGACTCATATTCTATAAAAAATCGAAGAAAATGAATTATTAAAAGAATTCTTTAATAAACTAACTAAAGATGAACTGCGAGGAGACATTACTGAATCTGTAGCAGTATGGTGTTACAAACTCCCAGTAGTTTATACAGAGATTCCACATTTAAATTCAAAAAATGAAATTTCTAATGAAGCTCTATATCAATTATTCATTAATTTTAAATCTGAAAAATTTAACAATTGTTTGGAAATCTACACAGATGGGTCCTACATAAAAGATTCTGGGTCATCCAGTGCTGCTGTATATATTCCATCACACAACATATCATTAGCATACAAATTGCCTGATTTTACTCAGATATTGCATGCTGAAATTTATGCAATATTTGCCGCACTTAACTGGACATTAGACAATTTAACAAATCAATCAATAGTTATATTCATTGATTCTAAAAGTGCTATACACACATTAATACAAGACAACACATACACCACATATCCATACTACACACATACACTCCTAAAACTTTATAATGAAAACCTAAATGAAAAAAATAACCATATTCAACTTTGTTGGATACCAGGACACTCTGGATTTAAAGAAAATGAATATGTAGATAACATAGCAAAATCAGCACATGATTATGATAACATCTCGCCAACACACAATTTTTATATACATGTTAAAAAAGAAATAAAACAATTAGAATTCAAAATTTTAGAAAAACATGTTCAATTTCACTCTATCTTCAAACCAAATTTCAGATTTGAACTTTCCAACAAAATTAATACCTTCCTACAATTACCATTTTCCAGACATGAATCCAAAATCATATTTCGGCTAAGAACAGATACAATTCTTTTAAATAAATCAAAATTCTTACTCAAATTAAGTACCTCACCCAAATGTACAAAATGCAATATTACTGAAAATTCCTCACACCTTATATTAAATTGTGCAAAATATGACTCACAACGAGAAAAATTCTTTGAAAAACTTAGAAACATAAATATTAACGAATTTACTCTGAACTTAATTTTAAATCACCCTACAATCTCAATTCAAACAAAAATATTTGCCTTCCTATTGGAATTCATCAAAGAAACAGAGATATGGAATAAATTGTAACACAGAACAACAACAAAAAAAAAACGTAATATAAAAAAAAGAAAGAAAAAAAGAAAAAAATTTTTTTTTTTCATTAATAAAAATAAGAAAAAAAAATAATTAAAAAAAAATCTAAAAAAAAAATAAAAAAATAAAAAAAAATTAAAAAGAAAAAAAAAAATAAAAAAAAAAAATTTCTAAAAAACAAAAAAAAAGAAAGAAAAAAAAATTAACAAAATAACAAAAAAAATATAATAAAAAAAAGGGTTATAAAAAAAAATTAAAGAAAGCCAAAAAAAAATAATAATAAAAAAATATATATATTTATACCAAAAAAAAAAGACATAAATCAAAATTAAATAAACAAAAACAAAATAAACAAAAGAATTAAATCCTAAAGTTTAGGAGGAAGACGAAACAAAAAAAAAATCTCTTAAAATCTAAGAGGAAAAAAAAATACTGAACATCAAGAATTTTCAAAAAAAAAAAAGGAAAACATAAATTCTATGGGAAAGTCTGTGCAAGGAACTCCCAATTTTTGTGAAGTGTAAACTAAACTAAAACTAAACTGTACAGGGTGTTACAACTATTATTATGACACCCTGAACAACGCGCTTTGCGGCATACACACGTATATTAAGGAGTAAACATCAACGCTGTCATGAGTTAATTAGCAGAACAGGTTCACATCATTTACACTAGAATATCTCTAAAAATATATAGGTAAATATATACAGAAAGAGGAACAATTAGATTCATATCTCAGTAATTTCTTGAGACTTTTTATATTAGACGGTATTCACAATGGAACGTTAATAATTAGGATAAGTTTCATTGTAACTCTATAGATTTTGTTCTTTTCTTAACGATGAATAGAGTATCCGAGATCAATTGACCGTTTTTACGCAAATGGCGAGGAAAAAGTTTTCTCACAATTTTTTATAGAACGTCCAAGAGTGAATCCAGGGAACACAGAAGGGTTGTACTTTTTTTTTCCTTAAAAATATGGGAGAGATGAAAAAATTAAAAATCTCAATTAAGTGTACTTAAATCAGAATTTCAACAATATTCGCTCAGTTTATGGAAGCTGAAAAATCCAAGAAAGCGCGCTTGGATAGGAATCAAAAGTGTTTGCATTAGATCCAGGGTGAGGCATGGATTTTTTTTTTTCAATTTTTGCCTTTCTTCTGAAGTTATTGTAAAATTCCCACGCCTCCATTGACACAAATATCTGACAAGTTGCTGTCAGACAAAAGAGACAACAAATTTACCCTTCTAACAGTTTGCGACAGAGATGTCTCAGTCTGCTGTCAGGCATCTGTATCAAGAAGGGGGTAAAGGGATAAAAAATTTCTCCAAAAAACCAATCAAAATTGATGTAAATTCTGACAATTATTACTTTTCTTTTGAGAACAAAAATTGATGCATTCCATCAATCGGAGATTTTTAAAATTTAATCAATGTTAATGTGAATTCTTGCGTTATGAAAACGTTATTGTGCTTTCTGTCGAAATTTAAGTGTACGTTCTGCCAGGGGCGTAGTGAAGGAACTATGGTTGGGGGGGGGGGGGAAATGAAAATTTTTCAACTCGGAAATCAAATTTTGCCAACTGAGAAAAATAATTCCGTGTGTGTGTGTGGGGGGGGGAGCATAATTTTACAAAATACAAAAAAAAATATTTTTACATCTCACCTGAATTTCACTAAGTCACTTCCAATTTTGCAAAGTTCTCTCGATTTTTACAACTCGTCATAATTTGAAAAAAAAATCCAATTTTTACATCTCACCTGAATTTTATCTAGTCACTTCGAATTTTTTCAACTTCCCAAGATTTTGCCAAGTTGCTTCGATTTTGTCAAAAGTTTTAATTGCACAAAAACAATCCCAATTTTTCATAACTCACCTGTATTTTACCAAGTGGCTTCGAATTTTGCCAACTTCCCTAGATTTTGCCAAGTTGCTTCGATTTTGTCAAAAGTTTTAATTGCACAAAAACAATCCCAATTTTTCATAACTCACCTGTATTTTACCAAGTGGCTTCGAATTTTGCCAACTTCCCTAGATTTTGCCAAGTTGCCCCGATTTTTCCAACTTTCCTTAATTTCACAAAACAAAATCCCAATTTTTCACAACTCGCCTGGAGGTTACCAAGTCGTTTCGAATTTCGCCAACTCCGATTTACTTTTGGGGGAGCCTTCCCCCATCCTCCCATATCTAGGCCCCTGCATTCTGCCATTATTAAAAAGGAAGTGTGCATTCTGTTGTTTTCGGAACAGTGTCAGAGTAAAGGAACAGAAGCAACATAGTGCCACATTGATATGAATATAACTGAACGATTTCCGACGTTTTAAACTCGCGAAACAGGAAAATTAGTTCTGAAATTTTTTTGTTATCATCATATTTTCTCTTATTTAAAAGACGTTAAATTGGAACTAATATATTCTAATAATATTAAATTGTTCTTTCACCAGTCAAAACAGGAACCTGATTCTCAATTAGTAACCGGAAGAGTTTACCATCACTCCTTCCTAAAAAGCTGGGAAATATAACTAACGCCATCTAAAATAAAGCACATTTATTTCTTGAAGTACAACCTCAACCGTAATGAAAGAATGTTGAATTAAAGGAACACAGCATTTTCATATGCAATGGATTGGGATATTTTACCTTTGACCAGCGCTTTTTTGCACACAATGGACTAAGTAGGTCACAAAAACCCCAAGGGCTCAAAGAAGGTTGGGGAAAGGGATCCAGTGGATAGCTGTTAGGAGACAGATGGAAACTTCAGGTCAAGGCCATCCAGCGTATTCTTTAACATGCACAGGGTTGGGTTGTTTTACCTCTGAGCTGCACTTTTTTGCACACCATGGGCTAAATGGCCAGGTGACATGGACCCCGAAGGCTCAGAGAAGGTTGGGGGAGGAGACCCACTGGAATAACTGTTGGGAGACAGATGGTAGACTCCCGTCAAGGCCATCCAGCGTGTTCTTTAACGTGCACAGGGTATGGCTCTCCCGCACACGGGGCTACGGCTTAACGTCCCATCCGACGGACGGCGGCCTTTCCAAGCCCATCGGTGTCCCCTACTGACCGTGGGCAGGGCGGGGAATTTTGCGGAGATAAATCTCAACGCTGACCCAGCTGGGACTCGAACCTGGGAACTACAGATTACGAGCCTGGCGCGCTACCGACTGAGCCACCCCCGCCCCCATGCACAGGGTATGGTTATCCACTACTTCAGTGTCTTTCGACGGGCAGCGGCCTTTTCAAGCCCAAAGGCGTCCCCCTTCTAACCGAGAGTAGGGTGGGGGTTAGCAGAGATAAATTTCGATATTTATCACAGCTGGGACTCGAACTCGGAAATGCAAATTGCAAGCTTGGCGGGCTACCGACTGAGTTACCAATCTCCGCCCACTTTCAGAAGCTTACTTAAAAATTGGTACGGAGCAAGGTCATTGAAATGGCGGCCAGCAGGACACATCGGACCCGTAAAAGAACTTTTGTGGTCAGCGCAGAATATATGAAAAATCAAAATCGGAAACAAAGCAAAGAGCCTGTTCGTTTTCTGAAAAATAAGTATTAAAAAAGCAAAAAAAAAATAAAATAAATAAAATTAAATTTACTGTGAAATGTAATTTGTTTCGTTTTTAACCCTTTGCATTCGGTCTGGTACTTTTGTCATCATCTGTGACACGCTTGAAAATCTAATTCACTATACCTGGTATAAAAAGATTACAGATTGAAGCATTTTGTCAATTAATGAAAGTAAAACGAAGTTAAATAATTAGAAAATTAAAAAGTGAGATAACCACGGACGTCTGCAGGGATGGGGGGGGGGGGACAAGAGGAAAGTCGTCCCACCCTCGGAAAGAATTGATGGGAAATTATATTGAAAATGTCAGAGGTACCAAAAATTATTGTTTTTTTTAACGAAATGTAATATTAGCTTTTCTCTGCTTTTCTTTTGCTTTCAGAAACGTAATATTTATTTTTATTAATATAAAAAATATTTTTGCTTTTCAGTAATAAGTGTCTCTTTTTTTCGTTTTCTGTTTGGACCTTCTTTGCCGTATTCTGATAAGATGTATGCATGATTTATGCATTCGCAAATGAACTCATTAATGAACAGCTGGACCTAAATGTTTCTGCCATGAAACATTGATTTGTTGTTTTTTGGGTTTTTTTTGCCTCCCGCCCCAGGATAAAATTCCTGCTGATGCCGACGGCGACAGCATATACCAATAAAATATTTTCCTCCCTTATGAAGCTCACTTCGTGGACACCTTAAATTTCATAACTGGGTTTATTGGCAGCTAGGTGTAGTCAGAAATGGAATCCTCGGTATTATCTACGAAAAAAAAAAAAAGTAATAATAAAGATATAAATAGATAAAAATTAGAGAATAGTAATAAACTTTGTGGCTATTAGCTAGTTCATATTAATTCATAAGAGTTCTATAATTTTTTATTGTTACTTAATCCATTTTTTATTTAAATTCGAAAAATTTATTAATTTCTATTTCAAGTCCTATTAAGCCGTATCAGGCAAGGTAGGTTGGCTCCTCTAGGATTTCCCTTTAATCCGGTCTGAGTCATGAAAGTAAAAAAAAAAAGATTAACTAAGAATATGGTATAAACTCCACAATTCATCTGATCATTCGTCCAAGAAGGTAGAATATATTTTTCCTAAAACTAAATTGTTTCTTGATACGTAGCCATGCACTTTCGCCACTCAGCCACCGGAAATTTAGGAGCAGAGAAATTCAGTCCGGTTCACACCGGTTTTTAACTTCTAATGTTAAGATTAATGTAAGTCTAGAAATTTCGAGGTATTCAAAACGGTCCACACCATTTTGGTTATCCCAACAGGTTATATCATAGCCTACATTCTTCTCCTGAGTTGGGTTGGGTTGTTTTACCTCTGAGCGGCACTTTTTTGCACACCATGGGCTAAATGGCCAGGTCACATGGACCCCGAAGGCTCAGAGAAGGTTGGGGGAGGGAACCCACTGGAACAGCTATTGGGGGACAGATGGTAACCTCCCGTCAAGGCCATCCAACGTGTTCTTTAACGTGCACAGGGTATGGCTCTCCCGCACACGGGGCCACGGCTTAACGTCCCATCCGACGGACAGCGGCCTTTCCAAGCCCATCGGTGTACCCTACTGACCGTGGGCAGGACGGGGAATTTTGCGGAGATAAATCTCAACGCTGACCCAGCTGGGACTCGAACTGGGAACTACAGATTACGAGCCTGGCGCGCTACCGACTGAGCCACCCCCGCCCCCTTCTCCTGAGAAAACTCATACAAAGTTTGCAGTTTCTATCTCTTTGGGGGACTGCGCAAAAGAGGCAGTCAGACAAAAACACTCTTCCTTATAAGTGATATAAGATGTGAACACGAGGAATGCTAAATAAAATGCTGTTTTAGCTTAGTTTTAGCGTTGCCGTTAGATTCAACTTAAAATTTGATCAGTCTCATAGTTTCTGCCAGTTGCCTCTAATACTACGCAACTGGTATATAGTAATGCATAAAAATGTCAGCTCAAGTATAAAGAGCATACTACGAAATTATGTTATTTCGAAATTTATTTCGTATTCACTTTGATTTCTCTATTCCAGGACAAAATCCGTTTACTACAAGAGGATTTGGAATTCGAACGTGAACTGCGACAAAGAGTAAGTATATGCTTTTTGTTATTATTAAAAAAGGATGCGTGCGAATGATAGTTTACATCAATATTTCATAAAATTGCGACAAAAAATGTAAATTTAAAATAATAATAATTATAATAGGAAAAAAAAAAGTTCTATCCTAATTCTATTATAAACATCAATCAATATAGCCCACCTTGAATGCAACAGAATAGTGTCTTTCTCAGGTAAATCTATTCCATTAAACTGTTCTTAATAATTCTGCATATTTAAATCATACCTCAATCATAGGAAGCTTCACATACAAAAAATAAATAAAATCTGTAATAGAAAATAGTGACTTCACATCATTGAGTAATTCAGAATTATTTTGCTTTTAGATAGGTAAGATTTTTCACACTTGATACTGCCTCATCAGATATTGCACAAATCTATACCGGAAATAAGATATCTGTAGATCATATCCCGCATTTTAGCTTCTTCATGAAAAAGGAACCATTGTAACGAGAATAATTCTCTGTATAAATCTCATTAAGCACGCAATGGCCATGCTACAAATACCTCAAAGGCTCAGAGAAGGTTAGAGAGAAGCCAGAAAGCTCTTTCTGATAGATGAAAGCTGCTCGTTAAGTCTATATATTGTGTGTTTTTAATACGCACAAAGTATGGTTCTCAGGTATAAGGGGTCACTGCTTAAAGTGCCATAGGCAGCGGGCAGTTTTCTTTTTCAAGGCCATTGAGGAAAATTTAAATAAAAGAGAAATTTTTAAATAAATTAAAAAAAGGATGTTAAATATAATATTACACTCTTCAGATATCTAATATATTTCTGTATGAGCTAGTATCGTAGTAATCAGAACACATTAGGAAATAGAAATCATATTTTTAAGGTAAAAAAGTTCACTTTTTTTTTTAAAGAAATACAATATTTTGTTTTATACCTTAATAAGTTTAATAGATATCATCCACATTATATTATCATTATATTACATATATTATCACCATCATAAGGGAAATCCTTGAACAAAAACTGCATGGCATATATTAACATCACCCTGACTCTATGGAATGTTAAATAGAAGCCTTCAGATGGTAATTACCCGTGATCTGTTTGGTCCCAATCACGCAAAGTCACGTTAAAGATATTTCAGTCACTGACTCCCCCTATACATTGAATATCATTCCTAGAAATGTTTCGGTTTTTGGTCTTACTAATCACGCATAACTTTTATCATCCAAGTGGAATCGACATCCCATGAATGTCTTTCGCCTAAATCCAATGATATTGAAGTCACAGGAGCAGAAAGTTGGATATACCATTGACGGTGTTCCGTACACGTTATCGTGTTTTATTCATGAAGGAAAATGATTCCATGCATGAGATTTCTTAGTGCTTATTCTCAATGGTTGTATGCAGCAGTGTTTTACTGTAGTTTAGGACAAGCAAGCACATTCATCTACAGTTTGCATCTTGTGATGAATCACCGCCGGCTTACAGCCATCTGCAACTAAAAACTGCATCACTCTTCTCTGATCCTGTTTGAATGGATTTGGGTTTGATACTTGGTTTACGAGATACCAATAGATCTCACGGCTGATCATTTGCTGCTCAGCGCGTCTGCCGACTCACTGCTTTTCATTCATAGCGGTTTCCCGCCATGGAATGAAGCAATAATTGAGAACGATGTAGTGTGATCGAGTACTTATTGCTCTCCCTTTTGTTTTTAACGACAAAAGGTATGTTCGCAACTTCGGATCAGTGCGTTAATGGCAATCCAGATGATACTGCCAGCTTGAGTTCTTTCACCGCTAGTAGCATTTTTATGCTCCCAATGGACAAAAATGGATAGGTCATAAAGATCCCAAAGGATCTCCATGAGTTGAATAAAGGAAGAGGCTCCACTGTACAAATGTTAAGAGAAAGATAGAAATCTCCTGCAATCATCTGATGGCAATCATCAGGTGTGATCTTTAAGGATGAATCTCCCTTACATGGAGCCTAGCTTAACGTCTTATCTGACGGACGGCAGCCTTTACCAACCCATCGGCATCTCCTTTTTCTACGAAGGCAGAGTTGGAGGATTACTTGAAAAAATCTCGACTAAAGAATAGTGAAGGGTGACCTAACTACTTTCCCTGCTTGCACCGAAATCAAAATTATTAATGTTGGAGAAAAAAATGGATACTTGGGATACTAAACGATTCAATAGTCACAGAAACTTCCAAGAAAGTACTAGTTTAAAATTATTGACATTTTGCATAACTTTAAACATAAAACCTGCTAGCTTCGCAAATTCGCTGAATACACACATACACAGTGATATCAGAGACTACGTTTTTTCACTTCAGTAGGAATTTTTTTATCTACATCATTGTTGATATTTCAGTCACTGAGTGCAACATGATTTGAAGTAATGATGGCTAACATCAATATACTTGAGATCAAAGTAACTGAGTATTTGAAATGGTTGAGGGACGCATATTATTAATTGATACAAGATACAAAATTATAAGCGTAAAAGAAATTAACACGACAACTTAAAGTAAATGTATGGAAAATATTGAACTAAGCAATCTAATAATGCAATTTTAACTACTGTTTAAAATTTCAAAAAGGCAAAATAAAACCAGTATTCTGAAAAATCAGGATTCTGTAACCCTCAAAGCTACAATTTTCAAAATTAAATATATTTTGAAGTATTACTAAAAAATTCCTTTGTGGCAACTCTTATGGCACAATGTGGCCTTTGCTGACCTTGCGCCATAAAACCCCGAGCAAACAAACAAAGCAAAAAACTTATACATCTATATTCAAATTACCTACATTTATGCCTTAACTACCATAGCGATTAGGGAGCTGTACCATTTTGTTCTGTGTTACCTCTGAGGCAGAGGCCAGTTAAATTTTATTTCCATCTTAAGTAAGGCATGCTCTTTTTATGACGAAAAACCTTTTATAAGCTTCAACTATTTTTCCTGTCATCTTAGTACAGTCGCTCAAAAAAGTATCCGAACACTATGGTTGATTACAGAATACAGAAAAAATATCTGGCAACGATTTTTTTCAGAAATTAGTGATCTGGCAACCTTCGTGACACGTGACACGAAAGTTGCCAGATCACTAATTTCTAAAAAAATCGTTGCCAGATATTTTTTCTGGATTCTGTAATCAATCATAGTGTTCGGATACTTTTTTGAGCGACTGTACCAAATAAAGAAAAACAGTCTCTCACTATCGAAAAAATCTTCTATGTAATTTTGGCAGAATATGCAGGCAAAATAGGTCTAGATTAGGGGTTCTGAACGTGGGGTACGCCGTGAGAACTGAAAAATCGCTAGATATATGTTATATACATATGTTTTATTTTATTCCCATTGTTATACTATAACTATAGTTTTATCTATCTATATAAGGGGTACCGCAGTTACATACAAATTTCCAGGGGGTACACGAAGCATAAAAGTTTGAGAACCACTGGTCTAGATTATTCGAAGAATGGTGCAGATATATCCATATTCTCCTGATGCGCGTTTCTGTTAGTCGTTTTAAATCAACACTTAAAGACTTCTCATTTATTACAATCAATAATCAAGTTTCAACGGAACATAAATTTAACAGCATGTTGTCGCAAAATCCCGTTTATTGGCCACACTGAGTTATTAGAATACGAAAATGTTCTGCAATTAGAAATGAGAGAGGCATAGAGCGACATCTGTTGAGAATGAACAGAGATACTTAAATGCGTTTTATTTCCTTCTTGTGGCGCCATCTATGGCTGTTTTATCAACATCTAATTACTTGTTTTAGTTGAGAAATAATTTAATCGTTTTAATAACCATTAAATTGAAACATGCCAAAAATTTTTTAATTAAATTAGTTCACATATTTAAAAAATAACCTTATTCTTATTAAACTAGAGGATAGAATTCATTAATCATCTGTGGGATAACGACATTTCAGCTACAAGGTTTTACAAAATGTCATGAACAATAATAATATTGATCTTTTCGTTCCTTTTTCTCCTCGTACATTTTTTTGTCTGCTGTCTACTTGTTAAAGTGATTGTCATATTTTTATTTTGATTAATTTTCTTTAAAACGAAAAATTTTAATACTTCTGATTCACATTTTTGTTACCTGTACTTAAGTTCTTTCGGTTTAGTTACTTAGTCTTTTATGAAAAGGACTGGTTTTATTTGTGTCAAAATGATTGTTTGGTCTATGAAAGAGTCTAATGAAATTATATTGAAAGATAAAATATATAAAACATTGTAGCTAAATGTACAAATCACGGTAATCAATTCAATGATTGTTCCTCACGTAAATCTATTACGGTCTTTCAATTTCACACTAAAAGTGATTTCCACCTATATTTGTCCCTTCATAACTAGGAAACAGGCCTGAAAAAAGCAGACAATGTAGCTGATAATCTTCGGAACCTTCGGAACCTAAGTTAACCTTCGGAATAAAAGAACACTTAAAATTTACATGACACAGAAATTATTCAGGGCTTCACTCAGAATGTTTCATGGAAGGCTTCATCACAGTTGTTGAATATTACATTGGGTGGGAGCTGGACCAACACCTCCTACAACAGAAGTCCTGTGGACCAAGTTATGACGTCAGTATAAGGAGTCCTGTAACGTAGAAAATTCGTTTTATATCTTTGTGTTTGTTCGGAACCTAAGTTAACCTTCGGAATAAAAGAACACTTAAAATTTACATGACACAGAAATTATTCAGGGCTTCACTCAGAATGTTTCATGGAAGGCTTCATCACAGTTGTTGAATGTTACATTGGGTGGGAGCTGGACCAACACCTCTTACAACAGAAGTCCTGTGCACCAAGTTATGACGTCAGTATAAGGAGTCCTGTAACGTAGAAAATTCGTTTTATATCTTTGTGTTTGTTCGGAACCTAAGTTAACCTTCGGAATAAAAGAACACTTAAAATTTACATGACACAGAAATTATTCAGGGCTTCACTCAGAATGTTTCATGGAAGGCTTCATCACAGTTGTTGAATATTACATTGGGTGGGAGCTGGACCAACACCTCCTACAACAGAAGTCCTGTGGACCAAGTTATGACGTCAGTATAAGGAGTCCTGTAACGTAGAAAATTCGTTTTATATCTTTCTATTGTTATCAGTGGTGTACTTTTATACTAACGTTTTATTTATAAATATACCTTATTTAGAAGAAAAATTATTCGTATTTATTAAAAAATAAGAAATAAGTAATACCTTCTCAAGCAGCTGCCTGCCACAGAGGTCTGAGAGGAACCTGTCATTTTATTTTCCACAGAAGAAGGTCTGTGAGGATGGCAGGAACTCAGCAGAAAAACAATACGAACATCCATGTCCGGGGCTCGAATCCAGAGCTCGAATTAGAATTATGATAATTGGTAATCAAATTAAATAATTTTTCTCCTAAAAAAGATATATTTATAAATAAACATAAGCATTAATAAAATGATTAGTATAAAAACACACCAGTATTAATAATAGAAATTAATGTATAAGAATTAACTATGGTGACGTCATAACGTTGTCCACCGGCCTTCTGTTATAAGAGGTGTTAACTCTATTCTAGTGACCAAGAAATGAAGGTGGGCTGGTTGTACCTTGGTTTTAGTCTTTAATTCCGATAAAAGCCAAATCTTTCCATACCTCTACACTAAATCAGTGTATATCAACCCTTCTATGCTCACGGATTATTGGCATCCAGTAGTTAAATTTGTGTCTCATACAAAATCTTTTAATTATCACATTATTTCTAGTTTTCATTTGTATGATAATAGGATTTACAGTCGCTCAAAAATATATTCGAACACTATGGTTGATTGCAGAATTCAGAAAAAATATCTGGCAACGATTTTTTTAGATATTAGTGATCTGGCAACCTTCGTTTCTCAGGCAGCACTCTTCGAAGATCGACACGGTACCCCGGATGAGAATCGTAGCCCTAAATATTTCCGTATATGAACCCAAAAGCCTAAAATATCATATCATATAGGACTCCTGTAAATAATTCTTTTTTAGCATCAAAGATATAAATAAAGCCCCAAAACACATCAAAATTCAGAAAGAAAAAATATGAAAGGGAAAGAAGAACATCAAGTTGTGGCATAATGACATTTGGTGCTTAATATGCAAAATCAACAGCAAGAAAAAAAAATTATTTCATTTATTTCACAAAAAAATTGCTTTTAAAAATGTCAATACAATGAGGGAAAAAACTAAAATAATTTTTGTGTACTTTTTAAGCAAAAGGAAAGAATGCACGCATTTTATTTAATGCGATGGTGATAGTGGAAATCAAGAACCCGTTGCGCCATCTGCGGGTGTGCGGCCCTGAAATTAGCTATACGTCAGGGGTGGGCAATTGTTTTCGTATCTACAATGCGCATGCGTATTGACGTGGCCGTCCTAGTGGAAAATACGAGACGAATCTTCGGTCGCGCACGGGAAGGAAATCTCGGTTCAAGGCGGATTTTTGACTGTCTTGGCGGGCCACAAAAAACTCTTAGTGGGCCGAATGTGGCCCGCGGGCCGCTATTTGCCCACCCCTGCTATACGTTAATCACAATTATAGCCCATCTTAATACAGTTGGTATTATAAGATTCAGCATGGAATTTAATATTCGATAGAATATTCAATAGCATCTGACGAGTATATGCAGAATGCTCGATTTAATATGCAAAATCTTTGTCATTTTATCCCTCTAGGTCCTAACGGTGTATTGAAACTAATAGACAATACGGAAAATATGAATAATAATATTTAATTAGTACCTAGCTAAACAAAAATAATAAATTTTATGTGATCTCTTAGAGTAAGGGTACGCGGTAAAATTTTTATGGGTACAGTCGCTCAAAAAAGTATCCAAACGCTATGGCTGACTACAGAATTCAGAAAAAATATCTGACAACGATTTTTTTAGAAATCAGTGATCTGGTAACCTTCGTGTACAGTACACGAAGGTTGCCAGATCACTGATTTTTAAAAAAATCGTTGCCATATATATTTTTTTTAATTCTGTAATCAACCATAGCGTTTGGATACTTTTTTGAGCGACTGTACGCCGTGAGAGCTCTAAAGTCGCTAGATCTAGTAACAAAGTAAAAATAACCAATGTTATACTATAACTATAGTTTTATTTATCTATACAAGGGGTACGCCAGTTACATACACATTTCCAGGGAGTACGTAAGGCATAAAAGGTCGAGAACCGCTGTCTTAGAGAGCTGATTCTCCTTCACATACAGAGATATCTGACCAATAGGCTGAAGGTTGCATGTCCCTGATATAAAAGGTATCGACAAATGTTATACATATCAGTATTCCGTAACACTCAAAATCCGCAGCAGAGTTAGATTGCAAAATAAATTGCCCTCTACATTCTACCATTTACACTTAAATTTCGGACATAAATCGGCTGTTTGCGATGTTAAAGTTTTATCCCGTTCCAACTTTAATGTCTTTTAATGGCCGAAAGTTTAACTATAGAAAATTCTGAATAAATGGTTAGGAACGTTTCCATAGTACCTATAGAAACAAAAATATTTTTTTCTCTTATCTCTTAAAACAAATAGCAGAATAATATTTAGGACAACAAGTCGAAAAAGTAGAAACAAAAATGAGTTTGTTTAGAACACGAGATAGAAACTATCGTTTCGCACCACCAATAAAAAAATTTAAAAAACAAATCCAGTTTTTTCTGTGAAAGATCAATCAATTGCTTTGTTTGTTTTGGTATAAGACGTTTTTCTTCTTCCTGAATGAGGCAAATCACTGAGCGTCTGACTGCTCAAACTTATCCCAGGCATGACCTTTTTTTTTACGCGCCATTTGCTCTGACGTGTAACCAGGATCTTCCGATTTCGAGTTCAGGAAGCGGATGTTGTGATTCTGTTTCAAACTTGTGTATATCTGATTCGTATTCTAGCTTCACAACTGTGAGTTTTCTGTTATTGATGTAAGTAAAATATTCTAACTTCTCATTAACAGATTTTTTTGATTGATAAATAAAATACCTCTCTTCTTTCTCTTACAGATCGAACGCGAGAAGTCTGACCTGACCGTGCATCTGATGCAGATATCGGAGCGACTTGATGAGGCTGAGGGCAGCACGGAATCCCAGGTGAGGGATAAGCGTCTCTTTTTTTTTATCAATCATTAATCTGGTGGCTGTTTAAACCTTAATTACACGCTGAGCTTTCCTAATGTATCCTATACACGTAAGATCTCAGAGAACCAATGCCATAAAAAATAATACTGACCAGATAATAAAAAACCTCAAGCAGCTGCTTGCCACAGAGGTCTGACAGGAGCCTGTCAGTTTATATGCCATAGTAGAAGATCTGAGAGGATGGCAGGACCTCAGCAGAAAAACAACACGAACATCCATGCCTTACCCGGGGCTCGAACCCAGGTCCCCTAAATCAGAAACCAAGCGCGCTAACCACTCGTTCCACGGGAGGGCTGACCAGATAAACGATAAGATATTAGTGTGAATGGTAAGCATTAACTTTGGCAACATTTCATTATATTTTCATCCTAGAAAATCCCTTAAATTAAATAAATAACATAATAATATCAGCAATGAGTTCACAAAAAGCATATTATAAAAATCAAAATATTACTCTATAAGTAATATTTCTTTTAAGTAGTAACAAAAGATGCCTATATTTCAAATTAAAATGTCACAAATATATTTCATGAAACTTATAAAAAGTAGAAACTAAAAAAGTTGTGTTTACATGTAAAGTATCACTAGAATAAAACCCTATTTAAAAAAAAACACTAACATAAACACTGACGTTGGGTCTCACAGACCAAAACGTTGTTTTGAACACCTGCGCATGACTAAAAAAAATAATACATTTCCACAACCAATGTGAATAACTGATAATGTTGTCATTTAAAGGCACTGTTGGCAGGTAATCGTTATGGTGAAAAACAGAAGTATTACAACAACATTTAGTTTCCGTAAAATTTCTCACACCTCATGTGGGCATAACAATATACAATAAAATGTGGCAGTTAAGGGCATCCTGATGTGGGCAGTTAAGGGCGGGTAAATGTTAATGGGGCAGTTAAGGGTTAATTTTAGTGACTACGTAGTTATTCAAATTTTGCGATATTTCCTTAAAAATTTATAACCTAAACTACAAGTTAAAGAAGAACTCATTTACACTAACGAAGCACTCAAAGTAAAATTCAAACATGGATACCAAGAGTTCTGGTTTCAAAAATCAATACCAGTTCTCTACCCTGGATTGTGGGCAATAGTACAGAAGTTTTTAATCGCATTTCCTTCGTCCTATATGACTGAGCGTGGATTCAGTGCAGTAGCTAATTTACTGTCAAAGAAGAGGAACAGACTACATATCACTGAACGTGGCGATCTGCGATTGATGTTAACGAAATTGGAACCCGACATTAACAAATTGTTAACACTCCACCAGCCTCAACCATCTCATTAATTTTTTTTATTTATTATTAATTTTGTGTTTATCTCATTATTTTTTATTTCTTATTGATTCTGCGTTTATTTTTAAAATTTTAATAAACAATTTTATTGTACATTTTGTTGTCGTTTTATAAATTTCTGCTTTATGATTTTTAATAGATAAATAAACATATAAATTAGGTACAGATAATATGCAACAATATTTTAATATTTCATATAAAATTAACAATATTGGCTAGGGGGGCGTTGAAATTTTTGTTCTCTTCTAAAGGGGGCGATGGTCCAGAAAAGTTTGGGAATCACTGGTCTAGTAAATGCCGCCATCCGTCGGATAGGACGTTAAGCCGTGACCATGTGCCAGAGAGACATACACTGTGCACGTTAAAGAACACGCTGGATAGCTTGGATAGGACGCTACCATCTGTCTTCTGACAGCTGTCCAGTGGGACCCTATCTCCAACATTCCTCTGAGCCCTAGGGGTTCTTGACACCTGACCATTTAATTCAGTTGCGAAAAAAGTACTTCTTAGAGGTAAAACAACCCAACACAACCCGTTCGCACCCCTGAAATTTCAGGTCCTAGACATGTACTTAGTTTGCCTTTGATAAGATGAGGCCCTGATAACAAAGGGCTAAATGTTAGAGAAAGATATATTAAACACATTTTTCATTTCCAAAAAAAAAAATGGCAATTTTTCAGCATTTTAAGGAACGAATCACTGTAACAATTAGAAGAGTACAACCAGACTTGCTGAGCCAAGAATGGACCGAAGTTGTCACATCGACAACACCCATATTAAAATTTGTTAAGCAGAAAACTTTAAGTACTTTTGTCACTTTGCACATACACTTACTTTCGTTTCTTGATTATTTAATAAAACTTCGCACTTTAAAATATGTGTAGTCGTTCACAAAGACTCCCAATGTAGATATGTTTGTATACGTTACGAATTCAAATTTAACTTTGTGATTGAATTTGGAACTCAACATATTAAACACATTTGAAACAAACTGCTGTTTTCGAATGAATCCTTTGCACCATTACAGGTGGAGATGAACAAGAAGAGAGATGTGGAATTGTCGAAGTTGAGGAAGCTGCTGGAGGATGTGCACTTGGAGAGCGAGGAGACCGCTCACCACCTTCGCAAGAAACATCAGGAAGCCATTGCCGAGTTTCAGGACCAGGTGGACCAGGCCAACAGGCATAGGGCCAAGTGAGTCTTCCTTCTTGTAGTTCCGTTAATCGTTTAGTTTGATTGTTTCTCCACCACAACGGTGTTGTTTTGGTATAAAGATAGTAAAACAGTTTTGTACTTTAATTTCAAAAAGTACTGAGAAGGTTTTGTGTCTTCTTTAGACAAATTTTAGGAAAGCTTATGGGTTCAGTTAGCAAATGAAAACAGTGAAAATTACGGGTTCAACCAAAACACCTGTTTTTCCTTCTTATGTCTACATATACGAAATCAATGTGCATTACATTGCCAAAAGTATTGAAATGTTTCTTTTCTAACTGAAAGGAAAGGATCTAATGATTGGTTCTTGTTTCGTTTTCCGTTAATTTTGTATTATCTAGTAAGACTGCAGTTCCAAAGATGAAAGAAAATGTTTAATTTTCATTAGGAGAAATCTCAAAAAATGTGCAGTAGAATCAGCGGTGTGCTTTTCCTTTAAAAAGACTCAGTAGCTGCCTATGGTGCATATTTTGATTGTGGATAATATTCGGCTAAAGGTAATTGTCGTAAATAAGAAAACTATACACAGTGGTATCAGAATAATATGACCACATACCATAGTATATGTATGGTAGGTGGTATTCTGTTACGACTGTGTATTTTATAAAGACTGTATTGAATAATGTAATATTTTGAAATAAAATTCCGGAAGAAAATCCTCTCTGATTTAGAATCTTCTGTTCACAACCTTGAAGCTATTAGAAACCTTTGGAAGGCTGGTAAAGCAGTAAGCGAAATTTACAAAAATATAAGTATTATTATGCTCAGTCAGTCTGCATTTATTTCTTAGTTTATACTTTTGTTAACAAGTTTCTTTATGGATAATCTAATACTAATAAATCTGATGGAAGAAATCATATTTTTCTTTTGTTTCTTCGAATTTGACGTGCGTTAAAAATACTATACATCTTGTTAAATATATAATTTATTTAACAATAAATTAAATTATTGATTTTATTGTAATAATAAACAATATGCTTTGCACTCTAAGCATATTGTTTATTGCTTAGAGTGTAATAACATGCACTAAGCCAGTGGTTCTCAACCTTTTATGCTTCACGTACCCCCTGGAAATGTGTATGTAACTGGCGTACCTCTTTATAGATAGATAAAACTATAGTTATAGTATAACAATGGGAATAAAACATATATATCAGTGGTTCTCAACCTTTTATGCTTCACGCACCCCCTGGAAATGTGTATGTAACTGGCGTACCCCTTGTATAGATAGATAAAACTATAGTTATAGTATAACAATGGGAATAAAACATATATATCAGTGGTTCTCAACCTTTTATGCTTCACGTATCCTCTGGAAATGTGTATGTAACTGGTGTACCCCTTGTATAGATAGATAAAACTATAGTTATAGTATAACAATGGGAATAAAATAAAACATATATATCAGTGATTCTCAACCTTTTATGCTTCACGTACCCCCTGGAAATGTGTATGTAACTGGCGTACCCCTTGTATAGATAGATAAAACTATAGTTATAGTATAACAATGGGAATAAAATAAAACATATATATCAGTGGTTCTCAACCTTTTAGGCTTCACGTACCCCCTGGAAATGTGTATGTAACTGGCGTACCCCTTGTATAGATAGATAAAACTATAGTTATAGTATAACAATGGGAATAAAATAAAACATATATATATCAGTGGTTCTCAACCTTTTATGCTTCACGTACCCCCTGGAAATGTGTATGTAACTGGCGTACCCCTTGTATAGATAGATAAAACTATAGTTATAGTATAACAATGGGAATAAAATAAAACATATATATCAGTGGTTCTCAACCTTTTATGCTTCACGTACCCCCTGGAAATGTGTATGTAACTGGCGTACCCCTTGTATAGATAGATAAAACTATAGTTATAGTATAAGAATGGGAATAAAATAAAACATATATATCAGTGGTTCTCAAACTTTTATGCTTCACGTACCCCTTGGAAATGTGTATGTAACTGGCGTACCCCTTGTATAGATAGATAAAACTATAGTTATAGTATAACAATGGGAATAAAATAAAACATATATATCAGTGGTTCTCAACCTTTTATGCTTCACGTACCCCTTGGAAATGTGTATGTAACTGGCGTACCCCTTGTATAGATAGATAAAACTATAGTTATAGTATAACAATGGGAATAAAATAAAACATATATATCAGTGGTTCTCAACCTTTTATGCTTCACGTACCCCCTGGAAATGTGTATGTAACTGGCGTACCCCTTGTATAGATAGATAAAACTATAGTTATAGTATAACAATGGGAATAAAATAAAACATATATATCAGTGGTTCTCAAACTTTTATGCTTCACGTACCCCTTGGAAATGTGTATGTAACTGGCGTACCCCTTGTATAGATAGATAAAACTATAGTTATAGTATAACAATGGGAATAAAATAAAACATATATATCAGTGGTTCTCAAACTTTTATGCTTCACGTACCCCTTGGAAATGTGTATGTAACTGGCGTACCCCTTGTATAGATAGATAAAACTATAGTTATAGTATAACAATGGGAATAAAATAAAACATATATATCAGTGGTTCTCAAACTTTTATGCTTCACGTACCCCTTGGAAATGTGTATGTAACTGGTGTACCCCTTGTATAGATAGATAAAACTATAGTTATAGTATAACAATGGGAATAAAACATATATATCAGTGGTTCTCAAACTTTTATGCTTCACGTACCCCCTGGAAATGTGTATGTAACTGGCGTACCCCTTGTATAGATAGATAAAACTATAGTTATAGTATAACAATGGGAATAAAATAAAACATATATATCAGTGGTTCTCAACCTTTTATGCTTCACGTAATCCCTGGAAATGTGTATGTAACTGGCGTAACCCTTGTATAGATAGATAAAACTATAGTTATAGTATAGTATAACAATGGGAATAAAATAAAACATATATATAGTGGTTCTCAACCTTTTATGCTTCACGTACCCCTTGGAAATGTGTATGTAACTGGCGTACCCCTTGTATAGATAGATAAAACTATAGTTATAGTATAACAATGGGAATAAAACACATATATCAGTGGTTCTCAAACTTTTATGCTTCACGTACCCCCTGGAAATGTGTATGTAACTGGCGTACCCCTTGTATAGATAGATAAAACTATAGTTATAGTATAACAATGGGAATAAAATAAAACATATATATCAGTGGTTCTCAACCTTTTATGCTTCACGTACCCCCTGGAAATGTGTATGTAACTGGCGTACCCCTTGTATAGATAGATAAAACTATAGTTATAGTATAACAATGGGAATAAAATAAAGCATATATATCAGTGGTTCTCAACCTTTTATGCTTCACGTACCCCCTGGAAATGTGTATGTAACTGGCGTACCCCTTGTATAGATATATAAAACTATAATTATAGTATAACAATGGGAATAAAATAAAACATATATATATCAGTGGTTGTCAAACTTTTATGCTTCACGTACCCCCTGGAAATGTGTATGTAACTGGCGTACCCCTTGTATAGATAGATAAAACTATAGTTATAGTATAACAATGGGAATAAAATGAAACATATATATCAGTGGTTCTCAACCTTTTGTGCTTCACATACCCTCTGGAAATGTGTATGTAACTGGCGTACCCCTTGTATAGATAGATAAAACTATAGTTATAGTATAACAATGGGAATAAAATGAAACATATATATCAGTGGTTCTCAACCTTTTATGCTTCACGTACCCTCTGGAAACGTGTATGTAACTGGCGTACCCCTTGTATAGGTAGATAAAACTATAGTTATAGTATAACAATGAGAATAAAATAAGACATATATATATATACATTAAATTTTGTATTGCTAAATTACATATATCGATAAACACAAAAAATGACATTTTTGCAAAGCAGTGTTGCCAACTTAGCGACTTTTGAGCTCTCACGGCGTACCCCAAAAAATTGTACCGCGTACCTCACGCTGAGAATCCCTGCTCTAAGCTACAAACAATATGCTATGAACACTCAGAATTTCATCCCAGAAAGGCAAGGAAAATAATCAGACATCCATAATAAATTCACAGATTACCTCTACAAATAGACTTCAACAATAGTTAACACATATGAAAAAAATTATCGCTGACGAGACGGGAATCGTACCCGCAACTCTGGCATAAGTCTGGAGAGTTGCGGTTTCGTTTTTTTTTTTCAGATGTTTTAACTATAATCAGATATATTCAAATTCTGATTTCAAAGAGAGAAAAACATTTTAAATAGTGATTGATGAAAAAATTAAGAAAGCGATGTCACCACAAAATTAAACCAATGAAGAGTTTGGGACAGATGGTAAATTTTTGTATGCTAGGGTGCCGTGAACCTTTAAATCACCTCTAATAATCAGAGGCAAATAAATTTTGTCATAAAACTTTTGTCGATGTTTTAATTTTTTCCCCATTCCTCTGCAGTCAAGAGAACAGTTTAATGCTTCGAACAAAACGGTCATGAACAGCAGGTCATGAACCCCGAGGATAGCAGCCGAAACTGCACCCCGAGACACAACGAACGTCTGCTGTAGTTAGAAATAAACAGGATCTAAATTTACGCTTCGGAGAGATTTCGCCTTCCGATAGTTTTACTTTCAAAACATTGCGGGCATGGCATTATGAATTATTACCTAAAACTAGGAATCAGCTTTCGCAGAATTTCTAAAGTTAAAAAAAAAACGCTTGAGAGAACAAAAAAAAGTGAGAAAACAAAATTTCCTGGCTCCTTTACAGATTTTCGTCTCCTAACTAGAATGAACTAGCTTGGCTAAAGAAACGATTCTGGAAAAGTTCAAAGCTCTTGAATTTGAGAGAATTAACTTTGTGGAAATTTGTGACATACAGATTAGGTTGGGTTGTTTTACCTCTGAGCGGCACTTTTTTGCACACCATGGGCTAAATGGCCAGGTCACATGGACCCCGAAGGCTCAGAGAAGGTTGGGGGAGGGGACCCACTGGAACAGCTGTTGGGAGACAGATGGTAGTCTCCCGTCAAGGCCATCCAGCGTGTTCTTTAACGTGCACAGGGTATGGCTCTCCCGCACACGGGACCACGGCTTAACGTCCCATCCGACGGGCGGCGGCCTTTTCAATCCCATCGGTGTCCCCTACTGACCGTGGGCAGGGCGGGGAGTTTTGCGGAGATAAATCTCAACGCTGACCCAGCTGGGACTCGAACCTGGGAACTACAGATTACGAGCCTGGCGCGCTACCGACTGAGCCACCCGCGCCCCCACACAAAAAGATAAAATTAACACGCTCTTCCTAAGGATAAAATAAGCTTTTCCATGTCATTAAATAATGTCTATACAAATTTATTAAATAAGGGTAAATCTGAAAACGTGTCAGTTACATGAAATTGACAAAATAATTAAGAGTTGGGATGTTTTACCTCTAAGCAGCATTTTTTTTTGCTCATAATGGGCTAAATGGCCAGGCCACGAAGACCACAACGGTTCAGGGAAGGTGGGTAGGACGGGGAGCCACTAAAAATTTATTAGGATGAAGATGGTAGCCTCCCATCACTGCCATCCAGAGTGTGTTCTTTAAGGTATACAGGGAATGGCTTTTCCGCACACGGGATCACGGCTTGACGTTCCATCTGAGGGGCGGTGGTCTTTCCAATCCCATCGGTGTCCCTTTTCTCACCGACGGTTAACCGACGGTTTAATGGTTAACATTAAATTATATTCTAGTCATAGTTTCAAGAAATTTGAAAAATGAAAATGCAAAAAATGTTTCCTTTAATTTTAGTTTAAAACAAGTTCTTATAAATTTATATGAAAAGGAGGATATTTCATTTTTTTTTTAAAAATTCGGAGAGGACATGAGATAAAAAAAAAGTAGATCTGTCCTCCTCCTGCAGGTCATATCTCCTGAGATCTTGTTAGAAGACCAATAGTTGATTTCTTTTTCCTGCTGAATCGTTCTTGTTTTCACTTGTAATAATGTCCATTAAACACTCTGTTTAGGGGTGGGGTTGGCTCAGTCGGTAGCGCGCCAGGCTAGTAATCTGCTAGTTCCCAGGTTCGAGTCCCAGCTGGGTCAGTGTTGAGAGGGAGTTTATCTCCGCATAACTCCCCGCCCTGCCCACGGTCAATAGGGGATACTGATTGGCTTGGAAAGGCCGCCGTCCGTCAGATGGGACGTTAAGCTGTGACTCCGTGTGTGGGATGAAGCCATACCTTGTGCATATTAAAGAATCACACTGGATGGCTTGACTTGAATCACACTGACACATTAAAGAATCACACTGGATGGAGGTTACCATTTGTCTCCTAACAGCTGTTCTAGTGGGTCCCTTCCCTCAATCTTCTCTGAGCCTTCGGGTCCTTGTGACCTGGCTATTTAGCCCATTGTGTCAAAAAAATGCCGCTCAGAGGTAAAACAACCCAACACTCTGTTTATGGCAGAAACTTCATAATTCGGAATAGAGTCTGATGAGCAAAGAGTTTAAACTGTTAAACTCAATTTCCATCCCTTCTGGGTGAGGAGGAAAACGCATTTTCTACAAAAATAATCTAACAGAAAAGTTTATAATATATGCAAAAAAAAATTACCAGTATATGGAACGTGAAAAATCATAAAGGAATGAGAAAAAAATAGCATAAAAAACACGATGCTTGCTTAAACTTTTACATAAAAATAAAATTATACATGTACATAAATTAAGTTATAAATTCTCCAAACTGCAATAACTATCAGCAATAAATTATTAAATTTAAAGAAAAGGTAATTCGAAAATTCGTCGGTGGGTTCCTTGGAATATTGGTAGCTCGCCAGGTAGCAAAAAAAGTGTTTCCCAGGTTCGAGTCCCACTTACGCCAGTATTTAAATTTATCTCCGCTAACCCTCCAACCTACTCTCGGTCAGAAAAGGAACACCGATGGGCTTGGAAAGGCCGCCGTCCGTCGCACGGGACGTTAAACCTTTCCCCCGTGTGCGTGAGAGCCATACCTGTACTCGTTAAACAACATACTGAACGGTCTTGACAGAAGACTTTGATATGTCTCTTAATAGCTGACCAGTGGGTCCCATTTCACAACCTTCTCTGAGCTCTTGCGGTCTTTGTGACCTGCCCATTTATACCATTATATGAAAAAAGTGCCACTCATTGGTAAAGCAATCGAACCAAGCCATTAGACTTTTGCACCAGAGGTATCCCTCTTACCCACCCTAGTTCTGACCCTGTTGGGATTTCTAATTGATTTATCCCATAGTTTCTTGGCTATCTTGTAGTTCTCAGGTTCGAGTCCCAGCTGGGTCAGCGTTGAGATTTATCTCCGCAAAATTCCCCGCCCTGCCCACGGTCAGTAGGGGACACCGATGGGCTTGGAAAGGCCGCCGTCCGTCGGATGGTACGTTAAGCCGTGGCCCCGTGTGCGGGAGAGCCATACCCTGTGCACGTTAAAGAACACGCTGGATGGCCTTGACGGGAGACTACCATCTGTCTCCCAACAGCTGTTCCAGTGGGTCCCCTCCCCCAACCTTCTCTGAGCCTTCGGGGTCCATGTGACCTGGCCATTTAGCCCATGGTGTGCAAAAAAGTGCCGCTCAGAGGTAAAACAACACAACCCAATTCTTGGCTATCTTCTTAATTTAAAATATATTAGTTAAAGTGTTTTTATGGTTGATTCTTATTTCTCTTTCAGGGTGGAGAAGGAAAAACAAAAGTTTCAAGCTGAAGTGTACGAACTTCTAGCACAGGTGGAGAGCGCACATAAGGAAAAGGTAAAACACAAATATTATTTCTTTCGCTTTAATTTCCTGCATAAAATGTAATGTTACAGATCAAATTTAATGCAGTGGAAATTTTCACTAACATATCAAATAGTTTCTGAGAATTTTATTGGTTTTTTTTGCGTCTAGAATCATGTTTCTTTAATTTAAAGGGGCGGGGGTGACTCAGTCGGTAGCGCACCAGGCTCGTAATCTGTAGTTCCCAGGTTCGAGTCCCAGCTGGGTCAGCGTTGAGATTTATCTCCGAAAAATTCCCTGCCCTGCCCACGGTCAGTAGGGGACACCGATGGGCTTGGAAAGGCCGCCGTCCGTCGGATGGGACGTTAAGCCGTGGCCCCTTGTACGGGAGAGCCATACCCTGTGCACGTTAAAGAATACGCTGGATGGCCTTGACGGGGGGGCTACCATCTGTCTCCCAACAGCTGTTCCAGTGGGTCCCCTCTCCCAACCTTCTCTGAGCCTTCGGGGTCCATGTGACCTGGCCATTTAGCCCATGGTGTGCAAAAAAGTGCCGCTCAGAGGTAAAACAACCCAACCTAACTTTAATTTAAGAATTTTTTTTAATTCAGTGATTTGCTCTTTGTCTTTTGGTAAGAAAACTGATGGAATATTTTTGGTTAAGGACTTATGAAAATATAGTTTCAGAATAATTTATGTTTTACCACTTAACTAAAATCAAAGAACATATACACCAAAGAGCCAAAACATTATGACCACCTGCCGAATATGATGCTGGTCTTCCACCTGCGCCAAAATAGCTATTACCCGGTGAGTCAATGACGTTACAAGATTTCTAAAAGTGTCTTGTGGTATCTGGTACCAACACGTTACCAGCAGATCCTTCAGTTCTTGTAAGTTACGCGGTTGAGCCACTATAGATCGGATATGCTGTTCCAAAGCAAACCATAGATGTTCGATTGAATTGATGTCTGGGGAATTTGGAGGCCAGGGCAGTACCTGGAAGCCTTCCTCATGTTCCGCAAACCATTCTCGAATAATCCGGGCAGTGTGGCATGGTCCATTATCCTGCTTAAAGAAGGCACTATTAGAGGGCAATACCGTTGCCATGAAAGGATGTACCTGGTCTGCAATGATATTTAGGTAGGTGGTAGACGTCATAGTTTCCTGCACATGAATGACTGGACCCAGGGTTTCCCAACAGAACATTGCCCAAAACATTGCCAGCTGGTTTTTGTCCACACGCTGGCTGGTTTTACAGACACAAATATTTAATTTTAGAGACACAAATTAGAATACATTCCTCCACCGGCTGGTTTTTGTCCCACAATGCATCCTGGTGCCAACTCTTCCCAGGTAAAGACACACATGTACCTGGCCGTCCATATGGTGCAACAGGAAACGAGATTCATCGGATCAGAAAACTGGAAGAGATGAGATCTTCTTCCAGTCATTTAAGGTATAGTTTTGATGCTCGCTTGCCCATTGTAGGCGCTTTCGAAAGTGAACCGAGGTTAGCATGGGCACTTGGAGCGGCCTGCGACCATGAATCCCCATTTTCACTAGAGTTCGATGTACTGTGTGTTGTGACACATTACACCTCTCACCAACATTCAAATTACGGGCGAGTTGCACCAGAGTATCCCTCCTCTTGGCTCGTACCATACGGGATAGCCTTCGCTGACCTCTAGCATTGATGAGTCGTGGTCGACCCACACCTTACCGGCGGTTCGTGGTTTTTCCCTCCTCGGACCACTTTTTGAAGGCATTAACCACGACTGACCATAGCACTCCACAAGCCTTGCCATCTCGGAAATGCTCTGACCCAGTCGTGTGGCCATTACAATTTGGCCTTTGTCAAACTCACTTAAGTCCGCTGCAATTCTCATCTGAAGAACAAGAATAACACTGATTAACAGAGCTCAGTATCAGGTATTATTTATACTTTTTCATGACCTTCACACGCGCCGTCGTTTACCTGCAGTTGCTTCGATTTTGCATAAAGATGCGCTGGTCACAATGTTTTGGCCTCTTCGGTGTAACACTGATAACAAATAACAAATTTCACTTAGTGATTATTATTGAAAATAAATGCTGAAAAAGAGTATTATTGAAAATAATAAAAACATTATTATCATTAAAAAATGTATTATCGAAAATCTTTATTGATTTTCTCTACTCATTGGATTCTTAAAAGCGTTCATAGATTACGTACTCATTGCTGTCAATATTCCTTTAAATGCAGGATTCTAATTTTTCATCATTTGTCCATTCGTAATAAAGTTTCTCTGCATGTATGTTTGAAAAAAAAAAGCGACTTAGTTTTGCAGTCTTCAAATTCTTTAATTTGCAAAAAAATTAAATAAAGGAACATAAAAGAAATTTAACCGTGATAAATTTTAATTGACGAAATCGTTTGAAAACATCGATAAACAAATTAAAATGAAAATTTATATAAAAAAAGGACAAAAAAGTAAAATTGATTTATATTGATATTAATATTTCTCAGGTAAGTAACTTACATATAGCCACTTTACATGGGTATATATTATGGAGACCCGAACAGATAAAATTCATCATGAAGACAGTTTTACCATTTAGCCAAAGTAGTTGTATAGTGTTTTTCCCGCTGAAATCTCTAAGTCTGGCTTGATAACCTCTGCCTTTCGAACTTGGTAGATGTCACTGATTCATTTTGTTTTTGTGAATAAAATTAAAAAAAATCTTTATACAGGGTGAATCTGAAAAAGTGGGCAAAACTTTACGGGGTGGTAGAACGCAGCTATACGAGCAATATTAGTCATAGAATGTATGGTCAGAACGCAAGCGGTGAGAAGTTAAAAGGTAGTTTTCCATTGTCACATTTAAAGAATGAACACAAGAAGGAAAGGAGATACTTCAGAAAACATTTTATTAACAGGAATGTAATTGAGGTACATGCTCAAAGAAATTGCTCAAAAGAGCTGCCGCCAGCTGTAATGGCGGCGGCTCTTCACACCTGCGGGATAGGGACCGACGCACATTTGCGAAGACACCAGGCATTTCCCGAATAACGCCGGCAACAATGGCGATCCTGGCGACTAGATCCATATCGGTTTATTGGGGCACTCGTAGATTAGGCTTTTCATATGGCCCCACAGGAAAAAGTCCACACACGAGAGATCCAGCGATCTTGGTGGCCAAGCTATGGGACCACCTCGACCAATCCATCGCCCTGGGAACGTTGCATGTAAAGTGTTCCGCACATCTAAGCTGAAGTGTGCAGGCGCACCGTTGTGCTGGAACCACATTCTCGACCTGCTGGGGGTTGGAATCGGACGCAGCAGCTCCGGCAACACCTCTCGTAAGAATGTGTTATACGATTTGCCATCCAGACGGTGTGGCAGGAGTATGGGCCAACCAAATGGTCATGGAGGATCCCTGCCCAAACATTTACGGAGAACCGCTGCTGGAACGAATGAGGACGTGTGGCATGCGGGTTCGTAGATGCCCACGTGTGTGAATTGTGGGTATTCAAAACGCCCTCACGGGTGAAAGTGCACTCGTCCGTAAACACAACATGTGCACCAAAATCCGGCTGCGCTGCATTCTGCTGGAGGTACCAACGTGCGAAATCGACACGTGGTTGATAGTCCGCCGGTGACAACGCTTGTACCTTCTGCGTACGATAGGGGTGCATTCCTTCCTCCTGTAGCACACGGCAAACCGACATTTGGGACACGTGTACTGCACGGGAAACCGCTCGCGTGCTACATCCCGGTCGCTCTTCCACCCTACGCAGAATGTCCTCTGCAAGTTGCGGCGTCCTGACACTCTTTCACGCCCTGCATCTTGCTTGGCCGCGGCGAAGGATCCCGTTTCACACAGCCGCCGATGCAAACGCTCGAAGGTTTTCCGATCTGGAGTGCATCTCATCGGAAACCGGTCGCGGTAAAGTCTCTGTGCCTCACTTGCATTCCCGTCCGCCGCACCGTACACAAAGTGCATATCCGCCATTTCGTGGTTAGTATAAACAGCCATCCTCTCGGCAATTCACGGTAGAAATGCCGTTGGGTGCGAGGACCGACCCTTTTATACCATTTCCAACGCCACCTAGCGGCTCGCCGTTTGCGTTCCGCCCATACTTTCTATGACGAATATTGCTCGTATAGCTGCGTTCTACCACCCCGTAAAGTTTGCCCACTTTTTCAGATTCACCCTGTATATGAAATAAATCATATCGATTGTTTTTTGATAGGTGAAATTAATGCAATTTTTACATACACGGTATTCGCAAAAGTAGCAGAATATTTTACATCTGTGATCTCTCTGATATATAAATTAAGACACCTGACTACTAAGTCATCCAGCGTGTCATGTTGTATGCAGAAACCAGCAGAAGCTGTGATGGCGAGGCTGTATTCTCTCCTCCTTCGTATAAGGGAGTAACCTCATCCTTAAGATTTAATTTCCTTATTATAGGAATAAGAGACACAAATTCGATCAGAATTTAAAGAATTTAAAGGAAACAGTGCGATCCCTTTACGCCCACATAAATGTGGTTTAACCTGTTGTCATTCATGACAACAAAACAATTGCGAGTCCCATTTGGGGATGAAGTAAGATGGATGAGGTTAAGGATTGAATAAACTCGGTTACTCAGTTCTATCACATCGCCATATCCGATATAATATACGATCATTGTTGAGTAGTAATGGAATACTGAGAGTAAGTAAACATTGTATAATTATAATCTCAGATAATAGTATAAACACTGTGTAAGTATTAATCTGATTTTGAAAATGTTTCAGCTGACAGCCCAGAAGACGGTGGAAAAATACGAGGTGACCATTCATGAGATGAACATTCGGATCGAAGAGCTGACCCGCACCGTGACGGAGATCACGGCTCAGAGAGCCCGACTCAGCTCGGAGAACTCCGACATCATGAAGGAATGCCAGGAGTACAAAGTCTCTCTGGACAACGTCAGTCATATTAAGTCCCAGCTGGCTTCCTCTCTGGAGGACACACGAAGGAAATTGGAAGACGAAGAGAGGGTAAGTGGAAAAAAGATTCCTACTGATCGATAATTGATAAATGCAGATAGTAATATATTGCTAGTACAGTCGCTCAAAAAAGTATCCGAACACTATGGTTGATTGCAAAATTCAGAAAAAATATCTGGCAACGATTTTTTTAGAAATTAGTGATCTGGCAACCTTTGTGTCACGTGATTACAGAATTCAGGGAAAATATCTGGAGCGTGTACAGCAACTGTACACGCTCCAGTTTGCTGTGAACGGTAACTGCACACGCTCAATATTTCCGTGAGTGAGCCCACACGATCTAGTATCAAAATAACATGACCACCTACAGTCACTCAAAAAAATATCCAAACACTATGGTTGATTAGAGAATTCAGAAAAAATATCTGGCAACGATTTTTTTTCTAAATCCTGTAATCAACCATAGTGTTCGGATATTTTTTAATATATATATATAATGCATATGAATATATAATGCAATGAATATGGAGCGTGTGCAGTTACCGTTCACAGCAAACTGGAGCGGTTGCGGTTAATGTTCACAGCACATTGGATCGTGTGAGCTCAAAAAGATCTAGATCGTGTGGGCCCACTCACAGAAATATTGAGCGTGTGCAGTTACCGTTCACAGCAAACTGGAGCGGTTGCAGTAACTGCACACGCTCCAGATATTTTTCCTGAATTCTGTAATCAACCATAGTGTTCGGATAATTTTTTGAGCGACTGTAATTCACCTACGGTCGCAAATGAAGTGTGCAATGGAAAAAGTAAGGTATTGGAATCAGTAAAGGAAATATGAATTGAACCTTGAATTTGACTATATTATTAAAAACCGTAAAACTTTAAAATAGCACGAAAAATATACTTTCCTTTCTCTTGCAGAGACGGTCATTACTCGAACAAACAGTCCATACCTTGGAGATGGAATTGGAATCCTACAAAGTTCAATTGGAAGAGGAGACTGAAGTGCGTCTTGACTTTGAGCGTCAACTGACTAAAGCCAATGGAGACTGTGCCACATACAAGACCAAGTATGAGACGGAATGTCTCGCTCATGCTGATGAGGTGGAGGAATTGAGGTAGGGATTCTTTTTTTTCTCATCCATGTAACAGAAGTTTGAGAACAATTTTTGCTATGAAGATAATTTCTTCTTACATTCACTGACCAATTTATTAGGTACAGTCGCTCAAAAGAATATCCGAACACTACGGTTGTTTGCAGAATTCAGAAAAAATATCTGGCAACGGATTTTTTAGAAATTAGTGATCTGGCAACCTTCGTGTCACGTGACACGAAGGTTCCCAGATCACTAATTTCTAAAAAAATCAATGCCAGATATTTTTTCGGAATTCTGTAATCGACCGTAGTGTTCGGGTACTTTTTTGAGCGACTGTAGGTGGTCATATTATTTTGATACTAGATCGTGTGGGCACACTCACGGAAATATTGAGCGTGTGCAGTTACCGTTCACAACAAACTGGAGCGTGTGCAGTAACTGCACACGCTCCAGTTTGCTGTGAACGGTAACTGGAGCATGTACAGTTGCTGTACACGCTCCAGATATTTTTCCTGAATTCTGTAATCACGTGACACAAAGGTTGCCAGATCACTAATTTCTAAAAAAAATCAATGCCAGATATTTTTTCTGAATTTTGCAATCAACCATAGTGTTCGGATACTTTTTTGAGCGACTGTAGGTGGTCATATTATTTTAATACTAGATCGTGTGGGCTCACTCACGGAAATATTGAGCGTGTACAGTTGCTGTACACGCTCCAGATATTTTTCCTGAATTCTGTAATCACGTGACACAAAGGTTGCCAGATCACTAATTTCTAAAAAAAATCAATGCCAGATATTTTTTCTGAATTTTGCAATCAACCATAGTGTTCGGATACTTTTTTGAGCGACTGTAGGTGGTCATATTATTTTAATACTAGATTGTGTGGGCTCACTCACGGAAATATTGAGCGTGTACAGTTGCTGTACACGCTCCAGATATTTTTCCTGAATTCTGTAATCACGTGACACGAAGGTTGCCAGATCACTAATTTCTAAAAAAATCGTTGCCAGATATTTTTTCTGAATTCTGTAATCAACCGTAGTGTTCGGATACTTTTTTGAGCGACTGTACATTTACGTGTTATCTCAATATTGACTCGGATACAAAACTCAGTAATTTCTTAAATAAGCTTTTTATGAAGAAATGTGACTTAAGATAATTGAAAGATCTCAATCAAATCTGTTTCAATATCGATTTCGAACTATATTGTTCGGTATTATGACATTTTAAATAGTTGCTCTGAAAAGTTAATAAAAACAAATTAAAAACGAAAGTAAAACGTGTTATACTAAACTTTACTAACACTTGCAGTTAGAGAATTATTAACAGTTCGGGTAATTAAGTTAATATTCGTCAACTTCGAATGTTTTTTTTTCCAGAATGATCTAATATGCTAAATGTTTCAGCTTCAGTAACTTTTTACATACTTAACTGATATTGTTGTAAATCGAGATCGATTTGATTCACATCTTTAAATTATCTTCAGTGACATTTTTTGTTAAAAGCTTATTTTATAAGTTTCTGAATTCTGCATCTGAATTACTATTGACACACGTTGAACCCAGCCAAAAGTTAGGCGCGAAACATATTGATAAGTTCATTCACTACCGTTCCATTCACAATCCCCGCGAAAAGTTTGGCGCCAAACGTGCATTGATTGACAACTTCATCCAGAGCTTCCTCCATTCGCAAAGTAGGCGACGGCAGCGCCCCAAAAATCTCGAACGCCCTTCGAGGGATCACTCCCGACCCACGGCAGCTGGGAACCCCATCTCTTACATCAAGACGGTTAGAACTAAACGGGATCACACCACCAAATATAGGGGCGGGGGTGGCTCAGTCGGTAGCGCGACAGACTCGTAATCTGTAGTTCCCAGGTTCGAGTCCCAACTGGGCCAGCGTTGAGATTTATCTCCGCAAAATTCCCCTCCCTGTATACCAGGCGTGTCCAACCTTTTGACTTCCCTCTGTCATACTGAGTGAAGATGAACTGTTTTGGGCCGCACATAAAATATATAATATAGTTAATGTATATGAATCATAAAACTTCATTTATTTTCTTATGTTTTTTATTATAAAATTAAAAAAGGGCAACATAAAACTAGTGGGATATCAAAAACTCGCTGAAAATCACATAATCATGTTGAAAGCTTATGTCGTAAACACGTAAACTTTACGGTTTTGTAGGCCGCATTACTAGCTGTCCGGGGCCGCGGGTAGGACACGCCTGCTGTACGCGGTCAGTAGGGGACATCGATGGGCTTGGAAAGGCCGCCATCCGTCGGATGGGACGTTAATCCGTGGCCCGGTATGCGGGAGAGCCATACCCTGTGCACGTTAAAGAACACACTGGATGGCCTTGACGGGAGGCTACCATCTGTCTCCCAACAGCTGTTCCAGTGGGTCCCCTCCCCCAACCTTCTCTGAGCCTTCGGAATCCATATGACCTGGGCATTTAACCCATTGTGTGCAAGAAAGTGCCTCTCAACCCAACCCATAACCAAATCGGTTAAGTTACCGAGGAACCATGGGAAAATTGCCAATTTCTGTCACCGATGACGTCAGACATGTCCGTCCCGTACCCGGAATTCCCGCTATTATTTAATATGATGATGAGCATGGAATTGTACCTAAAAGGTGTCTGCTGACTGTATATACGTATAATAATGTACTCTTTACTTATATCTTTATTTTTTTTCTGGTATAAATTTGCATTAATACACTAAAAAGAACCCCAAAGAATAAACTATTCCAGTTGTTTAATACTAAAATACATGAAAAAAAATATTGGCAATAATATTTAAGAAGTTAAAATCTGAAAAATCTTGATGCTAACAACATTAAAATATCTCAGCCACTTACAATCGCTCAAAAAAATATCCGAACACTAATTTCTAAAACTAGATCACTAATTTCTAAAACAATCGTTGCCAGATATTTTTTCTGAATTCTGTAAACAGCCATAGTGTTCGGATATTTTTTTTTTGCGCGACTGTACACATTTACTAGAAATTAGCAAAATTCTCAAAATGTCATTGACGGAATAAAGAAACAACTCGTTGACATACTTGGATTTAGATTTCTTTCATCTTCTTCAACCACAGTCCTATTAAGATTTCGGTTGTTTTCAAAAAGCTTCTCTATTCTTAGGTTTCACAACTCCCAAAAAGAAACGAAGAATTATTCTACTAATACTTTATGCAAGATTAAAGATTCTTTGATGGATATGCTAATAATTAAATCTTAAAATTTTTGTTTACAAATTTCGTGCATAATATCTTCAAAAGCCTTCAATATCGACCCTTTTAAGGTCAGTTTAAGATAATGCAGTTTTGATTAGCTAGATGAGACTTGCTGTTGAAATCTTCAAGTCTCGTATACAGAATGTTAACTCTTGTATACGAAACTTGAAGTAATGCTTTTGTTATTTAAAGTCTTCAATACAAAACCAATCTTCATGATTATTTTCGCGAAATCATCTGTAAAAAAAAATGGTTGCACCTTTAGACTATAAATAGAGTAGAGGGAGCTTCGCTGTAGCAACGCCGGGGAGACGAAGCGTGCCGATATCGGAAACTCATTTGTCACGTGGCAGATGGCGAGAGGTTTGGATTGGATTGTTTTACCTCTGAGCGGCACTTTTTTGCACACCATGGGCTAAATGGCCAGATCACATGGACCCGAAGGCTCAGAGAAGGTTGGGGGAGGGGACCCACTGGAACAGCTGTTGGGAGACAGATGGTAGCCTCCCGTCAAGGCCATGCAGCGTGTTCTTTAACGTGCACAGGGTATGGCTCTCCCGCACACGGGGCCACGGTTTAACGTTCCATCCGACGGACGGCGGTCTTTCCAAGCCCATCGGTGTCCCCTACTGACCGTGGGCAGGGCGGGGAATTTTGCGGAGATAAATCTCAACGCTGACCCAGCTAGGACTCGAACCTGGGAACTACAGATTACGAGCCTGGCGCGCTACCGACTGAGCCACCCTCGCCCCAACTCATTAAATAACTGACGATAGACCAATTACAGATAATAAACAATTACCACGATGGACAGGAGAGTTAGTTTAAAATGTTTACGTGTACAAGACGCTGTGTTTTACTTCCAAAATGAGCACCTAAAATTTAAAATGAAGAATCACACACTTCGCATTTAATAGCCTTAATTCTTTCTCTTTTGAGACTGAAAAAAGTAATAGTCTTGATATCACTGTTTGTATAAAAAAGTGGGAATTATGAACAAATATTTAATACTTGTCATGCAAATTTAAATGAAACGGATTGAGGATATTTGAATTTATTTTACAGGCGCAAGATCACTCAGAAGACTGCCGAGTACGAGGAACAACTGGAAGCTCTTCTTAACAAATGCAGCTCTCTGGAGAAGGCCAAGTCCCGGCTGCAGAGTGAAGTCGAGGTGCTTGTCATGGATCTGGAGAAGGTGAGTGAGCACATACCCACTGCTTTGAAAAGGTTATCTATCTTTGCAATGAATGGAGAAAGAGTCAGCACTCTACCTTTGGAACCTAACACTCATCTTCGAAATGTGGAGATGATGGGCTAGTACACTGATTTTAAAACTGAAATTCATTTTTAAAATAAGTGAAGAAGGTGAGTTAGTACAGGGGCGGGGGTGGCTCAGTCGGTAGCGCGCCAGACTCGTAATCTGTAGTTCCCAGGTTCGAGTCCCAGCTGGGTCAGCGTTGAGATTTATCTCCGCAAAATTCCCCGCCCTGCCCACGGTCAGTAGGGGACACCGATGGGCTTGAAAAGGCCGCCGTCCGTCGGATGGGACGTTAAGCCGTGGCCCCGTGTGCGGGAGAGCCATACCCTGTGCACGTTAAAGAACACGCTGGATGGCCTTGACGGGACGCTACCATCTGTCTCCCAACAACTGTTCCAGTGGGTCCCCTCCCCCAACCTTCTAGAGCCATACCCTGTGCACGTTAAAGAACACGCTGGATGGCCTTGACGGGAGGCTACCATCTGTCTCCGAACAGCTGTTCCAGTGGGTCCCCTCCCCCAACCTTCTCTGAGCCTTCGGGGTCCATGTGACCTGACCATTTAGCCCATGGTGTGCAAAAAAGTGCCGTTCAGAGGTAAAACAACCCAACCCTGAGTTAGTACACTGATTTTTGAAACTAAAATCCATCTTCGAAATGTGAGAAGATGGGCGAGCACACTGCTTTTAAAACTAAATCCTATCTTTGAAATAAGTGAAGAACATAGGCGAGCGATCTGCTTTTAAATTTAAAATCCATCTTTAAAATAAGTGAAAAAAGTGAGTTAGAGGTCTGCTTTCAACACTTAATATTCATCTTCGTAATATTTTCAATCTACATCATTATTAGTTATTCTTTCCTATCGAAAACTATTTTCTTCTCAATTACCAAAATACTTTCAGCTTTAGATATTGGATGAACTCTACAGCAAATGACTAGTAACAAAATAAGACGAATTTCTATGTCGTTAACAGAACCTCAGCCATGATTCGATCAATCGTGAAATCACGCAAGTGACCGTCTCGAAAAAAAATAGTTGTTACAGTATTTTCTAAATCACACGTTGAGCTAATACGATAACTACTATTTCTGATTCCTTCGTGAAAAAGTGTTTGTTTACTGCTTACTTCTTGATAATTTTAAATATTTTTATTGATAATTTTTAATTATTAATTGTGAATACTCTATATTTATTATATATTAAATTACTTTTTCCTATTGATAATATTATAGTTTGATAGTCTTCTTTTTTTAGCAGATTAGTTTTTTTATTATAGAATTTGGCAGTGGCAAAAAAAATAAGAATGTCGGCCTTGACCTAGTTTTTAAATATGTAAATTTTCTGTTTCATATTTATGGTGATAAGGCTGGACTGTTGAATGAGATGAAAGATTGTTTTTTATTAAATATTGTTTTCAAAAAAGTGCAGTATCAGCCAAAGTTAAATTAACAAAAGAGTGAGCAAATTCACGATACAAATTGTTCAAGCTGCCAAAACAATTTCATATTTTCTGATTTTAAATATTAATATTTTCCTTTAAAGAAATCTACATAAAATAAGATTAATAGATTTCAAAGAAACTGACTATAGTTCCCTCTTATGACTATATTGTGTATGAATTAGGATTGTCAGTTTTTGAAGGGGAGCAGCAGAGCTTTCCTTTCTGGAAGCTTCGTGTATAACAATTTTGTTCAACTTTCAAAATTAAAAAAATATATATCGTAAACGAAAAGTTAATGTTATGAACTACAGGTATTCCAAAATTCGTCTTGCACCTCTTCAACTTCCATAGCAATTAAGATAAACAATTGGGGCGGGGGTGGCTCAGTCGGTAGCGCGCCAGGCTCGTAATCTGTAGTTCCCAGGTTCGAGTCCCAGCTGGGTCAGCGTTGAGATTTATCTCCGCAAAAATTCCCCGCCCTGCCCACGGTCAGTAGGGGACACCGATGGGCTTGGAAAGCCCATCGGTGTCCCCTACTGACAGTGGTACAACCCCAGGTTAAGAATCCCTTTTCAGACACCCCAGGTTAAGAATCCTTGTTCAGGCACCCCAGGTTAAGAATCCTTGTTCAGGCACCTCAGGTTAAGAATCCCTTTTCAGACACCTCAGGTTAAGAATCCCTGTTCAGGCACCCCAGGTTAAGAATCCCTGTTCAGGCACCCCAGGTTAAGAATCCCTTTTCAGACACCCCAGGTTAAGAATCCTTGTTCAGGCACCACAGGTTAAGAATCCCTTTCAGGCACCCCAGGTTAAGAATTCCCGTCTTAGAGCATTAAGAAATTAAGATATCAGTTAATTGACAATTAAAAACAACCGATCACTTGTCAACCAATGATCTTTCATAATTGTCGATACCTCAACTTCACTCATTTGTTTTTGAAGTTGACTCAATTGTTTTCGAAGTTGCCATATAAGCTTTCACATACTAACACTAGGAAAATTAATTTTTGCAGTCTGCAGATCAATATTGAGACCGTCTGCAGATCTAGAACTGAATGGAATAAAAGGGGAGAAAATCTTATCCTATTTCTGTTTCTTTACAGGCCACGACTCACGTGCAAACATTGGAGAAGCGTGTGACGCAGATCGAGAAGATTAACATCGAGCTGAAATCGAAGATCGAAGAAATCACTGTGCTCCTCGATACTTCGCAGAGGGATCTGAGAAACAAAGTGGCTGACATGCAGAAGTTGCAGCATGAGTTCGAAAAGCTGCGGGATCAGAAGGATGCTCTGACAAGGGAAAACAAGAAACTAGTCGGTAAGGGGTTAATACTGGATGGAGGTTAAACATCGGATGGTTAGAAGTTAGCAAAAATATTCTTGAAATGATATCGATTCTGAAGTTTCAATTCAAAGAGCGCTTCTTGCAAGTGTTTTGTGGATGATTTAGTTTCAATTTCAAAAAGAGCTCCCTATAAATGTTCCATTAAACTACTTAGTTTCAAATTCAAGTAGAGCTCACTGCAATTACATAAAACGACCTAGCTTCAATTTCAATGGGAGCTTTCTATAAATGTTTCATGAAACGACTTAGTTCAATTTCAAGGAGATCACCCGACAATTACATTAAACAATTCCCGACATTTCAATGAGATCCACATTGAAATTGAATTCACGTTCCTTCAAACGACTTAGTTTCAATTTCAAGGAGAGCTCCTTACAATTACACAACAACATTTAGTTTCAGTTTCAAGATAATACATATAGAGACAATAAACATAGGCGTGTAAAGCCCTCCTCTCTGGGGAACTAGGATTACAGCATCCGTTTCCCCCAAGGGGAGGAACCACAGTGAGATTTTTATCTCTAATTGATTTTCGTCCTGTTTATACTTACTTTTAATGTTAGGGTACTTTGAATGCGTCTTTACATTCACATAACATGGTAGTATCCCAATACTTATTAAGGGTCGATCCTCATTTGAAACATGTACATTTCATTAAGCAAAAAATGAGAGTTAATAATTGAATTGCTTCCTGCAACGCTTGCACGAAGCTTCCTTTTAAATCCAAACAGTCATTTTATCCTGTTTGAATTGAAACTTAATTCCAATAAAAGACAATAAAATGAATAATATTTCTCTCCAAATATGTGGTGTTTAACAGTGCAATGTGGCAACCTTCGTGTCACGTGACACGAAGGTTGCCAGATCACTAATTTCTAAAAAAATCATTGCCAGATATTTTTTCTGAATTCTGTGATCAACCATAGTGTTCGGATACTTTTTTGAGCGACTGTAGGTGGTCATATTATTTTGATACTAGATCGTGTGTGGGCTCACTCACGGAAATATTGAGTGTGTGCAGTAACTGCACACGCTCCAGTTTGCTGTGAACGGTAACTGGAGCGTGTACAGTTGCTGTACACGCTCCAGATATTTTTCCTGAATTCTGTAATCACGTGACACGAAGGTTGCCAGATCACTAATTGCTAAAAAAATCGTTGCCAGATATTTTTTCTGAATTCTGTAATCAACCATAATGTTGGGATACTTTTTTGAGCGACTGTACGTTGTTCTTTAATTATTATTTAAGAGGATTATTTATTTTGTGGAAGACTTCTAGTCAGTGGTCGATAGCCAACTCGGACCCACAGGCAAGCATTTTTTCGGGCCCCCAGCTTAGTTGCAAATAATTCGATAATAGAAGATTAGAAATGCAAAATATGATATTTGGATAACATTTAATACAAAAAAGAGAAAAGCGAATAGGACACTGTAGCCAAGTAGTTAGCTGCTTGGTTGTAGAGTGGAAGAATCTGGGTTCGAATCCCAGATAAAGCAGGGTTGTCTTTATGTTGAAATCTCTCCTTCCTCATAAATCTTTTCTACCGCGTATGACATTATCATGCTTCTATCAGAGGTTTTGGGCAAGAAAAACGCTTAAAAAGTTATTTATTGATTTGCATTCATCATCATCATCATCCTCAAGCAGCCATGGGCTACGGAGGTCCAACCAGACCGTGCAATTTAGCACGGTCTGGTTTCAAATGAGGGCCGACCCTTAACAAGTATTGGGATACTGCCATGTTATGTGAATGCAAAGACACATTCAAAGTTCCCTAACATTAAAAGTAAGTATTAATACGATGAAAATCAAGTAGAGATAAAAATCTCACTGTATTCCTCCCCTTGGGGAAAACGGAGGCTGTAATCCTACTTCCCCAGAGAGGAAGGCTTTACACGCCTCTTGCTTATTGTCTTTACGGAGGTTCAACCAGACCGTGCAATTTAGTTCTCCACGCAAGTCTGTCCTGAGCTACATCTGCTGCATCTGGCCACTGCACATCAATTCTAACAAGGTCCTGCTTGACATTACTATAAGTAACAATGTGTTTATAAAAACAGTCATGCAAGAAGAAGGAAAGTGATATATAGTAACACGAAACACAGGATTAATATAATTCGAAAATCAGTATCAGCTAAATAGGAAGAATCTTTTTATGTATGCAAATTGTTTATATATTGAATATGTCATTAACTTATTTCAACACACTCTTCTTGTGCTACCAGCTTTTTTAATACGATTAGCTGGAAAACGACTTCAAGTTACATATTAGTTTGATTTTTTCACTTATTTTTTTCATATATCTAGAAAAGCAATATATTTTTCTTATTTATTAAAAATAAATAATAATTATTCGTAAAATAAAAATAAACATCTCCTCAAGCATTTGCTTGCCACAGAGGTCTGACAGGAGCCTGTCAGTTTAATACGCCATGGAGAAAATCTGTGAGGAAGTCGAGACTCAGCAGAAAGACAACACAAATATCCATTCCTTTTCTGGGTCTCGAACCCAGATCCCTTTGATCAAGTATTCCTTATCTGGGTCTCGAACCCAGGTCCCTTTGATCAAGTATTCCTTATCTGGGTCTCGAACCCAGGTCCCTTTGATCAAGTATTCCTTATCGGGGTCTCGAAACCAGGTCCCTTTGATCAAGTATTCCTTATCTGATTCTCGAACCCAGGTCCCTTTGATCAAGTATTCCTTATCTGGGTCTCGAACCCAGGTCCCTTTGATCAAGTATTCCTTATCGGGGTCTCGAAACCAGGTCCCTTTGATCAAGTATTCCTTATCTGATTCTCGAACCCAGGTCCCTTTGATCAAGTATTCCTTATCTGGGTCTCGAACCCAGGTCCCTTTGATCAAGTAGCCAAGCACGCTAACCACTCGGCCACGGAACGTCACACATTATTAATTTAGCTTCATTTTTTCGATATAATAGATCAGCGTTTTGAACCCCTTATTGATTATAGAAATTAATCATCTAGGACACCAACCTTTAAATAATAATTAAGGAAAATGTAACAACACCAAACTTTTGATTATCCGGCACTTTATTTTGGAGCACTCTCACTCTAATGGAATATTTGCAAAGAGTTCATTGCAAATTCCCCCGCTCTCTTGACCCCGCCCACATTCTCGGTGTCATTTCGCAATCCCGAGTGAAGTAAACAATGTAAACTTTATTGCTGTATAAATATGCGTAGTAAATTGTGCAATTTTAGAATAAGCACAGATAACTTTAGTTGTTCTAAGTGTTGTACACTTTAAGTTAAGTAAACCGTATTACTGCAGTGTTATCAATATAAGCATTGTAATCTTCAGATATTCATTGGTGAGTATGTACAGTCACTCAAAAAATATCCGAACACTATGGTTGATTACAGAATTCAGAAAAAATATCTGGAAACGATTTTTTTAGAAATTAGTGATCTGGCAACCTTCGTGTCACGTGAGACGAAGGTTGCCAGATCACTAATTTCTAAAAAAATCATTGCAGAAATTTTTTCTGAATTCTGTAATCAACCATAGTGTTCGGATACTTTTTTGAGCGACTGTAGGTGGTCATATTATTTTGATACTAAATCGTGTGGGCTCACTCACGGAAATATTGAGCGTGTGCAGTTACCGTTCACAGCAAACTGGAGCGTGTGCAGTAACTGCACACGTTCCAGTTTGCTGTGAACGGTAACTGGAGCGTGTACAGTTGCTGTACACGCTCCAGATATTTTTCCTAAATTCTGTAATCACGTGACACGAAGGTTGCCAGATCACTAATTTCTAAAAAAAAATCGTTGCCAGATATTTTTTCTGAATTCTGTAATCAACCATAGTGTTCGGATATTTTTTGAGCGACTGTACATAGTTGCATGCATGATCTTCATCATTTACCATTATTCATTACGAGTCTTACTGTTGATTTTCTCACTTCCTGGATACTTTACATCAAAAATGTTTGTTCAAAGGTAGTTCTTTATTTAACAGCATATTTCATCTAACCACCTACCCCAATCCTCATCCATGCCGGATAAATGAGTGTTTACTGGAGTTTCATGCTCATCCATGCCGGATAAATGAGTGCTTACGGAGGAAATATTATTGGTTGTATATTGACAGCATATCCTATTTCATTTTAATATTTTGGTCAAAGTGTATGAAATATTATTTCCAGTTTGATACACTCTGTACGAGATAATTGACTGAAAGATATTAAAGAAGTCCGCGAAACTGCGTTTATAAAATTGCGTTAAATTATTCGAAATAGATGAAGAAAGAATGTCCGTCTCTTTTTGATATAGAATCCATTTCATTATTATTTGATCATGAAATACTATATACTCTTTATTAAACTATTATCATGAATATAAGATTTGTTTATACGCAGACATTAGCAGTTTATTTGTAGGACTTAGGAGATTCCCCCAGACTGCTGTTACGAAATTTAAGTTAAAATTTTAGAGAGAGTGGAATATATCTATGTGTCGAATCGATACTAGATATTTTAGCACAAAGGCAAAGTCTGAAGAATGCGTCTCATCCACAAGGCTTATAAATAAGAAACGCAAGAATTTAGGAGTAAAAGTTTGCTTAAACATTAAAAGTGATGAATGCATTTCAACTAGAGGAAGAAAGCATCTGGCGTATATGAAATGCTAGGTTTCAAACAGAAGGACGTTTTTTATCTTCCGTTTTGAGCGCCATGTAACGGAAGAAATTTGAAATAGTGACTGATGGAGTAAATTCCGATCGTATTAATTCGTCGACACTATCTAATGCAAAGTTGTTTTTATCTCTTGAAACAAAAAAATTGCGTCCTCCCCGGGGGATTGGATTGTTTTACCTCTGAGCGGCACTTTTTTGCACACCATGGGCTAAATGGCCAGGCCACAAGGACCCCGAAGGCTCAGAGAAGGTTGGGGGAGGGGACCCACTGGAACAGCTGTTGGGAGACAGATGGTAGCCTCCCGTCAAGGCCATCCAGCGTGTTCTTTAACGTGCACATGGTATGTCTCTCCCGCACACGGGGCCACGGCTTAACGTTTCATCCGACGGACCGCGGCCTTTCCAAGCCCATCGGTGTCCCCTACTGACCGTGGGCAGGGCGGGGAATTTTGCGGAGATAAATCTCAACGCTGACCAAGCTGGGACTCGAACCTGGGAACTACAGATTACGAACCTGACGCGCTACCGATTGAGCCACCCCTGTCCCCTCCCTGGGGGTAAGTCATTGCTGCCAATGGGAACTGCTTAATATCACACTCTACCATCAAAAGTTAAAATTTCTAGCTTAAATAGATCGTTTACAGTATTCGTTAAAATCTTGCCATTTTTCAAACTTAGTCCACCGTTTGAGAGCGTTATTAAAGCTATTGGGAGATTTAAAAAAATACGAATCATGTTATGTCATCAATATCTATTCAATCCAACAAGAAGTTTTCATTTATCTCTAAAAACGAAAAAAAGTTTAATGTCCATAAATGGACAGACGATAGACGTCAAAGTGAAAATATTAGCTCGTTTTCTCTCCTTCTCGTTTTCTTTTTAACGAATTAAAAATCGGAATCTAATGTGATTTTTTTTGCCTTATACGACAAAAATTCATCACGCACATTAAAAAAAAAAAGTTAGAAAACCCTCAATAATGTCAAAAATTTTTTTAGGAATTTTGTGACTTTGAAAATAAGCCACGTGAAGTAATATGAAATAATAATTGGTAAAAAATATGAATAACAATAAGTAAGACTCGTAATGAATAATGGTAAATGATGAAGATAATGCATGCAACTATGTACAGTCGCTCAAAAAAATACACCGCAACAAGAAAAAGAGGGAATCGGGGATGAAATAAGATGCGACAAAAACTATAACATGTTTTTGGTGGGCACTGAATGAATTCCGTTCTTGATCGATAGATGGCGACACGTGCACTACTCGATAGCGGAGCGTTGAGTGATGGGGGTATAATTTTCAGATGGTTAGAGCACTTAGTGCATTGGCATACGATCCAATTTGTTAAAAATATTTTTCTGCTAATTCTCTTGTTTGTTCTACAGTGACTGAATTAGATTAAAACTGTTTTTTTCCGGATAACTATTCAGTGAAATTTTTTTTACGTCTACACCAATTTTGAATCATATATAAGAGACAGTGGCACTACTTTAAAATGTTATAAAAGGTAAAAAAGGAAATTTTCTATAATTAAATGTTAGAAAAAGTCTAAACATTCATCATAAAGCGGAAAAATAGGAAATGATAACTTTAAGAAACTTTTACCCTTACCATTTTAAAACAATATTTACTTGATAGAGTAAAGGTCTTGCTAAAGGGTTACTTTATACCATGACATACCAGTGAAGAAGCGTGCATGCAGGAAAGCAGTTGAGACTGCCAAGTTTGTGATATCAACGATTCTTACAAATCATTGGCTGATTAGATTATCATTACTTCAATCAACCAATAATCCTTGCTCTATGATAACTGGTTGATTGGCAAGTAATTGACAGATGAATCAGCCAAGCACCAATGAAAATCGTTAATGCACATTGTCTCAATTTCTTTCGTGTTTCCACTTCAAGTGCACGTACCCAGGATTTTGTTTCCGGGGGGGGAGGGGGGGGTTGAGAACTTTTGGAGAACTTTGTTTGAAGACTTGAGTAGAATTTCCCAATTACTAAAATATTCCACCGAACAGGAAAGATTAAAATGAAATGATGATCTATATGGAATAAGATTTTATAGTTTTTATTTTAATCTATTTTTAGTGTCCGACATAAAACAGGGGATAAAATAAAATTATACAAAGACAAAAAATGCTTCGGATTTCAAAGCATACACAAGGTTGAGATTTAGTAGGAGACGACAGGATTTTTCGGGGGAGGGGTTCCGGATCCCCTCCCCTCCTCTGGGTATGTCCCTGTTCCGCTTTACCATTGTTTTATAACGAGGGTACTCAAATGGTGGAGAGCAAGGATCGTTTTATGGGGCAACACATTTTGAGACTAGTGGAGAAGTTTTAAAAAAATGCAAAAACAAAAATGTATTTGCTTTTTGCAAAGAAATATGACAAACAAATAAAGATCCGTGTAAAATATCAAACAAGCTAAATAAAAGTAATTGTATATTTTTATTTGTTTTTCTGTCTGGACTGTGTGAGAGAGCCAAATTGAAAACAGAACTCCGTATGAATATGAAATTGAGTAGGCCAGCTATAGTATTATAAATCACTTACGTGTCTTTAAAGGGGGAGGGGATGACTCAGCTGCAAGTGCACCAGGCCTGTGATTTGAAGTTCCCAGGTTCGAATCCCACCTAGGGCAGGGTTGAGATTTATCTCCTCTAAAACCCACCCTGCCCTAGATCAGAATGGGTTTGTAAAGGTCGCCGTCCTTTGGATGGGGCGTTAAGCCGTACAAATACCCTGTGCTTTAAAAGAACACGCTGGATCGCCTTTACGGGAGGCTATCATCTGTCTCCTGATAGTTATTCAGTGGGTTCCCTTCCCCCAACCTTTTCTGAGCCTTGGAATCCTTGTAACCTGACCATTTAGCCCATTGCTGTTCAAAAAAGTACCATTCAGAGGTAAAACAACCCAAGCTACTGTTCCTTTATCTAACCTAGCCTTGGTAACCGCAGCTATGGTCCAACGCAGCATGGCGAATACGAACAAATGATATTTAAAGCTTCAACTTAACTTCCTTAGTCTTAAGAACACGGCCGAAGCCATTAGTGTCCGGATATTTTGACTGCTAACAAAACTCAGTCTGCTGCATATATAAACAGAACCGTAATCATCACTCTTTCTGCGCCATAACATAAAGAAGTTTTTACACAGACGTATTACTTTTGGCACAGTTCGTGGCGTTCCTCTTTTCTTCGAGGACTTTGTTATCTTAATTGGATGAGGATCATTTCCATTTCAAGAGCCGCAGCAGTTTCAAAGATAGTCGAGGCCGCTCTCTCCTGCACGACTACCGATAACCAGGGTTTGACGTCATCTTGACGTCACACTAACACTCTCTCGCTCTGGTGGCTACCCAGTCTTATCCAAACTAAGCGTAACTTTAGATCAGATCTGCTGAGGGAAGCACAGTCTTCTTCTGAAGTCCTGTAGCAATGATGTTAGTCCGCACGAAGAAAAATGTATAATAATATTTATGTGCTTGATAAGCAATTGGCTAATATTAAAGCTGCAGGTGTACTTCAATTGTGATATCCAATCTGCTGAATTATTAATGTTAATAACAAATGTCAACGTACACAAAATGTCATCTAACTACAAAACTCTATAACTTCTAAAAATTGCCTTTGATAGAAAAATGCTACTAAAGATAATTTAAAGATCATAATCAAATGTATTCGAATCTCGATTTTCAACAATATTCGTTCAGTATTTCAAGTTATAGTAGCTAGAATATTTCATAACAGTAATGATATATATATTTAATAATATAAATATATATATTAGAAGCTTTCCTAATGATTATTTCAGTGGTAGACAGTTTCGAAAGTTTTTTACTATAAAAAAATTGTTAAATATTCCAGCTTCCTTAACTCTTTAAATACTGAACGAATATTATTAAAAGTCGAAATTTAAATAGATTTGATTATGGCCTTTAACTTTAGTCCCATTTTTTCAGGGCGGGAGTGGCTCAGTCGGTAGTGCGCCAGGCTCGTAATCTATAGTTCCCAGGTTCGAGTCCCGTCTGGGTCAGCGTTGAGATTTATCTCCGCAAAATTCCCCGCCCTGCCCACGGTCAGTAGGGGACACCGATGAGCTTGGAAAGGCCGCCGTCCGTCGGATGGGACGTTAATCCGTGGCTCAGTATTCGGGAGAGCCATACCCTGTGCACGTTAAAGAACACGCTGGATGCCATTGACGGGAGGCTACCATCTTGTCTCCCAACAGTTGTTCCAGTGGGTCCCCTCTCCCAACCTTCTCTGAGCCTTCGGGGTCCATGTGACCTGGCCATTTAGCCCATGGTGTGCAAAAAAGTGCCGCTCAGAGGTAAAACAACCCAACCCATTTTTCCGTTAAATGCATATCTTAGAAGGTAGGAAGCTTCGAAGATTCCCATTGACTTAACAGAAATTCTCTTAACATTTTGGTAGGACAGTATATATTACGCGAGATTCATAATTTGTTTTCTACATTTTTTATTGATAAGTTTTCTCTGAGAATGGATGTTAGTCATCTGAGATGTAAAAATCCTTGCACTGACCGTACCTAGCGATGAAGGGTGTTCTGCACTCCTAGTAATAGTAGATCTTTACAGGCTTAATAAAAAGCCTCATACCTAAGTTGTGATTACTTTGTAAGTACAAATTAAAATTCTCAATCAACGCAAGTCAGTACAAATCAAAATTCTCAATCAACGCAAGTCAGTACAAATCAAAATTCTCAATCAACACAAGTCAGTACAAATCAAAATTCTCAATCAACGCAAGTCAGTACAAATCAAAATTCTCAATCAACACAAGTCAGTACAAATCAAAAATCTCAATCAACACAAGTCAGTACAAATCAAAATTCTCAATCAACACAAGTCAGTACAAATCAAAATTCTCAATCAACACAAGTCAGTACAAATCAAAATTCTCAATCAACGCAAGTCAGTACAAATCAAAATTCTCAATCAACACAAGTCAGTACAAATCAAAATTCTCAATCAACGCAAGTCAGTACAAATCAAAATTCTCAATCAACACAAGTCAGTACAAATCAAAATTCTCAATCAACACAAGTCAGTACAAATCAAAATTCTCAATCAACACAAGTCAGTACAAATCAAAATTCTCAATCAACACAAGTCAGTACAAATCAAAATTCTCAATCAACACAAGTCAGTACAAATCAAAATTCTCAATCAACACAAGTCAGTACAAATCAAAATTCTCAATCAACACAAGTCAGTACAAATCAAAATTCTCAATCAACACAAGTCAGTACAAATCAAAATTCTCAATCAACACAAGTCAGTACAAATCAAAATTCTCAATCAACACAAGTCAGTACAAATCAAAATTCTCAATCAACACAAGTCAGTACAAATCAAAATTCTCAATCAACACAAGTCAGTACAAATCAAAATTCTCAATCAACACAAGTCAGTACAAATCAAAATTCTCAATCAACACGTCAGTACAAATCAAAATTCTCAATCAACACAAGTCAGTACAAATTAAAATTCTCAATCAACACAAGTCAGTACAAATCAAAATTCTCAATCAACACAAGTCAGTACAAATCAAAATTCTCAATCAACACAAGTCAGTACAAATCAAAATTCTCAATCAACACAAGTCAGTACAAATCAAAATTCTCAATCAACACAAGTCAGTACAAATCAAAATTCTCAATCAACACAAGTCAGTACAAATCAAAATTCTCAATCAACACAAGTCAGTACAAATCAAAATTCTCAATCAACACAAGTCAGTACAAATCAAAATTCTCAATCAACGCAAGTCAGTACAAATCAAAATTCTCAATCAACGCAAGTCAGTACAAATCAAAATTCTCAATCAACCCAAGTCAGTACAAATCAAAATTCTCAATCAACGCAAGTCAGTACAAATCAAAATTCTCAATCAACACAAGTCAGTACAAATCAAAATTCTCAATCAACACAAGTCAGTACAAATCAAAATTCTCAATCAACACAAGTCAGTACAAATCAAAATTCTCAATCAACACAAGTCAGTACAAATCAAAATTCTCAATCAACACAAGTCAGTACAAATCAAAATTCTCAATCAACACAAGTCAGTACAAATCAAAATTCTCAATCAACACAAGTCAGTACAAATCAAAATTCTCAATCAACACAAGTCAGTACAAATCAAAATTCTCAATCAACACAAGTCAGTACAAATCAAAATTCTCAATCAACACAAGTCAGTACAAATCAAAATTCTCAATCAACGCAAGTCAGTACAAATCAAAATTCTCAATCAACGCAAGTCAGTACAAATCAAAATTCTCAATCAACGCAAGTCAGTACAAATCAAAATTCTCAATCAACGCAAGTCAGTACAAATCAAAATTCTCAATCAACACAAGTCAGTACAAATCAAAATTCTCAATCAACACAAGTCAATACAAATCAAAATTCTCAATCAACACAAGTCAGTACAAATCAAAATTCTCAATCAACACAAGTCAGTACAAATCAAAATTCTCAATCAACACAAGTCAGTACAAATCAAAATTCTCAATCAACACAAGTCAGTACAAATCAAAATTCTCAATCAACACAAGTCAGTACAAATCAAAATTCTCAATCAACACAAGTCAGTACAAATCAAAATTCTCAATCAACACAAGTCAGTACAAATCAAAATTCTCAATCAACACAAGTCAGTACAAATCAAAATTCTCAATCAACACAAGTCAGTACAAATCAAAATTCTCAATCAACACAAGTCAGTACAAATCAAAATTCTCAATCAACACAAGTCAGTACAAATCAAAATTCTCAATCAACACAAGTCAGTACAAATCAAAATTCTCAATCAACGCAAGTCAGTACAAATCAAAATTCTCAATCAACGCAAGTCAGTACAAATCAAGATTCTTTTCATTAGCCATCAATGATTACAGTCACAGATCCAGAAAATCATAGAGAAATTAAAAGAACCTCATTTGAATTTTTAAGACACATATTGTAGTCAACGATGAAGCTGCTGGCTTTCTGATTTCGAGGTAAATAATTTTATATTCATCATTAGTTTTATAAGTGATGTTGATCCCATCTCTTTTAGTGGGATTCTTTTTATGGCACTGTATGATAGAAAACTCCCAGAATTGATTGAACACTCCCACAGCATGTAGAACAGAGCGATTCATCAGTCGACTCTTGAAAAAAAAAATATTGGCTACCCTGTCATATACATGTGATCCGATGCACTACAACTTTTACAGGCGCTCACCTGATTCGCACTGGAAGACCATTAATGATGCGCGAAACGTAATCACTTTTACAAAAGCTGATTCTCTCCACTTAGATGGACTAATTATCAGATAAAAGAATAAGTAAGCTAATAACATCAGTAAATATTGACGATGTATGTTAGTGTGTTTATTAAGAACGTAAAATCAAAAGATGGTAAAAGTAAGTAAATTTCCGTTAATGTAACTATTTATTCTGCAAAGCAGTCATGGACAACCCGTGGCCTTCTTACAGTTTACAAACGGTTCGTAACTTAATTATGTTATTTACTTTTTAATGTCTTTTTTTTAATTTAATTTTCATATAATTTTTCGTAAGAAATATGTATATGTGAAAATTTAATTATTTATATTTTATACGTATAATTTCCTTGATTTTAAAGCGTATTATCTACTTATAGCATTGAAGGGTGGGGGAGAGGGGAAAATGTTTTGTGCAATAGCTACGTTTCTACCATTCGTACTAAAGTGTACATTATAGCTGCGTTTCTACCCTTCGTACTATAGTGTACATTATAGCTGCGTTTCTACCCTTCGTACTATAGTGTACATTATAGCTGCGTTTCTACCTTTCGTACTGTAGTGTACATTATAGCTGCGTTTCTACCCTTCGTACTGTAGTGTACATTATAGCTGCGTTTCTACCCTTCGTACTGTAGTGTACATTATAGCTGCGTTTCTATCCTTCGTACTGTAGTGTACATTATAGCTGCGTTTCTACCCTTCGTACTGTAGTGTACATTATAGCTGCGTTTCTACCCTTCGTACTGTAGTGTACATTATAGCTACGTTTCTACCCTTCGTACTGTAGTGTACATTATAGCTGCGTTTCTACCCTTCGTACTGTAGTGTACATTATAGCTGCGTTTCTACCCTTCGTACTGTAGTGTACATTATAGCTGCATTTCTACCCTTCGTACTATAGTGTACATTATAGCTGCGTTTCTACCCTTCTTATAGTAGTATATTTCTATAGTGTCTTCGTACACTATAGTACGAAGGGTAGAAACGCAGTTATAATATACTTTCTACCCTTCGTACTATAATCTTTATTCTACCCTTCGTACTATACTATACATTATAGCTACGTTTCTACCCTTCGTACTATAATATACATTATAGCTACGTTTCTACCCTTTGTACTATAATATACATTATATCTACGTTTCTACCCTTCGTACTATAATCTTTATTCCTCTCCCCCCTAGATTGCAAAAGTTTTCTCTCTCTGCTGTGAAGCTGTTAAAGGTGCTGTGAAGCTCTGAAATGATATAAATATAAATTAATTAACTTCGTAATATCTATTTAAAAAATTCTGTTGATCGTGTTAACACACGGTCCTTTAGTTGACAGTAAATCTGTAGCATTGCGATTAGCCATATGTTTACCTAGGTTTACAATTTCTGTTGCATTCAATCTTCCTGTAATCGCCATCGAAGATTTCTCGTCGAATTAGAATCCATTTGGCAGCTCAAATAATCTTCTCAGGACACTTCTAGTCGACTTTGGTTATTCCGGAATATATATTACATTCTTAGATGCCTTCAGGTGGAGGTGATAAGAGCATCTCCTCCATTTGAAATATTGCCTTCAGGTGGAGGTGATAAGAGCATCTCCTCCATTTGAAATAATGCATGCATATATACTCTATTGCAGATCTCGACCGGCCGCCATTTTAAGATAACATTGTACTTTTTTTAAATTATTCGAATTCTCAATCATACGAAATTTGAATGTTGCGATTGATACTTTGAGCTTGCACGACTAGGGAACAAGTTTTAACACATAGTGCGGAATAAAACCGGCATTGCTACCGAAGAAGTGAAATAATTATGGAGGATGTGGTGTTATTTATGCATTTAATTCCTGTACCTGCGCGTTTTGCGTTATAGCAATCTGTTTGTTGCTCTTCAATATAAAGCATGCATGATTTTGAGTTTCAGTATTATTGTACATATTATATTGCTACAGGAGCATTATGTTTGTAAATATATTAGCATTTTTGTGAGGGAAAATATTAAGTAAACTAATAAATTTCCGACAACCTAATAACAGTGAGTGAAACAGTTAACAACAGTAAAGTGAAAATGTACTGTTTCACTCTAATTTAGGGATAATTTCGAAATGCAGTTACGTCATGCTCTCTAAAACTAGAAGAATTACAAATCACCTCTTGCGAATATGGGACGCCGTTTTCAAAGAGAATGATTTTTCCCCCATTTTTTACCTTTAGTACCCTATAATGATGCAAATTAGAACTAATTGATGATGGGGAATGCAAATAATAATTTTTTGTACGTATAAAATAAATAATAAATAAATAAATACCCCCTCAAGCAGCTGCTTGCCACAGAGGTCTGACAGGAGCTTGTCAGTTTATATGCCACAGTAGGAGATCTGAGAGGATGGCAGGACCTCAGCAGAAAAACGACACATACATCCATGCCTTACCCGGGGCTCGAACCCAGGTCCCTTAGATCAGTAGCCAAGCGCGCTAACCACTCGGTACAACCCAAAAAAGAATTTTCCATTGTTCTGTTAAAGCAAAACCTTTGCGCCTTACCAACCACTCTGGAGATTATGCGGGAAATCGTTTCTGCCGATATACACTTGACTATCACACTATAACACCGAAATTTTAATTTTCTATCACAAATAGATCGTTTGCATATTCGTTAACAATGTTTTCAAATTTATCACCATTAGAGGGCTTTATTAAAGCAAATGGGAGATTCTTAAAACGTGAATCGTAATGTTTCCTCAATACCTGTCCAGCCCTAAAAGAATTTTTGATTTATCTCTAAAAACCAGAAAAAAAGTTGAATGTCTATAGACAGACAGACGACAAAGTGAAAAGATTAGGTAGTTTGTAGCTTTTCTAAAAGGAGCTAAAATGCTTCTGTGAATCCATATTAGGGGCGGGGGTGGCTCAGTCGGTAGCGTGCCAGGCTCGTAATCTGTAGTTCCCAGGTGTGAGTCCCAGCTGGGTCAGCGTTGAGATTTATCTCCGCAAAAATTCCCCGCCCTGCCCACGGTCAGTAGGGGACACCGATGGGCTTGGAAAGGCCGCCGCCCGTCGGATGGGGCGTTAAGCCGTGGTCCCGTGTGCGGGAGAGCCATACCCTGTGCACGTTAAAGAACACGCTGGATGGCCTTGACGGGAGACTACCATCTGTCTCCCAACAGCTGTTCCAGTGGGTTCCCTCCCCCAACCTTCTCTGAGCCTTCGGGGTCCATGTGATCTGGCCATTTAGCCCATGGTGTGCAAAATAAGTGCCGCTCAGAGGTAAAACAACCCAACCCTGTGAATCCATATTAGCGCCTACATTTTGACGATGGTGTGTAGATCTTATTTATCGTGAGCTGCATCGACGAGTGAAAAAATAATCTCAGACTATCACGACGTCTTTTTCTGCAGCTTCTCATATGAATAAAATGATGCTAATGAGCTAGCTGCGATAGTTCAGTTGCTGGCATGTTGTCAGAAAGTCGTGGGTTCGTATCCCCCCTCGCGAGAAAACTTAATTTGTGCAGCTAACTTTCATGAATCCAGTCTCTTATTTTCTTGCTTTGCAGTTCCCTCTTCACATCCCAGAAAAAAATTCTGCGGAGGCTTTGCACACATTCAGTATGAGCGGTTTTAAATTGGCTTTTCCGCTATAAGAACACCATTGGTCTAAGCTTAAGACATGATTCACTTGCTTGAGATTAACAAGTTCTTATACTTCGCTTCCTTACTGGAAGCTTCGATGCTTTTCAAAGAACTACCAAGAGAACAGTGGGGGTTGTTTTACCTGTGAGCGGCACTTTTTTTGCACACCATGGGCTAAATGGCCAGGCCATAAGGACCCCGAAGGTCAGAGAAGGTTAGAGGAGGGGATCCACTGGAACAGCTGTTGGGAGACAGATGGTAGCCTCCCATCAAGGCCATCCAGAGTGTTCTTTAACGTGCACAGGGTATGGCTCTCCCGCACACGGGGCCACGGCTTAACGTCCCATCCGACAGACGGCGGCCTTTTCAAGCCCATCGTTGTCCCCTACTGACCATGGGCAGGGCGGGGAATTTTGCGGAGATAAATCTCAACGCTTACCCAGCTGAGACTCGAACCTGGGAACTACAGATTACGAGCCTGGCGCGCTACCGACTGAGCCACCTCCGCCCCAAAAAAACCATTTCGGAACTTCCACTTTGATGACGACGTTATCCGATAGAAACGTCGTCCCCAGAGATGCTTGTTCAACTTCCCTCAAAAAAGGGAAAATCATACAGCCTGGTCTAAACCTGCCGGTACGAATATCCTCATTTATTACACGCACATGATGACTTTCTGATATTTTGTGTAGTTTCATTCACTTATTTTTTTTTCAGTTTCCTTTTTAGAAACTAATTTTTTACACTAAAATTTTTTAAACTAAATAAATATTGAAGCTGTTGTGTTTTACTTCCTGCATACAAGCTATATAGTATTGCCGGACAACAGAAATATGTTTCGTTATATTGTGGTGAAAGAATGAAGATTTTATTATTATAATAAAAAAACCCTCATGATGCAGTATCCTTAAATGTTGCATTGACAGGACATCCGACGGTACATATCTACAAGATATCGATGTATTTTGACTTACTATATTTGAGTATTCTGCGACCATAGAAACCGAATTGCTACTGGAATTTCCAAATTATTTTACACGTTCAGTACTAAGTCGTTCAGTACCAGTCGCTCAAAAAAATATCCGAACACTATGGTTGATTACAGAATTCAGAAAAGATATCTGGCAACGATTATTTTTAGAAATCAGTGATCAGTATTTTTAGAAATCAGTGATCTAGTATTTCTAGAAATCAGAAATCAGTATTTTTAGAAATCAGTGATCTGGCAACCTTCGTGTCACGACACGAAGGTTGCCAGATCACTGATTTCTAAAAATAATCGTTGCCAGATATCTTTTCTGAATTCTGTAATCAACCATAGTGTTCGGATATTTTTTTGAGCGACTGTACCTCTGCCTTTCGTTCGGACTCTGCTTATCCCTCGGTCAGTAGGGGGCATAGATGGGCTTGAAAAGGCTGCCGTCCGTCGTATGGGACGTTAAGCCCCGTGTGCAGGAGAGCCATAACTTGTGCACATTAAACAACACGCTGGATGACCTTGACGGGAGGTTACCATCTGTCTTCCAACAGCTGTCCAGTGGGTCGTCTCCCCCAACCTTCTCTGAGCCTACGGGTCCTAGTGACCTGGTGATTTAGCTCATTGGTACAAAAGTGGCGCTCATAGGTTAAACAACCGATTCTCTGTCTCACCACAGTGCAACAGTGAAGACTGCTGCTTCTTAGTGGCGCTAAATAGTACTAATATCCGAGGAGCCACAGCTCCAAGTGTTTGTCAGTTTGGGAGGTAACAAAAATTGAGAAGCTTACTCTTTGACTTACCCTCGTACAACTACGACGATTTTACCTCTGAGCGGCCCATATTGTGCACACAGTGAATTAAATAGTAAGGGAACAAACCACCAATGGCCTAGAGAAGTTCAAGGGAGAAGATCAATTGGACGGCTCTTAGGAGATAAATGAGAGCAGCTCGTTAAGCTCATGCGACATTTCTTAAAGTGATAGACATTTCCTTACACATGAGGTCAAGGCTTAATATTTCGATGGATTTTCCAAGCCCTTCGGTGTCCCCTTTCTCTCCAAGTGCGGAGAAAATCTCAGCGAAGACACAGTAAGGATTCGAACCAGGAATATTAAGTTATGAGCCCAGCTCTCAATTATCTGAACCGTCTCAGCTCTCAGTATCTGAACCGTCTCAGATCTCGATGGAGTTTTATATCGTGATCAGTAAAACACAAACCAGATAAAAATCCGGACTAAGCGCTGAACTATTGCTGGCGAGAACGTTCGAGTTACGAGCTCCGATTAAGCCAAGTTCCGTCCTCCAGCTCCGATGGAGTGTATATGCCTGAATATCTTTGAGAAATGTCTATTCCAAATGTCGCTTTTATCAATACTGCATCGAAAGCCATGAAATATGATTCGTGCACAACAGTGATGGTCGGATCAATCAAGTTGGGTTTGGTTGTTTTATCTCTGAGCGGCACTTTTTTGCACACCATGGGCTAAATGGCCAGGTCACATTGACCCCGAAGGCTCAGAGAAGGTTGGGGGAGGGGACCCACTGGAACAGCTGTTGGGAGACAGATGGTAGTCTCCCGTCAAGGCCATCCAGCGTGTTCTTTAACGTGCACAGGGTATGGCTCTCCCGCACACGGGCCCACGGCTTAACGTCCCATCCGACGGACGGTGGCCTTTCCAAGCCCAGCGGTGTCCCCTACTGACCGTGGGCAGGGCGGGGAATTTTGCGGAAATAAATCTCAACGCTGACCCAGCTGGGACTCGAACCTGGGAACTACAGATTACGAGCCTGGCACGCTACCGACTGAGCCACCCCCGCCCCCAGATCAATCAAGACACAAATCAGATTACAATCCAGAATGCCTATTGTTGGCGACAACGCTATTATCTCTTACTTTATCAGTAATCCCAAACAGAGTAACAAAAACCGTTGAAAGATGCCAGGCTTCTGTGAAAGAGAAACGACGTGGTTATTTTTACTAGTAGCTGTTGTGAGCAAATTCAGCGCTTAGCGATAGGATTCAATCCTCTTGCTAAGATAAATGGCAAACTGCCATGAACGTGGCCGTAGACCATTACCGGACGGTGCAGCATTTAGACTCGTATTTGTAGACGAGTGCGAGCGTGTCAGTTGTTACAAGAGGAAAGGAGAGAGAAATGGGAAAAATGCCGCCTATTTCTAGAGGCACATTCAGGCAGACAATCAGGTTAATGAACGCATTTTTCTTATTGCTAATTCCCAGTAATTTCGGTGTTCCCGGTAGAGCGAAAAGGGAAATTAGATCCTCTTCCAGTTCAGTTTGGTTAATTTGAAATGCTTCTCATTCAAGTAATATATCAAAAAAGAACTAACAACTATCAACATTCGAACTACATTTCAACCTCTCAGAAGGGGGTGGCTCAGTCGGTAGCGCGCCAGGCTCGTAATCTGTAGTTCTCAGGTTCGAGCCCTAGCTGGGTCAGCGTTGAGATTTATCTCCGGAAAACTCCCGACTTGCCCACAGTCAGTAGGGGACACCGATGGGCTTGGAAAGGCCGCCGTCCGTCGGATGGGACGTTAAGCCGTGGCCCCGTGTGCGGGAGAGCCATACCCTGTGCACGTTAAAGAACACGCTGGATGGCCTTGACGGGAGGCTACCATCTGTCTCCCAACAGCTGTTCCAGTGGGTCCCCTCCCCCAACCTTCTCTGAGACTTCGGGGTCCATGTGACCTTGCCATTTAGCCCATAGTGTGCAAAAAAATGCCGCTCAGAGGTAAAACAACCCAACCTCTAAGAAGTCAAACTGATCAACTCCACTTTTTTTAAATTTCGCAATTTTAGTACCCAAGCACCTTATTTTTATGTATATTACATCTACTAATATAGATCCTATATCAATGATATTACTCTACATAATATTTCTTTGTTCGTATATTTCAAGCAAAGTTTTAAAATTAAATCTTAGAGAATCATCAATTTTTCTCAACTTTTTATTTTATAGAGTTGATTCAGTTTGGCTCCTGAGAAGCTCATTTGTTGAAAGACTGAATATTGCATTCGATGCATTTATCGTGAAACCGATCCCAGAGAATAATCACTGAGAATGAAAACTGCCTATTGTTACTTCGAATTTACACCATTTCAAAACACAAAATTTGCATCGTTAGACTTTCATTATACGAGTCCTTAAAACCAAAGTTCCACCAGCTTTCCGGATTTGTAGCAGAATGGAATGTATTTAGTCGTAAACGATGCCATGTATACTCTATATACTTGATGGCACTCATATTCTTGATGAGTACATAACAACACCAAAGTAATTCCCAGGTTCGAGTTCCACGTGTGCCAGCGTTGAGATTTATCTCCGCTAAACCTTCATCTTGCCCTCAGTGAGAAAGGGGACACCCATGGCCTTGGAAGCACTGTCGTCCGCCGAATGGAACGTTAAGCTGTGGCTCTGTGAACACAGGTAAGCATACGGTATGTAAAGAACACTCTGGATGGCCTTGACGCGAGGCTCCTAACCAAGTGGGTTCTCTTCACAACCTTCTATGGGCCTTTAGTGGGTAAAAAAAGTGACCCTCAGATATAAGAAAAAACCTAATCCAACAACACCAAATTAAAGATACTTGGAGAAATCTGCATTCGGGCTTTTTTTTTTTAACTAAGAAGTCGATATTTTGTCGCTTCTGATGCATTAAATATCTGCACACATTTGAAATGAGAAACGTCAAATTCTGAACACGAATTTGACCAATTACCGTCAAACGTTAAAAATCATAATCGAGTTTTAGTGATTTACAAATTACTACAAAGACGAACCGTGCTGGAAAATTTTCGACGGTATTTTCCGTTGTGTTCAACAACGGTTTTACATTAAGCGTTTAAATGCAAGAACTTTCGGAAAGAGCCGGAATTATTTTCAAAACTTTTAAATAGGATATAAAAAGTAGGTGCCGAAACATTTCTTGTCAAGAGGAGAAAACGGAGAAGCATTGGCTAAATGCAAACTCAATTTTCATTCACATTTTGCCCACACTTTCCCAAACTTGAAACATTTCCTTCAATCGCAGTGCCTTTTCTTCAGTCCAGAATCATCCATTGTTCTTTTCACTAACCTTTGTGAAAACTGCATTTCGTTCTATCTTAAACAAAAGTCCGGCTAACGTGAACAAATTTTGATTTACAAAAAAAGCCATTCTCACAAGAGAAGGTTTATTCTTCAGAATGTTTGTCTTAAACTTCGCAGCATTCTGTGAAGAGAGTCAACAATCCCAGTTTCTCACCTGGCTGAGTGGGTCAATAACCTGAGACCACCGCAGGGCACGTGTTGTCTGTTCTAAATAAACCACAGCTACAGGATCGTTTTCCACGTTGCTGGTTCTGCGAGATAGCCTCTCTCCAGTTAGACCTGCACAGATCTCAGAGTTGCAGAAATTCTGCCACTGCAGCTAAGCAGATGCCAACACTGCTGAAGCTCGGGCACTTCAATCGGCGCCATGGCGTGGGGCCCAAAGGGTGAATACCGGCAGATTCAAAACAGATACAACGATTGAAAGAAGTGAAGCTTTAATTAGAACTTCAGGATGATTGTGGAGCACTTTTAAAACGAAGAGACGAGTAGAGGATGCTTGTGTTAAATGAAAGGCATTTGATTCACTGCGCAAATTACAATAATTGTAATTTAAGAGCTTTAGAGAATCATCTGTAAACATTGCTCTAATTCAGCTGCAGCCTTCGCATATATGTTTACATACGACCCTCCAATGTATATAAATATATTAGGATAGAAAAACCCCGGGTAAGGCATGGATGTGTGTGTCGTTTTTCTGCTGAGGTCCTGCCATCCTTTCAGACCTTCTACTCTGGCATATAAACTGATAGGCTCTTGTCAGACCTCTGTGGCAAGCAGCTGCTTGAGGGGGTATTTATTTTTATTTATTTATTATTTTATTATTTTTATACTAGGACACTTCCATATTATGTGAATGGAAAGCCACATTCAAAGTTCCCTAATATTGAAAGAAACTTTTTACGGGAAAATATCACTGCAAATAAATAGAAAAATCTCGCTGAATCTTTCCGAACCTTGATTTTAAAATATTAAACTTCATTTATATTTATTTGAATATTTTACATATTTTTTTTTAATTTTCCAATAATTCATATTTGAGAAATTGAAACAAAGGTAACTAGAACTAAAATATAATGTAAAGAGATTAATCTATCATCTCGCAAGTTTCTTTACTAAAGAGAGCAACTGTAATTTTTTATACATTATCTCATACTTTATAATAAATGATTTCAACTAATTCTATGATTTACTCACCTTTCGGACATTTTTTACTACTATCGCTTTGTCAAACACTTCATAGAGCTTTTTCTTTCAAAATGCTGTGTTTGCATGAAAATGTCAATATTTTTCCATTCAAACATCTTACAAGAAGAAATTTGGCAATAGTTTACCCAAGTCAGGAAAACTGAGATTTTGTGATAGAAATAGTATGAATTTCTGCTGTCACATGCCAGGACCTCTAATCATCTGAGCTGTATCCCTTATTATGAAATAATAAAACTCTTACACTGCAGAAGGTTCACTTACACGTGGAATTGGCATTTCTTGCTATTACTTGAATTCTATTGATGTCATCCACGCTGCTGTTATTTTATTTCTCTCACTTTAATGCATGTTGCTTTCTTTTTATTTCTTTCGTTCTAATCATGCCGCTGTTGTTTCTCAATTTCTTCTTCACAATCTCCGCTGTTGCTGATTTTTTTGCTTTTGGCTTCACAAATCTGCACCATTGCTGAGTTTTGATTTCTGCTGTTCTAATCCGTGTTGATGTTATTTATTCATACTACTATTATATTTAATTTCTGCTGACTTTGATTTCATCATCATCATCATCATCATCATCATCATCATCATCATCATCATCATCATCATCATCATCATCATCATCATCATCATCATCGTCGTCGTCGTCGTCGTCGTCGTCGTCGTCGTCGTCATCATCATCATCATCATGCAGCCATGGGCTACGGAGGTCCAACCACACCATGCAATTTAGTTCTCCAAGCAAGTCTATCCTGAGCTACATCTACTGCATCTGACCACTGCACACCAATTCTAACAAGGTCCTGTTTGACATTGTCTGCCCACCGCATCCTAGGTCTCCCCTTCTTTCTGAGGCCTTTAGGCACACTGTTCATAACCCTATTCGCCAATCTATAATTATTCATACGGGAAACATGGCCAAACCAACGGAGTCTCTCTGCACAATATGCTGCTTAAAGGAGCCATGCTGAATTTTTCGGTTTCTGCCTTTCAACTATATATGCCATTGTCATTTTTTTAATATTTATCGTCAACGCTTGATCTGATGTTGAACTAACTTTGCCTACAGATCTACGGAGTCAACGGAAGCTTTGTCGTAAAGAGGTACATCCGTAAATTTAACTAAATGGATTTCGATCCCATAAGCTTACTAGTGCGCAGAACAGACTTAAAAACACAACTGAGCTCATTCGCCAAACCTCGTGCCAATGTAATTCGAATATCTCACAAAACGAAAACAGCACACGAAAAAATCTTGCAGCCCACAATCTGTCATTAGCACTGAATAATGAAAAACCATTGAAGAAGAAAAAGTCATTAAGAAGGAAAGGCAAAAAAAAAAACTCGTTGCTTCAGATTGTGTTTCCTATGAATACACTCGAGTCAGCGCGAGTAAGAAGTGATTAGAGAATACAAGACAGCTTTCATCGCTTCATAGTGTGTTGGTGGAGGTATTTTGGTCATACCGGGGGTGTTTCGGAACTTCTCATACCGTTTTTCATTACCCCTTGGCTGTAACGCTTCAGATATTTTCCCGTAGCTTGGGATTTGCCTTGCTGTTTTTGCTAGCGATGAGGCAACGCGGAAGAAGAAGAACTGGAGGAGAGGAAGTTTCCTACCTTAACCTTCAGAAGTCAACCTTGAAAACGAAGGAACTGTTGTTACGAACGTCAGCTGTTCTGAGAAGCATGAAGCAGAGCATATACGAGACAGCTGAGCTCCGTCAGATAGGGGAACATTTGTCTCTTTACATGAGATCAGGCAAACGCAGCTCGAACTTGATATTCGATAGGGGAGCGTTATAGAGGTAGAGCTAAAATTTGCCTGACCTTCTTGTGGAGTTAGGTAATGAGGCTAAACGATTCTTTTCTTTTTCTTCTTCTCTTCCTATTCCTGGAGAGATGCAATCACCTGTTCGTAGGTATTTTGGGACTAGTGTATTTTTGGTGCATCTATATTTTCTCGTGATTCTGCTTCAAAAATAAAACTAAGGCGGAACTTGCAAGATTACTTTGGAAACTTGGCTTATTAAGAGATTTGGGTTGTTTTACCTCTGAGCGGCACTTTTTTTGCACAAAATGGGCTACATGGCCAAGCCACAAGGATTCCAAGGGCTCAGAGAAGGTCGGGGAAGGGGACCCACTGGACAGCTGTTAGGAGACAGGTGATATCCACTCTCAAGACTATCCAGGGTATTCTGCCATAGCTAGCTGTCCCATACGACGAATGGCGGCCTTTCCAAGCCCATCGGTATCCTGTACTGAACGAAGGCAGGGGGGGGGGGGTTAGCAGAGATAAATCAATCATCCTTTCAAAAAAGAAAACGAGCTATTTCGTTTTCATTTTTTCGTCAGTTCTGCAGTCCCTCTATAAGACATCAAATTTTTTTGCTTTCAGAAATAAAAGAAGAGTTTCCATTTAGCAACATCAGTTGTTTAAATATATTTTCTTGATTTATCGTATTTTGTGTTGGAGAGGTACTAATGAGATACTAAATATTACTCTTCAAGCAGCTGCTTGCCACAGAGGTCTGACATGATCCTCTCAGCATAATACGCCATAGAAGAGATCTGAGAGGAAAACGGGACCTCGGCAGAAAGACAACACAAAAAAGAGTCATCGATGTCTTATCTAGGATTAAAATCCGGGTCCGTTCAATAGGAATGAAATATTATTTATGATTTGCATTTTCTAAATCATTCATTAATTGGAATTTCTACCGCTTAGGAGATGCAAAATGCGGAAAATACTTAATTCTCTTTGGACAAGAGTAGAGATATGACTAGTGACCGTGATGTAAACGACATGTACGTGAGGTCTCTCGACGGGGGGAGGGGGATGTAAACGACGGGGGGGAGGGGGTAAATCAATCATATTACACAACGTATATTAATCTGCGAGGCAGGATCTGGGGGAGGGGATTACTTCCCTCTTTAGATTGAAGTAAATGGAACGGAGGCGAAAAATATGTTAAATATACAGGGTAAATCTGAAAAAGTGGGCAAAACTTTACGGGGTGGTAGAACGCAGCTATACGAGCAATATTCGTCATAGAATGTATGGTCGGAACGCAAACGGCGAGCCGCTAGGTGGCTTTGGAAATGGTATAAAAGGGTCGGTCCTCACTTGCATTCCCGTCCGCCGCACCGTACACAAAGTGCATATCCGCCATTTCGTGGTTAGTATAACCAGCCACCAATGACCTGGCCATTTAGCCCATGGTGTGCAAAAAAGTGCCGCTCAGAGGTAAAACAACCCAACCCAACCCACCAACCTTCTTTAGGCCCAAGGGGTCCTCGCAATTCCGGATATAGAAAGGAGTAAAGGGGTGGAACTGATCCGAGTGAAGGGTGGGGAGGCAAGATCGAGTCAGAATGAATTGGAACGCCTTACAGTACTTTTCAGCTTCCCTTTAATGGTCTTTAACAAATTTCTTGAAAAATACGAGTAATATATCTATAGTAATTAAATCCACGCTCATCGATAATTTTTCCCATCGATAAGTTCTTTCGTAGCTTTCCACCGTACCAAATGTACTTCTCCAGTCAGAATTGTCGTCAATAACGTATTATTCCATTCCCAAGATAGGCGACGGCAGCGCCCCTAGAAATTTCAAACACTTTTCGTGGGATCACTCCCGACCCACGGTAGCTAAGAACCCGATCTGTTACCCCAACAGAGTTAGAACCAAGTGGGATCATGACACCAAATTTTAGATCAATCGCTCAAGTAGTCACGGAATCACAGCGAAAACGATAATTTCTGCCACCAACGACGTTACACGTGTCCTCCCAGGAATTACGGCTATTATACAATATGATACTTAGCATTATTTTCGTCTCCATTCCAGTTACTAGCATTCTCAAAGGAGAGAAAATACCCCCCCCCCAAAAAAAAAAAAAAAAAAAATTCTGACAGCCATTTAGCCCATTACTATGAAAAAAGTGTCGTTCAGAGACACTTTTTTCATAGTAAGTAATTTTAAGTAATTTTTTTAGTAAGTAAGTTTAAGTATTTTTTAATTTTTTTCATAGTAAGTGTTTAGTAAGTGTTTCTGTTGTTATGACAACAGAAAGTGACCGTGATGTACCGTATTTTATTAAATAGTTTAAATGTTTCTGTTGTTATGACAACAGAAACATTTAAAAATTCCTCAGAGTTGTAGCATGTTTATAAATAAATTAAGTTGTTCAAGATCTGCTGTCGTGCGAGACACATTGCTACTACATTGTTTTGCTCTGCCAAGTAAGGCCTTCTTTTCATCAGCGAGTTTATTCAACACTTTGTTACTAAGACAATAATAGCTGTCAAAAGGCTTCAAAATTTAATTATTTGAATAAATAAATGAAGCACAGTACAATGCTGCTCTGAGGCCATACAAGTATTGGACTGTAACTGAAGATGATCTTTTCCTCTACGGATACACTTTTTAAGACATTGGCGTATACGAAAAGGAGAAAATACCCTGAGAACATCTTACGTCAGCAGAACTTGATCTCTCTTCTGTCTCTGTCTTCAGCTTCTCTTAACTTCTGGGGCTTACCCTGATGACGTCAAACGGCAGAGCGGATGGAGGGGGGGGGGAGAGGAGGATCAAACGAGGCTCTTTGTGGAGGGAAGAAGCTCTTAGAAAGATTTTCGTACCGACGATGTAATCCTTAGGATGCTAAATTCGCCAACATACTCGTGCTACCGTCGCTCTTAAGACCATCAACACACGTGCACCTGCCGTCTGTGATCCGTCCGGCCTCCCAGGATGACAAACGGTGATGTTGAAAGTGTCAGATTATAAATATCCCTTTAAATGACTGAAAGACGGAGGATGGAAAACGGATCCGAGAGAGCGGGGTCACAGAGTGCCATCGGCCCCTTGCTATCTTCCCCGCTTCTTTTAGCACACAAATATCTCCACAGAACGAGGCTCACGCATTGGCTTCGTTGTCTTGATGCTTGGATTGGAGCCAATGGCTTTCCACGTGATCAATGCAGGTGACGGTTCACCAGCGGACCGTTCACCTCATCCTTCTCCTCCCACATCACCTCATCTTTCTTCTGTCTTCTCTCCCTCCCACATCATCTCCCCACGCCCGTTCCTAGTAATGTCGACAGAGATCCCCTCTCCCCACGTTCTCCGAGTGAGAAAGTGCGAGTTTCGAGATAACGATTTCACTTCTTTCGTGGAGATGACATTTTTTTATTTTTTCGAATTATGAGGAGCCATAAACTCAGAGTGATGCAGAACATTTCCCCTCGTTACTAAGTGGTGTTCTTAACGATGCATCCCTCACCTGGAAGAGGGTGAAAGTGCGTAAATTACGACGGGAACTGAAATCGGTTTTCGAAGAATGTTCACGAAGGGCCGTTTCAGTGGCGTAATATTTTACCGAAAGTGATGAGCTTTTATGTCATCGAATACAGAGTGGGGTCAAAAAAGAGGAATTTCCCAGTTGTGTTGTTGGGTTGTCTTACCTCTGAGCGGCACTTTTTTGCACACCATGGGCTAAATGGCCAGGTCACAAGGACCCCGAAGGCTCAGAGAAGGTTGGTTGAGGGGACCCACTGGAACAGCTGTTGGGAGACAGATGGTAGCCTCCCGTCAAGGCCATCCAGCGTGTTCTTTAACGTGCACAGGGTATGGCTCTCCCGCACACGGGACCACGGCTTAACGTCCCATCCGACGGACGACTGCCTTTCCAAGCCCATCGGTGTCCCCTACTGACCGTGGGCAGGGCGGGGAATTTTGCGGATATAAATCTCAACGCTGACCCAGCTGGGACTCGAACCTGGGAACTACAGATTACGAGCCTGGAGCGCTACCGACTGAGCCACTCCCGCCCCTCCCAGTTGTGTGTCAACCATCCAAACCAAAAATAAATTCGAAGCTCTCCTTCTGTGCTCTTGGGGAGAGGGCGAAAGTCAAGTGACTAAATTGACTGGATAATTTTAGTATCTTAGTATCATCGATCCCTATTAGGATGAATGAATCAAATTGCCCAAGGCTTATTGTCCCACTATCCTTTAGGCTAATGTTTCCCGAACCTTGGGTCGCGACCGAAACTTGGATCACGAGAGTTTTGTAATGCGGTCGTGAAAGTTACTACCCCCCTTCCCCAAATAACCGATTTCGAGAAGTTATCCTGTAGGTACTGATATCATTTAGGTAGTCCCCCCCGGAGATTTTGTTTCTAGATCCGGCCCTGGATGTCCTGAAGTATAGAATGTTTGTTGTGGGATTTGAAATATAATCTCCCTTTACACAACTAGATGCAGCTCTTTTTCACAAAAGTCTATTAGTCATCCTTTAAATTGCATATAACCTTCCCCCGCTTAAAGATAGTTTTTAACTTAAATATAGCTGGCCTTTGAAGGCTGTAAGAGGTTGGATTGGTTAAAACCAAACTATCGGCATTATCAGCTTAAAGATCATCAGAAAATGATACGAGCGGAGAAACAACGTTGGAGAAAAAAATTCTTCGTGAATTCGTTTTAACTCCAGTCGGCAATGAACTCGTTAAAGAGAACAACAACCCGACGCAAAAAAAAAACAACAACAAAAAAGGAAACCACAAAGGTTTCTTTATACGGAAGCTGCACCGATCTCCTGAAAGCCACATGCGAAAGCATTTGCATTTCAGCAAAATTTGCGTTTGTTCAAGAATACAAAAGAAGACTAGAGAGGGGAGATAAGAAAAAAAAAATCAACAAAGGTTCATCGTTAGTCTCGCAGCTTCCAAGATAGTTTCATCGTAGGGGTGGAAAAGTCTCCGAGGTGTTGGGAGTTAAGATAAAGGATCTGTCTCTCTGCGGTAAGTGGACCGGAGACATCGCCTTTCCTCGGGAGCGACTCGGAACAACGAAGGGGCCTTTTCGCTGCTGCCCGAAAATACACTCCAGAGCCATTGCTCTCTGCCTTAGCAAGGGGCCGCCCTCACAGATGGTGCTCAGTTGCTTCCTCCCTCCCTCTCGGATGGTGCTCCCCCTCCACATCTTCCCTTCCACTGGTGATTGCGTCAGAGTCAAGTAACTCATCTTCTTGTCACTTGTGGCGCTCTTACTCAGAAAGTGCCGAGCGCTTTCTTCCCCCCCCCACTTCTCTCTACTCTGAAACTCGCTCCTTATTGGCTGCCGAGTATCGGTTTTAGAATCAGTCACAAAAAGGGGGAGCTTTTGAGGGACTATAAGACGGAGTTTCTGGGAGCGCGGCGGAGTGTTTTCCTATTTTTGACTGCGTGACTGCGATAGTCATGGTAGTCACCGAACAAGAGCGAACTGGACCCGCGAGTCGGACGACGACTCCTTCGGCTCCTCCGTCTCCGGAAGTGTGCGAATCAGTGTCTCTGAAGCGACCCTATGGAACTCATTCCCCAGACGACCTGGCGCCTCCCTCCTCTGCCGAGTGCAGCAGAGTGGGATCAGAGTCGCCGGCGCAGTTGATGGTCTTGCCTCTCGAGGAGGTGACGAAGATCTTTGTTAATGGATCGACAAAACAGAAGGAGGACAGTCCTGCAGCCCCGACTGCATGCCAGCAGGAGGATAAAAAGCGTGACGGACTAGACAATGATGAACCCACTCACTCAGAATCGCCTCATCCCGAGGATGAGCAGCAGAAATCAGAAACTGAAAGCGTCGATAGTGCACGTGATGGTGACCAAGTCGTTACGGATGGTTCGGTCGATGCAGGCAGCGACAAATTATCCAAAGATGACGTCAAGAGGGAAACGAAATCGGTGCTCATTGATGATGTTACGAAGTGTGGTGAGTTATTATCGTAAAGAATTATGAATGATGTCTTAACTATATATATGCAAGGCCTTTCACAGGGGGAGTGCTCTATCTCAAAGGGACCCCTAATTTACATATTTGTTCATTTTTTGATATTAGATACAACTGCAAAAGGTGTGATTTAGTAAAATATATGTGTTTTTTTTTACCTTACGAGGCTTAGATGAGACATGTATGTTTTTTTCTGGTGTTGTTTTCTGCTGGAATCCCACCTTGCAGACTTTCTTGATGGTATATTATACTAACAAAGACTTCTCGGACTTCTGTGGCAAGCAACTGCTTGAGGAGTAAGATTTTTACATATATTATGCCAAATTTGAATTTAAAAAAGCTTGTAAATAAAAGCTCAGATTTTACTTTGGCTAGAAGCCTCGAAAATTTGTAGTGGCCCTGCCCTGGCCACAAAAGTTGAAAGTGACCCGGGGCCTTTCCGGATTCGTGAGAGGATCTACATTCATGAACACCAAAATGATCTGGGATTCAATATAGTAAAAATTATTGATTAATACAACCTGTGGGTAAAAAAATACTACTAATACTGCCATTAGGTAAGAGTTATTGGTTTACCAACTATCGGGTAAATGATATACACTAATGAATTTAATGAGTTAAGGATCAACAATCCTTGCCCAAATCGGCTTACTGATGAAATGCTCTCAATTTTGTGGCACTTGGAGTTTTTTTTACGAACCACAAATTCCAAATCACAAATCGAAAAATACAATTTTACAGCCATCGAAATCTTTTCGGAGTATTCTAGCGTCATCTACTTACACTTCTTGTATTCCAAAAGTGGTTTTTTAAGGTCTTTAGTTTTCCCCCGTGATAATTTATTTGCTTCTAATGTAATAAAATATCAATTCTTTAAATGCAATGAATATCAATTTCCAATTAAAAATATATATTTGTTTTTCTTTCTTCTATGAACATATACAAGTATAATATACCATCAATTAACTATTCAAAGCAGATAGGAAACATATAATTTATGAGCTTACATACTTTAGCCAAAAAGGGCAAACGTTCTCAGATGTCATCTTATTTTTCTTTTTCATATGGACAGAGCTGATATTTTTTAAACGTTAAAATGAAATTTTCATTCCACATTTATGAAACTGTTAAATTGGATTGTTTCAATACTGAACAGAATGTTTTGCATACAATGGACTAAATGGCCAAGTCACAAGGACTCAAGAGCTCAGAGAAGGTCGGGGAAGAAGGTCAAGATGACCTTGATGGTAGTCTTTCATCAAGACCATCTAATGTGTTCTTTAATGAGCACAAATAATGGTTCTCCCACACACGGGGCAACGTCTATACTCCATCCAACTTACGGCGGTCTTTTCAAGACAATCGGTGTTCCATTCTGACCGAGGGCAGGGTGGGGAATTTTCAGGAGATAAATCTCAACGATCGCCGAGCTGGGACTCGAACCTTGGATTTAGACCATAAGTTATTAATTTTTTGTTGTAAATATGTGTTATATAGATTATATATATAATATATGTGTATTTTTTCTTCGAAATCAGTCAACAGTCCCGAAAACCTGGATTTCAGATTTTATTAAAAAGTATATTTTAGAATAATTTTCAAATTTATATTTTAATTTTCTCACGAGTGAAAAACGGAAAATACTCCAAGTCTTAATACGTATACCCTAAAAAACCTTAACTTTCAATATACCCTCAGTTATTTTCAGTAATGGAAAGTAGAGGGATGCATGTAATTCCCAAGTCAATTAAATTCGGTTTCATTAAAAAGCGTTTGCTGGTACGTGTTTTCATTTCTTAAGGGATTCACAAAGTTAAAAATCAAATGTAAGCTATTTGACTTAATTTATGGAGTCTAAAGCACAGATGAAAGCAAATAAATATTTATTTTATTTTTATAAAATAATTCTTCTATAATTAAGGTATGATCTACTTACTAAACCTTTATGAAACAACTTTTCGATAAATAGAAAAAAAAACCTTCAGTATCATCAATTGTTTTCTTTTTAACAGCCATCCATTAGTTCTTCATCACTGCTAAGTGATTTTTTATCCATCACTGATTACTCCCATTTCTCCCATGAACAGAATTTTCGTATTCTTATTCATTAATTCTTCATTCCTTATCCATTGATTCTCCTTCTTTAACAATAAATTCTTTATTCCCAATTTTTAATTCTTCACTCCCCACTTGCTAATTCTCCACCATCATTAAAAAGATTCTTTATCCCCTAATGTTGATTCTCCATCATCATTAACGATTCTTAACCTCAGATACTGATTCTCCATCATCATTGAACGATTCTTAACCTCAGATACTGATTCTCCATCATCACTGAACGATTCTTAACCTCAGATACTGATTCTCCATCATCACTGAACGATTCTTAACCTCAGATACTGATTCTTCATCATCATTGAACGATTCTTAACCTCAGATACTGATTCTCCATCATCACTGAACGATTCCTAACCTCAGATACTGATTCTCCATCATCATTGAACGATTCTTAACCTTAGATACTGATTCTCCATCATCACTGAACGATTCCTAACCTCAGATACTGATTCTCCATCATCACTGAACGATTCTTAACCTCAGATTCTGATTATCCATCATCGGTGAACGATTCCTAACCTCCGATACCGATTCTCCATCATCATTGAACGATTCTTAACCTTAGATACTGATTCTCCATCATCATTGAACGATTCGTAACCTCAGATACTGATTCTCTATCATCATTGAACGATTCTTAATCTCAGATACTGATTCTCCATCATTACTGAACGATTCTTAACCTCAGATACTGATTCTCCATCATCATTGAACGATTCTTAACCTTAGATACTGATTCTCCATCATCACTGAACGATTCCTAACCTCAGATACTGATTCTCCATCATCACTGAACGATTCTTAACCTTAGATACTGATTCTCCATCATCATTGAACGATTCGTAACCTCAGATACTGATTCTCCATCATCATTGAACGATTCTTAACCTCAGAGAGTGTTTCTCCATCATCACTAAACGTTTCTTCGTTTCTTAGATGCTGATTTTTTCCTCATCAATGAACGATTCATTACTCACCCCACTGACCATATCATTTGTTCAATCATTGAACGATTTTTATCCACAGAGTTTCCATCATCATTCAACGATTCTCTATCTCCAGATTTTCATCATCATTCAACGATTCTTTATCTCCAGATTTTCCATCATCATTGAACGATTCTCTCTCACCAGATGCTGATTCTCCATCATCATTGAACGATTCATTATCGCCCTCAGATTCTGATTCTTTACTCTCCTCACCTGCAGATGCTGATTTTCCATCATCAAAGAAAAATTCTTTACCCCCCCTCCAGATGTTGCTTCTCCATCATCATTGAACGATTCATTACCCACCCACTGCTTACTTATTTTGCTCCATCATCATTCAACGATTCTTTGTCCCCAAATTTTCCTTCATCATTGAGCGATTCATTACTCCTAAGATTCTGATTCTTCCCCCCCCCCGTCCCAGATGATGATTTTCCATCATCATTCACCTATTCTTTATTCCCTAGATGCTGATTATACAGCATCATTCATATAGATTTTTTATCCTACAACTGATAGTTCTCTAGCATCATTGATCGATTCTTTATCTCCATGTCAGTGATACATCTAACATGATACATTATTTCTGGAGTTATTGATTTTTCACCAACATCTTCTGACTCTTTATCTCCAATTCAGTAATTTTTTTATCCTCATCCATTAATCTTTTAACCCACTCATTGATTCCTCATCCTCATCCATTAATCCTTTAACCCACTCATTGATTCCTTATCGCTGCCCACAGAATCTTCTCCCCAACTCACCGATTCTTCATCCTCATCCTCATCCATTAATCCTTTAACCCACTCATTGATTCCTTATCGCTGCCCACAGAATCTTCTCCCCAACTCACCGATTCTTCATCCTCATCCTCGATCATTGATTTCCATCAGCTGATTCTTTTTCATTTTCCTGCAGACGAGCTGAACGATGCTAAGGTCCATCTGAGCGAGGCCACTCGTCGCATCCATGAGATGGAGATTGAGATCAAGAGGCTGGAGAATGAACGTGAAGAGCTGAGCATAGCGTACAGAGAGGCCGAGACCCTGAGGAAACAGGAAGAAGCTAAAGCTCAGAGGTTGACATCCGAACTGGCCTCTGTTCGTCACGAGTTTGAGAGAAGGCTGACTGCCAAAGAAGAGGAAGTTGAGTCACTGAAGTAAGTTTATTTCATTTAATTCGTTTGAAAAATTCCCTATTCCCTTTGATATTTCACTGAATATATGCCATTTAACTTTTGGGAGTATTCAGTCAGTTCCCATTGCATGTTTCTTCACAGAAACGTATCTAATATACAAACAGATCTCAATACAGTGGAGTACCCAATGGAAGAGTTAAAATTCCTCCATCTTGAGGACTTGAATAACATATTTGCCCAGGAAGTTCCGGAAAATCGGAGATTCAAGCAATTCAACATCCGCCCCCCCCATTAAAGTCAAACACTTCGATCCCCTTTACCGACTGAATATTTCTGGGTCCGCTATAATCTTAATATATCGAGTTGATTCATTTGAAATGGCATTTGATGGTGTATGAAAATCCTCTCATACCTTATCCGATAAAATGAGATCGCCCGAACATGATGTATATCAAATTAAAGATTAAATTTTTACGATTATTCCACGTCATTTGGTTTCATTCCTCTTGATGTTGATTTTTGTTGATTATTTTAAGACGTTGGTGGAAAAAATCTTCAATTTATTTTATTTACGAATTGAAACACGGACGGAAAAGATACAGTTCAGGCCCGTCCCACTCAAAGTTAGCGAAGAGACATTAGTGGGAAAAAATATAGATTTTTTTTGTTCCAAAAGTAAATTTTGAACTTACTATATAACAATTTTAATAATTCTTTATAAAATATGATACATATGATACCTGATTTATGGAATTACATCCTTGGGTGGTATTTATTCAAGCCATATAAAATCTCTTGTTCGGGTACAAAATTGAGGGCGGGGGTGGCTCAGTCGGTAGCGCGCCAGGCTCGTAATCTGCAGTTCCCAGCTTCGAGTCCCAGCTGGATCAGCGTTGAGATTTATCTCCGCAAAATGCCCTGCCCACGGTCAGTAGACACCGATGGGCTTGGAAAGACCGCCGTCCGTCGGATGAGACGTTAAGCCGTGGCTCCGTGTGCGGGAGAGCTCATAATACCCTGTGCACGTTAAAGAACACGCTGGATGGCTACCATCTGTCTCCCAACAGCTGTTCCAGTGGGTCCCCTCCCCCAAACTTCTCTGAGCTTCCGGGGTCCATGTGACCTGGCCATTTAGCCATTGTGTGCAAAAAAGTGCCGCTCAGAGGAAAAAGAGTACAAAATCATGCTTGTAAGATCATGTTGTAAATCATCTTGAATAATATTGAATTATGTTGTAAGATGTATTGTTAAAAAAAGAAAATATGACAGCACTAGAAATATTTATAAAGAGTTCGATATGTTACCCGTAAGAAAATTGTATGTATTCAGAATCCCATTGTATTTCTTTAAAAATTGGGATAAGCAAATTTTAGTAACATCAGTTTACGAAAGTAGAAGTAGCGAACTCCCAAATATTCATATTTCTAAGTCTACAAAAACTCTCATTCAGTACATTTTGCCTATAGAACCCCTAAAATATTCAATGAAATGCCAGAATGTATAAATCTGAAAGACATCGGCATAAATTTAGGAATAAACTAAAAACTTGGTTGCATAACATACACGATATGGAAGTTTTGCTGTGACCTCTGTTGCATATTTTTCTATTACTTGTGTTTAGATCGTATATAGATTACTCAATAGAGTAATAGTACTTCAGAAAACACTTTTGTGTCTTGTACATAATACTGTACGTGTATTTTCTTATCCAGAGGCGAACTTTGTAACCTTTGTGGGTAGTTTATTTCCAACTGTCAAATATAAATGTAAAAGTGTTCCTAGACACTATTGTATATGGAAATAAATTGATTGATTGATATACATAAATATATATATATATAAAGAAATGATATATGAAACATTTATGAAACTTTTTATATAAGAATAAATATATAAAAAGTGTGATAAATGTTTACAATCACTTATAATCACCCGAACACTTTATGACAACTGACTATAGGTTCCTAACTCAATACTTCATGTCATATCCTAAATCAATACTTCGTGATATCCTAAATCAATACTGCGTGTCATATCCTAAATCAATACTGCGTGTCATATCCTAAATCAGTACTTCATGTCATATCCTAAATCAATACTTCGCGTGATATCCTAAATCAATACTTCGTGATATCCTAAATCAATACTTCGTGTCATATCCTAAATCAATACTTCGTGTCATATCCTAAATCAATACTGCGTGTCATATCCTAAATCAATACTTCGTGTCATATCCTAAATCAGTACTTCATGTCATATCCTAAATCTATACTTCGTGTGATATCCTAAATCAATACTGCGTGTCATATCCTAAATCAATACTTCGTGTCATATCCTAAATCAATACTTCGTGTCATATCCTAAATCAATACTTCGTGTCATATCCTAAATCAATACTTCGTGTGATATCCTAAATCAATACTTCGTGATATCCTAAATCAATACTTCGTGTCATATCCTAAATCAATACTTCGTGTCATATCCTAAATCAATACTGCGTGTCATATCCTAAATCAATACCTAATGTCATATCCTAAATCAATATCTAATGTCATATCCTAAATCAATACTTCGTGTCATATCCTAAATCAATACCTAATGTCATATCCTAAATCAATACTTCGTGTCATATCCTAAATCAATACCTAATGTCATATCCTAAATCAATACTTCGTGTCATATCCTAAATCAATACCTAATGTCATATCCTAAATCAATACCTAATGTCATATCCTAAATCAATACTTCGTGTCATATCCTAAATCAATACCTAATGTCATATCCTAAATCAATACCTAATGTCATATCCTAAATCAATACTTCGTGTCATATCCTAAATCAATACCTAATGTCATATCCTAAATCAATACTTCGTGTCATATCCTAAATCAATACCTAATGTCATATCCTAAATCAATACTTCGTGTCATATCCTAAATCAATACCTAATGTCATATCCTAAATCAATACTTCTGTCATATCCTAAATCAATACCTAATGTCATATCCTAAATCAATACTTCGTGTCATATCCTAAATCAATACCTAATGTCATATCCTAAATCAATACTTCGTGTCATATCCTAAATCAATACCTAATGTCATATCCTAAATCAATACTTCGTGTCATATCCTAAATCAATACCTAATGTCATATCCTAAATCAATACCTAATGTCATATCCTAAATCAATACTTCGTGTCATATCCTAAATCAATACCTAATGTCATATCCTAAATCAATACTTCGTGTCATATCCTAAATCAATACCTAATGTCATATCCTAAATCAATACTTCATGTTATGACCTTTTTTTCCTCACAGGAAACAGATGTCCTTGGAAATTGAACAGCTGAGTCAGCGCCTGGCTGAGGCTGAGGCCAAAGTGAAGACAGAAGTTGCTCGCATCAAGAAGAAGATGCAAGTCCAGATCACCGAGATCGAAATGTCCCTGGATGTGGCCAACAAGCAGAACATCGACATGCAGAAGACCATCAAAACACAATCGACTCGTATCACTGTCAGTATATTTCTATCTTTCTATATTTGCATAGCAACTAAATTCTTTTGTACAGATTTCCAGCATTTGAGGAAATCTTTCTCCCTTTGAGTTTCAATACCAATCAGTTTCTTTCTCAATGAAAACTAGGGGCATAGCGCTGATGAATGCGCCCGGGAGTAAGAAGGCCCTAATAAGAAACTATATAAATGTAAAACATAATATTCAAATCAATATATATATAATGATAGATATATTACAGAGGTACTGTCGCTCAAAAAAATATCCAAACACTATGGTTGATTACAGAATTCAGAAAAAATATCTGACAACGATTTTTTTAGAAATCAGTGATCTGGCAACCTTCGTGCTACGTGACACGAAGGTTGCCAGATCACTGATTTCTAAAAAAATCGTTGTCAGATATTTTTTCTGAATTCTGTAATCAACCATAGTGTTCGGATACTTTTTTGAGAGACTGTATATTTGACCCCTTGAGTCTAAGGGCCTGGGATGGCGCTCATTTCTTCTCTGGTAATTATGCTCTTGATGACAATAGCATTTCGCTCAGTCGGTAGCGTGCCAGGCTCGTAATCTTCAGTTTCCAGATTCGAGTTCCACCTGAGCGAGCTTTGAGATTTATCTCCGTTAAACTCCCCACCTTGCCCTCGGTCAGAAAGAAGACACTGATGAGTCTGGGAAGACCGCCATCCGTCCGGTGAGACGTAAAGCCGTGACCCATGTGCGGGAGAACCATACTGCTCAAGTTAAATAACACCCTGGATAGTCTAGAAGAGAGGCTACCATCTGGCTCCTAACAGCTGTCCAGTGGGTCCTCTTCCCCAACCTTCTCTGATCCCTCGGGGTCCTTGCGACCTGGCCATTTACCCATTGTGCGGCTAAGAGGTAAAAAAGAAACCCTAACGAAAGCTATTCTCATGTTTTATATTTTAACCGGACATAGAACACAGTTTAAACGAATGAGAAGTAAATCGAAGTGCATTTTTTAAATTAAAACGAAAGCTCTATTTCATCGGATATCAGAAAGATCAAATTTGAATAATTTCTGCTCTACAATCATCATTTTAAACTTAAATGTTAACCCATACTAAAGGTAAATTTTTTAAGTACTACCTCATCCCAGCACCCCCCCCCCCCCGACACATTTAGCACAGATTATCAACACGAAGAAAATTCTCCGGTGCTTTCTTGGGTCGTTGTTGACATCAGCGAGCTCTCTCATAATCATCTTAGCCCTTGGCTTAGTTTCTACTTAAACTATCGAGATTTTTATTTCCATCAAGTTAGATTTTGATACTTTACCGCATGTTCAAATTTCCTGCACAACTTCCCCCTTGTGCCCAGGTGATTGATTTAATATTCAGGTTCCCACTTGTCCAGTGGCTTCGTTTCTACACAAATTCACACAGCTCAGGTCTCACTTTTAATCTGCATATTCTGTTGTTTACTGCACTAAATTTTAGCAGTGTCAACATGAAGAATTTCCCGGTGTTGCAAAGGTCATTGCCGACTCAACTCGCGCTCTCATAGCAAACTATCGAGATTTTTATTTCGACACAGTTTGGCATTATGTAACTCCCGACATTATGTAACTTGACAGAAAGATCCGAAATTTCGTAGGTGCGTTCCTACTGCCGGACCCCGTGTTGGGTTAAAAAATCAGGTCCCTAGCTGCGATGGGACGCTTTAACATAATAATGTCTTTGGAAATGTTGGCAATCTGGCAACGGCAGCAGATTTATTTTAATTCTTACGTTTACAGTTAGGGAAAAGTTAATGGCAACAATAAATTTGACAGCGATTATCGTTTACCATAGGAATAGTAGGGTAAATATTTTTGCTTCTAGAACACCCCCCCCCCTTTTTTTTTAGACTTTTAACTTGAAATTTGGCACTGCAACCCGGATCACAACCAGAAATATTATTTAAACATTTGGAAAGTCTACGTTGATTTCCTAATGAGTTATGGCTACCACAGACAGATACACACACACACACAGACGTGTTTTATTATATAGATTATATAGATTAAAGAGAAATTATGACTTTACTAATCATTCAATGTATCCGCAATGCTCTAATTTTCAGAATAAACGTGAATATCTGTTCTTCACGAAAAACGTCTAGTATCGCCACTTTTTCTAACATTTTTGTATCCCTCTTATAGTTTAGAAAAAAATTGCACAAAGCTCTCATTTTTTTAAATCAAAACATTTCCGTTGCCAAACTAAGATTCAGTTTGTATTCTTTTAATAAAGAGAAGAAAAAGATGGAATATAGTTTAATATGTAGTTGCAAGCATCAAATAATCTTCAATTGGAATATGAATTTCTGAACGCCAAATTCATTTAGACCAAAATCCCACGATGATAAATAACTTTCGACTGCAAAATTTTGACAACGTATATGTTTCAAATAACATTGTAAAATGAAGATTTCTAAATTAAAAAAGATCGAATAAATGACAAAAGATTTTTTAAAATATACAGAGTGATTCAAAATTCTTGGGTCATACTTTAAGGGGTGATAGAACACACCAAAACAAGCACTTTTCGTCATACAATGCATGGTCGGAACTCGAGCGGTGAAATGCTAGAGGGCGCTTTCCAGTGAACACTTATAAGCACTGATTTTCGCACTCGTCGTCATTTGTATCGTGGATTGCAGAACGGATGGATTGTTTCACGAATCAGGAGAAGGCTGACATGCATTTCATGTACGGAGCTGAGGACGGGAATGCGAGGGAAGCCCAAAGACTGTGCAATTCACAGTAGAAATGACGACGAGTGCGAAAACCAGCGCTTATAAGTGTTCACTGGAAAGCGCCCTCTAGCGCTTCATCGCTTGAGTTCCGACCATGCATTGTATGACGAAAAGTGCTTGTTTTGGTGTGTTCTATCACCCCTTAAAGTTTGGCCCAAGAGTTTTGAATCACCCTGTATATTTTACAAAGCAAAATATTTGCCAATCTTTTTTGCGTTTTCCTTTCGGTTATTAATATAACGGCGAAACACACGCTCAAAAATTCATAAACAAACCGTGGCAGTTAAAATGCAATGGCTTGCAGTCTTTTAACCCTTCTTTACCTTAATTGTTTTTAGAGCTTTTCTTATGTGTAACCAAATATTTGCATTTTTAAATTTATCCTGGAATTTGGACAGAAAAGCAAATGGCCATTTGGTCAAGATATCGTTCACACAATAACAAATCTTTATTCTCTTACATTCATCATATGAAGGCCAATAAAATACTCATCCAAACACTAAAAAGAAGTATTTCCCTAATACACTAATCTCAATAATCTCTTCGTATTAATCTAGTAAACAACTTTAATTTTTTGTTTCATAAACCCAAGATTTGTGTAGAAGAGATAACTGATTTGTTCTGGTCCTTTGGAATGTTTGACAGGAATTGCAGTCCCATTATGACGAGATCCACCGTCAGTTGCAGCAAACCATTGATCAGCTGGGAGTGTCTCAGAGGAGGGGACAGGCTCTGCAGGCCGAGCTCGAAGAAATCAGGGTGACTCTGGAGCAGGTGAGAATTATAATTCTTTTCTACTTCCTGTTTAAAGTGGAATAAAACTGAACACCTCTTTAGAACTGATGTTATTCAATTATACTCCACCCCCCAGAACAAAACTGTAGTAACTGAAATAATATTCGTTTTAGTAAGCAATTATTTGGACCGATAAGAAAGTTATTTTAAGAATTTCATTTATTTCAAACAATAAAAATAAGTGTAAGTTTGTGCCAAACTTGAATTGTTCACAGAAATGTCCAACTTCGAAACTCTATTGAAATTTGAAGAGTTTGAAAAACTTAGGAACCAGTGTTTTTTTTTTTTTTTCGTTACAGCAGTGTTATCTTGCGGGTGCGATGTATTTAAATTCTGTAGCATCTTTAAGAAATTCCAAAGAACTATCGGAATTATCTTATTCAATTTAAACATTTAAAAGTGATTTCGAATGCAGTCATTTCCATGGAAAGACTGTCTTGAAATTTTGGTAACATTGAAGATTGACGACGTAGACAAAAATGTGCACGTGTTAGGCCATTGGGAATCTGTAGTTCCCAGGTTCGAGTCCCAGCTGGGTCAGCGTTGAGATTTATCTCCGCAAAATTTCCCGCCCTGCCCATGGTCAGTAGGGGACACCGATGGGCTTGGAAAGGCCGCCGTTCGTCGGATGGGACGTTTAGCCGTGGCTCCGTGTACGGGAGAGCCATACCCTGTGCACGATAAAGAATACGCTGGATGTCCTTGACGGGAGGCTACCATCTGTCTCCCAACAGCTGTTCCAGTGGGTCCCCTCCCCCAACCTTCTCTGAGCCTTCGGGGTCCTTGTAACCTGGCAATTTAGCCCATGGTGTGCAATAAAGTGCCGCTCAGAGGTAAAACAACCCAACCCAGTAAATCTAAATCTTAAACTTCCACGATATTTGTTCACGATAAAGAGATATGGAAGTGTGAATATTTAACCACAGTAATGCCAATATAAAACTCTATCTCCGAAGTTCATGAAAACTTAAATAATGAGCATCATTTCAATCATTTAATAAAAAAAAATATATATTTTAAAATTTTGCGAAAATTGTTCTTTTAATATTCGGTATTATTTATGCTTCTTAAGATGCACTATAGCTGTTAAATACATGGTGTACGAAAAATAATATACATATTGGAGAAAGTAATATTTTAATTGAAAGCGCACCTCAAATAGTTTATCTCCGCAAAATTCCCCGCCCTGCCCACGGTCAGTAGGGGACACCGATGGACTTGGAAAGGCCGCCGTCCGTCGGATGGGACGTTAAGCCGTGGCCCCGTGTGCGGGATAGCCATACCCTGTGCACGTTAAAGAACACGCTGGATGGCCTTGACGGGAGGCTACCATCTGTCTCCCAACAGTTGTTCCAGTGGGTCCCCTCCACCAACCTTCTCTGAGCCTTCGGGGTCCTTGTGGCCTGGCCATTTAGCCCATGGTGTGCAAAAAAGTGCCGCTCAGAGGTAAAACAACCCAACCCAACCCAACCTTTCGAATGATATGGAAACATAATTCTTTACAAAGCCCCACAAGATAAAAAAAAAATCAAGGGTTGTCAAATCTAGACTCCTTGGTGGCCATAGGAATGGACCAAGCCTGCCAATCCATCTGTCAGGAAATGTTGCAATAAGAACTTCCGTAAGATCTCTTGGGATCAGTTTGGTGGTCACTGTCTGGTCTGATGGTCGCCCAGTCTGGTGGCTACTTGTGAAACTGTTTGAGTGGGGAAATGTACAGGTACAGTCGCTCAAATAAATATCCAAACACTACGGTTGATTACAGAATTCAGAAAGAATATCTGGCAACGATTTTTTTAGAAATTAGTTATCTGGCAACCTTCGTGTCACGTGATTACAGAATTTAGGAAAAATATCTGAAGCGTGTACAGTTGCTGTACACGCTCCAGTTATTGTTCACAGCAAACTGGAGCGTGTGCAGTTACTGCACACGCTCCAGTTTGCTGTGAACGGTAACTGAACACGCTCAATATTTCCGTGAGTGAGCCCACACGATCTAGTATCAAAATAATATGACCACCTACAGTCGCTCAAAAAAGTATCCGAACACTATGGTTGATTACAGAATTCAGAAAAAATATCTGGCAACGATTTTTTTAGAAATTAGTGATCTGGCAACCTTCGTGTCACGTGACACGAAGGTTGCCAGATCACTAATTTCTAAAAAAATCGTTGTCAGATATTTTTTCTGAATTCTGTAATCAACCATAGTGTTCGGATATTTATTTGAGCGACTGTACAACATTTAATGTGATGCCTTTGGTGTGTTTGGGAGAAAGGGCTTCCCGAAACACCACCAACATTTCCGACACCCTGTATTCCAGTTTCCATAAGTCTTTAAATATTGAACATTCAAATGCACAAAAAGTGAGAGAGTGTTGTTGAAACTTAAAATCAGGATGGACTTCATATAGATATTTATCTTCAGTAATTGGCCGAGTGGTTAGCGCGCTTGGTTTCTGATCTACGGGACCTGGGTTCGAGCCCCGGTAAGGCATGGATGTTCGTGTTGTTTTTCTGCTGAGGTCCTGCCATCCTCTCAGATCTTCTACTATGGCATATAAACTGACAGGCTCCTGTTAGACCTCTGTGGCAAGCAGCTGCTTGAGGGGGTATTTTATTTTTTTTATTTTTAATATTTACTTTAGAAGTTGTAGAGCTTCAAAGTAAAATTCTCATCGACATCACAGGTAAATTTTTTATTTTATTTTGCTTGATAGCGTAAGAAAGTTACGATTATATAATCTGATTTGTAACTCACATAATTTATTGTTTATTTTATAACAATATCATCTGTCACGATGTATAGATTTTCATCATTTGATGACCTGAAAATTTATAATAACTCCATAATAATTAATACCATTATTGAGCTTAATAGTTTCATATGCCATCCACTTTATCGGACGGTACAAAACATTGGACACTTCTTAATTAAAATCAGGACCTGATGTAGAAAAATATAAAGTGTGGGATAGGAAGTGACGCAATCGAGTTGGATAAAATTTAAAGGAGATATAAATATATATATTATTTTATATAATATGCAGTATCAGACCCGGATTCAAAAACAAGTCTGGAGGTGTGGATTTCCAATCTGAGGAACTGGCTTCCCAGTTCAGTATAACAGTTCCCCCTTCTTTTTATAACTCTTTAAAAATTTCTTGATAATTCCATAAAATATAAATATGTTTAATGTTTTTTTTGCCTTCATCACCCATAATAGCATTCGGGAAAAAAAAGGGGAGGGGCATACCCCAACCCCAAGATGCGATCCTGTGTGGTATAATATTTTGCCCCTCCATTTTAAATGTCTTTAGAATTTCTTCAAAAATGCGTGAAATACTCTACAAATATTATTTTTTGTCTCCATTTATTTGATTTATCCACAAATTTATCATTTTGTCTCCATCTTACTATCATACTCAAAGGGGGGGGGGGGGGGGGGGGGGGGGGGGGGGGGGGCACGACCCCCCCAGATCCATCTCTGATTGAAATCAGCAAATGCTGCTGAAGCGCTAAGCGGACAATTGAATCATGAATTCTTTAAACTATTGGAATGTCCTAATCTCCATTCTTGGTACAATCAAAGTCAATTCCGATAGGCAAATTAAATAAAATCCAAGTAATTATTTCATTTAATTCTTCGTTTGAGAAAAAAGTTACTTTTTTTTTGAGGTCGAGCAAAATTATTCTTGAGACGCACCTTCATATTATCATGCATAATTTTTCACTCTCATGGAATATGAGACGAGGGGAAATAATTCTTGAGAAACTTGGACCTAGCCCATTCCTTTTCCGTTATCAATTAATATGAGGTCAGAGGCAAAAATTATTCATCACGCAGCTTTTCATCCTCATTGTATATGAGCCCTGAGACAATTTCAACTGATTTCCTCTCCTCAGTGGCATATGTTATCTCTAATAACTTGGGGCGGGGGTGGCTCAGTCGGTAGCGCGCCAGGCTCGTAATCTGTAGTTCCCGGGTTCGAGTCCCAGCTGGGTCAGCGTTGAGATTTTTCCCCGCCCTGCCCACGGTCAGTAGGGGACACCGATGGGCTTGGAAGGGCCGCCGTCCGTCCGTCGGATGAGACGTTAAGCCGTGGCCCCGTGTGCGGGAGAGCCATACCCTGTGCACGTTAAAGAACACGCTGGATGGCCTTGACGGGAGGCTACCATCTGTCTCCCAACAGCTGTTCCAGTAGAACCCCTTCCTCTAACGTTCTCTGAGACTTCGGGGTCCATGTGACCTGGCCATTTAGCACATGGTGTGCAAAAAAGTGCCGCTCAGAGGTAAAATAACCCAACCCAACTCTCTAATAACTCATCGATAATCAGAATTTTTAAGATGGCAATAGACAGTTTTTTTTTAAAGACCTTTTGCTGCGGCACATTCCTTTCTAAATCAAACTTGATTCCGTGGAATGGGGATTGGCTCTGTCGGTAGCGCACCAGGCACGTAATCTGCAGTTCCTAGGTTCGAGTCCAAACTGTTCCAGCGTTGAGATGGATTCCCGCTAACTCCCGTCCTGTCCTCAGTTAGAAAAATACACCGTTGGGCTTGGATTGACCGTCGAACAGGACGTTAACCCGTGGTCCCCTGTGCAGGAGAGACATTCCCCGTGCACGTTAAAGAACACATTGGATGGTCTTGATGATAGGTTCTAATTCCAGGGTGCCCACTGCAGCGCCCGCGGGCTACCAGTCGCCCTTTAGTAAGGCACGAGTCGCCCACGTCATGGACTCATTAACATTCCGCAGGATGAGGAATAAAAAACAAATAGTAATATTAAATTCAGAAGCTACAAATTTGTCTTAAAATGAGCTAGGATTTTCATTTATTTTTAAAACTTTTCCTCGGACGCTGTTTTTCTGAAAGAGTGCCCCGTACCACCAAATCCCCGGTGTAACTTCGAAATAATAACACTCTTTGAATTAATTAGTTGAAAAAAATTGGTTGTCCTGACTGGAATTCGAATCCAGGTCTCCCAGTCAGGATAACCAATTTTTTTCAACTAATTGCTTCAAATGTTTCTTGTCTACAGGACATTTTCTTGTGATACTTTGTTACTGAATAACCTCCTTTATTGCTTTATACTCAACGTAAGTAAAAATTTAGTAGCCCTTCGAAACAAATCCTAAATTAAAAATAGTTCCCGGTGTGAAAGGGTTTGGGCATCCCTGCTCTATCTCCTAACATCTGTTCAGTGAGACCCCCTTCTCTGTGCCCTTGTGGGCTTTGTGGACTGGCCATTTAAACCAATTGCCGTTAAAAGGTAAAAACCCATCCTTACTTGATTCTTATATATCTTAACTAAATCTGAGAGAATAAACTTAATCCAGATTTGACTTAACATTTATGCCTCTGAATGCTTACTTAATAATATCGGTATCCTATCAGATCTATGCATTCATAAAGTTATGTGGATATTAATCTATGAAATCTAATAATTAGTAACACTCGTATAGATTTATATTCAAATGTTTCCAAGCAGTAACGAGAACTAATTTTCCATCTTCAGACCCTCCGATCAAAGAGAGTGACGGAGCAGCAGCTGGAAGAAGCTCATAGCCGCATGAGTGAACTGACCAACATCAATGTGAACCTGACATCTGCTAAAGGAAAATTGGAGAATGAATATTTGGCAATCCAGAACGACTATGAGGAGATCTCAAAGGAAATCAGGGTAAGGCCCTCTCTCACTCGAGTTATTTTGATAATTATTGAACCAAAGCCACACCGACCCAGTTAGAGGGTGAGGGGGGGGGAGGAATCCTACCTAATTAATTAAATAATATTCAGAAATACGTTCCTCTCAACCATTTTTTTTTTAATTCTTCGCACTATTAGGATATTATAAACTTGAATGAAAAGCTAAGTGTTATTTAAAAGTAAAATTGCTATAAATAATTGGGATGAACTGGAAATTTATGAGTCTAAACATTATAAATGCTAAGAGCTATTTATTAAAAAAACCCAGAAAATCCCTAGAAAAATCAAAAGCAAAATTTCTCAAAAATTCATTATTGAAAGGAGGTTGAAATTATAATCCATAGAAATTATTTCTATTTATTTTCTATTTATTGTATTTCTTTTTTTTTTTCTACAATTAAACGCAAATTTTGATTGACCCTGAGTCCAACGTGCCTGAAGCAGTATGTATTATTTCAAGACTCCCTGGCGAGGTCGAGCTCTCGCTATTAAGCCCTGCACGAGCTTCAATTCATCTGTAATATATATTAAGCGAAATAAATGTAATATATATATTAAGTGCAATAAATGTAATATACATATATTTAGTGCAATAAACTTAACAAAAGAATTGTCTATTTATTTTTTCCCCCACAATTATTAACAAAATTAGAAATTTGAATTAGAATTGAACACGACCATGAAGTCATCTCTACTATTTCTAGTTGAAGCACGTAGCCGTTTGTGCTATTTCCAGTTGAAGCACGTAGCCGTTTGTGCTATTTCCAGTTGAAGCACGTAGCCGTTTGTGCTATTTCCAGTTGAAGCACGTAGCCGTTTGTGCTATTTCCAGTTGAAGCACGTAGCCGTTTGTGCTATTTCCAGTTGAAGCACGTAGCCGTTTGTGCTATTTCCAGTTGAAGCACGTAGCCGTTTGTGCTATTTCCAGTTGAAGCACGTAGCCGTTTGTGCTATTTCCAGTTGAAGCACGTAGCCGTTTGTGCTATTTCCAGTTGAAGCACGTAGCCGTTTGTGCTATTTCCAGTTGAAGCACGTAGCCGTTTGTGCTATTTCCAGTTGAAGCACGTAGCCGTTTGTGCTATTTCCAGTTGAAGCACGTATCCGTTTGTGCTATTTCCAGTTGAAGCACGTAGCCGTTTGTGCTATTTCCAGTTGAAGCACGTAGCCGTTTGTGCTATTTCCAGTTGAAGCACGTAGCCGTTTGTGCTATTTCCAGTTGAAGTACGTAGTCGTTTGTGCTATTTCCAGTTGAAGTACGTAGTCGTCTGTACTATTTCAAGTTGAAGCACGTATCAACTCTACTAGTTCATGCCTGAGTCCGAAGCAATCTCTACTATTTCATGTTCGAGCACGAAATCATCTCTGCTATTTCAAGCCCGAACCCGAAACTATCTCTGCTATTTCAAACCCGAACCCGAAACTATCTCTGCTATTTCAAGCCCGAACCCGAAACTATCTCTTCTATTTCATCTCGAGACCGAAAGTCATCTATGCGATTGCCATCCTGAGCACGAAGAACCCTCTTTTCTAGTTCACCGAGATCTCCCGAGATGGCGCCTATCGCTAGTGTGCAATATAAGTGATATAATTTCGTTACGCGATAAAAAGCGTAAATTATTTTTCTATCAGCATTTCGTTTTACATTTTTGTTTTCTGACTTGTTGGAGTGATTAGTGAGCATTTCCGTGCTATTTTTTTTTAACTGTTTTCCATTTTCTTTCCCTCGTATGCGCAGATTTCTGATGAGAGGTACAACCGCGTCATCGTGGAACTGAAATCCACCAAGGATCTTCTCGTAGAGGAGCAAGAGAGGATCGTGAAGATCGAATCCATCAAGAAGTCCCTGGAAATCGAAGTGAGAAACTTGCAGGTGCGCATTGAGGAAGTCGAGGTGAACGCTCTGGCCGGTGGAAAGAGAGTGGTCAGCAAGCTCGAATCGAGGGTGAGTAATAAGAAGGTGCTCATTTATACTTCTTTGTGAACCTATATACTTCTAAAATCTGCGTCGAAGCTTCAGTGGAAGCAGTTGCCGAAATGATGATTCTAAGACTGCAATGTTCGATGATATCAAATATAATTGATTGATTCTTAAGTGATTGATATTAATTGATTCCTCAACTACGTAATCTCTTGTCTCGTTGTTTCCACTGAAGTTTTACAACTGCCTCATAAACATCTTTGGAATATTTGCACCTCACAAAATTGCTTAATTTATATGTATATGCAGAAATTGTTAGAGGGTTGGGTTATTTTACCTCTGAGCGGCACTTTTTTGCACACCATGGGCTAAATGGCCAGGTCACATGGACCCCGAAGGCTCAGAGAAGGTTGGGGGAGGGGACCCACTGGAACAGCTGTTGGGAGACAGATGGTAGCCTCCCGTCAAGGCCATCCAGCGTGTTCTTTAACGTGCACAGGGTATGGCTCTCCCGCACACGGGGCCACGGCTTAACGTCCCATCCGACGGACGGCGGCCTTTCCAAGCCCATCGGTGTCCCCTACTGACCGTGGGCAGGGCGGGGAATTTTGCGGAGATAAATCTCAACGCTGACCCAGCTGGGACTCGAATTACGAGTCTGGCGCGCTACCGACTAAGCCACCCCCGCCCCCGAAATTGTTAGAGAATACCCTTGTTATGCCACTGCATGCACATACATACATACATATAATCCTCACGCAGTCGTGAACAACGGAGGTCCAACCAGAATATGCAATTTAGTTCTCTATACACGTTTATCCTGAGCTACAGTTGGATTTCCCCACTTCAGGCCAATTCTAAAAAGATCCTGTTCGTCCACTCATCGTGTTCTAAGTCTCCTTCTTCTGAGGGCTTTTGGTACACTGTTCAAAATCCTATTCGCTATTATATAGTTATGCATAACGGCAACATGGTCAAACCAACACATTCTCTCTCTGCACAATATGCTACTCAGAGGTGATGTTTGACTCCTTTGCCTAACGACTTCATTACTTACAAAGTCAAAACCACCTAAAGCACAAGATGCTGGGAAACATCTTGAAGCAAATGCATCAATTTCCTGCTGTTTCGCTTAGAAAGTGTGGAAGTTTCATTACCGTAGTAAACTTTAGAAAGGACTACACTGTTATACATCTTAATTTTAATCTACAGATGTATACGCCTATTTTTCCATCACATCCACCGATCTTTAAAGATCCCAAAGCATAACTGGACATCTTGAGAAATGAACTTTTTATGGGAATTATGTTTTGAAGCAATATTCGTTCATTATTTAAAACCTTATGTCACGTGAAACGTCACTCCTCCTTAACAATATTGCCAATATTAACTAAAACTTGAAAGAATGTTATAGAAAATTGTAAATACAGTGGACCTTCGTTATAGCGCTGCTTGCTATACCGCGCACTCGGTTATAGCGCGGGCGATGTTCGCGATAAGTTCAAACATGTTTATACAGGTCATACTTATTAAGATGTATAACTATGTTATGTGAATTTTAATAAAACACTTAATAAATAAATTGTTTTTTTTATTAAAATACATAATATATATATAGTTGATGGGATGTTTCAGTATATAGCTCAAATCGTTCTGAGTAAATTTATTGTGTCGCCACCGCGCCGCTCGGTATAACGCGGTTCACCTTAAAACGCGGGTGTTGTTTCCCGCCCGACATGCGTGTTATATCGGAGTCCACTGTATACAATTATATTTTAATAAGCGGTTCGATATAATAATTATTTCTTATGTTTTGATTAGCATTTGATTTGCTGTTAAATATTCTAGTTACCATACCTCTTTAAATACTAAATGAATATTGCTCAAATTCAAGATCAATAAAGTGTACAGTCTCATTCTCATAAAAATGTTTGTTGGGTTTGATAATAATTTTCTGGTTGAGTTTTTCATTGGCAAAAAGTCGGAGCTCCGAATTCCCAAGTGTCAATTTAACTGTGGCAGGTTGAAATCCTAATAGAAATCACCCACTGTGCCTTTCAAGGACAAAAGTAGCAGAATGTTGAAAAATATTTTCCGTAATAAATAATTTGTGAATGACAGAAAATTCTCATTTACGTGTCCAAGGATTATCTTCCAGATTCTAGCGCAAAGTTAATTTTCGTTGCTGGTGATCTAAATAATTTTCTGCTCTGTCATGCTGAAAATAGAAACTGTTTTTGAAGAAAATATTATCCCCCCCCCACGGGGAAGATATCTTTCAGAATGCATATATATATATATTAAAAATAAAATGCAAAGCAAAACATTTAAAAATATTTATTGCATTCTACTCTCTCATATGGGGGCGGGGGTGGCTTAGTAGGTAGCGCGCCAGGCTCGTAATCTGTAGTTCTCAGGTTCGAGTCCCAGCTGGGTCAGCGTTGAGATTTATCTCCACAAAACTCCCCGCCCTGCCCACGGTCAGTAGGGGGCACCGATGGGCTTGGAAAGGCCGCCGTCCGTCGGATGGGACGTTAAGCCGTGGCCCCGTGTGCGGGAGAGCCATACCCTGTGCACGTTAAAGAACACGCTGGATGGCCTTGACGGAGGCTACCATCTGTCTCCCAACAGCTGTTCCAGTGGGTCCCCACCCCCAACCTTCTCTGAGCCTTCGGGGTCCATGTGACCTGGCCATTTAGCCCATTGTGTGCAAAAAAGTGCCGCTCAGAGGTAAAACAACCCAACCCAACTCTCTCATAATCTCTAACAGCTTATTTTCCCAATCGAAATTCTTTTAATGTTTGATATTTTCCACTCAAAAAAGCTTCAAATTTAACGAATGTTTATTAAATAAAAACGCTGTTTGAAACAAATTATCTCTTAAAATTAATATTGAAAAAATTCTACAGTTTATTACATTATATGTCTTTGTTGATGTTGCATGAAAATATGCCAATTTCAATATTCAAGTCAAATATTTTAACTCTTGTTATTTTTTTATCACTGAAAAAATGTTTATGAAACATTACTCTTTAAGTTTAAAAAATGGTCACTATTTTGTTAAATGCTTTCCAGAGAAATTTACATAATAGCTTAAATCTAAATGACGAATAATGAATATGTTAATTAATGCGAATTAATTAATTTGATTGAATGATCAGTTTACTTGGAACACACTTGTATGTTGAAACAGCTCTCTATATACGATGTGTAGGAATTTCAGTATCAAGCACATCAGCTATGTTAATGTGGTTTTGGTGTTTAATTTATAGAGCTGTTTAAGTAATATGTGAATATTAGTTGAGGGAAGAACAGATAAATTAATCTTATTCTTTGAAACAAATGTCCCAGTTCGTTAGAGTTTTCGAAACACTGTGTAGAAGTTGATTAGCACTTAAAATGGCTTCTTCATGATAAATTAATAATATTAAGTTAATGGGATCGAAATTGATGACATAATTCACGAAGAAAAAGAATCGTTTTTTTCCCTTCTTTCAGTCGAAACCTTTTCTAGAAAGAGTCTTAAATTTCGCATAATATTTAAACAATAAGAAAATGGTCTCTGTTCTAATTCATACGAGGAAAATAATGATTGTTATTAGAGATGATGTGATTAGCGGAGACAAATTTTTATTTCTAGGAGAAGAAAATAAATCATTCAATGAATTGTTTTCATTCAAATACTTAGTAAATCATACCGATTCATAACAAAATTGGACTCAGTGCATGGAAGCAGTTGAGACAATGGGGCTGCCAGTTGGCGTCTTCAGGGGCGTAGCCATGGGGGGGATAATACGCGGTTCTCTCTATATGACCCCGTTTTCGTTAAAAAACAGGTTCCTACCAACGAACTAGAATATACATAGACTTCTCACATGGCGGCAATTGCGAGACAATTTGATAGGCTCTGCAGCCATGTTCCTTTAGGTCATTTAGGTATACGACAAGCTATCTAACGCTCATAGAAGCTCTTGAATTTGCAGTGAAAAATCATTGCCAGATATTCTTTTTATATTTTTTGCATTGCCAGATTATTCTTTTTTATAATTTGATAAATATTTGCCAAAAGTTGGCGCGGCAGCAATCGAGGGCTGAATGCGGCCCGTGGGCCGCGTGTTTGACTCCACTGCCCTAAAGTGTCATGGATGCCGAGTTTTCCGAAGTCACGTATTGGTGGCGCTGAAGGCAGTGATATCAGCAATCTATATATTCTAGGTCTTGGGAATATGGGGGATCTGGCAACGGCAGCAGATTAAAATTTTGTTGTAACTCTTATGTTACAATTAAGAAGCAGTAAATGGCAGCAATGATATTGTAGCGATTTCCATATGCCGTAAGAATGGCATAGTAAATATTTTTGCTTCTACAGCTTTTGCCATTTCGATTTCAAATTCGGCACTCAATTTGGATGCAATTCCCGATGAGTAATGGTTGCCACCGATACCTTTATTATTATAGATTATTTATTCTTCCTAAAATACAAAATTGTAAAGATTCGCAGCACTGCTTCGTATTTACCCCACAAATTCTTATTAAAAAAAAGACATCCAATCCGTATCCCTCCGAAAACCAGCGTTAACATCAGCAACAAAACTGTTTTGAATGTTAATGTTACTAAATTTTTAAATTTTGATATCCCGATGGACTTGGAAAGGCCGCCGTCCGTCGGATGGAACATTAAGTCGGGGGCCCGTGTGTGGGAGAGTCATACCCTGTGTACGTTAAAGAACACGCTGGATGGCCTTGACCGGAGGCTACCATCTGTCTCCCAACAGCTGTTCCAATGGGTCCCCTTCCCCAACCTTCTCTGAGCCTTCGGGGCCCTTGTGGCCTGGCCATTTAACCCATGGTGTGCAAAAAAAGTGCCGCTCAGAGGTAAAACAACCCAACTCAAATAAATCTTCATTTCAGCATTAATTTCACATAAAATAAAAACATATATCGGTGAAAATAAGTTCTCATTAAAGTGATTAGTCGAAATTGAAATTTGCAGAATTTTAACATTCTCGATGTTTCTGTTGATTGTTGCCCTAACGAAAAACCTGACTGATTTGGAATTTGTTTCTTTTGCAGATTCGGGACACTGAGCTCGAGCTCGAAGAAGAGAAGAGGCGCCACGGCGAGACGCAAAAGATCATGCGCAAGAAGGATCATCGGGTGAAGGAGCTGATGCTGCAGACCGAAGAGGACCATAAGACCATCAGCATGCTGAACGATGCCGTCGAGAAGTTGACCGAGAAAGTCAAGATGTACAAGAGACAACTGTCAGAACAGGTGAGTGCTTCACAAGAAGGCATTTCGGAAGTTGTAAAGTATCTTGACCTCACGTGTCTCTCACCTCAAGCACCTGATCTCAAGTCTTTAACCTCTTTGCCAGTTCACCGTGATCGAAGCTTAAGAGTTGTGTTAAATTACAACTCAGTCAGGGATATCACGATTGATACTTCGCTTTGAACAAGTGGCAAAATTTGAGACTGAGATTGCGCAGTTGATATTGCAACAGTTTTTATAGCTCATTGACGGCAATATGTCTGTGGAAACTTTCGGAGTTTCGACTGCACAATCTACGAGACAGAGTGAGACAGAGGTCTACTTATAGGCCCTGCAACCCCCGCGACGCGAGAAGGCCTCTGCAAAAAAAATTTAGGGTTAAATTTGATATACAACTATTTAAAGGAACAGCCCGGAATTTTGTTAATAGTTTCGAAAGAATAATAACAGACTGCGAACAGGCAGCTTCGTTTCCCTATTAGAAATTCCTCTCTTTACATCTTGTGGGATAGAACTCATTTTCTTCCGCAAAATTCCCCGCCCTGCCAACGGCCAGTAGGGGACACCGATGGGCTTGGAAAGGCCGCCGTCCGTCGGATGAGACAAGTGCGGGAGAGCCATACCCTGGGCGCGTTATAAAACACGCTGGATGGCCTTGACGAGAGGCTACCATCTGTCTACCAACAGCTGTTCCAGTTGGTCCCCTCCCCCAACCTTCTCTGAGCCTTCGGGGTCCTTGTGACCATTTAGCCCATGGTATGCAAAAAAAGTGCCGTTCAGAGGTAAAACAACCCAAACCAACTCATTTTCTTTGGGGCGGAGGTAGCTCGTAATCTGCAGTTCTCAGGTTCGAGTCCAGCTGGGCCAGCGTTGAGACTTATCTCTGCAAAACTCCCCGTCCTGCCCACGGTCAGCAGGGTACCTGATGGACTTGGAAAGGCCGCTGTACGTCGGATGGGACGTTAAGCCGTAGTTCTGTATGCGGGAGAGCCGTACCCTGTGCACGTTAAAGAACACCCTGCATGGCCTTGACGAAAGGCTACAATCTGTCTTCCAACTGCTGTTCCAGTGAGTCCCCTCCCCCCCAACCTTCTCTGAACCTTCGGGGCACTTGTGACCTGGCTATTTAGCCCATTGTGTGAAAAAAAAGTGCCGCTCAGAGGTAAAACAACCCAACTCAGTGAACTTCGTTAACATAAGGCCATGACAGTCTTGGGTGACGTTTTTTCGTCCGACTTGCTACTCTCTCCATAAGTCCAATTTATTTAACTTTCAAGACTCGAAATATTTCCGATATTACACTAGGGGAAAACGAATCATATTCAAATTAACTTAGTTTAAACTGTGTAAGCTTTTTAATGGAAATTTTGTTTATGACCGTCTGGAAACAACTAAAGCAATATTTTATGAAGAAAGTTGTAAAAATAATTCGTTCCAAAATGTCGAGTTATATATTACATGTGAGATATTTTATTCTACATTTTCAAAAAAAAAAAGTTTAAAATTCAAGAAATCAATCAATCCTAGAAAGCAATAAGAATGTAAATTAAATTAATAATTCTTTAAGACATTCAAATAATAAATCGCAATCTAAAGTCTCATAAAGAAATTCATATGAAGATAATTTCCTATTAATTGCTTACGAATATTACACTAGGGATATCTATAAATAGAACCCTTTGTATTTCATCCAAATTGTGGATTACAGAGGATTTGTGAGACGTGTTAAATAAAGTGTAATGATTGATATCTTTACACGTAAAAAGTATTTATTTATATTTAAAATTCTCATCAGTGGCATGGTGAGGCAGAGGACCAACAGGGGAAACTAAGAGTCTGCGCAGTTAAAGCATCGACAGTTCTCATGGGTAAGTAATAAGTGATTGATAAGACGATGGCCTATGAGAAATATCAATGCTTCAATTGCACAGTCTCCCTCAGTTGTCACTCATCATAAGCCACTGGTTCTATTATACAAAACTGAATTACACGAGGTAACTCTCTATTCTTGAAATTCGCAGGAGGGCATGACCCAGCAGAACCTGTCCAGAGTTCGCAGATTCCAGAGGGAACTGGAAGCAGCGGAAGACCGCGCAGAACAAGCCGAGAGTAACCTGTCTTTCATTCGCTCCAGACACCGCACCATCGTTACAAGTCCAGGCACCCTGAAACAGGTGTTCGTCACCACCACCGAGGAGACATCCACCAGCAGCTCTCAGTACTAGACACTGCCACTAGATGGCGCCACTCAACCGTCACAGCCACAAACTGCCGTGAGATGGCGCCACTCGTCATCACCGACTTCGTGTTCTCCAAGGGGAGGGTAAAATTGAAAAAATAAAAAGAAAGATGGCGGTCGTTGTGTAAAGAGCACATTAGAACATATCTGTCTGGGACTAATCATTCACCGTTACACCACCGTGATATAGAAGTCGTACATCACCTTTGTCGTCTCCTTTGTTTTACCCAACGGATCACAGTGACCGGCGACTGTAGCCGATTACATGACAGCTCCGCCTGCCTCTCCTGTGAAGTCCAGTCTTGAAGTGGATGGAATATAAATCAAGTATCACTTGAACGGGAAAACAAATGAATTTAGGTCACTATTTTTGAGTTGACTACCTCCGTTCCCAGATCCTTCATCCTTTTATACCCAGAACATTCACTTCTAGCCCGATGTTTACTGGTCATGTGAGTTTCCAGTTTTGTAATCACCGAGAGAGATATAATAATTGTTGAATACAGAATAAAGCTACTGCAAACCTGTTGTTTTTATGCTACGCTGTGCGTTGCTTGTGAAGTGGAACTTCTTAATGGGTGTCGCTTTTCGTTGATGTGATAACTCTTCTTAGTGTTCGCCTTCTGTGATGCTAGAATCAGTTCAGTTGATAATTGTTCAGTGATGAGATAAAACAAAATGGCTTCCATTTAATCGTTTTTGCATAATATTTCTAAGCTTTTCGTTAGAAGCTAGTTCACGACAAATCTCTAACATCCACAGAGTACGTTTTTTTGCTGTACGAGTTATTTCTATTAATGGCTATTATTTCTTTTGCTGACGAAGGATCAAGTTTCTGATTTGTAATATTTGTTGATTTGAAGGAGGATTACATTAAAGAGATGATTCTAGATAAACATTAGTTGAAAAACTGTACATTAGCAACATATACAGAAAAAATAAGGCAATCAGTTTTTACATTTTCACATAAAACAGCCGAAAATATATTCGTGTTATTTTCACATTATTCACCAAAAGTTCTGGAATTGTAGTGCTTTTTCTTGTTATTTTTGCTTTCACGTTATTGGTCTTAAAAGAAAAACGTGTACGAAGCGATCAAGGTTTTTATGTCACTGGCTAAACTGATTAACTTGGCTTTGAACATATAATAATAATATAATAATAATCTTTATTTTATTCCGCCAGTCAATACAATATACATTTACATAGCATAATTATCTAATAACAATTAATATATACATGAGAAAAATTAAGAAGTGAAATAGCTGAGAAATATCAATTGCATCAGAAAAGGTAAATAACAATCATATTAAATATTAGTGATTAATAGGAAAGGCGAAACAAAAAAGGAGAGCATAGTAAGCTGACGCTTATTTTTAGTTAATGCTCCCTATTTCCTTTAATTCAATTATGACAACAGTAAAGTATACAATAATTCAAATAGTACAATAATTCAATAGTATAAAAGGTCAAATGGTTATGAGACATATTGTAGACGTAATGACAAACAAGGCTTACAGCAAACGATTGACTGATACTAAAACTATTTTCCTCAAGATTTAAAATTAGGAAACCTGATTTCGGTTTTTTATTAGGTGGGCGTTTCATTTTATTTTAAGAACGATAAATGGGGGTTGCAATGAATAATCTTCAGAGGAAATGTAGGATTTCCTTTATCAAAACTCTTAAATAAGTAAGCGCAAAATATAAAGTTACAATTTCTAGGAATTAAAATAAATGGATCTATTTTATAGAGAATACAAGTGAAAAAAATCCAGTCATTTTGGATTTGTACGAGGAACTGTTCATATTCCAGTTGCAGCTCCAACTAGCACAAAACCGGGAGATTCCCTGTCACTGCTTTCCTCAAGGAACAAACGATCATGCCAGGCAGGGATGACACATAGTCATTTATTCTATCTAAGACCTGTAGATAAGTTCGTAGCTTTATTGGGCCGATGACGAATTCACAAGTAAAGAATCAGGCTGGTTTTCTTTTCCTATTTTCTTACTCTATAAAATTTACTACGTCGTCAGTTTATGAGTGCCTGTATACTTCTAGAAATTGATCAAGTTTAGTATGAAAAGTATAAATCAATTTATAAAAAGTTAACGATTTGTAAAACATTTTGTAAACACTTTTTTCCCGATTATTTCACATTTACAAAGTTAAACGAAATTTACATTATAATGGACATTTTTTTTTTCTTTACCATATCTCGAGAGCTTGTGCGATGCCAGGTCGACTCAAAATGTGAACTGCATACGTTTTTTGAATCGCTTACGGATTTATTACAGTGTGTTATAATCGCAAAGTTCTGAGGCTAACTGTAAAAAAAAGTTTAACCTTAACTTACGATTTTAGCATGATAATATATAATTACTATTATATATAATTACACTGGCGAATATAGAAAAATTCGCTTGAAAAAACAACAAAGTTTTTCACCTTAACCAATTAATTTTACATTATTTTAAATTTCGTTTTGCAAATTTTAACATCCTTTAACTGCGAAAATTCAAACTAACGGAAGCTTTCGAAAAAAATTTTTCGAAAGTTCTAGAAGTTTTCGATTAGTACTAGAAGTACTAATTCATTTTCGAAAGTTCTAGAAGTTTTCGATTAGTATTAGAAGTACTAATTCATTTTCGAAAGTTCTAGAAGTTTTCGATTAGTACTAGAAGTACTAATTCATTTTCGAAAGTTCTAGAAGTTTTCGATTAGTACTAGAAGTACTAATTCATTTTCGAAAGTTCTAGAAGTTTTCGATTAGTATTAGAAGTACTAATTCATTTTCGAAAGTTCTAGAAGTTTTCGATTAGTACTAGAAGTACTAATTCATTTTCGAAAGTTCTAGGGGTTTTCGATTAGTACTAGAAGTACTAATTCATTTTCGAAAGTTCTAGAGGTTTTCGATTAGTACTAGAAGTACTAATTCATTTTCGAAAGTTCTAGAGGTTTTCGATTAGTACTAGAAGTACTAATTCATTTTCGAAAGTTCTAGAAGTTTTCGATTAGTACTAGAAGTACTAATTCATTTTCGAAAGTTCTAGAAGTTTTCGATTAGTACTAGAAGTACTAATTCATTTTCGAAAGTTCTAGAAGTTTTCGATTAGTACTAGAAGTACTAATTCATTTTCGAAAGTTCTAGAAGTTTTCGATTAGTACTAGAAGTACTAATTCATTTTCGAAAGTCAAAAGGAATTTTTGATTTCTCTCTTAAAGCGAAAAAGTTGAGTGCAGACAAACAAACAGAGGATGAAGTGAAAATAATAGTTCTTGCTAAAAAACGAATTAAAAAAAATCGAAAGCCGAGATTACGATAAATATCCTTTACAACACATCGTTTGATTCTCACGAAAAAAAAAAAAAGAAAAACTGTCGATTTCTTTGGGCGTCTCTAAATCCAAACAGTGCAATATCAACAAAATAATAAAGTCTAATTTAATAATACTTAAAAACCAATCACATTCCACTGATTCCTACGAGCAATTATTTATTATTTATTTATTATTTTGCCATATATTTGAAGAGGTAAAACGATGAGAAAATAAAAAAATTCGACGTCTTTTTCCTCGCTTGAAACAAACGATTTATTGATTAAGAAATCAAAATTACACTTTTTTTTTAATATGATAATCTTTGATTATTTAGTTCTTATGATGTTTAGGGTCATTATAAGGCTGGCACTATTGCAATATATTCTATAAGGGAGAGCTCCTGTGGGTAATACGGAGATGCTTGCCTTCAAAGAATATTCAGTTTTTCATTTTCCGACTTTTGCACCCTCTAACGATAAAAATTCGAACTAATGGATAATTGGGAAACTGCAAACAGTAATATTTCATTAATTGAAACCCCTTGAGAATGCTAGAAAGGGTAAGGGAGGTAAAAATAATTGTAAAATATGTGAATATTTCACGCATTTTTTAAGAAATTTTTAAAGACCACAGAAACAGAAGAAAATGTTTTACTACGATGGAAATCTTGTCTCTTGTCGCCCTTCATCCCTTTATTTTTTTCCACCTCCGAAACTATCTATGCAACACAAAAAAGATAAGGAAGCAAATATGTCTGTGTAAGCTCCTCGACTGTGATACAGTCGCTCAAAAAAGTATCCAAACATTATCGTTCATTACAGAATTCAAAAAAAAAAAAAAATCTGAAAACCTTCGTGTCACGTAACATAAAGGTTTCCAGATCACTAATTTCTAAAAAAAATCGTTGTCAGATATTTCTTTCTGAATTCTGTAATCAACCATAGTGTTCGAATATTTTTTGAGCGACTGTATTCTAACAAACAAAATTTCACATTTCTAGTATAAACAAATCGTCTGCAACATTCATTTAAAATTATACATTTTCAACGTTTACCAACTGTGCTGCATTAAAAATGTGAAAATTTAGAAAAAAAAATACTTAAAAAGAAATTAAAGCCAAAAATCCCTTTTTTCGCCTCAGTACGAACTTCCGGTTGGAGGACCAAAAGTTGTACCAGTTGTATCCACAAAAACTTCCAGTGCTGTGAGGTGACATGATTGAATAGGGCGATGAAAAGCTCTGCCTCACAGGAATAAATATCCCTAGAAGCCTGGGCGCTAGCAGATATTTTCTTAGGGGGAGAGGAGGAATAAATTTGTTTGAGGGAGTGCGAAATATTTCCAGCAGAAGAAACAAATTAATGCTTCAAGATAGAAATATTTATGTCGATAATTTTATTAAACGGTGTTGTCTGTCGCCGGTGGTTAGCGCTGTTGATTACTGATCTAAGGGACCTGGGTTCGAGCCCGGTGTAACGCATGGATTCTTGTGTTGTTTTTCTGCTGGGTTCCCGCCTTCCTCACAGACCTTATACTAATGCGTATAAACTGACAGGCTGAGATTTCTGTGGCAAGCAGCTGCTTCGGGGGTATTTATGTTGCAAATAAGGACATACATGCATGTGTCGTTCCGTAATACCACTAAAGATGCCCGAAAACGAAAAAGAAAAAGTACTTATTATTGAAAAATATGCGTAAAAATGTTTTTCTAAATAACAAAAATAAATGAAATACTTCCAATACTAAAAGAAAGCGTAAAAAAGACACAGCAAAATTTACATTTCATTAAAGAAACAAAATACTAATATTTGTTGCATCTCTAATATTAGATAGAAATTAATTTGCGATCAATTTTTTCTAAAAAAAAGGAGGGGGGGGAGGGGTTGAAAAATTAATCGAAAATCTCTTCCTCTCTCCGCTTCTCCCTTTCTCGGCGGCCATTCCGGAACTGTCCCCGGAATTTGTTTTCAAATATTTTTTAAATTTAAAATTAACTGCTCTAGCATGAACAGAACTTTTTCCGATAGAGTGATAGCGGAGACACGATTACAAAAATTCCGTCGGTGAATCACGTGACAGAAAAATCGATGATAAATTTTATAATCGAAAGTCGTCAATTACTAGTTGTCAGAGTGGCTAGAGACGCCTTTGTTTTCCGAGACCACTGGCCAATATTAGAAACCGAATTTTGAAATCTACCGGATCTTTTCATCAAATTTGGTTAATCTTACAAATTGAATTTTCAAATCTCCCGGGACCTTTTTCTTCAAATTTGGTCAAATCATCTGAGATTTTTTTCCTCAGACTTGGTTACCCTAAGTAAAAAGATGAATATCCCCTCAAGCAGCTGCTTGCCACAGATGAATGACAGGAGCCTGTTTTCTACACCATAGTAGAAGTTCCATGAGGGAAGCGTGAATAACCACGACTTTCCCGGGGATCGAACTCAGGTACCTGTTATCAGTAGCCCAGCCTGCTAACTGGCCACGTTATGGCCACGTTATGTTTGAGATAAAATGGATGAGGGGGTTGTGGGGAGGAGGGAGTTTGACGTGCGTGACTCTCGAATTTTCGGAAACTTCCTTAGAAAATATGCGTTTTCCAGCCCCTCGAGGGGGAAAGTTATAACACCATTCTTATCTTGGGTATACCACTGGGAGGATTTGATGTGGTCAGACCACCACTGGCCGTATAACCGAAAGTGACAAATTTAAAGTCTTCATCCTCTGTGCGATTTGTTCATTGGGAATGCCAAAATTGGGAATGCCAGATATTTTTCTGTAATCACCATGGTGTTCGGATATTTTTTTGAGCGACTGTACTTCCCTACACAAATGACGGAGATAACCTAGAAGCTACAGTAGGCTTGTCCTGGTTTTTCGTACAACATGTGAACACTTACACAAGGACATTCCCAGCTGATCTTAATAGTCAGGTATGCTAATCTGTATGATGTGATGATATGATAGATGTGCACTGGATATGGTTCTTCCGCACACGAGAAAACGTCTTAACGTCCCTCCAACAGACGGCAGCCTTTCCAAGCCCATTGGTGTCTCCCACTGGCTGAGGGTAGGGCAGGAAACTGTGTGGAGATAAATCTCAATGCTGACCAAGCCTAGGACTCGAACCTGGGAACTGCAGGGTACGAATCTGGCGCGCTACAGATTGAGCGCCCCTCTGGTTTATTCACCGCCCTACTGGTTTAGTCTCAAGTCTTGAAAGATTCAAAGACGTAACCTTTCGAATGTTAAAACTGATGGAAGCTGATGTTGTATCCTCTTCCTAACATTTGTACAATGCATCCTTTTGCATAATCTTCTATGAGCCTTTAGGGTCTTTGTGACCTGGTCATTTAGCCCATTGTGTGCACAAAAGTGTTGTCAAAGGTAACCCCACCCCTGTTATGTCTTTACCTCTTAGCAAGCAGGGCTCAAACGGTAGCCTGACCAGGCTCGTAATCTATCAGAGAGGAAACTCCTCAGCATTAACGCTAATAACATCTAGATTAGCGGGCAGGTTCAAATAAGACCTACGCCTCCGTTGAGATTTATCTCCGAAAAATCCCGCCCTGCCCTCGGTCAGTAGGGTACACCGAAGGACATGGAAAGACCGCATCCGTCGAATGGGACGTTAGGCCGTAGTCCCATGTGCAGGAGAGCCATACCCTGTGGGCGTTAGAAAACAGGCTGAATAGCCTTGACGAGATATCTACCATCTGTCTCCCAACAGCTGTCCAGTGGGTCTCCTTCCTCTAACCTTCTCTGAACCTTTGGAGTCCTTGTGTTATTAAACCTTCCGGAGGAATTAAAACTATGAATCATAGCATTTAATTACTGCTTAACGAACTCAAAAACAATTTTTAATTTTTCTCTTAAATGGTTGTAAGTTTTCACAAAAAATCTTATCAGAAAAGAAATTGTAGCGGAAATTGATCGTTCTTAAGTTTCGTTTGAAGTTTTGATATTTTCAACCTTTTCCACCGTTAGGGAAAGAAATTAAAGCTTTTGAAAAATTCGGAAAATGTTAACTTTAATATTTCATCGATGCTTATTCAACCCAAAAAATTTTCCAATTTGTTCCTAAAATCAAGAAACATTAAATATCAGCTTGCGGTCGGACAGACGATAAGATGAAAAAAAATAGCTCTTTTTTTTAAACGACCTAAAAAAAAACATAAATAAATACCCCCTCAAGCAGCTGCTTGCCACAGAGGTCTTATAGGAGCCTGTCAGTTTATATGCCAGAGTAGAAGGTCTGAGAGGATGGCAGGACCTCAGCAGAAAAACAACACACACATCCATGCCTTACCCGGGGCTCGAACCTAGTCCCTTAGATCAGTAGCCAAGCGTACTAACCACTCGGCCATGGGAGCCCGAAATTAAACTATAACCGTATAAACCACCTTATAATGCGTATACACCACGTGAACAGAAACCGTGTAAGTCATAGAAGGATCCAAGTCAACAGAAATAATGTAAGAGCACATTCTGATAGTTTGAGCTCTCAAGTGGAAATGGTCAAAAGAGGGTGCCTTTTGAAATTCTTATAATGTCTTTCTTACACTTTACATACACTTACATTTTCTTATTCTTTCTTACACTTACATTGAAAAAAATATTCACAAATAAACAATCTTCAAGTACACTTCTAATTTTATATCGGAAAGTTATTATTTTTCTATATATTATTTCAAATATTGCAATAAAAAATAGCGAAAAATTCTAAAGTGCACGTAAAAAATCATGTATAATATTTGTAAGGTATATAATTAAATTTGCTTCTTAATACCTCATAATACATTTCTATATTTTCGCAACCACTAATATATATATAAATAAAGTAAAATTTAACGTAATATTCGGTAAATTTATTTTAAAATTACGAATGTTTTAACGATATAGAAGAATCCCTGAAAGTCGTTTTTTTTTTCTGCTTTACTGTTCGAACCTTCAAGAGATATTTGCCGAAAGAGATCAATTTTTGGCGCCTCTGCCTTCTTTCCCCTAAAGAGTTCTTTGATTTCAGCTCCTTTTGCCAAAAAAATATCACAAGTACCAAAACACAATAAAAATGATTAATTCGAAGAGAAGAGAGAAAAAAAATTCCAATTAAGAAAATTTTGAATTATCGAAATATAATTTTATTGATAGTCTCTAACTAAAAATGAGTTCGGGCTCCAAATAATTTAAATTCAAAATATTTCTTGCAAATTCTGAAAATATATTCTTGCAGAAATGGGAGTAATCGCCCTTAATTTCACGTTAATATTAAATATAAACTGTCTGGAGCATGGTAGAATACGAACCCACGTCTTCCTGATAACATGTCACGTGCTCTGACCGCTGAGCTGACCTCCTACCTGCAGCAAATAATTATCCGTGCCTCTTGAAGAAAGGGTCTTCGCTGTTTACAAAGAGCAGCTTGAAGTCGATGGCAATGTATTTCACGAAAATAATACTTGATCGGTGGTTCAGTTGTCAGAGTACCTGACGGGTTATCAGGCGGTCGCAGGTTCGTATCCTGGCTGCAGACAATTTTTCCTCTAAAATTGATATCGGCATTAAATTCAGAGGGATTGCTTCCATTTCTCTTGAAGCCGACGTCGAAAATTTTATTAAATATCTCTGATTATAATTTCAACCTCTTAATCAGTCAGTAATTAAAAATTAGCATCATGTAACTTTGATTATTTTTTATGTATATTCTCTTATTTTTAATTAAAGAATGGCTCTTTGCGTCTTATAATGATGTTACCAACGAACTTTCGGTTTCTACCAGTATTGCTAATATTTTTTGCTCCAAATAGCATTAACAATTTAATTTTGCCATAAAATGATTTTTATCAAAAATATAGGAAAGAAAAAAATAATTAGCGATATGTGTTTCTTTATTAATATGTCTTACGATGAGTCAAAGATTTTTTTTTAAATCGGACTCAATAACTTCGGGCTAGCGCGAGTTCTTTTGAACCTGCGCCAGCCCCACCTTTTATCAACTATTCAACTGTCTATCAGATCTAGAAAATCACACTAATTTGAATCGACGCTTTCTTGGGCTTAAACAAACCGTCCAAGTGCAGATACAGCTTTGCGCAAATGAAGGTATGATATTCTTCAATGATGAGTGACGACAGAAGGGAGGTCAACTCAAATCAACTCAAAAAAAAAGAAAAGAAAAAGGTCACAAGGACTCCAAAGGTTCAGAGAAGGTTAGAGGAAGGAGACCCACTGGACAGCTGTTGGGAGACAGTTGGTAGATATCTCGTCAAGGCTATTTAGCCTGTTTTCTAACGCCCACAGGGTATGGCTCTCCTGCACACGGGACTACGGCCTAACGTCCCATTCGACGGATGCGGTCTTTCCATGTCCTTCGGTGTACCCTACTGACCGAGGGCAGGGCGGGATTTTTCGGAGATAAATCTCAACGGAGGTGTAGGTCTTATTTGAACCTGCCCGCTTATCTAGATGTTATTAGCGTTAATGCTGAGGACTCTCCTCTCTGATAGATTACGAGCCTGGTCAGGCTACCGTTTGAGCCCTGCTTGCTAAGAGGTAAAGACATAACAGGGGTGGGGTTACCTTTGACAACACTTTTGTGCACACAATGGGCTAAATGGCCAGGTCACAAAGACCCTAAAGGCTCATAGAAGATTATGCAAAAGGATGCATTGTACAAATGTTAGGAAGAGGATACAACATCAGCTTCCATCAGTTTTAGCATTCGAAAGGTTATGTCTTTGAATTTTTCAAGGCTTGAGACTAAACCAGTAGGGCGGTGAATAAACCAGAGGGTCGCTCAATCTGTAGCGCGCCAGATTCGTACCCTGCAGTTCCCAGGTTCGAGTCCTAGGCTGGTCAGCATTGAGATTTATCTCCACACAGTTTCCTGCCCTACCCTCAGCCAGTGGGGGACACCAATGGGCTTGGAAAGGCTGCCGTCTGTTGGAGGGACGTAAAGAGGTTTTCTCGTGTGCGGAAGAACCATATCCAGTGCACATCTATCATATCATCACATCATACTTGGTCTACAGATTAGCATACCTGACTATTAAGATCAGCTGGGAATGTCCTTGTGTAAGTGTTCGCATGTTGTACGAAAAACCAGGACAAGCCTAGTGTAGCTTCTAGGTTATCTCCGTCATTTGTGTAGGGAAGCACAGTCGCTCAAAAAAATATCCGAACACCATGGTTGATTACAGAAAAATATCTGGCAACGTCATTTTTTAGAATTTAGTGATCTGGCAACCTTCGGGTCACGTGACACGAAACAACGTAATCAAACTTGGATATAAAATTTAGAGATACGAACTGGCAACACAGTGTATGAAATTTACTATGGATGCGGCATTCCACTTTATATTGCGTGGCAGCAGGGAAGTCACCAGAGGGGGTGAAGTGGGTTCGAATCGAATTTGCTCCCCCCTCTGAATTTTGGGGGTTCGAATCGAACCCCACAAAATCCAGTCGTGTTATTATACGAAATGTTAAAGGTCTAATTGGGAAATTCTACTGAAGTCTTATTCTCAGCTCCATCCTTGAAACTAAATCCTGAGTACCTTGCCTGAACACTTCTTTGAAGAGAGTGTAATTAATCCTCCAATATGCTTTGGGACGGTTTTATTTTTTGTGAATGGGAAACAGCATTCGATTACTTTCCAAAATAACTTTTTTACGAAATATATCATTTGGAAATGAAGATCTCAATTATTCAAATCTTGATTTTCAATAATGTTCGGTGAACATCGGAAGAGTTATGGAAACTATTTTTGAACTCGTAGCAATCGGAAGAAGAAAAATTATAACACGTTTTTTGTTGTTTTTTTTTCCGATGGAGTAAAACGAAATGGAAGAGAAAAATCTACGTTCTTTAATCTATGTGTCCAACAGCTGGTTGAAACGAAGACAATATTTACTGAAATAATTTTGGCATTCCCAATGAACAAATCGCACAGAGGATGAAGATTTTTTAATTTGTCACTTTCGGTTATACGGCCAGTGCTGGTCTGACCGCATCAAATCCTCCCAGTGGTATACCCAAGATAAGAATGGGTTTATAACTTCCCCCTCGAGGGGCTGGAAAACGCATATTTTCTAAGGAAGTGTCCGAAAATTCGAGAGTCACGCACGTCAAACTCCCCCCCCCCCAACCCCTCACCCATTTTATCTCAAACATAACGTGGCCAAGTGGTTAGCATACTGGGCTACTGATCACAGGTACCTGAGTTCGATCCCCGGGTAAGTCGTTGTTGTTCACGCTTCCCTCATGGACCTTCTACTATAGTGTAGAAAACAGACAGGCTCCTGTCATTCATCTGTGGCAAGCAGCTGCTTGAGTGGATATTCATCTTTTTACTTAGGGTAATCAAGTCTGAAGAAAAAAATCTCAGGAGATTTGACCAAATTTGAAGAAAAAGATCCCGGGAGATTTGAAAATTCAATTTGTAAGATTGTCCAAATTTGAAGAAGAGATCCGAGAGATTTGAAAATTCAGTTTCTAATATTGGCCAGTGGTCTCGGAAAACAAAGGCGTCTCTAGCCACTCTGACAACTAGTAATTGACGACTTTCGATTACAAAATTTATCATCGATTTTTCTGTCACGTGATTCACCGACGGAATTTTTGTAATCGTGTTTCCGCTATCACTCGATCGGAAAAAGTTCTGTTCATGCTAGAGCAGTTAATTTGAAATTTAAAAAATATTTGAAAACAAATTCCGGGGACAGTTCCGGAATGGCCGCCGAGAAAGGGAGAAGGGGAGAGAGGAAGAGATTTTCGATTAATTTTTCAACCCCCCCCCCCTCCTTTTTTTTTAGAAAAAATTGATCGCAAATTAATTTCTATCTAATATTAGAGATGCAACAAATATCAGTATTTTTTTTCTTTAATGAAATGTAAATTTTGTTGTTTCTTTTTACGCTTTCTGTTAGTATTGGAAGAATTTCATTTATTTTTATTATTTAGAAAAACATTTTTACGCGTATTTTTCAATAATAAGTACCTTTTTTTTTCGTTTTCGGGCACCTTTAATGATATTACGGAATGACACATGTACTTATGTATGTCCTTATTTGCAACATAAATAGCCCCTCAAGCAGCTGCTTGCCACAGAAGTCTGAACCTGTCAGTTTATTTGTATTAGTATAAAGTCTGTGAGAACGGTGGGACCTCAACAGAAAAACAACACAAACATTCCTGCGTTACACCGGGCTCAAACTCAGGTCCCTTATACCAACCAAGCGCGCTAACCACCAGTCACAGACAGCACTGTTTAATAAAATTATCGACATAATTTTTTTTTCAGCTCATCATTTCATGAGTTCCATGTCTACAGGACTTATATCCTGTGATTTTTTTAGTACTAAATATTTCTATCTTGAAGCATTAATTTGTTTCTTCCGCTGGAAATATTTCTCCCCTCCCTCATTTTTTTCAAATTCCCTCAAATTTATTCATCTTCTCATTCATTCCCTCAAATTTATTCCTCTTCTCCCCCTAAGAAAATATCTGCTAGAGCCCAGGCTTCCAGGGATATTTATTCCTGTGAGGCAGAGCTTTTCATCGCCCTATTCAATCATGTCAACTCACACCACTGGAAGTTGTGGATACAACTGGTACAACTCTTGGTCCTCCAACCGGAAGTTCGTACTGAGGCGAAAAAAGGGATTTTTGGCTTTAATTTCTTTTTAAGTATTTTAATTTCCAAATTTTCACATTTTCAATGTAGCACAGAATATTTTGTCTGTCGCCATCTTAGACTAAACTACTTCGAATATCGTAAACAAATAAATGATTCAAAGGAAAAAAAAGATAAAAATTTCTAACATTTCATAACAGACATGACATTCTTTCTGTTTTCAGTAATTTCTCGTTTATTCGCTTTGTATAATCTAGAGGTTCTCAACGTGGGTACGCGGTAAAATTTTTTTGGATACGCCGTGAGAGCTGAGAAGTCGCTAGATATGTGTTATATATATATATGTTTTGTTTCATTCCCATTGTTATAATACAACAATTATCTATCTATACAAGGGGTACGCCACTTACATAGACATTTCCAGGGGGTACGTGAAGCATAAAAGTTTGAAAACCACTGGTATAATCAGTCGCAAATAATTCCATTGTGCCTTGTGGTGCCATCTATCAAGAAGACTGGAGACTAAAATGTTTTATCGCATTTAATCCATTGTAAACTTTTGAATAAAATTATAGCATGGATTATTTATTAGCCCTCGATTTCTTGACACAAAAAAACAACGAATAAATTAATTCTTTTAAGTATATGCTTATTAGAAATGTTATGTTTATTGGTCCTAAAATTGTTTCTCAACTGAATATTGAAATTAGAATAAAATAATAAAGTTATTTGCGGAAAAAAATCATATTATTACATTTTAAATCTTAATAATCTAATCCTTAGTTTCATTAATGAAGGACTGCTTTTAGGACCCGTTTCATTAGTCGAATGGAAGACTATTTTTATAGCAGTGGTTCTCAACATTTCTTTAGTTGGAAAACACTTAAAATTTTTACCAACAAGCTGAGGATCACCCTTAAAATATCTGCATGTTAATTTTAAAATTATCAGCAGAAATAAAGTAAGAGTAAGACAATCGTTTTTCAGAAACATGCTTTTAATCACTATCTGACGTTTCGGAATAAAACACAAAAATGTCTCACATTTTTAAAATACAGAAAAAAGATTGTCTCTCGCCTGCTTCTTTTTATACCGTGATGTAACCCTTATTAGTAGAAATGGCAATGACTTTTATCAACGAGAACCCTGGGGTTTGCCCCCATTTTAAATTTAGGTTTAAGTTTATTAAATCCGGCTCCGATTCAACAATTTATCAATATTGGGCTCCAGATAAATTAACACTGCAGTCTAGAAGTGGTCTGTGGACCATAGGTTGGGGACCAAAGACTTACAAGCACTATATTTCGGATTAGTCTTGCACTTGGGTGAATGTTATGAATAAGGGGTGTCGCTTGTGGTATGCCTATATGATCTACGGAAAGAAATATCCATGAGTTTTTTTTACGATTTTTTAGCTGTTTCAAGGAAGGTGGTAAGATTAGCCCTAGGTGGTTTCTGAATCTGCCCCTGAGTGTCATGCAACACACTTCCAACCTCGTAGCTCATTCCAGAAAAAGATTGTCCAGCTTATTTTAAAGCATTTTATTGCAATTATTTCTAAAAACAATGATGATGATTTATTTCAATGCTGACTCACTTGTTTTACTATGTCATGCGAATTTATATCTTTTAAACTTTAATACTTGAAGGGGGAAAGAATCCATATCTTTTTGATTTCCAAGCCGACAGTATTTAAATCACAATGTTTTGCCACAGTTTTCGTATTCAGTAGCTGACTGGGTAAATCAATATTCTAAAGCAGGGCTTTTCAACGTGGGGTACGCGGTAAAATTTTTTGGGGTACGCGGTAAAATTTTTTGGGGTACGCCGTGAGAGCTCAAAAGTCGCTAGATCTAGTAACAAAGTCGCTAAGTGGGCAACACTGCTGTGCAAAAAAATGTCATTTTTTTGTATTTATCGATATATGTAATTTGTGAATACAAAATTTTATGTGCATATATATTATTTTATTCCCATTGCTATACTATAACTATAGTTTTATCTATCTATACAAGGGGTACGCCAGTTACATACACATTTCCAGGGGGTACGTGAAGCATAAAAGGTTGAGAACCACTGATATATATGTTTTATTTTATTCCCATTGCTATACTATAACTATAGTTTTATCTATCTATACAAGGGGTACGCCAGTTACATACACATTTCCAGGGGGTACGTGAAGCATAAAAGGTTGAGAACCACTGATATATATGTTTTATTTTATTCCCATTGCTATACTATAACTATAGTTTTATCTATCTATACAAGGGGTACGCCAGTTATATACACATTTCCAGGGGGTACGTGAAGCATAAAACGTTGAGAATCACTAGTTTAGAGGATTCTTAGATTTAGGATACTGAGATGATTTATCTGAGTCATAAAGATAAAAACTTTGCCATATCCTTGAGTTGTTTTTCTTCTGAGCAGCACTTTTGCCACATAATAGGGTAAATGGCCAGGCCACAAAGACCCCAAGGGCTAAGAGAAAGTTGGAGAAAGGAGACCCACTGGACATCTGTTAGCAGACAGATGGAAGCTTCTCGTCAAGGCCATCCAGCGTGTTCCTTAACGGGCACAGAGTATGGCTTTCTCTACATAAGAGACATCAATCACGACGACATTTTCCAGTCCATCAGTCTTTCTTAGTGAACATAATCTCAACGCAGATGCAGTGAAATTAGATATGGCCGCCTACATACACCACGACTGCGCTGTGCACTAACAGATAAATTAAAACACCTATTTATTTAGTTTAAGTATAATTTTAAAAATTCAAACTGTTAACTATTTATTCTCAAAAAATTTAATAATTAATTTTAAAATATACGTATATATAAATATTATAATATATTCATAATAAATAACATTTTCTCTTATGCAAACAAATCTTATTAAAACAACCATTCTCTGGCTGAGTGGTTAGCGTGTTGATTAAAGGGATCCGGGTTCGATCCCCAGCTAAAGCATGGATGTTTGTGTTTTGTTTCTACTGAGGTTCCGCCATCCTCGCAGCCCGTCCTTATGGTGTACTAAACTGACAGGCTCATTGTCAGACCTCTGTGGCAAGCAACTGCTTGAGGAGCTATTTTTATTTTATTATTTTAAAATAAATATCTTGTAATTCAAATTTTGACAAATATATCACTTAAATTTTAACATATATTTCCTTTTCTCCCATCTTTCTTCCTTTTGTTAACTTCTCTCCAGGTCAGGTATATACACTACAGGAAAAAAAAATTGCAACACCAGGAAGGGTTAATGTCATTTTATTGAAACGCAGGCAGCTGTTAGCATACACTCAAATGTGCGATTGATATATATATATATTAGTATGATGTTGAACCGCAGCAATGCATTCATGAATACGGTGGGAAGGCTATCGTACAACTCTATAATGTCCTCCTGAGCGACAGAACGCCAAATAGCGCGAAGTCGCTGTTCCATTTCAGTGAGAGTGGTTGGCGCATCTCTCGGGTGTTGTTGGAGTTGTCCCATCATGTCCAGATGTGTTCAATAGGTGAAAGGTCCGGTGAGCGTGCTGGCCATGGTAGTACCTGAACGTTTTACTTATATAGATACTGTAGACTAATGCGGGTGTTATCTTGCTGATAAAAGGTTCCGTGCTGCTGAACAAATGAGACAGCCACTGGCTGGAAAATGTTGGTAACATATCGTTGGACAGTTAGAGATCCCTTAAGATGACCAGTTCTGACCGAGATGTCCAACTAATGGCACCCCACACCAAGACACCAGGTGCTGCAGCTGTGTGACGATGTCGCACGCACTGGATGACGTTCCTTTCCCCTGGATGACGGCGAACATGTTGTCTACCGTCGTGATGACCAAGACAAAAAACGAGGTTCGTCACTAAACACCACGGTACTCCACTCTTGTTAGTTCCAGTTCGGTCTGAACGAATTGTCTTGCATTGAGCAGATATGAGAGGCAAACGCAGTGCAGGACGATAGGCTCGCAATGAAAACTGTAAAAGCCTGTTGTTTACCGTCCGCCTGGTAGGTATTCGATGTATTACCTGTTGCCAGTCCCTTTGCAGTTGCGTTGTAGTCGCGAATCTGTCACGCACATGCGTCGCAAATGTCCATTGTTACGGAACATGCGTCGCAAATGGCGGTCCTATCGTTCCGTGGTCATAAGTCGTCTTCCTGATCCTTGTCGGCATGTGTTGGATCCTCCTTGAACCTACTGGCGCCATATATGTACGATGGTGCTGGTATTGCGGCCAACAAGGTTGGCCACATCTCTGTACGACAAACCAACTTCTCTAAGGCCCGGGGCGGGGGTGGCTCAGTCGGTAGCGCGCCAGGCTCGGGATCTGCAGTTCCCAGGTTCGAGTCCTAGCTGGGTCAACGTTGAGATTTATCTCCGCAAAATTCCCCACCCTGCCCACGGTCAGTAGGGGACACCGATGGGCTTGGAAAAGCCGCCGTCCGTCGGATGGGACGTTAAGCCGTGGCCCCGTGTGCGGGAGAGCCATACCCTGTGCACGTTAAAGAACACGCTGGATGGCCTTGACGGGAGGCTACCATCTGTCTCCCAACAGCTGTTCCAGTGGGTCCCCTCCCCCAACCTTCTCTGAGCCTTCGGGGTCCATGTGACCTGCCCATTTAGCCCATGGTGTGCAAAAAAGTGCCGCTCAGAGGTAAAACAACCCAACCCAACTCTCTAAGACCGACGATTCTTCCCCGCTCAAAGTCAGTTAACTGTTGGAACGGCTGTCGACGTCTGCGTAAGGGCATCTTTAGCGGTTTAGAACAATTCGCACAACGTTTCGTCAACTAGGGAGCTTTGGTTGCCTTTCTCTGTGTTTGACTGCTCCGCACCTGTGACGTCAGCTCGCGCCTGTCCAATCGTTTCGGTCGTTCTACAAACCTAATCGTTTCCATGCATTTCCATACACTACCGCCTCCTTAAATTTCGTCACATTTGCATATCTTCTTGCAAGTGTTGCATTTTTTTATTTCCTGTAGTGTTTCTAGGTGGCTCTGCAGTGGAGCATGGGAACTGCAAATTATGAGCCAACTCCCTCTCTTATAGGTAAGAACTTGGAAGGTGTAATGCGAGAAATTTCTCCCGTTGAAATTCAACGCGTGTCTTTCCTCACCCACCCCAAATTAAGTTCAGAAATAAAACTGGTTTTACCCTTGATCTCAGGTTCCATCATAGGTAGATACTTCATTTTTTAAATCGATTCCGAGTTACATGACGAAAACCCTTGCCAACGACATTTTATCGACCCTGTACTACATGCTCCAATAAAATCACCATAATTTCTTTTACCCTATCCTCTCTTTATAGTTTTCATTTCCCACCAATAAATTTCATCACACAGATGGGCTAAGTTTTCCTCTAACGTGCTACTGGGTCCAGCCAAGGCGAATCGAATTTCGACGATCAAAAAACGGGAAACGAAACACTGATACTAAACGACCTTTGTTCTATCACCATTTGTACAACGAATTAGGTTTTATAGTATATTTTATTTTTTTTCATTGCAAGCAATGTTTAGGGCTTCATATATTGGGTGTGCGAGGGTCACTCAGTCAGTAGGGCGCCAGGCTCGTGAGCTGCAGTTCCCAGGTTCGAGTCCCAACTGGGTCAGCGTTGAGATTTATCTCCGCAAAAATCTCCACCCTGCGCTCGGTCAGTAGGGGACACCGATGGGCTTAGAAAGGTCTCGGTCTGTCGGATGGGACGTTAAGCCCGTGTGCGGGAGAGCCACACCCTGTGGACGTTAAAGAACACGCTGGGTGGCCTTGACGGGAAGCTATCATCTGTCTCCCAGTAGTTAATCTAGTGGGTCCCCTTACCTCAACCTTCTCTAAGCTTTTGGGGTCTTTGAGACCTGGCCATTTAGCCCATTGTGTGCAAACATAGTGCCGCTCATAGGTAAAACAAACTAACCCGCTTCATATGGATGGGAACGAAATTTATTGAAATTGTTGTGGAACTCAAGGAGTATACAATTTTTTTTTAAAATGATACATACATACATACATACATACATACAAAATCCTCATGCAGCCATGGGCTACGGAGGTCCAATTAGACTGTGTAATTTTTCTTCTCCAGACATGTCTGTTCTGATCTACTGCTGCCGCATTTGGTAAATCTAGGCCAATTCTAGCAAGGTCCTGTTTGACATTGTCTGCGCATCGCATCCTAGGCCTCCACCTTTTTCTGAAACCCTTAGACACACCATTCATAATCCTGTTGCCAATCTGCAAGTAGCATACGGGCAACATGGCCAAACCAACTCAATCTCGCTCTGCACAATATGCTGCTCAAAGGAGGTTGATGACTCCTTCTTCTAACCTTATCATTACTTACAAGGTTGAACCACCTAATGCCAAAGATACTGCGTAAGCATCTAGAATCAAAGTCATCAAGTTTCTTGTTATCCTGCTTACAAAGGATCTATGTTTCGCTACCATAACTAACTTTAGGAAAAACCAAACTATTATACAGATTAATTTTAGTCTTGAGGTGTACACTCCTATTTTTCCACACTCTCCATAGATTCTTAAAAGTCTTAGCGGGAATCCCTTATATCTCATGCCGCACATCACCAGTATCTGTTACATAGCTCCCAAAATAATTAAACTGAGACACTTGCTCAAAAGTGCAACCATTCAAAGCAACTGAAGCACTATTTACCTGACCAGTTTTCATCATATTTTAGTTTTTTCTGTTTATCACAAAACCTGTTTATCACCAGTCTCATCAAGAGCCTTAATGAACGAATTCATCTCATCAACATCAGTAGCCAACAGGGCCAAATCATCTGCATAATATAAATCAAAACTTTCGAAATATCTAGACCATTTAAAACCAAAATCTTTCCCTTGCAAAGAATTTCGCATAACATAATCAATAACCAAACAAAAAAGGAGACAAAATGCACTATTATCGAACTCCACCAGTAATGCTACACCAATCGCTGAAAGACGTACCAACTCTCACATACGACTCAGTATTATTATAGAGAGATCTCATTACATTAACTAACTTATCAGGTATTCCATATCTAACAATGAATTACAAATTATGTCGATCAACAGAGTCAAAAGCGTTTTTGAAATCTACAAAGCTAGTAACCACAAGTTTCTGAAACTCTAAACATTTCTCAATAATCTGCCTAAATGAAAATATTTGATCAACACATCCCCTACCACTTCTGAATCCACACTGTTCATCACGCAGTTGTCCATCAACCAAATTCTTAATTCTATTAAGCAAAATCATGCAAAAAACTTTACCTGGAACAGAAAGTAAACTAATTCCCCTATAATTATCACATGAACTGCGATCACCTTTTTTAAAAAATGGGACAATAATTGCTCTAGTAAAATCCTTAGGAACAACACCTTCAACAAAAAAAATATTCAAAATTTCAGTCAGCCATGTGACAACACAAATGTTCCCTGCTCTAAGCATTTTAGTGGTGATTTCATCCACTCCTGGGGATTTATACAGTTTTAATTTACAGATAGCCAAAGTGACTTCGTAATGTGATATAGGGCCATAATTATTGCCAGTAATACATCAATCCGTATTACAAACAATGAGAGTAGAAATAATCATATTATTTAGAACTTTTCTGAAATGCTCAGTCCACCTAGCCATCACAGAATCCTCACTATGTTTATCCCTTAATCCCTGTGTATCTGTCTGTTTCTTCCCACATAAAACATTAATAATCTGGTACAACCCCCTGCTGTTGTGCTGTCTAACTGCTTCCTTAGCTTTGTCAGCCAAGCTATCAAGCCAAAGATTTTTATCAGTTGTTAACTGATCCTTTACACGTTTATTAAGTTCGCTGTAATGCCTTCTGTTAGGACTAGTAGGGTATTGATTCATATTAATCCTGCACTTCTTTATTTCAGAAATAAGTTCCATAACCTTGTCACTCAAATGATTCTGTTCCCTTTTACCCAAAAGAGTACTGTTGTTTCAAGAAAATCCTGTTTAAACTGATCGCATTCTTTCTCAACTTCAGCAGTAACCAAACCACGATTGTCATAATTACTAAGATATATTACAATATGGTATATTTTGGTTATATCTGAATCTTTCAGGCATTCATTGACATCAAGAGAATAATCTCTATATAACGTCCTCACGTTCCACGTACCTGCAGAGAGAAAATGATTAGTAGGATTTTTAAAGAAACTAGGTTTATTGAGATAGGTAGGGCCAACAACATCAAACAGCCCCCTGATCGCGGGCATGGGGCAAAGACCTGTCCCTCCTCCGCTAAAGGCTGAAGTCACCGATGCTGGTAGGAACTTCAGGCACCACCTTTTCAAGTGGACTTTTTCAAGAGCCATATGGCCTGCCTGAGACACATTACTCGAGTTCAGGATTGACGATGCCCAACTAACTAAGTGAGGTTCAGGTACCTTTGATGGTCTCTGATCAGGATTATCCACCAGCTGATATAAGGTATCCCATGCCTCTGTTCATTTAGGGCTGGCAACTCAGAAGCAAACAGAAAATAGTGGCAGATTCTCCCTTTAAAGAGGCCCACCAGTGCAGCACGTCCAGGATCCATAATCAAGCTCAAATCCATAAACAAGTCCAGTCTACTAGGTATAAATGTCAGCACCAGGACCCTGTTAAGTTTACCACTCCTCAGCAGGGTTGGGAAAAAAGAAAAAAAAGTGACCATAGATGACCAGATCAGCAGGCCATACTGAACTGGCAGCCCTCCCCTTCCGTTCCCTTCCAAAAGAGAATATCTCTTTTGAAAGGTACTAACGGCCTGCACCACGAGAAGGCGGGGTCGGACATTAGGTGCTAGACCTGGCCGGTTCTGTGCGTTATCACTAGGGCTTGGTACACAACTCTCCTTCCAGTTTTATGCCTAGCTACCATTTACAGACCAAAATGACAAAATTTACAGACCACGTATGTAAATGACACAAAAATTTTAAATCGAAAAGTAAGACGAATTCTTATTTTGAAACTAATCCAAATGTGTTTACTCTAAGGCCTATTTATAGCAGTCACAACAGGTTTCATGCAAATGCAAATCCTTATCAACTGGACCAAAGTCGCGAGAACGACCCTTGCTGCTTTTATCAGTAAATGAACGATGCCCTTGTTTCAACCAGCTATCAACATATTTGGAGAGGGGCGGGGGTGGCTTAGTCGGTAGCGCGCCAGGCTCGTAATCTGTAGTTTCCAGGTTCGAGTCCCAGCTGGGTCAGCGTTGAGATTTATCTCCGCAAAATTCCCCGCCCTGTCCACGGTCAGTAGGTGACACCGATGGGCTTGGAAAGGCTGCGTTCCGTCGGATGGGACGTTAAGCCGTGGCCCCGTGTGCGGGAGAGCCATACCCTGTGCACGTTAAAGAACACGCTGAATGGCCTTGACGGGAGGCTACCATCTGTCTCCCAACAGCTGTTCCAGTGGGTCCACTATCCCAACCTTCTCTGAGCCTTCGGGGTCCATGTGACCTGGCCATTTAGCCCATGGTGTGCAAAAAAGTGCCGCTCAGAGGTAAAACAATCCAATCCAACATATTTGGAGGGACGAAATTTGGATACTGGCAGAATTTCGATTTTTCAGGTGACCGTAACTATTGGAAAGCAATTAATAGCAAGACGAGCCCCGTTTTCTACAGAGAATATTCCGGAAGACAGGGACACGAAGTCCAAATTGAATATTTTAAATTACGTTCAGTCACATTTTTTTTTTCATTTAAAGCTTAACTTAAAAAGTTATTGAGTTCTGTGAATTATTATTGACGTAACAGGGAATTCTACCTAATAAAGTGGAGCTGAATGTACAGTCGCTCAAAAAAATATCCGAACACTATGGCTGATTACAGAATTCAGAAAAATATCTGGCAACGATTTTTTTTAGAAATCAGTGATCTGGCAACCTTCGTGTCACGTGATTACGGAATTCAGGAAAAATATCTGGAGCGTGTACAGCAACTGTACACGTTCCAGTTACCGTTCACAGCAAACTAGAGCGTGTGCAGTTACTGCACACGTTCCAGTTTGCTGTGAACGGTAACTGCACACGCTCAATATTTCCGTGAGTGAGCCCACACGATCTGGTATCAAAATAATATGATCACCTACAGTCGCTCAAAAAAATATCCGAACACCATGGCTGATTACAGAATTCAGAAAAATATCTGGCAAACGATTTTTTTTAGAAATTAGAGATCTGGCAACCTTTGTGTCACGTGACACGAAGGTTGCCAGATCACTAATTTCTAAAAAAAATCGGTACCAGATATTTTTTCTCAATTTTACAATCAACCGTAGTCTTCGGATATTTTTTTGAGCGACTGTACTAAAAAATAAATAGATAAACATTACGATTGATAACAATACACCAATCAACGATTCGCTTACGAGAATCAACTAAGAGGTAAAAAAATGGTAATTCCTTACGAGAATCAACTAAGAGGTAAAAATGGTAATTCCTTACGAGAATCAACTAAGATTGATTTTGATTGAATTGATCAACTAAGATTGAATTGATTCGCTTACGAGAATCAACTAAGAGGTAAAAAATGGTAATTCCTTACGAGAATCAACTAAGAGGTAAAAATGGTAATTCCCATTCCTTTAAAGCAAATATGGGAAACAGTCGACAACCACCTTTGACAGAACGATGACTTGACCTTAGCGATGTGTATCAATTTTCCGCTTTGGAAACGAAACTTTAATTCAGGTTGACAGCTGATAAACCTAGACGGCGTCATGTGTCATTGTTGCGGCAAGGTCTTATCGCCCTCGGGGTTCTGAGGGTGCGTCAGACAAACGCCATTGCAATCCTAGTCTAGGAACAAGAACTTAAAGAAGACACTACTTCCAAACTGTGTCCCAATAGTGTTTCCCAAATTTTGCATATGACGAAAAATTGTTTCTTTACAATAATTCCTACCGCAGCGTAGATCTAATGTTTACATTTGCTGTATAGAATACTATTGTCTCCACTTCGTTCCATGGTGTGCTGCACATTGTGCCATATAAGAAATATTCGTGGTTCTTTATAGGAAATAATATAAATATAACAGGACCAAGAAGCCTTAGACTGAAAGGGTACGATTATTACGTGCGCGTATAGTGATTGATGTTTTTTTTCTGTTGGATTTATTCGAAGATAAAGCCTACCTATGGAAGCTAAAGAGGAGTCTGGAGATTATTATGAGCAAGAAGGCGAAACGAAGATGCAAGGGAAACTCCGTAAGTCTGACATTTTTATGTAAATGAAATATTTATTATTTATCGCACTTTCTAAACGCTGAGAAAAGGCTGATTTGTTTTAACTCTGAGCAGCACTTTTTTGCACACAATGGGCTGAATGATCAGGTCACAAAGACCCCGAGAGTCATCAAGGCCATCCAGCGTGTTCTTTAACACGCCCAGGGGGGCGTGGGGGTTTATTTACTGAGAGAGAAATGGGGGGATGGGGCACTGGAAAGCTATTGGGAGACAGGGGTAGCCTCCCGTCAAGGCCATCCAGCGTGTTCTTTAACACGCCCAGGGGGGCGTGGGGGTTTATTCGCTAGCGCGCCAGGCTCGTAATCTGTAGTTCCCAGGTTCGAATCCCAGCTGGGTCAGCGTTGAGATTTATCTCCGCAAAACTCCCCCCCCCCCTCTGCCCACGGTAAGTAGGGGACACCGATGGGCTTTGAAAGGTCGTCGCCCGATGGGATGTTAAGCCGTCGCACCGTGTGCGAGAGAGCCATACCCTGTGCACGTTAAAGAACACGCTGGATGGCCTTCACGGGAGGCTACCATCTGTCTCCCAACAGCTGTTCCAGTGGGTCCTTCTTTGAGCCTTCGGGTCCATGTGACCTGGCCATTTAGCCCATGGTGTGCAAAAAACTGCCGCTCAGAGGTAAACCCAACCCGTGTGCAGGAGAAACTTACCTTTTGCACGTTGCTTTTTTTTGACTTGTTCAGTTATCACATCTCGTTATCCGGGATCTTTCTACTGTTAAGCGATCAGCAGTTATCAGATGGAGGAAAAACAGCTTGCAAACAGAAACGTCATAATCCTGATGTTCACATGACGATGTTTTTCACAATCTTTATACACAGTAACGTGACGCATCAAGGCGATTGCGAACTTTTCATCACCATTCTTTCTTACTGGGCTGTAGATGGAATTCGGAAACCCATTTGATAAATTATCAAATGTTTAAATCTTTTTGTTCTACTTGTGACATAATTGCATTAATTGTTTCTTGTGGTGAGATGGAGCCGGTTTAAATCGGTTGTCGGAAACCTGTAGGAAAATTCGGAAAGGGTTTCAGAACTGACCAAATGCATATATTTTGAAAAAAATAACCTCTTTAAAATAATGCCTTGGCTACTGACCTAAGGGACCTGGGTACGAGCCCCGGGTAAGGCATGGATGTATGTGTCGTTTTTCTGCTGAGGTCCTGCCATCCTCTCAGATCCTTCAGCTATGGCATATAAACTGACAAGCTCCTGTCAGACCTCTGTGGCAAGCAGCTGCTTGAGGGGGTATTTTTTTTTTTTTTTTTTTTTTGGCAGGACCAGATCTGGCATTCTCCTTGAGAATGCCAGTAAGGGAAATGGCTGTCAAAAATTATCAACCTTGTGCATATTTCACGCACAAGGATTTTTTAAAAACTTTTTTCAGTTTTTTTTTTAAAAACTCTAAAAAGAAGGGAGGGGGTGGAATGTTACACTGCAATGTAAATCCAACCTCTTTCCCCCTCGTTTTACCTTTTTATGGTTCGATTGTGTCACTTGCCCAATCTGTTGCCCCCTCCACCTCTTGGAGTTGGGATGGCTCAGTCGGTAACGCGCTAGGCTCGTAATCTGTAGGTCTCAGCTGGGCCAACGTTGAGATTTATATCTGCCAAACTCCCCTCCCTGCCCTCCCCGATGGGATTGAAAAGGCAGCCGTCCATCGGATGAGACGTTAAGCCGTGGATCCGTGTATGGGAGAGAGCCATACCCTGTGCACGTTAAAGAACATGCTGGATGGCCTTGACGAGAGGGTACCATCTGTCACCCAACAGCTGTTCTAGTGGGTCCCTTCCTCCAACTTTCTGGTTGGAGGAGGGGACCTACTAGAACTTGTCTAGTGGGTCCCCTCTCCAACATTCTGGTGGGTCCCCTCCTCCAACCTCCTGGCCATTTATCCCATAGTGTACAAAAAAGTGCCTCTCAGATGTAAAACAACCCCCCCCCCCCTTTTCACTTTTTTCTACATCAGGTCCTGTTTACTGTTTAGTACGGATGAGTTCGTCTGACAAGGAACCAAACGAATCAGAATAGATTGGAGGAGGAGGTTACGCTGGATAGTTGCTAAGAGAGAATAGCACCTTCCTGTCAAGGCCATCCAGCGTATTCTTTAACGTGCACAGGGTATGGTTCTCCCTCGCACGGAATCACGGAACAGACGGCGGCTATTTCAAGCTTTTGGTGTCCTATTTTGCACTGAGGAGAGAAAATAGAGGTTAGTTAGATGGTCTGAACGCTAAGACAATGCGGAATCCTGGCTCAGATATAGAAAAAATAAAGGGTTAGGTTGTTTTATCTCTGAGCGGCACTTTTTTGCACACCATGAGCTAAATGGCCAGGTCACAAAGACCCCGAAGGCTCAGAGAAGGTTGGGATAGGGGACCCACTGGAACAGCTGTTGGGAGACAGATGGTAGTCTCCCGTCAAGGCCATCCAGCGTGTTCTTTAACGTACACAGAGTTTGACTCTCCCGCACACGGGACCACTGCTTAACATCCCATCCAATGGACGGCTGCCTATTCAAGACCATCGGTGTCCCCTACTGACCGTGGGCAGGACGGAGAATTTTGCGGAGATAAATCTCAAAGCTGACCCAGCTGGACTTCAACCTGGGAACTACAGATTGCGAGCCTGGCGCGCTACCGACTGAGCCACTCCCGCCCGAAAAAATAAAGGTGGAGGGTGGAACTGCTGACACAATCGAGTAGGAAAAAATTAAAAAATGTTTTCCATTGCAACATTCTTCCCCTCTCCATTTCAGAGATCTTTAAAAAAATGAAAAATGCATCAAAAATGCACAAGTTCAATAATTTTTTTTCTTTCGCTACTTGAGACCCGTTGCTCCTCTCCCTTAAGTGCGGTTTTGATGGAATCGAACCTGGGAACATTAGTCAACAAACTAATGCGATCCGATTAATCCAACTCCCATCCCAGAAGAGAAATCTGTCCCTGATCTTTTCGTCACGAGTTATCTCGTTATCTTCTCACAGTTGTGACGTCACTCTCGATCGCGATTGTACAAAGTGTTGCAGACGATGTCTTGCAACAGTAATCATTTCCGTGTTTACGTCTCTTCAATCACCGAACACTTGTAATCACTCGACACAAGTGTTCGGTGATTTGCATATCACAGTGAAAGGAAAAATATGATGTTTGAAGGTCAGTCTGGCATTTGAGGCTGATTGGCATTCTCTGTGATGAGCATTCATTTGCCTGAAATGCTCATCACATGTTTGTTTTTCTCAATCAGAGCTTATCTCCACGTGCGTAATATCGACCACATTTGAAATGCAAGAATCATTCCAAGGTCAGTTAAAGGTCACATTCAAGTGCGACGGGGGTTGGGGGGGGGGGTTGTCTTTTCTCTGAGTTGCCCTTTTCCACACGTAATGGGTTAAATGTTCAGGTTACAAGGACTCTCAGGACGGATACCGGAAAGGATTGGGTTGGTTCATCTTTTAGTAGCAATTTTTTACACACAATGGGTTAACTAGACTGGTCACATGTACAGTCGCTCAAAAAAGTATCCGAACACTATGGTTGATTACAGAATTCAGAAAAATATCTGGCAACGATTTTTTTAGAAATCAGTGATCTGGCAACCTTCGTGTCACGTGATTACAGAATTCAGGAAAAATATCTGGAGCGTGTACAGCAACTGTACACGCTCCAGTTACCGTTCACAGCAAACAGCAAACTGGAGCGTGTGCACTTACTGCACACGCTCCAGTTTGCTGTGAACGGTAACTGCACACGCTCAATATTTCCGTGAGCGAGCCCACACGATCTAGTATCAAAATAATATAACCACTTACAGTCGCTCAAAAAAGTATCCGAACACTGTGGTTGATTAGAGAATTCAGAAAAAAATATCTGGGAATGATTTTTTTAGAGATTAATGATCTGGCAACCTTCGTGTCACGTGACACGAAGGTTGGCAGATCACTGATTTCTAAAAAAATCGTTGTCAGATATTTTTTCTGAATTCTGTAATCAACCATAGTATTCGGATACTTTTCTGAGCGACTGTACCAAAATGATTCAGAGAAGGTTGGGGAAGGGAATCTAGTGGACAGGAGACATACAGAAGCCTCTCATGAAGTCCATTCAGCATGTTCTTTAATGTGCAAGGGCTAACTCTCATGTGAAGGACGGCGGTCTTTCCAAGCCCAACGATGTCCACTTTCTCACCGAGGACATAATGGGAGTTAGTGGAGAAAATTCTCAAATCTGGCCCAGTTGGGACTCGAACCCCAATAGCTGCGATTACAAACCTGGTAGGGGCGGCGGTGGCTCAGTCGGTAGCGCGCCAGGCTCGTAATCTGTAGTTCCCAGGTTCGAGTCCCAGCTGGGTCAGCGTTGAGATTTATCTCCTCAAAATTCCCCGCCCTGCGCACGGCCAGTAGGGGACACCGATGGGCTTGGAAAGGCCGCCGTCCGTCGGATGGGAAGTTAAGCCGTGGCCCCGTGTGCGGGAGAGCTATACCCTGTGCACGTTAAAGAACACGCTGGATGGCCTTGACGGGAGGCTACCACCTGTCTCCCAACAGCTGTTCCAGTGGGTCCCCTCTCCCAACCTTCTCTGAGCCTTCGGGGTCCATGTGACCTGGCCATTTAGCCCACGGTGTGCAAAAAAGTGCCGCTCAGAGGTAAAACAACCCAAAACAACAACAAACTTAGTACGCTACTAGCTGAGGTCACCCCCCCCCCACACACACACCTAGTGAAAGGAATTCACTAAAGAGCTGTTTGGAAACAGACGAGAACCCTCCCATCGAGGCCATCCAGCGTGTCTCCAATGAGCGCAGGATATTCCTTACCTGCTGACAGGGGGCGGGAGTGGCTCAGTCGGTAGCGCGCCAGGCTCGTAATCTGTTGTTCCCAGGTTGGAGTCCCAACTGGGTCAGCGTTGAAATTTTATCTCCGCAAAATTCCCCGCTTTGCCCACGGTAAGTAGGGAACACCGATGAGCTTGGAAAGGCCGCCGCCCGTCGGATGGGACGTTAAGCCGTGGACCCGTGTGCGGGAAAGCCATACCCTATGCACGTTAAAGAACACGCTCGATGGCCTTGACGGGAGGCTACCATCTGTCTCCCAACAGCTGTTCCAGTGGGTCCCCTCCCCAAAACTTCTCTGAGCCTTCGGGGTTCTTGTGGCCTGGCCATTTAGTCCATGGTGTGCAAAAAAAGTGCCGCTGAGAGGTAAAACAACCCAACCCTTGTATGAGAAGGTTTGTAAAAGCTGGGAGTAGCTTCTAGAATTCTTCTCTGTCCTATATGTCGCAAAAAAAACCACCTAAAGCAGAGCTACTTGCATCATACCGCCCTGGACAATGCATTAACAAAATACAGTAAATTCCCGGTTTTCCGCCATTTTTGGGAGCTGCCCTGTTTCATGAGAAATGTTTTTATAGAAACCAAATACAATAGTTGTATTCACACATTAGTTGAAATAAACATGCAGTTAAAAATAATGATAATGAAAATGAAGTATAATGTCCTTAATACAAATGTAAATATGTGAAATATAATTTTTATACGTATTTTCACATTTAATGAATGTCTTTGGAAGGAGTTCTAATTTTGCCATCAGATGGCATTGACTACCGGTAGTAACATCTGGCACGAGAACGTAATTTTTGGGTTGGGTTGGGTTGTTTTACCTCTGGGCGGCACTTTTTTGCACACCATATGCTAAATGGCCAGGTCACATGGACCCCGAAGGCTCAGAGAAGGTTGGGGGAGGGGACCCACTGGAACAGCTGTTTGGTGACAGATGGTAGTCTCCCGTCAAGGCCATCCAGTGTGTTCTTTAACGTGCACAGGGTATGTCTCTCCCGCACACGGGGCCACGGCTTAACGTCCCATCCGACGGACGGCGGCCTTTCCAAGCCCATCGGTGTCCCCTACTGACCGTGGGCAGGGCGGGGAATTTTTGCGGAGATAAATCTCAACGCTGACCCAGCTGGGACTCGAGCCTAACGTAATTTTTATGCAAACACGAATGAGGATGTTGTCGATTATTATGCAATTTCAAACGATATATATATAGTTTCTCTTTTAGCAATTGAGCTTAACATGATAAAGCATTTAATACTGCTCACTTTACAAAACAAGATCTTTCGAAACCAGGATCGTCCTACACAAAACTTTCAATTGCATTTTGTATTATCGTCATAAAAACTTATTTTTGTCGTAACATTAAATTTGTGTTATAACAGAAAGCCAGAGGACAAAATTTATGACGTCAGCTTAAGTAGTTCTACCATATAGACACTTCTTGTATTTTTCATTTTAATATCATTACTGGTGGATTCTGCGCTAAACTTTATACTAATGTTTATCTATAAATATATTTATTTTGGAGAAAATGTATTCGTATTAATTAGCATTACTATATTTGATAATAAATACGAATAATTTTCTTTTTAAATAAAATATATTTATAGATAAACATTAGCATAAGGATTAGCACAAGAGTCCACCAGTAATAATATTAGAACCTAAAATAGAAGAATTGTTTATATAGTAGAACTACTTAGTGATCATCAGACCGGTGATTCCCTATGCTAGAGACATTTACAAGATTTTGAGAACTGCGGTCGATGCCCCCTGGTTTGTCACTAACAGACAACTCCATAAAGATCTGGGCATCGACCATATATATATATGGTATATTTGTTTTTTTTTAATATATATATATGATGGTATACTTGTTCTTTTAATATTATTACGACAGACGGAATCTGGCAACCGAAAGCAAAGTATCAGCCAACGAATAAAGAACTTTGGGAGAATTTGAAGAAGAACAGTGGAGCGTGTGACGGTCTTGTGTGCAACGGTCTAGAGTTCGAAAATGGACGGTTAGCTGTTCTGAGACAGTGCGCGTTAAGTATAAAGAATTATCTTTATGTGTTGTGTACGCGGGAAGTATAAAAGTGGTATCTTTTATGTGATGTGTACGCGGATGTTCAAGCGACATGGTAATCAAGTTAAAAGGTAATATTTAGTGGAATAGACAGAGCTAATGTTGTGTGCTCTGCGCAGGAAGATTGATGACTTGTGTATGGTTAATAGTTGATTTGTTAATAAGATACTTCATCCATATTTTCTTTGTAACAATTTACCTTGTATTGAATTTGGTTTTGAAATATAGTTTTTAATACTCACGTTCAGTGGCTATCCATTTTTGTAATCCGCAACAATATATATGGTTTTATATTTGTATATATACATATATAAAACGCACCTCAAAAATATTTTTTGAGACTGAGCAATAATCCCAATGAGATTATTTCTTCTCTGATTCTTTATGATCATATTGTTTTGAACAAGTACAAGAGCCTAAAACGGTGGCGTTCTCTGAGGACACCTACCCGTTTTAGGTTTCTTATACAATTTTACTCCTATTTTTAGCTTTTCTTATGTTTGCCCTTAGGGGCCCACCTAAGGGTGCTTTACTTAAACATTTTGTTCTTACTCATGCCAAATAGACATATCTTTATGATGGAGATGGTTAGGGGTAAAATTATTACCCGGTACATCGAATATGATTCTACGTTCTACGGACTACTTAGTGACGTCAAAAATTTGGCACTTTAACCTTCTGTTATAGGAAGTGTTTTATGTGGTGCATTTATTTTTTAATAGCATTAACGGATATCTTATCAACTATTCTGACAATGATAAACTCGCAAAAAAAACAAAATTGTACACTTTTTCTCTTTAAGGTAAAAAAAACAGCCCTGTATCGAAACAGTTTAATTGAAATAGCGCTAAACGAAGTTTGCCTGTATTGTGGTCTGCAATATAGCGTTCTTTTATTTAAAACTTCGAAGTTTCCGATAATCCGGACGTTGTTAAAATGAATATTTGTATTATCTAGAAATCGGAGAGACCTCGTCAAGACATCTAGATCGTCTGATGACTGAAGTCAAAGGTTAAGGCCGATAAGAGAAACTTGTTTACTGATCGCTTAGTCAAGGTCATGTTGAAAGGTTTCTAATGTCTATTTTCTACAAAATAACGCAGGGAAAAAGTATTTTTTCATAACAGTCCCAATCAGTCGAAGACATCAAGAGACTACGAAGACACAGCAGATAGAGGAGACCAGTGCTAAGAGAAAGTAACTACACGTGAGGAATTCCTATAAATTTTGGAGTGAGTAACTGTACTAAGCTGTTTAGTTGCATTATTGTAATTTAGAAAAACTTCAGCTGTGGTAAGAAAATGTGTTTTTTATTCTTTCTTAGCGTTAAATTGCCATTTTGTATCACCAATTGTATAGAAATGTAGAACTTACTCGCAAAATGCCCCCGGTGCAGTTTTATTAATAAATAAAGAAGTAACTGTTCGAAGTTAATATGTAAGTCAAGGCCGTTTCTGAAGCTGCGTATCTAAAGTTACATTCCAGGGTTGAGCCCAGCGCACTGCTCAGAGAATTGCATAGAGAAGTGCATAGGAGATATGCATAGAGAGGTGCATAGGAGATATGCATAGAGAAGTGCTTAGGAGATTGGATTGGATTGGATTGTTTTACCTCAGAACGGCACTTTTTTGCACACCATGGGTTAAATGGCCAGGTCACATGGACCCCGAAGGCTCAGAGAAGGTTGGGGGAGGGGACCCACTGGAACAGCTGTTGGGAGACAGATGGTAGCCTCCCGTCAAGGCCATCGAGCGTGTTCTTTAACGTGCACAGGGTATGGCTCTCCCGCACACGGGGCCACGGCTTAACGTCCCATCCGACGGACGGCTGCCTTTTCAAGCCCATCGGTGTCCCCTACTGACCGTGGGCGGAGCGGGGAATTTTGCGGAGATAAATCTCAACGCCGACCCAGCTGGGACTCGAACCTGGGAACAACAGATTTCGAGCCTGGCGCGCTACCGACTGAGCCACCCGCGACCCAGTGCATAGGAGATATGCATAGAGAAGTGCATAGAGAAGTGAATAGAGAACATAGAGAAGTGAATAGGAGATATGCATAGAGAAGTGCATAGGAGATATGCATAGAGAAATGTGTAGGAGATATGCGTAGAGAGGTGCATAGGAGATATGCATAGAGAGGTGCATAGGAGATATGCATAGAGAAATGTGTAGGAGATATGCGTAGAGAGGTGCATAGGAGATATTCATAGGAGATATGCATAGAGAAGTACATAGGAGATATGCATAGAGAGGTGCATAGGAAATATGCATAGAGAAGTGCATAGGAGATATGCATAGAGAAGTGCATAGGAGATATGCATAGAGAGGTGCATAGGAAATATGCATAGAGAAGTGCATAGGAGATATGCATAGAGAAGTGCATAGGAGATATGCATAGAGAGGTGCATAGGAAATATGCATAGAGAAGTGCATAGGAGATATGCATAGAGAAGTGCATAGGAGATATGCATAGAGAAGTGCATAGGAGATATGCATAGAGAAGTGCTCAGAGATACTGCATTATGAGGAGTCCATAGCAAAGTTCGCTGCTAAAAAAAGAAAAATCGATATCTTGTGAAATATTTTAAGATAGTGAAAATTTGAGATGTTTTACATATCTCTTTAACCCATTTCAGTCTTTTGTAAAGAATAAAATCAACGATGAATTCTAGTCACACGTAACAACGCAACATTTATCCATTGTTTCCTTCTCCTAGAGTAGCCAATCATATAACATCACCTGCATTGGTTATTTTGAAACAAGGAGAGTCTTAATCTAACCAAAGAAATGCTAACATCACGCAAACCCAGTATTTTTGTCTCAGATTCTGTTAACTCCCCCCCTCCCAACACACACACCACCTAAATAAAGGTTCTGATTATATAGTCAGTGGCGATTGATGATAAGTAGAGAGGGTGGAGATTGGCTCAGTCGGTAGTGCGCAAGGTTCCTAATCTGCGGTTCCCAAGTCCGATTCCCAGCTGTGAGAGAGTTGAGATTTCTATCCGTACACAGCTGCCCTCGGTCAGAAAGGGAACACCGATGGGGCCTGGAAAGAACACGCTGGATGGGCTTGACGGGAGGCTTCCAACTGGTGTAAAGAAAAGTGTCGATCTTCGGTAAACCAAACCATCCCTATTCCAAGGTTGCCAAAGGCTATTGGCCCGGCCAACTACTCTGTGGGTATCACTATTAATTGGGTCCCGTGGTGAACGGGACATTGAATTTTGCGTGGAGAACAAAAGCGTTTGGGAACATTGAGCTAGGTCTTCGTAAGCTCAGTGCGAGAGGGGAGGCGGGGGTGGCTCAGTCAGTAGTGCGCCAGGCTAGTAATCTGTAGTTCCCAGGTTCGAGTCCCAGCTGGGTCAGCGTTGAGATTTATCTCCGCAAAATTCCCCGCCCTGCCCACGGTCAGTAGGGGACACCGATGGGCTTGGAAAGGCCGCCGTCCGTCGGATGGGACGTTAAGCCGTGGCCCCGTGTGCGGGAGAGTCATACCTTGTGCACGTTAAAGAACACGATGGATGGCCTTGACGGGAAGCTATCATCTGTTTCCCAATAGCTATTCCAGTGGGACCCCTCCCCCCACCTTCTCTGAGCCTTCGGGGTCCATGTGACCTGGCCATTTAGCCCATAGTGTGCAAAAAAGTGCCGCTCAGAGGTAAAACAACCCAACCCAGTGCGAGAGGGTGGTAATCTGAAGTTCCCAGGTTCTCGAATCCCACCTGGGCCAATGTTGATATTTATCTCCTCCAAACACCTGCCCTACGTTAGTAGGAGACACCGATGGGCTTCGAAAGGCCGCCGTCCGTCGGATAGGACGTTAAGCCCCATGTGTCTGAAAACCATATACTGTGCATGTTAAAGAGCACTTTGGATGGCCTTAAAGGGAAGCTACCATCTGTCTCCTAACAGCTGTCCAGTGGGTACTCTTCTCCCATTGGGGCGGGGATGGCTCAGTCGGTAGCGTGCCAGGCTCGTATCTGCAGTTCCCAGGTGGGTCAGCGTTGAGATTTATCTCCGCAAAATTTCTCTCCTTTCCTCACTGTCAATAGGGGACACCGATGGGCTTGGAAAGGCCGCCGTCCGTCGGATGGAACGTTAAGACGTGGCCCCGTATGCGGAAGAGTCATACTCTGTGCACGTTAAAGAATACGCTGGATGGCCTTGACGGGATGTCTACCATCTGTCTCCCAACAGCTGTTCCAGTGGGTCCCCTCCCCAAAACTTCTCGAGCCTTCGGGGTCTTTGTGACCTGGCCATTTAGCCCATTGTGTGCAAAAAGTGCTGCTTAGAGGTAAAATAACCCAACCTTCCCCAAACCTTCTCTGAGGCCTTGGGGGTCCTTGTGACATGGCCATTTAGCCCATTGTGTGCAAATACATGCCACTCATCAGTGGTAAAAATCAGTGCCACTCTTCAGTGGTAAACAACCTATCGCAACTCGTAAGGCCACTTCATCTGCCTTCCACCACCTCTTAATCAGATGCACAATAAATATAAAAATCAATTATACAAAAAAAAATACGCAGACGAAGGTAAAAGTACACAGGAAACAAGGACAACTTTATTTGCACGTGATGTGATGAAATAAACAACAGTAGCGAGATCTATTCAATGAGATTATCGCTTGAAATCACAGATTGCGAAAAGAAGATTCATGATATTTTCCAATTGTCCAATGAGAAGATGGCAAAAGATACATGCCAATGGCGTCATCAAGAGATTGAAAGAGGAATCTTTTTCTTGTCGGCAGACGACGAAACAAATTCAGTTACAGATGATCACTTTAGTTCTGAAAAATAAAATTGAAATGATTAATTGGCTTTTTCAAAGAGGACTGAACAAGAACGGTAGACGTTCGTAAATTTGAAAACAGAAGTTTACTGTAAATAAACATGTAGAAGAGAGACAAAAATGTTTTTGAACAGAACATTTTCTTCCCCATGCTTTTGGGGGACAAGGTGCATATGCCGGTTTCGAGGGTCTCTCATTCACGTGAATTTTACGTTTTACTTGGTACATTTAGTTGAATGAGCATTCCTTTAACCTAGGGCTAAGTGCATTGCATGTTTTGAGGCCCCTCCACGAAGTGGGAGTTTCAGTTTTGAACACCTTTTTCGAAGATATGAACCCGCCTGATTTTGAGCACTTGGTTATATTATTATATACAGTTTTGAACACCTCGTTCGAGTATAAGAACTTCGCCTTCCGCTTTCCCTAACTTTCAGTATTCTCGCTTTAACATACGATCTGCCCAAACTCAGTTTCTATTACTCCCGCTCTCTAATTTTTGGGTACTCCTGTTCTCCCTCATTTTGAGTATTCCAGTTCTCTCTAATTTTGGGTACTCCTGCTCTCTTTCATTTGTGTGTATTCCAGCTCTCTTTCATTTTGTCAGTATTCCCACTCTTTTTAATTTTGGGTACTCCTGCTCCCTCTCATTTTGGGTATTCCAGCTCTCTCTCATTCTGAGTATTCCTGCTATCTCAAATTTTTGGGTACTCCTGTTCTCTCATTTTGAGTATTCCAGCTCTCTCTAATTTTGGGTACTCCTGCTCTCTTTCATTTTGTGTATTCCAGCTCTCTCTCATTTTGTCAGTATTCCCACTCTTTTCAATTTTGGGTACTCCTGCTCCCTCTCATTTTGGGTATTCCAGCTCTCTCTCATTCTGAGTATTCCTGCTATCTCAAATTTTTGGGTACTCCTGTTCTCTCATTTTGAGTATTCCAGCTCTCTCTAATTTTGGGTACTCCTGCTCTCTTTCATTTTGTGTATTCCAGCTCTCTCTCATTTTGTCAGTATTCCCACTCTTTTCAATTTTGGGTACTCCTGCTCCCTCTCATTTTGGGTATTCCAGCTCTCTCTCATTCTGAGTATTCCTGCTATCTCAAATTTTTGGGTACTCCCGTTCTCTCATTTTGAGTATTCCAGCTCTCTCTAATTTTGGGTACTCCTGCTCTCTTTCATTTTGTGTATTCCAGCTCTCTCTCATTTTGTCAGTATTCCCACTCTTTTCAATTTTGGGTACTCCTGCTCCCTCTCATTTTGGGTATTCCAGCTCTCTCTCATTCTGAGTATTCCTGCTATCTCAAATTTTTGGGTACTCCTGTTCTCTCATTTTGAGTATTCCAGCTCTCTCTAATTTTGGGTACTCCTGCTCTCTTTCATTTTGTGTATTCCAGCTCTCTCTCATTTTGTCAGTATTCCCACTCTTTTTAATTTTGGGTACTCCTGCTCCCTCTCATTTTGGGTATTCCAGCTCTCTCTCATTCTGAGTATTCCTGCTATCTCAAATTTTTGGGTACTCCTGTTCTCTCATTTTGAGTATTCCAGCTCTCTCTAATTTTGGGTACTCCTACTCTCTTTCATTTTCAGTATTCCGGCACTATCTAATTTTTCAGTATTCCCACTCTCTTTAATTTTGGGTACTCCTGCTCCCTCTCATTTTGGGAATTCCAGCTCTCTCTAATTCTGAGTATTCTTGCTATCTCTAATTTTGGGTAATCCTGTTCTCTCATTTTGAGTATTCCAGCTCTCTCTAATTTTGGGTACTCCTGCTCTCTTTCATTTTTGGTATTCCAGCTCTCTCTAATTTTTGGTACTCCTGTTCCCTCTCATTTTGAGTATTCCAGCTCTCTCTAATTTTGAGTATTTCTGTTCTCTCTAATTTTGGGTAATCTTGCTCACTCTCTCATTTTGAGAATTCCATCTCTCTCTAATTTTGGGTACTCCTGCTCTCTTTTTCATTTTGAGTATTCCCACTCTCTCTCTAATTTTGGGTACTCCCACTCTCTGTCATTTTGAGTATTCCAACTCTATCTAATTTTGAGTGTTCCCGCTCTGATAATACGAGCTCCCACACTCCAATCTCACTTCAATCTCCGTCACTCCTGCGAGCTTTCCCTGCTTTCGAGCACTCCAGCTCTAATGTGCGAGCTCCCTCACTCCAGTTCTAAGCAACTCCAACTGCAACACATTAACCCTACTCTTAGTTTTGAGCAATCATGCTGTAACATATATGAACTCCATTTCTGAATTTGAGCACCTCCACTTTAACGTATGAGCTCCCCCAATCCAGTTCCGAGCAAAATCCCGCTACAACCCATTAACCCCATTCTTAGTTTCGAGCAATCTTGCCATAACTTATGGATTCCACTCCTAGCTTTTAGGAATCGTTCTTTAAGGCGGTGCCTTTATTTTTCTAACACCTTTTCCCTTCCTGAAAGTATATCTTAATCTATGAATATTAATAATTCTATTTAATATATCGTGATATCGTCCGATTTCCACAGAAAAACTTAAGAAAGTGCTTCCGAACAAATTTTTAAAACCCTCCTCTTGGGAACCATTTCTCTAATGCATAAAATCCCTCCTAGTTTCGAACACATCTGCTCTTTCTCTAATCCACGGCACGGCCCCTTCAATTTTGAGCATCCTTCCTCTAGGAGAGTCTTTGAAAAGCACCTTTCATGATCTTGTACAGTCGTTCAAAAAATATCCGAACACTATGGTTGATTACAGAATTCAGAAAAAATATCTGGCAACGATTTTTTTTAGAAATTAGTGATCTGGCAACCTTCGTGTCACGTAATTACAGAATTCAGGAAAAATATCTGGAGCGTGTACAGCAACTGTACACGCTCCAGTTACCGTTCACAGCAAACTGGAGCGTGTGCAGTTACTGCACACGTTCAATATTTCCGTGAGTGAGCCCACACGATCTAGGTCTTTGTGAGCTCACACGATCCAATGTGCTGTGAACATTAACCGCAATCGCTCCAGTTTGCTGTAACTGCACACGCTCCATATTCATTGCATTATATATTCATACGCATTATATATATTAAAAAATATCCGAACACTATGGTTGATTACAGAATTCAGAAAAAATATCTGGCAACGATTTTTCTTAGAAATTAGTGATCTGGCAACCTTCGTGTCACGTGACACGAAGGTTGCCCCTTCATGTTATCGGAAATGAAATATAAAAAAATAAATACATAAAAGCCCTTTTTTTGAGTACAATATTGTTGTTACCAATTTAAAATCTTGCATGTTCAAAAATATGTTTGTTTTCTTTAAAACAGTGTTGGGAATTAGTAGAAAAAGGGTCTCCAAATGTCCCTTTTTTTTTCTGTTGGGGCCCGAGTCTTCTTGGCCTCTCCATCCCTTAATTCAGCCTTGGTCAAAATAAAGTTTGTTTTCCCGCTATCAAACATCAGTTAGGATTTAGAGTCTCGTAACCATGTAGAAAAAGGGTCTACAAATGTCCCTTTTTTTCTGTTGGGGCCCGAGTCTTCTTGGCCTCTCCATCCCTTAATTCAGCCTTGGTCATAATAAAGTTTGTTTTCCCGCTATCAAACGTCAATTAGGATTTAGAGTCTCGTAACCATGTAGAAAAAGGGTCTCCAAATGTCCCTTCCCCCCCCCCCTTTTGGGGCCCGAGTCTTCTTGGCCTCTCCATCCCTTAATTCAGCTTTGGTCATAATAAAGTTTGTTTTCCCGCTATCAAACATCAATTAGGATTTAGAGTCTCGTAACCATGTAGATAAAGGGTCTCCAAATGTCCCTTTTTTTTTCTGTTGGGGCCCGAGTCTTCTTGGCCTCTCCATCCCTTAATTCAGCCTTGGTCATAATAAAGTTTGTTTTCCCGCTATCAAACATCAGTTAGGATTTAGAGTCTCGTAACCATGTAGAAAAAGGGTCTCCAAATGTCCCTTTTTTTTTTCTGTTGGGGCCCGAGTCTTCTTGGCCTCTCCATCCCTTAATTCAGCCTTGGTCATAATAAAGTTTGTTTTCCCGCTATCAAACATCAGTTAGGATTTAGAGTCTCGTAACCATGTAGAAAAGGGTCTCCAAATGTCCCTTTTTTTTCTGTTGGGGCCCGAGTCTTCTTGACCTCTCCATCCCTTAATTCAGTCTTGGTCATAATAAAGTTTGTTTTCCCGCTATCAAACATCAGTTAGGATTTAGAGTCTCGTAACCATGTAGAAAAAGGGTCTCCAAATGTCCCTTTTTTTTTCTGTTGGGGCCCGAGTCTTCTTGGCCTCTCCATCCCTTAATTCAGCCTTGGTCATAATAAAGTTTGTTTTCCCGCTATCAAACATCAGTTAGGATTTAGAGTCTCGTAACCATGTAGAAAAAGGGTCTCCAAATGTCCCTTTTTTTTTCTGTTGGGGCCCGAGTCTTCTTGGCCTCTCCATCCCTTAATTCAGCCTTGGTCATAATAAAGTTTGTTTTCCCGCTATCAAACATCAGTTAGGATTTAGAGTCTCGTAACCATGTAGAAAAAGGGTCTCCAAATGTCCCTTTTTTTTTCTGTTGGGGCCCGAGTCTTCTTGGCCTCTCCATCCCTTAATTCAGCCTTGGTCATAATAAAGTTTGTTTTCCCGCTATCAAACATCAGTTAGGATTTAGAGTCTCGTAACCATGTAGAAAAAGGGTCTCCAAATGTCCCTTTTTTTTCTGTTGGGGCCCGAGTCTTCTTGGCCTCTCCATCCCTTAATTCAGTCTTGGTCATAATAAAGTTTTGTTTCACGCTATCAAACATCAATTAGGATTTAGAGTCTCGTAACCATGCAAGCAATTCTCATGTTCACCTGTTATTTCATTATCCCGAGGCATGTTGTTAAAATGGGAACATCCAGGAGTGACCTACCTCACACGGGAAATCACAATATGAACTTCAAACTTGACGAGTAGTGATGACCTTCACTGTAGAACTTTACGAGTGGTAGTGTAGACCCTCACGGTAGAAGAACTGCTCTTGTTAGCCTAGGAAGAAAATGAAACAAAAACAAGCTCATTCGATATATTGCACACTCCTTCAGCTAAAAGCTCGTTTGGCTTTCTAATACAAAGGTGAAAGTACTGCGAAATAAGTAAAAACAAAAGAGGAGGGGTACGCAGTTGGTAGCTCAGTAAACTCGTAAGGGGCGTGGGGGCTCAGTCGGTAGTGCGCCAGGCTCGTAATCTGCAGTTCCCAGGTTCGAGTCCCAGCTGGGTCAACGTTGAGATTTATCTCCGCAAAACTCCCCACCCTGCCCACGGTCAGTAGGGGACACCGATGGGCTAGGAAAGAGCCGCCGTCCATCGGATGGGACGTTAAGCCGTGACGCCGTGTGCGGGAGAGCCATACCCTATGCACGTTAAAGAACACGCTATATGGCCTTGACGGGAGGCTACCATCTGTCTCCCAACAGCTGTTCCAGTGGGTCTCCTCCCCCAGCCTTCTCTGAGCCTTCGGGGTCCATGTGACCTGGTCATTTAGCCCATGGTGTGCAAAAAAGTGCCGCTCAGAGGTAAAACAACCCAACTAGACTCGTAAACTGCAGTTCGGAGGTTCGAGTCCCAAGTGTACCAGCCTTGATATTTATATCCGCTAACTCCACCACCCCCCATCCTGACCTCGGTCAGAAAGAGGAAGGGGGAGACCGTTTTCCATCGGATGGGACGTTAAACCTTTGCTCCGTGTGTAGAAGAACCATACATCTGTACGTTAAGAAACTCGCCGGATGGCCTTTATTTGAGGTTTCTGCCACCGAAATGAGCTTTTGAGGGGGGGGCGGGGTTGACCTGGCCATTTAGCCTATTGTTGTAAAACAGCCCAACCCAAAACAACGACTAATCACACCAATGTGAGACTATCTACTATGTATCCCTACGCCATCGGCCAATGCATCATTTCACCAGTGAATCGTTGCTGAGGCACCGAAGAGTAAGGTTCGATTGGAGAGAGTAAAGCGTTCTTTTGAGGGGGGGGGGGGGGAATTATGAATTTATGAGGCAGTTTTTTTTCCCTTATGGCGTTTTGCAAATGATATGTATTGTCAAAATTTCACCTGAATATTTCGAAAATTTCCCCTATTGTTTTTCATTTCTAATCTTATCCTCGGTTCGGTTTTGGTCCCGAAAATGCTTCATCATGATGAAGTTTGGGGCGAGATTTGTCGGTTAAGCCGTTTAATCGCTGGACTAGTAATCTGCAGTTCCCAAGGTGGATTCCCATTCGCGCCACTGTTGAGATTTATCTCCGCTGTCCTCGCAGATCCGAATGGGATTGGACTGGCCGCCATTCATCGGATGGGATTTTAAGACGTATCTCAATGTGCAGTAGAGCCTCACCCCCTGTGCACATTAAAGAACACATTGGATGACCTTAACTTCTGTCTGTACTTCTATCAGGCTTCTTAACAGCTGACCCGTGAGCCCCCTTCCCCCAACCTTCTTTGAGCCCTCGGGGTATTTGTGACATGGCCATTTAGCCCATTGTGTGAAGAAAAAAAAGTGCTGCTCACAACCCAACCCGTCATCTTGAACTGAGTATATATGTACAGTCGCTCAAAAAAGTATCCGAACACTACGGTTGATTGCAGAATTCAGAAAAAATATCTGGCAAAGATTTTTTTTTTTTTTTGAAATTAGTGATCTGGCAACCTTCGTGTCACGTGATTACAGAATTCAGGAAAAATATCTGGAGAGTGTACAGCAACTGTACACGCTCCAGTTGCCGTTCACAGTAAACTGGAGCGTGTGCAGTTACTGCACACGCTCCAGTTTGCTGTGAACGGTAACTGCACACGCTCAATATTTCCGTGAGTGAGCCCACACGATCTGGTATCAAAATAATATGACCACCTACAGTCGCTGAAAAAAGTATCCGAACACTATGGTTGATTGCAGAATTCAGAAAAAATATCTGGCAACGATTCTTTTAGAAATTAGTGACCTGGCAACCTTCGTGTCACGTGACACGAAAGTTGCCAGAATTGTTCTGAATTCTGCAATCAACCGTAGTGTTCGGATACTTTTTTGAGCGACTGTACTAGGAAAGGTGAGTATATTTACCATTTCTAATCCGCTTCTAACAGTGGACAGTTCCTGGTGCAGAGTCTGACACCTCATCCTCGACTTTTCAAGGTTGTTGGTGACGTCAATAAGGTGACGATTGATCTCATCGTACTGGGAATGCAGGTCCTGGAAAAAAAAATTCTCACCATCATTACTGTCATTGACAGATAATTAAGAACAACACAAATGACTAAAGAAAAAATATGTTTTTGGAATAAAAAGAACATTTAAAGTTACTATTACCCTCTGAAGGAAATTTGTAACTGTGTTGTGAATATTAGAGTCCATAGTAAATACATAGATTACTTTTAAATATACGGATTTCAACAGATATTTACGCAGCAAAAATAAGCTTTTTCATGTCTCTCCCGATACATGTCAGAGTGTTCTAACCACCAAATTAACCATAGAGTCCATCATTCACTTCCACAATGTCACATATCTTTTACCCAAATGTATCGTACCTGGCGCCATCTATAATCTGGAAAGGTAACTTATTTTTCGAAATGTCCTTTTGAATAAATACGAAAGTCACCTGCGCTGAAGTGTTATTAATGAAAAATAAATAAATAAAAATCAATCTATAGTAAATGCAGATATTACCCGTAGATATAGAATTCAATAAATACTTATGCGGTAAAAATGAATTTTGCCGATGGTGCAGTGCGCTGTCTGACACCGTTGGCAGGTTACAGTTTTACCGTATAAGTAATTAATTGAAAACGATGGTCTTTGCAAGAAAATTGAAACTGAAATATGCGTGCAGGAAAACGATAATGGCGGCCAAAGAAAAGTCGTGTCATTTGGATGACATTGTGTAATCTTACTGTTTTCCCCCACATTTTATTTGTGAAGTTTATTGCATTCTACAAACACCAATTCAGTATCAAGGTAAATTAACTGATATTAAATCATATCAAATCTCCTGGTCACCTTGCAATCTCCTGTACTGCTTTCAACTCAACTTCTTTTGCCTCCCGACCCTCTATTAAATACAGAAATTCTAAATTCAACACCTTCATGCGAACTTTTCAAGAACTTACCGGAACCTCCAATCCAAGTGGATCCTACTTCTTCCTAAAACCTTACTCTCCCTGCTGTTGACAAATGTTCTACTGATCCAAATAACCTGGACTTCTCCGTTTTATCTCCCTCCTCATCACCCCCAATTGTTGACTCAGACCATAAAGATACCTCTCAGTATAATATTCGATGTCAAGATCTGGAAACCCCTAACTCCTCGCAAAATAGAAAAAAATCCTTGCCAATTGATGCAATCATTTTTGGCGAAACCGAAAAGAATTTCAATACCGATGAAACCCAGGAACTCATCACTGAATTTTTAAAGTATATTGCTTCTCGTGAAGATAATCAACTCAAGCACACCCCTAAAGACATCTTAACCCTAACGAAACCTAAGTAATGGTAATGAAACCTAACAAAAAAGTCAAACAAGGCTACACCGATTTCTTAGATGTAATAGCCAATGCATATCAGTCTTACCAACCTCGTGAAATCTTACATTTGTGTGCTCATTACCTTCCATTATACCAACTTCATGGTGCACGTGAGCTTACTTCTCAACTCCATACTGATCTTCGCAACTCCTTTGTTCCGCGGACTCCCACTTCTTAAAGGTATTTCCTTCTGTTTTTCGATTCTGCTTCCCTTGCTCTTTCCTCTACTTGCTGTTTTGTGAGCTATTCAATTTGTTTTTATGTTGCTTTCTGTTGATTCCTACTCTACTCTGTACATTTCCTTTCTTCATATTACCTCTCATATTATATATATCTTCTTCATATTACCCTCTTCAACATTACCTCTGTTTTGGCACTTAGTTGCTTATCAAAATTTTCCTTTTATGCCTAGAATCAGATTTTGTGGCCACTCGCCCATCCTAAATTCAAATTCATTCCTTCCCATTCAGACATCATTTCTGTTTTCCCTCCCGTTTTATTATGCCAATTATTTTTTCACTTCATTTTTTATACTACTTTCGAGCGAAACCTTTCGCGTCGATTCGTCGTAACCGAGGTAGTCTAAAACGTGGCTTTATTCACCCCATCTCCTAACCTATCAGATAAGGCAGATATGGGTCTTTCTGTACCCGGCGCTGCAAAGTCATAGTTAGACCTGAGACCTGAGAGAGACGTAAATCATAAAACTTTGATAAATTTAAATTATGCATTATTGTACCCACATTTAATATATGGAATCAGTGTTTGGGAAGATAGTAGTTTAGCCAATTTGAACAGTATAGTTTGTCTACAAAAGAGAATTATAAGATATATTCTAAGATTAAATTGCAGAAATTTGATTCAACACTTGATGGCAGAAAATGGAATACTGATAATATATATAACATTTGCAATTATATTATGGGAAATTTTGTATACATAGTGAAGAATAAAATGATAGAGTACTCTGAATTTTACTGCTGCTTAGAAAGAACTGACTTTCAGTTATGACACTTGACATATGAAAAAGATCATGTTGCCTCTTTATAAAAGAAAATCTATAAGCCAGAGATCAATACAGCACATTGAGAGATTCCAGAAGATACTGAAGCAATCGAACAATGCAGAACTTTTAAATAGGAATATAAAATGTATTATCAAGGCAATGATAGTGTAGAACCACAAAAGTACGCATGTTCGTATCAATGCATAGATTAAGGTCATTTGTAATCTTTTAAATATAAGTGTATTTCAGGTCTGTAAATGGTAGCTAGGTAGTCACTGGAAGGAGAGCTATGCACCAATCCCTTGTGATGATGCATAGAACCGGCCATACCTACACCTAATGTCCAACCCCGCCTTCTCGTAGTGTGGACCGTTAGTAACTTTCAAAAGAGATACTCTCTTGTGGAAGTGAACGGAAGGGGAGGGCTGCCAGATTAGTGTGGCCTACTGATCTGGACAACTATGGCTACTTTTCTTTTTTTTCTACCCTGCTGAGGAGTGGTCAACCACACAGGGTCCTGGTGCTGACCATATAAACCTACTGGACTGGACAGATATATGGCTCTGAGCTTGATTATGGATCCTGATTTTGCTGCACTGGTGGGCTTCTGTGGAGGGAAAGTCTTCCGCTGTGTTTTCTGTTTGTTTGTGGGTTGACAGCCCCAAGTGAATAGATTCACAGGATATGTTTATCAGCTGGTGGATAATCCTGAGCAGAGGTCATCGCAGGCACCTGAACTCTTTGCTTCTATTGGCATCGTCAAATTCTACATTGGAGGAAGTCTTCCAGTGTAGATGGCTTCAGCCTTTAGTAGGGGGGGAACGGGTCTTTGCCCCATGTCTGCGATTAGGGGGCTGTTTGATATTGTCGGCATTCCCTCTCTCAATAAACATAGTTTCTTTAAACATCCCACTAACCATTTTCTCTCCATAGGTAGTTCGAATGTGAGGACTCTGCACAGAGCTTTTTCTCTTGATGTCCTCACACAAGAATTCCACCATTATAATTTAGATATTCTCGGCTTGCAAGAGACCAGATGGACTGATAAAGGTCAGATTCTTAAAAATAATCTTAAATTTCTCTTTTCAGGGAGGGACGACAATAAGCATCACCAAGGCGTGGGTCTGCTTCTCAGCAGACACGCTAGCGATGCTCTTCTAGGATATGAGTGCATTAATGAAAGGTTTCTTACAGCAAAATTTCAGACAAGCGTTAAAGACTTGAATGTTATCTGCTGTTATGCCCCCAATGAGGATGCCGATGAGAATCAGAAGGATAGGTTTTATGAACAACTTCAGGATATTTTGAATTCTGTGAAGAAAGGAGATATTGCCCTTGTTCTTGGTGACTTCAATGCCAAAGTTGGTACTGACGCTGACCTTTGGGGAGGAGTAATAGGCCCTTTTGGTATTGGTAGCTGCAATGGCAATGGGCAACGTCTCCTACAGGTAAGTAAACTCAATGGATTCAGAATAACTAACACTTATTACAAACACCGCGACATACATAAGTACACATGGGTTTCACCTGATGGGCTGCATAAGAATATGATTGATTACATATTAATTAACAGCAAATGGGCTAGTTCAGTTAGGAATACCAGGGCATATAGGGGAGCTGAAATTGGATCTGACCATTACCTTGTTAAAAGTGTGTTGCAACTTAAACTTAAAAAGTGTTCTGCTAGGGTTAAAAATTTTACTTTTAATACTGAAGCTCTGAAAGATCCAGTTATTGCCAAAGCTTACCATGATAGGTTACTTAGTCATTATGACAGTCATGGTTTGCTTACTACTGAAGTTGAGGAAGAATGGGATCATTTTAAACAGGCTTTTTTGGACACTAACAGTACTCTTTTAGGAAACAAGGAGCAGAAGAGGCAAAATTATCTGAGTGATAAGGCACTTGAGCTTATTTCGGAAAGAAAGAACTGCAGGAATGCCCTTAATCAATACCCTACTAGTCCTAATAGAAAGCATCACAGAGACTTTAATAAACTTGTAAAGGATCAGTTAGCTGCTGATAAGAATCTTTGGCTTGATGGTTTGGCTGACAAAGCCGAGGAAGCAGGTAGACAGCACAACAGCAGAGAGCTGTACCAGATAGTTAATGTTTTGTGTGGTGGAAAACGGACAGGCATACAAGGATTGAAGGATAAACAAGGTAAGGTTATAGAAGGGGAGGATTCTGTCATGGCTAGGTGGGCTGAGCATTTCAGTGATGTTCTAAACAATGTAGTTAGTTCTACTCCCATTGTTTGCAATGATGATAGATGCATTGGTGGCTTTAATGTTGGACCTATAACACAATCTGAAGTTATTTTGGCTGTTTCTAAACTTAAACTTCATAAATCCCCAGGGGTAGATGAAATTACTACGGAAATGCTTAGAGCTGGGAATGTTTCGGTTACCACTTGGATGACTGAAATTGTGAATATCTTTTATGATAAAGGCATGGTTCCTAAGGATTTTACCAGAGCTATTGTTATCCCTATTTTCAAAAAAGGTGATCGCAGTTCTTGTGATAACTATAGGGGTATCAGCCTACTCTCTGTTCCAGGTAAAGTTCTTTCCATGATTGTGCTTAATAGAATTAAGAATCTGGTTGACAGTCAATTGCGTGATGAGCAATGTGGATTCTGAAGTGGTAGGGGATGTGTGGATCAGATATTTTCACTTAGGCAGATTCTTGAGAAATGTTTAGAGTTTCAGAAACCTTTGGTTGCTAGGTTTGTTGATTTCAAAAAGGCTTTCGACTCTGTTGATCGTCATAACTTGTGGTTGATTGTGAGATCGTATGGTATACCTGACAAGTTAGTTAACATAATGAAAGCTCTCTACAACAACACTGAGTCGTGTGTGAGAGTTGGTAAGGCTTGTAGCAATTGGTTTAGCATTACTTCCGGTGTTCGACAAGGGTGCATTTTGTCTCCTTTTCTCTTTAGCTTGGTTATTGATTATGTTATGCGAAATTCACTTCAAGGGAAAGATTTTGGCCTTAAATGGGCTGGAGATACGAAAATTTCTGATTTAGATTATGCTGATGATTTAGCCCTTTTGGCAAATGATGTTGATGAGATGAACTCTTTCATTCGAGCTGTTGATGAGACTGGTAGTAGAGTAGGTTTGGTTATAAACAGAGAGAAAACTAAAGTGATGAAAATTGGTCAGGCAGGCTGTGATTCAGTTAATCTGAAAGGTTGCAGTCTTGAGCAGGTGTCACAGTTTAATTATCTTGGGAGCTATGTAACAGATAATGGTGATGTGCGGCATGAGATTAACAGACGAATAGGGATTGCTGCCGGGACTTTTAAGAACCTATGGAGAGTGTGGAGAAATAGGCGTATACACCTAAAGACTAAAATTAGACTGTATAATAGTTTGGTTCTTTCTAGGGTTAGTTATGGTAGTGAAACTTGGACACTTTGTAAACAAGATAACAGGAAACTAGATGCTTTTGATTCCAGATGCTTACGCAGTATCTTGGGCATTAGGTGGTTCAACTTTGTAACTAATGATGAGATTAGGCAAAGGAGTTTGCAACCTCCTTTAAGCAGCATATTGTGCAGAGAGAGACTCCGTTGGTTTGGCCATGTTGCCCGTATGAATAATTATAGATTGGCGAATAGGGTTATGAACAGTGTGCCTAAAGGCCTCAGAAAGAAGGGGAGACCTAGGATGCGGTGTGCAGACAATTGTCAAACAAGACCTTGTTAGAATTGGTGTGCAGTGGCCAGATGCAGTAGATGTAGCTCAGGATAGACTTGCTTGGAAAACTAAATTGCACGGTCTGGTTGGACCTCCGTAGCCCATGGCTGCTTGAGGATGATGATGATGATGTATTTCAGGAAACATTTATTCGAAAGTTACGATGCTCTCCTTTTTCACCTGTGAATTTTTTTTTACCAATATAAATATATGTTTGGGTTAAATAAAATATCAATTTAGAACAGCAAGATACTTTTAGCAGAAAAGGACATTTAGGTTTAACTGTGTAATTTAGCTGCTCTTTAGTTCCCTGCTGTGCTTGCCTTCAGTTTCGATCGCGGGATGGCTCTATTATATCCGTGTCGGATTACCGCACAGGCGCATGAAGAGATCGCTTGGGGCCTCAAAACAATAAAAACTCGATTTTATTTTCAACATTTCATTTACAAAAAAAAAATTACAATCAGTATAACCTACTACACATCTTGTGTTTTTATTTGGATTAGGGGTTCTTAACGTGGTGTACGCGGTAAAATATTTGGGGGTACGCTATGAGAGCTCAAAAGTCACTAGATGTATGTTATAGATATTATGTTTCATTTTATTCCCATTGTTATACTATAACTATAGTTTTATCTATCTATACAAGGGGTACGCCAGTTACATACACATTTCCAGGGGGTACGTGAAGCATAAAAGGTTGAGAACCACTGATATATATGTTTCATTTTATTCCCATTGTTATACTATAACTATAGTTTTATCTATCTATAGAAGGGGTAAGCCAGTTACATACACATTTCCAGGGGGTACGTGAAGCATAAAAGGTTGAGAACCACTGATATATATGTTTCATTTTATTCCCATTGTTATACTATAACTATAGTTTTATCTATCTATACAAGGGGTACGCCAGTTACATACACATTTCCAGGGGGTACGTGAAGCATAAAAGGTTGAGAACCACTGATATATATGTTTTATTTTATTCCCATTGTTATACTATATAGTTTTATCTGTCTATACAAGGGGTACGCCAGTTACATACACATTTCCAGGGGGTACGTGAAGCATAAAAGGTTGAGAACCACTGATATATATGTTTTATTTTATTCCCATTGTTATACTATAACTATAGTTTTATCTATCTATACAAGGGGTACGCCAGTTACATACACATTTCCAGGGGGTACGTGAAGCATAAAAGGTTGAGAACCACTGATATATATGTTTTATTTTATTCCCATTGTTATACTATAACTATAGTTTTATCTATCTATACAAGGGGTATGCCAGTTACATACACATTTCCAGGGGGTACGTGAAGCATAAAAGTTTGAGAACCACTGATATATATGTTTTATTTTATTCCCATTGTTATACTATAACTATAGTTTTATCTATCTATGCAAGGGGTACGCCAGTTGCATACACATTTCCAGGGGGTACGTGAAGCATAAAAGGTTGAGAACCACTGATATATATGTTTTATTTTATTCCCATTGTTATACTATAACTATAGTTTTATCTATCTATACAAGGGGTACGCCAGTTACATACACATTTCCAGGGGGTACGTAAAACATAAAAGGTTGAGAACCACTGATATATATGTTTTATTTTATTCCCATTGTTATACTATAACTATAGTTTTATCTATCTATACAAGGGGTACGCCAGTTACATACACATTTCCAGGGGGTACGTGAAGCATAAAAGTTTGAGAACCACTGATATATATGTTTTATTTTATTCCCATTGTTATACTATAACTATAGTTTTATCTATCTATACAAGGGGTACGCCAGTTACATACACATTTCCAGTGGGTACGTGAAGCATAAAAGTTTGAGAACCACTGATATATATGTTTTATTTTATTCCCATTGTTATACTATAACTATAGTTTTATCTATCTATACAAGGGGTACGCCAGTTACATACACATTTCCAGGGGGTACGTGAAGCATAAAAGGTTGAGAACCACTGATATATATGTTTTATTTTATTCCCATTGTTATACTATAACTATAGTTTTATCTATCTATACAAGGGGTACGCCAGTTACATACACATTTCCAGGGGGTACGTGAAGCATAAAAGGTTGAGAACCACTGATATATATGTTTTATTTTATTCCCATTGTTATACTATAACTATAGTTTTATCTATCTATACAAGGGGTACGCCAGTTACATACACATTTCCAGGGGGTACGTGATGCATAAAAGGTTGAGAACCACTGATATATATATGTTTTATTTTATTCCCATTGTTATACTATAACTATAGTTTTATCTATCTATACAAGGGGTACGCCAGTTACATACACATTTCCAGGGGGTACGTGAAGCATAAAAGGTTGAGAACCACTGATATATATGTTTTATTTTATTCCCATTGTTATACTATAACTATAGTTTTATCTATCTATACAAGGGGTACGCCAGTTACATACACATTTCCAGGGGGTACGTGAAGCATAAAAGGTTGAGAACCACTGATATATATGTTTTATTTTATTCCCATTGTTATACTATAACTATAGTTTTATCTATCTAAACAAGGGGTACGCCAGTTACATAAACATTTCCAGGGGGTACGTGAAGCATAAAAGGTTGAGAACCACTGATATATATGTTTTATTTTATTCCCATTGTTATACTATAACTATAGTTTTATCTATCTATACAATTGGTACGCCAGTTACATACACATTTCCAGGGGGTACGTGAAGCATAAAAGGTTGAGAACCACTGATTTAGATTAATGACAAAGAACAGATAATTACTTTTGTTTATGATTTTTTTTGTTTATTTTATAGTAAGTGCAACTTTATGTAACACATATTAATTCTTCTATTTGCGAATTTCCCTAATTCAGTTTCCCTTCGTAAAGTGTAAAAATGTCTGTAAATTGAGTGCCTCACCGCCCAAATTCACATACACTTTGATCTCCTGCTGAACCTTTTGCACCTCGAAAATTTGCACCTAGAGGTCATCCGGATCGTTGATCTTGGGAAAAATCCGACATTTGACCTCCTACGTGTCCTTCAAGGTCAAATGGAGGTCATGTAGAGGTCAAACTTTGACCTTTGATTGCTACAAACGTGAAAATTGGTGTCTGGAGATGTTTCGAGTGGTAGATCTCGGAAACGTTACGAAATTTCACATCCGGTCCTGCGAGGTCAAAGGTCAGATTTAGATCTACTGGTGCTATAGACCTAAAAAATGGTGTCTGGGGATTTTCAGTCTAAATCTCAGAAAAGTTGTGAAATTTTGTATACAATGCGTCCTTCAAGGTGAAAGGTCAAATTTCCATATAACGTTGCTAGAGAGATATACGATATTGGTGACTACGGCTATTTTGAGCAGTAGAGCTAATAAATATTAAGAATCTGCAGATCCCGTGTCGCATTCAAGGTCAAATAGCGATCAGAGAGAAAGGTGTAAAAAGCAAGACTTGCAGAATTCGCCAATTGATTTCTAGTAATATATAAACCTGTATATCCAGTGCTAACGACCGTAGAAGTCGAATTACCCGAAATTTTTAATTTAAAACAACTCGTGAGACCATAGGCCTAGAGTGACAACGTCTGAATACCTTCCTAAAAGTGAATTTCGTTGCGTTTCTTCAAATGTAAGAGATGTACGACTCTTTCTCCACAATAGGACGGATTTCAGGGACATGACGTCACTTACCGTGATTTGCTTCGCCTGTCTCTTGATCACCCTCTGCATTTCGTCGTTGTATTTAGTGGTATCGTCGATGAGCATCGTCACCTGCGTCAGCTCCGTCTGCATCTTATTCCTTGCTCCGACCACATCTTCCTTAATCTTGCCCTCAGCATCGGCAACCCATTGGTTCACGTGGTCCAATTGGCTCTGGATTTCTCGGCTGCAAAGGAAATCAAACTCGTCTTTCACTGTTGCCATTTCCAGTCTGTCAAATGAATCTCTGCATTACGTTAAAAACAATATGCTTAAGATTACTAATCATAGTGGCATTGGCGGTGACAGGACCAGATCTAGACCCCCCCCCCCCCCCTATTGTCTTTTTGTTGCTCGATTGCGTTGTACCCCGTGAGCCCGAAAATCCGGTCGATTGTATGAAAATCTCAAACTAGTTCACCTGCTTTGAAACACAAAATAGGTGGCTTTGTATAATTTTATTTTAGCCCCATATTATATGTCCGACACAAAAATAGCTTTAAACTACTAAAAAAAATTTTCACAATATAGAATATAATTTTAACCTTTTCTGCCCGTTGGAGGGGCGGGGGTGGCTCAGTCGCTAGCGCGCCAGGCTCGTAATCTCCAGGTTCGAGTCCCAGCTGGACCAGACTTATCTCTGCAAAACTCCCCGCTCTGCCCACGGTCAATAGGGGACACCAATGGGCTCCGTCGGATGGGACGTTAAGCCGTGGCCCCGTGTGCGGGAGAGCCATACCCTGTGCATGTTAAAGAACACACTGGATGGCCTTGACGGGAGACTACCATCTGTCTCCCAACAGCTGTTCCAGTGGGTCCCCTCCCCCAACTTTCTCTGAGCCTTCCGGATCCTTGTGACCTGGCCATTTAGCCCATGGTATGCAAAAAAGTGCCGCTCAGAGGTAAAACAACCCAACCCTGCCGGATGGAAAATTTTAGTGATTGGAAAATCCTACTCAAGTCTTATTCTCAGACCCCCCTTTATTTATGTAGCTTTATAAAGAACTTAACTTTCTGAGATAATTTTAGCCATTTTATTATTGATTATCGCATCGCTTAGGATGACTGTAATAATGTAAATGATAAAAATGATATTTCTAACTGTAGCTACGTTTCTTACAGTCGCTCGAAAAAGTATCCGAACACTGTGGTTGATTAGAGAATTCAGAAAAAAATATCTGGGAACGATTTTTTTTAGAAATTAGTGATCTGGCAACGATTTTTTTAGAAATTAGTGATCTGGCAACCTTCGTGTCATGTGACACGAAGGTTGCCAGATCACTAATTTCTAAAAAAAAATCGTTCCCAGATATTTTTTTCTGAATTCTCTAATCAACCACAGTGTTCGGATACTTTTTTTGAGCGACTGTACTATTTCTTTTGTTTTTCTGTCGAAACAAAACGTACAAATCTGTGTTAATCTATAAACTATTCCATAATCCATTCAATTATGCATCTACTGAAAAAAATCAAGAAAGCACCTCCAAGGGAGAAGTAGCACCCCCCCCGCTCCCATTTGGAACCACAGGTTTCGATTATATATACTTATATTTTCGATGTTCTTATATGAGCTTCAGAAACCAGCATGATTTCATACGATATTTCCCATATATGTTATGAAATACACTCAGCGGCGCTTTTATTTGGTGAAGTTCCATGAATGTCAATCATAACTCAGATACAGAAGTCAGTAACTTTTTAAATAAGATTCTTTTTTATTTTCAACAACATACGACTGAATATAACTTAAAGTTCTCAACGAAATGTAATCTGAATCTCAATTTTCAACAATATTCGTTCGGTATTTAGAGAATTACAGAGATTGGATTATTTTTACAGCAACAATGTCATTTTTAACAATTTTCCTGAAACGTAACGTTAATAAAAACGAGTTAAAACCTTTGTACTAAACTTTATTAACGCGGTTAAGAGTGGTTATTTTTGTACCTCGTGTAATAATAATGCTAATTTTGGCAAACTTTGAAATTTATTTGGTAGGACGAGCATACTACGGAAAATCGAGATTTAAATAGATTTGATCGAGATCTTTCGATTATCTTCACTCACATTCCTTCATGAAAAGTTTATTTAAGGTTGGGTTGTTTTACCTCTGAGCGGCACTTTTTTTGCACACCATGGGCTAAATAGCCAGGTCACATGGACCCCGAAGTCTCAGAGAAGGTTGGGAAAGGGGGGACCCACTGGAACAGCTGTTGGGAGACAGATGGTAGCCTCCCGTCAAGGCCATCCAGCGTGTTCTTTAACGTGCACAGCTCTCCCGCACACGGGACCACGACTTAACGTCCCATCCGACGAACGGCGGCCTTTCCAAGCCCATCGGTGTTCCCTACTGACCGTGGGCAGGGCGGGGAATTTTGCAGAGATAAATCTCAACGCTGACCCAGCTGGGACTCGAACCTGGGAACTACAGATTACGAGCCTGGCGCGCTACCGACTGAGCCACCCACGCCCCGTTTATTTAAGGAGTTACTGAGTTTAAATCTGAGTTACTATTGACGATAACATGGAACCTTACCTTATAAAGTGTCGTCAGTTCGTTATACATTTTTAAAATGTGTTCTTTCTTATTTTGGCGTCTCAACAGCGAGAATTTCGAACTCACCAATGACATTCCGAGCTTCATAAGTCAGTAGAGGATGCTGTTCTATAGTAGCCAATAAAACAGATATAAGCAAAATTAAGACTTTAGTGAGGCTACTTAATGAGATAGATATACTTGTATAGGGTGAGCGAAAATTCACGCAACCCATGTGGTGATGGTATGGTCAATAGTATGGAAGTGTCACACGTGATTTTGTAAAATACTCGCACTAGCAGTCTTTCAGGAGCGAGCGGTGGCTCAGTCGGTAGCGTGCCAGGCTTGTAATCTGCAGTTCTCAGGTTGGAATCCCATCTTAGCCAGCTTTAAAATTATTCACCGCAAAACTCCCTGCCCACGGTCAGCAGGGGACACCGATGGGCTTGGAAAGGCCGCCGTCCGTCGAATCGCCCCATGTGATGAAAGCCATAAAATGTGCATGTTAAAGAGCACATTGGATGGCCTTAACGGGAAGCTACCATCTGCCTCCTAACAACTGTCGACTGGGTAGTCTTCCATCAATGGGGCGAGGGTGGCTCAGTCGGTAGCGCGCCAGGCTCGTAATCTGCAGTTCCCAGGTTCGAGTCCCAGGTGGGTCAGCAAGTTGAGATTTATCTCTGCAATATTTTGAGATTTATCTCTGCAAAACGCCCACGGTCAGTAGGGGACACCGATGGACTTGGATAGGCCGCCGTTGTGGCCCCGTGTGTGGGAGAATTGTACCCTGTGCACGTTAAAGAACACAACTGGATGCCCTTGACGGGAGGCTACCATCTTTCTCCTAACAGCTGTTCAAGTGGGTCCACTCCCCCAACCTTCTCTGAGTCCTTTTGACCTGGCCATTTAGCCCATTGTGTGCAAAAAAGTGCCTCTCAGAGCTAAACTAAAAGACAAATAGAACAGGTTTCAGGAAATGGGTTGTGTGACTTTTCAATCACTCTGTGTACTACACGTTTTTTGAGAGTTTGATAAGAAACATTAAATTACCAAATCATCAATTCAGAAATCCCCTGAAAATGACCGTAGCGAAATATGATGCTATTTTTCCTTTTCGAACTTCTTTGTTTTGCCTATCTGATCGAATTTAGAACGGATCGCAGCGTAACCGAAGCCCCCCCCCCCCTCCACCAGGTGACCGTGTCTGCCAACAATTCTCTGCAGTAATCTCACACACCCATTTCACGAGACAGATTGGGAAGGTCCCAATTGGCGACCATCTAATTCTAACTTTGGTGTCACGCCAAGCCGCAAAACAACAAAGTAGACATTAAATAAAGTTCTGGGAGCTCAGAAGCATGGTGGCCCGTCGTGCCTTTTTCTCCTTGCCCCAGATAACATTCTGTAATCTCTTGCCTACGGGGAGAAGGAACTTCCCAAAAGTGGAGACGAAACGAACCTGGGGAATGTGTGCGTTGAAGGAGACGAAGGACACGTTACTCTTTCTCAGTTCACGACTTCGAGTTCCAGGCAATAGAGAAGAAGAAAAAAATGTCACTCAATCCTAGTTAAAACACTTCGCTAAAATCGAATACGGTTGCGGGTTATTTGTCAGTTGGCTTATATCTACCTTTGCAGGTTTTCAGAGAGACTTTGATGGCAAAGAAACAGTTATTTGATTGGGATGGAGGGTTGGGTTGTTTTACCTCTGAGCGGCACTTTTTTTGCACACCATGGGCTAAATGGCCAGGTCACATGGACCCCGAAGGCTCAGAGAAGGTTGGAGGAGGGGACCCACTGGAACAGCTGTTGGGAGACAGATGGTAGCCTCCCGTCAAGGCCATCCAGCGTGTTCTTTAACGTGCACAGGGTATGGCTCTCCCGCACACGGGGCCACGGCTTAACGTTCCATCCGACGGACGGCGGCGTTTCCAAGCCCATCGGTGTCCCCTACTGACCGTGGGCAGGGCGGGGAGTTTTTCGGAGATAAATCTCAACGCTGACCCAGCTGGGACTCGAACCTGGGAACTACAGATTACGAGCCTGGCGCGCTACCGACTGAGCCACCCCCGCCCCATTGGGATGGAGGATTGGCGTGGTGGGTAGCGCGCTATGCTCATAAACTGATGTTCCCAGGTTCAAGTCTATCCTGTGTCGGAGTTGAATCTATGTTCGCCAACGAAAATCTACGGAATTTAAATGTTGTTAGAGATGATTAGTTATCATTACGGTAACACTCACTTGGTTTGCTGATTACTTTATAAAAAGTTGGATTGGGTTGTTTTACTTCTGAGCGGCACTTTTTTGCACACCATGGGCTAAATGGCCAGGTCACATAGACCCCGAAGGCTCAGAGAAGGTTGGGGGAGGGGACCCACTGGATCAGCTGTTGGGAGGCTGATGGTAGCCAGCGTCAAGCAATGATGCTTTGACGCTGGCTACCATCAGCCTCCCAACCGTCAATGCCATCCAGCAAAGTCAACCGTCAATGCATCAAAGTCAACCGTCAATGCGTGCAAAGTCAACCGTCAATGCCATCCAGCGTGTTCTTTAACGTGTACAGGGTATGGCTCTCCCGCACACGGGGGCCACGGCTTAACGTCCCATCCGACGGACGGCGGCCTTTCCAAGCCTATCGGTGTCCACTGATGACCGTGGCAAGGCGGGGAATTTTGCGGAGATCTCAACGCTGATCCAGCTGGGATTCGAACCTGGGAATTACAGATTACGAGCCTGGCGCGCTACCGACTGAGCCTCTCCCGCTCCACAAAGGTGGGGATCTGCTCAGGAGTTCTTCGAGAGGGGGGGGGGGAGTGTTAAAATTTAGCCAAATCAGCGTTCATAATATAGTCTTGCTGTAAATATATTGTTTAAGTGAAATGCATAAATATTACCATGATTCCTGTAAGCAATGCAAATATGAAATGCAAAAATTTCACAATGCACTGTACTCGAAAAATGTGAATAAATTGTATTGTATATAGCCCTTAAAGAACACGCTGGATAGCCTTAATGGAAGGTTTCCATCTATCTACTCGCAGGTGTCCAAGGGACCCCATTCCCAGCACTGAGTCCTAGGGACTCTTGTGACTTGACCATTGGTATGAACAACAGTACTTCTCAGAATTTTTCTCCTTTTTTTGGAAGATTAAACCAGGTCTCTCTTAGTGAACTAAAAATAGCCTTAGAAGTTTGCTGAGTGGAACACCTTAACTAATGAATAATTAATAAACAGGTTGGGTTGTTTTACCTCTGAGCGGCACTTTTTTGCACACCATGGGCTAAATGGCCTGGCCACAAGGACCCCGAAGGCTCAGAGAAGGTTGGGGGAGGGGACCCACTGGAACAGCTGTTGGGAGACAGATGGTAGCCTCCCGTCAAGGCCATCCAGCGTGTTCTTTAACGTGCACAGGGTATGGCTCTCCCGCACATGGGGCCACGGCTTAACGTCCCATCCGACGGACGGCGGCCTATCCAAGCCCATCGGTGTCCCCTACTGACCGTGGGCAGGGCGGGGAATTTTGCGGAGATAAATCTCAACGCTGACCCAGCTGGGACTCGAACCTGGGAACTACAGATTACGAGTCTGGCGAGCTACCGACTGAGCCACCCCCCGCCCCCATAATTAATAAACATGTTAACACTCTTGTCTTTAGTAATTTTTTGTTCCTTTTCGTACATATATCATTCAGTGTTCATTTGAACGAGATGTTTCAGTTTGCGATTATGTTCAAACAAATAAGTTGATCAAAATCTAATGACCAGGTCCAAATCCAGTAAACATAAAGAGTGGAGAGCATGATTAAGGTGACCACACGTTCCCGTTTTCAGGGGACAGTCCCTGGCTCTGTCCCCGACGAATTAATGTCCCTGGAATTCGGTTTCAAATGTTTTTTAAACATTAAATTGACTGTACAGCTTGAGCAGATTTTTACTAATAGAATAGTAGTGGCGACACTGTTATAACAAATTTCAGTCGAAATGCAAAAGAATGAAAATTATAGGTTAGAATCATCACCATAATGATAGTTAATATCCATGTGGACAGCAAATAGAGAATGCATGTCTTCTCCTCGCCGATACCATAGCTGGTTTATGATTGCCGATGGCTTAATCTCTGTTTGATTTATGTCAGGGACGTACTCAAGATTTAGTTTCGCCCCCCCCCCTCCCCGCCGAATAATAACACTTGAACTGACTCAATAACACTGGAATGGGGTTTTCCAGTCACTAAAATATTCTATCTGAAGGAAAGGTTAAAATGAATTTTATATCAGTTGTTCTCAACCTTATATGCTTCGGGCGAGGGTGGCTCAGTCGGTAGCGCGCCAGGCTCGTAATCTGTAGTTCCCAGGTTCGAGTCCCAGCTGGGTCAGCGTTGAGATTTATCTCCGCAAAATTCCCCGCAATGCCCACGGTCAGTAGGGGACACCGATGGGCTTGGAAAGGCCGCCGTCCGTCGGATGGGACGTTAAGCCGTGGCCCCGTGTGCGGGAGAGCTGTGCACGTTAAAGAACACGCTGGATGGCCTTGACGGGAGACTACCATCTGTCTCCCAACAGCTGTTCCAGTGGGTCCCCTCCTCCAACCTTTTCTGAGCCTTCGGGGTCCATGTGACCTGGCCATATAGACCATGGTGTGCAAAAAAGTGCCGCTCAGAGGCAAAACAACCCAACCCTTATATGCTTCACGTACCCCCTGGAAATGTGTATGTAACTGGCGGTACCCCTTGTGTAGACAGATAAAACTATAGTTATAGTTTAACAATGGGAATAAAATAAAACATATATATATATAAACACACATTAAATTTTGTATGCATAAATTACATATATCGATAAACACAAAAAAAATGACATTTTTGCACTGCAATGTTGCCAACTTAGCGACTTTGTTACTAGATCTAGCGACTTTTGAGCTCTCAAGGCGTACCACAAAATTTTTTACCGCGTACCCCACGTTGAGAACCCCTATTCTATATGGAATAAAATTTTATAGTTTTTTTTTTTAATCCATTTTTAGTGTGGGACGTAAAATAAGGGGCTAAAATGAAATTACACAAAGCAGCTGTTTTGAATTTCAAAGCAGGCAGACAAGTTTGAGATTTCGTACAAGACGGCCGGATTTCTTGATGGGTCCAGTTCGTATGGTTTCCCCCACCCCCCACCCCAATGGGTGCATTCCTGATTTCAGTGTCATGTGGTCCCCAGATACTTCACCGATAGGTTCCAAATCTGGAATACAGGTTCTGCCATTGTAAGCCTGTGTTGGGTTAAAACATTGTGGCGCCCCAACCTGTAATGCGACGGGGTTTAGAACTTCGAACGGCTTTGCGAATATGGGAGATCTGGCAACGGTGCTGCATCTGGCATCGCTATGTCACGACTTCCAAGAAGAAGGAAGAAAAAAACTCAAGTCACTTTCTCAGCTTGTGAATGAAGAAATCAGCGAAAAAAAAACTGCCAGGGAAGAATTTCCCTTTCCATTCAATTGAAAGAATTTTTTCAAGCTTGAATTCAATATTGGCGGGTGATGAACCGCGTGAAGGCTTAGTTGGAAGTGGAAAAAAAATTCGCTTCTCTCGTGAAATCTTTAGTCCAAGACTTGCCAAAAATTAAAATATTTTACAGAAAATCCATTTTTATGAAAAATACAGACAATAGCCGTGATTTTTGGTTAATTAATTTTCTTTTTCTAAATGAAAACGATTGTGTTACTTTTTAACGTATTATTTTCATGCAAAGTCAATCCTTTAGAATGAATTTTCAAAAGTCCTCGGATCTTCTTCTTTAAAACGGTCAAGTCCAAATGAACTAAAACTTTTTTTCCAGTATTAACTTTTCGCCTTCCTTTTAGTAATCTTTCACAAATATCTCGAAAATTACGGACAATTTTTATATGTATATATATATATAAGGTATTTAACCACTATCGTAAAGAAAAAAATATTTTCGGGCATTATATGTGTCCATTATTTCTCTGTCTCCCTTTCAGTAACTAGCATTCTGAAGGGGGGAGCCTTTTGCCCCCCCTATATCCAGCCGTGCTAATGACCTCTTAGTTGCCGTGTTTCTCCGTGTTTAATAGATTACATAAGGCAGTTGTTTTATTTTATTTTCCCATCTCTTTTGCTTTCCATTAAGAAAAGTAGTATTCAGGCCTGGATTGTAGAAAAAAATAAAGGAATGGGGGGGGGGGACAAATGACGCAAGCAAGGGGGAGGTGTTCACCTCACCTCCCAACCACCCCTAAATCCGGCCCTGGCAGAGATGTACCCATGACCCATGATTTTGTTTTTGTTTCGGGGGGGGGGGGGGGGGGGTTCAGAATTTAGTTTTAGGGTGAAGAAAAAAATGAATTAAAAATAAATCCCCCCTCAAGCAGCTGCTTGCTATAGAGGTCTGACAGGAGACTGTCAGTTTATACGTCATAGTAGAAAGTCTGAGAGGATGGCGGGACCTCAGCAGAAAAACGACACAAACATCCATGCCTATTCTGGGCTCTAACCCAGGTCCCTGGGGTTCACATATTTAGCTTCGGGGTGTGTCTGAGGATAAGATTTGTGTAAAGTTTCCCAATTACTAAAATATTTCACCGGACTGAAAGAACAGAAAAATTAAAATGAAATGGTTAAAATGATATTCTATGTAATCTATATTTTATATGAATAAAGTTTTATAGTTGTTTTTAAAATTTATTTTAATGTCGAACATATACTATGAGGCTAAAATAAAACTATACAAAGACAATTTTTTTGGTTTTCAAAGCAGGTAGACAAGTTTGAGATTTCGTATAAGACGAAATATTTTTTGTGGGGGGCAGACTCTTTGATCCTCCTCCCCGGATATGTTCATGGACCCAGATACTATAGATCACCTAACAATCATTGAGTCCAGTTTCGGGGGGGGGGGGGGCTTAGTTGGTAGCGCGCCAAGCTCTTAATCTGCAGTTCCCGACTGGGTCAGCGTTGAGATTTATCTCCGCAAAACTCCCCGCCCTGCCCACGGTCAGAAGGAGACATCGATGGGCTTGGAAAGGCCGCCGTCCGTCGGATGGGACGTTAAGCCGTGGTCCGTATGATGGAGAACCATACCCTGTGCACGATAAAGAACACGCTGGATGGCCTTGACGGGAGGCTACCATCTGTCTCCCAACAGCTGTTCCAGTGGGTCCCCTTCCCCAACCTTCTCTGAGCACTTTGGGGCTTATGTGACCTGGCCATTTAGCCCATGGTGTGCAGAAAACTGCCACTCAGAGGTAAAATAAACCAACAACCAAACCCGTCCAGTTTTGGACCGAAGAAAGTCGCCAACTGAAGGAGCAATCGTCATTAGATTCTTCTCACGGGTAAGTCTTAAAGATGTGCTGCTATCTGGTGACAGAATAATGACCTAAGCAATACATCGTTCGTTGTTGGCCGAATTTCTTCTCAATAGTTCAGAAATTGGTCACCAGGGGTTACACCTAAAGTCAATGACGTGGTAGTTCTGACAATGATAACAATGACACTGCAACAGAGCTTCTCACACTTTGATAGACTTCACTAAAGACCAATAGACCTTTCGAAATTTGATTTATTCAACTCTTCTCTGGGTTGTTTTACCTCTGAGTAGCACTTATTTTTGCACACCATGGGCTAAATGGCCAGGTCACAAGGATCCCGAAGGCTCAGAGAAGGTTGGGAGAGGGGACCCACTGGAACAGCTGTTGGGAGACAGATGGTAGCCTCCCGTCAAGGCCATCCATTTAACGTGCATAGGGCATGGCTCTACCGCACATGGGGGCCACGGCTTAACGTCCCATCCGACGGACGACGGTCTTTCCAAGGCCATCGGTTGCCCCTACTGACCGTGGGCAGGGCGGGGAGTTTTATGGAGATAAGTATCAACGCTGATCCAGCTGGGACTCGAACCTGGGAACTGCAGATTACGAGCCTGGCGCGCTACCAACTGAACCCCTTCCCCCCCGCCCCTCTCTTCTTCGGTAGCATTTTCACAAGAATTGTTATAATGTATGCGAAAGAATATTTGACCGCTACTAGTTCTAGCTTAGCCAACACTTCGTTGCAGGCACGTAACAAGGAAATATTTTTGTGGTGAGGAGAGACGAGAGGAAATTTTTCGAAACTCTCTACAAATGCAATTTGCTATTCTTCGTAGCATTAAACATCAACTTAGTTGTTTTAAAAAAAATGTTCAGATTTGGCGAAGATTGAAATAATCATGGTATATGGGTTGGGTTGTTTTGCCTCTAAGCGGCACTTTTTTGCACACAATGGACTAAATGGTCAGGTCACAAGAACCCTAAGGGATCAGAGTTGGTTAATGAAGGGCATCCACTGGATAGATGCTAGACGAGGACGAAGCTAATGATCCTATATAGAGGGGAAGTCGATTTCTATTGGCTGCTGCTGTCACGTGTCTCCTTGTGCGCCATTTCTGGGTGTCGATTGCTCAGTCTATGGTTGCAGCTTTGTGATAGTTACAGCTCTGTTGTATGCGATCGCCGTGTTTTAATGCGAATCTTAAACATTTTAAATTTGTTAAAATTGTCACATTGTCTTCTATCAAATCATCGAGAATTTCTCCATTTAGAGAGTGGGAAGCGAAACTTGGAGCATCATAGGGTGGACTATAGCTTTTATTGACGGAGAAATGACCTTTAAAATAAATAGAAGCGCTCACACAAATCTGCATCACATTCATTAATATTTCAAACGTTTTGAATACGGAAACACTTATAGTATCCAAACTTAACGGCAGCACATATCCGCCATCCTCTGCGCACGAAAGTTCGCAATTCCTACGATTATGACACTCCCTACGTCACAAGCTGTAAGTTTGTCACATAACATTGCTTTGACCTCGCGTTCCAGAGATATGGTTTAACAACTCTCTTAACAAAAACAGAAACCGATCAACTGACAAATGACGAGCGAAAAGAAAGATTGGATAAAATAGGAGAATTGGGGTTAAATGAGTTACTTTCTGAGTCTCCATCCCTCCTCTTTGCTTCTGGGGAGTTGTCATGTCCCTCTAAAAGGACGCCGCCCCTTATTCGAAGTAACCCTTGAAGGGAGGGTGCGATTCCAAGGGAAATCGAGATTCTTAGTGAATCTGATTACAGTCTGGTGAATTCAGGTTGGGTTGGGTTGTTTTACCTCTGAGCGGCACTTTTTTGCACACCATGGGCTAAATAGCCAGGTCACATGGACCCCAAAGGCTCAGAGAAGGTTGGGGGAGGAGACCCACTGGAACAGCTGTTGGGAGATAGATGGTAGCCTCCCGTCAAGGCCATCCAGCGTGTTCTTTAACGTGCACAGGGTATGGCTCTCCCACACACGCAGCCACGGCTTAACGTCCCATCCGACGGACGGCGGCCTTTCAAAGCCATCGGTGTCCTCTACTGACCGTGGGCAGGGCGGGAATTTTGCGGAGATAAATCTCAACGCTGACCCAGTTGGGACTCGAACCTGGGAACTACAGATTACGAGCCTGGCGCGCTACCGACTGAGCCACCCCCGCCCCTCTGGTGGATTCAGAGTGAACCACAGTGTAAGCAAAGGTTGACTATCCTATCGCCGAGTTTGAGGTCTGTAAAGTGAGAACTTGCAGAGAATGCGATTCTCCATCTCATTGTTAACGTTTGCAGCAGCAAATCAGCAAAGACTCACGGAGTTCAGCGCATCCCCAGCACTTGAGTGCATAAAGTGTAAATAAACTGTGTCGTCCCTATCTAACTCTCGTGCAGTTAATTGATGGACTACTGTTATTCAACATTCAAAACAGCGAATTAGAGGCGTAAAGGTCATGGCATAAAAACCCGCGAACTGTCTTTTCACCGAAGTAATAATCGCATCGTCCTCCGGCGGACACGATATTTGGCCAGTCCCATCGCATTCCAAAAGGGAGTACATCACATTTTGGTCAGTCGGACAGGATCTGAACGGGGAGGACACGACAGGAGTACAGTCGCTCAAAAAAGTATCCGAACACTATGGTTGATTACAGAAATCAGAAAAAATATCTGGCAACGATTTTTTTAGGAATTAATGATCTGGCAACCTTCGTGTCACGTGATTACAGAATTCAGGAAAAATATCTGGAGCGTGTAGAGCAACTGTACACGCTCCAGTTACCGTTCACAGCAAACTGGAGCGTGTGCAGTTACTGCACACGCTCCAGTTTGCTGTGAACGGTAACTGCACACACTCAATATTTCCGTGAGTGAGCCCACACGATCTAGTATCAAAATAATATGACCACCTACAGTCGCTCAAAACAATATCCGAACACTATGGTTGATTAGAGAATTCAGAAAAAATATCTGGCAACGAATTTTTTAGAAATTAGTAATCTGGCAACCTTCGTGTCACGTGACACGAAGGTTGCCAGATCACTAATTTCTAAAAAAAACGTTGCCAGATATTTTTTCTGAATTCTGTAATCAACCATAGTGTTCGGATACTTTTTTGAGCGACTGTACATGTATTGTAAATCCACTCTATATTTGAGAGAATCTCTCTATCTGCTGAAGAACTCCTCCACGGTATACGGCTTCCTCTTACGATTTTGAAGCCAAACCACCGAGTTCGGTTGGGGGGAAAAGTTCCTTTGAGCGGCGCTTTTTTCCGCTCAATGGCCAGGTCACAAGGGCTTAGAGAAGATAGGACGAAGGTGACCAACACGTGATGTCGTTACGAACACGTGATGATTGAGAACATCAATTGTTGCAAGTGAAAGTGTTGCATGAAAACCGTTGTTGTTTCAAACTGATTTGTTTGTAAAGGAAATAAACCAAAAATGCAAATTTAAGTGAATTATTCTTTAATGGCAATGGGAAAACAAGAATACAGAAGGACACTGATAGATCCCGCAACCCACGCGCTGCGGGATGCCCCACAGTCAGGGGGGAGGGCTTTTCAAAGCATTTTTTTACAAATTTCTGGGGTATCTGATACACAATTACTTAAAAGAGTGCCCAGATTTTTTTCCTACAGCTTTGAACGAATAATAACGGATCGTGAACAATCAGCTTAATAGAAATTTCCCTCGTTGCTCTCTATGGATCAGAACTCTTTTCTCGGGGGCTTTTCTTTAGGTCTCTAAAGAATAAAATTTACACGATATGATTAACTTTTGGATAAGTATTTTATAAATATTTAGTATTCGTATAAAACTAAGATAATCGTTTGAATCAAAAGGACACACATTTGTATTTTATGCAACAAAGTTTAATCATTTTTGTTTTACCTAAAGTAAGCTCACCGGACAAAAAATAGTCAGCTCTGGCTGAATGTCACCTAATAACGCGTAACGCCTCCGTGCGACCGAAGAACAGCCGAAATCCTGGCACGGATGCCACCAGTGTGTGAATGTAGTGCACATGAATATTCATCCGCCCTTCCAGCAGCAAATGCCGCAGTTCGGCCAGATTGGCCGGATGGCTGAGACGGCGCTTCATTCGTTGCTCCAAATAGTCCCACTAATTTTCTATGAGATTCAAATCCGGGAATTTAGCGGGCCAGTCGAGATGTTCGAAGGCTTCAGGATGTTCGTCGTGCCAATCCGACACACTTCGAGCCCTGTGCACACGACAATTGTCATCTTGGAAGACTGGGGTATCCTTCTGGTGTTCACTGTGGAGATGCTGCACAAAAAGGAACATGTGGTCGTCCAGTAGCTCCATATAGCCCTTCTGGTTCAAGTGTGATGTCACCGCAACCTAAGGACCCATTTCCTCGTACAGGTGTGACACCCTCAGAACATCACAGAACCTCCTCCAACTTGAACCATCACAAATCCTCAACCATCACAGAACCTTGCACACAGTCCGCATGGAAGGCTTCATGCAGCTTACAATGTACCCATCGCCTCGCATGATTCGAGTACAAGCAAAAACGTGACTCATCCGACCAGATCACATGTTTCCAAGGGTCGAGAGTCCAGTCTTTGTGACACTGCGCCCACTGTAGCTGTGCAGCCTTGTGCAGAGCTGTTAACATGGGTCTCTTCCGCGGTACTCTACTCCAGATATCCCTTCAGAGTGTTCGTTCGGAAACAGCTTGTTGTAGTCCTGCATTGACTGACTGGAGCAATTCCTGCCTCATTGCAAAGCAGTTTGCCCTAACAGTGCGTGACACACTGCGGCAGTCCCTATTGGTGAGCACAGTTTTTCTGCCGCAGTTCTGGCGACGATTAGCGGTGGACTGCGATGTACACCACTGCTGGAAGACCCTTTGGAGAGTATGTTTCGACACACCTGCAAAGGCAGCAACTACTTGTACACTATGCCTTTTGGCTCGGCCATACGCAATAACACCTTTTTGCCACTCATTCACATCTTTGGCGCGACCCATGAGTCACGGAGCGACTAGCACACACGTGGCAAACAACCACTTCTTGTCACTGTATGAATATCATAGCGCACGGCAAAACTATTTGTAGGACGCGTTTTACTGGTGCGCCCTCTGTTGCTGTCGAACGGACTTAACCCTCTTACGGCGGGAGATGACTAATTTTTTGTCCGGTGAGCTTATCTATTGGTTCTAAAAATTTAAATTATTAAAAACCACCGAAAATATTAAAAGAAAGGTATTAATATGAAATCTGGTTAACAATTAAAATAATTGAAAGTTAATGTTTTTTCACAAAAGGACCCACATTTCTTGCATTGCAAATGGTAATAAATCGAGTGAATGACTGGAAAAATTATTAGGAAAAAACTTTACATCGTTGTAAATTATTATTTCTCTGGAATTATAAATGAGCATTTTTATACAACCCCCCACCACAACCCTCATCTCCCATTTCCATCTCTTCCTGGTGATGTTCACATTGACTTAACGAAGATATTTTCGAAATTTAAGGATTTTTCTTTCTTTTCTGTTGTTCAGAAGTTTCATTTCATACGAAATAAAATAATTTGCGAATTTTTAAACTGGTCGATTTGACTTAAGACATGTCCAATCATTTCGTCCGTTTCACACCATTACGCCCCGCTTTTTTTCCGCTTTTTCGCGACGAAAATTGCCTCACCCTCCGCGAACAATCTCTAAAAATTAGAGGGAACATTGCACGGAACCTAATTTGCATTTTTTCCCAAATCGCGGAGATCTAGCTATTAAGACATTTGTTAAACTTTGTGAATAACTTTCGAATTGTAAAATGATGGCAAAAACATGCAGTCTTAAAATTCCCCGCCCTGCCCACGGTCAGTAGGGGACACCGATGGGTTTGGAAAAACCGCCGTCCGTCGGATGGGACGTTAAACCGTGGCCCCGTATGTGGGAGAGCCATACCTGCACGTTAAAGAACACGCTGGATGGCATCGTAAGCTGCCTTGACTGGAGGCTACCATCTGTCTCCCAACAGCTGTCCAATGGGTCACCTCCCCCCAACCTTCTCGGAGGCTTCGGGGTCCTTGTAACCTGGCCATTTAGTCTATGGTGTGCAAAAAAGTGCCGCTCAGAGGTAAAACAACACAACATGCAGTCTTATGCATTTGCACACTTCATATTGCATACAGAAACAACGCATGCGCTGTTTGGGTGGGAAGAATGTCTCTTTTAAAGGCATGCTTTCTCTCTCTCTTTTCAGTTCTTTTTTACTCTTTTTTATAGACGAAATACTTCATGGAGATTATGAAGTTTCCATTGCTAGCAATGAGTTGACCCCTTACACCCAGGATGGGTGGAAAACGCAGCAGTTTTATTTCTAGAGATAATTGGAAAACTCTTTTTTTGTTTTGTTGATTGTTACTAATGAAATTTATAATTCGCATTTTTCAAATACATTCTCTGTAGTTTTAATATATATTGTTAGAGATCACTAAATATGGGAACGGCGAAACTTTTAACAAATGTTGTAAGTGATCTGTTTGTGGTAGAAATTTGAAATGTCTTTGTTCTTTCTTTTGCAATTCTTTCTTTCAATTACCTTTTCGCTCTTTTTTCTTAAGAGTGTCCTCGTTCTTGTGTTTATTTCTAAGAGAGAGCTTTTTTTCGCCTTTCTTTCTTCAATTGCCCCCTTTTTTCCCCTTTCTTAAATTAGCCTCTCCCCCCCCCCCACTTCCTTTGGAATGACTCTTATTTTTGTATCTCTTGTTTTTTTTTTATTTCCGGAGTAGCTAGTTAGCTACTCCGGAGATAAAAAGAAACGTGTTTGACTGCGAAACAAAAGGACTCAGCTCGAGTTCTCGAGAATGCGCGATTGTTCTTTTCTTTTATCCAAAGTTTATTTGGGGCGCGGGTGGCTCAGTCGGTAGCGCGCCAGGCTCGTAATCTGTGGTTCCCAGGTTCGAGTCCCAGCTGGGTCAGCGTTGAGATTTATCTCCGCAAAATTCCCCGCCCTGCCCACGGTCAGTAGGGGACACCGATGGGCTTGGAAAGGCCGCCGTCCGTCTAATGGGACGTTAAGCCGTGGCCCCGTGTGCGGGAGAGCCATACCCTGTGCACGTTAAAGAACACGCTGAATGGCCTTGACGGGAGGCTACCATCTGTCTCCCAACAGCTGTTCCAGTGGGTCCCCTCCCCCAACCTTCTCTGAGCCTTCGGGGTCCATGTGACCTGGCCATTTAGCCCATGGTGTGCAAAAAGCACTCTTTTCGCACTTGTTCGCGTGCGTGAACTGTGTAGTGCTGTTTTAAAACTTTTTCTCCACATGCTGGAATTTGCATAAGTGTATGCATTATGGATTCTTTCCCCGTATCGAACATCACCTCACTTTAAAAACAACCCAACAACCCAAAGTTTATTTTGCATTTCTGCTGAAGTCTTGTTTCTCTCCCAGTGTATTCCTAAGGGATATTGTACTGACAGCATCTTGACAAATCATCGTGGCTAGCTGGCTGCATGAGACGAAGTTTTTAATACAGATCCCTCCTGTGACACGCACACGAATTCCGAAAATTAAAGTCAAAAGAAACGACGTTACGCTGACACGTTTCGCAACCTGAGTCAGACTTCCGGTGATAATAGAACTGAAAGGTGTGCTTATCTCCCGGAATTTGCGGTCGGTTTCTTTACCCGCCCAATACGTACATAGATAGCGGACGGATAACGTCGATACCGTACTACACAGCCACAAAGCAAGTGCAAGGAACAAGTGCGAACAAATTTGTACATTCCGCTTCCTTCAACGGATAAAAGCTCCGCAAAACTCCCCGCCTTGCTCACGGTCAGTAGGGGACACCGATGGGCTTCGAAAAGCCGCCGTCCGTCGGATGGGACGTTAAGCCGTGGTCCCTCCGTGTGCGGGAGAGCCAGACCCTGTGCACGTTACAGAACACACTGGACGGCCTTGACAGGAGGCTACCATCTGTCTCCCAACAGCTGTTCCAGTGGGTTCCCTCCCCCAACTTTCTCTGACTTTTCGGGGTCCTTGTGACCTGACCATTTAGCCCATGGTGTGCAAAAAAGTGCCGCTCAGAGGTAAAACAACTCAACAACTCAACGGATAAAAGAACCTATTGGATAGTAAATATATGAAAATTTTCTCGCACTTGTTCGTGTGCGTGAACTGTGTAGTGCTGTTTTAAAACTTTTTCTCCACATGCCGGAATTTGCATAAGTGTATGGGGGGCGGGGGTGGCTCAGTCGGTAGCGCGTCAGGTTCGTAATCTGTAGTTCCCAGGTTCGAGTCCCAGCTGGGTCAGCGTTGAGATTTATCTCCGCAAAATTCCCCGCCCTGCCCACGGTCAGTAGGGGACACCGATGGGCTTGGAAAGGCCGCCGTCCGTCGGATGGGACGTTAAGCCGTGGCTCTGTGTGCGGGAGAGCCATACCCTGTGCACGTTAAAGAACACGGTGGATGGCCTTGACGGGAGGCTACCATCTGTCTCCCAACAGCTGTTCCAGTGGGTCCCCTCCCCCAACCTTCTCTGAGCCTTCGGGGTCCATGTGACCTGGCCATTTAGCCCATGGTGTGCAAAAAAGTGCCGCTCAGAGGTAAAACAACCCAACGCATAAGTGTATGCATTATGGATTCTTTCCCCGTATCGAACATCACCTCACTTTTCGTCCCCGTTACCTCCGAAATTTTGGCTCAAATCGCTCACCTTGTCAGAGTAACTTCGTTTCCTTTTTCCATAGGGAATCAAATTTCCCAGACCGTTTGCAGGTTGTAGAGAACAATTCTATATATACTCGTCCATGCAACCAATTCCCGATTTTTCCTCCCCGAGATACCGAAGGGCCCTCGCAACGTCCGTTGGATGAGTCCTAACAGCTGTCCGGTGGGTCGCCTTCCCCTAACTTTCTCTGAGCCCTCGGGGTCCTTGTGACCTGGACATTTATCTCTTTGTGTGCAAGAAAAAAAAGAGCCGCTCAGAGATATAACAATCCAAATTCCCTATTTTACATTAAAAGGAGTTATGAGTACATCAGTACATGTACAGTCGCTCAAAAAAGTATCCGAACACTATGGTTGATTACAGAATTCAGAAAAAACATCTGGCAACGATTTTTTTTAGAAATTAGTGATCTGGCAACCTTTGTGTCACGTGATTACAGAATTCAGGAAAAATATCTGGAGCCTGTACAGCAACTGTACACGCTCCAGTTACCGTTCACAGCAAACTGGAGCGTGTGCAGTTGCTGTGAACGGTAACTGCACACGCTCAATATTTCCGTGAGTGAGCCCACACGATCTAGTATCAAAATAATATGACCACCTACAGTCGCTCAAAAAGTATCCGAACACTAGGGTTGATTACAGAATTCAGAAAAAATATCTGGCAACGATTTTTTAGAAATTAGTGATCTGGCAACCTTCGTGTCACGTGATTACAGAATTCAGGAAAAATATCTGGAGCGGGTATCCGTGAGTGAGCCCACACGATCTAGTATCAAAATAATATGACCACCTACAGTCGCTCAAAAAAGTATCCGAACACTATGGTTGATTAGAGAATTCAGAAAAAAATATCTGGCAACGATTTTTTAGAAATTAGTGATCTGACAACCTTCGTGTCACGTGATTACAGAATTCAGGAAAAATATCTGGAGCGGGTATCCGTGAGTGAGCCCACACGATCTAGTATCAAAATAATATGACCACCTACAGTCGCTCAAAAAAGTATCCGAACACTATGGTTGATTAGAGAATTCAGAAAAAAATATCTGGCAACGATTTTTTTTAGAAATTAGTGATCTGGCAACCTTCGTCTCGTGGCAACCTTCGTCTGTCACGAAAGTTGCCAGATCACTAATTTCTAAAAAAAATCGTTGCCAGATATTTTTTTCTGAATTCTCTAATCAACCATAGTGTTCGGATACTTTTTTGAGCGACTGTATGACGAAAGAAAAAACAAAACAAAAACAGATAATCGAAACAACATTGTTTTTATAGATTCTCTTTCGTCTCTTCGCAATTTTTTGCAAATGTGTGTATTAAAAACAGTTCTTATTGAAGGGTTTTTAAGCGAGATTCAGAGCTAATTGTTAATGTCCTTTTGAAAGGTTCGTAACAGTTAATGAAAACTAAAGCACTCCAATAAATTGATCTGCTCTGTTTCTAAAACAAACTTCAAAGTGTCCTGTGCGTTTTCAAAGTATCCTGTGCGTTCTGATTTAATTAGTCTCTTTATTGCAGAGGATTGTAGCATTACTTCAGCTTGTCAATCAAGTTATTTTTTAATTCAGTAGTAATAAATGGAAGGTAAATATTGTTTTCACCGACTCCATTTGGGAGAATTAACAACATATAAAAAAAAATAATAAATACCCCCTCAAGCAGCTGCTTGCCACAGAGGTCTGACAGGAGCCTGTCAATTTATATGCCATAGTAGAAGGTCTGAGAGGATGGCAGGACCTCAGCAGAAAAACAACACATCCACCCATGCCTTACCCGGGATTCGAACCCAGGTCCCTTAGATCAGTAGCAACCACAACATATAGGGCATTACAAACATAAAATTAATTCAATGATTATGTACAACATCACATATAAGAAAATGAACTGCAGATAAATGAATCCTTTGGTAATATTGAATGCTGATGAATTGAATTATTTTTTGCATTTACAGATAGACAATTAAATTTTTTACCACCAGTATTAGTAAAACAAGAGCTAATACAATTTATAGTTCCAAAGTTGATAACAGTGTTTTGACTATTCGTATATTTTACACAATAAATTGAGGCGGGGGTGGCTCTGTCGGTAGCGCGCCAGACTCGTAATCTGTAGTTCCCAGGTTCGAGTCCCAGCTGGGTCAGCGTTGAGATTTATCTCCGCAAAATTCCACGCCCTGCCCACGGTCAGTAGGGGACACCGATGGGCTTGGAAAGGCCGCCGTCCGTCGGATGGGACGTTAAGCCGTGGCCCCGTGTGTGGGAGAGCCATACCCTGTGCACGTTAAAGAACACGCTGGATGGCCTTGACGGGAGGCTACCATCTGTCTCCCAACACCTCTTCCAGTGGGTTCCCTCCCCCAACCTTCTCTGAACCTTCGGGGTCCTTGTGACCTGGCCATTTAGCCCATGGTGTGCAAAAAAGTGCCGCTCAGAGATAAAACAATCCAACAACACAATAAATTTCGACAATAAATGGAAACTCCACAAGAGTTAAAACTCGTTTGTGGGGGTAAAATAAAATTTCAAATACATTGATGTTTGGAAAAGATCATCGGTATTTAATTTCACAATTTCCTTAAAAAGTACAGAATTTGTAATCAGTAAATGAGCAATTTAAATCGGCATTTTTTTTTCATGAGAAAAATAACTAATGGAGAAAATAACTCAATTGTTAAAAATTACTTTCCTCAATTAAGAAATTGAGGAAAGTAATTATTTTAAAGTTATTTATATCCTCATTTTTTAACAACTATAGTCTTAATCCTTTCAGAAAATGCTTATCGTTCTTTGTTATTTTAAAATCATCAGGTAAAACATTAAAAAACTTAGTTGTAAATAGACATAGTGTTTTTGGACAGCTGTTTTACGAGTGAAGAGATCAGCTATGATAATGTATACATAAATCCATGTTTCGTAAATGATTTTTAAAAACCACTATGGTAGGAGAGATCACTACGTCCTCCAGGACATCATTCCATCTCTTCCTACTCTATAAAGAAAGAAATGGTTTTTAGAATCTCTTCTTATAAATGAGATGTCAAAACACAACGAGTGTTGTCTAGTCGTACTATCGATTATGCGAAAGAAAGGTTGTTCGGGATTAAAGTCCATGAATGATTTTGTACGCATGTGATTAAATCATATTCAAGTCGTCTCCATTCCAGAGAGTGCAGTGATAGTTCGTTTAATCTCTGTTGATATGATTTGTTGTGAAAGCCCAATAGCTTTTTTTGCAAAAGACCTCTGGACTTTTTCAACAGTTTCAATATCACACACACGGTAAGGGGGTCATACCGGAGATGCGTATTCTAGAATGGGCCGAATATATGTGATGAATGCTTTTACAAGGGTGCTTATGTTACACTTGCTGTAGCATTTCAAAATCATGTGCACGATACGTTTGCCTTCATAGCAATGAAATTGCAGTGTTGTGAAAAGGATAAGTTAGGAGTTAGGATGATGACCAAATCAGTTAAACTTGTGCATATTTCAAGCATTTTTCCGGAACTTTTTTTTTTTATTAAAGATTTCTGAAAATGGAGGAGATAATATTATACTGCAAAGGAAATCCACTCCCAACCCTCCTCCATTTCCCTTTTTTCCGGCTCTATTGCGTCCCTTCCTCCCTCTCTTCCTTATTTCTCCTAGCAAAGTAGTTTTCCCTGCTGCAAAGTAGACTTAAGTTAGTACAGTCGCTCAAAAAAGTATCCGAACACTATCTGGCAACCTTCGTGTCATGTGACACGAAGGTTGCCAGAGAACTAATTTCTAAAAAAATCGTTGCCAGATATTTTTTCTGAATTCTGCAATCAACCATAGTGTTCGGATACTTTTTTGAGCGACTGTAGGTGGTCATATTATTTTGATACTAGATCGTGTGGGCTCACTCACGGAAATATTGAGCGTGTGCAGTTACCGTTCACAGCAAACTGGAGCGTGTGCAGTAACTGCACACGCTCCAGTTTGCTGTGAACGGTAACTGGAGCGTGTACAGCAACTGTACACGCTCCAGATATTTTTCCTGAATTCTGTAATCACGTGACACGAAGGTTGCCAGAGAACTGATTTCTAAAAAATCGTTGCCAGATATTTTTTCTGAATTCTGTAATCAACCATAGTGTTCGGATACTTTTTTGAGAGACTGTACTAATGAACTGTTTTAAAATCTTAATGACAGTTATTTACAAGATGTCATGTACAGTGCCGGGGGTCATGCCTCCCCCCTTTTAGAATGCTAGTAAGGGTAATAAAGGCAAAAAAATTGTTACACTTACGTATATTTCACGCATTTTTCAAGAACTTTAAAACGTTTAAAACGGAGTTGGCATATATTATACTGCAATGGAAATCCAGTCCTTTTTACTTTTTTCCCGCTTGACTGAGTTTATAGGGTCCCCCCCCCACACACACACACACAGACACACAGACACACCTTTTATCTTTATTTTTATCTAGCTCCGGGAATTGGTGTTGCGTGTGTAAGAGTGATTTTTTTTTCTGTGTGTTCAGAATTTATTATATATTAAAATTAACTTTTAAGCTTGTGAATCCTTCAAGCCACGCTTGAGTCACATGGACACAAAGAATCTGTAGCCTTCAACATTAATTCATCAGCAATAATGTTAAAATACAAATTCCAGAGGGAGCAACTTGTGTGTTCTACCTCTGGTATGGCGTCTCTGAATCACGGTCTTTGAATGTTGCCTTGGACGGCCTTGCCTCATCTTCCGGCAATATCTCTTGGGATGTCTTCCAAAGGCTAGAGAGAACTTTCCTCTCCACATCCACTCATCAGACTTCCTCATCTTTAGTTTGGCGTGCTTCCATTCTCCTTCCCAATTCCTGTCTCTCTGAATCATCAAGAGAGCTTTTCTCGACACTTCTTCTCTTTCTAAATGTGTGGATTCGGAGTTGTGTGTAATGTCGCCTTATTTACAAATTCAGCTGACTGCACACAGAATTTGAGGTAATATGTGGCATCAGCGTGATTCCGTAGGAATTTCTCTAAAGTTTCATCAGTTTCTGAGAATCCATTAAAGGAGAAGTTTCAAAATGTTCAGTCACCCAGAGCAATATTCTTTTCTCTTTCTCAATCTACAAAGCTAAAGAACTGACAGGCTGTAATATGGATGGAGGGGAACAACAAGACCTTTCTCCCCCCCCCCCCGCACCTCTCCCGCTTACACTAAAGAAAGCTAATAATCGGTAAGGAGGTGAAAAAAAATCTTTTATATTTAACATATTTGGTGAAATTATTTTTCAAAAGATCGTTAGATCCGAGGGAGAAAACCTACGAGAGTAAGCAAGTTTTCCTATTTAATTTGTGCGGTTGGAATGCAAGTACGTCGAAGATAATATATGCAGAAATGTTCACGTTCCATTACACGTTTCTATTTACGTGTATTATTTTTTTCCACATTGTTGCCAAACTTGTTAAAGCACCTGGTTTTTAAGATCGGTCAGTTAATCGTCATTAGTTTGTTTTACCTCTGAGCGGCATCTTTTTTTACACACAATGGACTAAATGGCAGGTTACAAGGACCCGAAGGCTGAGGGAAAGTTGGGGGGGACCCACTTTCCATATATTAGGAGACAGAGAATAGCCTCTCGTCAAGGCCATCGATTGTGTTCTTTAACGTGCACAGGGTATGGCTCTCACGCGCACTGGGCCGTGGTGGCCTTAAGTTCCATCCGACGGACGGCGACTTTTCAAAGTCCATTGGGTTGGGTTGGGTTGTTTTACCTCTGAGCGGCACTTTTTTGCACACCATGGGCTAAATGGCCAGGCCACAAGGACCCCGAAGGATCAGAGAAGGTTGGGGGAGGGGAACCACTGGAACAGCTGTTGGGAGACAGATGGTAGCCTCCCGTCAAGGCCATCCAGCGTGTTCTTTAACGTGCACAGGGTATGGCTCTCCCGCACACGGAGCCACGGCTTAACGTCCCATCCGACGGTCGGCGGCCTTTTCAAGCCCATCGGTGTCCCCTACTGACCGTGGGCAGGGCGGGGAAATTTTGCGGAGATAAATCTCAACGCTGACCCAGCTGGGACTCGAACCTGGGAACTACAGATTACAAGCTTGGCGCGCTACCGACTGAGCAACCTCCGTCCCAAGTCCATTGGGTGAGTTCCTACTGACCGAGGGTAGGGCGCTGAGTTTTGCGGAGATAAATCTCAACACTGGCCCAGCTGGGATTCGAACCTGGAAAATTCAGATCGTGGTACAGACTGAAGACGACAGACGATAGAAAGTATCGTCTTCAAAGATCTGCTTCTGCAGCTTCCGAAACAAGTGTAAATCCGACTGCGCCAGGTCTGCACTGTATGGTGGATGGTGAACACTTCTCCATTGCCAAATCCACTACAGTCACATCACCATTTCCTCGCATGTTGCATTGACAAGACATCCGAACGGTACAGTCGCTCAAAAAAATATCCGAACACTAGGGTTGATTACAGAATTCAGAAAAAATATCTGGCAACGATTTTTTTAGAAATTAGTGATCTGGCAACCTTCGTGTCACGTGATTACAGAATTCAGGAAAAATATCTGGAGCGTGTACAGCAACTGTACACGCTCCAGTTACCGTTCACAGCAAACTGGAGCGTGTGCAGTTAGTGAACAGGCTCCAGTTTGCTGTGAACGGTAACTGCACACGCTCAATATTTCCGTGAGTGAGCCCACACGATCTACTATCAAAATAATATGACCACCTACAGTCGCTCAAAAAAGTATCCGAACACTATGGTTGATTACAGAATTCAGAAAAAATATCTGGCAACGGTTTTTTTTAGAAATCAGTGATCTGGCAACTTCGTGTCACGTGATTACAGAATTCACGAAAAATATCTGGAGCGTGTACAGCAACTGTACACGCTCCAGTTACCGTTCACAGCAAACTGGAGCGTGTGCAGTTACTGCACACGCTCCAGTTTGCTGTGAACGGTAACTGCACACGCTCAATATTTCCGTGAGTGAGCCCACACGATCTAGGTCTTTGTGAGCTCACACGGTCCAATGTGCTGTGAACATTAACCGCAACCGCTCCAGTTTGCTGTGAACGGTAACTGCACACGCTCCATATTCATTGCATTATATATTCATACGCATTATATATATTAAAAAATATCCGAACACTATGGTTGATTACAGAATTCAGAAAAAATATCTGACAAAAAATATCAAATTTTTCAAATTTCCGTAGCAAACTGTTCGAGGATTAAATTTTTTCCAGTTAGACTAACAGTTTTACACACAGACACATATGTATGTATAACTGTAAGCAATCAGTCATCGCAGTGTTGAGGTAAATAATAATCTCAGTCGTCAAAATCAAACAAAAAGCTTTTTAAATTCGTCAAAATGAGGTAAATAACATTTTCAATTCGTCACAATCAGGTAAACAACATTTTTCAATTTATCAAAATCAGGAATTTTTTTTTTCTCAGTTCGTCAAAATTAGGCAAATAACCTTCTCAATTCATCAAAATCAGGAAATAACTTTTCCAATTCGTCAAAATCAGGAAGTAACTTTCTTGATAGCATCGCAGTTAAAATGTATGCGTCTTGCAATGTGAAGAGGAACGGCCATGAAAGCGTGCCAGATCTTCATCTCTGAGAACTAGAAGAAACCAGTCACAGACTAATACGGCCCTGTTGCCATGGTAACAGTTTTTATTTCCGGCAGCCCTTGGAGAATGTCTCTTGATAAGCAGCAGCATCGGCTTCCCAGGGAGTTTATCAGCAGACATTACCCTAATGAGCGCCACGTGGGTTGCACCATATTTATTCGTAGAATCACAAATCCTCCAGCAACGGAGATCACATTTCCCGAGTTTATTTAATTGCCCAGCAGCAATAAAAGTGAGCAGTAATGCAAACTGTGTTTTTCTTGAACCTACGTAACGTGCACAAAATTGGATTTTACCAAGGCGTTTAAATGAAATGGTTGTCAGAGTGGAGTAGAGTTAAAACCACTGATATTAATATCTCAAACTAAACAGAAACGCGGTAAGTCGAAATACATTTTTCAGAAACAGCTTGATTTTTTTAATGAGAAATAAAAGTACACGCTTACTGCTGGGTTTTGAAGCTACGGGAATATCGTGTTTTACCCAAATATAGAGTCGCTTTTTTTTTGTTATTCCTACCCTTATAGAAATAGGGGTACGGGTTTGATTCGAGTAGATTTTGACTCTTAACGCTAACATTAATGCTAGCAATATATGGGGGGCGGGGGTGACTCAGTCGGTAGCGCGCCAGGCTCGTAATCTATAGTTCCCAGGTTCGAGTCCCAGCTGGGTCAACGTTGAGATTTATCTCCGCAAAATTCCCCTCCCTGCCCACGGTCAGTAGGGGACACCGATGGGCTTGGAAAAGCAGCCGTCCGTCGGATGGGACGTTAAGCCGTGGCCCCGTGTGCGGGAGAGCCATACACTGTGCACGTTAAAGAACACGCTGGATGACCTTGACGGGAGGCTACGATCTGTCTCCCAACAGCTGTTCCAGTGGGTCCCCTCCCCCAACCTTCTCTGAGCCTTCGGGGTCCATGTGACCTGGCCATTTAGCACATGGTGTGCAAAAAAGTGCCGCTCAGAGGTAAAACAACCTAGCAATATATGGGGCGGAAAAATGTCTAAAATAGTAATTTCAGAAACTTTTTTTAGGGCTACACCGAGTGATAATTGATTACCACCCCACCTTATGTCAGTGAAACTCTAATTTCGAAGCTCTATAACTTTTAAAATAAGCGTTTTAAGGAAAAATGAGATTAAGGATAAAAATCTCAATAAATTCCACATGAATATCGATTTTTTTTAACAATATTCCTTCGCTATTTAAAGAGTTGTGGAAGTTTAAACGTTTAGCAATAGCAATGCTAGACAAGAGAATTTGCCTTTGGAGTTAATTGAAACTGAAATAAGAAGTATTATTTTAAACCATTTCTTAAATAACTATTCGACAACATTTGTTCGACGAAATTTTGTTCGAAACGGAAATTTGTTCGATCTACATTTTGAGCAAAATTTGAGAATTGAGAAATATTGAGAGACAGCTAGTGGGGGGGGAGGGGGCGATCTCCTCGATAAGATCTTCTCTTCTGGTTTTTAACTGGAGAATCATGAAAGGGAAAGGGAATCTGGGAAGGGAATTAGATTAGGCAGAATAAAACACTTGTTTCCCAAACAATATAGGCACTTTCACTTCCTTTTCATTTCACAATTCTCATAAACTCTAATCAGAACTTTAAAGTAGAGGAATTGCGTTTAAAATTGGAATATTTTCGACGGCCCTACATTTTTTCCCCAATGCTGGTATTCCGGCCTAGATCTATACAGATAAATATTTTTGATATTGGAGGAAGACCAAGTGATCGAATCTAGCCAGAACAAACTGAAATCTGTTTCCAGTATAGGATTTTTTTAATTCCTATCTTAGTGCTCTTTCAGAAACTATACAAAATACATATTAATATATATCATTAATAACTTTGACTACCTTTCCGGTTATTCTACCTTTTATTCCACATTTCCTTCTGAAAGGGGGAGTCATGGTCCCTAGTTCCCTTTCCCTAGATACAGCATTCCTCGTACTATTCTTTCAAAGATAAAAACTAGAAGGGAGAGAAAGTCGAAGCCCCACAACATTCTAGAAAAGATATCTTGCTACATACCGATACTTAGTCTCCATGACGATATACACTGGTTTCCATGAATTAAGGAAAACTCAGAAAAATTATGATAAACAAAAAACTAAATGAATGATTTTAATTAAATTTGATTAAAGCATGAATTACAATGCTAGTTTCAGAATGGCATAAAATATTTTACACTAGAAACAGTTTTCGTCAAAAAATAACACTTACAGGAACTTGTCCAAATATGAGGTGTCAGAATGCAATGGGCAAAGTTCTTTAATAAGGAGTGTGGTCACCCCTTACAGCAATGGAGGCATGACAGCGATGTTCCATTCTGTTTATGATGTTGTGAATCAGCTCAGTAGGGAGTAACGACCATTGTCCCTTTAAAGCACTAATAAGCTCCCCCTTTGTTTCAGATGGCAGGTTGAGGGCAGCAACACGTCTCCCTAGAGCAGTGGTCGCGACCCCAAATCGCGACCCCAAATGGGGTCGCGAAGGATTTTCTGTGGTGTCGCCGGGCAGTGGTGAGCTATGAAAATTTTAAAAAGGGAAAACAAAAAATCGTCATCGCGTCCTGCAGAGAGATTTGTTTGCGTAAACGTGCAACGATCTTTCGTTCGTCTGGTTAGCTTGTTGTGAGGTCCAGGTTCATGCGCAGTTCGATGATTGGCTCTACAGAATGCGGGAATAAACAGAATAAATGTAGAGAATGACATGAGGTTGGCATTAACGAAAACTCAACCGCGAAATTTTAAGCTTGTTAATGAGTTACAATTTCAATCATTGCATTAAATATGTCGTAAGTTAACATTATTTTGAATTATACTGAAAAATCTATTTTTGATGTGTTTTCATTATCTCTGTTAAAAAGCCTATTTTTAATGTGTTTTCATTTACCCTATTAAAAAGCCTATTTTTAATGTTTCGGGGTCGCGGGTCACTTTGCCTCTATAAAATAGGGTCGCAACTCGAAAAAGGGAACCGCTGCCCTAGAGATTCCACACATGCTCAATCGAATTTAGGTCGGGAGATCGAGCTGGCCACTCCATGCTCATAATGGTCTTCTCTTTAAGTATTGTTGCACTAGTCGAGCTCTGTGTGGAGAGCGTTATCGTCTTGTAAGATGAATGTTTCACCTATTGCACCAGCGTAAGGACGTACATAAGAGTCCAGGATGTCATCTCTATACCTTTGAGCATTGAGGTTCACACTCGTCAGCACAGAGAGGTCTGTGTGTCCACCTAAGGAAGTGCCACCCCAAACACATCACCCCGAACCTCCGTCGTAATTGTCTCTTTGACGGATGTTACTGGGATGATAACGGGTACCTCGTTCTCTCCATATCAATGTCCGGAATCACTCTGCAAGCAATATCTGGACTCATCTGTGAAGAGTACGGGCCTCCATGGCTCTTCTGTCCAGTTACCATGCGTGCGTTTCCAATTCAACCGCTCTCTCCTGTGACGTGACGTGAGGGGTATATAAAATACTGGCCTCCAAGCGTACAGACCTCCCTCATGAAGCCTTCTACGCACAGTAGAAGCTGATACAACTCTCCCAGTGACTGCTGCAAGAGAGGATCGTAGCTGAGAGGGAGTAGAAGTCCTGTTCTTCGTGCTGTTAATTGCAGATATCGGTCTTGTACAGCGGTCGTAACTCTAGCCCTTCCTCGGCTAAACCTCCGAGACGAGGAATCCGTGCTAAAAAATTGATTCTACAGTCTGTAGACCACAGAAGGATTCACATTCAGCCATCGTGCCACGTCTGGCTGACTTTGGCCTGTTTCGAGCCGGCGAATAGCTCTCCACCGCAGTTATTGGGCAAATGATGTCTTTAGGTCATTCCTATAAAACGGCTATTTCGAATTTCTTGACTCACATTTACAACACAAAATAACGATCCACTCCAAAACACCCGTTTTTTTGCCGCTATCCGATTACGCAAATTGATGCAGCCTAGACTAATGCTCACTTGGCATTACGTTACCGATTACATGAACAAGTTTGGTGAGGATTGCACAATTTTTTGGCGATTTATCTCAATTTTTCTCATTTTTTCTTAATTTATGGAAACCAGTGTATACGAGCTTTATCACATGGCATTCCACACTTTCATACGAAGTCAAATATACACTATTTAACGCAACAGAACTAGAAGAATATCACATCAACTTTGGCGAATATGGTGTGCCCTTTTTCAAAGAGAATGAAGTTAATACTTTTTCCGCTTTAACAGTAGAAATTATAATTAATTGAGATTTGGGAGAATGTAAACGGTAATATTTTATAAGTAACTATTAAACACATAAAGAATTTTCCAATCATTTCTTAAATCAAAAAGAGTTTAGTTTTACCATCCCCTTGATGTAAAGGGTGAAATCATTAGGCTTGGAAAGGCCACTGTTAAGCCCCCGTTAAAGAACTCATTGGATGGCCTTGGCAGGAGGCAACCATCTGTCTCTTAACAGCAGTCCAATGATTCCTTCCCCCAGTCTTCTCTCAGCCCGCTTGGGATCCTTGTGACCTGGCTATTTAGCCCATTGTGTGCTAAAAGGTGCCGCTCAGCGATATGCAAATGCAACACAGTATGTGTGAATATGTCACCGTACACATTTTGCATGGCGAAGAACCCACAGACTTATGAATCACCATAGGGTGAAGAAGTCGGTGCGTATTTTTGTTTTGTGTTATAATTGTTTATACAGTGGCGGCCAACCGTTTTCGGCAATGTGCCACAAATTGTGTCAGAAATCGCGTGCCACCCACCCAGGCTTTTGGGTTCACTCCTGGGTTTCTAAATCAGAAGGAGATCAGCGCGTGTTACAAGTGGCGCGCATACCACGCGTTGGCCACCCTTAATTTATAGGTTAATAATTTGTCAGTTATTCTGCTAATGGTTAGAGTAAGGCATTCTCGCCATTGCGAAAGTGAGTGTGGCGCATTTGATGAAAAAGTAAAATGATTCATGAAACCGAGATATTTTTGAAATTGTTGCACTCCACTTAGTTAAATCTGCGTTTATTAGGAAAGTTTGGATCTCTTAAACCTCTTATTCCCGTGTTGCACTTCATGTTCGTAGACAGGATTTAAAGATTTGTGGAAGATGAAACAATTATCAAGGTAGCTGGTCTGTAAAAAGAAAACATTCAAAATTGGAAGTAATTAGCATAATTATTACGCTAATTGTTGATAACATTCTTACTTAAGCTTAATATAACGGTTATTGACTTCGTTTTATTTTTTTTACTTTGAAAAGAAATTATATTAACGAGCGTTATTGTTAAATATTCCAATTTCCGTAACTTAAATACCGAACGTGTGTTGTTGAAAATCGAGATTTAATTGAGATCTTTAAATTATCTTCAGTCACATTTTCTCATGAAAAGCTTATTTAAGAAGTTATTGGGTTGGGTTACCTCTGAGTGGCACTTTTTTTCACACAATGGGCTAAATGGCCAGGTCATAAGGACCCCGAAGGCTCAGAGAAGGTTGGGGGAGAGGACCCACTGTAACAGCTGTTGGGAGACAGATGGTAGCCTCCCGTCAAGGCCATCCAGCGTGTTCTTTAACGTGCACAAGGTATGACACACACACGGAGCCACGGCTTAACGTCCCATCCGATGGACGGCGGCCTTTCCATGCCCATCGGTGTCCTCTACTGACCGAGAATAGGACGGGAAGTTTGGCGGAGATAAATCTCAACGCTGACCCAACTGGAACTCGAAACTGAAAACTACAGATTACGAGTGTGACGCGCTACCGACTGAGCCACCCCCGCCCCCAAGAAGTTATTGAGGTCTGTATCTGAGTTACTATTGACATACATGCAGGCCCATATCTAGAAAAAAATAAGGGGGCGAGGGGGCAGGAAGGCAATCGAGCCAGAAAGAGGTGAAAGGGATAGAGAGGGCAAGAGATTTTGATTCACATTGCAATGTAACATTTTCTCTTTCGTTTAAGAGGTTTTTAAAAAGAATGTGTGAACTATGTACAGTCGCTCAAAAAAGTATCCGAACGCTATGGTTGATTACAGAATTCAGAAAAAAATATCTGGCAACGATTTTTTTTTAGAAATTAGTGATCTGGCAACCTTTGTGTCACGTGATTACAGAATTCAGGAAAAATATCTGGAGCGTGTACAGCAACTGTACACGCTCCAGTTACCGTTCACAGCAAACTGGAGCGTGTGCAGTTACTGCACACGCTCCAGTTTGCTGTGAACGGTAACTGCACACGCTCAATATTTCCGTGAGTGAGCCCACACGATCTAGTATCAAAATAATATGACCACCTACAGTCGCTCAAAAAAGTATCGGAACACTATGGTTGATTACAGAATTCAGAAAAAATATCTGGCAACGTTTTTTTAGAAATTAGTGATCTTGCAACCTTCGTGTCACGTGACACGAAGGTTGCCAGATCACTAATTTCTAAAAAAATCGTTGCCAGGTATTTTTTCTGAATTCTGTAATCAACCATAGTGTTCGGATACTTTTTTGAGCGACTGTACAAGTGTAGTAAATTTTGGCTTCCATTACCCTTACTAGCATTATCAAAGGGGAGAGATCATCCCCCCCTTTGCCCCTCCCCTCTCCTCCATCCGGCCCTGATAATATGGAACTGTACCTAATAAAATGACCGCTGAGTGTATATCCCTCTAAAAATAGTTTTCTCTATGACTTTTATTTTCTACACCTGCGCAGACGATAAGTCATGGTAATGCACACAGTATCGTCATGTTCAATTATAGTTCGAAGTATTAAATTATACTACAACAAGTATTTGTCACAAAACACAAGACTTCATTGTTCAACCCAAAACTTCGGCTCCTTTCCTGTGAATAATAAATGAATTAAAAATTCTTTTAGAATTTCTCTTCTCGAAATACGGGTATAAAAATACCCTGAAGGACCCTTTTTGTCCAAGAAACGAAATTAAATCAAAATTAGCTACACTATTTTAAACGTCCATATTTTACGAATATTTGAAAGCAATCCCATCAGAAGCCGTGGCGAAATTCCAGGATTATTCTTATACTTACTTTCCCTTCACTTGTTACTTCCAAGAAAATACTTTTTTCTTTCAAGTATCTTGAATGCACCTGTTTCCATGTCATCAACAGCTTAGTAAAGACAATCATTTATCCAAACATGACATAAAATACTGTTACCTTTAAAATACTCATAAAGTTCACGCTAAAATAGAATTATTGTGCACTTATTTACGGTACAAATAGGAAGCAATGAAACATTTGAAGAGATTTAGATGACTCATAAGATATTAATTAGGTGCTATAGTTATTATCAGGACTTTTCATATAAATAGTCATTATCAATATGTAATCATGACTTTCGAAGAATCATCATTATCATTCTCAAGCAGACATGGGCTACGGAGGTCTAACCAAACCGTGCAATTTAGTTCTCCAAGCATATCTGTTTTGAGCTACATCTGTTGCATCTGGCCACTGCAAACCAATTCTAATAAGGTCCTGTTTGACATTGTCTGCCAGCCGCATCCTAGGTCTACCCCTCTTTCTGAGGCCTTTAGGCACACTGTTCATAACCCTTATTCTCTAATCTATAATTATCCATACGGGCAACATGGACAAACCAACGAAGTCTCTTTCTACACATTATGCTGCTTAAAGAAGGTTGCCAACTCCTTTGCCTAACCTCATCATTAGTTACAAAGTTAAACCACCTAATGCCCAAGATACTGCGTAAGGATCTGGAATCAAAAGCATGTTATCTTGTTTACAAAGTGTCCAAGTTTCACTACCATAACTAACCCTAGAAAGAACCAAACTATTATACAAACTAATTTTAGTCCTTAGGTGTATATGCCTATTTCTTTACACTCTCCATAGATTCTTAAAAGTCCCCGCAGCAATTCCTATTCGTCTATTAATCTCATGCCGCACTTCACCGTTATCTGTTACATAGCTCCCAAGGTAATTAAACTGTGACACCTGCTCAAGACTGCAACCATTCAAATAAATTGAATCATAACCTGCCTGACCAATTTTCAGCACTTTAGTTTTCTCTCGGTTTATAACCAAACCTACTCTACTACCAGTCTCAATCAACAGCTCGAATGAAAGAGTTCATCTCATCAACATCATTTGCCAAAAGGGCTAAATCATTAGCATAATCTGAATCAGAAATTTTCGTATCTCCAGTCCATTTAAGGCCAAAATCCTTCCTTTGAAGTGAATTTTGCATAATATAATCAATAACCAAACTAAAGAGAAAAGGAGACAAAATACACCCTTGTCGAACACAGAAGTAATGCTAAACCAATTGCTACAAGCCTTACCAACTCTCACACACGACTCAGTATTATTATAGAGAGCTTTCATTATGTTAACTAACTTGTCAGGTATACCATATGATTTCACAATCAACAACAAATTATGACGATCAACAGAGTCGAAAGCCTTTTTGAAATCAACAAAGCTAGCAACCAAAGGTTTCTGATACTCTAAACATTTCTCAAGAATCTGCCTAAGTGAAACTACCTGATTCACACATCCCCTATCACTTCTGAATCCACATTGCTCATCACGTAATTGATTGTCAACCAGATTCTTAATTCTATTAAGCACAATCATGGAAAGAACTTTCCCTGGAACAGAGAGTAGGCTGATACCCCTATAGTTATCATAAGAACTGCGATCATCTTTTTTGAAAATAGGGATAACAATAGCTCTGGTAAAATACTTAGGAACCATGCCTTTATCATAAAAGATATTCAGAATTTCAGTCATCTAAGTGGTAGCCGAAACATTCCCAGCTCTATGCATTTCTGTAGTAATTTCATCTACCCCTGGGTATTTATGAAGTTTAAGTTTAGAAATAGCCAAAATAACTTCAGATTGTGTTATAGGGCCAACATTAAAGCCACCAATGCAGCTGTCATAATTACAAACAATGGGAGTAGAACTAACCATATTGTTTAGAACATCACTGAAATGCTCAGCCCACCTAGCCATGATAGAATCCTCACCTTCTATAACCTTACCTTGTTTATCCTTCAACCCCTGCCCGTTTTCTACCACACAAAACATTAACTATCTGGTACAGCTCTCTGCCTTTGTGCTGTCTAACTGCTTCCTCGGCTTTGTCAGCCAAGACATCCAGCCAAAGATTCTTATCAGCAGCTAACTGATCTTTTACACGTTTATTAAGTTCTCTGTAATGCTTTCTATTAGGACTAGTAGGGTATTGATTAAGGACATTCCTGCAGTTCTTTCTTTTCGAAATAAGCTCAAGTGCCTTATCACTCAGATAATTCTGTCTCTTCTGCTCCTTTTTTCCTAAAATAGTACTGTTAGTGTCCAAAAAAAGCCTGTTTAAAATGATCCCATTCTTCCTCAACTTCAGTAGTAAGCAAACCATGACTGTCATAATGACTAAGTAACCTATCATGGTAAGCTTTGGCTATAACTGGATCTTTCAGAGCTTCAGTATTAAAAGTAAATTTTTTAACCCTAGCACAACACTTTTTAAGTTTAAGTTGCAAGACACTTTTAACAAGGTAATGGTCAGATCCAATTTCAACTCCCCTATATGCCCTGGTATTCCTAACAGAACTAGCCCATTTGCTGTTAATTAATATGTAATCAATCATATTCTTATGCAGCCCATCAGGTGAACCCCATGTGTACTTTTGTATGTCACGGTGTGTGTAATAAGTGTTAGTTATTCTGAAACCATTGAGTTTACTTACCTGTAGGAGACGTTGCCCATTGCCATTGCAGCTACCAATACCAAAAGGGCCTATTACTCCTCCCCAAAGGTCAGAGTCAGTACCAACTTTGGCATTGAAATCACCTAGAACAAGGGTAATATCTCCTTTCTTGACAGAATTCAAAATATCCTGAAGTTGTTCATAAAACCTATCCTTCTCATCCTCATCGGCATCCTCAGTGGGGGCATAACAGCAGATAACATTCAGGTCTTTAATGCTTGTCTGAAATTTTGCTGTAAGAAACCTTTCATTAATGCACTCATATCTTAGAAGAGCATCACTAGCGTGTCTGCTGAGAAGCAGACTCACGCTTTGGTGATGCTTATTGTCGTCCCTCCCTGAAAAGAGAAATTTAAGATTATTTTTAAGAATCTGACCTTTATCTGTCCATCTGGTCTTTTGCAAGCCGAGAATATCTAAATTATAATGATGGAATTCTTGTGTATTTATAATGGTGGAATCAAGAGTAAAAGCTCTGTGCAGAGCATCCAACTATCTATGTTAGCTCACATTCCAACTATCTATGGAGAGAAAATGGTTAGTGGGATGTTTAAAGAAACTATGTTTATTGAGAGAGGGAATGCCGACAATATCAAACAGCCCCCTAATCTCAGACATGGGGCAAAGACCCGTTCCCCCACTACTAAAGGCTGAAGCCATCTACACTGGAAGACTTCCTCCAATGTAGAATTTGACGATGCCAATAGAAGCAAAGAGTTCAGGTGCCTGCGATGACCTCTGCTCAAGATTATCCACCAGCTGATAAACATATCCTGTGAATCTATTCACTTGGGGCTGTCAACCCACAAACAAACAGAAAACACAGCGGAAGATTTTCCCTCCACAGAAGCCCACCAGTGCAGCAAAATCAGGATCCATAATCAAGATCAGAGCCATATATCTGTCCAGTCCAGTGGGTTTATATGGTCAGCACCAGGACCCTGTGTGTTGACCACTCCTCAGCAGGGTAGAAAAAAAAAAGAAAATTAGCCATAGTTGTCCAGATCAGTAGGCCACACTAATCTGGCAGCCCTCTCCTTCCGTTCACTTCCACAAGAGAGTATCTCTTTTGAAAGGTACTAATGGTCTGCAAAACGAGAAGGTGGGGTCAGACATTAAGTGCTAGGCCTGGTCGGTTCTATGCATCATCACAGGGGATTGGTGCATAGCTCTCCTTCCAGTGACTACCTAGCTACCATTTACAAACCAAAACAAACTTATAATATCAAACAATACAATATTTGCGTTTCTTTTTTACTATTAGTGCAAATATTGGAATTTTGGGACATTTCGATGCTTTATAGGGACAAAATCCTTGAAATCGGGACTGCTCTGAAAATTTCCGAGACGCTTGGTTTTCTTTTGGTTTTTTCAATGTGTCAAGCTCCTGTCAGACCTCTGTGGCAAGCAGCTAAAGATGAAATCATATTTACACATATGAAATGATTCATATGTTTAAAGATGAAATTTCAAATTATAATTTCGACACTGTCTTTTAAAACAACTACAGCCGTCCCATGGCAGAGTAGTTATCGCGCTTGGCTACTGATCTAAGGGACTTGGGTTCGAGCCCCGGGTGAGGTATGGATGTTTGCGTCATTTTTCTGCTGAGGTCCCCGCCTTCCTGACAGATCTACTGCTGTGGCATATAAACTGACAGGTTCCTGTCAGACCTCCGTGACAAGCAGATGCTTGAGGATATATTTTTTTATTTATTTAACCTAAATGTTTCGGATTGTGATTATAAATTGTTGTTATAAATCTGATTTAATGTTATAAATGGTTGTTATATAAATGTAAATGTGTGATTATTAAGAGTTTGTTAACATTCGCGTTCCGTAACATCACTTGAAAGAAAATTGTGATTGTAAATATCTTTTTTTCTCAAGGAAAATAAATGTTAAGGTCATAGTTTTCCCCGGTAATAGTTCAGTTATTACCAAATTTTAAATTCCAAACCAATGGAACAAAGAATAAGAAGGAGTCAGAAAAAAATTTAATTGGTAAGGACATTTTAACGAAGCCGTTTATTTTGGCTTGATATTCTAAATCAGGACTTAAATCAGAATGATTATCCATTCCATCAAATAAGAATTCCCACTGAAGACAAAGCTCGACAGAAATTTTTTCACCTATCGATAATGCATAAAAAATATCAAAATAGGAACAAGGAATGCATTTGTTTTTACAAAGGGAATATGGAAATCAAGAAAACGAACCATATTCGAAAAACATGAACCATATTACTTAAATATTATTGTGTGGTTCTTTTCTCTTCACGCTTGGAGGTTTTTAATCTCTGATCCTCATTCTATCGTTTTATTTCTATCCCTGGCTCGCGAAAAGGGACAGAAATTCGAAATTCAAACTGGAGCGTGTGCAGTAACTGCACACGCTTCAGTTTGCTGTGAACGGTAACTGGAGCGTGTGAAGTAACTGCACACGCTCCATATATTTTTCCTGAATTCTGTAATCACGTGACACGAAGGTTGCCAGATCACTAATTTCCAAAAAAAATCGTTGCCAAATATTTTTTCTGAATTCTGTAATCAACCATAGTGTTCGGATATTTTTTTGAGCGATTGTACATTTTAGAGTGAAAATTAAATCGTCTTTGGAAATCGATCAGCAGATAAATTAAAACAAAAGTTTTGCACGCCAACTTGACAAAGCTTTTATTTACATACATTTATATATATTTTAAATAACATATATTGTATATTATATATTTAGATATATTTTAATAAATTATTGTATTATATAGCTAAGGTGTTTCTTTTCAACGAAAAAAATGTATGTGTAATTGAATTAAAAAACGTTTTAGATCTCTATATTATTCACGAAAGTAGTGAAGGTAGAAGACCCCTAAAATTTGCGACGAGTCATTCCCCTTCTAATTACGCCACTTAATATAGTTTGTTTCATGCTCTTATTGATTCCTATTTTTTGCTATTCATTAGGGTTAACATTGCAAGTAATAAAAACCTTACCAACATCCATCCTCGATTTACACTATAAATGGATTCAGGGAAATAACCGTGTAATTCAAAACGTGCAAATTGAATCTAAAAACTTATGGTAAAAAATTAAAAAATACAGTCGCTCAAAAAAAATATCCGAACACTATGGTTGATTACAGAATTCAGAAAAAATATCTGGCAACGTTTTTTTTAGAAATTAGTAATCTGGCAACATTCGTGTCCTGACACGAAGGTCACTAATATATCACGCCAGATCACTAATTTCTAAACAAAAATCGTTGCCAGATATTTTTTCTGAATTCTGCAATCAACCGTAGTGTTCGGATACTTTTTTGAGCGACTGTAGGTGGTCATATTATTTTGATACTAGATCGTGTGGGCTCACGGAAATATTGAGCGTGTGCAGTTACCGTTCACAGCAAACTGGAGCGTGTGCAGTAACTGCACACGCTCCAGTTTGCTGTGAACGGTAACTGGAGCGTGTACAGTTGCTGTACACGCTCCAGATATTTTTCCTGAATTCTGTAATCACGTGACACGAAGGTTGCCAGATCACTAATTTCTAAAAAAATCGTTGCCAGATATTTTTTCTGAATTCTGTAATCAACCATAGTGTTTGGATACTTTTTTGAGCGACTGTACTTAAAGTAGAACAAAAGATGTTTCACTTCTAACTTCCAGTGCTCCCGCACTCAGGAATTGGTGACCTTAACAAAGACCGTAATAATGTATAACAAGAAGGTTTTTCAAAAATATGGTCCAAGAAACACTTTTCATATTTGGTATAAACTGACCACAACAGTTAATTAAATTTAAAAGTAATCTCGAAGAGTTGACTATAAATATTTTAATTAAAGTGTAAAACATAAACAGAACTTCTAAAGTATGCGCAATGCATTCCTCAATGAGTTACGTGGAGCGCAACTGTCTTGAAATTTTGAAACTATTATTACGCATCTGGCATCAGTGCGAGAGCACGTGATAAATGCAAACGAAATGCTCTTGCGCAAATGAAGAACGCCCTTTGTTCTTATGCTTAGTCTGTAGCAGCCAACTTAAGCATTTTTTGTAGTTGGCCCTTTAGAACATTTTAGTTAAGGCCTAGATCCTTAGTCAAACAACAACCTTGTGAACTGAACAAGACAGTGTATTAATGTACAGTCGCTCAAAAAAGTATCCAAACACTATGGTTGAATACAGAATTCAGAAAAAATATCTAGCAACGATTTTTTTAGAAATTAGTGATATGGCAACCTTCGTGTCACGTGACACGAAGGTTGCCAGATCACTAATTTAAAAAAAAATCGTTGCCAGATATTTTTTCCGAAATCTGTAATCAACCATAGTGTTCGGATTTTTTTTGAGCTACTGTAGGTTTTTGATACTAGATCGTGTGCGCTCACTCACGGAAATATTGAGCGTGTGCAGTTACCGTTCACAGCAAACTGGAGCGTGTGCAGTAACTGCACACGCTCCAGTTTGCTGTGAACGGTAACGGAGCGTGTACAGTTGCTGTACACGCTGCAGATATTTTTCCTGAATTCTGTAATCACGTGACACGAAGGTTGCCAGATCACTAATTTCTAAAAAAATCGTTGCCAGTATTTTTTTCTGAATTCTGTATTCAACCACAGTGTTCGGATACTTTTTTGAGCGACTGTACCCTCATTTCCATTAAACTTTCCACAAAGTATTAATATTTCAGCTGTTTCCCCCTCCCCTGATCTAAATCTTCGAACCCTTGGAAACATCGTACCTCAACCCACTTGCATACTAAATTTCGTGTTCTAACTTTCCTAGAGTTGGATTTTTTCCGTTTGCCTGTGCCCTGTAATCTACTGCAAAGAAACGGGAGTTGGCAAAAAAATATTCAGGGGGAGGGGAAGCAAAAAAAAAGCTAGCATTTTATTAATAGATTTATCGTCATCGTTTTTCTAACCTTTACAACGTTTGAGTATTAATGCTAAGAATAAATATTATTCATATAAATGCATTCACACATAATATCAAACGGAGAGTTTGTCTGTCTGTGTGTGCGTCTGTTTGTTCGACATCTCCTTTTAGACGATCGCTATTAGGTTCGCCAAATTTTATCTACAGCTTCCTTTTACTGTAATTTAATGCACGAGTAGGGTTTCGCCCCCTAAAAATCTTATCTACCCCCCAAAAAAGTTGTCCGCGAAACGCTGTTCTGATAATTTTGCGCATCGAAAACTTTTGACTTTTCTTTCGTAAGGTATGCGACGGTTCTACCCTCCTCTCCCCCCCCCCCCCAAAGATTTTGCACTCTTGCGGCGGGTTCAAACCCGACCCACCTCAACTGGGAACGGGATCTGCAAACCCTACTTTGACAGAACTAAGTAGGAACACCACACTAAATTCGGAACTGTCGGTCCAGTACCTGCAGAAATACGGGGAGCCGAAAACTTCGGTCAATGTGGACGGGAACGAGGGGTCTATCCAGAGTTGATATATTTTGCCTTTATGAATTACTTTATCCTTTATGGAGAAGTAGGAAGTAGTCCAGATTTCACACCTTTTGTAGTAAGAAAATATCCTTTACGATAAGTGGCAGTCATCCATCGGAACGAATGTTAACCGTGGTTCAGTGTGTTGGAGATACATACCCCGTTCACATTAATGAAAGCTTTGGATGGTTTGGACAGTAGGTTCCGTTTGCATCTTAATAGTTATCCAGAGAATCTTTAGAGTCTTTGTGACCTGGCCATGTATCCCGTTGTGTGCACAAAAGTGTCGCCCAATGGTAAAACGACCGAACCCATCTAAACATTCTTTAGGTTAGAAAACAAAATCATCCATGTTTTGCAGATTTCTTAATTTCTTCTTGAAGTTTTCTGTTTCGGAAGGAGAAAAAAAGAAAAATCTGATCATTAAACACAGAAAAGACTTGTTACTAAAAGAAATCACTTACCATTTATCCAACCAGAAATTGTAATCGAATTTATCGGATACATAGGAGGATGTGTTGAGATCCAGGGCGTCCACATTGCGCTTCGATGAAGTCTTGTACTTGTAATCATCTGCGTAGTTGTAAGAGATGTCTTCCACGGTCTTCGAGTACGGAAAACTGTACAGGGTGGTGTAGGTTGATGGATACAGGTAGCTAGAGAGCGGCACCCATCTCTCACTTGTGGTCGTAGTGGTCACCGTCTTCTTAAGGTCGTCGGATGTTTTGGAAGTTGTCTTGGTATCTTTTGAAGACTCTTCGGCTGAGTAGTAAGACGATGAGGTCTTACCTTTACTTCTCTTCGAAGGAGGAACTGATTCTCCCCTCAGAGTATTGTAGTAGGATCGGCCGTAGCCAAACGTCAGCGGATCGTAAAGGTTAGTACCTGAGCCCCTGGAGGATTTGGTTCCTGTCTCGGAAGAGATAACGGGAGTACCTCCACGAAGATTAGAACCGGCGAATGTGGAGAAGCCTAGATCGCCACGGTCCGATCTCAGGTAAGTACGAGATAAAGAATCGCTGTACTTCTTCTCCACCATGTCGGCAGTGCCGGAGTAGAGGGAAGTGCCATACCTGTAATTGTCGTGGTAAGTGAGCAACAGGGGTCTCCTCCACCTGAAAACCATGATTGCTCTTAATTGGTTGCGGTGACCGACGGTTGGATGGACGGAATGGAAGGTGATGGAGGCTCTCGAGCGCTACTGACTGTTCGAGGTGCTGCTTCGAGACCTGATAGATTTCGGTCCTGGCCCACGCTCGTGCGCCGTTCGCGTGCTGGGTGGAGTCCGCCTTCCGGGACTTATTTTGGTCGCCCCTGTCCTTGAGCACCCTTCAGAGCGAGGAGCCGCGCTGCCTCGGCAGCCGTAAATGGGACCTGCTCAAGGCCGCATCCAGCATTCTCCATCCGGATGGCACAACAAATCCTCAACAGCTGTTCACTTGAGCCGCGTGCTCCGCTCGTGATCTTGGGCTTCCTCCTCGAGCTTCGAGGAACTAGAACGATAATTCTTGTGGCATGAAGCCATCGATGAGAAAACGGAGTTGAAGAGTCGGGAATTTTATTTCTTGATCTCTTTAGACACGTGAAGATGGCAAGGTATTCAGCTTGTCATTCAGAAAAAGTGACATCTTTAAACCTTCATTTTTTTAGCTTCACGAACCATAATCACAATTAAGTGTTTTTCCGTCGATGTTCCGGGAACAGTTTGCAGGGGGGCGGGGGGGGGGGGGGGGGAGCTCAGTTGGTAGCGAGCCAGGCTCGTAATCTGAAGTTCCCAGGTTCGAGTCCCAACTGGGTCAGCGTTGAGATTTATCTCCACAAACTTTCCTGCCCTGCCCACGGTCAGTAGGGACACCGATGGGCTTGGAAAGACCGCCGTCCGTCGTATGGGACGTTAAGCCTTGGCCCCGTGTGCGGGAGAGACATACCCTGTGCACGTTAAAGAACACACTGGATGGCCTTGACGGGAGACTACCATCTGTCTCCCAACAGCTGTTCCAGTGGGTCCCCTCCCCCAACCTTCTCTGAGCCTTCGGGGTCCATGTGACCTGGCCATTTAGCCCATGGTGTGCAAAAAAGTGCCGCTCAGAGGTAAAACAACCCAACCCAACCCAACAGTTTTCAGGTATTCCGCGACATGTTTTTCCCACGCAAATCATTTATTAAGTGTCCAAAGTCCTAAATTTCGCGAATGTTGCCTAAAATAATAACAGCTTCGATATATATATATACAGAATTTTTTTAAAAGAAGACGGAGATAACCTTTAAGATTTTTGGCTTGTGTTAGTTTCTCATACACTATGCAAAGACTTGCTGTTGTTGTTTTACCTCTGAGCGGCACTTTTTTGCACACCATGGGCTAAATGGCCAGGTCACATGGACCCCGAAGGCTCAGAGAAGGTTGGAGGAGGGGACCCACTGGAACAGCTGTTGGGAGACAGATGGTAGCCCCCCGTCAAGGCCATCCAGCGTGTTCTTTAACGTGCACAGGGTATGGCTCTCCCGCACACGGGGCCACGGCTTAACGTCCCATCCGACGGACGGCGGCCTTTCCAAGCACATCGGTGTCCCCTACTGACCGTGGGCAGGGCGGGGAATTTTGCGAAGATAAATCTCAACGCTGACCCAGCTGGGACTCGAACCTGGGAACTACAGATTACGAGCCTGGCGGGCTACCGACTGAGCCACCCCCGCCCCATGCAAAGACTTGCACAAGGAATGCAACATACAAACACGGAATGTCCGCTGGAATAGTAGTCAGGTAGGCATCAGGAATATTCGCTGTGATAGTGAAAACAAATATATAGTGTTGATTGTATTATATAATTGCTTTGTTTATAAGGAAATATTTCAACTCCAATGTTACTCTAATTGTTTTTAAGTTGTTCCATCACTGAAAAAAAGTTTAAAAATGCTCTAAAATCACAGGTAGAGATGTCGACTAAATTGCGCAGTTATCAACCTGACCTAGGGCGGGCATTGTAATAATGTGATATATGCAGAGTTGGGTTGTTTTACCTCTGAGTGGCACTTTTTGCACTCCATGGGCTAAATGGCCAGGTCACATGCACCCTGAAGGCTCAGAGAAGATTGGGGGAGGGGACCCACTGGAACAGCTGTTGGGAGACAGATGGTAGCCTCCCGTCAAGGCCATCCAGCGTGTTCTTTAACGTGCACAGGGTATGGCTCTCCCGCAAACGTGGCCATGGCTTACCGTCCCATCCGACGGACGGCGGCCTTTCCAAGCCCATCGGTGTCCCCTACTGACCGTGGGCAGGGCGGGGAATTTTGCGGAGATAAATCTCAACGCTGACCCAGCAAGGACTCGAACCTGGGAACTACAGATTACGAGCCTGGCGCGCTACCGACTGATCCACCCCCGGCCCTTGTGATATATATAGAAAATAATTTTGTTTTTCCCACGCAAAATTTTTTCGCGTTCTTTTATATTTTATTTAATTTAATATGAAGTATAAATCTTATATATTATATAATCTTTAATATATAATCTTTTATATTATATTTAATTTTATATGAAGAATTTTATATTTAAGTATGGCTGAATTGGATAAATCGTTGTGAGCGAACAAGTGTCTCAAAATCAATAAATAAATGCTCATTCCACTTGAAGAAGATTGTCGATTACAGTTAATTATTTTAATAAAAATAAAAATAAATACCCCCTCAAGCAGCTGCTTGCCACAGAGGTCTGACAGGAGCCTGTCAGTTTATATGCCATAGTAGAAGGTCTGTGAGGATGGCAGGACCTCAGCAGAAAAACAACACGAACATACAGTATAGTAAATGCTTTCCATTCAGTAACCTAAATATTTCGAACATGCTTTAACATGCAGTTACCTTCAGATGGAAGAGAATATTTTATTTCCCTTCATACATTTCTGAATACATTATCAGCCTAACAGGAAAATTAGAAGAAGTAAATAATGAGTAATTTTATGAAATAAAAGCTGAAATTGAGATTCAATTCAAAATCAAACCAAACATTATGCTTATTATATATCTGAAAACCAAGAGGCAAATAATTTCTGTTCAGGTTTCAAAGATATTGTCTGCAAATGCTTTTTTGGCAACAGTTGTTCATTGAGCTTCAGTAATAATTTTTACTAACATAAAATAGCATAAAAATTATTATTAAATGATTATTTTATTAACATACGTTAACAGGAACTATTAGTTTACTTAAACTGTGGGGGCGGGGGTGGCTCAATCTGTAGCGAGCCAGGCTCGTCATCTGCAGGTTCGAGTCCCAGCTGGGCCAGCTTTCAGATTTATTTCAGCAAAACTCCCCGCCTTTCCCATGGTCAGTAGGGGACACCAATGGGCTTGGAAAGACCGCCGTCCGTTGAATGGGACTTTAAGCCGTGACCCCGTGTCCCGGAGAGCTATACCCTCTGCACATTAAAGGGACATTAAGGGAGAACTATACCCTCTGCACATTAAAGAAACCACCTGTCTCCCAACAGCTGTTCCAGTGGGTCCCATCGTCCAATCTTCTCTGAGCCTCGCGGTCATTATGACCTGGCCATTTAGCCCATCGTATGCAAAAAAAAAAGCCAACCTATGGCCGAGTGGTTAGCGCGTTTGGCTACTGATCTGAGGGACCTGGGTTGTTTGTGTCGTTTTTCTGCTGAGGTCCTGCTATCCTCACAGACCTTCTACTATGGCATATAAACTGACAGTCTCCTGTCAGCCTCTGTGGCAAGCAGCTGCTTGAGCGGGTATTTATTATTATTTTTATTATGCAAAAAAAGCGCCGCTCAGAGATAAACAACCCAACTAAAACTGTAAGAAAAAAGAGCTAGTTTAATTTATCCACTAAAACCATTTCTCTTTCAATATCAATTATATTTAATATACGATATTTTAGTTTATTTTTAATCACAGATATTATTTTTTCGTTCCATATGTCGAAATCTAGACAATCGTAGTTTATCCAGTATTGTTATAGTTTTTAATTAGGTCTCTATTATTTTGGAAAATAAAATGCACTGAAAAGGAAGTTATCACTCTTAGTTTTAACGTCGATATCAAAGTGAGAGGGAAAATTGTCTTCAACCTGGTGGGAATACAATCCCATGGCCAATGGAATACGAACCAAGACAATTTTCCATCTAACTTTGATATCGACCTCTAATTCAAAAATGATAACTTCCATTTTTCATTTGAAATAAAGTCGGAAATTTTATTAAATCTACATGCTTTATTTAGCTGTGACAGAGTACCACTACAAGTTTCACCTTCAAAAATTCAAAAAGAACCTTTTTCTGAATGGCTTTTGAGCAGCAATCCTCTTCCAGGCTCATCCTATTTTTCTGGCTCATCGTGATCCAAGCTCTTTTAACACTCGCTGTCTGTCTGTCAAATCTCGATTTGTTTGCTCCGTCTCTTCTTTAATGCAGTGAACATAAAAATCTACAACAGTGGTCGTCAACCTTTTTTGGATGAGTACCCAGTTTTTCAATATTTTTACATTCGCAATGTTTACTGCCCACTTACATAAAATTTTGCTTTTATTTAAAAAACTTCGTTTTTTTAGAAATCACAGGCGAATTAGCATCACTATTTTCTCCTTCATTCTCATGTTTTCCACCAAAACTCACAAAACGCCTTCTAGTGGGTGGTATATGGGCCAAGTTGAAGGCCATGATATATAGAGATTGCATCTTAAGAGTAAGACCTAGGCAGCGCCAAGCCATCCCGTGGTCGAGTGGTTAGCACGCTTAGCTACTTGAACTAAGGGACCTGGGTTAGAGCCCCAGGTAAGGCATGGATGTCGTTTTTCTGCTGAGGTCCTGCCATCCTCACAGACCTTCTACTGTGGCATATAAACTGACAGGCTCCTGTCAGAGGGGGGTCTAATTAAGTTAATAATAAATAAAACAAAAAAAAAGAGATTCTGGACACGTGGAAGCGATGCTGTTGGCTCAGTCGGTAGCACGCCAAGCACATCAATTGATGTCCTCTGATTCGAGTTGCCATTCTGCCTATGTTTAGATTTTCTCCTCTAACCCTCCTCTATCCACGATGAGAAAGGGGCCCTGATGACTTGATAAAAGGGCCGTCTATCGGAGGGGATATTAAGCCGTGGCTCAATGTCCAACGTGATGGATGGCCTTGATGGGAGGTTTCCATCAGTTATCAAACACTTGATCCCATACTTTTAAACAGTTGTGATATATTTGTAATCTTAGCATTTAAAGTCAGCCATCCGTCGGATGGAACGTTAAACCGTGATCCGTGTGCGGGAGAGCCATACCCTGTGCACGTTAAAGAACACATTGGGTGGTCTTAACGGGAGAGTATTATTTGTCTCCTAAAAGCTGACCAGTGTGTCCGCAACCTTTTCTGAACCCTCAGGGTTCTTATGACCTGGTCATTGAGCCTGTTGTGTGCAAATAAAATGCCGCTCAAAGGTAAAACGATCCAGTCTGGCCATTTAGCCCATTTTACACACAAAATCCATTCAGAGAGTAAAGAAATCTAAATTTTAACAAAAAACCTAGTTGCTTTTCGATTTTATCTAATCTGCAAAAAATATTTAGTATCTGTTAGGGCATATATAGAGTTACATAGAGTGCATTTTATATTATGTAAAAAAATAAATACCCCCTTAAGCAGCTGCTTGCCACAGAGGTCTGACAGCAGAAGTATACGCCATAGTAGAAAATTTATTAGATTTGTGAGGATGGTGGGACCTCAGCATGAAAAAAAAACGCACACAAACATCCATGCCTAATCCGGGGCTCGAACCCAGGTGCCGTAGATCAATAGTCAAGCGCGCTAACCACTCGGCCACGGGATATAGCCCTGTAAATAAGTATATTGTTAATATGAAATGCAAAAATATCACGATTCCTGTAAGCAAATGTAAATGGGAAAAGAATAATAATATCACAATGCACTGTACTGGAAAAGAATGAATAATTTGTAACATCAATGCCTATTTCCAAATCAGTTATTCGAGCTATCGCAAAAGTGGCTGAATTTTATTTTTGCACGGAGTTCATCTGAAGAGATGATCTTTTACAGCTTTCAGGAAGAAGGAAAAGTGGCCTTGTTCTTAGCTGTCTGATATGCAATTTGCTGAAGAGACAGGTACTTCTGCAAATGCAGTTGCCCGTGGAGCAGCAGTAGTAACATTGAGAGAGGGTGGCAGCTGATGCTTTGGCAACCCTTTCTTCGCTAAAACGGGCGTGTTAACAAGGTTCAGTTGAAGGTCACGGTGAACGTTAACTGCCCCAGACGGGTTTTTGCTCCACTTGTCAGAAATGAAACCGCATTCATCTTCTGCAGTCATTTCATTTCTCTGCATGCTCGACTGCTGACAATGGCTCGAGTTTCGTGTTTCGCACCGCAGGCTAAAACATTTTGCAGACGTGTGCAAACGAAGGAAGGGGGAATTGATAAGTGGAAGCCTCAGAAATGGCTGAAAGAGTCTTTTTAAAAATGTGGAAAGCCACACTTGAAATTCTGTAACTTTGAGAATAAGCTTTTTATTGAAACAAGTCACTGGAGATAGTTAATGGCATCAATCTCCTGCCTCTGAAGTCACCCATATGCGTTTGGATTCTGTTATACGATTTCTTCACAGACCGGGACTGGGATGGCTCAGGTGATAGCGCGCCAGGCTCGTAATCTGCAGTTCCCAGGTTCGAGTCCCAGCTGGGTCGGCGTTGAGATTTATCTCCGCAAAAATCCCCGCCCTGCCTTCTGTCAGTAAAGGACACTGGTGGGCTTAGAAAGTTCTCCGTCCGTCGTATGGAACCTTAAACCGTGGCTCCGTGTGCGGGAGAGCCATACCCTGTGCACATTAAAGAACACGCTAAATGACCTTGACGGGAGATTACCATCTGTCTCCCAACAGCTTTTCCAGTGCGTCCCCCCCCCCACAATTTCTCTGAACTTTGTTTTTTTTTTAAGACTGAATCGCGTATGGGCCTGTTTGGTGACAAGGTGAACGATAAATCAAGGCTAACCGATCGCGTTCTTTTATTAGTGGTTAGCATGCTTGGCTGCTGGTCGAAGGAACATGGTTCGAATCTCAGGTAAGGCATGAGTGTTTGTGTTGTTTTTCTGCTGAGGTCTCGCCTTCCTCAAAGACCTACTGTGGCTTATTAAGCTGACAGGCTCCTGTCAGACGTCTGTGGCAAGCAACTGCTTCAGGTTGGGTTGTTTTACCTCTGAGCGGCACTTTTTTGCACACCATGGGCTAAATGGCCAGGTCACATGGACCCCGAAGGCTCAGAGAAAGTTGGGGGAGGGGACCCACTGGAACAACTGTTGGGAGACAGATGGTAGCTTCCCGTCAAGGCCATTCAGCGTGTTCTTTAACGTGCACAGGGTATGTCTCTCCCGCACACGGGGCCACGGCTTAACGTCCCATCCGACGGTTGGGTTGGGTTGTTTTACCTCTGAGCGGCACTTTTTTGCACACCATGGGCTAAGTGGCCAGGTCACATGGACCCCGAAGGCTCAGAGAAGGTTGGGGCAGGGGACCCACTGGAACAGCTGTTGGGAGACAGATGGTAGCCTCCCGTCAAGGCCATCCAGCGTGTTCTTTAACGTGCACAGGGTATGTCTCTCCCGCACACGGGGCCACGGCTTAACGTCCCATCCGACGGACGGCGGCCTTTTCAAGCCCATCGGTATCCCCTACTGACCGTGGGCAGGGCGGGGAATTTTGCGGAGATAAATCTCAACGCTGGCCCAGCTGGGATTCGAACCTGGGAACTACAGATTACGAGCCTGGAGCGCTACCGACTGAGCCACCCCCCGCCCCGCAACTGCTTCAGAGAATATTTATTTGTTTTTTTAAAGTAGATTCAACAATTTGTTAATTTTTTTTAGGATTTGAAAAAAATTGTGGTCTTTCCTTGTGGTTCTCGAAACCAATAAAATGATTTGAAAATTGTTTTTAACTTCATCTTTCGTGATGTTCTGTGTTTGTAGAATATTTAAAAGTAAAGAAGAGGGAAATTAATATTCAAAATATGAAACTTCCGGATTTCTCAAGAGTGGCACTTTGCACACAATGGGTTAAATGGCCAGGTTACAAGTTCACCGAGAGCTCAGAGAAAGTTGGCGGATGAGACTAAGTGGAACAGTTGTTGGGAGAGATATGTTAGCCAGTTTGTTCTTTGACGTGCACAGAATATGGCTCTCGCGCACACGGAACACGGCTTAACTCCCCATCCGACGGACGGCGGCTTTTCCAAGGCCATCGGTGTCCCCGCCTGACCGTGGGCAGAGCAGGAAGTTGTCCTTAGATAATCTCAACACTGACCCAACTGGGACTCGAACCTAGAAACTGCAGTTTAAGAGCCTGACACGCTACCGACTGAGCCACCCCCGCCCCGGAAATTTGATAGAAAGAAATATTTATGAGCCGGTTTACTGCTACATAAATGTAAGCATTTTTTTGGTTATGTTTATATTTGGTTGATGATGCAGTGGTTCCTGTCATTCACTCCATAACTGTTGAAAGAGATTGGATTACATCTTTATCTTCAGTGACATTTTCCTCTTAAAAGAATTATTTTCAAAGTTACAGATCTTAGAATATATCCTTCCATTGGCGGAGCATGGTAGTGCCTAATTGTGTTTTGAATAAGTGTCGACGAACATTACCTATCTTTGTTCGACTTGATGGATCACCTCTTTTGATGAAATGACATCTCTTGATAGGTTCGAGCACCGGATAAAACATGTGTTTCCTTTCTTGTGCTCTCTTCCTTTTGAGGTGTCATCTTTCTCAAGGGTCTTCTCTTTGGCGTATGATGCTAACAGGCAACTGTCAGACTTCTGTTATAAGCAGACGGAACTGTAGGGAAAGCAATGGACTCTGATCCTAGTGGACGTATGGTATTTCTCTTCTCTTACGTCCTAATTAATATCATCAAAACTTTGCATAAAATCCATAAAACTGTTTGAGCATTACCTATCTTTCTATTGCTTTTCGCTTATCATTTGTCAGTTTGCCAGTTTCTCTGTTCGTCAGTTGTGGTTTGTGGATTTATAACAGTTGTCCAACCATATATTTATGTGTCAAATGAACATTTATGGTGTGAACCATCTGCCTTCGAAATGAATACAACTCAGTAACTGATTGCGCTATCGAGCTGCTTTACGTTAATTTTCTACTTTTTAGGACCCTATAGGAAGCTAGGTATTTTTTTTTTTATTTATTTATATTTCGCTATTTTGACTGATGTTACTTGAAGGTTGGGTTGTTTTACCTCTGAGCGGCACTTTTTTGCACACCATGGGCTAAATGGCCAGGTCACATGGACCCCGAAGGTTCAGAGAAGGTTGGGGGAGGGGACCCACTGGAGCAGCTGTTGGGAGACAGATGGTAGCCTCCCGTCAAAACCATCCAGTGTGTTCTTTAACATGCACAGGGTGTGGCTCTCCCGCACACGGAGCCACGGCTTAACGTCCCATCCGACGAACGGCGGCCTTTCCAAGCCCATCGGTGTCCCCTACTGACCGTGGGCAGGGCGGGGAATTTTGCGGAGATAAATCTCAACGCTGACCCAGCTGGGACTCGAACCTGGGAACTACAGATTACGAGCCTGGCGCGCTACCGACTGAGCCACCCTCGCCCCCAGTTACTTGAAGATGAAGTTTCCTATTATTATATCTACAAGCGCATAGAGCATTATTTTCTCCCTTTGTACGCCCTTTAAGTACGTTTCATTACTAAAGATCACTTTACGTTTTCTATCTCATTCATCGCTGTTTCAAAATATCATGACACTGAGTAAAGTCAATAGCCGAGTAAAGGAGGATTCATCCAAGTATACATTTCAGAAAAAAAAAAGTCTTGGATGACAGCCACAGGCACACAACAAGTGTGTTGTAAGTCTTCTTTAGGGTGGCATTGATTAATTTGAGGGGAGGCGTCACTTAAATGCATTATCTAAATCTATCATGGGAGATAGTTCTGGCCTCCGTGCTCTGCTCACATAGCAGAGAAATACCACATGATATTTAAGAAGAGAGTCGACAGGACCATGTCGGCAGCTCTTCACATCAGCGGAGTCGTAGAAGCGGCAACTTGAGAAACCATCGGACTGAGCAATTGAGGCATCGACACTTTTTATAGATCATATGTTGACTATTGGTTGATGAGTCATATTTATAAATGAAAAATACCCCCTCAAGTAGCTGCTTGCCACAGAGGTCTGACAGGAGCCTGTCAGTTTATATGCCACAGTAGAAGATCTGAGAGGATGGCAGGACCTCAGCAGAAAAACAACACGAACATCCATGCCTTAATCCGGGGCTCGAACCCAGGTCCCTTAGATCAGTAGCCAAGCGCGCTAACCACTCGGCCACGGGACGGCTCTTATAAATAAAAGAGTCGTTCAAATGAAGAGTACAATATTGAGATCTGCGGTCGATGCCCCTTGGTTTGTTACTAACAGACAACTTCGTAAAGACTTGGTCATCGACCACATATATATTCATATTAAATGCATCTCAAAAAGGGTTTTTCAGGCTGTTAAAAATAATCTTAATGATATTATTTCTTCTTTGCTTAATTATGATCATAATGTTCTTAATAAGTACAAGAGGCCTAAAATGATGGCTTTCTCTGAGGAAAGCTACTCGTTTTAAGTCTCTTGTGCATGATATATGTTATTTTTAGCTTGTGTTTTATGTTAGCCTCTATAGACCCACACACGGGTGATTTATTTTTTATATGTTTTTACTTATGCCAACTGGGTTTATTCTCAGATGGAGATGGTAATGGGTAAAGTTTTACCTGGAACATCGCATATCCATACACGTTCTACGATTGGATTGGATTGTTTTACCTCTGAGCGGCACTTTTTTGCACACCATGGGCTAAATGGCCAGGTCACATGGACCCCGAAGGCTCAGAGAAGGTTGGGGGAGGGGACCCACTGGAACAGCTGTTGGGAGACAGATGGTAGCCTCCCGTCAAGGCCATCCAGCGTGTTCTTTAACGTGCACAGGGTATGGCTCTCCCGCACACGGGGCCACGGCTTAACGTCCCATCCGACGGACGTCGAGAGATAAATTTCAAGCCCATCGGTGTCCCCTACTGACCGTGGGCGGGGCGGGGAAAATTTTGCGGTGATAAATCTCAACGCTGACCCAGCTGGGACTCGAACCTGGGAACTACAGATTACTAGCCTGGCGCGCTGCCGATTGAGCCACCCCCACGTTCTACGAAGAGTGCACAACCCTTATATCTGGGATATGGAGTGAGCGCTCTTTATGTCCTCACACAGAGAAACGGGTATACGTAGAAGGAACTCATCAGCAGCAGAAAAAGTGGCAGGTATCTGCTTGAACATGATAGGCGTTGTGGGGATTTCAGACAGACCTTGCATGGAAACATCCAAAGTTGACCAGTGTACGGTGTGCTGACGCTTTGATTTGAATATAAGGGTCCGCTGTTCATTGAGGTTTTGGACCGTGGTGATACCATCAACTCTCACAACGATATTGCGAAACTATGGACATTTGAAGGCAGGCAATATAGTTGAAGCCCCAGGGCTTATTTTAGAGTAAAACGGTTATTTTGTTGGATGACAGCATCAGCTCCGTATTGTCCTAGTAACAATTAAAAACGTTGAATAGGAATGGTTAGGAATGCCTGAAACATCTTCAAGTTCGATGATGAATTCAAGATGCTTCAGCATCGCTTGCTTTCTCGGATTCTAGCAGAAAGAGGCAAATGGAATCAGAGGAAACAAACGAAATGTCTAGAAGGAGAATAGAGTCATGGGAAACAAAAGTGCCGAAAATTAGAATAGGATCAGAGAAATCAAAAGAAATGTCGAAAGGTCAAATGGAATCACAGAGAGGGGAAAAGGAAATGCCGAGCGGGAAAATGGGACCAGCGACAAGAAAAGAATTATAAAGAGGTCGAATGGAATCAGAGAATACAAACTTAAAGGGCGAGAGGGAGAATAGGATCAGTGAAAACAAACGAAATATCAGAAGATGAAATGAAATCAGAGAAAAGAAAATGATTCCGAAAGGGGGAATGGAATCAAAAAAAACAAAGGAAATACCGCGAAAGGTTGAAGGGGATCTGGGGAAGCAAACAAAATGTCAAAAGATGAAAGATAATCAAATAAAAAATACTTAAAAAGAGAAATGGGGGGAATGTGAAAAGGTAGAATAAAATCAGATAAATAAAAGGAATTCACGAAAGGTTAAATGGAATCAGAAAATAAACGAAACCCAAAAGTTGAAATGGAATCAGAAAATAAACGAAACCCAAAAGTTGAAATGGAATCAGAAAATAAACGAAACCCAAAAGTTGAAATGGAATCAGAAAATAAACGAAACCCAAAAGTTGAAATGGAATCAGAAAATAAACGAAACCCAAAAGTTGAAATGAAATCAGAAAATAAACGAAACCCAAAAGTTGAAACAGAAAATAAACGAAACCCAAAAGTTGAAATGGAATCAGAGAGAATGTTTAGGACAGTGGAGTCAGATAGAACGAACACAAAATGCCTTAAAACAGAATGGAATCAGAGACAGCAAACGAAATGCTGAAAGGTGGAGCAGAATAAACGGTTAAGAGGAAACACCACAAAAGGAGGTTATTTAACTGGTTTGTTGTTGTACAGTCGCTCAAAAAAGTATCCGAACACTATGGTTGATTACAGAATTCAGAAAAAATATCTGGCAACGATTTTTTCAGAAATTAGCGACCTGGTACCTTCGTGTCACGAGATTACAGAATTCAGGAAAAATATCTGGAGCGTGTACAGCAACTGTACACCGCTCCAGTTACCGTGTTGCTGTGAACGGTAACTGCACACGCTCAATATTTCCGTGAGTGAGCTCACACGATCTAGTATCAAAATAATATGACTACCTACAGTCGCTCAAAAAGTATCCGAACACTATGGTGATTACAGAATTCAGAAAAATATCTGCAACGATTATTTTTTAGAAATCAGTGATCTGCAACATTCGTGTCACGTGATCACAGAATTCAAGAAAAATATCTGGAGCGTGTACAGCAACTGCAGTTACCATTCACTGCATATTAATTACTGCTGCAGTTACCATTCACATAATATTAATTAATAAAATATTAATTAATAAAAATTAATCGCTCTAAAAAATAGTGATCTGGCCACCTTCATGTCACGAGACACGAAGGTTGCCAGATCACTAATTTCTAAAAAAATCGTTACCAGATATTTTTTTCTGAATTCTGTAATCAACCCTAGTGTTCGGATGCTTTTTTGAGTGACTGTACACCCCTCTGACGATTGTCCTTACCTATTACTTCGAAGAGGTGGAACTGGTTGATGTTCGAACTCGATGCGTGTTTCTATGCAAAGAATATATTTATGAAAAATCAGAGTGATCCATTCAACCGTTTCGGAGTTAATATGATATTGATACACAAATGAAGCCGAAGGACCCAAAATTTCTGATTGAATTAGATGAAATACTCTTTTATTCGCCTTATCGAATAGTGGAATGTGAAATATTGGCATTCAACTACCTAGCATTCCAGTCTACAAATAACGTTTTTAAAAATTAATGTCTTCATCTGATGAACTGGTCTTGGAGGACGGGTTTGGCTCATTTGGTAGCACACTAAGCTTATGGTCTGATCTTCTCAGGTACGAATGTCGATGACGAGAATTTCGTCATCTAAGACTCTGCTCCATTCCTTGGTGAGAAAGGAGACACCGATGCGACTTGAAAAGGATGCCGTCTGTCGAATGAGATATTCATCCATGACTATTTATGCATAAGAGTCATCCCTGCATAGCAAAACTCCCCACCCTCCTCTCAGTCAGTAGGGGACACGATGGGCTTGGAAAGGCCGCAGTACGTCGGATGGGACTTTAAGTCGTGGCCCCCCGTGTGGGAGAGCCATACCCTATGAATGTTAAAGAATACAAAGGATGGCCTTGACGGGAGGCTACCATCTGTCTCCCAACAGCTGTTCCAGTAGTGCCCTATCCCAAACTTCTGTGAACCCTCCGGGTCCATGTGGCCTGGCCATTTAGCCCATTGTGCGCCAAAATGTTCCGCTCAGAATAAAGCAACAACATCCCTGCACACATTAATAACACGCTGGATGGTCTTCATAGGAGTCTGCTGTCTATACGCTAAGGAGTTGTTCAAAAGATCCCCTACCTAGCTTTGATCCCTTGGGGTCCTTGTGACCTGGCCATTTAGCCCATGCGCCAAAATGTTCCGCTCAGAATAAAGCAACAACATCCCTGCACACATTAATAACACTCTGGATGGTCTTCATAGGAGTCTGCTGTCTATACGCTAAGGAGTTGTTCAAAAGATCCCCTACCTAGCTTTGATCCCTTGGGGTCCTTGTGACCTGGCCATCTTATTTACTGTCTGCGACAAAATTTTACTGAAAGGCGACACCTGTCTGGATGCTTTATCTTAACACCCACTTGCAATTAGTCTTGACGAGATCGACGGTTTTTTTCCTAGCCAACGCACTTCGTAGAAACCGCTTAGCTGTTTCTGTGGAGTTTTTGCTCTTAGCTGACTAAGCTGAAGTCCTGCTGTTTAGCTGAGTCGGCTGCGATGTTTTTGTGAACTTGGTAATGATTCTATGACGTACTCTGAGGAACTAGTTGGCGAGAATACAAGAAACTGTCAGCAAAAGTCCAGACACTGACCTAACAAATGGGAGTTGATACTAAATGGACGTCTGTCGTCACATCATTACCCTGCGTAATGGCTTATTTGGGATTTAGTAGATGTAGGCATGGCCTGCTTGATGGTGATGCCAGTAATGCCGAGCTCACAGAAGCCCCATGTGCTCTCTAAAAAGTATTTATTGTAATTTAGGAAATGCATATTGTATGAATTTTTCGAAACTGTTTCGTAAAGAAGTATTAGAGATCGACATATTGAAAATAAACGCTGATTTAATATTTTTGTAACCAATGTCGCCAAAGTCACGAAGATTTGTACTATTTTGATATTGATACTGTTTCGTCTATAAAACCAAAAAAAAAAGATCATAATTTTAAAATTTTGCATCTTAGAACATTCTGTAAAAAAACAAACCCAACAATATTATAATGACGTTTTCTAAGTTGGTGTGGTTAAAAAATTACATTACCAAAGTACAGTGTAAGTATGCATTTTTTTCTTGAATTTTGACCAAACTTAATAAAATACCCCGTTCTATGCTCAGGATGCGTTCCTGGAGAAAATAACTTTAAGGGAGTCAGATTTCAATGGGGGTCATTATATTGCATTTGACACTGAGATCCCAGCAGTGTTATTTTTATCTTTGAGTGATGAAGAATGTTTAAGTTGGCTACAGGCAAGGCCTTTCAGATGAAGGGGGGGGGGGAGTCAGAAGGATTATTTGTCCTATCCCTCGTGAACAAAAGGACCTCAAATTTAGACCCTTGTTAATCTTGTGATATTAGACACAATAGTAAAAACTGTGATGTAAAATATAGAGTTTTTTACCATAAACCTCTGATAACACACGGACATTTCTGGTGATGCCTTTATGCTGAGGTCTCGCATTTCAGACTTTTTTCTGTGGTATATTAATGGTAAAATTACATCAACAAGTAAAGGGAAATTTTTCCGTGATAGTATGAATTTGTGATACCTCGGATTCGATCGGAGCATTTCTCTGAAGATGGTTTTAAGGTAATTTCATTTGGATTGTATTCACGGAGACAAGCTTTGCTAATAAATAATTAACTTATGTTGTTTCTTTTACCAAGATTTATGCTCTTTTGAATTACTTCATAAAGTAATATTAATACCATATAACATGTGGGGAGAAAATATTATATAGTTTATTTGTAACCAATTACATTTTGTTTGTAAATTGGAAGCTTTGGTTTTTGCTTGTCATTAATTTTTCAGTTTATTTTTTTAAATGAAGCTCTTTTGGCAAGAACTATAAGAGTTTAATAGTGAACCTGCCCCAAAAGTGGTGCTATTACTGTACTGAAATCTTTGATGCTTACGAGTTGGCGTGGGTTGGATTAGGTTGTTTTACCTCTGAGCGGCACTTTTTTGCACACAATGGGCTAAATGGCCAGGTCACAAGGACACGGAAGGCTCAGAGAATGTTGGGGGAGGTGACTTACTGGAACAGCTGTTAGGAGGCAGATGGTAGACTCCCGTCAAGGTCATCCAGCGTGTTCTTTAGCGTGCACAGGATATGGCTCTCCCGCACACGGAGAGCCATATCCTGTGCACGCTAAAGTTAACGTTAAGAGACAGATGAGAGCCTCCCGTCGGCTTAACGTCCCATCCCACGGACTGCGGCCTTTCCAAGCCCATCGGTGTCCCAAACAGCACAAACATTCATGCCTTCCTGAGGCTCGAACCTAGGTCCCTTCGACCAGTAGCCAAGCAGACGTGGACTGGTAAGGGGTGCTATACGTCCCGAACCCTCAGAGCCCCGGGGCACTCATAGGAGCAATACTTTGGTTTTGAATAAAGCTGCTTAAAGATATACTGTCTACATACACATGTTGTACCTAACTCTGCGATTTTCCAAACTAATTTTCATTCCAGCAGCAAAGTATGAGTTGTTCCAGTTCTAAACGGTGTTTGTTTTTCGGGGGGGGGGGGGGGAGTTGTAGTACCAAGTGGCCTGGTCATGGAGCCCAAGTTTGGGCTGTTCTTTTACCTCTGAGCGGCACTTTTTTTGCACATATTGGGCAAAATCGCCAGGTCACAAGGACCCCAATAAAGTGGAGGAAAAGGAACCCACTGGGCATTTGTTAAGAGACAGATGAGAGCCTCCCGTCGAGAACCTTCAGAGTGTTCTTTAACATGTGCAAGGTATAGTTATCCCGCACACGGCGCCGCGGCCTTTAAAGTCCCACCCGACGGACGGTGGCCTTTCCAAGCTTATCGATGTCCCCTTTCTGACCGAGGAAAGGGGAGATAAATCTCAACGCTAGCAGAGATGGGAATTGAACCTGGAAACTGCAGATTACGAGCCTGGCATGCTATTGACTGAGCCACCCCAACCTCTCTATCATAGATAGACGCTTTTTTTTAAATCATTATGGGTTGACAAGAAGGCGACCTTTAGGAGAAATTTCGGAATGCAGCGAAGATTTGGGTAACTAGGAGTCTCAAAAGCTGTAGATGAAAATTTTCAATCGTTGAATTTTTAAAACAAGGGAAAGGAAAAGGTTTTGAGGTCCTGAATTGCCTTTTATTTTAAGTAGGGACTTGAATATTTAACGCAACACAGGGGTAAACTCCAGAAAGAAATTTAGGACAGATCAGTCAAATATTTAAGGAATTACAAGGAGCCTAAATCTGTTTAAAAAAAATAGATAATCTGTTTCAACAATTATGTGGTAAGTATGTTTTCACCAACAAGCCCAAGGCTCTATTATTATCTTTCCACGTGTTAAATAATCGGCTCTGTGAAGCAATTTAAAGTCATTAATCTTCGTAAAAGAAGCAAAATTTAATGAATTGTAATAAGTAAACGAACTGACTATGGGAAGAGATTCACTGGAGAGATGGAATCTCCCTTCAACGCATTGAACGTATTCTTCACCGTGCACAGTGATACACGGATTAAGGTCCAATCAGAAGGACGACAGCCTTTCCAAACCCACTGGTGTCCCTTTATTAACAGAATACAGAACGAGGGCTAGTGATGAAAATCTCAACCCTTGCACTGTGGTGAAATGACAGAAGGTTATTAAATCAGCAAGAATCAGTTTCAATATCGATTGCAGACTCATGGGATATTTCGAAAGATTAAGTCGATTAAAGCTTTTGTAATATTTACTGCTTCAATTTAAAGAAATAAATACAAGGAAATAAGTGCCCATGAGATTCCCCTTTTACTCGATGGAGCCTAGAAAACTTAACTTTCAACTGACTTTTTAAACGATCTATTGTTTTCAGTTATTGTTCCTTCTAAACGAGCTATTGTTCTCAGTTATTGTTCCATGTAACGAGTTATTGTTCCATGTAAACGAGCTATTGTTTCCGGTTATATGTGGTTCTCTATTGTTTTTACTTATTGCTCGTTGTAAATGAACTGTGGTATTCATCTATTTCTCGCTAAACGAGCTATTATATTCAAGCTATTGCTCCTTGTAAACGTGCTATGGTCTGTCCATCTATAAATAAAAAAAAAATACCCCTCAAGCAGCTGCTTGCCACAGAGGTCTGACAGGAGCCTGTCAGTTTATATGCCACAGTAGAAGGTCTGAGAGGATGACAGGACCTCAGCAGAAAAACGACACAAACAGCCATGTCTTACCCGGGGCTCGAACCCAGGTCTCTTAGATCAGTAGCCAAGCGCGCTAACCACTCGGCCATAGATATTCAATTTTTGTTTTACCAGGTAAACATAGGCAGGATATAGTGGGCGACCTCCCCCCTTTTAAATATGCTAGTAACGGGACGGAAACACGTGTTTTTTTTTTTGTTTTTTTTCTTGCTGTTGTTGTTTTTTTAACAGCAAAACCATGAGGAAAACGTTTATCCGGAACTGAGTTCAGGCTTGATCTTGTCCCCCTCACCACCACCGGTTTCCCTAGAACAACTTGCTCTACCCACCCTCCACATTTTCTTCTTGCCGAGAGTAAAAAAAAATTTTTTTTTAGTTTATAGGAAATGACGATTCCCATTTTCTGAGTCTTCCACTAATTTCAATATCTTTAAATTATTTTACAGTCCCAACTGCCTGTAAGCTCTAAACTTTCTCTAGCGGTCCGAGAATAAAACCAAGTCTAGTTCAGAAGTGTTTGCGTTATCAGTTCATAACTCTTTTAAGAATAAGAAAAAAATAATATAAATAATATATATAAAAAAATAAGAATAAGAAATAATTGGTGGGCAAGGTGGGCTGCTGCCATCCTGAAAATTTGGGGAGTGGACAAAGAGTATATTTTGCCCACCCACGAATTTTGGATTTGATTTTAACTTTTCAAATCATACCTATAGTAAGACCATTTCTATATTCCAGTTTAACTCGAATTGAAGATCAGGAAAACTTCAGAGCTACACTCTTGAAATGGCATATGAGGGGCTCATTTGCAAAGCCTTTGTTATAGTGTAGTATATGGGATTTTAGATCTGCAGATGGTAAGCAAGAAAAACTGGAAAAAATGCCTCCACAGAGGGTTAAAAGAGAAAAATGCTTTTATCCCGTAATGTTTCAGCAGCTCCTCTCTCCTGATATCATGATGTTAAGACTGAAAATAGGGTACGATAATAGCCGTGGTATTCAACTTGGGATGACAACACCTCTGCTGGAGGCTGTGACGTCACTGGCATAACGTCTACATACATTCATCCAACATCACAACGAATTGTTCATTGCCGTCAAAGCGTCAGCGAGAAAATATATTCTAGGAACAACTATTCTAGATTACACTTGTTAAAACGCATTTTGAGGCTTCTGATTTTTTCATCATCGTCATCCTCAAGCAGCCATGGGGAAACGGAGGTCCAACCAGATGATGCAATTTAGTTCTCCAAACACATCTCTCCTGAGCAGAATATGGTTCCCCCCCCCCAACTTTTCGAATTTTGACTTGAAACTGACCACCACAATTCAGACGACAACCAAAACACTGTAAAATTAAAATTCAATTTTAAATTAAAATTAAAATTAAATTTTTAAAGCGTTTATCACGATTTCTTGATTAGTTATGGCTTCCTAAGGGACACAGACATATCCTCTTATTATTATTGGGGCGGGGGTGGCTCAGTAGGTAGCGCGCCAGGCTCGTAATCTGTAGTTCCCAGGTTCGAGTCCCAGCTGGGTCAGCGTTGAGATTTATCTCCGCAAAATTCCCCGCCCTGCCCACGGTCAGTAGGGGACACCGATGGGTTTGGAAAGGCCGCCGTCCGTCGGATGGAACGTTAAGCCGTGGCTCCGTGTGCGGGAGAGCCATACCCTGTGCACGTTAAAGAACACGCTGGATGGCCTTGACGGGAGGCTACCATCTGTCTCCCAACAGCTGTTCCAGTGGGTCCCCTCCCCCAATCTTCTCTGAGCCTTCGGGGTCCATGTGACCTGGCCATTTAGCCCATGGAGTGCAAAAAAGTGCCGCTCAGAGGTAAAACAACCCAACACAACTCATTATTATCGATTTCAGAGCAAAACCATTTATTCGTCTAATTTATGAGTCTGTAGAGCCCCCCCCCCCCCCCTACCAGGCTCATAATCTGCAGTTACCCGGTTCGAATCCTAACTGTGCCAAACGTTCAGATTAATCTCAGCTAATCCCAACTCAGTTCTCGGTGAGAAAGCGGACACAGTTGGGCTTGGAAAGTCTGCCGTCCTTCGGATGGAAAATTAAACCGTGTCCAGGAGAACAATGGTGTCTGCCCGTTAAGTAGAACACCGAATAGCCTTGACGGGAGGCTTCCACCTGCCGAGTAGATCTTCTTCCCCAACCTTCTCTGAGCATTTGGGATCCTTGAGACCTAATCATTTAGTCCATTGTACGAATGGGGCGGGGGTGGATCAGTCGGTAGCACGCCAGGCTCGTAATCTGTAGTTCCCAGGTTCGAGTCCCAGCTGGGTCAGCGTTGAGATTTATCTCCGCAAAATTCCCCGCCCTGCCCACGGTCAGTAGGGGACACCGATGGGCTTGGAAAGGCCGCCGTCCGTCGGATGGGACGTTAAGCCGTGGCCCCGTGTGCGGGAGAGCCATACATTGTGCACGTTAAAGAACACGCTGGATGGCCTTGACGAGAGGCTACCATCTGTCTCCCAACAGCTGTTCCAGTGGGTTCCAGTGGTCCCACTGGAGCGTGTGCAGTAACTGCACACGCTCCAGTTTGCTGGAACTGCTCCAGGTTGCTGTTCCAGTTTGCTGGAACAGCAACCTGGAGCGTGTGCAGTTACTGCACACGCTCCAGTTTGCTGTGAACGGTAACTGCACACGCTCAATATTTCCATGAGTGAGCCCACACGATCTAGTATCAAAATAATATGACCACCTACAGTCGCTCAAAAAAGTATCCGAACACTATGGTTGATTACAGAATTCAGAAAAAATATCTGGCATCGATTTTTTTAAAAATTAGTGATCTTCGTGTCACGTGACACGAAGGTTGCCAGATCACTAATTTCTAAAAAAAATCGTTGCCAGATATTTTTTCTGAATTCTGTAATCGACCATAGTGTTCGGATATTTTTTTGAGCGACTGTACAAGATGTTGTGTTCTTCATAACCTTATTCTGTTAAATCAGGGGGAAAAAAAAACGATTTGGAAGTTTTTTTAAATATTTTGCCTGTTTTGTAAATGGTTTATTTTATAATGAATTGTTTTGTGTATGATTTTTATTTTTATATAAAATGCCAATGACTGCTTTTTAACGTTTTTAGAAAAATAAAAGAGCAAACGCACGGTCTTTTAAAAGAGGGGGGGGGGGCTTATATCCTATCCGGAACTAGGTGCCATGCTATTCAGAAAACACCCCCGTTTCACACTCATCAAAAATATAGTTCTTTGTCTCTTGCATTTAATTCGTTTAAAGAAAAAATCAAATAAAAAACAATTGATAAGACTCGAATTTTTCAAATCAGTATATTCTGTTTTCTTATCATTCACAATTTCTAGTTGACATTTATCAATCAATGAAATTCATTTCCTGTCAAATGCTTCATTGTTGACAGTGAATAATAATTTCAACAAGTCGTTTATTTCCGATTGATTCAGAGCTTTGTTCTTCTTTTTTGATGTTTTTTCGTTCGATATTTTTGGCTTCTGTGTCTCCGAGCTATCCTTCTTCTTCTTCAGGTCTGCAAAGATTAAAAAGAAAACATATATGAAGAAGAAAATTCCTCTTTAAAAAAGTTACTTTAAATACTTAAGAATTCTTAAACTTCAAAGAAATATATAAAACTTGAAAAAGTCGCCTTCACATTGGTGGAAACTAATTTACCACGTGCAACCTTAAGCCAGCCAGTGTGCAACATACAAGTGGTAGCCATATGCAAATTTTTTTCAAAATTGCCTTATTAATACTTGTTTAAATGAATGGGGGCGAGCACAGTCAGTAACGTGCCATGCTCGAGCCCCACCATTGCAAGTGTTGAGATTTATCTCCGCAAAATCTTCACCCTGCCCTCGGCCAGAAAGGGGACAACGATGGACTTGGAAAGGCCGCCGTCCGTCGGATGAGACGCAAAGCCGTGGCCCCGTGTGTGGGAGAACTATATCATGTGCACGTTAAAGAAAACTCTGGATGCTTTCTTCTATCTGTCCGGTAGGTCCATAGGTGTGGCATGCATATTGAAATCAGCGACAGCCCAAGACATTTTGCCATCCTAACCGAACTTACTTTTTACTTCCCAAAGTAAATCTGCTTTTAGCAGCTCTAAATAAAAAGTAGTTTTTTTACCAGTAGGTAGCTGTCCAGTAGGGCCTCTCCCCCCAACTTTCTCTGAGCCTTTGGGGGCCTTGTGACCTTGTATTTAGCTTATTGTGTTCAAAATAGTGCGCTCAGATGAAAATAACCCAAGCCTCAATGCGATGATTAGTAAACGATGAATTAACATCCATGTCAGGCGAAGTAACGTAAATGTATTAAAAAAAACTTGTCTAGCGTTATTTTTAAAATGGGCTCTTCTATTATGTAGTATTTTGCATCATAGGAAAGCCAATACATGTTTTATTAATAATCTCTCAGGCACAATAACAACTCTATCTTCTTCTTCTCATTAAAAGTTTATTTTGCAGCAGTTTTTCTGGAAAAGAAGTCTTGAAAAACATGAAAGAAACGTACAAATATGAAGGATAATTAAAATATATATATTTTTAATAGCGTTATAAGAATGTGCCTTGGTCGTTTCGCCACGTGGCAACCGTTATTTTTTTGCATAAATATTTTGTAGATTTTTTTTCTCCTTTATTTATCTTAGTTTTTTTTTCTCTCTCTCCCTTTTTCCCTTCTTTCTTTTTTTTTTTAAATCCATAGTACAGTCGCTTAAAAAAATATCCGAACACTATAGTTGATTACAGAATTCAGAAAAATATCTGGCAACGATTTTTTTAGAAATTCTGGCAACCTTCGTGTCACGCGTGACACGAAGGTTGCCAGATCACTAATTTCTAAAAAAAACGTTGCCAGATATTTTTTTTGAATTCTGTAATCAACCATAGTGTTCGGATATTTTTTGAGCGATTGTAGGTGGTCATATTATTTTGATCCTAGATCGTGTGGGCTCACTCACGGAAATATTGAGCGTGTGCAGTTACCGTTCACAGCAAACTGGAGCGTGTGCAGTAACTGCACACGCTCCAGTTTGCTGTGAACGGTAACTGGAGCGTGTACAGTTGCTGTACACGCTCCAGATATTTTTCCTGAATTCTGTAATCTCGTGACACGAAGGTTGCCAGATCACTAATTTCTAAAAAAATCGTTGCCAGATATTTTTCTGAATTCTGTAATCAACTATAGTGTTCGGATATTTTTTTTGAGCGACTGTACCCGGACACGTGCTTGAGGAAAAATCCGTCCCTTGATAACCAACTCATTAGGGCTAGTGAGAATTTGAATAAAATCGCGTATTGTTACCAGTTTTCATTAGGGCAAAGGAATGCTTAATCCATTTAAGTTTTTAAAGAATATGAATGTATATTTCAATCAGAGGCACCCGACAGCATAGGTATCTCAGGCGACATGCTAATGATTGCATGGGCTTGCTCTAATCTCAACTCCATATGAAAATACTATGAAAGCAAAATACTAATCTCTTTTATATGATTTTGTTAGTATAGCAATTTTGAAATCTCGGGCTTAAGAGGATTGCTTAAGAGCAGCTGCTTAAGAGGATTTAGTTAAGACCTTTTCCTGACATTTTATTCCCAGTGTGGGGAGAAAAAAAGGTACTGAATTAAATTCACAAAACTGGTAAAATCGTTTGAAGCAGCCGAAAATGAATTCATTCGGACAAAAGCAATAAATTCACTTCAAATGGCAAAACAAAAGTTTTGGGCCGGTACAATAATGCTTTTTACTTAGAGCTGCTAAAAGTAGATTTACTTTGGGAAGTTAAAAAGTTCGCTTAGGACGGCAAAATGTCTTGAGTTGGGTTGTTTTACCTTTGAGCGGCACTTTTTTGCACACCATGGGCTAAATGGCCAGGTCACAAGGACCCCGAAGGCTCAGAGAAGGTTGGGGGAGGGAACCCAAACGAACCCACTGGAACAGCTGTTGAGAGACAGATGGTAGCCTCCCGTCAAGGCCATCCAGTGTGTTCTTTAACGTACACAGAGTATGGCTTTCCCACACACGGGACCACGGCTTAACGTCCCATCCGATGGACGGACGGCCTTTACAAGACCATCAGTGTCCCCTAGTGACAGTGGGCAGGGCGTGGAGTTTTGCGGAGATAAGTCTCAATGCTGACCCAGCTAGGACTCGAACCTGGGAACTGCATATTACGAGCCTGGCGCGCTACCGACTGAGCCACTCCCGACCCAAATGTCTTGGACTGTCGCAGATTTCAATATTCAGGCCACAAGAATTCTGTACATCTGAGTGCATTTTTGGTACAGCAAGTTTCTGTTTGATACCGCAAACAGAAACGTGCAATGTTTTTTTTTTTGTTTGAAAACTCCACTACAAGAAACCACTAATATATGCCTTAAAAATCTGATAAAACCTGAATATCAGAATAAGGCGCTATGCTTATGAGACAGAAGAAATAAAAAACAGTATTCGTGCGTGTTTTTTCATCAAAATCTGCTTAAAGCATAAACACGGGGCATAATGGTCTCCCGTTCCGGTATTGCGATTAAGGCATTACATGCTGAATTCGAAACTGCGGAAGGCTAACATCAAAGCGTCACTGACCCTTGGGAAATTAAATATAATTATATAAGGATGTTTCCATGAGACAAAAGATCGACTTACTCGGAACACGATTACTATTGATTCGTCTTATAATGCCACAGCCATCTACTCTAGCAGTTACGAGTATGAAATTAGAGCTATTCTAGAAAATGGACCAGATTAAAATTCCTCATAATCCATGTTCAAGATTTTCTTACAACTAATATTGGATTCATAACGAAGACTAAATGGGTTCTCATATCTTGTTTATGAGTGATTAACTATACCGGGGAGAGTCTTGATCAAGCAACCGACAAACTACGAAAACCTAAATCAAATTAACTTAACTTGTATTAAAGATTATGAGTTGGTTGTTTTGCCCCTGAGCGGCACTTTTTGCACACAATGGGAGGGAACCCACTGAACAGCGGTTAGAAGAAAGATTGCAGCCTCCTATCAAGACCATCCAGCGTGTTTTTAATGTGCATAGGGTATGGCTCTCTCGCACACGGATCACGGCTTAACGTCACATCCAACGGATGGTGGCCTTTCCAAAGCTATTGGTGTCCCTTACTGACCGAAGGCAGGGCTGGGAGTTTTGCGGAGATAAATCTCAATGCTGATCCTGGAGGGGACTTGAACCTGGGAACTGCAGATTACGATCCTGCGCGCTATCGGCTGAGCCACCCCCAACCCCTGGATGTGAAGAAAATGAATTTTTTTTTTATTTATCTCATTTTCAGAAAGGCGTACAGTTTTCATTTCTCATCCATCTGCAAATATGCAAATCCTTTTTTTTTTGTTTAAAAAATAAAATTAAAATTTCTTTTGGGGATAAGTATAACGAAATGTTAGGATTCGCTTTTCCCGAAGCTTCCAATGATTTTCATTTCTACCGATAGCGGGTGCTAAAGTCGAAAAATGACATCCGTCATTCCGTTTGGAAACCAATATTACAACTTATCCGCCAGAGACGATTTATTACTCGCGTGGTAAAAACAAGAAAGCAGTAGGGTACCTAAGGTATCTGTAATTTTTCCCTGGCATTTGGAGGGATTGACGTGATATATTTCTTAAGGCAGTCCACGAAAAATCGGATACTCAAGCATGTCAACCTTCCCATTTCCAATTTCGAATTTTTTAGTGCGCCACTGATGATTATTATACTGCCCAAGGATTGATAAAAAAAACATTAAGAAATTCAAAAATATGCACGCTTAATTTCAAGAAGTCTTAACAATGATTACTCTTTCAGATCCTGTATATCACTTGCGAACATTCTCTCAAACAGATGCAAAAGCAAATCCTGCCTTCGGTTTGTAGAGAACATTGATGGGCTTGGAACGGCCACTGTGTGCTCAATGTGCAGGATAAAAGAACAGCGTCCTGTCTGTATTCTGTCCAGCGGATCCCCTTCCCAACTCTGAGCCCTTGATGTGACCTCTCCCATTTAGCTCATTGTGTGCGGAAAAGTGTTCCTCAGATGTAAAACAACAGAATCATAAATCAATTTAAACGCAACGCCATTTTCACTTTTTTTTATTGAATGAAATTAATTTGAATTTTTTTTTATTTTATGAAAGCTGATAAATATTAGTAATTATACAAGTGTGAAAAAATCCACTCATCCACCTCCCAGACACGAACTCGAGATCCCCTGGTTAGGTGGCTGCTTTACTATTTGGGCAAAGGCGGGGGCAATTCACACTTAAAGAAGGCTGAGCCACCCCAACCCTGGATTTGAAGGAAATAACTTTTAATGAGCCACCCCCAACCCCTGAATGTGAAGGAAACAACTTTTTAATGAGCCACCCCAACCCTGGATGTGAAGGAAATAACTTTTTAAATGGCCACCCCAACCCCTGGGTGTGAAGGAAATAACTTTTTAATGAGCCACCCCAACCCCTGGATGTGAAGAAAATAACTTTTTTTTTATTATCTCATTTCCAGAAACGCGTACAGTTTTCATTTCTCATGATTTCTCATGTTTTATTTCTCAACCAGGGGTTGGGGTGACTCATTAAAGAACGTTATTCTCATGACGTGCACATTAAAGAACAGACTGGATGGTTGTGCTAGGAAACTTTATCGTGTGATTCTTAAGTATCGAGGTTCTCATACCGACGAGAATTAAGTTTTTTTATAACATACATCAAGTAACATATCTTGGGTTATTCAGACGTACAGAATCGAAGCTATGGCTGGAAATAACCTCTCACGCCGTAGGCAGGCAATCTATTTGATAGATAGTTCAGTTTCTCATTTTAATTATAAATCATTTGTGGTAATTATCATTGTAGTTAGATTTATTTCTCCCTAAATATTAGGCTTCTACAATACGTAAGGAACAAGAGGCCATCAGTTGCTATGATCTCTGAGTTTGGGTCGTACACTTACTAGAGTTTTATCTCTTCCGCTTTAAAGTCAAGAAGTTTCAAAAGTTCTTTAACGTGAAGAAGATTTGCCACGTGCTTCTATAAAAAATGCCAACGAATTCATTGTTTGTCCGCCAGGTGCGCCCTGAGACAATCTTGAAAAGTCACCTTTATGCCATAAAGGAAAACAGGTTGAGAACATTGCTGTATTGTGATCCTTGCTCCTCGTTTTCTCTGAGAGTGGTTTCAAACAAAGGAAGTCGGTACCTACTCTCTGTTGCTTCCTTCATTCTAATCAGTAGGTGAAAATAGCACGCTCAAAATAAAGAGGCAGCAATTCTGTTTCGGAAATAAATTAAGGACCACACTTGCCCATACATCCAAGGCCGTTAACCGAGTTAACTTTAGAAGCTCCTAAATGCCTTTCAAGCGTTGTGACAAAACAAAACCTGATCTAATCTAATTCAGTTTGATTACAGGAAATCTTTGAGATAATTCTCAGTCAACATTTGATATAAGCTGTACACAGAGTGAAAGCTGGAAGTAAAAAAAATGTCAATTTAGACAAAGGACCATATCCTTTGTCTAAATTGACATTTTTTCTTCTTTATCTTTGTCTAATTATCATTTTTTCTTCGTATTATACGAGGATAAGACAGAAGCTACGTTTACAAAGCAACATTTAGTTCGACTTTTTTATTACAATTTATAATATGAACAATACATGCTAATTCTGCTGTCGTCCCCTTACTTTTCGGCATAGTCTCCGCAAAGACTGAGATCCTTATCATATCGTGGGTCGTGTTTTTTCATTCTCTATCGATAGACGTCCGTGTCTTTTTCGTTCACCTATAGTTTGATTTTTCCACAACGTCATCATTTTGAAACTTGTGGCCTCCAAGGTGTTTCGCCCATGGCCATTAAACGAAAATGCACGGGACTTCTCCGAATAAGGGTTCTGCTTCTGAGGTAGCATGGCCACACTCTGGGTGTCCATACCCATTACCTTTTGTAGGGTTTCCAATGGGTTTGGTTAATTGAGCTGCACTATTTTGCATGCAATGGGCTAAATGGCCAGATCATAAGGATCCCGAAGGTTTAGAGAAGTTTGGGTGAAAAGGACTCACTGGGACAGCTATTAGAAAATAAATGGTAGCCTCCCGTCTACGCCATCCAGCGTGTTCTTTAACGCGCACAGGGGAATGACTCTCCCGGAGATGGGGTCACAACTTTACGTCCCAATCTGATGGACAGCCTAATCGGTTTCAAGCCCATCGGTGTCCACTAATGACCGAGGGTAGGTCGAGGAGTTTTGCAGAGATAAACTCCTCGCTGAACCAGGTGGGAGTCGAACCTGAGTGCTGCAGATTATGTCCCTAGCCCGCTACCGCCTTAGACACCCCGCATCCTGCTTACAACCTGATCTAGCACCTAGCAATTATCATCTTTTTTTCCAGTGCGAAGGAACGTTTTAGAAGTGAAACTTAGTTTTTAAGTGACGACGACATAGAAACAACAGAAGTGATGTCTGAGAGGAAAAGGCGTCTACAAACAAAGGATATAAAGACTCGACCCACGATAAGTGGCTTGTCTTCGAGGAGATTATATTGAAAGGTAGTGAGATGATAGCTGAGTTTCTTCGCATTATTCATATTCCCCCGGATACTTCCCTGGTCGGTTGCTTCCTCACTTCTTTTTTAAACTGATATGTCTACACTCGTATTCTTCCCAGTTCTTAATGTATTCATTTCAGAGCTATTTCATTTTCTTAGTTTGATACGAGTTGCAATCTAAATTAACTACAAGAGAAACTTCGTTGAACTAAAGTTCTGAAGTATCCTTCCTGAGATCCAGAAACATCTTTCATTACAATATTTAGAAAAGGTTTGACCATCTACGGTCGATCAAATGCCACCAAAAGTTTGCCCACCGCTGATTTCAATGACTCGAGCTAAGATTCCACAATCTCACAGAGTTGGTAATCTGGGATCATTGATCAATGGACAATCGGTCAAGAGACGCCGAATATTCCACACTGATTATTCTACACTGATCAGTAGTTCCCAGGTTCCAATCCCATTTCTGCCAGCGTTGAGATTTATCCTTGCTAAACCCCAACTCTCCTTGGATGGCTTGGAAAGGCCGCCATCGAAAGATGGGCTTTATGCCGTAAATGGAGGCTATATCCTTCCGTGAACAGGAGAGTCATATCCTGTGCACGTTAAAGAGCACGCTGGATGGTCTTGACGGGAGGCTAACCACCTGTCTTCTTTCCAGTGGGTAGCCTTCCCCCAACCTTCTCTGAGCCCTCGGGGTCCTTCTGACTTGAACATTTAATCCATTGTGTGAAAAAAAATGGCTCTCAGATGTAAAACAACCAAATCCAACCCTGCATTGAGATTTATTTTCTCAAATCCCTACCTAGCTTTCACTCAGAAAGAGTACACCAATTGGGTTAGAGAGAACGTCGTCCTTTGGATGAGACGTTAAGCCATTGCTCCGCATATAGGAGAGCCGCATCCTGTCAATGTTAAAGACCTCATTGAATAGCCTCAACGGAAGGTTTCTATTTGTCTCTTGCAATAGCTGTACAGTGGGATTCCTTATCCTATTGAACTCAGCTCTTGGGGTTCTTGTGACTCGGCCATTTACTTCATTTTATGTTCAGAGGTACAACAACCCAATCTTAATTTTTCGAGATAGTTTTGGGTTCTTAAAGTCATTTGGCTTATCCTTTCATAATTTTTGTTTTTTCCAGTTGACTTTTTTCCTTCTTACAATTGCTGAACGAACAAATGTGGAAATCACAAAACGTTGAACGTACAATGCTCCTTATTCACATTCTTCCTCCTAGAAATAATTCGCAATTTGACCTGATGATTTGATTAAGAGTTGTGACACAGGTGGACATAAGCGATTTGCATGTCAAACCGATAGCAGGACGGCTAAATGGCCAGGTCACATGGACCCCGAAGGCTCAGAGAAGGTTGGGGGAGGAGACCCACTGGAACAGCTGTTGGCAGACAGATGTAGCCTCCCGTCAAGGCCATCCAGCGTGTTCTTTAACGTGCACAGGGTATGGCTCTCCCGCCCACGGGGTCACGGCTTAACGTCCCATCCGACGGACGGCGTCTCTTTCCAAGCCCATCGGTGTCCCCTACTGACCGTGGGCAGGGCGGGGAAATTTGCGGAGATAAATCTCCTGCTATCGGCCATTTGACCTGACCGACAGTCGGATCACATGACCGTGGGCAGGGTGGGGCCTACTGACCGTGGGCAGGGCGGGGAAATTTGCGGAGATAAATCGTCCTGCTATCGGCCATGTGATCTGGCCGATAGCAGGACGTCCAATACCATGTACAGTCATTCAAAAAAATATCCTAACACTATGGTCAATCGTTGCCAGATATTTTTTCTGATTTCTGTAATTTTTTTTGAGCGACTGTACAGTATCGCCCTGTCGTCGGAATCTCAAAGAGACATAAAATCAAAAGGTAAACGTAGTGGGCAAGCGAAATGGTGAACGAATGACCTGCAAAGAGTCTGAAATGCCTTTAAGTCGCGTAAGGTGACATTAGGTACAACTGATGGAATTTGAAAGGTGTCGTATCACTGGATTATCAGAAGTTGGATGGTCAACGCTCCAAATTGCCATTCGTGTTGGTCGGGATAACCGACGTTACAGGAAGATATCCGGAGATGTCGGCAAGGCTCAATTGCATCAGAAGAACGTCTGAATGGAAGTATCAACGAATCCACCGACTGGCGACATCTGTCATTAGCAGCCAGATTTCCACCATTGCAATGCCATTCTTATCTGCCGCTGAGTCAGAGAGCACGATTAGAAAACGATTGCAAGATCGGGGTTACATTCGCGCTATTCGTTGGCTGTCTTTAATTAACCATTCCATTGTCGCCTGCAATGGTGCAGAGAGAGACCTGCTTGGGAACAATATTGGTATCGTGTCGTCTTTAGTGACGAATCACATTTCTGTTTGGGATCCAGTGACAGTCGTTTGCACAGCTGGAGACAGCTGTGCAAACGGCTGTCACTGGATCCCAAACAGAAATGTTGACATCCGGTGACAGTGACAGCCGTTTGCACACGCCTGGGACAGAGGACATCTAGCTTGCATCAGGGAGTATCCCATAGGACCAACATCTGGAATCACTTAATGCAAAAACATCATTTACATTAGCGGTTAACATCTGGTCATAGGGGCGCGGGTGGCTCAGTCGGTAGCGCGCCAGGCTCGTAATCTGTAGTTCCCAGGTTCGAGTCCCAGCTGGGTCAGCGTTGAATCTGTAGTTCCCAGGTTCGAGTCCCAGCTTGGTCAGCGTTGAGATTTTTATCTCCGCAAATTTCCCCGCCCTGCCCACGGTCAGTAGGGGACACCGATAGGCTTGGAAAGAGACGCCGTCCGTCGGATGGGACGTTAAGCCGTGGCCCCGTGGGCGTGAGAGCCATACCCTGTGCACGTTAAAGAACACGCTGGATGACCTTGACGGGAGGCTACCATCTGTCTCCCAACAGCTGTTTCAGTGAGTCCCCTCCCCCAACCTTCTCTGAGTCTTCGGGGTCCATGTGACCTGGCCATTTAGCCCATGGTGTGCAAAAAAGTGCCGCTCAGAGGTAAAACAACCCAACAACCCAACCCATTTGGTCATTATTGATAGCTCGTTGACAGCAAGACATTATGTTTAAACCATTCTGGGATCAGTGCTTCTGCCTTTTCTTTACTCCCCGAATGTGATGTGGATTTGCTTCCTTGGCCTGCACGTTCCCCAGGTCTGTCGGCCATAGAACACGTTTCGCATTTCATGGAACGTTCACTGTGCGTCAGAGCCTGCTGCCACTGTTGCCTTACTCATAGCAACAGATGCATGAAGCATAGCTCAATATTCACCAGAATAACATTCGACACTTTTCGATTCGCTGCCGCTACATTTAGTCGTTTGTACCGTTGTTCATGAAAGCCATACTTAATATGCACACCGTATTTTCGTAAATTAATACTGCTGATTTTATACCAACTTATCCATTTCTTGTCCGCAGGAACTGGCCAGAAAAATGGTAACAGTTCCATGCTCTCGCAATAGAAAATCCCATTCTGAGCTCAATAGCTTCTTCAATGTGATTTTTAATGAAAAATATGTGTAAAGATTAATTAAAGATTTAAAGATTAAAAAACAGGTTAAGAGATCAGAGATCGTAGTTGACACTAGTAGAGTACAGTCGCTCAAAAAGATATCCGAACACTATGGTTGATTACAAAATTCAGAAAAAATATTTGGCAACGTTTTTTTTTTAGAAATTAGTGATCTGGCAACCTTCGTGTCACTGAGTCCGCGAAACTGAGTTATAAATACACGAAGATCACTAATTTCTAAAAAAAAAATCGTTGCCAGATATTTTTTCTGAATTCTGCAATCAATCATATTGTTCGAATACTTTTTTGAGCGACTGTACATTGCTGTCATTCCCCTTGTTTTTATCTCAGAGCGAACACTACTTTCAGGTGGGCCAATTTCCATAAAGAGCAATGTGTCACCTCGAAGGACCCTCTGGATCCGAAATTTCGTAACATTTCTAAATTCTACGACCCGATACAGCTCTCAGACACAAATATTTCTATTTCTGACATTCGTAGATCAAGAATTGACCTCAACGTGACCTCTATTTGACGTTTAAGGGCACGTCGGAAGTCAAATTTCGTATTTTTCCCGAGATCTACGAGCTGGATTATCCCTAGATGAAATTTTTCAGAGTTCTAACATTTCCGCACCAGAGTTAAAATTAACGTTAGCTCCTGTCACTGAGTCAATCACTCACTGAGTCAATCACTCACAATCCATTTTCGTCTTTGATTTTCACCTTCCTTAGCTTCTATCTCCTCCTGACCTTTCAGTTCTCTTGCGATTCCTTGTTTTATCGTCACACACGTTTTATCACAAAAGACGTATTAGATATTGAGAGCTCACAAGAAGCAAATAAAAACATTGCGAATGGGTTGGGTTGTTTTACCTCTGAGCGGCACTTTTTTGCACACCATGGGCTAAATGGCCAGGTCACATGGACCCTGAAGGCTCAGAGAAGGTTGGGGGAGGGGACCTACCGGAACAGCTGTTGGGAGACAGATGGTAGCCTCCCGTCAAGGCCATCCAGCGTGTTCTTTAACGTGCACAGGGTATGTTTCTCCCGCACACGGGGACACGGCTTAACGTCCCATCCGACGGACGGCGGCCTTTCCAAGCCCATCGGTGTCCCCTACTGACCGTGGGCAGGGCGGGGAATTTTGCGGAGATAAATCTCAACGCTGACCCAGGACTCGAACCTGGGAACTACAGATTACGAGCCTGGCGCGTTACCGATTGAGCCACCCCCGCCCCACATTGCGAATGGAAAATTGCTTTTGCATTGTATTAATGCAACGTGAGCTGCAAGCAATAAAGGACGAAATTATGAAGATATCCCGGAAAAACATCAGAGGAATGGGGAGGAAGGAGAAATAAGTTGATTAGAGATGATGTTGACGGAGATTGCCAGGATAAAACAGAAGGAATCGTAAGGTAGGTCAGGAGGAAGAAGAAGCTAAGGAAGGTGAATAACAAAGGTGAAAAACATGTGCCTAAATTTAAACTGTCCAAAATTAGAGAAAACTTGGATGGCCTGTTTAAATTCTTTTTGCTTACTGAGCCCAGATCCTTAAAGGATTAGAGTCACCCTGAAAGAAATGCGATGTCGTGAAGAATCAGTATCAGGGTCATATCCAAACTAAAATTAGTGATTTCGTCGAAACCACTAGAAGCAAGACCACTCTTAAGCATACGGGCACTCGTTCACAAATAGCAGACTCGTTCACCATATCTTCGACTTCTGGCTACACCAAGCAGCTATCAAGCAAAGCAGCTCACGGAAATACTAAAAGATTCGGAGTAACCTTTTTCGGTAGCCTATATCATCAAGTTGTAAAAATTCATTTTATGAATATGTGTTTTTCATAAAAGTAACTGATATTCGTCAGAAAGTTTCAGAAGTGATTCCTTCTAGTAAAATCATTTAGAGTGGGAAATTAAATGTGAAAATCAAATGCAGTGGTGGTAAGTCGAAAGATAAGTTTTTCTTTTAAAATCTCTCTAATTTTTTCCTCCTCTTTCCTTGTGTAACTGAAGATTTTTTCACCTTTGTTTTCCTTTCTTTGTCTGAACTTTCCATTATTTCCTCATCATCGAATTTCGCTCTCTATTAAAATCTTCCATTCTTCTCTTTGCTTTCCTCCTCAATCAAAATTTCCCATTTCTTCCTTATCATTGCCTTCCTCTCTCTACCAGTCCTTCCGATCTGGATAATTTTGGTTCACAGGCCCTTCGATCTCGATGCTTTTGGTCCACAGACCCACATCTTGATCTGTTTGATCCACAAACCATATGATCTCGATAATTTTGGTCAACAGGCCCTACGATCTCGATGCTTTTGGTCCACAGACCCACATCTTGATCTTTTTGATCCACAAACCATATGATCTCGATAATTTTGGTCAACAGGCCCTACGATCTCGATGCTTTTGGTCCACAGACCCACATCTTGATCATTTTGATCCACAAACCATGTGATCTCGATAATTTTGGTCAACAGGCCCTACGATCTCGAAACGTTTGGTCTACAGACCTACAATCTCGATAATTTTGGTCCACAGACTCTACAATCTGGATTATTTTGGTCCACAGACCCATATCTCGATAATTTTTGTCCTAGACCCTATGATCTCGATTATTTTGGTTCGCAGTAGGTACGATCTCAAAAATTTTGTAAAAGAGAAAAACGATCTCAATAATTTTAATCCACAGTCCTTAAAATGTCGATAATTTTGGCTTGGTCACTTGTGGGAATTTGATACCCATGCGCTAAAAATTCGACTTTATGTGATATAATTGAAATGTTCCATGCATTTACATTGACAACAGCAACTTACATCTTTATTTTCCGAAGACGTGGAATTTAAGCATAACTATTTTATTTCAAGAAAAGTAAAAAATTTGGGGGGGGGGGGCCGAATGAAAATAAATATTTCCATTCGCATCGTCCATTAATTTGAATTTTCGCCACTGGTGGGCGTTAAAGCCGGAGATCGACAGAATTTTTCTCTTCCAAAACGATTATTTCATATTCTCCAGAATCGATTGATCTTTCTTGCTTCCATTTCTCCTCAGTTATCCGAAATATACGAGTGATTACCAGAAATCAATCGCAGCCTCTTGATTTCTCCTCGATCATCATCCCGACCTCTATTTGTCCTTGAACGCGACACTGGATTTAAAACATCTTGACATTGCTGAGATCTAAGATACAAAATACTTCTACGCATGAATTCTTAACTTTCTAACACATGTAGATAGAAATATGACCTCTGACCTTAAGGGATTCTTCAGATGGGAAATTTCGTATTGTTTTCTCGGATATAATAGCGGAAATGCCACAAGCACCAATTTTCAAGCTCATAGCACACACACAAATAGAAATTTGACTTCTCACCTCCTCATACCAGTAAGATGAAGAATTTCACAATGTTACTCAGATCTACGATCAAAACTACCCCCAAGCATCGGTTTTTAACTCCCTAGCACCAATATATAGAAATATAACCATTCGAAAAAACTGCCAGATCTTAAATGTCACTATGCACTAATTTTTACCTTTTCTAGCACTTGTAAATCAACGTTTGCCCAATATATGACCTCCATTTGACCTTGAGGGACACTTCGAATTCAAATTTCGAATTTTTTTCCCAAGGTTTAGAACCCGGATTACTCCTAGGTGCAAATTTTCAGAGTTCTACCATTTTTGCATCATAATCAGTCACAAAAAATAAGTTCAGTTCCACGCCGTTTGGATGACAGTTGGAAAATCACAAAACTTTGAGCGACTATTGGAAATGATTTATTCAAGCCAGAAATATAAAAATTGTCTGGTATAGTGCGGTGGTCATGGAGTTTACAACCATAGCAACGAGTTACCGGCAGTGAGTTAACACGCAACTTTTTGTTTTTGAGGGGGGAATAAACGAAACTTTTTTTTGGGGTTGAATCAATGAAATATTATTACTTGCGCACTCCGAATTATCAATTTGTTCGATTTATCACCGTTAGAGGGTGCAAGAATCGGAAAATGACAATCTTCATTCTCTTTAAAAAAGACCATTCCATATTCGCCAAAGGAGATAATATCGTAGAGTTCCATTCCTGGCTCTGCGTGTCTGATTTTAACACTTGCAACAGTTGCACTAGTTCTTTCCTTTGACTGCTGTAAATTACGAATATTTTCGGGTTGTTGTTTTGGGTTGTTTTACCTCTGAGCGGCACTTTTTTGCACACTATGGGCTAAATGGCCAGGTCACATGGACTCCGAAGGCTCAGAGAAGGTTGGGGGAGGGGACCCACTGGAACAGCTGTTGGGAGACAGATGGTAGCCTCCCGTCAAGGCCATCCAGCGTGTTCTTTAACGTGCACAGGGTATGGCTCTCCCGCACACGGGACCACAGCTTAACGTCCCATCCGGCGGACGGCGGCCTTTCCAAGCCCAGCGGTGTCCCCTACTGACAGTGGACAGGGCGGGCAATTTTACGGAGATAAATCTCAATGCTGACCCAGCTGGGACTCGAACCTGGGAACTACAGATTACGAGCCTGGCGCGCTACCGACTGAGCCACCCCCGCCCCAAATATTTTCGGAATAAAAGATAATTTTTAATGTATCCCTCCAAAAAGAAGTCCAATGATGCCAAATCGGGACTTCTCCGAGGTCACAAGAGCGGTCCACTTCTGCCAATCCAGCAATTCGGAAGTTTTTCATTTAAGGTATATCTTGCTACACTAGTCTCACCATATGATACTAAATAATTACTTATCATCATAGCAAGGAAATTTTGAGAGTTTGTTGACATTTTGAATACCTTTCTTCTCTCTTAAGTTTCTTACTTAATTATTTAATAAAATATTACATTTCAAAACATGGATATTCTTTTATAATGAACTTGTATGTGTTTATTCGCTTGCTTCCCAATTATTAAAATTTTCAAGGCATGAGAGGGTGACTCCCCCCCCCCCAGTTCTGTCTTGGGAACTTTTTAAAGTGGCCGTTCGTAGCCTATTTTTGAACAAAAACGTTCACTTCGATGATAAAACTGAGTCGAACCCTAAAACTATTTTGTAATTTGACAATGGGAGCGCCTCCTTGTTCCTGCTCTCCGTCGTCCACCGTGTGATGTTGTGCGGAACCAGATGATCGAAGAGAGAAGAGAGAGCATGCGCAGAAACCGTCAATGGGTCAGGAACCAGGAGTGGGTAGATTCATTCACGCACGTAGCGATTTTAGTGAATGAAACGTTTTATTTCTGAAACAAAGCTTTGAGGAAATGATTACTGTTTTTCGCACGTTCTTGCCAAAACGCCTGGTAGATAAAGACTGAGGGGGCAACACTCTCGTCTTAAGTGACACGTGATTACTTTAAATGTTGCCATTAGTTGAATAAAGTTGCTCTTTATATCGTATTTATTCATATGCAAATTAGAATTTAAAATCCAGTTCGGAATTATAAGTATAATATTGGAATTTTATAATCCAGTTTTGTGCAGCAAAATATTTCAAATTCCGCCATGCTCAACTTCTATCTAAAGCATTTCAGATTGAAAAAAAATAACCATTAGGTAATAATTAGGAATTTATTTCTCTTGTCATTATTATTTATACGTTATTAAATTATTAATAAAAATGACAACATTTTATGATATGAAATAAATTACACGGGCGAAAAAATATTTTTTCTTTAATTCCAGGGATTTTCTGACTCAGATTTAGAAGTATCAAGGGGGTTGGGTTGTTTTACCTCTGAGTGGCACTTTTTTAGCACACAAAGGGATAAATGTCCAGGTCACAAGGACCTCGAGGGCTCAGAGAAGTTTGGGAGAGCGAACCCACAGGACAGCTGTTAGGAGACAGATGGTAGCCTCCCGTCAAGGCCATCCAGCGTGTTCTTTAACATGCACAGCTCTCCCGCACACTAAGTCACAGCTTAATGTCCCATTCCACGGACGGCGACCTTTCCAAGACCATCGGTGTCCTTTACCAACCGTGAAAAGGGCGGAGAATGCTGGCCCGCTGGGAATCGAACCTGGGAATTACAGATTACGAGCCTGGCGAAGTACCGACTGAACCTCCCCCTCCCCCTCCCCCAAGTTTCAATAAGAGATCACTAAATAGGAAGAAGAAAATATGTACCAGAGTGGTATTTTAGACCTTTCCGGTTGAATCCAATCCACCCAACCACCCCAGCCCCAACGGAGAAAAAAATATTTTATATATGGGCCTGCATACAGGGTTATTCCGGTTTTTATATGCAACAATGATAGTTTAACTTATAAAGATGTGTTAAGTGTTGCACATCGATTTGGATTGGACAACGAGAATTGTCACTGTTTTCCTCGATTTTTATTGGGCACTGGTGAATTGTTCTTTTCCCCTGATTTAAACGAGACAGTCCTGATTTATTCTCACCATTATACACTATTTTGAATTTACCTCAGTGTTAGTCCTAGCAACACTAAAAACGAATCAAATTGCTTAATTCGATTTTAATTTTAGTATTTATACTTAACAGTAATGTAGTGGTTCTCAAGACATTTGAAATGTTCGATAAGTTACAATTATTTTACAGTTGACTCTCGATTATTCATTAGGGATATCCATCTATTACGTAAAGCTGTTTCAGCAGACATTCAGTCCCCCACTCCTCTACATTATAATGCTTGAGGGACTCTTTCTTTCTCATTGCTAACCTCTAATCCGCAAATCCCTATCCTGTCCGCAGAGATATTATTCCCTGAGCAATAAAATGTAGTTTAACCTTACCTTCCTTACCCTTACTTCCTTGCTTTTTTGGGGCGGGGGTGGCTCAGTCGGTAGCGCGCCAGGCTCGTAATCTATAGTTCCCAGGTTCGAGTCCCAGCTGGGTCAGCGTTGAGATTTATCTCCGCAAAATTCCCCGCCCTGCCCACGGTCAGTAGGGGACACCGATGGGCTTGGAAAAGCCGCCGTCCGTCGGATGGGACGTTAAGCCGTGGTCCCGTGTGCGGGAGAACCATACCCTGTGCACGTTAAAGAACACGCTGGATGGCCTTGACGGGAGGCTACCATCTGTCTCCCAACAGCTGTTCCAGTGGGTCCACTCCCCCAACCTTCTCTGAGCCTTCGGGGTCCATGTGACCTGGCCATTTAGCCCATGGTGTGCAAAAGAGTGCCGCTCAGAGGTAAAACAACCCAACCCTTACTTTTTTTTATAAAAAAAAAAAGTAGTGGTTCATATTTATTTGGTTCTGTGCTACTTACAAAAAATATTCAGGAAAAACAACATGCTCTCATTTTTAATCCCAAGGTTAAGGATTGATATAGTATCATAAGAAATAAATTTTTTATTAGTAAGTTAAGATTGACCTGGTATATCATAATTTCTCAATGCACTTTTTATGATAAGCGGAGGGATTCGTTTCCAACTGTTCTCTTTTACAACCTTTTAACCTACGCTCTCCTTAACAGACTCTAAAGTCCATAATTTAATTTTTTTTAAATTGTGGACTCTAGCGTCTTCTAATTTTTAAATTAAGACATAATATAAAATATTGCTGCATTTTCCTGTTTAATCGCGCCTTTTTCTAATTCAGTTTAAAAAAAAAACTCATAATCCACGAAATGATGGTTTAATAGGAGTTTAAGGTGAGAAACAATTGCGGAACCATGAGACTGCGCCGTTGATACTTCGACAGTTCTCATAGGTCAATGACCTATCAATCACCTGTCAATCAACCAATGATCTTTGAGAACTCTCGAAGTGTCAACTGCGCAATCTCATGCAGTTTTCCCAACTGTCACTCTGGGCTACGCTATCGTAGTTCAATAGCGTAATAATGAAACTGTCTGATAAACAGAACTCTATGCATCTAAGAATTTTTTTTTTCAATTTCCACTCTAATGCTTAATTGAACAATTTAATATATCGCATCCTCTGCTAATTTTGTTAACATTCTTGCCATATTTTTTACATGGGGCATAGCTGTTAGGAAATCTCCGTTAAGTGTATTTCAATATTTCAGTCTTGAGAAGGACTTCCAGATGAGGACGTACTCAGGGAGGATAGACCCCTGCCCCCCCCCCTCCCTGGGTACGTCCTTATACAACTTGTCTTTGTACAATTTTATTTATGCCCCCTATTATATGCTCAACACCAAAAATATATTTAAAAAATAACAAACTATAAAACTTTATTCCATGTAGAATATCATTTTAACAATTCCTGTTACGTAGAATATTTTCGCAATTGGGAAAACCTATTTAAATCTTGAGTATGTTCCTGCTTCCAGATGTCCAGTATGTATATATTAGCAATATCTTACAAATTAAGGATAGTAATAAAAAGAATGCTTTTATGGCGAAGATTTACTTAGTAATGTTGTTACGATTGCACAGAATACTGCCATGCAACATAGAAAAAAAAGTCCTCTTTCTGTTAATTTGTGTCTTTCTTTCTAAACAATGTGATTATTTCTACTCCCATTGTTTGTAATGAGGATAGATGCATTACTGGCAATAATGATGTCCCTATATCACATTCCGAAGTCACTTTGGCTATCTCTAAATTAAAACTGCATAAATCTCCAGGGGTGGATGAAATCCCCACTAAAATGCTTAGAGCTGGGAACATTTGTGTTGTCATATGGCTGACTGAAATTTTGAATATTTTTTTGTGATAGAGGTGTTGTTCCTAAGAATTTTACTAGAGTTATTATTGTTCCATTTTTTAAAAAAAGTGATCGCAGTTCTTGTGATAATTTTAGGGGATTTAGTTTACTTTCTATTCCAGGTAAAGTTCTTTGCATGATTTTGCTTAATAGATTTAAGAATTTGGTTGATGGACAACTGCTTGATGAACAGTGTGGATTCAGAAGTGGTAGGGGATGTATTGATCAAATATTTTTACTTAGGCAGATTATTGAGAAATGTTTAGAGTTTCAGAAACTTGTGGTTACTAGCTTTGTAGATTTCAAAAACGCTTTTGACTCTGCTGATCGACATAATTTGTGGTTGATTGTTAGATATGGAATACCTGATAAGTTAGTTAATGTAATGAGAGCTCTCTATAATAATACTGAGTCGTATGTGAGAGTTGGTACGTCTTTCAGCGATTGGTGTAGCATTACTGGTGGAGTTCGATAATAGTGCATTTTGTCTCCTTTTTGTTTGGTTATTGATTATGTTATGCGAAATTCTTTGCAAGGGAAAGATTTTTGGTTTTAAATGGTCTAGATATTTCGAAAGTTTTGATTTATATTATGCAGATGATTTGGCCCTGTTGGCTACTGATGGTGATGAGATGAATTCGTTCATTAAGGCTCTTGATGAGACTGGTGATAAACAGGTTTTGTGATAAACAGAAAAAACTAAAATATGATGAAAATTGGTCAGGCAAATAGTGCTTCAGTTGCTTTGAATGGTTGCACTCTTGAGCAAGCATTATCTTGGGAGCTATGTAACGGATACTGGTGATGTGCGGCATGAGATATAAGGGATTCCCGCTAAGACTTTTAAGAATCTATGGAGAGTGTGGAAAAATAGGAGTGTACACCTCAAGACTAAAATTAGGCTGTATAATAGTTTGGTTTTTCCTAAAGTTAGTTATGGTAGCGAAACATAGACTCTTTGTAAGCAGGATAACAAGAAACTTGATGACTTTGATTCTAGGTGGTTTGACTTTGTAAGTAATGATGAGGTTAGAAGAAGGAGTCATCAACCTCTTTTGAGCAGCATATTGTGCGGAGAGAGACTGCGTTGGTTTGGCCATGTTTCCTGTATGCATAGCTGCAGATTAGCAAACAGGCTTATGAACAGTATGTTTAAGGGTTTCAGAAAAAGGGGAGACTTAGAAAGAGATAGGCAGACAATGTCAAACAGGACCTTGCTAGAATTGACCTAGATTTGCCAAATGCAGCAACAGTTGCTCAGAACAGACACTTCTGGAGAGGAAATTTACACTGTCTGGTTGGACCCCCTTAGCCCATGGCTGCATGAGGATTTTGTATGTATGTATTCTGATGTCTGCTTCCTTCTTTCTGATGAACTATCGTTGTGAACAATAGATGAGACGTTTAAGCAGTTGAGCACTTCAATATTTTCGTAATTTTTAATATAGCTTTGTTACTTATTCTTAGGCTTCATTAATTGCTTATCACTTAATACTTCTTGCCTATTTCATTAATTCATTAATATAAACGTCCCCAAAATGATCAAAAAAGTCCCTTCAAAGAGTATAAAACACACATACACGGTTAACTTGACGTCGAGTGAATGTAACGTGCTCTACATTAAGAAATATATTAAATCAAAACTTTTGTAAACATGTGCTTTCTTTTAAAGCAACCACTCGGTCCCCTCCGTCCAAAATTCTGAGTATTTATTTTTTTTCGCCCCATTCCCTGGGGCGGGGGTGGCTCAGTCAGTAGCGCGCCAGGCTCGTAATCTGTAGTTCCCAGGTTCGAGTCTCAGCTGGGTCAGCGTTGAGATTTATCTCCGCAAAATTCCCCGCCCTGCCCACGGTCAGTAGGGGACACCGATGGGCTTGGAAAGGCCGCCGTCCGTCGGATGGGACGTTAAGCCGTGTCCCTGTGTGCGGGAGAGCCATATCCTGTGCACGTTAAAGAACACACTGGATGGCCTTGACGAGAGTCTACCATCTGTCTCCCAACAGCTGTTCCAGTGGGTCCCCTTCCCCAACCTTCTCTGAGCCTTCGGGGTCCATGTGACCAGGCCATTTAGCCCATGGTGTGCAAAAAAGTGCCGCTCAGAGGTAAAACAACCCAACCCAACCCCATTCCCTCCAACAAAAATTATGCCTATTACCATGTTAAAATGATTATAGATTGAATTCGGTAAATCTAGTGCCCCAAAATGTTTTTAAGTTTTGAATTTCCTTTTATCTTTAGCCTCGTACTTTTTAATTCTTGGCCTTACCACTGACAGATCCGTGGCTTTCAAAACATTAATTAAAATGGATGCCAGATATATTCCTTAAATGTAAATTACGGAAATTGAATTTTTTGTGTAATCTTAAACAGCAGCAGACTCGTATCTAGAAAATAATTCTTTCCGTGGAGGGAGGAAGGGTAGTGAATGATTTTTTTTTTATCTTTCTCTTTTTTATATTTTTCAGAAATATTTCTTGCTAAATTAAAACTGATGTCTTTTATAATAATATAATCTTAAAATTAAAAAAAATCTTTAAATTCTGCATGCAGGTAGTGGACAGAAAAATGGAAACAGTTCCATGTTATATTAATAGAAAATCTCATTCAGAGTTCAATAACTTCTTCAATATTATTTTTAATGAAAAACATGCCTAAAGATAAATATTTTATCAAATCTACATAATCTCGATTTTAAACAATATTTGTTCAGCATTCAAAGAGTTATGAACTCTAGAATATTTAGTAGTTCATAGTTAACTCTAAGTCAATTACGATCTCTGATCTCTTAACCTGTTTAAATTTTGGAGTCATTTTTTGTAGCCTATTAAATATTCCAGCGTTCATAACTCTTTCAATACTGAATAAATATTGTTTAAAATCGAGATTTAATAGATTTGATTGAGTTCTTTAATTTATCTTTAGACATATTTTTCATTAAAAAATCATATTTAAAGAAATTATTGAGCTCTGAAGGTGATTTCCTATTGAGAAACCAGTACCTGTATGTTTACTATTTTTTCACCTTTGCGGTTAATAGTTTTCCAAGAGGAAAACAATCCTCCCCACGATTTCCTATATGCGGCCTTTATTAGAGTAGAAGGATTACTTGAAACAAGCTTCCATATAATCGCCCATCATTAATGAATTAAAAAGGAATCTCGTGGTTAAAACTTTCGCCTAGTTGAGTTACATTTGAGTATTCCTAATTGGTGAAAGCAATTTGGAGTCCCCTAAGTGATGAATTATCAATAAGGTTTTGCCTTCTTGATAATTTATCACTTAGGGACCCAGTTTGAGCTCCGGATCAAAAAGGATCATCATATCAAAAAGGACCTGGGTTCGAAACCCGGATAAAGTTTTCATGGTTCTTTCATTGTGTTGTCTTTCCGCTAAGATCTCCCCATCTATATTGATCTTCTCTATGGCACAATATTCTGAAAGACTCTTATCAGACCTCTGCAGCAATTAGCTGATTGAGGTGAATTGATTTTTTATGAAATATACAAAAGAGTTTGGAATTATCTTCCTTATGTAATAAAGGGGCAAAAAGTACTGAATGAGTTTTTATTTTTTACTTTACATTTTCACAATACTCTTTCTAAATCCCTCACGAGAAAGTAAAATAATATGTATTCTATTTCATTTTGTTCCCAATTTCAAAAACGAATTTTTAAGTTACATTCAAAGAAGAATTCTTAAGTTGCCATTCCGTATGTGTAATTAACACGATTTAAAAAGCATTTTTCCTGAAGAATTTCATCTTTCAAGAATATTAATCATAAAACTAGAATTTGAATCTCATTCATTCATCCATTTAGCCACTTAATAATCATATAGTAGATATGTAATAATGTATATATATTACAATTGCCATGTGCATTCTTACATCTATATATAAATGGTCTTCTATACGTATGTCAGGGTGAAGTAGAATTTAAAATTTTAAGGTCTTCTGGGGTGGCCTATTGATTCTTCAAGTGACTCAAATTATCATATATATAAGCATTATAAGCATCAAACCTATAATATTAGGAATTTCATTTGGTAAAGACTCCTGTTTTTTTTTTAAGGGTGTTGTTATTTTAGTCCCCACCTCGTTCCCTAAAAAGATCTGACTCTCCCTTTGGAAGAAAACTCGCGATAACATTCTAAAAAAATACGACAGCTTCCAGTGCTTGATTAATATCTAGGCTAAAGAACGCTCCAATAAAGCCTATGGCGGAAAATTTGTTTGCGAAAAAAATCTGCGTCAAATTTGTAGTGTTTAAAGCATAATTTCAAAATATGAAATAACTAGAAGAATTACCTGGTGTTTCCCGGATTTTTAACTGAATTCAACTCTCTGGGTTGGATTGTTTTACCTCTGAGCAGGCTTTTATGCACACAATGAGCTAAGTAGCGAGGTGGAAGCCTCCTGTCAAGGTCATCCAGCATGCTCTTTAATATCCACAGAGCAACACTTTCCTACACACGGGATCTTGGCTTAAAGTTTTCCTCCGCAGGGTAGGGTTTAGCGTTTTTTTTTTATCAAAGCAAACACAGTTGGGACTTAAATCTGGGAACTGCGGTTTACGATCCTGGAGCGCTACCAACTGAAACAACTCCCACCCCTGAACCCTGAACCCACCCCTGAATACTCTGGAATATAAATGCATAATAGGTGGCATCCCATCACATGCTTTCATTTGAAATATAACCCTTTATAAATCGACTCACGCAATTTTCGGGAGAAGGAGGGGAAAAGGACGGTATTTAATTTGAGATAGTTCGTAATACTTCCCATGTCAGAAATTTTCACCTGAAGTAAATGTAATGATTTATGCATTTCTCCTTTTTTCGTTGAGTGGGCTTGTTGCAGCAGGGGAGAGAAAGTTTTAGGAAGACCTCACTAACCTTTACTTTAAGAGGGGACTGAATATTCAAATTGGTGCTCCTAATTCTTGCTGTTTAGCAGTTCTTGATCAAACAACCGACAAACTACGAAACCTTATATCAAATTAAGATGCATTTAATTAAGATGCATTTAATGCAAATTAAGATGCATTAAAGATTATGAGGGCTTAGATTTTTTTTTTGCCTACTCCATCGAGAACACCTAATTGCCAATAATTGATTGTTTGCATCGAAAGCACGTTAGATGGATATCACATCCCTTTCGTAGGAATTTATCTGAACATAGATTAAATAATAAATGCTATTTATTTAATAGAGTTAATATCAAATTAACTCAAGCTGAGGTCTGTTTCTCCATTTTATTACATGGTTCTGTAAACCTCATCCGTTACTTTTCATTTAAAAGTTTTTTTTTCACCTGTTATTTCTTTAAATGGATAATCATGAATGGCACCAAAGTTTGAAGTGTTTGGAATCGAACGATAACTTCCGGGAAAACATGAGGAATATGGAGACCCCCCTCCCCCCCAAAAAAAATCATAATTACCCTTTCTACGGTGAAATTTCTGAAATTCAGGCGGCCCTCGTGACAAAAATCGCTAGGCTGTGCGTTTGTCCGAATTATCAATTTACAAGTTGTGAAGAGTGCTGTCAACTTATCTTTCTCGCTATGAGTACAGTGGGGGTGGGGTGACTCAGTCGGTAGCGGGTTAGGCTCGTAATCTGAAGTTCCCAGGTTCGAGTTCCAACTGTGTCTGATTTGAAATATTTCTCCGCTAACTTTCGTTTTGCCTTCAGTCAGAAGGGGGCACTAGTGGGCTTGGAAAGGCCGCCGGTCTCTTGGATGGGAAAGTACGCCAGTGCATAAGAGCCATACCATCTACACGTTAAAGAACACGCTGGATAGTTTTGGCGGTAGGCTTCCATCTGTCTTCTAACAGAGTGGGTCACCTTCCTCAACCTTTTCTGCCATTGGGGCTCTTCTCACCTGGCTATATAGCCCATTGTGTGCAAAAGAAGTGCTGCTCAGAGGTAAACAACCAACCCAACCTGACCTGTCAGCTACTAAATGCAAAGTCGATAAGTGTCCTAAGTTGCATCGTGGAACTTGCATTTTAAAATAAACAAACACTGAAAAGAAAAATGGGGAAAAAATCTCTGTGTCAATGAGAATCAAATTCGAAGCTTCGTAACATTTTAAATAAGCCTTTTTTAGAAAAATGAGGCAAATTAAAGACATCGTTCAGATCTATCTAAATCTCGGCTTTTGAAAATATTATTTTGATATTTAAAGTTATGGAAGCTGGAATGGAAAGAATTATTTAACAAACTTCTAAAATATACAATTTTTAATGGTTTCAAATAATATTATTATCTAAATTTTAATTAACTTCGTAAGCAAATTCTTACGATAAATATTTAAACTTCCATAGCTATTTAAAAGCCGAGCGAATATTGTTGAACATCTAGTCTAGATATAAATACTCGTAGATTTAATTTGAACCTTTATCTACAGTCGCATTTTTCCATATAAAGCTTATTTAACTAGTTAAGGAGCTACAATTTTCACTCTCCAGCGATATACTATGGAATGTTTCCATATTTCTACCTGGATGCAGGAGTGCTGTTAGATGCAAGAGTGCTTCTGACCTGTTGCCTTCTGTTCAATCATTTAAAAAATAGATGCATCCTAAACGAACTTACCAAGTCTTTGAAAGTGATCATTTACGGAAATGAGATTCAGAAACATTTCAGTAGACAACTTGAATTAACCTAGTACTTAAAATTTCTAGATAAAATTTTAGTAACCTACTGAATGTAAACATCAGATTTATTTAAACTCGGCTTACTCATAGATTTCTTTATGTAGTTTAGGGTTAATTGATTATTAATGAAGTTTGTCAGTTTTTGAATTATTTCTTAACAAAGAATCGTTTTTAACATATAAAAATAAAACGGTCACAGAATATGAAGATGCAAAAATATATCTTGCGTTTTATTCTCGAGTCTTTCAATCTACGAAATCATTCTATTCTTAAAATTGCTCTGCGAACCATCGACACATAAAATCACACTTCTATCATTTGGCCCAAAGTGGATATTTCACAAGCAATGGAATAAAAGCTTTAAATTAAGCTGAAATGAATCTTAATGTCTTGTGATTTCGAAGGAGAGATGATTCCGTGGCTCAGTGTACAAGAGAAATGCGTGACTTCGTGGCTATATGTACAAGAGAGATGTGTGATTCCGTAGTTCCGTGTACAAGAGAAATGTGCGATTCCGTGGCTCAGTGTACAAGAGAGATGCGTGATTCCGTAGTTCCGTGTACAAGAGAAATGTGCGATTCCGTGGCTCAGTGTACAAGAGAGATGTGTGATTCCGTAGTTCCGTGTACAAGAGAAATGTGCGATTCCGTGGCTCAGTGTACAAGAGAGATGTGTGATTCCGTAGTTCCGTGTACAAGAGAAATGTGCGATTCCGTGGCTCAGTGTACAAGAGAGATGTGTGATTCCGTAGTTCCGTGTACAAGAGAAATGTGCGATTCCGTGGCTCAGTGTACAAGAGAGATGTGTGATTCCGTAGTTCCGTGTACAAGAGAAATGTGCGATTCCGTGGCTCAGTGTACAAGAGAGATGTGTGATTCCGTAGTTCCGTGTACAAGAGAAATGTGCGATTCCGTGGCTCAGTGTACAAAAGAGATGCTTGATTTCGTGGCTCCGTGTACAAGAGAAAATGTGCGATTCCGTGGCTCAGTGCACAAGAGAGATGCGTGATTCCGTAGCTCCGTGTACAAGAGAGATGTGTGATTCCGTGGCTATATGTACAAGAGAGATGTGTGATTCCGTGGCTCTGTATATAGGAGAGAGAGACATATTTTCTGCACGTTAAAAAAACACATTGGATGGCCTTGAGAGAAAGTTTCCATCTGTCTCCTAAGAGCTCTCCAACCTCTTTCCCCTACACAATTCTGACCTCTTTTGGGGTTAAGATCTGGCCTTGTGTGCAAAATGAGTGTCACTCAGAAGTAAAACAACTCAACTCTTGTGATTTCAAGAAAACTAAATTCTCTCATTTCGTTGTAAATAATCGTCATCTACTCACGCACGATAAATGTTCCACAAAAATCGAAGATGGAGAGGGGAGAATAAGAATTCTAAAATCTTCAGACTCGTTCAATTCGTCGACGATTGATTGTACAATGTGTGAAAAAATAAATAAATTACTCTTCAAGCAGCTGCTTGCACCAAATGATCTAACAGCATAGTGCTCCATACAGGAGATCTGTGAGAAAGGCGAGATCTCAGCAGAAAAACAACACAAATAAATAGACTCTACCTTATGTAGGGCTCGAATCCAAATCCTTTTGATCAGAACCAAGCATGCTAACCACTCGGCCACCTGGAACTAAATGTAAGTAATCTGCAACATTTAAATGTAGTATAATATCCTAAAAGTTAATCATAAATTACAGAATCGTAGCTGATCGAAAGTGATGGGAAAATCCTTTAACTATTAGCTTCTTAAAATTGTAAGAAATTGTATCTGTTTTCGAAACTGTCCAAGTTTTATTAAGTTTAAACAAGCTTTTACGTGTGGAGCGAAGTAAAAGTAAAATGGGTAACTGAAATCGAGATATGTTAGCAAGAAGGATTCTTTTTACACCTTTTATAGTTCTATATTTTTTCATATCACCAATCATTTGTTCCCCATTCATTCTTTGTCTATCTTCAGTCTTTTCAATATGACAAAGCTTTCTTTATCTACTAACACCCGTTGCACTCGGGTTAGGGATATAATACATTCCCTTAGCACAGTCGCACTTGTTACATTATCCAAACTGAGTTTAAGCCAATTAAATTACAAGGAGAAATTGCATATAATTAAACAATTATAAACTGCTGTTGATTGAGATTGCAACTCTACCAGGTTAGATGTTTTTCTGACCAATTGGATATGATCTTGCCAAATCTGCATTTCATGTGACTAAAGAATGATTTGTCGTCATTCCGCTATTTTGTGCAGAGTGTTCTAAAAGTTACTGTCAAAAAGAATTATGAGGAATTATCAAGGAAAGAGTACCTTTGCAGTAAGTGTTAAAAATGACCTCCAAACAAGCATCAACGAGTCCTTGCATGAAATTCGTCAATCAAATCTTGTAAAATTAAGATATAAAAACATCCCTATCAGGAAATGTTTCTAAAAAATCTCTAAAAAAATTACCTTTGATACAAAGGGCATATTCTAACAGGAAACTGAATATGAAGAGGATAAAACCATTTTTAAAGTGAATCTCTTTCTTTCTCAATAAAAATTGACTTACAATGATGCGAAGGTCTGTCGAGTGTGTGTTGGGCAGTAGGAAAATACCAACACAGTTGAAATAGCCTTGTGTAAACCATTTCTCCGTATTAACAACCGGGCTGCTGTTTTGTACGGTGATCATGAGATTTGCAGAGGATTAAAGCGACTTTTGGGACATTCTGCATAAATAAATCTTAAAATAGACACTGATCTGATTTTGTTAATATCAAAATTGTTGCTTTGATGAATTTCTTCTTATTTTATCATATTTCTTCTATTTCAAAAAAAAAATACACCAAACACTATTTTTAATATTAATTATATCTAAATTTCCTTATAATATTATATTAATACTTTAAATTTATTTATAATAAATTAACTGTTATGCAAAACATTTAAAACTCCTCAATAATTCTTTCATGAATAATTTAACTGAAGGTGCATTAAATCTAATTTTGATGGATTAGGAAAAAACACGTTTTTTTTTAATATCAATCTGGTGACATTCTTATGCAACCCCCCCCCCCCCACACACACACACTATTTAAATTAAAAACATAACGAATTGTTTCAAAGTGTCTTAATATTAAATCAAAATACATTTTAATTCTTTAGAATATAAATATGTTAAATATAGTCCACAATATGGAATCTAATGTTTGGCATAGTTAATTTTTTTTATTAAACGAAAACAATTTAAAGTTCCAAGTTAAAAGTTTCTGCAGTCATTTAAACAAGATAAACTAAATAATGGTATAATAAAATGTCTTATATTGAAAAGAAGAATTTAATATCTTAAAATCTCTGTAAAATATTCTATTCTTTCGTGCAAGTGAATATAACTAATGATTTCTAGCATTATTCACACATGTACAGTCGCTCAAAAAAATATCCGAACTCTATGGTTGATTACAGAATTCATGAAAAATATCTGGCAACGATTTTTTTAGAAATTAGTAATCTGGCAAACTTCGTGTCACGTGACACGAAATTTGCCAGATCACTAATTTCTAAAAAAATCGTTTCCAGATATTTTTTTTTAATTCTGTAATCAACCATAGTGTTGAGCGACTGTACCTCATTTCAGGTAGTTTCGTGTCAGGTAGTGCTGAACAAACTTCCTAATAAAGAAAGTCATTTGAAAAAAATACACTTGGGGATATAAAATCCTTCACTGAAGCGTGAATCCGACAATGATTCAAGTGGAATTAAATCATGACGGGTTAAGGGAAAGGGTAAAGCACTTCATAATTAACTTTCATACAAATTACAATGAATGCTCTACTTTCACTTACACGGCTGCAGAAGTTGAAAGCCATTTGGAAGTTTATTCGAGATATTAGCCTCCACAAAAGTTGAACTTTCTCATGTTTAGTATTGTATTTAGATTTGTTTCATGCGTGCTGAAATTGAACACACATTTCTTTGTGTTTCAAGCTTTAATACGTAATTCATATTTTAATCTAAACAGAGAGAAAAAATTATTTCATGATTTGATGAATAGTGTTTTGGATGGCTTTATATATGACTTTATTGAAACGAGTAATTACAATAGATATTAATTTATGATTACACCCTTATTCACAAAAATCTTGTTTCTTAAAGTACCTGAAACCTGAAACGTTCTATAGTAAAATAGATCTAATTTCATCAAGTAATTTTAAAGAAAACTTTAAAATGCCCTTATGAATAAGCAATCCGAAGATAAAATTATGTTCGAATTATTTAAGTGATTATATTATCTTTTAATACATCACTTAAATTCAAACTGTAATATAAGAGGTGATAGCTTTATATTTTTCAAATACTGTTTTCCAGACGTTTGCTTTTAAAAAACTTTGATGTAATTTATTTACTTTACAAACGTAAAATATTGCGCGTTGTTACGCACGTATAGTATTGCGCGTTGCTTTACAAACGTAAAGTATTGCGCGTTGTTTGAGGAATAACGTCCTTGACTTGTAACAATTTCAGTAAAAAATTGTTAATAATCTCAAAATAATCAAAAGCATTTTTTCCCTTTAATGAAAATATTTTAAGTGATCTACTGAAGTGACTAATCATCTGTGCTGTGTTAATGCATCCTGTCAAAAATTGGGGGGGGGGGGGGGGGGGTAGCTCAGTCGGTAGCGCGCCAGGCTCGTAATCTGTAGTTCCCAGGTTCGAGTCCCAGCTGGGTCAGCGTTGAGATTTATCTCCGCAAAATTCCCCGCCCTGCCCACGGTCAGTAGGGGACACCGATGGGCTTGGAAAGGCCGCCGTCCGTCGGATGGGACGTTAAGCAGCGTCCCTGTGTGAGGGAAGGCCATACCCTGTGCAGGTTAAGGAACACGCTGGATGGCCTTGACGATAGGCTACCACCTGTCTCCTAACAGCTGTTCCAGTGGGTCCCCTCCCCCAACCTTCTCTGAGCCTTCGGGGTCCATGTGACCTGGCCATTTAGCCCATGGTGTGCAAAAAAGTGCCGCTCAGAGGTAAAACAACCCAACCTGTCAAAAATTTGAATAAAGCTGCATCTTAAAAATGTACTAATAAATAAGTAATTCAAATACGAAAAAATTAGTTCATATCTGCAGAGAAAATCGCATATTTCAAATGAAGCGTACGAAATTAACAGAAATTTTAAGCAAAATTTAGATGGCACTTCTTGCTGAACATTTCTATTAATTTCGTAAATTTATTTGAAATACGGCTTTTATTTCTTGAAGAAATGTAGTCGGTTTTCAAGTTTGGATTTTATATATGAGTACCTGTTTAAGTTGTATCTTTATGCATATTTTTGACAGGATGCATTAACACAATATATAGGATAAATCACTTCAATAGATCGTATTAAATAATTTCATTAAAATGAAGAGCATTTTTGACTAGAGATATATTAACGATTTTGTGTTGATGCCCTTCTAAAAAGGTTTGGTAAATTGTGTCTTGATGCGCTTAGGTGTAAACATAGCAATAATAGTATAAGCATAAATTAATATAACATACAGTGTATACTTACTGATATTAGTTAGTAAGTATGCTTTATTTCTTCCGTTCATTTATTGTCCCCCATGCAACAACAGTGTAGCTGAAGTAAGTAAAACTGAATCCATTTCCAGTTGTCTTTAGTTGGATTATTTTCGTGTTTCATAAGTTCCAGGAAAATGTAGAATTACACTGGATACAGTGAAGTCTAATAGCAGTGGTTCTCAACATAACTGAATTTATGACACAGCAAATTACAAAGATATATTCCCCCTGGCCGGTAACCTTTAAACTCTATCCCTCAACATTTCTTGAGAATCAATGCATTATTTTACTAAGCATTAACACTGCAATAACAAAGGATGTTATACTCTTGCAGTAAACTATTATGAGAAAAAACTCATTTTAAGACATAAATATATACTGAAATATTTAACTCTATACATTCTAAAAGTTTGAGATTATCTTTCGAGCAAGCTTAAAGTCCAGCTGTTGAGAACAACTGCTCTAGAATGTTTTATAAAAACATAAATGTAGCTGTAAGATTATATTCGAAATCGGTGAACGATTTTCCATGTAAATGATAAAGTGTTAGTCTTTGTTATAATGAACAGTTTGTAGCCCATAGCAACTGAACTGGATAGAAGTTGAGACTCGTTTGGTTTTTAGCAGAGTTTCGTCATCAATAGAAATCAAATATACCCATGTGCACTAAAATCTTTCTTTCTGCGACAAGTCCATGTTTATGTGAATGTAAATCCACATTCAAAGTTCACTAACTTTGAAAACAAATTTGTTTTTGTTTTTTAAAGACTATCGCGGAAAATAAAAATCTCATTCAAATTTCGGTTTTCGAAACGTTCGTGCAAAATGTTCGCATTTAATGAGTTATGGATGCTGAAACTTGAAACAGCAGAATCACTTGGAGTTTATCAAGTAGGAATTCATCATCAAATTTTAGGCATGAGAATTAATTTCAAAGTCGAAATACATATAATAAAAATTAAGAAATTCGTTTATTAAAATAAATGTAATTTTAGAAGCTCTTATAATAATTTTCCAATTTTCGTCAATTTTGAGAAAATGTAACTAATGTCTTAAATGCTTCATCTTCAATAACTCTTTAACTATTCAAAGAATATTTTTAACGTCGAGATTTAAAGAGATTCGAGTGAGAGGTTTAATTAATATTCAGTGACATTTTTTCGGTAAGAAACTTATTTTCAAAATTAGGAAGATTTGAATACGATTTTTCATTTACTTAACACATAACAATCTTTCATATCCCAATTACTTGTTAAAGGATCAGTATATATATATATACAATGATAAAGAAAATTTAGAAAATTCTTAAATTAGTGAAACTCCACTGAACATCACCTCAATAACGTTATTTATTGATTTAAAATTTTCCATTATGGATAAAAAAAAATAATTCTTAAACATATTTCCATTTGGAAATATTTAGTAAAAATATTTTTCGAAGATTTTAAGTCTTTGCAAGAAACTTAATTGTGATTTTCCTCCCAAACTAGCTCTTGACAACTGTAGAAAGAAATCAGTAGCTCCTAAGCTTCCAAGGCAGTATAATCTTCACTATAGCTCATGCTTCTGATTTGAGGATCATTAAAAATAAAATCCTGGTGTCGTATTTTTTTTTTTTGCACGTTTTCCTTCCCATCCATCACCGCCTTCTATTTTGAGAAATGCTGCCAGAGAGTGTTAAAATAATAAAAATTATGCAAGAGCTTTTCCATTTTTCCAAGGAAGCCCTTCATTCAATGCATTAATGTTCCTTTTGGATTACTCTATTGAGACTCTTTGGACAGAAACGGGGAAGCTGTTGAAGACAAGTCCAAATAACTGCTTCAAAATAAAGTAACAGATCATAATTTATCGTTAGTGAGATTAATGTTTTAATCGTATTAGTACTTATCTATAACAAACCATATATATTTAATTATATTTATGGGAAAGATTAGTAGAAATAGTTCCTATTGTTTTATAACGAACCAAATAAACATTATTCTCCTATTGCATTGATAATTCGCATAAAATGTTGTAAATGGAAAGTAAACGTTAAAAAACTTTCGACCGTCAACAGATTCCCCACTTCTACTTTAAGATAGGGCTCGAAATTATAAAATGCATGGATCATTTTCACACGCTTTACTTCTAATATCTGCAATTTCATCCTATCATAAAGAAAGAAGATTTTTTTTTTCATATCAGTGACAGTCTGCAGTGGTATAAAACCTGGAAAAGTTTCCCTACCAAAATTTAGGACATATTTTACATTAAAAACCTCGACAAATGTGTGTCTAATCTTCAAATATTATTATTAGCAATCAATCACAGTGGAGTAGTCAAGATTAATCGGAATTTTTGGAGGGAGTGTGAAAATTTTGTTTGTTTTTTGTTAATGTAAATTAATGTACTAGGGATTTCTTTGAAAAAAAAAATCACCCTTGGAGGGTTAAAACCCCAATTCCCTGGCTGTGCCAGAGTTTTTTAAAGTACGGGTTACCGCTCATAAATAGGTCGCAAAATAATAAATTCCAACTTTAAATTTTTATACAGCAAAAAAAAGAATAGAAATATATGTTTTCAAAAACATGCATGTCATAAATGAAAAATTAAATAACTTCATTTAATTAAAGTTGAAAGGAAACAAAATGTTTTAAAGTTGAAAGGAAACAAAATGTTTCGTACGAATGTTGAAATCAGATTCATTTTAGTATCATGGACCTATTCGCTCATCATTGTAGATACGTCATTGGAATTTAATCTAAGGATATTAAGTAACAAGGATAATAAATAAAATGAAATGTTTGAATATTAAAATTTAATTTCGCATTTAGTGTATCTACATTTATTATTCTGAATTGTTGAGGGTCTAAAAACCTCAGAAAATATAAATTTTTTAGGGATGGGACATCAAAAAAAAAGTTTGAAAAAACCTGGACTACTCCACTGGTCAAGGATATTAATTATTTTCGATTATAATATTATTAACGACTATAATAATATTCGACTAATATATTATTAGCATTATTTTTATCACGATTTCAGAGTTAGAAAAATACATTTATTTGTCAGAACTACACATATTTTAGCCTACGCCACTGCAGATCTGGTTTTAGTACAAAAATCCATAATTCTAGAATGTTAATACAATCTATTCGAGCACTGCCTTTGAAGTATCTAGGTAAGCGTGATTACCATTAAAAAGTCTCAAAAAAAAGTATCCAGATCTTTATTTCACATTGGAAAAAAAACCAAAGTGAAAAAGTAAACAACAAAACTTAATTAAAAACAAAAATACTGTTCTCTGTCTCATTTACGTTTATTAAAAAAAAAATTCATTTAGAACGTACATTAGACGCTTAAACAATAATGAAATCTTCAATGCGTTCCCAGCTGGGATGAGCAGCGATCATCAAAATCATCAGTACAACCCTAGCTGGGAATTCCTCGAGATCATTTTGGTTTTAACTTGTACAAACAGTGGCAGTGCCAGATATAATAAACATAACACGAATTTAATCACTGACAAGATTGTTAGAATCGATTGCAGCTGACGCATCCAGTAGAAACAGAAATAAAAGTACTGAAATCGCTGCATTTGTCGACAGGTGAATTTTTGTTCTAAATACTTAAGACAATGGTTAAAATATTCGTATTAAATACATGTGTGCAGCAGCAACAAACACAGAAGCAGCAGGTGAGTTTAAAAAAAAACCAGCCTTTTTTTGTTGGTAAGCGGTTAGTTAAAATACTACATTCTGCATCTATCAGTTGAAGGCTAAAATAGTTCAGAAGTTGGTTGAACATCTACTGATAATTTAACGCAGACTAAGGCCCACGCGAAATTGATTTTCAAGGTTACCCTGATTGAGCAGCAGGCCAGAGCACTACGCATCACTCTTGAAGGCTGTTTCAGGTAGCACTAGTTCAGGTTAGAATGGGGCATTGCAGAGAGCCAAATTTTTGCAGGTTATTTAAGCACTGTACAATAAGCTGTGTATCAATAATAGCACATAGAAGCCAACAGACTTACACACACACATACACAAAAAACACATGCAGTAGTGTGATGCGCGCGCACTGTGGGTCTGCTTCCGACGGGAGATCAGTATGCGAAAGGTGAGAGGTCAGTCACCCGCGTGGCTTTTTTGTGTGGGTGTCCACGCTCTGTTGTGGGCAGGAAAAAATGTGTGGTCATTCATTTTGGCAAAGGGAAATCATTTGGGATCAGCACGTCATCACAGCCCTTCCATTCCGTAATAGAAGGGGTAATACCTGCTTGAGATCCTGCTCTTGCCGGGCTGCTGGTTGGCTGGCTGCCTCTTCTTCAGTAGACTCCTGCCGTAGCCGAAAGAGATGGGAGCGTACAGATCGTATTCCATCAGGGGAAGTCTGGGGGGTGCCGAGACGATCGGAGACATCGGAATATACGGGAACTCCCTGTGCCTCGTGTCCAAGGAGTTGACGACGGGAACGTACAAACCGGTGCCATACTTGTAGTTATCGTGGTACATGACCAGCAAGGGCTTCCTCCATTTGTATGACATGTCGAGGAGAAGTCGTCGTTCGAAGAACCGACCGAAGAGCAGACAGAATCAGCAAGCACTGAGACACAGAACCCACAGTAGCTGGAGCTAGACTGGGGCAGCTCCTGAGGCTCGACGAGTACTGATTTAGTTGCGTTTCAGTGCCGCGAGACTCCGCTGCACGGCCCTGGCCCGGAATCGGGCACAACGCCTGACGCTGCAACTTCCATCCTGTATTTTCGGCTCCTCCCGTCCTTGAAGTATGCAGCGCTCTTCTTCTCAATCTTCCCCCCCCCACCAAATTCGTTCTCTCCCTCCTTTCACCTTCCGTATATTTCTTCTATCTACCGCTGCTCAACAGCACAGGGGATAAAAACAACTCCCAAATGTTGCTTGGCATCTCTTCTCGCTGTCTTTCTTTTGTTGTTATTGTCTGCTTACTTTCTCTGAAAATATGCGTTAGTTTTTTAATTGCTTTTTCACGTTCTTTGTGTTAGCCGTCATAGTTCTTCCTTCGTTCTTGTTTTTAATTCAGTTTTTTTAGATGATCTTAGGTTCTAATTTTAAGAATGTCTCGTTCCTTACAGCTGTGTTACTATTCCATTCTTTTTTTTATTTTTTCCCCTTCCTATTGTTCGATATTTACAGGTCATGAGTCATTTGGCATTTAGCACTTTTTCTTGTTTAACGATTCCTATCTTATTCTTTCTCTAGCGTCATTCCCTTTAGGAAATATAGCTATGCTCATGAGCACATTTTCCTCGCCTTTCTCCAAAAAAAAAAAGCTTTTTTTTTTTCTAAAACGTGTGAATTCAAGCCATATTTACTGACAGGCTATTTAAAAATAATTGCTTAAAAACCCAAGACCCGAACGTCCAAGAATGACATGCTCCCCCTTTTTTTATTGAGAATGCTAATATAGTAACCGGAACGGAGGCGAAATAAATAAATAAAACCCCCTCAAGCAGCTGCTTGCCACAGAGGTCTGACTGGAGCCTGTCAGTTTATATGCTATAGTAGAAGGTGTGTGAGGATGGCAGGACCTCAGCAGAAAAACAACACAAACGTCCATGCCTTATCTGGGGCTCGAAAGAAATATTAAACATAAATAACTCCCTTTATCAAGAAATTTGTTAAAGACCACTATAACGGAGAAAAAAAAAAATTATACCAGAACCGTGTTCCGGTTTATTCCTGTTCTATCTTGTCCATCTCCTCACTAGAATTAGGATCACTTGAATCCCCCCCCCTCACCTTTATTTTTTTCTAGATGCGGGCCAGCAAATCCCCATATATCGGCCCTTGTTCTTGCATTGTTACTCATGACCAGGGCGAGAGGGGGGGGGGGGAAGCCTTTCTTAAACCTATTGTTTCGCTGAGCTTCTACTTCTTGCGGTTACTCTGCTTCTTAACTCTCCGCAGTCGTATACACCACACAATCTTTCAATGGTACTTGACAGATCACTTAGACAGAGTACTGCTAATAATAATAATAGTTATCTGACTTTTCAATTGGAATGATAGTACTTTGTCTAAGTAGTCTGTCAAGTACCATTGCAAAAATTGTGTGATGTATATGTCGGCAGCATTACGAAGAGAAAAATAACAGCAAAGCTCAAGGAAACGAAAACATAAGATTAGCAATGGAAGAATCGGCGATGAAAGAACTGAAGTGGTACAGTCGCTCAAAAAAGTATCCGAACACTACGGTTGATTACAGAATTCAGGAAAAATATCTGGAGCGTGTACAGCAACTGTACACGCTCCAGTTACCGTTCACAGCAAACTGGAGCGTGTGCAGTTACTGCACACGCTCCAGTTTGCTGTGAACGGTAACTGCACACGCTCAATATTTCCGTGAGTGAGCCCACACGATCTAGTATCAAAATAATATGACCACCTACAGTCGCTCAAAAAAGTATCCGAACACATAGTTGATTACAGAATTCAGAAAAAATATCTGGCAACGATTTTTTTAGAAATTAGTGATCTGGCAACCTTCGTGTCACGTGGTTGACACGAAGGTTGCCAGATCACTAATTTCTAAAAAAATCGTTGCCAGCTATTTTTTCCGAATTCTGTAATCAACCACAGTGTTCGGATACTTTTTTGAGCGACTGTACAGGATAGTCATATCCTGTGCATATTAAGGAAACATGCTGGATGGCCTTAGAAGGAGGCATTCATTTGTCTCCTAATAGCTATGATGTTGATCCTCTGAGATCCTTTGATTTAGCCTATAGTGTGCAAAATAAAATTGTCGCTCCGAGATAAAACAATTGATAAAGAATTTAATTTTTTATATTGAAAATTATTCGAACATTTGTTTGAAAGTAATGACGGAACAAACATACAACAATAAGCAAACAAGGAACGACCAGTCGGTCTCCCTCGATCGTTAACCCCTTAAGAGGGCTTCTAAGCAGCTGAAACGATAAAGATGGGAATGAAAAACGGACCGAACGGCATTCGTAAAAAGTTGGCCGCATACTTCAGTGAAGGAGCGCTCCCAGGCTCAACGAAGCTTACGAGAGTTCATTGAGACGTGTTGCGGGGTCCATTGCACAGGAGGCGCTGTGAACATCCTGAGTGACGTCACGAACTGCTAAAGTTGCTCTCTTGGCGACTGGGAGCACAGGGAGCTGAAAAGGGAGGAGGATGTGGAATCCGCGAAGCAGATCAGCTTTCCTCGCTCGCGGCGTTCGGGTTGTGGCGTGGGTCACGTGACCGGTCTTTCTTTCGGCCATCCGTTTCCCCGAAAAGTCGTCAAGAAAACGTCAGTCCTTTAAGGAATGGAACTCTATCCCGAAGCGTCGAACGAGAAGAATGTTCATCGCCAGAAACCAAAGTTGTCTTTTTAGTTCGTGTTGTTTTCGTTTTGTGGTCTTTCCGTCTAGAGAAATTCTTTTTTCTTTGTTGTTGTTGTTGTTGTTTTAACCCTCTGAGACACAGTAATAACTCCTAATTATGCCCAATTATTTCAAAGGTTTTAATGGAGTAATTTTATTAATGGTTTTAGCTCTTTTTTTTTAATGATCTAACATTTCCACTTTCTTGTCTCCCTCTCTCTCTCCGTCTATCCGTCTGTAAACATTCAGACATCCAATTTTTTTTTAGATAAATTGAAATTTCTTTTTCTTCTTTGGTTTGGAGAGGTATTGACGACATATTGGGATCCACACTTTACGAATTCTGGGAAAAGTTAAAATTGTGCTCTCTAAGCGTGTTTTTTTCTCTTTTTTTTTGGCCGAGTGGTTAGCTCGCTTGGTTACTGATCAAGGGGACCTGGGTTCGAACCCCGGGTAAGGCAGATGTTTCTGTTGTCTGAGATCCTGCCATCCTCTCAGATCTCCTACTATGGCATATAAACTGACAGGCTCCTGTCAGACCTCTGTGGCAAGCAGCTGCTTGAGGGGGTATTTATATTATTTTATATTTCTGCTGAAATCTAGACTTCCTCACAGACCCTCCTCTACTATAACATATTAAATGATAGGCTCCTGTCAGACCTAGGTTGTAAGCAGCTGTTTGAGAGTTTTTTTTATTGATTTTTGTTTTATTTACCTAAATAAGACCGAACTGGACAGCTCTACCAATCCCTATCTTATCTAGATGGCTCTGATCAAGGGGCCATCTAAATCACGCGATACGAAGGTTGCCAGATCACTAATATCTGAAAAAAAAAGCGTTGCCAGATATTTTTTCTGAATTCTGCAATCAACCGTAGTGTCCGGATACTTTTTTGAGCGACTGTAGGTGGTCATATTATTTTGATACTAGATCGTGTGGGCTCACTCACGGAAATATTGAGCGTGTGCAGTTACCGTTCACAGCAAACTGGAGCGTGTGCAGTAACTGCACACGCTCCAGTTTGCTGTGAACGGTAACTGGAGCGTGTACAGTTGCTGTACACGCTCCAGATATTTTTCCTGAATTCTGTAATCACGTGACACGAAGGTTGCCAGATCACTAATTTCTGAATTCTGTAATCAACCGTAGTGTCCGGATACTTTTTTGAGCGACTGTACATACCGATAAAATACAATTAGTCGCATTTTCCTAATCTTCTTATTAGTTTGAATTTCGCTGTTTAAAAAGGAGCTGAATTTAGAAAACACTTTGAAAGTATTTCTTATTCCGCCTAGGTGAATAAATGTCTCAGCAAATTGAAATCCTCAAATCTCGATTTTGAGCAATATTTGTTTTAAGCGTTCTGGATGCTGAGACATTTAATAGCAGTGTTGCTAGTCGTAAGGATTTACCTCAAACGTTATAAAAAAAAATACCCCCTCAAGCAGCTGCTTGCCACAGAGGTGTGATAGGAGCCTGTCAGTTTATATGCCAAAGTAGAAGGTCTGAGAGGATGGCAGGACCTCAGCAGAAAAACGACACATACATCCATGCCGGGGCTCGAACCCAGGTCCCTTCGATCAGCAGCCAAGCGTGCTAACCACTCGGCCATGGGACAAACTCATTTATTAAAACAAATGTTAGTTTTAAGAGTTTTTCAAAATTGTTTTCCAGTTTCTATCAATTTTAAAACAGTGTAGATGGCGAGCATAACAGCAAACTCTGTAATGAAATATTTCAGCTGCGACAATTCGTTAAATATTAAAAAAAAATCGTTTAAAATCGAAATTTAGATAAATCTGATTAAGATCTATAATTTATCTTTTGCAACATTTCTGTAAAAACGAAACACTTGTTTCCAACTAAAGGGAGACTTGAATATAATTTTCCATTCACATATCATGGAAGTATCCTAAGACGTTTGGGAATATATGATGTATATCCTCACAATCGATATTCTTTTAAAAGTTCGCCTTAGTTTGTTGGGTTGGGTCGTTTTACCTCTGAGCTTCACCTTTTTGTACACAATGGGCTAAATGGTCAAGTCACAAGGACCCCGAGGGCTCAGAGGAGGTTGGGGGAGGGGACCTACTGGAACAGCTGTTAGGAGTAGATTATAACCTCCCGTCAAGGCCATCCAGTGTGCTCTTTAACATGCACAGGTATGGCTTTCCTGCACATGGGACCACAGCTTAACATCCCATCCGACGGACGTCGGTCTTTCCAAGCCCATCGGTGTCCCCTACAGACAGTGGGCAGGGCGGGGAGTCCTTAGTTTGTAAGGAAATGGTGTGTTTGTAGAGAGTAATAGCTTATTGTATCAAGAATGTTTGTAACAAGTTTTTTACTCCTAAGAACTGAAAGGGACATAATTTTGTTAATGAAGAAGCCCCTTGGCAAGTGCCTAACCTGCCTTATGGGAAATCGGGACCTGATTGTTCAAAACGTGGACCAAAGTGAAGTGTCGGTAGAAATGCCGCCAGTAAAGATGCACTTGCTAAGGTGAACAGAAGCTGATATAAAACTTCATTAATTAACAAGATCCCTAAAAGATTCTGCATTCTTTTCCGAATTTTTTTATAATAAATATTTGAAATCTTAAAATTACTTTGTGGACACTCTGTATAATAAGAGGAAATATGGACCACTTAGTTCCAATAAAAGGTCGATATTGACTCGCATCTACGTTTCGGCACCTTTAATCCAATGCCGAAAGAAATCGTCGACATATTTTTTGTAGGATTTTTTTAACGTAAATTTTCCTGACAGTACAGTCGCTCAGAAAAGTATCCGAACACTATGGTTGATTACAGAATTCGGAAAAAATATCTGGCAACGATTTTTTTTTTAAATTAGTGATCTGCAACCTTCGTGTCACATGATTACAGAATTCAGGAAAAATATCTGGAGCGTGTACAGCAACCGTACACGCTCCAGTTACCGTTCACAGCAAACTGGAGCAAACTTCAGGAAAAATAACAACTTCAGGTCACAGCAAACTTCAGGAAACAGCAAACTTCAGGAAAAATATCTGGAGCGTGTACAGCAACTGTATACGCTCCAGTTACCGTTCACAGCAAACTGGAGCGTGTGCAGTAACTGCACACGCTCCAGTTTGCTGTGAACGGTAACCAGCTTGCTGTGAACGCTCCAGCTTGCTGTGAACAGTAACTGCACACGCTCAATATTTCCGTGAGTGAGCCCACACGATCTAGTATCAAAATAATATGACCACCTACAGTCGCTCAAAAAAGTATCCGAACACTATGATTGTTTACAGAATTCAGAAAAAATATCTGGCAACGATTATTTTTAGAAATTATCGATCTGGCAACCTTCGTGTCACGTGTCACGAAAGTTGCCAGATTAACTAATTTCTAAAAAAATCGTTGCCAGATATTTTTTCTGATTTCTGTAATCAACCATAGTGTACGGATACTTTTTTGAGCGACTGTACCCAATTTTCTTTCTTTAGATTGACTCCAACAAAGTTGTTCGCTTAAAATCTTTCCCATCTTTCTTTTATAATTGTCATTTTCTTTGGTTTCGCAAAAGTTCATTATTCTTCCAAAGTTAATAGCCTCTCTAAATGTTCCATTTATGTTTCCAGGGATTTGGGTTTGGCTGCTTGCTAAACGAAGTTGACTCATGCCTTGGCAAGGTGGTCCATGAATTAGCGAGAGAAATAGTCGCTTGGCCGATCGCCTTGAAGACGAGTTTTTTGAGAACCCAGCATTGTCGTTTTTTTTTATCTCTGAAAGGTCTGCACACAATGGACTGAAGGGTCAATTCACAAGGACATCAATCAAGATCGCAGAGTTTTGTAGAAAAAGGAGATCATCTGGACGTACATTGAGAAAAAGGAAGAAGCTAAAGCCAAACCTATCCATGTGTTCTGTAATAACATGATGTGACTCTTCTGCCAGTGGCGGGTTACGGTATCTGAAAGCCCTAGGCGCAAAAGATTTAGGACGCCCTAAGACCATGGCCGAGTGGTTAGCAGGCTGCTGCTGATCTAGGGGACCTGGGTTCGAGCCCTGGATAAGGCATGGACGTTGGATTGGGTTGTTTTACCTCTGAGCGGCAGTTTGTTGCACACCATGGGCTAAATGGCCAGGTCACATGGACCCCGAAGGCTCAGAGAAGGTTGGGGGAGGGGACCCACTGGAACAGCTGTTGGGAGACAGATGGTAACCTCCCGTCAAAGCCATCCAACGTGTTCTTTAACGTGCACATGGTGTGGCTCTCCCGCACACGAGACCACTGCTTAACGTCCCATCCGACGGACGGTGGCCTTTCTACAGATTTCTACAGAATATCTACAGATTCGTAATATTTTTTTTCGACTTCTAGTGTTGTGGAAAATCCAATTTAGTTCGCTCCTGGGGACCCTCTTATTATTGAGTATTGTTTCTGATCCACGTTTAGACAATTTTAATCAAAAAAGTGTTGCAGAACGTTAAGTATAAATTGAAAATGTCGAGGAATTTTCTACAATTAACCAATCCCTCTTTACCAGAGTCAGTTTGTTCAAATAAGAATAAGTTAATCGAATACCAATTACTATAAAATAGTATTGTCCTGAACAATGGGGGCCCTTGTGTCTTGATGATTTCGCCCACGCGCATTAAAAAGCAAAGTGATATTCATAGACAAAACTTTGAGTATCGATTGATTCGAAGATGTGGAAATAATTCAGTCATTTTCACATATTACTTCCTTCTCAGTTGCACGGTATGAAATATAGACTCATTTCAATACAGACTCATCATTTCATTACTCATTACTCATAAGTGATCTGTTTCAAATGGGGCGGGGGTGGCTCAGTCGGTAGCGCGCCAGGCTCGTAATCTGTAGTTCCCAGGCTCGAGTCCCAGCTGGGTCAGCATTGAGATTTATCTCCGCAAAATTCCCCGCTCTTCCCACGGTCAGTAGGGGACACCGATGGGCTTGGAAAGACCGCCGTCCGTCGGATGGGACGTTAAGCCGTGGTCCCGTGTGCGGGAGAGCCATACCCTGTGCACGTTAAAGAACACGCTGGATGGCCTTGACGGGAGGATACCATCTGTCTCCCAACAGCTGTTCCAGTGGGTCCTCTTTCCCAACCTTCTCTTAGCCTTCGGGGTCCATGTGACCTGGCCATTTAGCCCATTGTGTGCAAAAAAAGTGCCGCTCAGAGGTAAAACAACCCAACCCTGTTTCAAAAGATTCCAAGAATAAAAATTTGATTTATTAAAGTGTAATTCGAACCCATGATGTTCTGGCAACATCCCATGTCCTCATTATTTCATCTACATCTTTCTTCATTTTCCCTTTTCAGCGGAAATCTTGATCAACAGCCAAAATCTGAATGATATAGAGCACCTGACGTTCAAGTCTCCATTGGCCTGTTTGAGATTTAATTCTCTAACTCCCTCTCCGCCATTGGCGAGAAAAAGAATACCGATGTGCTGGGAAAGGGCTGCCTTATGAGACGCCTCCGTGGCGTCTCATAAGGTGTACAGGAAAGCAAGTTAAGGAGCTCGCTGGATGGCTGTTCCAACTGACTGCCTTATGAGACGTTAAGCCCCGTGTACAGGAAAGCAAGTTAAGGAGCTCGCTGGATGGCTGTTTCAACTGACTGCCATATGAGACGTTAAGCCCCGTGTACAGGAAAGCAAGTTAAGGAGCTCGCTGGATGGCTGTTCCAACTGACTGCCTTATGAGACGTTAAGCCCCGTGTACAGGAAGGCAAGTTAAGGAGCTCGCTGGATGGCTGTTCCAACTGACTGCCTTATGAGACGTTAAGCCCCGTGTACAGGAAAGCAAGTTAAGGAGCTCGCTGGATGGCTATTCCAACTGACTGCCTTATGAGACGTTAAGCCCCGTGTACAGGAAAGCAAGTTAAGGAGCTCGCTGGATGGCTGTTCCAACTGACTACCTTATGAGACGTTAAGCCCCGTGTACAGGAAAGCAAGTTAAGGAGCTCGCTGGATGGCTGTTCCAACTGACTGCCTTATGAGACGTTAAGCCCCGTGTACAGGAAGGCAAGTTAAGGAGCTCGCTGGATGGCTGTTCCAACTGACTGCCTTATGAGACGTTAAGCCCTGTGTACAGGAAAGCAAGTTAAGGAGCTCGCTGGATGGCTGTTCCAACTGACTGCCTTATGAGATGTTAAGCCCCGTGTACAGGAAGGCAAGTTAAGGAGCTCGCTGGATGGCTGTTCCAACTGACTGCCTTATGAGACGTTAAGCCCTGTGTACAGGAAAGCAAGTTAAGGAGCTCGCTGGATGGCTGTTCCAACTGACTGCCTTATGAGACGTTAAGCCCCGTGTACAGGAATGCAAGTTAAGGAGCTCGCTGGATGGCTGTTTCAACTGACTGCCATATGAGACGTTAAGCCCCGTGTACAGGAAAGCAAGTTAAGGAGCTCGCTGGATGGCTGTTCCAACTGACTGCCTTATGACACGTTAAGCCCCGTGTACAGGAAGGCAAGTTAAGGAGCTCGCTGGATGGCTATTCCAACTGACTGCCTTATGAGACGTTAAGCCCCGTGCACAGGAAAGCAAGTTAAGGAGCTCGCTGGATGGCTGTTCCAACTGACTGCCTTATGAGATGTTAAGTCCCGTGTACAGGAAGGCAAGTTAAGGAGCTCGCTGGATGGCTGTTCCAACTGACTGCCTTTTAACAAGTGTTGAACACTTCTTTCCCCGTCCAATTCTGAGCCTTTGGAATCCTTTGAACCCAGCCATTCAGATCATTATGTGCACACAGTATCGCTCAGAGTCATCCTGATGACTGCCATGTCATCAAGAGATTAGGAATTAATATCCTATCCGGATATATATTTGCTTTATTCTGACTTAAAGTTCTAATATTTCAATATGTGTTACTGAATTTAGTAATTGTGTATTCTATGAAAAAAAAAACAAAAAAAAAACAAGTAACTCAATGTCTTGACAATTCTAAAAGATCCCATTGCGAATGAAAAGAAAATGAATCTTGGAGTATAAAATGCTTTCCATAGAGTTAGTCCACCGCAAATGGGTATTCAATAGCTTACATTTCATTAGCTTACATTTTACCAGTTCTCTTAATACTTCGCCGACCGGAAAAATGTTATAATTTATATAAAAATATAATTATATAAAAATACATTCTCACAGCCCGGATGTAACTCCAGGTACTGTTTGACACCCTCCCCCCTCCAAACCTTTATTTTTTTGTGAATCAACGCATTATTAAACCGAAACATTTTGATGACATAGATAATGAATTTTGAATAACTTAAAATAAGTTTTATAATTTTGCAATCAAACAATACTATAAGAAAATACTTTAAGACATCAATAAAATGGAAATTTAAAACATAATGCATTCTCGAAGTTAAAATATATTTTTTAAAGTTATATTGCAGCTCATCTGTTGAAAAATACTGCACTGAAACAGGACCAAATGTAAATGGGGGGGAGGTAATAGGACCGAATGTAAGTGGGGGTTTACCTCTGAATGGCAAGGAGACCATGCTCAGAGACCTACCCAGGGGCGACCAGAGGTCTTGCCCCCCACCCCCTCCCACCTCCGAAAATCTGGTCGCCATTACGAAATCTCAATCTTGTCTACCTGCTTTGAAACTCTAAACAGTTGTCTTTGTATAATTCTATTTTATCCCCATATTTATGCCCGACAGTGAAAGTAGATTCCAAAAAGCCAATAAAATCTTAGTCCACGTAGAATATCGTTTTAATCTTTCCTGTTGTGTGAGGCATGGCATACACACGAAACTAAATTCTATAACCCTTCTCGAAATTGAATTTTCGGACCCCCAAAACTAAATTCTCAGACTAATAATGCAAAATTAGCCCTCTCCCCCCTTCTCCCGAGAATGCTAGTCACCACAATGAAGGTGAAAAAATGTTAATTGTACACATAAAACATTTATTTTTCAGGAAATTTTTTAAAGATCCCTGAAACGGATGGAAAAATTTAATAAAAGAACAACGTTCTGGGTCAGTCTTGCCCTCTCCCATCCCCCTATTTTTTCCTAGATCACGTCCTGCACTAAACTTGCAAGTAATGTGAAACGTGACAAATTCCTTTTTCTCAGGTTCTTTTCCACTGATTTTTTTACAGAATTCTTCTCTAATGTGAACAGAGCTTCCTCTCCATCCCCAACTAATGAAGTGAGTCGAACGAAATATCTCAGAAAACGAATATTTATAGAGATTGTTATGCCACCGTATCCCTTACGTATGGATAGGACCATATACTACGCCTATAGCTTCCAAAAGTATCATTTGAGTAGGCCTACTTTTAGTCTGTCTGACTCAGAGCCAGACATACGCTCTATTCTGGTCGCAGGCTTCACTAATGGCTATCTCCTCTATTGTTCTTCGCTACTGAACACCTTTTGTACTGTCGCAATGGGCTTTCGGCCAACTGTGTAGCTCTCTCCCCATTTCGTTCTCCCCATTTACACTTCCTTCTCTGGCGCTTCCTATCCTTGGGTCACCAGCACTCACCCCTCCGTGCTGGATGGTCTCGTAGCACTTTCTATTTCAGTATACCTAATGGCACAGCTTAGGAAATTACCGCATGCAAGTACGGGCTCAAACATTCTCTAATCATATTATTTTCGCTTTGACCCATTTACGACTGATCGTTGGTCTTATTCGATATGAATGTCTGACACTTGCAGAATCAGGAGGTGATGGATGGTTCACAAATGCAGTGGTGATATATGTTACGCTCGGAAATGTATATTTGGATTGGCCACTGGCGTCGAAACTGTGAAGTCAGAAGATGTGCGTGTGCTTAACAGAGAGAGAAGAAAATGGCATGGTGCTGAAGGTGGATTGTTTTACCTCTGAGAGGCACTTTTTTTGCACACAATGGGTAAAAACGTCCAGGTCTCAAAGATCCCAAAGCCTCAGAGAATGCTGGGGGATAATTTGAAAATTTGTTTGGAGAGTGATGGAAGCCTCCCATCATCTTTCCAGCGTGTTCTTTAATGCGCAAGAAATTATTAATGTTCCATCCTCCGACGGACGGTCAAACCCATCGACAGCCCCTTTATCACCGAAGTGGGGAGTTAGGGAATTGGCGTAGAAAATTTTCAACGAAGATTACATTTGAGAATCGAACTTTGGAACTTGTAGATTAAAAACATGGAGAGCTAACCACTGACCAACGCCATGACCTCCTGCATTGAAGTGTTTTGTAATTGCCTAAATTGAATAATGAAAGGGAAATTAATCGATAAACTTACTTTTAATATTTTTCGTAAAATATCTTTGTTAGGGCAACTAGAGAACTCTTGAGGCCAATTCTAAATGAGGCCTCTGAGTGACGCACATTGCATTTATATTTCTTTGTTGGCATCATACGACAAATTACAATGAAAACTGTACTACTTTATGTAAAATCTTTGACTGAATTTAAAAAAAAAGAAGAATACCTTAAATAAGTATAGAAATCAAAAAACAAGCCTAGGTCCCTGAAACTGGAGACTTATAGGCAGTGCCGTCTTAATAGTATTGTAGACCCCTGGGCAAAGCTTGTAGGCCCCAACACTGGGGTTCCCTACCCACCCACCTCATCATCATCATCATCATCCTCAAGCAGCCATGGGCTATGGAGGTTCAACCAGACCGTGCAATTTAGTTCTCCAAACAAGTCTATCCTGAGCTACATCTACTGCATCTGGCCACTGCACACCAATTCTAACAAGGTCCTGTTTGACATTGTCAGCCCACCGCATCCTAGGTCTCCCCTTCTTTCTGAGGCCTTTAGGCACACTGTTCATAACCCTATTCGCCAATCTATAATTATTCATACGGGCAACATGGCCAAACCAACGGAGTCTCTCTCTGCACAATATGCTACTTAAAGGAGGTTGAAAACTCCTTTGCCTAACTTCATCATTAGTTACAAAGTTGAACCACCTAATGCCCAAGATACTGCGTAAGCATCTGGAATCAAAAGCATCTAGTTTCCTGTTATCTTGTTTACAAAGTGTCCAAGTTTCACTACCATAACTACCCCTAGAAAGAACCAAACTATTATACAGTCTAATTTTAGTCTTTAGGTGTATACGCTTATTTCTCTACACTCTCCATAGATTCTTAAAAGTCCCGGCAGCAATCCCTATTCGTCTGTTAATCTCATGTCGCACATCACCATTATCTGTTACATAACTCCCAAGATAATTAAACTGTGACACCTGCTCAAGACTGTAACCATTCAGATTTACTGAATCACAGCCTGCCTGACCAATTTTCATCACTTTAGTTTTCTCTCTGTTTATAACCAAACCTACTCTACTACCAGTCTCATCAACAGCTCGAATGAAAGAGTTCATCTCATAAACATCATTTGCCAAAAGGGCTAAATCATCAGCATAATCTAAATCAGACATTTTCGTATCTCCAGTCCATTTAAGGCCAAAATCTTTCCCTTGAAGTGAATTTCGCATAACATAATCAATAACCAAACTAAAGAGAAAAGGAGACAAAATGCACCCTTGTCGAACACCAGAAGTAATGCTAAACCAATTGCTACAAGCCTTACCAACTCTCACACACGACTCAGTGTTATTATAGAGAGCTTTCATTATGTTAACTAACTTGTCTGGTATACCATATGATTTCACAATCAACCACAAATTATGACGATCAACAGAGTCGAAAGCCTTTTTGAAATCAACAAAGCTAGCAACCAAAGATTTCTGAAACTCTAAACATTTCTCAAGAATCTGCCTAAGTGAAAATATTTGATCCACACATCCCCTACCACTTCTGAATCCACATTGCTCATCACGCAATTGACTGTCAACCAGATTCTTAATTCTATTAAGCACAATCATGGAAAGAACTTTCCCTGGAACAGAGAGTAGGCTAATACCCCTATAGTTATCACAATAACTGCGATCACCTTTTTTGAAAATAGGGATAACAATAGCTCTGGTAAAATCCTTAGGAACCATGCCTTTATCATAAAAGATATTCAGAATTTCAGTCATCAAAGTGGTAACCAAAACATTTCCAGCTCTAAGCATTTCTGTAGTAATTTCATCTACCCCTGGGGATTTATAAAGTTTAAGTTTAGAAACAGCCAAAATAATTCAGATTGTGTTATAGGGCCATCATTAAAGCCACCAATGCATCTATCATCATTGCAAACAATGGGAATAGAACTAACCGCATTGTTTAGAATATCACTGAAATGCTCAGCCCACCTAGCCATGACAGAATCCTCACCTTCTATAACCTTACCTTGTTTATCCTTCAATCCCTGTATACCTGTCCGTTTTCTACCACACAAAACATTAACTATCTGGTACAGCTCTCTGCTGTTGTGCTGCCTAACTGCTTCCTCGGCTTTGTCAGCCAAACCATCAAGCCAAAGATTCTTATCAGCAGCTAACTGATCTTTTACACGTTTATTAAGTTCTCTGTAATGCTTTCTATTAGGCCTAGTAGGGTATTGATTAAGGACATTCCTGCAATTCTTTCTTTCCGAAATAAGCTCAAGTGCCTTATCACTCAGATAATTCTGTCTCTTCTGCTCCTTTTTTCCTAAAAGAGTACTGTTAGTGTCCAAAAAAGCCTGTTTAAAATGATCCCATTCTTCCTCAACTTCAGTAGTAAGCATACCATGACTGTCATAATGACTAAGTAACCTATCATGGTAAGCTTTGGCTATAACTGGGTCTTTCAGAGCTTCAGTATTAAAAGCAAATTTTTTAACCCTAGCACAACACTTTTTAAGTTTAATTTGCAAGACACTTTTAACAAGGTAATGGTCAGATCCAATTTCAGCTCCCCTATATGCCCTGGTATTTCTAACAGAACTAGCCCATTTGCTGTTAATTAATATATAATCAATCATATTCCTATGCAGCCCATCAGGTGAAACCCATGTGTACTTATGTATGTCGCGGTGTTTGTAATATGTATTAGTTATTCTGAAACCATTGAGTTTATTTACCTGTAGGAGACGTTGCTATTGCAGCTACCAATACCAAAAGGGCCAATCACCCCTCCCCAAAGGTCAGAGTCAGTACCAACTTTGGCATTGAAGTCACCAAGAACAAGGGTAATATCTCCTTTCTTGACAGAATTCAAAATATCCTGAAGTTGTTCATAAAACCTATCCTTCTCATCTTCATCGGCATCTTCAGTGGGGGCATAACAGCAGATAACATTCAGGTCTTTAACGCTTGTCTGAAATTTTGCTGTAAGAAACCTTTCATTAATGCACTCATAACCTAGAAGAGCATCACTAGAGTGTCTGCTGAGAAGCAGACCCACGCCTTGGTGATGCTTTGTCGTCCCTCCCTGAAAAGAGAAATTTAAGATTATTTTTAAGAATCTGACCTTTATCTGTCCATCTGGTCTCTTGCAAGCCGAGAATATCTAAATTATAATGGTGGAATTCTTGTGTGAGGACATCAAGAGAAAAAGCTGTGTGCAGAGTCCTCACATTCCAACTACCTATGGAGAGAAAATGGTTAGTAGGATGTTTAAAGAAACTAAGTTTATTGAGAGAGGGAATGCCGACAATATCAAACAGCCCGCTAATCGCAGACATGGGGAAAAGGGGGCAAAGACCCGTTCCCCCACCACTAAAGGCTGAAGCCATCTACACTGGAAGACTTCCTCCAATGTAGAATTTGACGATGCCAATAGAAGCAAAGAGTTCAGGTGCCTGCGATGACCTCTGCTCAGGATTATCCACCAGCTGATAAACATATCCTGCAAATCTATTCACTTGGGGCTGTCAACCCACAAACAAACAGAAAACACAGCGGAAGATTTTCCCTCCACAGAAGCCCACCAGTGCAGCAATATCAGGATCCATAATCAAGCTCAGAGCCATATATCTGTCCAGTCCAGTGGGTTTATATGGGGTATAAACCCCCACCCACCTACGGGAATAAAAATGTAAACGGTCAATTAAATTAAGCCTATAGATTTATTGGTAGTTTTAACAAAACCAATGTTTAAACATAAAATCACAAAATCATCACAAACTTTTGCGAAATTTAGAATCGTGGGGCCCCTGGGCAACTGCCCAGTGTGCCCCATGCCTTAGGACAGCCCTACTTGTAGGCATGGATCCGTATTTTTTCGGGCCCTTGTGGCTGAAACAATTCAGAAAATTTGCCCCTGGTGCTAGAATGCTTTTCTATTTTCAATATATATATAGGACTGAGAAGAGTCCTAGAAGCCATCTCATACAAAGACATGCCCTACTAAGACTCAAAGGGTACCAGGGTCTGGATCCTTCCCCCCGTCTTGTATGAAATCCCAAACTTGTCTAGCTATTTGATTCTTTTAAATCGAAAACAGGTGTCTTTATATATTTTTTATTTTAGCTCCATGTCCTACACTAAAAAATGATTTAAAAATAACTATAAAATCTTATTCCATTTTTAACCATTTCTGTTCGAAGGAATGTTTTAGTAATTGGAAAACTCCACTCAAGTCTTAATTTCATACCCCCACCCCATCTCCGAAATTACATTCTCGGATCCCCAACCCCCACCCCAAACTAAATCATGGGTACGTGGCTGCTAAGACCCAATTCACCACTGACATTGCCTCAGGTTAGAGCCTAACAACACTTCGAATCCGGCAGTTGCAGCGTGACTGCGACCTAAAGTGATACCACTGCGCAATGGTTCCAGCTGCAACTTGACCCTTCTCCAAGCGTTGTGGGGGATGTGATCAACTTCTTTTCTTCCTTTTAAAGTCTAGTGGATAGTGTACTTGGCTAGTGATTTTCTGATGAGGCCCCACCATGTTCACATATCTTCTACTATGACATATAAACTGACAGGCTTCTGTAAGATCTCTGTGGCAAGCAGCTACTTGAGGTTCTTTTTATTTATTTTTTAAGATATAAATAATCAATTCATTTTGTGCTCAATAGATACTAATGAAGAAATAACCATGGCCGAGTAGTAAGCCCTCTTGGTTGCTGATGAAAAGGGCCTGGGTTCGAGCCCGGTATGGATGTTTTTTCTGTGTTGTCTTTCTCCCGATGTTTCACCTTCCTAATAGATCTTCTCCAAGGCATTAGTCTACGATAAAATTAAAAAAACATGTAACGTGTTTGAAAACTAACATTCTATATTCTCCTCAAGCGATTAATCTTTGCATTTTCCCTTCTATTTAGGGGGCGGGGGTGGCTTAGTCGGTAGCGCGCCAGGCTCGTAATCTGTAGTTCCCAGGTTCGAGTCCCAGCTGGGTCAGCGTTGAGATTTATCTCCGCAAAATTCCCTGCCCTGCCCACGGTCAGTAGGGGACACCGATGGGCTTGGAAAGGCCGCCGTCCGTCGGATGGGACGTTAAGCCGTGGTCCCGTGTGCGGGAGAGCCATAACCTGTGCACGTTAAAGAACACGCTGGATGGCCTTGACGGGAGGCTACCACCTGTCTCCCAACAGCTGTTCCAGTGGGTCCCCTCCCACAACCTTCTCTGAGCCTTCGGGGTCCATATGACCTGGCCATTTAGCCCATGGTGTGCAAAAAAGTGCCGCTCAGAGGTAAAACAACCCAACCTTCTATTTAGCAAGACACATCTTTCCTAGAGCAAATTTTCAGAGGAGTAACAAAGTAAGATTTGTCTTTTTTTTTTGCGAAGGCATCAACCCAGAGTGGGCCTTTGCATAGACGACCACCATCGCCTATGTAAAAGCCCATCCAGGGCTCAATCAAAAGGAATTCAAAAATTAAATGTAGGGGGGGAAGTAATTCTAATAAATAAATAGTGATTAAAAAGGTGGAGGAGGAGGGGTGAGGGGGGGAACGTCCTTCGAGAAATTCTCACAGAGCGATATTTCAGATAAGATCGCTCTGCATCAGCCTTCGATATTGAAATTTTCTTAAGATATATGGTGATTAACAAGATTTTAAATTTAAAAATCAATAAAATGATATATTTTGAACTTCGTGTAAAATAAGGAAGAGTATGAAACTAAAAGATAGACACTCATGATGGAAACTATGGGTGGAAACAAAAAGGTATTGACCCCTTCTTCCACCCCTATACCATATTTGTCCCTATGAATGAGCTATATTTGAAAACAGGACACTGTTTAAATAAAATTAGGTGGAAGATAGAGGGGCAAGTCCCAGATTGAATCGCAATGAACTCCATTACGGAATATAAATATTTAGTCACCAAATACGGAGGGCGTTCAAAAAGTTCTTGACACGTGTCTGTAGATTTGTACTCGTTCTTCAGATGTTAACGAGCAACGACTTGTTTGAAAGCTTGTCTAAACTTGTTATTACGTGTTATAAACGAAGACCGTATCTTCATTTCTGTCTTCGCTGGCGGAGAGTAAATTTCGGTCTGCGAAATCTGTGCGTTGTTGCTATGGAGCCTACTGACGAAGGGAAAAGATTTTACATTTTCACAAGGATGCAGCTTGGGAACGACACGAAAACAATTCATGCCGATTTATTAAAAGTATATGGATAATGTCTGTTCGTTGACATTGTTATGGGATGGATGCACACATTCAGAGAAAGACGCCAGAGCTTCGAAGACTCCCTCCTGCAGGAAGACCGGAAGAGGTCGTGAACGAGAGAACCATCGCTGCTATTCGTGAACTAATTAAAGAAAATCCACACATCACTGTTCAGATAATAAATTTAGATGTCAGTATATTGATTGGCTGTGTGGAAGCAATTATTCATTAACATTTAAAGTTGCGTGAGATCTGTGCCAAAACCCCACAACAACTGACAGAACAGCAAAAAGGGCTAGAGTCGACTCGTGTAAGGAGATACTGGCAAAATTTTAACCTAATGGCCCCAAACGGTTAACAGACATTGTCACAGGAGATGAGATGTGGTTTTATTACTATACAACTCTCAAAAAGATCGATAGCTATGTTTGAGTTACGAAAGATGAACAGTTTCTCCAAATTCTCTGACAATGTTCACAATTTTCAAGTAGTAGCCGTGGATACCTTACTTGAAAAAATGGCTATAAATGGATATTACTACACCAACATTGTTTTGTCCAAAATGATTAAGGAGATGAAAAAGCAGCGTCAAAAGACAGGCGTGTCAGGGGTGTCTCTTTCTTCATGAGAATGCCAGTGCTCACAAAATCCAGCATGTCACGGACTGTCTGGATCAGGAATAAATCGAACAGTTACTCCATCCTGTATATTCACCTGATCTTAGGCCATGTGATTTTTGATTGTTTCCAAAAATTAAAAAGAAATTTGTTGGGAAACCTTTCTCAAGGGTGCAAGACCTTGCAAAATGCGTTTATTCAGAGTTGCGGAGATTCCCCAACTGGAGTACCACAAAGCGTTCCAGAATTGGCGTAGTTGAAGGACCGTTAGGGTTAGGGTTATTTTACCTCTGAGCGGCACTTTTTTGCACACCATGGGCTAAATGGCCAGGTCACATGGACCCCGAAGGCTCAGAGAAGGTTGGGGGAGGGGACCCACTGGAACAGCTGTTGGGAGACAGATGGTAGCCTCCCGTCAAGGCCATCCAGCGTGTTCTTTAACGTGCACAGGGTATGGTTCTCCCGCACACGGGGCCACGGCTTAACGTCCCATCCGACGTACGGCGGCCTTTCCAAGCCCATCGGTGTCCCCTACTGACCGTGAGCAGGGCGGGGAATTTTGCGGAGATAAATCTCAACGCTGACCCAGCTGGGACTCGAACCTGGGAACTGCAGATTACGAACCTCGCGTGTTACCGACTAAGCCACCCCCGCCCCTTGAAGGACCGTGAAGGTTTTGTTAAGTGCAATGGTTTTTGTTCTGCAGGTTTTGAACTCCCCTCGTACATGCTTTTCTCCTCTGTTGATCTTTTTCAAAATCATTGGTGTAAAATATATGTAACACCTTGGTTTACTACATTTTTGGGCCCGTTATTAAAATTCTCCAAGGGATACTATGCCTCCTCCCTCCCTCACAGAATTTTTATTTTTATAAGTTATCCCCACTCTTCTAGTTCAATACCTTTTCGTAAACTTCATGAAAAGGGAAATATCTTTCAAAATTGAAAAATAAAGTTCTCTTTGATTATCGTAAGAGTTTTCTTATCAGATTGGCTTCTTCTTTTCAGCCATGAGAGAAGTGCTTGCATCCGCCGTCCGTCGGATATCCCTCACCTCCGACCCTAGCCGAGTACCGAGAACAGTCGAACCGCACCTCGGGGCCAGCGAGCGACTCTACACTCTCTCTGATGTCGCCGATCATTGCGAACCAATGGACTGCTGGATCGTCGTCGGGAACAGAGTATGCGACGTTACGAATTTCGTCCATGAGGTACGTTACAAATGAGGAGCTTTTCGTTACAAATGAGGAGCTTTTCGTGTGCAATTTCCCATTTGCAAAGAGAATGGAAAGTTATATCATTACTATAGATAATTTCAGGCTCGGACTTTGTCGGACTCAGAATAGTACAGACCCTTCTCACTCCGGCTCAGAATAATTAAAATTTCAAATCTTTCTTTTAACTGTGAAAAAAAATATGTAAAAATAATTTTTTTTAATTATAACTCCAATTGTTTAATCAGTCTTTACATATATAAAATCCTCATGCAGCCACGGGCCATGGAGGTCCACCATGCGACTTTTAATTAATTTTTGCGTATTCTCTATCTTTAATAAATGAATGGCTTTTTCTCTTTATAATGATGTTTTCCCCGAATTTTCAGTTTCTACCGTAATTTTTAACGTTTTTCATTTTAAATAACATTAACGTTTTAATTTTATCATAAAATTATTATAATTAATAATGCAAGAATGAAATAAATGATTAGCGACGTGCATTTTTATGCATACGTCTTATGATCAGTCAGAGGTTTTGTTTTTTTTTCAAATCGGGTTGAATAACGTCGAGCTCCAAATATTGAACCTAACATTTAACTGAAACCCTTTAAAGCAAGCTCGTCCAAGGCTCATTCCAGAAGAAACAATCATGAAACAATCAATCAATATATTGAGGCGGCGGTGGGTCAGTCGGTAGCGCGTCAGGCTCGTAATCTGTAGTTCCCAGGTTCGAGTCCTAGCTGGGTCAGCGTTGAGATTTATCTCCGCAAAATTCCCCGCCCTGCCCACGGTCAGTAGGGGACACCGATGGGCTTGGAAAGGCCGCCGTTCGTCGGATGGGACGTTAAGCCGTGGCCCCGTGTGCGGGAGAGCCATACCCTGTGCACGTTAAAGAACACGCTGGATGGACTTGACGGGAGGCTACCATCTGTCTCCCAACAGCTATTCCAGTGGACCCCCTCCCCCCATACTTCTCTGAGCTCTCGGGGTCCTTGTGATCTGGCCATTTAGCCCATTGTGTGCAAAAAAAGTACAGCTCAGAGGTAAAATAACCCAATCAATATAATGAATCTAACTCAATTCTTCTGATTTTTAACCAATCATTTTTAGATGCAAATGATTTTTCCTAATTCATAATATTATTTACAAATGTATATTTTTGTTTCTAATCAAGATATTTTCTTGATTGTTTAAAAATATTTTTCCCAAATTACTATTCATTAGAAATGTGTACTTTCAATTAGAGAAATTTTTCTGTGGCTCTTAAGAATATTGTTTTTTTTTTTTCATTATCCCTTCTCTAAATTTGGATTGGCCATCTCTACTTTAGCGTAACTGTGATATATGTTTTGCTCATGAAATATGCATGATTTCGATTTAGCTTTGCCTCATGAGTTACTTTATGATTGACGATTAAACCTCATCACCATAGCAGAGGTTGAAGTAACATAAGAAAGCTGTCAAGATAGTCTCCAGAAGTAGGAACCGGGGAATCAGATTGTTCACCTCATATATATATATAAATATATAAATATATAAATAAATACCCCCTCAAGCAGCTGCTTGCCACAGAGGTCTGACAGGAGCCTGTCAGTTTATATGCCATAGTAGGACTGAGAGGATGGCAGGACCTCAGCAGACAAACGACACATACATCTCATTCGTCTCATTCTCTAATCTCATTCGTCATTGCAGAAATTCAAGCAAATCTAAAAAGAAGAATTAGGATGATCTCCAGAGGTAGAAACCGAAAACTCAGGCTATTCACCTCATATACACATAAATGATTAATATCTCATTCTTCACAGCAGAAATTGAAGCAATTCTAAAAACAGATGAATCAGGGATGATCTCCAGTGCTAGATATGGGAGATTTAGGTTGTTCACCACACACACATATATATGATTTAAATCTCATTCGTCAGAGCGGAAATTGAAGCAGATCTAAGAAGACAAATCAGGATAATCTGTAGCGGTAGGAGCCAGAGAATCAGGCTGCTAACCTCATACAGAGATGATTTGAATCTCATTCATCGTAGCAGAAGTTGACGCAATACATGAAGATTAATCTAGATGATATTTAGAGAGTCAGGCTGCTCACTTGAGAGTAGTTTATTTGGATCTGAACTGTTATTGCAAAATATGAAGCGATATAAGAATATAGATGTCTGAATCCTCGTCTATTAATATAGAAATTGAAGCATCAGAAGCAGTCAGGAAGATTTTGAAAGGCGAGAACCAGAGGGTTAGGCTACTCCAGTGTTTCAACTTCGTGTTCAAAGTTCCGAGAACAGTTTTTGGGGGGTTATGCGAATAGTCTCGATTCCCGAGCTAAGAGGAATATCCTGCAATTGAAAAATAAGGTATCCATCTTTTACTTCACTTACCACCGTATATTTATATGAAATAGATGTTTTATTTCTGAAGAAAATCATATTTTGCCAGTCGAAGAAGAACAGCAAGTTTCTCTATCGAATCGCCCTGCCCACGGTCAGTAGGGGACACCGATGGGCTTGGAAAGGCCGCCGTCCGTCGGATGGGACGTTAAACTGTGACCCCGTGTGCGGGATAGCCATACCCTGTACACGTTAAAGAACACGCTGGATGGCTTTGACGCGAGACTACCATCTGTCTCCCAACAGCTGTTCCAGTGGGTCCCCTTCCCCAACCTTTTCTGAGCCTTCGGGGTCCATGTGACCTGGCCATTTAGCCCATGGTGTGCAAAAATGTGCCGCTCAGAAGTAAAACAACCCAACCGAACTCTCTATCGAAAACTCTCCCAAGAATTCATGGCATGGGCAATTTTAAAAAACGTTTAGATCTCATACATAATAATTAATATAAAAAATATATTTATATAATCCATGTTTGTATATATTTATTTTACTGGGTTAAAAATAAAAGTAAAACAAACCAATGGAAATCACGTGTTGAATTCATATTAACTTCAGAGGAAGATAGCGAGCCGGCAAGTTTTGTTCAGTCGATAAATAGGTTTTGGCGCATTTTTCTTCCTTTGAAGTTAATGTGAATTAACCAAATCGTTTTAAAAAGTCTCGATTATTCAGAATTCAAGCAACCGACAGTCTCATGCAATCAGAATAACTCGACTCTGTGATCACTTTTGCTCAATAGCAGTCATTCTTCTCTGCTCAACGAGTAATGAAGTTGCATTTCATGCGAAACCTAGTTTTCCATGAGCGAAGGTCTTGCAAACGGGCATACATAGGTACAGTCGCTCAAAAAAGGATGCGAACACTATGGTTGATTACAGAATTCAGAAAAAATATTTGGCAACGATGTTTTTAGAAATTAGTGATCTAGCAACCTTCGTGTCACGTGATTACAGAATTCAGGAAAAATATCTGGAGCGTGTACAGCAACTGTACACGCTCCAGTTACCGTTCACAGCAAACTGGAGCGTGTGCAGTTACTGAACACGCTCCAGTTTGTTGTGAACGGTAACTGCACACGCTCAATATTTCCGTGAGTGAGCCCACACGATCTAGTATCAAAATAATATGAGCACCTACAGTCGCTCAAAAAAGTATCCGAACACTATGGTTGTTTACAGAATTCAGAAAAAATATCTGGAAAAGATTTTTTTTTAGAAATTAGTGATCTGACAACCTTCGTTTTCGAAATAAACCAAGAAAGGACCCATGTAAATGAGGGTTACACGCTTCACCATATCAATGCAAGGGGACGTAACTGAAACAAAAACATTAAGAACCCCCGAACTAGGTGAAGTCCATTGGATGAATTCAATTAGCAAATACCATGCTTTTAAATTGCATTCGGTATATGACAACATTTGCTGAGACTTTGTTGATATCTGTTTACCTTTAACAAAGTGAATAGTTATTTACATTTCCAAACCACTAGCACTATTTTTAGTCGTTAGTAAATGTTTACAAGTTCCGTTACTAGTGCTTCAAATTTATTGAAATGTGGTTCTCCAAAATTGTTCAACCATTTGATCTACCGCTATAAAATCCGTCTCCCCTCGATCGCCAAGGGGGGCCGGTTTTAAAGAGTTTACTGTTACTCGTTAAATTCAACAACCTTGAAATCTTTCTACCTTTTCAGGGGAGGGGGGTAGCAAAAAATGTGGAGCAAAACTTGAAGTACACGTGATAATCCTCACTTCCCAAGCTTTCGTTTGACACATAACTTCTTATGTTCGGCCATCGTCTTTGCCCTCGGAAGCCATATTGGAACAAGCAATGATGGTGGAAAAGCAGTAAGGAAATAGCTAAAAGAAAAAGGGATTAGAGAAATGGAAAAGATATAGTAACGAAAAGGGCATTTTTTTAAGTTTCAAAGTGGCAAAAGCTAAATTTCGAACAATTTAAATTCTTCATTTTTGTAATAGATTGCCGAGAAATCAGACGTGGTAAACCAGGGTTCACAGATCTTTTACTGTAAGATGCCACATACTATGTTGGAAAAATATCACTGGGGGTGAGTCCAGACCACCGCCCAGGGCAAATCGAATTTCAAAGAGCAAAAATATCGCACTGCGTGCCAGTGACAAGACCTGCACATGTCACAAATGGGAGGCGTGCCTCTAAAAAATGTTCTCAAGAATTATCTAATAGATGTCGTAATTATTTCTGTTGGTTTTTTTTTTTTGTAAATGTTTTTTTTTTCCTGTGTGAGAATAATTTTAAAATACCTTTTACCTATATTTCAGCATCCAGGAGGAAGAGATATTATAATGGAGTATGCAGGCAGAGATGCCAGCTTGGCTTTCTACGGTGCTGGACATCAAGAAGAAGCGATGCAGCTTTTACAACGATTCGTCATTGGGATGTTGGTGGAAGTATGTCGATCTAACACTTGCAATTCTGTACTTTGATGATCAATTACAGCTGTATTTTAGTAAGTTTATATCGAGGACCAGATCTAGGAGGGGATAAGGGTGCAATGCATAACTGACTTAAAATATAAAGAAGTTAGCCTCCTCGCAGATTGGATTGGATTGTTTTACCTCTGAGCGGCACTTTTTTGCACACCATGGGCTAAATGGCCAGGCCACAAGGACCCCGAAGGCTCAGAGAAGGTTGGGGGAGGGGACCCACTGGAACAGCTGTTGGGAGACAGATGGAACCCTTCCGTCAAGGCCATCCAGCGTGTTCTTTAACGTGCACAGGGTATGGCTCTCCCGCACACGGGGCCACGGCTTAACGTCCCATCCGACGGACGGCGGCCTTTTCAAGCCCATCGGTGTCCCCTACTGACCGTGGGCAAGGCGGGGAAATTTTGCGGAGATAAATCTCAACGCTGACCGAGCTGGGACTCGAACCTGGGAACTACAGATTACGAGCCTGGCGCGCTACCGACTGAGCCACCCCCGCCCCCCTCCTCGCAGAGAAGGCTAACGGAGGCAAAAAAATTATTAAACTTAGGAATATTTCATTAATTTTACAAGAATTTTTAAGACGTGTAAAACAGAGGGGGAAATGTTATACTGCAAAGAAAATCAAACATTTGCTTTTCCCTACCCCGTTATTTTTCCAAGATCCGGGCCTGCTGGTATTAATTATAGTTTTATTATCACTTTTTAATTGATATCAGCATATACTTTTCGTTCAATCACACTCGTTTGTGAAAAACGAACTATTGCTCACACTTACTTGTCTTCCTGTCGATTTCAACTTTTTCTTTTTTTAGAGATAAATGGAAAAAAAATCGTTTATTGGGTTGGAAGGTACAGTCGCTCAAAAAAATATCCGAACACTATGGTTGATTACAGAATTCAGAAAAAATATCTGGCAACGATTTTTTTAGAAATCAGTGATCTGGCAACCTTCGTGTCACGTGATTACAGAATTCAGGAAAAATATCTGGAGCGTGTGCAGCAACTGTACACGCTCCAGTTACCGTTCACAGCAAACTGGAGCGTGTGCAGTTACTGCACACGCTCCAGTTTGCTGTGAACGGTAACTGCACACGCTCAATATTTCTGTGAGTGAGCCCACACGATCTAGTATCAAAATAATATGACCACCTACAGTCGCTCAAAAAAATATCCGAACACTATGGTTGATTATAGAATTCAGAAAAAAATATCTGGCAACGATTTTTTTAGAAATTAGTGATCTGGCAACCTTCGTGTCACGTGACACGAAGGTTGCCAGATCACTAATTTCTATTTTTGCCGTCCCGTGGCCGAAGTGGTTAGCACGTTTGGCTAATGATCTAAGGGACCTGAGTTCGAGTCCCGGATAAAGCATGGACGTTTGTGATATTTTTCTGCTGAGGTCTCGCCATCCTCTCAGACCTTCTACTGTGACATATAAACTGACAGGCTCCTGTCAGACCTTTGTGGCAAGCAGCTGCTTGAGGGGATTTTTATTATTTTTCTCTAATCAACCATAGTGTTCGGATATTTTTTGAGCAACTGTACTAATGAAATATTAGGATTAGGATTTTCCGAATCTTCCAGTAGTTTCAATTTCTACCTTTAGGGAACACTAAATTTAGCAAAATAGTGGCACCCTTTAAACGTGTCTTGATTACGATCTATTCATTCTGGAAATATAAAATTTTTATGATAGAATATTGTGGTCAAGTAGTTTTCATTAACATTTACGAAAATACCAGAAGGTCAAATGTGTTAAAAAAAAAAGAGATTACTTTCCGAACAGTTAATCAAGATTCGAACGCCTCTATTGGGCTTGACCCATAAAAACTACCAAGCATAATATCAACATACATTATTTGAAGAATATCGGTTGGGTTGTTGGGTTGTTTTACCTCTGAGCGGCACTTTTTTGCACACCATGGGCTAAATGGCCATGTCACATGAACCCCGAAGGCTCAGAGAAGGTTGGGGGAGGGGACACACTGGAACAGCTGTTGGGAGACAGATGGTAGCCTCCCGTCAAGGCCATCCAGCGTGTTCTTTAACGTGCACAGGGTATGGCTCTCCCGCACACGGGGCCACGGCTTAACGTCCCATCCGACGGACGGCGGCCTTTCCAAGCCCATCGGTGTCCCCTACTGACCGTGGGCAGGGCGGGGAATTTTTGCGGAGATAAATCTCAACGCTGACCCATCTGGGACTCGAACCTGGGAACTACAGATTAATATCGGTTGGAATATAACCAACGCTACCACTAAGTTTCATAGTATTCTGCAAGAGAATGTTGTTCGGCAAAGCTAGTAGAATATGTCACCAAGTTTGTGATTAGTTATATTTGAGATATTTGTTTTACCAATCGCATTTCAGATATTCTATTTATTAGCGCAATTATTTATTAGCGCAAATTCAGCAAACTGGAGCGTGTGCAGTTACTGCACACGCTCCAGTTTGCTGTGAACGGTAACTGCACACGCTCAACATTTCTGCTAGTGGGCCCACACGATCAGCTTTTGTGAGCATACCCTGTGCACGTTAAAGAACACGCTGCATGGCCTTGATGGGAGGCTAACATCTGTCTCCCAACAGCTGTTCCGGTAGGTCCACTCCCCCAACCCTTACCAACAACGAAAAGGGGTTCACAAGAAAACTGGATCGTGTACAGCAACTGTACACGCTCCAGTTTGCTGTGAACGGTAACTGCACACGCTCAATATTTCTGTGAGTGGGCCCACACGATCAGCTTTTGTGAGCATACCCTGTGTACGTTAAAGAACACGCTGGATGGCCTTGACGGGAGGCTACCATCTGTCTCCCAACAGCTGTTCCAGTGGGTCCCCTCCCCCAACCTTCTCTGAGCCTTCGGGGTCCATGTGACCTGCCCATTTAACCCATGGTGTGCAAAAAAAGTGCCGCTCAGAGGTAAAACAACCCAACCCAAACCCTCCTCCCACAAAGATCGATTGTCGATTCTATTTCTGTTTTGAGAAGAAGAGTTACTTGCTCTTCCAACCTTAAACATATCTTTATAAAAAAGAGTCCATTTAGAGCCATTCGAGAGTTATCGAAGAACAAAGGAACTGGACAGCACAGAAAGAACCATGAAATGCCAAACGATCCACTAGAATCAAGGGGCGGTGGTGGCTCAGTCGCTAGCGCGCCAGGCTCGTAATCTGTAGTTCCCAGGTTCAAGTCCCTGCTGGGTCAGCGTTGAGATTTATCTCCGCAAAATTCCCCGCCCTGCCCACGGTCAGTAGGGGACACCGATGGTGCTTGGAAAGGCCGCCGTCCGTTGGATGGGACGTTAAGCCGTGGCCCCGTGTGCGGGAGAGCCTATATCCTGTGCACGTTAAAGAACACGCTGAATGGCCTTGACGGGAGACTACCATCTGTCTCCCAACAGCTGTTCCAGTGGGTCCCCTCCCCCAACTTTCTCTGAGCCTTCGGGGTCCTTGTGACCTGGCCATTTAGCCCATTGTGTGCAAAAAAGTGCCGCTCAGAGGTAAAACAACCCAACCCACTAGAATCAAAGACCTTCGCTTGGTCAATCATTCAGGTGCCAAAAGATTTCCCATTGAACTTTCTCATCTCCATCGTTCCTAATTTTTAATTCTTCTTCCCCCTTTTTTCCCCCGGCTTTTCTCTTTCTCATTCTCTTTAGCATTTCAGGTTCCCCCAATAATTAGTCCCGTACCATAATCTCAACAGTGCGTCTAAATTTAGCCGTGAGATGTCTTTGGTCTTGCTCCAGAGCGAATATCTGCTGCAGCGAGGATTCCGAAAGAACAGAGACAGGTTACAATTTTAGAAGCGACGAACGCTTTCGCTTTGCTCAGGCGCCCTGAACTCGCGTCTTCTAAAGTGCACTTTATACACCGCTGGGTAAAAAAAAAATTACAAAGAAATGGGGGAGGGGGAGTAGAAATATCATACTCCCCCCTTCCCAGTCATAGTAGAAGGCTTTATTGAGTTTTTAAGCATAAAGAAAATATACGTTAGGAGATTTGGAAAGCTGAGTTGGATGTTTTATATCTGAGTAGAATATTTATGCAGGCAATGCGGTAAATGATCAGGTCATAAGGAACTCGGCGTGCTCAGAGACGGCTGGGGAAGGGTTGGGTTGTTTTACCTCTGTCGGCACTTTTTTGCACACCATGGGCTAAATGGCCAGGTCACATGGACCCCGAAGGCTCAGAGAAGGTTGGGGAAGGGGACCCACTGGAATAGCTGTTGGGAGACAGTCTCGCGTCAAGGCCATCCAGCGTGTTCTTTAACGTGCACAGGGTATGGCTCTCCCGCACACCGGGTCACGGCTTAACGTCCCATCAGACGGACGGCGGCCTTTCCAAGCCCATCGGTGTCCCCTACTGACCGTGGGCAGGGCGGGGAATTTTGCGGAGATAAACTCAACGCTGACCCAGCTGGGACTCGAACCTGGGAAGTACAGATTACGAGCCTGGCGCGCTACCGACTGAGCCACCCCCGCCCCACGGCTGGGGAAGGGTCCACTGGAGAGGTGTTAGAGGGAGAGTTAAAAGATTCCCATTCGAGACCATTCTGCATGTTATTTAACGTGCACAGGCTATCGCGTACGCAGGTACATGATGTGACGTCACATCCGATGAATAGCGACCATTCCGAGTCCATCGGTGTCCTCTTTCTCTCCAAGAGAGGGGATTAGCGAAAATAAATCTCAGCGGTGGCATAGCTGAGACTCGAACCCGGGGGAACTGCAGATTATTCTGTTTTTATTCTGTCCTCCATTTTCAACCCTGGAAAGAGCTCCTTAGAAAATCTTTCTAGTTTTAATTCCTACGGGATTCTAAGGCAGAATCGGAGCTAAATTGAAATCAAAAATGAAAAGAATTTAAAAACAATTCTGCTCCGCACGACCGAGCTGAATTTTTATCCTCAAGAGAAAGGAGTGAGGAATTTACGTTCTTCCAAGTGGATGGCGTGCTTTTGGATTTACTTTCACAAAACGCCATTATAAGCTGAAAACATGTAAAAATATCAAAAGGATAAACCGAAATTCAAATAAAGTTCTACGACATGGGAATGTTTCAATTTTCCTGTCTAGCATCAGTGTACGGTCAGCACCAAGACCCAATGTAGTTGAACACCCTTCAGCTCAGCAGGTTAGAAAAAAAAAGTAGTCACTGTAGTTTAGGGGGTGGCTCAGTCGGTAGCGCGCCAGGCTCGTAATCTGTAGTTCCCAGGTTCGAGTCCCTGCTGGGTCAGCGTTGAGATTTATCTCCGCAAAATTCCGCACCCTGCCCACGGTCAGTAGGGGATACCGATGGTGCTTGGAAAGGCCGTCGTCCGTCGGATGGGACGTTAAGCCGTGGCCCCGTGTGCCGGAGAGCCCATATTCTGTGCACGTTAAAGAACACGCTGGATGGCCTTGACGGGAGGCTACCATCTGTCTCCCAACAGCTGTTCCAGTGGGTCCCCTCTCCCAGCCTTCTCTGAGCCTTCGGGGTCCATGTGACCTGGAGCCCATGGTGTGCAAAAAAGTGCAGAGGTAAAACAACCCAACCTGTAGTCTAGATTAGTGGTTTCCAAAGTTTTTTGTCCCACGAACCCCTTTCACCAAAAAATTGTGTTGCGAATCCCAGGGTAATAATGACTAAAAAAAAGCTCTAAATTAAAATTTACATTATATAATTATAATTATAAAATATAAACTTTTGCTGCCTATAATTATGAAACCTCTAAAATTTAGAATCGCTGCAGAAACAAACCTAAAATGCTTCAAGCATGCACATACTTGTTGTCACAAAGAAAAAATATGTTTGTAACACTGCTTAAGGCGCCATTACAGAATTTTTAGCGCAAACCCATGGATCATCGACGCGAAACCCAAGGGGTTCGCGAACCACAAATGGGAACCACTGGTCTAGATCAATAGGCCACACTGTACTGACAGTCCTCCCATTCCATTCCCTTTGTAAGGTTGGGTTGGGTTGTTTTACCTCTGAGCGGCACTTTTTTACACACCATGGGCTAAATGGCCAGGTCACATGGACCCCGAAGGCTCGGAGAAGGTTGGGGGAGGGGACCCACTGGAACAGCTGTTGGGAGACAGATGGTAACCTCCCGTCAAGGCCATCCAGCGTGTTCTTTAACGTGCACAGGGTATGGCTCTCCCGCACACGGGGCCACGGCTTAACGGCCCATCCGACGGACGGCGGCCTTTCCAAGCCCATCGGTGTCCCCTACTGGCCGTGGGCAGGGCGGGGAATTTTGCGGAGATAAATCTCAACGCTGACCCTGCTGGGACTCGAACCTGGGAACTACAGATTACGAGCCTGATGCGCTACCGACTGAGCCCCCCCCCCCTCCCGCGGTCGCACATTCGGTGATAGACTTGGCTGGTTCTGTTATGCATAGTTCTTCTTCCAGTATTATACATAGCTACTGCCGTCTTTCCCCGAAAATAAAACCGGGTCTTATATTAAATTTTGCTCCAAAAGATGCATTAGGGCATATTTTCAGAGGATGTCTTATTTTTTCATGTACAAAAATCTACATTTATTCATGTACAACAATCTACATTTATTCATGTACAACAATCTACATTTATTCAGATAGAGTCATGCCATCTTCTGGAACATCATCATAACTTTCCAAACCCCGAATTCCGGCCTGAATTTCTTGCGACTTCCATTTCCTCTAAATCCATTGGCCCCAATCTCTCATGTCCCAGCAATAGATTATAATTCAGTATTTACAAATACTGAATTATAATTTATATTATCGTTTATTTTAAGTATTAATGTCAATAATATTATTTATTTACATTTAATTATATATTCATATTACTATATAATAATTCAATACGTCCGTCATGTGTTGCAACGGACGTACTAAATGCGTCCGTCTGGCTGACGATCTTAACTGGGGCTTATTTTTGGGGTAGGGCTTATTTATATTACGAGCATCCTGAAAAATCATGCTAGGGTTTATTTTCCGGTTAGGGCTTATTTTCGGAGAAATACAATTACAGAATTTTATACTAATTGACAATTCGATTAATTTGTAATTAGTTACTGTTTCAATTTTATTATTGAATTTGGTGCTGAAAAATTGTAAAATTCATTTGCATTTAAATATGTCTTATTTTAATATTTAAAAAAATACCTTGTTTACATTTAAATATCTTTTTGAATAGCACGAGAGAATGAATCTCATCAGTTCTCCTGAGATTGCTTCGGAAGATGTGACAGATTCGAGTGGCGCCATCTTGTGGTCAAACTTCAAAATGTTCTCATCAAAATAACTTAAGATGTTTCTCTGCAAGGCAGTCAAGCATTAGGAATCTGTAGATAAATAAATAGACTGTGATCTTTGAAGACTGTAACAAGAATGCAGTGAGAAATGTTCCACCAGCGTTCATTTATGAATTGATCATTCTGAATCGTTATGTTGAACAAAACATATCATATTACACCGACTCTGAACGTGGACTACAATGGATGCATTTGTGGAAAAAAACGACCAACATTTGTCCAACGTTAATCGGCAGTATTTTGCGTCCTTTTTTCCCGTCGTACATAACGTCACTAATTTGAAAGATCTCTACTGAAATATAGAAAATTCTTTTATTCTTTTATTTAAACAAACACTTAGCATTTTTTTATTGGAACGGTGCTTTTTTTTAGTGGGATGGGCGGCGAGACTGATGGTTGGTTAGAAAATACTAACTTTATAATTTTTAGCTCGTTTTAAAAAAGAAAAGAAAAAAACAACGAGCTTTCTTGTTTCAAATTTAATTTTTTTTTACCTGTCTTATGGGGAAAATGAAGAAAAAAAATTATGATGTTAGATGATAAAACATACTGATTGATACCATTGATTGATACCATTGATAAAACATACTGATTGACATTTTTGAAAATTAAGTTCATTGGCATCTTGGTTAAACTTCCTTTGTACAATGCCGCAGAATATCCAGAGAGGTTTTTCAGAATAGCCTGAATTTCGAATTGTTAGAGTGCGCTAAATTTAGATAAACTCAAAATTTTAACTGAATATTGTAAACAGTTTGGGCTATAAATTTGACGTTTAGATTGTGGAATATGTTGGTCAAGAGTATACATTGTTAGACCCGACTTGCTCTATACTGCCCACTGGGATTAGGTGTGAACTCAAGTTTTTGATGATCGGAAAAGTACTAAATATTACTATTCGCATTTTTCGATCCTCGATGACTTTGAATTTCCTCCATTAAATCTGGAAAAGACAGGATTGGATTGGATTGTTTTACCTCTGAGCGGCACTTTTTTGCACATCATGGGCTAAATGGCCAGGTCACATGGACCCCGAAGGCTCAGAGAAGGTTGGGGGAGGGTACCCACTGGAACAGCTGTTGGGAGACAGATGGTAGCCTCCCGTCAAGGCCATCCAGCGTGTTCTTTAACGTGCACAGTGTATGGCTCTCCCGCACACGGGGCCACGGCTTAACGTCCCATCCGACGGACGGCGGCCTTTCCAAGCCCATCGGTGTCCCCTACTGACCGTGGGCAGGGCGGGGAAATATTTGCGGAGAAAAATCTCAACGCTGACCCATCTGGGACTCGAACCTGGGTACTACAGATTACGAGCCTGGCACGCTACCGACTGAGCCACCCCCATGGAAAAGACGGACTTTTTTGTCTCTTTGAAAAAAGCATTCATGATTCTCCAGAGACGATTAGTCTTTCCAGTTTAATAATGAAAGGATTAGTAAGGATTTTAAACAAAAATTTAATCACAGAAGTAACATGCCGAACCAACGGACACTTTTATTTAGTTTGTATCCGTCCCGTGGCCGAGTGGTTAGCGCGCTTGGCTACTGATCTAAGGGACCTGGGTTCGAGCCCCCGGTTAAGGCATGGATGTATGTGGCGTTTCTCTGCTGAGGTCCTGCCATCCTCACAGACCTTCTCCTATGGCATATAAACTGACAGGCTCCTGTCAGACCTCTGTGGCAAGCAGCTGCTTGATGGGGTATTTATTTATTTATTATTTTCTTCGAAAGTGTTATTCGCCAATACAAATTATCAGAATTAATTTACGATATGATACTCAGGGTTTAACAATGAGAGAGAGAGCATTGTTAAACCCTGAGTATCATAGAGAATGCGAGAAAGAATTGAAACAACCCAATTATCGAATTTTAATTTCAGTCAGAGAAAAAATGCAAGGAAATAAATACCTCCTCAAGCAGCTTCTTGCCACAGAGGTTTGACAGGAGCCTGTCAGTTTAACACGCCATGCTTAAGATCTGTGAGGAAGGGAGATCTCAGCGGAAGAAAAATACAAACATCCATGCCTTACCCGAGGATAAAACCCAGGTGCCAAGCACGCTAACCACCCAACCACGAGGCAAAAAGGCATTTTTGTTTACAAAAAATGATGTTCAGCTTGTTACCATTTACTTTTAATATATCTATGAGAAGTTTGCTCTTTTTTAGCAACGTCAGAAGAAAACAAAAAGAATATCTTTCAACTTATATCTAGCATTCCATTGATTGCGGGGCTGGGTGACTCAGTCGGTAGCGCACCAGACTCCTAATCTGCAGTTCCCAGGTTCGAGTCCCAGCTGGGTCAGCGTTGAGATTTATCTCCGCAAAACTCCCCGCTCCTGCCCATGGTCAGTAGGGGACACCGATGGACTTGGAAAGGCCGCTGTCCTTCGGATGGGACGTTAAGCCGTGGCCCCGTGTGCGGGAGAGCCATACCCTGTGCACGTTAAAGAACACGCTGGATGGCCTTGACGGGAGGCTACCATCTGTCTCCCAACAGCTGTTCCAGTGGGTCCCCTCCCCCGACCTTCTCTGAGCCTTCGGGGTCTATGTGACCTGGCCATTTAGCCCATGGTGTGAAAAAAGTGCCGCTCAGAGGTAAAACAACCCAACAACAACTCTGAGACTTCGGGGTCCTTGTGACCTGGCCATTTAGCCCATGGTGTGCAAAAAAGTGCCGCTCAGAGGTAAAACAAAACAAACCAAAAACCATTGATTGCTCATTCGATTTTGCCAAGGATCAGCGTCTTAGTAAATGAAGGGTTACATCAATGTTTACAAGAATCAGCAAGGGAGAAATTATATCACTCCTTATTAACGATTACGTCATCTAGCCGAAAAAGGAAACGCATTACTTATCCTTAATCACTACACTATTTAGTCAAGGGAGAAATCAAACCACTCAACCACTATGCCATTTCAGCAAGTTAAGAAAGATATCACAATAAAGATGTGAAATATTATTATTATTCTTCAAAGTCGAATTTATAAAACAGTCAAGTTGAGTTAGTGCAATTTAAAGCACCGTTTTAATTTTTTGCTGTAAATAAAACTAAAGTGATGAAAATTGGTTGGGCAGGCTGTGATTCAGTTAATCTGAATGGTTGCAGTCTTGAGCAGGTGTCACAGTTTAATTACCTTGGGAGCTATGTAACGGATACTGGTGATGTGCGGCATGAGATTAACAGACGAATAGGGATTGCTGCCAGGACTTTTAAGAATCTATAGAGAGTGTGGAGAAATAGGCGTATACACCTAAAGACTAAAATTAGGCTGTATAATAATTTGGTTCTTTCTAGGGTTAGTTATGGTAGTGAAACTTGGACACTTTGTAAACATGATAACAGGAAACTATATGCTTTTGATTCTAGATGCTTACGCAGTATCTTGGGCATTAGGTGGTTCAACTTTGTAACTAATGATGAGGTTAGGCAAAGGAGTCTGCAACCTCCTTTAAGCAGCATATTGTGCAGAGAGAGACTCCGTTGCTTTGGCCATGTTGCCCGTATGGATAATTATAGATTGGCGAATAGGGTTATGAACAGTGTGCCTAAAGGCCTCAGAAAGAAGGGGAGACCTAGGATGCGGTGGGCAGACAATGTCAAACAGGACCTTGTTAGAATTGGTGTGCAGTGGCCAGATGCAGTAGATGTAGCTCAGGATAGACTTGCTTGGAGAACTAAATTGCACGGTCTGGTTGGACCTCCATAGCCCATGGCTGCTTGAGGATGAGGATGATGATAGGATATTCCCACCTTATGTGACCGCTAATTCATAAGTAGCATAGAAATAGAAGACACGACACAACATAAATATAAAAAATGAATTTTAATTAGGAAAAGATGTTTGGAAAATTTTCTAGTGTTTTATTTCTTTGGGTGCGCCACTGTCACCCTCTGGGTGCGCCACTGTCACTTAGTGTTAATCACTACACCATTGAAACAATGAGGAAAATATACCACTTCCTATTATCATTACGGCGAGAGAGAAAGCATATCACTCCTTTTTAACCAATGCACCATGTAGCTGAAAGAGAAGGTATCTATCTCCCTACTACACCATCTAGCAGGAGAAGAAAGCACATCACTTAACTTTAACTAGTACACCACAGAAGCAAGAGTGAAAAAAATCACTTCCTCATATCATTACGGCGAGGGTGAAAGCATATCACTATTTCTTAACCACCATTTGACGGAGGAGGAGAAAGTTTATAATTCCTCTTAATCACTACACCATTTAAGTAAGGAGGTAATTATATCATTTCTACTTAACCACTCGCCATTTAGACCTACGAAAGGTAGCATTTATGTTAGGGAGAAGGCATATCACTCAACCACTTAGTCGAGTTGGGTTGTTTTACCTCTGAGCGGCAGTTTTTTGCACACCATGGGCTAAATGGCCAGGTCACATGGACCCCGAAGGCTCAGAGAAGGTTGGGGGAGGGGACCCACTGGAACAGCTGTTGGGAGACAGGTGGTAGCCTCCCGTCAAGGCCATCAAGCGTGTTCTTTAACGTGCACAGGGTATGGCTCTCCCGCACACGGGGCCACGGCTTAACGTACCATCCGACGGACGGCGGCCTTTCCAAGCCCATCGGTGTCCCCTACTGACCGTGGGCAGGGCGGGGAATTTTGCGGAGATAAATCTCAACGCTGACCCAGCTGGGACTCGAACCTGGGAACTACAGATTACGAGCCTGGCGCGCTACCGACTGAGCCACTCCCGCTCCACTTAGTCGAGTGAGACAGAGAATGGATGCTGTTAGACAAGAAACAAACTTATCATTCGTTCTTAACGACTACAGCATTTAAGAATTCATTTGAAGTCGGACTGCTATATCATCTTGCTGTCGTGTACAAATATCTTCCAAAAATTCGTGTCACTATTTTATCTGCTCTCAGAAACATTGGTTGGACGGACCGAAGGCCGAATCGATAATTGCGACTCTGTGTAAGAAAAAAGCTTAAAAATATTAAAAGTTTAAAAGAGGCAAAATTTTTTCTTAGTTATCAAAAACCACAGTCTAGACATGAGTTTGAAGTTTGATGGTGAGGACGCAGATTGCATTCTTTGCCGAGGAGGCGAGCTGCTAGCAATCAGTCTAGGACCATTCTTGTATTGCTCAACATGTTGATGTTATATTCTGAATAACCTCTCACTGTGGAAGATCATTCTTCTCACAATGAGAGGATATTCTGGCTATATGTCTGAATATTCTCTTCCATCGCGTTATGAAAGAAGGGACGGTATGAATGAATTTTCCAAACTTTATATAGCTGGGGAACGGGTTTTTTTCATTCCTTTTTTTATGGCCAAAAATATTTTTTAAAAACGAATACATTTACACCATTTATTTAATCTTATAATAATAAGTCATTTATTATGTGTTCACATTATAACTCTAAAGAACTAAAATGGGATTATTTGTATATTTTCTAAGGACCGGTATTTGTTTATTTTCCAAAGACCGGTCGGGCAAACTTTGGAAAACAATATTCCTTAATTTCAGATAAAGTATTTTAGAGAGATTACAGTTTAAAAAGCAAAGTTCCAATGTAGAAATGTTAAAAAAAATGCTACCACCGGCATTTTGAGGTGGTCATTCTTGAGGCCCAAGTCAATGTTTCATCTTGAGGACCACTGTAATATAGTTTTTACATAATTATTATTGTATATTTTATTCTGTAAATGTATATAAATATATATTATGTTTCTTTTCCTATCAACTTGAATATTAAATAAATGGTATTCTACAAATCATTTTCTGTTTTTCTTTGATATATGATATTTCATTCTTTGAAACAGGGACAAATATTGGTTGGGTAGTTTTACTTCAGAGCAGCAATGGGCTAAATGGCCAGGTCACAAAGACCCCGAGGGCTCAGAAAAGGTGGAAGGAAGGGAACAGGTGTTAGCAGACAGATGGAAGACTCTCGTCAAGGCCATCCAGCGTGTTCTTTAACGTGCACAGGGGACGGCGGCCTTTCCAAGCCCATCGACGTTTCCTACTGACTGAGGACAGGATGGCGAGTTTTGCGGAGCTACACCTTAACGCTGGTCCAGGTGGAACTCAAACCTGGAAACTGCAGATTACAATCATGGCGCGCTACCAGGCTGAGCAACTCCCACTCCACAAATATATGGATTTTTTTGTTATCAGGGCAAGTATTGGCTCAGTTCTCGATGATTAATTCGATGATAAAAATGATTCGCATTTTCCGAATCTTGTAACGGTTTGAATTCCCACCAATTTCAGAGGATTCTAAAGTCGGATAATGGAAAAACTTTAAACAACATATTTGTGCTCTGAATTGTATAATCGTCAAAGAGTTTGTATTAAAAGCAGCAACTCGTTCACTCGTCTCCCAGGAGGTTGGAAAACGTTACTTTTTAAGAGATAAAGGAAAATTCCTTTTAAAATATTACTCTTCGCAATTTTTTAATCTTCCATTAGTTTGAATTTCCACTATTAGAGAGCGTGAAACTTGAAAAGTATAAAAACTTTGCAAACGAACATTCATATTCAAGAAAGGTTATTGGATTTTCCATTTGGAAAGAGATTTTGAGCTGCAGTGTTTTTTATCAATCTCTGCAAGATATCACCTTTCTGTATTTTGCTACTACACTAATTTACGAAAAGAATCTTAAAGCCCAAATTACCATGTAGTTGAAAAGTTTAATGAAAAGCAGAGAGCCTAATAATCAATACAAAGTAATCCTGAAAGAACTTAAGGCTAATATCGAAATTTTTGCAGGGTTTGAAACAATGGAATTTTTTTTTTAATTCGCCAGAACATGGTCATGGTCATGACCATTGGTCATGTATTTTGTAAAACGTTTAATCTGTTGATTTAAAATACTTCATTTTACAATCGATATTTCTATAACAGTGTCATTTTTGTTAAAACAATTAAAGATATAAAATCTAAGGGGTCTATTTCGGATCGGTAATATAAAATATACTCTAAAAAACTTTTCATTGTTTCTGACTGAATTACTTTTGCATATTTTTCTGCTGGGCATTTCGAAAAATGTCATTCTAAATCCTAAATATTTTTTTTTATTTTTTGTTTTCCGTTAAACGACTGGAGAGTAACTTGAATCTGTTTTTATTCCCAGGAACGTTTTTAGGAAGTGACTCTTTCTGGGAAGTTTTGGTGTCGTCTTTTGCGCTTGCTGAAGATTTTGACTTCGGTTCACTTCGACTTTCGACTCCAGGATGTTTCTGTTTCGGCGCCGAAGTTTTCAAAGGGGACTGAGAGTGTTTCACGGGGGCATTTCTCAGAACTTTATCTTTCTGAAGAGCTTTAATTTCGTCTTTTGTGTTTGCCGAAGAGATTGGATTTGGTTCGTTTTCAGTCTCTGCTTCAAGAAGCTTCTGCTGCTGTGTCGAGGTTTTCAACGGGGACTTGGAACGTTTCACCGGTGAATTTCTAGCAGGTACAGTTTTATTGAGCATTTTAGCTTCACCTTTTGTGTTTGTCGAAGAATATGACTTCGCTTTAATGTTCTTTTCCCCTTCGGGATGCTTCTGCTGAGAAGTAGCAGTTTTCAATGGAGATTTGGAACGCTTCCTTACCGTCTTAACTGGCTTTATAGTTGAGCTAGAAACCGTTTTTGAGGAATCCGGAGTTTTCTTGTTGCTTTTAGACGTTTTGCGGACAATTCTTTTGGAAGATTTAAGACCTTTCCTTGTGGTTTTTATTAGTTTGGAGCTGTTCTTACCTATTCGACGAGCTTTTCTCTTCTTTAACGTCCTTGTTCTTCTGAGCTTCTTATTACCTTTAGCACCTCTTCTTCGCCTTTTCAATCTCTTTCTGGATCTTTTTAAGAATCTCTTTTTCTTCTTCTTAACTAGTGGTTTGTTTTCTTGCTGCGCATTTTCTTCTGCCGGATTTGGGACGTCATCTGGATCAGGTTTCACATTCTGCTCAGCCTCTTCTTTAGCAGTCTCTTTCTTCCTGCTCGACCCTGGGTTCTCCTCTTCAGCTACTTTCATGGCATCGCTGGCAGCAACTGGCTCTTCCGCCATCAACTGACGGCAGAAGAAGTCGTAAGTGAATTCGTCGCAGTTCTCTGTACTCTCATCCACCGTGTCCTCTGAATGTCTGAGCGGATGACCACCCCGAGATGATTTCGACTCTTTCACCTCTTCTCTGGCGATCGTGCGTAAGGTCAGCTTATCCAGCTCCACAAACCTGAAATGAAACCAATCACATTTTGATAGAATGGTCGATTTTTTAAACCATACATTTCAATGAAAAAATAAGGGGAAAAAATACTGACTAAACATAATAATTAAACCATTGGTGGTCCAACCTTTTCGGACTCGGGGAGCTACTTAGCTTTCCTAAAATTCAAGGCTGGCTAATTCTCTCCCATAACTCGAAAACTCGTTGGTCATAACTGGGAGAAAACTTCATAGAGGGCTTTGAAGGCTCTTAAAACAATTTTCACTGGCTACATAGATGCCCTCAAGCTACGGTTCAACATCACTGATTTAAAAGAAAAACTCTTTCTGATAAAAAAATGTTTTTCTGATAGAAATATAAAGTTACAAACTCTCACTTAACCCATAAAGTGCTAGGCGTGTGTTGGCTCAGGCAGTACAGTCGCTCAAAAAAATATCCGAACACTATGGTTGATTACAGAATTCAGAAAAAATATCTGGCAACGATTTTTTTTAGAAATTAGTGATCTAGAAGTTAGTGACACGAAGGTTGCCAGCTCACTTACGGAAATATTGAGCGTGTGCAGTTACTGTTCACAGCAAACTGGAGCGTGTGCAGTAACTGCACACGCTCCAGTTTGCTGTGAACGGTAACTGGAGCGTGTACAGTTGCTGTATACGCTCCGGATATTTTTCCTGAATTCTGTAATCACGTGACACGAAGGTTGCCAGATCACTTATTTCTGAAAAAATCGTTGCCAGATCACTGATTTCTGAAAAAATCGTTGCCAGATATTTTTTCTTAATTCTGTAATCAACCGTAGCGTTCGGATACTTTTTTGAGCGACTGTAGGTGGTCATATTATTTTGATACTAGATCGTGTGGGCTCACTCACGGAAATATTGAGCGTGTGCAGTTACCGTTCACAGCAAACTGGAGCGTGTGCAGTAACTGCACACGCTCCAGTTTGCTGTGAACGGTAACTGGAGCGTATACAGTTGCTGTACACGCTCCAGATATTTTTCCTGAATTCTGTAATCACGTGACACGAAGGTTGCCAGATCACTGATTTCTAAAAAAATCGTTTCCAGATATTTTTTCTGAATTCTGTAATCAACCATAGTGTTCGGATATTTTTTTGAGCGACTGTACCGCACTAAGTTGGAGAGGCTCGTAATCCAATATATCCAGGTTAAAGATCACACTGCGCCTATGTTGAACTTTATTCCTATATCCCTCACTTCTTTATTCCTATATCCCTCACTTTGTCCTCGGAGAGAAAGGAGACTCTGGTGGGCCGTGAATCGTATGCAGGAAAGCCATATCCAATACTATATATGCTGGATTGTCTTCATGGGAAACATTCACCTGTTTCCCAATAGTTGTCCAGTGTCATGACCCTTTAGTCTACTGCAAACTTCTCCAATATGAAGGCCGTTGTGTTGCCAACTCAGCTAGTGGATATTTTCTTGTTTTAGAGTCATCCGCTTCTAGCACAATCTCTCGCCAGAAATTTATCGTATATATCATATACAGGGCCGTATGTAGGGGGAGAAGGGGGCCATAACCCCCATCTTAGAATGCTATTAAGATTCTTAGAATGCATCTTGGAATGATAATAAAGGCAAAAATTATTAAACTTATTTATATTGCGTGTATTTTTCAAAACATTTTTTAAACATCTGTAAAATGGAAAGGAAATGTTATATTGCATTAGAAATCCAGTCTCTTGGCCCTCTATTTTGCATTTTCTTGGCTCGATTGCGTTTTTACTCCCCCCTCCCTCTCGATTTTTTTCTAGCTATGGATCTGATTATATATATATGACCCATTGTATTGGCCGATAATTAACATGCGGCATGTTATGAACAGATTTGAATAACCCTGGTCTGTTGTATGCACAAAAGTGCAAATGAAAAGTAAAGCAACCCACCCTTAATCGTGTGAAGGATGAAAAGAAAAAACAAACAACAGCAACTCAACTTTAAAATCTTATGATGAAAGGAAAGAAGTCATGTCATGAACAGAAAATAAAAGAACACTAAATTTCAATAATGAAATCCCAATCAAAAAAAATTTTTTTCAATAATGAAATCCCAATCAAAAAATTTTGAAGAAAAAATAAATTTAATCAAGCATGGAAATTATCTTACAGGACCATTTGTAAAGGATTTCGAAAACGAATAAATAAGTCATGAAGCAATAATGATCAGTGTAACAAAATAGGTATTTGGTGATATTCGATCAAAAACTTTTTAAAGATTTTATTTTAACGATTTAAATATTTTTTAAATTTTATAAATTGAAATTCAGAAAATTTCTTAAAGGCTGTTTGGTGTTTTGAAATGCATTGGTTTTTACATTGGCAAACAGAATGCATATACTAGATCTCATTCCTTTAACTAATCATGACTTTTTTTATACATAAAGATTTCCATAACTCAAGCCTTGGAAAAACGATAAAAAAGTTGTTATTGATGAAAGGTCAAAGATATCAATCAGTTATTTTTTCATTCAAAGCGTGAGTTTTGCATTGATCGATGACAAGGGCATATTCAGGGACTCATGTTATTCATCAGTGCAATTGATCAATGTTTATAATTCAAGTTGTTAATTAAAGTTGAATTTGAAATTTAAATTTAATTTCAAATTCAAGTTGTTTAGAACTTATTCTGGTATTCAGGTTTTCGCCTACGAAACTAATAATGCAATTTGTAATCAGCTTTCAGTTTCGAATTTCTTATAAATTTCACATTCAATCGCTGGCAGGGGCGTAGCCATGGGGGGATGGGGGGAGGTCCCCCCCCCCCCCCAAAGTAACTCGGAGTTGGCAAAATTCGAAGTGACTTCGTAAAATCTAGATGAGTTGTGAAAATTTGTAATCTTTTTTTTTGCAAAATTAAGGGGAGTTGTCAAAATCGAGGCAACTTGGCAAATCTAGGGCAGTTTGGAAAATGGAGAGACGACAAAATTTAGAGCACTTGGCAAAATTCGAAGCCACTTATTAAAATACAGTTGAGTTGGCAAAATTGGGACACTTGGCAAAACCTTGGGGAGTTGGCAAAATTCAGGTGAGATGCAAAAATTGGGATTTTTTTCTGTAAAATTATGTCAAGTTGGCAAACTTAGGGAGTTGGCAAAATCTAGGGGCAGTTGGCAAAATTCAGATGAGATGTAAAAGTTTGGATTTTTTTTTTCTGTAAAATTATGGGGAGTTGGCAAAATTCGGAGTGACCTGTCAAAATCGTGGAGTTGACAAAATTCAGGTGAGATGTAAAAATTTGGATTCTTTTTTTCTGTAAAATTTTGGCGAGATGGCAAAAACCAGGAAACTTGGCAAAATCTAAGGTAGTTGACAAAATTCGAATCCACTTGGTAAAATACGGGTGAGTTGTGGAAATTGGGATTGTTTTTGTGAAATTAAGGAGAATTGACAAAATCGAGAAAACTTGGCAAAATTTGAATCCACTTGGTAAAATATAGGCGATTTGTAAAAATTGGGATTTATTTTGTGAAATTAAGGAGTGTTGGACAAATCGAGGAAACTTAACAAAATGTAGGGCAGTTGGCAAAATTCGAAGCCATTTGGTAAAATACAGGGGAATTGTGAAAACTGCGCCTTTCTTGTGCAATTAAGGAGAGTTGATAAAATTCCAAGTGACTTGGCAAATTCAGGGAAGATGTAAAAATTGCGATATTTTCTGTAAAATTATGGTGAGTTGGCAAAATTAAGATGAGTTGGCCAAATTCGAATCCACTTGGTGATATATGGCGAGGTGCGATAATTGAGATTGGGTTTGTGAAATTAAGGAGAGTTGAGAAAATCGAGAAAATCTGGCAAAATATTGAGGAGTTTGTTAATTTTTAAGTGACTTGGCAAATTTAGGAGAGATGTAAAGATTGCAATTGGTTTTGTGAAAATAAGGACAATTTGCCAAATGAAGGGAAAATTAACACTGACTTGCTACAATTCAGACGAGATGTAAATATTGGGATAATTTGCGTTTAATTATGGCTAGTAGGCAAAATTGTAAATCAAATGGTAAAAAATGCAAGAGAGTTAGAGAGTTGTGAAAAATTGCCCCCCCCCCCGAGCGAAAATCTAGACATTATTTGCTTAGGTGGCAAAATTTGAATTCCGAGTTGAAAAATTTTTTATTTCTACACCCCCACCCCCCAACCATAGTCCTTCGCTGTGCCCTGATCGCGGGCATTTGCAGGAGTGGTGGGGCAGGGGCGCATATGGCCAGCAAGGATTGCGCCTTTCCCAACAAACTTGTTCCCACCCCGCCAACACAATCTTGACCATGTTACTGTATGTAGCGTGTCAGATTTTTTTCGAGGCTATTTCAAAAATAATCTTAAGTTCAGCACCCCACTAAAAAAACCCGCATATGTCTCTGATCGTAAGGTATTTGCCAATCTTAACATAGGAATATATGACACCATATACAACTTCAATAGTGTGGCTTGGAATCGTTTCTGATCTTCAGTTGGAGCTAAATTAGAATTATGAAATCTGTAGAATTGCTGTAGGTACCATTTGCATAGGAATTCCTTTTAAGAATTTCTTCTCCGGTTTATTTATTTATTAGTTAACAAAACTGGAAAATTAAATTATACATACCTGTCAAAAACGACAATTATATACAGCAAACATACCACTGTACATGGCAAACTTCTCATAAGCACTGTACTAAAGTACAGTGCTTATGAGAAGTTATATTAAAATTCTAACGTAGAATAACTTTTTCAAACACAAATTATTTAATAGTAATGTTTTCATACATATACACCTATGGAGTCCAATTTTATTAGCCACAGAAGTAAATAGGACTCGCATGCGTATGTTAGTAACAGAAATAATTTCATGTATACAGAACAGAGGTTACTTCCTTTTTATAGCGACCTTGATCTTCGTATCCAGTGAATCTGTCGTCCCAATATAAAAAACGACCCGATTGAGCGGAGGACAAGGGAGAACGAATCAGTAGAGTGTTTTTTATTCGTTAACCGAAAAGTACCAAAGAGAGTAAAGGTCAAAAAACAGAGTCAAGTCCGCAATGTACTGTTATCTGTATTGCATTTGATCCGATTCGATCAAACATGATGATGGCAATAGTATCCAAAAAGTACGATTTTCCGGCCATGTTTTCACCTTTTGACTTGCAAATTACTAATTCATTTAATAATCAACTCATAAGTAAGCGACAAAATATTCTTACCTGGTGAATATCTCTTGTTCCTGTTTGGTTTCGGGCCGACTCAGTGTTAGCATCTTCCAGTCAATATCCACCTGGCTGAGCTCTCGGAGGTTCACTCCTCTCATTGACGGAGGCACCGGATCGAGAAAAGGAAATGGTTCCTTGCTGGAACTAGAGATACAAGTAGTGATGGATTCTAGTTCGTCTTCACGGAGTCTGTCTGGTCGTAACTTCATTTCGGAGACTTTGCAGAGAGCCATTTGCAAATCCTCTTCTGTGTTGATTTTGATCCGACTCAGATCCAAGAATCTAGGTTGCACTTGGCGTGGATTCTCTTCGTCGAGGAACGACATCGCTGCTTATTCTTTTGTAAGAGCTTCAATATTCAGTTGCCAGTGAAATATTCTGTCAAATGAAAAAAACGAATTGAAAAAAATATTATAGTGATAAATTTGCCAGCTAATCTACTTACAAAACAAAATATGATAGAGAAAACTTTTCTTAAGATTATTATTATTATTAGATTATTGAAGCATACAAAATGGCACATAAGCTTACCAACAAAATTATTGGGAATCATAAAGAAAGAAATTTTTACCTTCAAATTGGTGCGATTCAGCCATTTTAGTAATTGATAAATAAGTAGCATTCAGACATTTAGTAATGAAAATAAGTGCCAGTTAGCCATTTAGTGAGAGAAAATAAGCGCCATTCAGCCATTTAGTGATTGAAAATAAATGCCTATCAGCCACTTAGTGAGAGAAAATAAGTGCCATTCATCCATTTAGTGATTGAAAATAATTACAATTCAGCCATTTAATGATTGAAACGCGCCATTTTAAAAATTGATAAATAAGTACCATTCAGCCATATAGTGTTACAAAATAAGTGCCAATCAGCCATTTAGTTATAGAAAATAAGTGCCATTAAGCCGTTTAGTGATTGAAAATAAGCACCCTTAAGCCATTTTATTTTTTTTTATTTTATTAAACCATTTAGTGATTGAAAATAAGAACCATTCAACCATTTAGTGACTGAAAATCAGGGCCATTCAGTCATTTTAGTAATAGAAAATAAGTGCCTGTCAGCCATTTAGTGATGGAAATAAGTACCTACAGCCATTTTAGCGATTAAAAATAAGTACCATTAAGGAATTTACTGCTTGAAAATAAGTACCATTAAGCCATTTAGTGATTAAAAGTAAGTGCCATTCAGACATTTTAGTAATCGAAAATAAGTGCCATTCAGACATTTTAGTAATCGAAAATAAGTGCCATTCAGACATTTTAGTAATCGAAAATAAGTGCCATTCAACCATTTAGTAATTGAAAATAAGTGACTGTCAGGCATTTAGTGATTGAAAAAAAAGGGGCCAATTAATGATTGAAAGTAAGCACCATTCACCCATTTAGCGATTGAAAATAAGTGCCTTTCATTTTAATTTTTGTTTAGTATTCTCTTTCATTACAGAGTACTGTTAGTATTCATAGTGATGATACTGAAGACTTTTCATTTATTGCAATTATTTATAATATTTTTCATATTAATATATTAAGAGCTTATTTTTTGTTATAAAATTATTATAATTATTTTTAAAGTTTGCAATTGTCTATAATGTGAAGAACTGAAATATAATTTAACAGCATTTAAAAAAAATATTTCTTATTTAGCAACCGGGATCGAACTCAGCAATTATCGTGACGGTTTGGGCTCAAAAATTTGAACCGGAACTCATATCTAGAACATCACTTTAGGTACGATATATTAAATGTATCACACATGGATTCAGTCGACACATACCGGGTAGAATATTTTTTGCGACATATCGCACACATTTAGACATGTATAACTTCATTGTTTTTCAGAAATTGATTGATGTATATTGATGAATGTATATGCATAACTTTACATCAATAGTTTAATTAAGATTATTACTTATACTTAATATTTAATTAAAGTGACCAGATTTTAACATTGGTAAAGCGGGACACCATGAGCGGTCACCATTGGTAAGCGGGACACCGTATTTTATTCTTAGTTTATAAATTAAATTAATTTGATTGTTATAAAGTAACTATATTTTAAAAAATATTTTAATTTTAATCCTATGTTTCTTTCTAAATAATAACAATACTAACTTGTATTATTTTTCCTCTGAATTTGCCATAACGTAAGTCGTAAGTGTCACTTACAAGGCCGGCGCTAGACTTTTTGCCGCCACTATAAAATATAAATAATACGAGTACTGTCTGCTAAATTCAAGAAAATTTATGTATTTATGAAATAAATAAGTAAATTACTTACCTAAATTATCTGAATAGCTGATTTGTTGACATCGCTTGTTTAACTAGCACTAGCACACAGTACGGTCATTGTTCATTAAGTCTAAACAATGGTGGTCGAATTCTAACAACTGATCAACAATGCAAACTTTGATAAGCAGTTCTCGATAATCAGTTCTCAACAATTATTTCTTATTATTAAAGTTTAACATTATAAAATTAACAAAAATAATATAAAACTCATATCCTGGCGAAATAGCCACATGGCCGCCGAAAACCGTATATTCCCTTCCCGTTCTCCCGCCGTTCCCTAGCTTGTCGTGCATTCTTTCCAAAAATCGGGACTTTTTTAAAACGCCGCGGGACGCGGGACAAATTGTTAAAAATCGGGACTGTCCCGCCAAAAGCGGGACGTCTGGTCACCTTATATTTAATATAAGTCAAAAATATTACTGTCATTCAAAACAAATACAAATTAGAATAATCAGTGTTATGTATATCGTCTGTCCCGATGGCAGAGTGGTTGGCGCGCTCGGCTACTAATCGAATGGACTTGGGTTTACACCCAAATATGGTAGGGATCTTTCTCCTGGGGTCTCGCCTTCCTTACATATAATCTCTATTGCGTATTACACTTGAAATACTACTGTCAGACATCTGTAGTAAACGGCTGCTTGAGGGGGAATGTATACGTAATTTTTTATATCTATATTGGTATGATAACTCGCTCATTCATATGCATATATTGCAGTCATTTGATGCAAAGCTAACTTTTCCGCAACGTCTTTGAAATATGACTGCTAGCCGTAGCCCATGGCTGCTTGAGGATGATGATGATGATGATGAATGATGATGAAGCAGATTATATACAACCTCATGCAAGTAGAGTAAATGCCGTTGTAACAATGTCTTAAAGGTTTGTCTTAATGGCATGTCAGGATCTATGGGAGTGACCACATGTCTTCCTACACCCTTGTAAAACGTTAATAACCTAAAGCTAAATAAAAAAATTTTCAGAGTTTTTTTTTTATCAATGTCCCCCGCCATACACACACACAAGCCAGCCGTCCACCTTCCCTAATTTTTTTTCTATATCAGGTGCGTTTCCCGGCAAAATTTCGAATTGAGGAAAGGAACATTGATAATTCCATCGTGTTTTGATTAGATGCTGTTATCCTGATAACATGATACACTTTACTTCAATTTGTCCTCAATATAAAATACCAAAGCAAAATTCTGTCTTGTTTTCGGATCGTAATGCATTACAGGGTATAAATTCATTGATATTTTATTAAAATCAAATATACCAGACATCATTTTTAAGTCGGGTGCGTTTACACCGTCTCTGATAAAAAAAAAAGGAATAACATTTACTAGATTATGTTTCTGCTACCGGCTTTGACTTGGCCAGCAACATGTAGAGAAAATTAAGTGGTCAGCTAATATGCTTGGGACGGATTTTCACATCTATAACTCGTATACGGCACCCAACTGGGCACTCAAGACTATCAGCCGACACAAAAAAGCTTCTTTAATCTCATACACAACTCTTCCAAGATTAGTCATCAACTATATCCAAAGCTTAGAATACCACATTTTAATTCATAACTATCTCCCATCTCCAATTTCACCTGTTGAAATGCAAGCTTCAGAAAAGTAACAAAATTTACGATACTCATTCATCTTCAAGTAAAAAACAAACTCACAAACTCTCACTTTCTACGTAGTTCCTTACCTCGAAGGTGTACCTCCTGCTAGCCTACATAACTGGCGTCCTTCCCCAAACTGCTTGAAGTTTAATTTTTGCTTCGTACTGTGTTCTGATCCGTTGGAATAGAACTCAAAGAAAAAAAAGTCGTGGTTAGTTCTCAGCGTTCAACAACATTTAAACGTCGTGTCGATTTCTAAAGGGAGTAGCTTCGTGTCTGTAAAAGAAGAATATCACAGAAGAACAATCGATAAAGCTGGAAAGTATCGTGCTAGCCTCTGGCATGTCATAAGACAAGAAATAATGTGTTGCTATAGCAACGCGTGATACAACTTCAGCCAATGGTAATGGGAAAATATTCTTATTATCATATTATACGAACAAGAAATTTGCGGGATTTTTTTATACTCTTTCGTTAATGATGTATTATTAACCAACATGAGGATAGATTTACCCTAATTCTATTTTTGCTTTAGCTTTAATGCATATTAGGCCGTAACCACAGGACTGCCTATGATGGTTTTAGGTCTTCGGAAAAAAAGGAGTTTTTCTTAATAGTCTATAGTTGCTATTTGAACTTTAATATTATGGATGCAAATTTGAACTTCAAAAAGAACTTCTAAAGATACCTTCTTCTTTCATCCCTGCCCTACCCTCCATGACATTTAGCAGCGTAAATAAACACCAGAGGTAGAAAGCATATAAGGTCACATCGGATTCCCCCCCCCCTCAAATTAAATTTATATCCTAATACCGCATATTTCATATTTTATCCTTCATGCGAATCAGGGGTATAACCACCAGAAGTGCATGGGGGCCCCGTAGAAGAAGAAACACACCCCTGAGTTGGCAAGAATTTTTCCGGAGGAGGGGGGGGGGGAGCAAAAATCCATTTTCGAGGTAAAACGTTACGTTGAGCCTTTCATTAATGAGCGCAGCTGCAAACAACAATCATACATATACCACAAGGATAAAACTAAGAATGCGTGAAAGCAATGAGGCGGGAATGGCTCAGTCGGTAGCGCGCCAGGCTCGTAATTTGCAGGGTCGAGTCCCACTTGGGCCAGCGCTTGAGATTTATCTCCGAAACAAAAACTCCCCTGCCCTCGGTCTGTAGAGGGCACTGATGTGCTTGAAAAGGCCACCATCCTGTGCATGTTAAAGAACACACTGGATGATTTTGATGAGAGGCTGCCCAGTAGGTCCCCAACCTTTTGAGGTCCTTGTGACCTGGCCTTTTAACCCATTGGGTGCAAAAAAAGTACAGCTCAGAGGTAAAAAAACCTCTTTGAAAACAAAAAGCAGAGAACGGGAAACTAATTAATAAAAATGCATGTATTATTTTTCGTATTCATCATCATCATCATCATCCTCAAGCAGCCATGGGCTACGGAGGTCCAACCAGACCGTGCAATTTAGTTCTCCAAGCAAGTCTATCCTGAGCTACATCTACTGCATCTGGCCACTGCACACCAATTCTAACAAGGTCCTGTTTGACATTGTCTGCCCACCGCATCCTAGGTCTCCCCTTCTTTCTGAAGCCTTTAGGCACACTGTTCATAACCCTATTCGCCAATCTATAATTATTCATACGGGCAACATGGCCAAACCAACGGAGTCTCTCTCTGCACAATATGCTGCTTAAAGGAGGTTGCAAACTCCTTTGCCTAATCTCATCATTAGTTACAAAGTTGAACCACCTAATGCCCAAGATACTGCGTAAGCATCTGGAATCAAAAGCATCTAGTTTCCTGTTATCTTGTTTACAAAGTGTCCCAGTTTCACTACCATAACTAACCCTAGAGAGAACCAAACTATTATACAGTCTAATTTTAGTCTTTATTTAGATGTATACGCCTATTTCTCCACACTCTCCATAGGTTCTTAAAAGTCCCGGCAGCAATCCCTATTCGTCTGTTAATCTCATGCCGCACATCACCATTATCTGTTACATAGCTCCCAAGATAATTAAACTGTGACACCTGCTCAAGACTGCAACCATTCAGATTAACTGAATCACAGCCTGCCTGACCAATTTTCATCACTTTAGTTTTCTCTCTGTTTATAACCAAACCTACTCTATTGCCAGTCTCATCAACAGCTCGAATGAAAGAGTTCATCTCATCAACATCATTTGCCAAAAGGGCTAAATCATCAGCATAATCTAAATCAGAAATTTTCGTATCTCCAGCCCATTTAAGGCCAAAATCTTTCCCTTGAAGTGAATTTCGCATAACATAATCAATAACCAAGCTAAAGAGAAAAGGAGACAAAATGCACCCTTGTCGAACACCAGAAGTAATGCTAAACCAATTGCTACAAGCCTTACCAACTCTCACACACGACTCGGTGTTATTATAGAGAGCTTTCATAATGTTAACTAACTTGTCTGGTATACCATATGATCTCACAATCAACCACAAATTATGACGATCAACAGAGTCGAAAGCCTTTTTGAAATCAACAAAGCTAGCAACCAAAGGTTTCTGAAACTCTAAACATTTCTCAAGAATCTGCCTAAGTGAAAATATCTGATCCACACATCCCCTACCACTTCTGAATCCACATTGCTCATCACGCAATTGACTGTCAACCAGATTCTTAATTCTATTAAGCACAATCATGGAAAGAACTTTACCTGGAACAGAGAGTAGGCTGATACCCCTATAGTTATCACAAGAACTGCGATCACCTTTTTTGAAAATAGGGATAACAATAGCTCTGGTAAAATCCTTAGGAACCATGCCTTTATCATAAAAGACATTCAGAATTTCAGTCATCCAAGTGGTAACCGAAACATTCCCAGCTCTAAGCATTTCCGTAGTAATTTCATCTACCCCTGGGGATTTATAAAGTTTAAGTTTAGAAACAGTCAAAATAACTTCAGATTGTGTTATAGGGCCAACATTAAAGCCACCAATGCATCTATCATCATTGCAAACAATGGGAGTAGAACTAACTACATTGTTTAGAACATCACTGAAATGCTCAGCCCACCTAGCCATGACAGAATCCTCCCCTTCTATAACCTTACTTTGTTTATCCTTCAATCCTTGTATGCCTGTCCGTTTTCTACCACACAAAACATTAACTATCTGGTACAGCTCTCTGCTGTTGTGCTGTCTAACTGCTTCCTCGGCTTTGTCAGCCAAACCATCAAGCCAAAGATTCTTATCAGCAGCTAACTGATCCTTTACAAGTTTATTAAGGTCTCTGTAATGCTTTCTATTAGTACTACTAGGGTATTGATTAAGGGCATTCCTGCAGTTCTTTCTTTCCGAAATAAGCTCATGTGCCTCATCACTCAGATAATTTTGCCTCTTCTGCTCCTTTTTTCCTAAAAGAGTACTGTTAGTGTCCAAAAAAGCCTGTTTAAAATGATCCCATTCTTCCTCAACTTCAGTAGTAAGCAAACCATGACTGTCATAATGACTAAGTAACCTATCATGGTAAGCTTTGGCTATAACTGGATCTTTCAGAGCTTCAGTATTAAAAGTAAATTTTTTAACCCTAGCACAACACTTTTTAAGTTTAAGTTGCAACACACTTTTAACAAGGTAATGGTCAGATCCAATTTCAGCTCCCCTATATGCCCTGGTATTCCTAACAGAACTAGCCCATTTGCTGTTAATTAATATGAAATCAATCATATTCTTATGCAGCCCATCAGGTGAAACCCATGTGTACTTATGTATGTCGCGGTGTTTGTAATAAGTGTTAGTTATTCTGAATCCATTGAGTTTACTTACCTGTAGGAGACGTTGCCCATTGCCATTGCAGCTACCAATACCAAAAGGGCCTATTACTCCTCCCCAAAGGTCAGAGTCAGTACCAACTTTGGCATTGAAGTCACCAAGAACAAGGGTAATATCTCCTTTCTTGACAGAATTCAAAATATCCTGAAGTTGTTCATAAAACCTATCCTTCTCATCCTCATCAGCATCCTCAGTGGGGGCATAACAGCAGATAACATTCAAGTCTTTAAAGCTTGTCTGAAATTTTGCTGTAAGAAACCTTTCATTAATGCACTCATATCCTAGAAGAGCATCGCTAGCGTGTCTGCTGAGAAGCAGACCCACGCCTTGGTGATGCTTATTGTCGTCCCTCCCTGAAAAGAGAAATTTAAGATTATTTTTAAGAATCTGACCTTTATCGGTCCATCTGGTCTCTTGCAAGCCGAGAATATCTAAATTATAACGGTGGAATTCTTGTGTGAGGACATCATGAGAAAAAGCTCTGTGCAGAGTCCTCACATTCCAACTACCTATGGAGAGAAAATGGTTAGTGGGATGTTTAAAGAAACTATGTTTATTGAGAGAGGGAATGCCGACAATATCAAACAGCCCCCTAATCGCAGACATGGGGCAAAGACCCGTTCCCCCACTACTAAAGGCTGAAGCCATCTACACTGGAAGACTTCCTCCAATGTAGAATTTGACGATGCCAATAGAAGCAAAGAGTTCAGGTGCCTGCGATGACTTCTGCTCAGGATTATCCACCAGCTGATAAACATATCCTGTGAATCTATTCACTTGGGGCTGTCAACCCACAAACAAACAGAAAACACAGCGGAAGATTTTCCCTCCACAGAAGCCCACCAGTGCAGCAAAATCAGGATCCATAATCAAGCTCAGAGCCATATATCTGTCCAGTCCAGTAGGTTTATATGGTCAGCACCAGGACCCTGTGTGGTTGACCACTCCTCAGCAGGGTAGAAAAAAAGAAAAGTAGCCATAGTTGTCCAGATCAGTAGGCCACACTAATCTGGCAGCCCTCCCCTTCCGTTCACTTCCACAAGGCACCTGTATTATTGAACACAATAAATTTTTCAATGAATTTCTCAAGGAAGGGGCAGGGGTGGCTCAGTCGGTAGCGCGCCAGGCTCGTAATCTGGAGTTCCCAGGTTCGAGTCCCAGCTGGGTCAGCGTTGAGATTTATCTCCGCAAAAATTCCCCGCCCTGTCCACGGTCAGTAGGGGACACCGATGGGCTTGGAAAGGCCGCCGTCCGTCGGATGGGACGTTAAGCCGTGGCCCCGTGTGCGGGAGAGCCATACCCTGTGCACGTTAAAGAACACGCTGGATGGCCTTGACGGGAGGCAACCACCTGTCTCCCAACAGCTGTTCCAGTGGGTCCCCTCCCTCAACCTTCTCTGAGCCTTCGGGGTCCATCTGACCTGGCCATTTAGCCCATGGTGTGCAAAAAAGTGCCGCTCAGAGGTAAAACAACCCAAATTCTCAATGAAAGGGGCAATTTCTACCCTTATCCCCTTCCTGCCGAAGCCCATGTAAGAACCCATTAAAATTTGCATTTTAACCTTATAGTCTAGTTGTTATACTCTTAGTTGACATAAGGGGACAGATTGTTGCTGTCAGAGGAATGTCTTTTTTACACAGTGGTAGGAGTCAGAAATTTTGGCAACCGGTTTTTTCTCACCTTACCGTCCTCTCATAGTGAAAAAAAAAACCAAAAATACTTTTTTGAAGTTGTGATTTGGGCAATAATCATCGGTGGAATAGCGCGAGCAATAATTGCGCCCTCGGAACGTGTAACAGCCTATCCGAAAGAATTAAGGACCGGTTCGGCGAACTTGGGAAATTCTAGGAACAGGTTCACATGAACCAGTTGAATTCCACCACTGTATTTACCCTCTTATATTTATTTACACTATAGTTTAACATTATATTTATTATATTTAATATAATGTTAAAATTTGCATTTTAACATTTTAGTGGCATATCTCTTGACACCCTACCACCGAAATTCCAATTTCTGTCATAAATAAATCACTTGCAATACCTGCAATAATTGTGTTAAACGTTTTCGCCTATTCCGTATTTAGTGCCCTCCAATAATGTACTGTGCCTATGGCCGAGTGATCAGCGACTCAGTCGGTAGCGCGTCAGGCTCGTAGTCGGTAGTTCCCAGGTTCGAGTCCCAGCTGGGTCAGCGTTGAGATTTATCTCCGCAAAATTCCCCGCCCTGCCCACGGTCAGTAGGAGACACCGATGGGCTTGGAAAGGCCGCCGTCCTGTTTGATGGGATGTTAAGCCGTGACCCCGTGTACAGGAGAGCCATATCCTGTGCACGTTAAAGAACACGCTGGATGGCCTTGACGGTAGACTACCATCTGTCTCCTAACAGCTGTTCCAGTGGGTCCCCTTCCCCAACCTTCTCTGAGCCTTCGGGGTCCATGTGACCTGGCCATTTAGACCATGGTGTGCAAAAAAGTGCCGCTCAGAGGTAAAAGAAACCAGCCCAACTTAACGCGATTGACTATTGATCAAAGGAACCTGTATTCGAGTTCCCGGCAAAGGCATGGATGTTCTGTTGCCTTTCTGTCGAGGTCTCGCCGTCCTCACAGATCTTCTCTATGACGTATTAAACTTCATAATAGAGGTCTGACAGGACAGGTTCCTGTCAGACCTCTGTGGCAAGCAGCTGCTTGAGGGATAATTTATTATTATTTGTTTCTTAACAATGTAAATTAAAAATACCTAAGGATTTGAAAATTTTGAATTATATTTCATGAATACCAGTCCAACTGGAAAAGAATTTTTCAAATATTTCTTAAAACGAAACAGCAGAGTTTTACCACCCCCCTGGGGATATGGCATCAATTCATTGTTATCATTTGAAACTTCGTGACTTTTACATTCTACCATCAAAATTTCAAATCTGGCATAATATATCGTTTGCAATATTCCTTTAAAAGTTTGCAATTTTTTAACTGTTAGATGGAGTAATTATAGCCTTTGGGAGATTCGAAATGTGTCAATTGTAATATTTCCTCAATGCCTATCCAACCCAAGAACAAATTTTAATTTATCCTAAAAAGAAAAAATTATCTCTTGAAACAAAAAAAGTTGCATTTTCCCACTCCCTCTGTTGGTAAAGGTGAAAATCATTGTTGTCATTGCAAACTTCATGATATTCACATTTCACAAACCAAAATTTCTAATTTCTAACATAATTGCATCACTAGCAATGTTCGTTGAAATATTGCAATTTTCAAACTTTTTCCGCCAACTGAGACGCTATTATAGCTTTCGGGGAGATTCGGAAAGTGCAAATCGCAATATTTCATCAATACCTATTCAACACAAAAAAAATTTAAATTAGCTTTAAAAAGAAAAAAAAGTTCGGTGTCTGCAGATGGATAGACGACAAAGTGAATATTATCTCGTTTTCTTTAGGACGAGATGAAATCAATAGTTCCTTTATCAAAACGAGCTAAAACCCCTCTAGGAAACAAAAGTTAAATTCTCTAGGTTTAAACTAACAGATAAAATGCTGAAAAAGGCAATGAACTTGAATAAGCAGAAATTTTGCAATTTGTGAGTTGGGTTGTTTTACCTCTGAGCGGCACTTTTTTGCACACCATGGGCTAAATGGCCAGGTCACATGGACCCCGTAGGCTCAGAGAAGGTTGGGGGAGGGGACCCACTGGAACAGCTGTTGGGAGACAGATGGTAGCCTCCCGTCAAGGCCATCCAGCGTGTTCTTTAACGTGCACAGGGTATGGCTCTCCCACACACGGAGCTACGGCTTAAAGTCCCATCCGACGGACGGCAGCCTTTCCAAGCCCATCGGTGTCCCCTACTGACCGTGGGAAGGGCGGGGAATTTTGCGGAGATAAATCTCAACGCTGACCCAGCTGGGACTCGAACCTGGGAACTACAGATTACGAGCCTGGCGCGCTACCGACTGAGCCACCCCCACCCCTGCAATTTGTGAGCTAATTTAAAAAGTTTCTTTATCTGCATTGTCTTTCTTCTGAGCTCTCCTTTGCTTCACAGACCTCGTTTGTGGCTTATTACACTGATAAGCTCTGTTAGACCTCTGTGACAAACAGTTGCTTAACCCATTTCTTCCCAAGTGTTGCGTGTACGCAACACTGGGAAGAAATGGGTTAAGGGAAAATGTTTTTTTCACAAAAACGAGCAATTTTCCACTTTATCTTCTGTAGGCAATAAACAATTTTTCTTTTCGGATAAAAATGAAAAGTTTGTTTTGGATTGGATATGTAGAATTCAAATATTTGAATTTTCCTTTTCGATTTACTACCGTTAGAGGCTGTTAAAATCTGAAAACATCAGTTTTAACTGGATATTGCAGTCTTTCATGCAGACGTTTGAGTTTTAAGTGGTTGAATCTGTTCTAAGAGAAAAATTAAAAATTCTTTTCGGTTCCAATAGACACTAATAAAATATTCCTATTCCCCTTTTCCGAATCATACATTTGTTCGACTTTACGCTGTTAGAAAGTGCAAAAGTAGGAAAATGATAGTCATCATATTTAAAAATAAGAATTCCGTATCACCAGAAGTGATTAGATCTTCTAGTCCATTTCCAGTTTCTTATTTTACTGGTATAGATACGCCTGATGTCCACAACGTGGCATCAGATTTTTCGAGATTTTTTTTTTGTGTATTATTGGTAAGGACATTTCTGTATGATTTTTGAATCAAACGCACCTACCCTGGGAAGCATGCAATAACATTATAAGTAGCAGATACATAGTCAGGAATGGGTGACCTTTGTCCTCTCTCAAAATTAATCTAGGTGAAAATCTAGAAGACTAAATCCTAAAAGTCTTTCCTCTTTGCTAAAACATAGTGGGGTTATCAGGTTTAGTTGGGACCAGGGAACTTTATATTACAAGTCTGGCACGCCACCAAACGAACGAACCTCTAAGGTAGGGGTTCTCAACATGGGGTACGCGGTAAACATTTTTGGGGTACGCCGTGAGAGCTCAAAAATCGCTAGATCTAGTAGAAACAAAGTAAAAATAACCATTGTTATACTATAACTATAGTTTTATCTATCTATACAAGGGGTACGCCAGTTACATACACATTTCCAGGGGGTACGTGAAGCATAAAAGGTTGAGAACCACTGATATATATGTTTTATTTTATTCCCATTGTTATACTATAACTATAGTTTTATCTACCTATACAAGGGGTACGCCAGTTACATACACATTTCCAGGGGGTACGTGAAGCATAAAAGGTTGAGAACCACTGATATATATGTTTTATTTTATTCCCATTGTTATACTATAACTATAGTTTTATCTATCTATACAAGGGGTACGCCAGTTACATACACATTTCCAGGGGGTACGTGAAGCATAAAAGGTTGAGAACCACTGATATATATGTTTTATTTTATTCCCATTGTTATACTATAACTATAGTTTTATCTATCTATACAAGGGGTACGCCAGTTACATACACATTTCCATGGGGTACGTGAAGCATAAAATGTTGAGAACCACTGCTCTAAGGGGCAGGGATTGGCTCAGCCAGTGGCAGGCCAGGCCTGTAATATGATGTTCCCTGATTCGAGTCCTAATTGAGCTAGAGTTCAGAATTTTCTCAGCTAACCCCTAAGAAAAAGTTGACATTGTTGGAGTGAAACATCTGTCGTCCATTGGATAGGACATTGAGCCATGGCCACAAGTGCAGGAGAGCCATATCCTGTAAAACACCCTTAAAGAATACCCTGGATGGTCTTAAGAGTAGGAATCCATAAGTCTCCTAACAGCTGTCTAGTGGATCCCTTTCCCTAATCTTCTCTGAGCATTTGGGGTCCATTGTTATTTAACCCATTGTATGCAAAAAAGTGCCGCTCAAGAAAACCACAACCTAACCATCCCTCTGAAAAGATAATAAAGCACGAACTGTATAAAGAACACTCATAGAGAAAGTTAAGGTATATACGACTAAAATACAATAGGATGAAAATGATACGTATATTGAGAAGTAATGAATCTACCGTGGAAGTAAAATGCAATGGAATTAAAATACTTGCAAAATACTTGTATCATGCGTGATAATACGTAACATATGTCAGTCAAAATGAGCTAATTGTGTAATTATTCACTACACTTCACATAATCAAAGTTCCTCTGCCGAATATGTTGAACCTCAATTCTTGTCTCCTTTAAGTAATGGGTTCCATCTGGGGCACCACTGTTCCCAATGGGGCGATTTAAAAGTTTGTAGGACGATTGGAAACTAATAATGGGAGTAATACTACTTAGTTTTCAACTAATTTTATGCAGGAATAATTACTTTGATTTTCATGAAGGGGACATTAGAAAATAATACTTTGTGAAAGGGAAATGTTGGACTCAAGAAGAACCAGACCTCTCTCGCCCCCCCCCCTCCCCACACATAAAAACCTTTTTCGATTTTTCATGTGCTTATTCGAAGGTTAAAAAATTAAAGTATCATGAAAAAACATTTATTCACTTTTTAAGGTTTCAGTGTTTACCCAGTCCGTTTATGTTTGGTTAATGTTATGTATTACTCTAACACTTTTTCATTTTCTTCGTTTTTCATTGATGCTTTGTGTTACATCATTCAGTTTACTAAGAGTTTTCCCGTTTCTTTATACCGGCCCAAAACGGCCGAGATATTAAAGAGACTTCTCCGATCAGTGCTATTTCTTCCTTTTTCATACTTCCTGGCCAGTTTCGGCTAAATTCAGTTCAGTTTATTTTTCAATTTTGCATTTTCATTTTTTCAAAATTTGCATTTTTCATTTTGCATCGTACAATTTACATTTTATGCAATTTGAGTTCACAGTTATTGTAACTAAATTTTCATTTTTATTAATTCGTTTCAGTTGTACAAATTTTATAATACAATTCTTTTATATGTTTAATTATACATTGTTAAGTATTAAAATATATGATATTCTTATACATTTATTTCTTATTACAAGTAATATTTGGAATATCAACCGTCCACAAAAGTATCAAACTCGCCTCTGGAATTGCAATTTTATGAAAATATAATTTTATTAAAATTTATTTATTTCTAAGTGACAATTAAATTTCACAATTTATAACGACTATTGATTCTTAAACAGTACCAACTTCATCACATTCATATATGACGGAAAATATACAACATTTTAATCATTTTTCTTAAAAATTGTTTCCATATGAAACCTACCTAATAACCTGTTGCACCACCTTTTGCCCTCACAACAGCAGACAGATGTCTTGCTAAGGACTCAATGAGGTGTTGAAAACATGGAGGTAGTATTGCCGCCCATGAAGCGAGGATCGACTGTTGTGGAACATCCACAGTTGCCGGTGGGGATTGGCGGGCTCGAACAGATCTCTCCAATTCGTCCCACAAATTTTCAATGTGGTGAGGTCCGGCGGTTGTGCTAAACTCACTTGAATGCTCCTGGAGTCAATTGGTCACCACTCGGGAAATATGCAGTGTGGAGTTATCCTATTGAAAGATATCGCCATGGTGCGGAAATAGAATCGTTATGAACGGGTGTAGATGGTCGGCGAGGACGTTCACATACCTTGTGCCGGCAACAGAGGTCTCAATGTGTACGAAGGGTTCCAAGGAAGCCCATGTAAACGCACCCCAAACTGTTATACCGCCTCCACCTGCCTGTATGACCCCAACTTAGCAAGCTGTGTCCATCGCTTCATGTAGTTTATGCCACACATGCACACTTCCATCGATGTGATAGAATAGAAATAGCGATTTTTCAGATCAGATGACAAGTTTCCAGTCCTCTACACTCCAGTTGCGATAGGCCTTTGCAAACTGAACCCTAATCTTTCAGTGCCTTGCAAACAAGGGGACATGATGTGGACATCAACTGCTATAGCATATTTTTTCCATGGTACGACGAATAAGCTTGTAGACACAACCTCATTCGATTCCAACGTTAGCTGCTTCACTGTAGCAGTGCAATTCCTTATAATGGTGTGGGACAATCTGTGCTCACCTCGAGAGTCAATTGCCCGTTTATGCCCACATTTCTCCTTCTGGTTGGGAATTTTGTCATATTTCATGTAGTCGGTCACCTATCTGTGCTTAGCACAGATAAATGACTTGCTCTGACACTGCTACTCGCTTCTTCACCAAAGCTTTGCCCCAGTCTTAACTGGTCAGCTGCCAGCACTGAAATGGGCAACAAAGCGGTCCACCAAAGAGGGTTCCACTTTCGCATCTGGTCCTCCCTTATATGTGGTTCCTACTGGATGCTTGGGTTGGGTTGTTTTACCTCTGAGCGGCACTTTTTTGCACACCATGGGCTAAATGGCCAGGTCACATGGACCCCGAAGGCTCAGAGAAGGTTGGGGGAGGGGACCCACTGGAACAGCTGTTGGGAGACAGATGGTAGCCTCCCATCAAGGCCATCCAGCGTGTTCTTTAACGTGCACAGGGTATGGCTCTCCCGCACACGGGGCCACGGCTTAACGTCCCATCCGACGGACGGCGGCCTTTCCAAGCCCATCGGTGTCCCCTACTGACCGTGGGCAGGGCGGGGAATTTTTGCGGAGATAAATCTCAACGATGACCCAGCTGGGACTCGAACCTGGGAACTACAGATTACGAGCCTGGCACGCTACCGACTGAGCCACCCCCGCCCCCCTACTGGATGCATAAAGAGGTAGGCAATAAGGGACAGATATTCACAGAACATTTATCACAAAAAGAAATTTCGCTACTTGTGTTAATGTTTCAGATCTGGGATTCTAATCATGAACGCTCAATAGAAGAAACTGTTTAAGGTAGGTGCATCTCCATGATTTCTATGAGGAGGGAAGGTGATGCTGAACCTTAAAATTTATAATAATAATAATTACAAAAATTTATAAAAATCCAATAATGCTTTAAAAAAAATCTTGCCACGCCACATAGCGAAGCAATGTTTTCAACACATTTGTGTTGGTGGCGGGAGGGAGGCTTTTTATTATTTATATATGCATTCAAAGAAGTTTATGTAGAAGAAACTTGTTCGCATCTCTTAACCATTAAAAGTGTTTGCCTGTTGGAAACAACGCAGTATGTGATAGTAGCTACAACAACAAAATTTCCCAAAATGACTGATAATTTCTCACTTGCTGTTTAACGTTTTATTTCATGTTTATTGTTATGTAGTTGCAGATAAAAATAAGAAATATCGCATGTCTGACAAAATGCAATTGCTTTAGTTTATTTTCACACATTTTTAATAACAGTGCCTTTAAATTGCACCTTATATCATCAAGTCCTTAAATCGCACCTGTGAGTAGTTTTATCATTTCTTAATTTCCAGCTGAAAAAGATTTAAGGAGTGTATTAATAAATAAAAATAAATACCCCTTCAAGCAGCTGCTTGCCACAGAGGTCTGACAGGAGCCTGTCAGTTTATATGCCATAGTAGGAGATCTGAGAGGATGGCAGGACCTCAGCAGAAAAACGACACACACATCCATAGCCTAAATCCGAGGCTCGAACCCAGGTCCCTTAGATCAGTAGCCAAGCGTGCTAACCACTCGGCTACGGGACTTTATGGACCTATAAAACCCCCTTAAACGTAACTTTTTAGATCACTGGAATTGAGAGCATTTTTAAATTAATAAACCAAATTTTAGAGTTTGTAAATCCAGATTCGCGTAAATCAAAACCGTACAAATCAGGAACTGTCTGTCATGGAGGAAGAAGAGGAGGCGCCCTTAAGCATTTAAAGTTGATGCTAATATCTAGATTATTGGTTTTAATATTAATCTCATTAATTTTTTCTTTTTTTTTTTGAAATACGAAAAAAAATTAATTTACATAGGAAACAGTTAGAATGTTGTAGTTGTGATTTTGATATTTCAATTTCCCTATTATATAATATCAGGCCCCTAATTCAATAAATTTATCTATTTGTATGAAATGTTTGTGATAATCAAAGCAATAGTTATGTAACGGAAGAGGTTATATTAATATAATATTAATATAATTAAATCTTTCTGTGGTCTGTAAATGGTAGCTAGGTAGTCACTGGAAGGAGAGCTATGCACCAATCCCCTGTGATGATGCATAGAACCGGCCAGGCCTAGCACCTAATGTCCAACTCCGCCTTCTCGTGGTGCAGACCGTTAGTACCTTTCAAAAGAGATACTCTCTTGTGGAAGTGAACAGAAGGGGAGGGCTGCCAGATTAGTGTGGCCTACTGATCTGGACAACTATGGCTACTTTTCTTTTTTTTTCTATCCTGCTGAGGAGGGACCACACAGGGTCCTGGTGCTGACCATATAAACCCACTGGACTGGACAGATATATGGCTCTGAGCTTGATTATGGATCCTGATTTTGCTGCACTGGTGGGCTTCTGTGGAGGGATAATCTTCCGCTGTGCTTTCTGTTTGTTTGTGGGTTGACAGCCCCAAGTGAATAGATTCGCAGGATATGTTTATCAGCTGGTGGATAATCCTGAGCAGAGGTCATCGCAGGCACCTGAACTCTTTGCTTCTATTGGCATCGTCAAATTCTACATTGGAGGAAGTCTTCCAGTGTAGATGGCTTCAGTCTTTAATAGTAGGGGAACAAGTCTTTTGGCTCCGATTAGGGGCTGTTCGATATTGTCGGCATTCCCTCTCTCAATAAACATAGTTTCTTTAAACATCCCACTAACCATTTTCTCTCCATAGGTAGTTGGAATGTGAGGACTCTGCACAGAGCTTTTTCTCTCACAAGAATTCCACCATTATAATTTAGATATTCTTGGTTTGCAAGAGACCAGATGGACAGATAAAAGTCAGATTCTGTTATGCCCCCACTGAGGATGCCGATGAGGATGAGAAGGATAGGTTTTACGGACAACTTCAGGATATTTTGAATTCTGTCAAGAAAGGAGATATTACCCTTGTTCTAGGTGACTTCAGTGCCAGAGCTGGTACTGACTCTGACCTTTGGGGAGGAGTAATAGGCCCTTTTGGTATTGGTAGCTGCAATGGCAATGGGCAACGTCTCCTACAGGTAAGTAAACTCAATGGTTTCAGAATAACTAACACTTATTACAAACACCGCGACATACATAAGTACACATGGGTTTCACCTGATGGGCTGCATAAGAATATGATTGATTATATATTAATTAAGAGCTAATGGGCTAGTTCTGTTAGGAATACCAGGTCATATAGGGGAGCTGAAATTGGATCTGACCATTACCTTGTTAAAAGTGTGTTGCAACTTACACTTAAAAAGTGTTGTGCTAGGGTTAAAAAATTTACTTTTAATACTGAAGCTCTGAAAGACCCAGTTATAGCCAAAGCTTACCATGATAGGTTACTTAATCATTATGACAGTCATGGTATGTTTGCTACTGAAGTTGAGGAAGAATGGGGTCATTTTAAACAGGCTTTTTTGGACACTAACAGTACTCTTTTAGGATAAAAGGAGCAGAGGAGACAGAATTATCTGAGTGATAAGGCACTTGAGCTTATTTCGGAAAGAAAGAACTGCAAGAATGTCCTTAATCAATAACCTACTAGTCCTAATAAAAGCATTACAGAGAACTTAATAAACGTGTAAAAGATCAGTTAGCTGCTGATAAGAATCTTTGGTTTCATGGCTTGACTGACAAAGCCGAGGAAGCAGTTAGACAGCACAACAGCAGAGAGCTGTACCAGATAGTTATTGTTTTGTGTGGTAGAAAACGGAGAGGTATACAGGGATTGAAGGATAAACAAGGCAAGGTTATAGAAGGTGAAAATTCTGTCATGGCTAGGTGGGCTGAGCATTTCAGTGATGTTCTAAACAATGTAGTTAGTTCTACTCCCATTGTTTGCAATGATGATAGATGCATTGGTGGCTTTAATGTTGGCCCTATAACACAATCTGCAGTTATTTTGGCTGTTTCTAAACTTAAACTTCATAAATCCCCAGGGGTAGATGAAATTACTACCGAAATGCTTAGAGCTGGGAATGTTTCAGTTACCACTTTGATGACTGAAATTCTGAATATCTTTTATGATAAAGGCATGGTTCCTAAGGATTTTACCAGAGCTATTGTTATCCCTATTTTCAAAAAAGGTGATCGCAGTTCTTATGATAACTATAGGGGTATCAGCCTACTCTCTGTTCCAGGAAAAGTTCCTCCCATGATTGTGCTTAATAGAATTTTGAATCTGGTTGACAGTCAATTGTGTGATGAACAATGTGGATTCAGAAGTGGTAGGGGATGTGTAGATAAGATATTTTCACTTAGGCAGATTCTTGAGAAATGTTTAGAGTTTCAGAAATCTTTGGTTGCTAGCTTTGTTGATTTCAAAAAGGCTTTCGACTCTGTTGATCGTCATAATTTGTTGTTGATTGTGAGATCATATGGTATACCACACAAGTTAGTTAACATAATGAAAGCTCTCTATAATAACACTGAGTCGTGTGTGAAAGTTGGTAAGGCTTGTAGTAATTGGTTTAGCATTACTTCTGGTGTTCGACAAGGGTGCATTTTGTCTCCTTTTCTCTTTAGCTTGGTTATTGATTATGTTACGCGAAATTCACTTCAAGGGAAAGATTTTGGCCTTAAATGGACTGGTGATAAGAAAATTTCGGATTTAGATTATGCTGATGATTTAGCCCTTTTGGCAAATGATGTTGATGAGATGAACTCTTTCATTCGAGCTATTGATGAGACTGGTAGTAGAGTAGGTTTGGTTATAAACAGAGAGAAAACTAAAGTGATGAAAATTGGTCATGCAGGCTGTGATTCAGTTAATCTGAATGGTTGCAGTCTTGAACAGATGTCACAGTAGAAGCAGTCTTGAACAGATGTCACAGTTTAATTACCTTGAGAGCTATGTAATAGATAATGGTGATGTGCGGCATGAGATTAACAGAAGGATAAGGATTGCTGCCGGGACTTTTAAGAATCTATGGAGAGTCTGGAGAAGTAGGCGTATACACCTAAAGACTAAAATTAGACTGTATAATATTTTGGTTCTTTCTAGGGTTAGTTATGGTAGTGAAACTTGGACGCTGTGTAAACAAGATAACAGGAAACTAGATGCTTTTGATTCTAGATGCTTACGCAGTATCGTGGACATTAGGTGGTTCAACTTTCTAACTAATGATGAGGTTAGGCAAAGAAGTTTGCAACCTCCTTTAAGCAGCATATTGTGCAGAAAGAGACTCCGTTGGTTTGGCCATGTTGCCCGTATGAATTATAGATTGGCGAATAGGTTTATGAACAGTGTGTCTAAAGGCCTCAGAAAGAGGGGGAGACCTAGTATGCGGTGGGCAGACAATGTCAAACAGGACCTTATTAGAATTGGTGTGCAGTGGCCAGATGCAGTAGATGTAGCTCAGGACAGACTTGCTTGGAGAACTAATTTGCATGGTCTGGTTGGATCCCCGTAGCCCATGGTTGCTTGAGGATGATGATGATGGTTTTGTTTAATCTCCGATCTAATATGCAATCTTTCTTGGAATACTATTTTCATTGGTACTGCTATATTTCTTTCTGAGGAGAGAAACATATTTTGTAATTACCTGTTAAATCGCATTTTCTTATACCTCTTTTCCAAAGGTAATTTTTACAAAAGATAATTTCTGAAGTAAATTAATATAACCGAAGGCAACGAAAGTTTTTCCCATAATTAAATTTACTACAAACAATTCTGCGACGAAATATGGCGAATCTACTCCACATTAGCACATAAAACAGGTTTTATTTTTTACCTTGCAGACTCCGAGTATTTACGCGGTATCCAAGAGCCGATACTTCAATTCCGTATATATCTCAATAGTATTAAAGAAAATTTTTCAATTTATGTTCGGCAACATCATTTTTCTCACGGTAAATATGGCTGCTCGAATGCTTGTAGGTACACAGAAATTGGTTAATTCTGCAAAAATATTTGAAATAGGCCCATGTCTTAGAACATTCTGCACTGAACATGTTAAATCTTTGGAACCTGATAATAAAGTAACCCATACGGGACAAGTAAGAGTGATACAGATTTTTAAGTACTAAGTATATTTGTAATTTTTTCAACGTATACACTCTAACGTTAAAATAAGTTACCTATTAAATTATTTATTACCTATTAAAATTTACAATATAGTATTTACCTATTAAATTATTAAGAGTTTTATTTATGTAAAATACAGTAAGAAAAATAGCATGACATTTGCAGGGCTGTGTGTTTTGAGGGCTGTGACCATGGGCATCGATAGGAATTATTTCAAACATTGGGGAGCAAATGTTTGCAACTCAGTTTGTAATAATAAAGTGACCATCCGTACTGCTTTCAACAAATAAATTATTTTTTGTTTCTTGTTAAAATATGTGTTTCCAGCACCTAATGGACCTACTTTTTTTTCCAGATGACTTAAAAAATTACTTAGAATGGATGAAGCATTTTCAAGTATTTATTGAGTTTAATAAATGATAAATTGAAAATGCACACAGAAATGCATCCAATTGCCACTCTGAGTTTCTTGCTAGTTGTTAGTATTATAATATTGTTTGCATTTTTTCTGTGGGATTTGGGATATTTTATACCAGAAACATGCCAGGAACTGTTTTTGCCCCACTACCACAGCACAAAATGAAACAAAAAAAAAAGGAGGACAAGATAATAATTCTTGTGGAGTAAATATTTTACCCCTTTCATTCTTCTGGTGCAATTTATTGGGAGATGAGCTCAGCTGACAAATCATTTATGAGAGTTGCCAACAATTAATCAGCCAAACTTTAATCAGATTTTTATTACAATAAATTGTTCAGGATAATATATTTTCAAGCAAAACTAACTAACAGAACTGTTGGACATTTTCTTTTATTTCTGACAATAAATCTGTCAAATCATCCAATATACTACTTTTGCTTTTCAGAAATCTGATCACCTTAGGAATAAAAATGAGATGTGTTTTTAAGTACAGCTTTTCGCTACTAATTTACTTTTGATTTGCCACAAAAGCTTGCTTCCTGTCTGCCTGAGGGTGATCAGTGTATATGACTCTCCAGGTCAAGGTAAGCCCTAGTGGCTTGACTCACTCTCTACGTTTTTATGTTATAAAAGTTGGGCACAGATCAATAAAATGTGCTTATCTCAAAATATATTTCAACAAATTTAAATTTTGTAGGAAGGTACAAAAATAATGAGATAAGTCACAAAACTTTGGACCAAAATGATTGATATATAACCTAAAAAAATGAATAAAGGAAAGTACATGAAAAAAATAGGAAGAGAAGGGGTGCCTTTAAATGTATATCTTATTAGATATACATTTAAAGGCACCCCTTCTCTTCCTATTTTTAGGGGGTGTGGCCATCACTACTCCCTAATGCACGATTGATAACATTGATTCATGCCATCAATAAAATAATCTGAAAAATGGGAAAACAATTCCAAATAACAATAAGAGCAGTCCTGATGTCCTGGAGAGCTTGGGATGGGGTGTAGGGTTGCAGTATGGTTCCCTAGACAATCTATATTTGTTCTGTTGGGTTGAGATCTGGAGAGAATGCATGCAGTCCATTTGTTAGATCTTCCTTTCTCAAGATATTGGTTGGTCTGTCCTTGCTCTGTGTGGACATTATCATTTATTAAATGGAAATCATCACCTATATGCCAGCATAGCAGGAACAAAGATCTCATCCCTATATTTCAGAGCATTCACACAGGTTGACGCAAGCATCAAACCTGTGGAAGTCATTACAGCCATAATGAATACCCAGCCCACACAATTAGACTCTGTCATCAAATGCGTTTCTCTAAATGTTATGGTGCTGGTTGTGGGTTCCACCTCTACCCAGGTCAGCATAGGTCTTCGGTCTGGTTGTAGAGAAAATCAAGACATCTGTGAACAGAATATGACATCAGATTTCTCAAGTTCAGGTTACATGATCATGAGACCACTTCAAGCAGGCTTGTCTGTATTTAGAGGTTAAAGGAATGCATACAATTGGTTGACAGGCATAGAGTCTGACCATGTAAAATTTTCTGGTCACAGTTGAGATAGATATCTTCCTGTGAGTGCAAGGAGGTCTGAAGGCAGAGATGATTCTGTTGCTCTCCTATTTCATTGGATAGTAATCCAATATAATGATCATGTTGGGTTGAAACCTTTGTAGGCCTTTAAACAGATCTTCTGATAATATTTGTGTGTATAAAATTGCTGCCATAGCCTTGAGATAATAGAATGATGGATACCAAAGAATATGAACTCCTCCGTAATTGTTGGACCAGCCTCCACCCTTCCAATGAGTCTTCATAATTTTGAGTCATCTAAACATTTTTGAAGCATCATCAAATAATCAGTTATTGCAGACTGATAACACTGGTTTACAATGTTTTTATAACATGAACAACTGTAGCTGCCTTTAACTATTATTCAGGTGCTAATTTCAGATCTGGCCTTAAAAAATGGCTAACATGTCACATTTTTATGTTATTGGTCATTTTGACTCCTATTAAGATAAGTTTTGTTATCTGTGTGGAAATTATATTTTAAAATCCCAGGGTCATTCTTTGACAAAGATTTTGAAGAAAACCTATAACTTGTATTTTGGATGTCATGTTGGAGATCAGGACAAAACATGGGTTCCACATGTATACTGCATTTTGCACTTTGTTGGCCTGAGTGAATGGTTGAAAGGTAAGATAAAATCCATGCCGTTTGCAGTTCCAATGGTTTGGCATGGGCCAACTAGTCACTTGCATGATTGCAATTTTTGTTTAACTAAAATGTCTGGCTTTTCTAAAAAGAACAAAAGCAAAATCCAATGTGCCTTCAGCCATAAAACCAGTTCCTCATGGGGAAGATCTTCTTATACCAACACCTCCAACCAACTGGGAGGAGATGGATTCACATTCATCAGAGGAGGACTTTGAAGCACATACAGATCCTGATCCTACATACACCCCTAAAATGTTAGATGAGCCTCATCTGATTCAGAAAAATGAACTAAATGATCTTGTTGGAAACCTAGGACTTTCCAAACAACAAGCTGAGGTTTTAGGTTCAAGAGTTCTAGCCAAGGGTACCAGAGTTTCTCTGTTCAGAAAGAGGTATTTAGATTTATCTTCTTATTATGAGGTGCAAGATGGTTTGTGTTTCTGCACAGATATTTCAGGGCTGATGGAAGAAATTGGAACAACTCATGACCCTAAGGAATGACATCTATTTATAGATTCATCAAAATTCAGCTTAAAAGCTGCCCCTTTGCATAAAGGAAACCAACAACCTTCCATTCCAGTGACACATTGTGGGAATGAAGGAAACTTATAAAAGCATGGAAAAAATACTCGCTGCTATAAAATATGACCTAAAACTGATAACACTGGTTTATATCATATCTCTCTTGCTCGGGCTTCAAGGAGGCTTCACAAAATTTTGTTGTTTTCTGTGTTTGTGGGACAGTAGGGCCAGAAATGAACACCACAAAATTAAAGACTGGTCCAAAAGAGTTGCTCGGGCTTCAAGGAGGCTTCACAAAATTTTGTTGTTTTCTGTGTTTGTGGGACAGTAGGGCCAGAAATGAACACCACAAAATTAAAGACTGGTCCAAAAGAGATGTTTTTATTCTTGGAAAGAGTAATGTGAGGTATAAGCTTCTAGTTGACCCCTCTGATGTTCTGCTCCCACCACTACACATCAAACTGTGGCTTATTAAAAACTATGGCTATGGACAAAACTGGTAAAGGGTTTTTGGACTTGAAGGAAAAATTTCCAAAATTAAGTGATGCTAAACTCAAAAAAGGGATCTTTGTTGGTCCTCAGATCAGGAAACTACTGAATGACACTGTCTTCAAAGAAAAACTGAATATGAAGGAACACACTGCATGGAAATCATTCACATCTGTGGTCCAGGGTTTTCTGGGGAATCACAAAGAGGAAAACTACCATCAGCTCATTCAAGATCACAAAAACTATGAAAATCTTGGCAACCAAAGATCCATTTCTTGCACTCGCATCTCGATTTCTTTCCCAAGAATTTAGGAGCTGTCAGTGATGGGCAAGGGAAAAGATTTCACCAGGATATTTGAAATATGGAGGAGAGATACCAAAGCTGGTGGGACCCTACATTGATGGGTGACTACTGCTGGTTCTTGCAGAAGGAAGATATCTCAGCACATAAAAGACAAAAATGTACTTCTTGTAAGTATAAAAGATCCTTACCCATGTTTTCTTATTTTGCATTTCAATATTATTTCATTTGTTACTTTATATTCAGTGGTCTATAACTATGATGTTTTTTATTTTTTTTTCACTGTAATCATGTAATTAATTATTGAGTTTTAAGTTGTAATTTAATAAAATAGTCACATTTATTTTCATTTCCCAGTTATGCGTATTCATTGAAATTTAAAATACATCAATCTGTAATTTGAAAAAAAAAACCATACATGCTGCAGATTTTTCACAGCCGTATTTGAATTTAACACCCTAAAATTGGTTAAAAACATCCTATTTAACCAATGTTATATAAAAAAAGTTTAAATTTATTGTGTAGTGTAATCCAGTGTTTCAGTTTGAAATGATTAAGCATCTATGAAAGTGCACTTTAAATTTATATTTATTCAGAATGTAAATCTATAGCTATATCTGATGGGCTTGAAAAGGCCATCAGTCCTTTCCATTGGCTTGGAAAGGTCCATCGGATGGGATATTAAGCCATGGCCCCATGTGTGGGAGAACCATACCCTGTGCACATTAAAGAACATGTTGGATGGCCTTGACAGGAGGTTACCATCTGTCTCTCAATATCTGTTCCAGTGGGTCCTCTCCCCAACCTTCTCTGAGCCTTCAGGGTCCTGGTGACCGCCATTTAGCTTATTGTGTGTAAAAAAGTACCGTTCAGAGTAAAACAACCCAGCCTATAGCTATACAGGGTGATTCAAAACTTATCGTTCAAATTTCGTGGGGAGGTAGGGAATACGTCAGGAAACCGATTTCACATAGGAAAGTATGTCCACAAACGTCATCTACATGAACAAAATGGACAAGTAAAGTGAACACAAGGAAACAGTACAGTTAAGTGGTAACGAATGTGACTTTTATTCCAACTAGGTAAAGTACAGGTTCACAGTAGCTGCTCAAAATTGCGACCATTTACACGGACACAGGATTCACAGCGCCGTTGCATTGACCACCGAACATTTTCAAAAATGCCTGGCATATCACGAACAATGCCTGCGGCGGCCACAATTCGTGCAACGAGGTCCCTTTCACTGTCGCTAGCTCTTGATGCGTAAAACGATTCATCTTATCACTAGTAAGTCAGCTTGTACACTGATGACAGCATGAGTGGTCGGGCGAGCTGTACACTGGTTGGGTACACACAGCGCCCTCTACATACGCATGCGTACATTTGCGGACATACTTTCCTATGTGAAATCGGTTTCCTGACGTATTCCCTACCTCCCCACGAAATTTGAACGATAAGTTTTGAATCACCCTGTATATCTGTTTTACATATTCCATGACATTTAACAAGATTTAAAGTTGAGTTTTCCAAACTAAGTAGTAAATTACTAATCTTTTATTTATCTCTAATGATTATTTCTTTATTCACATTTTGGTGATCTGTACTTAACTTTTGATGAACAGTGTATATATACGATATCGTGGCTTTATCCACTGGTTTCTGAGTGATTAGATCTCTTAAGTGTAATTTCTGAGTTATTAGATTTCTTAAGTATTATTTTCTGAGTCATTAGATTTCTTAAGTATTGTTTTCTGAGTCATTAGATTTCTTGAGTTATTTTAACGTACAATATGTAATGTAAATTGCTTCTTTTTTTAGCATTGGAAAAAAGATGATTATCGTATGGCTAGGTTTATTGGCAACCCAAAACAGGTAATTTCACTTTTACTTTTCTGAAAAAAGTTTTTTGTTTAAAAAAGAAAATAAACAAATGTTATCCCATGATTGGCTATAAAATTCCCTTAGATTAGTAAATGAGCTTTTTTCCAAGTATTTTAAAAATTATTGCACTTTAATGTGTTCTGTTCCTTGAGAAAAATGGTACATGCAATTTATTTAACCCTTTTGCTGCTAGCCTGATAAGCAGTCCAAATTATTTGGCTGCTTATTATATATTAGTATTGGCTAGCTTATTTTTCAGTAGCACAATATGAGATAGATTAATATGAGCAGTAAAAGAAAATGTTTATAAAACATCATATGTTTAAAATTGTAATCTTTACTTATAACATTTAAACTTTGATCAATATGAAAAATCTCCATTGTTTTAAGTAACTGGAAAAAAAAACTATATTTGCCCAAAACAACCTCTAGGTTACTGTCAAGTACTTTCATACTATCAGAGCTATCAGTTGTAATCAGCTCTTATAGTGCAACAATGGGCAATAGCATAGCAATTCATAATTTTTGGGATTGTGGGGCATAATGAAATTATATAAGTGTTATTTATGCTAACATATAAATACCTTTATTAACAATTTAATATCAATACATATCAAACTTTTAACACAATAGAAGTTGGAAAAAAATCCATTTGTCAACAAATTTTTTGTTTATAATTATAGTTCCCCTCTAATTCAACTTTGGTACTGGCAGAAAGACAGACCTCAAGTTGCCATGAGCTATGGAAGTCTAATAAATAAAATAAATAAATAAATACCCCCTCAAGCAGCTGCTTGCCACAGAGGTCTGACAGGATAAGCATGTGTAATTTAGCTCTCTAGACACCTCTATCCTGAGCTACTGCTGTTGCATTTGGCCATTGTATGCCAGTTCTAGCAATGACTTATTTAACATTATCCATCCCCTGCATTCTATATCTCCCTCTTTTTAGGATCAAAATATAGCTGTGTTTTGCATAAATCTATTTGCTAATCTGTAGTTTTACATGTGGGCAACTTGACTAAGTACACCATCTCTCTCTACACAGGGGTGGCTCAGTTGGTAGTGTGCCAGGCTCAATCTGCAGTTTCCAGGTTCAAGTCCCAGCTGGTCAGTGTTGAAATTTATCTCCACAAAATTCCCCACCTTACCCACAGTCAGTAAGGGACACTGATGAGCTTGGAAAGGCCGCTGTCCATCGGATAGGACATTAAGCCATGTGCAGGAGAGCCATACCCTGTGCACATTAAAGAACACGCTGGATGGCCTTGACGGGAGGCTACCATCTGTCTCCCAACAGCTGTTCCAGTGGGTCCCCTCCCCCAACCTTCTCTGAGCCTTCGGGGTCCATGTGACCTGGCCATTTAGCCCATGGTGTGCAAAAAAGTGCTGCTCAGAGGTAAAACAACCCAACTCTCTACACAAGGTGCTACTCAAAAATGGTATTGATCTAACCCATCAGTTCCCAATCTCTTCAAGCCAATCATTCCTTACTCTTTTAAAGCCCCCCCCCCCCCCTTCTTCATGGAATTCAAAATATTTTTTCCTGTATAAAAATAGATATAATATTTACCATGTGTACAAATTTGCCAATCTTTGATATTGTACACAATTAAAAGGACTACATATGCTGGATAATTCCATTGTTTACTACATTGGCAAAACCGTACGTTCTTTTACAAGAAAGTTTGCAGAGCACCAAATGATGTCAGCCAAAACAAGCTAATGATGGCTGCCGCCGACAACGGCAGTACAACACATGGCAACAATAGACTGGGAGCATGCCACACTCCTTGCACGTGCATCATTCTACAGAACCATAGTCCACAAGGCTATTGAAATAATAACCTCGTCCTTCCCCACCTGCAACCAAGACACTGGAATCGCCCTTTACGACGTGGAAAGAAGCTCTTTGTCTAGACAGCCCTAACATCACCACAGTCACTTCACTGAAGATGGAGTGCTGTCATTGCTCTGAAAAGCTTCTGAGTTTTCTCCTAAAAACTTTCAAGATGCAATAGTTTGAAAGATAATTTTTAAAATTTTATTGCTCAACAACAGAGAATTTTAAGTTATTTTAATTTGATATTGTATCCATGAATTTCTAAAATATTCTGTTGAAACAAAGTATACTTAACTATGTTAATTTAAAAACTATTCAATATTCTATTTAATCTATTCCTATCAAAAAAATTCGAGAAAATACCCCTGTTGAGAACCACTCGTCTAACCTCATCATCACTTATATACCACCCTACCAGAATGTTAGAGAATTTCCATGTTATGTCAATGCGAATTTAACTTTGAAGCTCTGTAACTTCTTAAATTTGCATTTAATGGAAAAGTGTGACTGAAGATAAAGGTCATAATCAAATTTATTTAAATCTTGACTTTCAACACCATTTGTTCAGTATTTAAAGAATATGGCAGCTAGAATATTTCACAATAGTAATCCTTCATAAGAATTTTCCTTAGAAATTAATTTAAACTTAAATAAAAAGCATTGTTTCAAACCATTTAATAAAATAAATATACAGTTTAGAAGTTTGCATAATCATTATTTCAATACAGGCAGTCGCTGGCTTTTGGACACCCAACATTCAGACAACTTGTTCTTTCAGTCATTATAAATCGACACCTTAAATTGACTTTCAGACACATTCCTCAGTCTTTCCAACATTGGTGGACTAAGAAATGAACTTTATGAGTCACATATAATGCAGTGACTCACAAAGTTCATTTTCTGCGTACAGGAAGATAATGAAATTAGTGATGAGTGGTTGCTGGAAACATTGTGCCCAGAGTTAGTTGCAAATTTTGAAGGTTTTGAGGAGACGCATGAAAATGCCACAAAGGAAGTTGTTCAGCTTAGTAATCAACTGGACCTGGAATTCAGCAGTGAAAATATGGATGAATTGATTGTATCTCATTTAGACCTTATGTCCAGTGAAGATCTGATTGCCATGCAAGATGCCCCATTGTGGAAGAATTTGACCCCAATGCAAAAAGGAACTCAGTGGTCCACAGAGATGTTAAAAGAGTTGCTTCTTGCTATAGACTTCTTTATCAAGCAAAAAAAAAAGCCATTTATTTAATGTTCTCTTGACACTTTTTTTAAGAAAGCTACTGAGACACCATCAATGTCAGCAGAAGAACCTTCATCATATAACTCTGTATGGCAATCTTCTGTGAGAATCGCCTGCAAAATCCCTTTCAAAATCATAAGCAAGCCTTTCATCCAACCATTAACTCTTTCATTATCATATCTCTTCAAAGCAGCCCAAACTGCAGGTAGGAGGCAGGGAAGAGAAAGAAATAGCATTGATTGGACAAGTCCATTTTAAATATCATCCATTTTGGGCTGTTATAGTAGTGAAAGGGTTCAAATATGTTTTTTCCTATCTGACAAATGCCACCACAGTAACTTCAAATGAGTTAATTTTAAGGCAAGAAAGTAATATTCAAAATTAATTTTACCAGTGTTGGCAAACGAAATGAGAAATGTTTCGTTACATTTTTTGCTACAGCCAAAAATTCAATATCGTTTTTCATTACGTTTATGGCAAAATTTAAATTTCGTTATGTTAACATTATTTCAGAATATTTTTAGTACAAATGCAAAATAATGGAATATATGTTACCATTTTTATTTTATATATATATATATTCAGCAGCATTGTCCAACAGTTCCCACTAGTTAAAAAACAGATAAAAAATTGGAAAAAGTAAAATTATCAATATTAGTAACATTTATTAAAAAGGAACTAAATATATACATGCAGATAGAATTGTTGTGGTTTCTTTTTTGCTATTGATTCTTAAAAATTGTGGTTTAGAAATAATAATGAAATAAAAATTACAATTAGGAGACCAAGTTATGAATAAATAGGATGACATCATTCTATGTATTCTAATAATATGTGTCAGCCATATAATCGAAACTACTGAAGATAGAAACATATCTGTTTCTATCTTCAGTAGTTTTGATTATATGGCTGACAGGATTTAGTTTCGTTGGGGGTGGGGGGGAGTTGAGAATAACACTCGAGTAGGGTTTCCCAATTACTAAAATATTCCACTGAACAGGAAAGATTAAAATGATATTCTATATCAAATAAAATTTTATAGTTATTTCTTTTTATATATCTACTTTTAGGGTCAGACATAAAATATGAGGCTAAAATAAGATTATATGAAGGCAACTGTTTTGAATTTCAAAGCAAGTAGACAAGTTTCAGATTTTGTATAAAACGAACTGATTTTCTGGGGATGAGGGTCATACCCAGGAAGGATATCTCCTCACTAAGTATGTCCCTGACTAAAGAGATTTTCACCAAATTTCTAGAAATTGTTCAGAATAAAACAAAGCATTATCAGTAAAAATTCCTGAGCATAAGTATGCATTCATAATTCTTAGTGCTATAACGATTTTTGTGCACAGATTAATATTTTAAAAATAATTTACTAAAATGACTCGTGGAAATTTTACAAAAAAAAATGAACTTCCCTTCACAAATATAATGCATATAAAAAAAAAATACCCCCTCAAGCAGCTGCTTGCCACAGAGGTCTGATAGGAGCCTGTCAGTTTATATGCCATAGTAGAAGATCTGAGAGGATGGCAGGCCCTCAGCAGAAAAACGACACATACATCCATGCCTTACCCGGGGCTCGAACCCAGGTCCCTTAGATCAGTAGCCAAGCGTGCTAACCACTCGGCCATAGCAGACAAAAATTATTAAAAAAACGAAATTCATTCAAAATATGGATATCGTAATGCAATCAATGTATTCTATTTTATTCATCATTATAAGCTATTTAATAATTTTGAATCCAAATTTTTTCTTTCATTAGAGGGAAATTTGATTATAACACTGGGCAACAAATTTTCATAAAAGTCATGCCTCTGAGATAAATGTAGCCATTTCTTAAATATTTCAAGGTGCTGAACATGAATATGACAATGAAAATGCAAAATTGACAATGATTTCAGAGAAATCTGCAATACACAGTCATATCAGAATAATATAACCACCTACCTAATAATGGGAATAACCACCCTTAGCCCGGATGACAGTGGTGAAACGGCATGGACACAGTGAGGCCCTGGAATGTTGCCAAAGACACCCGTACCCATTTGGACTCCAGCAGAGCACAGAGGTTCCGCAGATCAACTGGTTGTGGGTCCGCATGCCAAACCTATCAATCCAAATTTTCCCACAAGTCTCTATGGGATTGAGATCAGGTGATTTTGCTGACCAAGGGAGAACGGAGACATTGCTGTCGCATTCCTGGAACCAGTCACACACCACCTTAGCGACATAACAGGGCACATTATCCTATTGGTAGACACCATCACCACAAGGGTAAACGTCCAACATGAAGGGATGCATGTGCGGTCCAGGGTCATACCAGGAAAATATCCCCCAGACATGCACACTGCCATCACCGGCTTGTACTTGACTAACAAAGCATATCCGGGTGTTGGTTCTTGTGTGTCTGATGCCATATCTGCCACTGCCCATCACTTCTGTGGAGTAGAAACCTCGATTTGTCAGAGAAGGCAACCTTTTTCCCCTCTTCCACTGTCCAATGATGGTAGTCCCGCACAAACTGCTGGTGTCGTTGCTGATGGACCTTAGTTAACATGGGCACCATTACGCAGTGTCGACTCTGGAGACCAATGCATAACATGGTTCACTCTACTGTTATTGGGGACACGTAACTGGGTGCCCCAGCTTTCATTTGAGTGGTCAGTTGCTGCACTGTTGTGCATCAATTGCCCATTACCAGGCGACAGAGGCGATGTTCTCCTCTGGGGTCGATGGCCTTTGTGGCTCCACAGTTATGATGTTTGGAGGTACTCAGTGTGCCAGCAATTCATTCTTGGTACACCTTTACTACAGCACCTCGCAAACAGTCCACAAAGTCTTCTGTTTCCGAGATGCTTCTACCCTTGGGGTGGTAGCCAATGATCATTCCTTTTTGAACATCAGTCAAACCAATACCTCTGCCCATTGTGCTCACATTACGCACTATGGATCACCTGTCCTGGCCAGCCACTTATATTTCCATGTGGTCAACCTTGTCATGTGCACTCTGTGACGTGCCTGACCAGGTACACTGTGATTCTGTGGATGTTACCAACATTATAATAAGTTATTCCCATTATTAGGTAGGTGGTCATATTATTCTGAGACAACTGTGTAGTTTCTTATGTAATAGAGTAATACGTACATGTGACATGTATCGGTAAAACTCCGCTTCTACTTCCGACGTCGCTTTGCCCGTCTCTTGTACAGCTGCTCAGGATCATCTCTGGCGAGCGTCCAACAGTAGTCAGCCAACATTGAAGTGGATCAGTTTCCCTGGTATCGTTTCTCCATTGTTGCAATGTTCCGGTGAAAATGTTCACCATACTCATCACTAACCATGCCGCAGATGTCGGGGAAGAAATCTAAGGGGGAATGGAGAAAGTGGATCTTTAAGGACATATTGCAGCCAAGTTTGTGACACAGAGGCAACATGTCCTTAACCAGTTTCTTGTAGTTGTCTGCCCTGACATTCCCAAGGAATTTAGTTGACACCAGACAAAACGTGTCCCAAGCCTCTTGTCACCCTGAAGCAGGTTGTCAAACATCTGGTCTCTGAACAGCTTGCAGATCTGAGGACCCACAAAAATTCCCTCTTTAATTTTTGCTTCACGGAGTCGAGGGAATTTGTCAGCCAAGTACTTGAAAGCTCATGCAGTCCGGTCCATGGCATTTACAAAGTTTTTCATCACACCGAGTTTGATGTGTAAGGATGGTAGCAGGATTTTGTGTATTTCTGCCAGTGCTAGGTGTTCCACATTCTTCTCTCCGACCTTCAGAGATTTCCTCTGAGGCCAGTTTCTCTTCATATAGTGCAAAATCTTTGCTCGGCTGTCCCATTTGCATAAGAAAAAGCAGTACTTCGTGTATCCTAGCTACAGACCCATCAACAGAGCCACTACCTTCAAGTCATAACAGAGGTACCAGACATACTTGTTGTATCAAGACAGTTCAACAGCTGTTTTAGGTTGTCGTAAGTTTCTTTCATGTAGACAGCTGGTCCGACTGGAATGGATAGAAGTTGATTTCCATTATGCAGCAACACCGCCTTGAGACTCAATTTTGAAGAGTCTATGCATAGTCGCCATTCTTGAGGGTCATGTTTGATTCCTAGGGCATTCATCAGGCCATCTACATCAGAGCAGAACACAAGGTCATCTTCCTTTCTGAAGTAAGGTGCAAACTGCTCATGACAAGTTCGAAATGAAGTCACTCTGACATTTTCCTTGAAAAGATTCCATTGTTTAAGTCTTGATCCAAGTAACTCTGCTTTGGCCTTGGATAGCTCCAGATCGTGAACAAGATCATTCATTTCTTCTTTGGTAAGAATGTGTGGTGCAGATGACACACTGTGGCAGACGTATGGATCATTAGACACTGAAGGTTGCAGAGAACCCAACATCGGTTCGCCTCTCTCCTCATCATCTGAATCAATGAAAAATTCTTTTGGAGGTTCGGGAACAGGAATACCTTCGCCATACGGAACTGGTCGGAGAGCAGATTGCATATTCGGATATGCTATTGTTCACTTCTTCCTTGTGATGCCTCCATAAACAGGTGGAACCATGCAGTAGTATCAGTCATTTGCATGATTGCTTGGCTCTCTCCAAACCATAAGAACAGCAAACAGCATCACCACTTTTTTGCCTTTCAGTCACTTCGGAAGATTTCTTGCACACGTACTGCAGCATATATGTGGATCCCAGGCCTTGTTCTGGTCTCCAATCTTGCATCCAAAATAAAACTTGAGTTGAGTTGAGTTGTTTTACCTCTGAGCGGCACTTTTTTGCACACCATGGGCTAAATGGCCAGGTCACATGGACCCCGAAGGCTCAGAGAAGGTTGGGGGAGGGGACCCACTGGAACAGCTGTTGGGAGACAGATGGTAGCCTCCCGTCAAGGCCATCCAGCGTGTTCTTTAATGTGCACAGGGTATGGCTCTCCCGCACACGGGGCCACGGCTTAACGTCCCATCCGACGGACGGCAACCTTTACAAGCCCATCGGTGTCCCCTACTGACTATGGGCAGGGCGGGGAATTTTGCGGAGATAAATCTCAATGCTGACCCAGCTGGGACTCGAACCTGGGAACTACAGATTACGAGCCTGGCGCGCTACCAAAATAAAACTCATACACCGCTTTCACTATTGGAGTGATGGTCCTTTTCTGGCTTTCAAAGTCACTTCCCCGCAAATGTAACAAAATGTATCTGCACTATAAACACAGTTACGAGTCATCAGTACTGCTGGATTAAAACTGCAAAGATCACTTGTGTTGTACTTATAACTCAGGGGTAAATGGGAGTCGCTCAAAAGACTTGCTCACGTATGAGGCGTCGCTTACAACTAACGATTGCATCATCTTTTGTCCATGATTGTAAAGCCACGTTGTCATGACTCAACTACATTGCATCAGACAATGATGGGAGATCTCCAGGAATTTTGTGTATGGTGGGCTGATGCAATATGTTGCAATATGGAGTTTAAAATACAGCATTGTGAAATGGTTATCTATGTACTCAATGCAGACTGAGTTGTTTATACATGACCATCTCTGTCTCTCCTAAACAAGAGCCAATCAACAAATTTTATTGTCCTTTTCGTGTTCAGTACCTCAAAATTAGTAAAGATTGGCTATTTTCATTTCAAAGCCTTTTTGTGTGTTGCCCAGTGTAATCAAACAACTTAATACTCGTGATACTGGTAATCATCTGTAATTAAAAATATCAGTTTTCTATTATCTTGCTTACAAAAAGTCAATGTTGCACTACCATAACAAACTAGGAAAGACTAAAACTATAAATTTAGCCTAAAATTTGTATTGTTGACACTTAATTTTTTTCATTATCCCACAGATCCTTAAAAATTCCAGCAGCAATGCATATTTCCCTGATTATGTCATATAGTACATTTCAAGTATCTATCCCACAATTCCTAAGATAATTAAGTTGAGAAACAGACTCAGCCAATTAATTATTCAGAAGAATCAAAATATCATTTATGTGATCAATTTTTATTGCTTTGGTTTTCTCTTTGTCACTAAACCTAATTTATTGCAAGTTTCATCAACAGTCCTAATGAAAGAATTCATATTATCATCTGCCAAAGAGACCAAACCTCTTGCATAATTTAAGTCAGATATTTTCAAATTTCTCGACCATCTAAGTTCATTTCAGTCTTTCATACAAGTCGATTCCTGATAACATAATCAATAACCAAACTGAAAAGGTGCTAAAATGCAGCCATATTGAATTTCAGTAGTAATGCTAAATTAAGTTTTACTAACTTTTGCGGGGCGTGGGTGGCTCAGTCGGTAGCGTGCCAGGCTCGTAATCTGTAGTTCCCAGGTTCGAGTCCCAGCTGTGTCAGCGTTGAGATTTATCTCCGCAAAATTCCCCGCCCTGCCCATGGTCAGTAGGGGACACCGAAGGGCTTGGAAAGGCCGCCGTCCGTCGGATGGGACGTTAAACCGTGGCCCCGTGTGCGGGAGAGCCATACCCTGTGCACATTAAAGAACACGCTGGATGGCCTTGACGGGAGGCTACCATGTCTCCCAACAGCTGTTCCAGTGGGTCCCCTCCCCCCAACCTTCTCTGAGCCATCGGGGTCCATGTGACCTGGCCATTTAGCCCATGGTGTGCAAAAAAGTGCCGCTCAGAGGTAAAACAACCCAACCCAAACAACTAACTTTTGCACATGATTCAATGTTATTATAGAGAACTATCATGATAAATTAACTAATTTTTCAGGACTAATGTGTGATCTCATGATCAACTGTAAATTTTGATAATCAATGAAGTCAAAAGTCTATTTGAAATCTGCATTTTATTTAACTAAGTATTTTTCAAGAATCTGTCCAAGTCAAAAATTTTGGTGTTTCTCAACCTACATTGCTCATCCCAAAGTTGTCCATTTAGTAAATGTTTATTTTTATTATTAGGTACAATAATGCAAACATCTATGCCTCTGTAATTATTTTATTTTTATTTATTCATGAATAACCTAAATAATAATTTTAACATAATTATTAATGAGCTCTGAATGTTGTGTGCTAAGTGTAGTGACTCCTAATTTTATCTGTTCCCATGCTTTCCAATCACAGAATAAGAGAAAATCTCTTAAATCTCTTTTTTTCTCCAGTAAGGGAAATCTTGATTCTGAGTCCTTCCTAACTTTGAAAATAAGCCTTTTACAGAACAAAAAAAAAAATCACTACAGATTAATTCAAGATTTCAATCAAATTTATCCGTATTGTTATCTTCAATAATGGTTTTTGAAGAGTGCATCAGTGTTGCTAGTCACCTCCAAAGTTGTAAAGCACAAATGATAACTATTGTAATAATTTGCTTACTAAAATATGTGATTTTTAAAAATTTGTAGCAATGTCTGCAGTTAAGTGTACTAGATTCAATAACTCCTAAAAGGAAATATTGTTGAAAATCAATAGGCACGTTTGAAGCTGTGGGATAATGGCTTGTGTAGTGTGTGTTGGGCAGTGGCAGAACTAGATCATAGCAGTGCTCTGATTAGGTTTTGAGGAATGTTTTTCTTAACCGAAATTGTCAGTTCAATATCAAATCAAACTGAATGGAAAGTTGTGAAATATATATTTCTAGTACTTGCTGTCTGCGCTCCTTTGTTATTATTTCTAGAGTCAGCGTTTTCTTTAATTATTGACACAACACAAGACATTTCAAACAATGTTAAAATAAGTTTTACTTTTCGCTCTGTGAAAATTTCCTCTTTCCCTAATGAAAATTCCATCTGGAAATTAAAGAATCATTTTTGGGATTTGTCAGCTATTGAACAATCTTCTTCTCATTTAGAGAAACAGATAGTCGATTTTATTGAAGAGAAAAGCATTGATATCAAGAAATGTCATGAGAAAGGGTACAGTGGTGTTGCAAGCATGAGAGTACAAGCCAAAATTTCCAAGAAAGAACTTTAGCTGATATGTCTATTGAACTGCTCATAATTTAAACCTCACTCTTAATAAGTGTGTTACAAATGTTTCAAAATTAAATACTTTTCTATAACTTAGGACTACTTTTCGTATTGGTACCTTGGCTGATCTGCAAAGGGGTGAATCTGTGACCTGCAATGGTCGAATCAGAATTTAAAAAATTTTGTACAAATGACAATCTATGACCAGCAAGGGCTTACTGTATTTCATTTATATGTGTTAATATTTGATAGCAATATTTTTATAGTATATTACTATATCTATGGTAAAGTATTTCCCAACAAGTTAAAATTAATTTGGTCAAAGTGATATTCTTTACACAGGAATTGCAATTTTATGCTTTTAAAACTTAGAACTTTATTTCATATATTTTGCAAGTTAATATTATATATTAATATACTTGTGTTTATGATGCAGATAAATGAGCATTTTGCTATCGACCTAATAAATGAAATTCCTCCAAAGCCAGTGAAAGATAGAGTTGTTTGGTGTGATGGTGGAGATGGACCTCTTGGGCATCCTAAAGTTTACATTAATGTGGTAAGAGTTTATGATTAACCTGATATTTTCTAAAGAATTAATAATTTTAGACTTACATTTTAAATTCATAAGAGAAGTGTAAGAAATTTTTCATTTTAAGCTTGGAAGCATTTCATTATATCTCAAAACAAGTATATTTCAACAATACTGATTCTATCTTCCATTATCTTACATTCACTTGAATACCATTGATGTTATCAGCATGTACGTGAATTAAAGATACTGAGTTATCTAAATTAATGTAATCAAACTCTCTACTTCCATGTCACAGGATATGTCCTGTAGATATGTTGGGCAACAAACTGCCTTATATGATGGAAGTAATATTTGTCACACATGCTCACAGCATTATACAAATTACTCGGTAATAAAGTATTACAGGAATATTGACAAGCAACACAAAATAATTTGCTGAAAAAAATTTGGTTTCTTCCTGAGAGGAATTTAAACCCACATCTCCCAGAGGCAGACCAGGCATTATAACTTCTAGACCATCAGATACTAACCATTTTGCTCAGCAATGTGACATACAAGCATTCCCCCATAAAATGTTGATTCCCCACTAGTGCTATCTATAATAGTTACGACACCTTACATGTTTCTCTGGTGTCATCTATGTCAGTTATTCAGGTACTGTAATTTGAAAAGGCATATATTTCATATTTGCCATACTTTAATGCTAACTCCTCATGTCAAGTGTGTCTTGCAGCAATATACAGGGCCAGATCTAGGAGGGAGGGGGTCAAGGGAGCCATGACCCTCCCTTTGAAGATGCTAGTAAGGACAATGGAGGACAAAAATTATATACTTGGGCATATTTCATGCATTTTTCAAGAATTTTTTTTTAAATTCTTTAAAAACAAAGGGGAAAATGTTACATTGCAATGCAAAATTAGTCTCTTCCCCCCTTATTATTTTTCTGTTAATTGCATTACTGCTGCTCTCATCCCTCCCCCCCCCCCTTAATTTTTTCTAGATCTAGGCCTGGCAATATATATGCACAGTCGTATCATAATAATATGACCACCTACCATACATATACTATGGTAGGTGGTCATATTATTCTGATACGACTGTGTATATAGACATACCAGATTTCAAAAACCCTTATTTGCAATTTCTGCAGTCCATGCACTCTTCCTTTTTCAGATGGGATGTAAAGCTGTGGCTTCATGTGTAGGAGAGATATACTCTATGCACGTTTAAAAATCACACTGAATAGCTCTGACAGGAGATTTCTATCTGTCTTCTAACAGCTGTTTAGTGGGTCCCCTTCCTCCAACCTTCTCTGAGCCTTTAGAGTCCTTGTGGCCTGGCCATTTAGCCCATTGTGTGCAAAAAAGTGCTGCTTAGTAGTAAAACAGCCTAACATATGTCCTTTCTTTTACAGTCTGTGGGGTGGGGCTCAGTCGCTAGCGCGCCAGTCTCGTAATCTGCAGTTCCCAGGTTCGAGTCCCAGCTGGGTCAGCATTGAGACTTATCTCTGCAAAACTCCCGCCCTGCCCATGGTCAGTAGGGGACACCGATGGGCTTGGAAAGGCCACCGTCCGTCGAATGGGGCATTAAGCCATGGCCCCGTGTGTGGGAGAGCCATACCCTGTGCACGTTAAAGAACACACTGGATAGCCTTGACGGGAGGCTACCATCTGTCTCCCAACAGCTGTTTCAGTTGGTCCCCTTCCCAGACCTTCTCTGAGCCTTCGGGGTCCTTGTGACCTGGCCATTTAGCCCATGGTGTGCAAAAAAGTGCCGCTCAGAGGTAAAACAACCCAACCCTTTACAGTCTGTAAGTAAGGACAATGGAGTACATCCATATAATTAGTGGCAGAAAGTTGAGTCTTTATCCTCAACTTTCTGCCACTAATTATATGAATGTACTGTAACATACAGTAAAATAATATAATGAATGCAAGAATAACAAAATATTCAGTATAACGAAATTTTTTCCAACCCTGGCCAATTTACTGTGTTTCTATGTAAAAATGTTTTATTTAACAAATAGCAGTATAATAAAAATATTAGTTTAATAAAATACAAATTTATCCTGATATAAAAAAAGATCAGTAAAGCAAAATTTGTAAAAAGAAAATCCTTAAACAATATGTACAATGTACATTTTAGCATCTGGCAACACTTTTAATGATTTAAACAATTTAAATGCTATGAAATATCTAACCAATTACAGAGCTATGAATCATGTGCTATTGTGCATCACCTGCACACATTTTTGTCTATCTGTATGGCATAGATGCTATCTACATGTGCCAGCATAAAGCTTTAAAGTGTCATTGCCACATTACCCTAGCATAAAAGGGGATTTTTCAAACTTGGAGATTTACATCACTCTTTATTATATTGCAAGTAATGGCAGCATCAGCAAAAAGTTCCTTCAAAGCAGTTCCAATCCATGCTTTTTATTTATTTTTTTATTTATATTTATATTTTTTCATTATTGTTATTTTAGTTAAGTTTGTTAATTAGTTTAGTTATTAGCAACCAATATAAGGCAAAGTCTTTATCGTTTCATAATGATGCAGAAAGATATCCAGACAAATGTGTTGGAGAGTTTCAACATCATTTAAGAATTCATAGAGAGATGTTTGTTGGAAGAGACAGTTAAAAAATTACTGACTTTTTTTAGGAAGTAAACTTTAATACATGGTAAATTTTTTTCTAATGACTATTTTGTAGGATATAATTATAATAGCACTTTTTTTTATTGCATTTTAATATATAATGAAATAATGAATATATTTTGGTATGTGCTCGATTTCACTGTACTAACCTTTTACTCTGTTATTTGAATGTTTTCGTGAAGGAATTGACATTTTCCATTTAATGTCACAGCAGAATTCCATTAAACATTTTTTTTTAATAGCAAAATCATCAGTTTTAAGAATATAATCTTAGCACACAAACAGCAGAAACAGACACAGAAATAAGATAGTAGTTGTAGGGTGGAATATTAAGAAGTAGCATTTATTTCATAAAACATACAACACTTATTGTACTTAGTAAATTAGGAAGAATGTAAAGAAATGCTTAAAAAAAGCATATTTCATGTAAAATGCCTAAACACTAGAATTATCCTAATTTTTTTCTCTTATCGTTTGGCCTAGTAATGAGGCTATAATTATTTAATAGGGTTTTCTTTTAGTGCTGACTTTCTCTTTAAAGTCACCACTAGTTATTTTTTAATCATGTAAGAATTTGAAATTTTTTTACCATTGAAGGAGCAATGTTTCTTATAGAAATGGGTTTTGGCTCAATTTTCCAAACTTGCACTTAAACTATTTCCATGATTGGTGTTATATGTATTTAACACCCAAAATATTAATTAGGTTGACAGGAATAATAAAAATTGAAATTAAGATATATAAATTTTCAAAATTATTTAAAACGTGGATTGCTTAATTTATTGATATCAAAATGATCTTTACTTCAGAAAAATGAATAAGTATTGTATATTTACTGTCATATATAAATGTGATGGATATTGGTAATATTTACGAATCAGTAGTCATTCTAAATAGTGAAATTTAAATTTGTTATTTACAAATAAAATAAATTTTAATATTATTTGTTGTAAAATTGCAATTCCATAAGTGAATTTTATACTCTTACTGATAGTTGATATCCCAAATATTAATTGAAATAATAAATAAATGTTTAAGAATTATACATTGTATCCTATTTCTATTACTTAACAAAGATATAATTAAACAAATATAAAGACTGTATTATAAAATTTATACAACAGATGTAAATTAAATAATTAGTTGTTATGTATAAGCTCATATGGCATGAAATGTAAATTGCATAACATTGAAAGTGGAGTAATAAATTGAAATTGAAAAATTTATTTACTCAGCCTAAGCATAATTGTAGGAAAGAAAGATTTGGACACTTATAAAGCATACATAAAAAAGTGTACAATGCGAAATTAAAATTTTTATGTTGTCTGAAGCGAAATATACTGGAAATGTGTAGAAGAAATGAAATCGTTGAGTGATCGTGAAAATCATGAATTATTATCATTATGAATTCTAAGGGTGGTTTATTAAAAGGGAGAGAGAAGAGAGAGAAATAAGTGCTGCATTGTAACATTAATTTTAATCATTAAAGACTCATTAAAAGTTGAAATCACAAACAAAAGATATTCTTTTTTTTTTGCTTAATATTTAATACAGTTATAAGGAAATGTGGAAATTTCAGTTATAACAGGAGTAACAGTCAATTTTAACGGTTAGAGCCTGAGCTGAGTCCACTCCCAAATGCACTTCTAGCTATTTATAATTTGTTACATTTCTCCAAAGCCATTACCATTTTTCCAACTTGTTTTTGCTTTGTATTTCAAGTAATAAGTGTTTTCACTGCATTAAGTTTTCTATATGGAAATCTGTTGATAGCATTATTATATTTGATATATTGTTAAAACTATAGTGCATGTTATTATAATTTCAGGATCAACCTGGCCCACATGCATGTGGCTACTGTGGATTGCGATTTGTACTTGAAAAGAAACATCATTAATATATTCAGGTTATTAGCATTATGCTAGAACTAGCATCACATTTACAAATGATACATAATTATAGGACATTAGAAATGTCAGACTGTAGAAGAGCAAAAATTGTAAAAATAAACTTTATCCAATATTTTTGTGTATATTTTTTTCAGTATGTGCTTCTTTTAAAATAGCATGTCTAATATTATATTCAGTCGGAGTCAAAATGTAAAAGCTTTATACCGCATTAAAAAATTCTAAAAAATTAAAAATTTTAGTTTCTTTTGCCTCTTGCAACCAACAGATTAACATTTGTTTACATATTAAATCATATTCCTTGTATCTTTCTGGGCAATCTGTAGATGGATTCGTTAGAAACACGAATAACCATTTATAGGAAATCGAAATTCCTTACTGCACAAATTGCATACAAACTTAATGTGGATTCAGCAGTGATAGGGGATTCGTAGATCAGATATTTTCACTCGGGCAGATTCTTTAGAAATGTTTAGAGTTTGAGAAACCTTTGGTTGCTAGCTTTGTTGATTTCAAAAAGACTTCCGATTCTGTTGATTGTGAGATCGTATGGCATACCAGACGAGTTAATTAACATAATGAAAGCTCTATCATAACATGGGGCGGGGGTGGCTCAGTCGGTAGCGCACCAGGCTCGTAATCTGTAGTTCCCAAGTTCGAGTCCCAACTGGGTCAGCGTTGAGATTTATCTCCGCAAAAATTCCTGCCCTGCCCATGGTCAGTAGGGGACACCGATGGGCTTGGAAAGGCCGCCGTCCGTCGGATGGGACGTTAAGCCGTGGTTCAGTATTTGGGAGAGCCATACCCTGTGCACGTTAAAGAACACGCTTGATGGGAGGCTACAATCTGTCTTCCAACAGCTGTTCCAGTGGGTCCCCTCCCCCAACCTTCTCTGAGCCTTCAGGGTCCATGTGACCTGGCCATTTAGCCCATGGTGTGCAAAAAAGTGCCACTCAGAGGTAAAAAACCCAACCTATCATAACACAGTCGAGTGTGAGTTGGTAAGGCTTGTAGTAATTGGTTTAGCATTACTTCTGGTGTTCGAAAAGGCAGCATTTTGTCTCCTTTTCTCTTTGGTTATTAATTATGTTATGTGAAATTCACTGCAAGGGAAAGATTTTGGTCTCAAATGGACTGGAGATACGAAAATTTCTGATTTAGATTATGCTGATGATTTAGCCCTTTTCGCAAATGATGAGATGAACTCATTAGAGCTGTTGATGAGACTGGTAGTATAGTAGGTTATAAACAGAGGAAATTCAAGTGATGAAAATTGGTCAGGCGGGCTGTGATTCAGTTAATCTGAATGGTTGCCGTCTTCAGCAAGTGTCACAGTTTAATTATTTTGGGTGCCATGTAACATTATGTCTGCCGGGAATCTATGGAGAAATAAGCGTGTACACCTAAAGACTAAAATTAGACTCGTAATAGTTTGGTTCTTTCTAGTGTTAGTTATGGTAGTGAAACTTGGACGCTTTGTAAACAAGATAACAGAAAACGATGCTTACGCAGTATCTTGGGGATTAGGTAGTTCAGCTTTGTAAGTAATGAGGTTAGGCAAAAGAGTCGACAACCTCCTTTAAGCAGCATATTGTACATAGAGAGACTCCGTTGATTTGACCATGTTGCCCGTACGGATAATTATAGATTGGGAAATAGGGTTATGAACAGTGTGCTTAAAGGCCTCAGAAAGAGGGGAAGACCTAGAATGCGGTGGGCAGAAACAGGACCTTGTTAGAATTGGTGTGCAGTGGCCAGAGTAGCTTAGGACAGATATGCTTGGAAAACTAAATTGCATGGTCTGGTTGGACCTCTTGCCCATGGCTGCTTTACGATGAGTATTATGGTTAATCGAAAGAAACGTCTGGTTTTCTAAATAAAATTAAAAATGCCCCTCTCTGGCATATTTATTCTGTCTCTAATGCATAGATTATTATACATACGTATCGCAAATAACGCAGAAATATATATTTGCGGAGTTGATTATGTTTTGCATTATTATCTCTTTATGATGATAGCCTCTGGCTGACTTAATTTTCCTCAGCTACATGGGGTCAGTGTTGACATTTATCTCCACAAAACTCCCCGCCCTGCCCACAGTCAGTAGGGTACACTGATGGCTTGAAAAGGCCGTCCATCGGATTGGACGTTAAGCCATGGCCCCATGTGTGGGAAAGCCATACACTGTGCACGTTAAAGAACATGCTGGATGGCCTTGATGGGAGGCTACAATCTGTCTCCCAACAACTCTTCCAGTGGGTCCCCTCACCCAACCTCTGAGCCTTTGGGGTCCTTGTGACCTGGCCATTTAGCCCATGGTGTGCAAAAAAAGTGACGCTCGGAGGTAAAAACAATTAATCCCAACTCGGTTACATGGGAAAAGTTCCTGTTATATAGAGTATTCATTATACCATTTATTAATTAATAGTTGATTTATTAAACGTATTAAAACTTAACATATAAAACAATCAGTAGAAGACTTGTATTTCAAGAACGTCGATAACCATTTTTCAGTCTTCATTTATGACAATATCTAATGCAGATGCGCACAAAAAAAGTTTTAGACACGTCCTCTTTCAATTACCAGAACTTGCCACACGCCCTCCTTTACTATGTCAGTTTTCATAACGTTTGGCTTTTCCTATTAATAATTGCCATTAAAATAGTAGTAGTAGAAAAATAAAATATTTTTACAGCTATTGCAGGTATACCTCATTTAAAAAACTTGTATGTATTTTTTCGTGTACTTCAGTTCAAATATTACTTATTCAAATATTTTTGACATATCTAATGCTGGGTCTGCTTCCAGTGAACAAAACATAGGAAAAATATATATTTCATAAATAAATTTCATATTTTTATCTAGTTAAAATTTTAAGATATTTTTTTATATGAAAACGTGTATTATCCTTCCAGTGGGGGGGGGGGGGGAATATATAGCACATTGCTTGTTATATAGGTTTTCACAACAAAATTTTGTAAATTAAGAAACACTTCTACATCTGTACGTTTTTTGTTCATTTAGAAAAATAAGACTTCCTACTAAAATTATAAAATAGAGAAAAACGTCCTGTAGACAAGAAACACTTGAGAAAAAATTATTGTCCTCGGTGGAATTCGAACCCTCTGGCGTCCTAACCACTAGACCCCCAGCAACTAATCATTCCGAACAAGGCTCAAGGTGATATAAATCATTAAGCAAAGTGGCATAAACATTCCGGCAATTTTTGTTCATTCTTTTATCAGGAATCCGGCAGCCAAGATACCACAAATGATAGTAGTAATATTTCTCACCCACGCTCATATAATATTTAGTATATAATATATATTACTTATACATTATATAAGTAACTCAGTAATAAAGTATCACAGGAAAACTTCCTGTAGACAAGAAACACTTGAAATAATTAGTTCAAAAAATTTGAAGTTTTCGGGAGGCATGTGTTTGATTGAATCCCACTCAGGACAACTAAATTTTTTTTTAAATTAATTATATCAGTGTTTGTGGTTAGCACGCTTGGCTAGTGATCTAAGGGACCTGGGTTCGAGCCACTAGTAAGGCATGGCTATTCATGTTTTTCTGCTGAGGTCCTGCCATCCTCTCAGATCTATTATGGCATATAAACTGACAGACTCCTGTCAGACCTCTGTGTCAAGCAGCTCCTTGAGGGGGTATTATATATATATTGTCTACATGACTTTTTTCTGTAATACTGAATTACTATATAAAGCTGTGAGGGTGTGTGCAAATATTACTACCAAAGAAGGTCTAAGGAGAAGAAGGCTAGCTTCGCACAAGCGTAAGTGGCGCCGTTCTGCGGAATTTTACCGAAGCTGAACGTGGCAAATTGATGTGCATGCACAAAAACAACTGTAAGGGGCGATTTGCGCATGCACAGTGCAATCTTTTTTAGTCCAGTGCAGCTGTGGTTTGTCTTACTCTTGGTATATTTATTGCGATTTAATCAGTGTTTCAACCTGTCTAACAGCCATGGCTGTTTGCCATAGTGATAGCTGACCCTAAAGTTATTCAGTGAGTGTTTTATCCCGTTCAGGAGTACATTTTACGATACCTGGAAAAGCCGTTGTATGTTTATTTTGGGTAATTTTGCAGAAGTTTTAAAATTAAGATGTAAATTAATACATTTAATCATCTTGCGAACATGTAAGTCAATGTATGTTGCAGTTTTGTGTTCCCTGGAGCATATCGACATATATAGGTGTCTGCAGTTTGTTCTAATAGTAATTTTTTTTATGGTTGATAAGAGAAGTGCCTGCTGCCATCTATTGACAGTTTATACAAGTAAGAAACTCGATGTGACTTTAATTGAAAATATCCTAAGTTCTATAAAATATAATTAAACAAAACATGTTGTCTCGCATTAAGTCATAAATTTCAATTTATTATAATATATTAAATATAGTAGAATGTTCAAAATATTAAAATTTCTATGTTGAGCATAGCTACTACTTGTTTTACAAAATGGGATTTTATTAAGGAAAATTATTTTAACTGACAATTGTGAAAAGAAAATTATGATGGTAAAATTTAAGAAAGGAACACTTTGAACAGAGTCAAAGTGTATGTAATAGTCACGTGGTGTAAGCTATTGAAAACCTTGCTGGGCGGTGGAAAAGTAACGCAAGGAACTGGCTCCTCTCCTGGCTAGGTGGCTTCACTGCAATACACGAATTTGCCATGTTTAGAGGGCGCTGCAATCGAAAAGTTTACATTACGTCTATGGAAGCTAGCTCTCTTCTCCCTTAGACACTCCTTGTTACTACCACCATGTGTGGCAGCTTGGTTGCCCGATATCAACAATAGAGGACTATATAGATAAAGGTTGGCCATCTCAAACTTGGACGCCATGTTTTGTGTATTAAATCCTTCAGATTTTGTCAATGCCTCATTGCGCTGCATTTGGGTTTAAAAATTCCGCTCATAGAAATAATGAATATTTTTTTTCAAGAAACTTCGCCAGAAGATGGCAATTGATTGCAAAAGCGAAACGAGCTTGTCGCTCGGATTGTTTCGCGTGCAAAGCTGAATGGTATTGCATCGATACTTATGAATTCCCGAAAATTTGGTTGTAGTGTAATATTTGATATAGATTTCAGTGCTCACGATTGGAAGCCTTTTAGAAAACGGCTAAAAAGGAGAAGTAAATTTTAGTTTTTTTTTAAAGAGAATAATTTTTCGCTTTGTCGTCTGTTCGTCTCTAGACATTGGAATTCTTTGTTTATACAGATTAATAAAAAAATTCTTTTTGTGTTGGATAGGTATTAATGATATATTACGATCTGCATATTTCGAATCTCCCAAAAGTTATAACAGCGCCCTCTAACTGCGGAAAAATTTCAAATTTCCAAAATTTCAAACGATGTAGATACGTCAGAAATTTGAAACTTTTGGTGTTAAAATGTGAAAGTTACGAAGTTGCCATTGGCAATAATTACTTGAATTTTTAGACAAAGGGGGAGAGGGGAAAGCAACTTTTTTTTTTCCTTTCAGCAGAAACTTATATGTTTTCAGACATAAAAAGTTCTTTTCTGATTGGACAGGTATTGATGAAATATTACAATTTTCATCTTCCGAATCTCCCAAAAGCTAAAATTGCGCCCTGTAAAGATGGGAACCGCCCCTCCCCCCTCCGAAAAATCCGAAATTTTAAAACGAATATTAAAATCGATGCAGTTGTGCTAGAAATTTGAAATTTTGGTTGTGGAATGTGACAGTTTTGAAGATTCCATTGACAACAATGAGTTGACCCCTACGTCCAAGGTAGGTGGGAAACGGGAAGCTTTTGTTTTAAGAGATAATTGGAAATCTTTTTTTTTAGTTGGTACTAATGAAATATAATTCGCATTTTCAAAGGTAGTATTAATTAATTTATATTATTAGAAATCACTAAATATCCAAACGGAAAACTTATCTGTTTGTGGTAGAAATTTCGGCTCTAGCATCTGTTATGGTAGAAATTCCACTGACAGCAATGATCTGCCCATTATTTTCAGAAGGGTGGGAGAAAAGCAACTTTTTAATTTAAGAACTTAAAGACAAATACTTTTTATGTTGATAATTAGTAATAAAATACTACCATATGCATTTTACCCCATCATACATTTAAAAAAAATAAAAATAAATATTCCCTCAAGCGGCTGCTTGCCACAAAGGTCTGGCAGAAGCCTGTCAGTTTTTATGTCATAGTAGAAAGTCCGCGAGGATGGCGGGACTTCAGCAGAAAAACAACACAAACATTCATAATTAAGACTTTTAAGGAGTGAAAAAGTAGGCAAATGAAGAACTTCATTCTCTTTGAAAACGAGATTCCCATATGTGCCAGAGGCGATATGCGTTCTTCTAGTTATTTTACACATTCAGTACCCTCTGACAATGGAAATTCAAACCACTGCATAATAGGGAAAATAAGCTGTTACTATTTTATTAGTCCCTGTAAAACACAAAAAATGCATTTCATTTATCTCTTAAAGCAGAAAAGTTGCATTTTACCAATATCTCCTTGGTATAAGGGGAAATATAATTACTGTTAATGTAAACCACTTGATCATTATATTCTTTAACCAAAATTTTAAGTTTCTAACATAAATAGATCGTTCGCAATAACCTCAATGTTTGCAATATTCGTTTAAAGATTTGCTATTTTTCAGCTTTTTTCGCCGCTAGATGCTTCCTTTTGAGTTTTTATTTACCACCTTTAGCACTTTCTAACAGTAGAAAATCCAACTGATGGGGATTCGAAAAAGTAAATATTTATATTTTGTTAGTATCTGTAAAGCAAAAAAAAATTCTTTATCTCTTAAACTAAAAAAGTTTTATTTTCTCACCCCCTTGGGGGTAAGAGGGTCATTGTTGTCATTGTAAATCTTCGAACCATAACACTCTACTGCCAAAATTTCAGATTTCCAGTGTCAAAAGCTTGTTTGCAACATTCGTTTGAAATTTTAAAATTTTCCACCGCTAGAGGGCGCTTTTGGAAGATTTCATAATTGGGAATCGCAATATTTCTTCGACACCTATCTAGCCAAAAAGAATTTTTCGTTTATCTCTAAAAGTTGATTGTATATAAACGGACGGATAGGTGGAAAGACAAGACGGACAGACAACAATTAACAGACAGAAGAAATATATAGGGCAGACGAAGTGAAAACATTAGCTGGTTTTACAAATGAAACTTAAAAGAAATTACTTGTTGGCTTTCATTTAGCTCTTTTCACTTTTGCAGGCAATTGCCATCTGGCGAAGTTACTTGAAAAAAATATTCATTAATTTATTTCTATGCGCGGAATTTTTAAACCCAAATGCAGCACAATGAGGCATTGATAAAATATGAAGGATTTAATAGACAAAAAAGTGGTAGAAATGTATAAAACTGTACTACTGAGAGGCTTTAACTAGTACACACACTAAGTAATAGGCTTTAATCTCGCGTTATGACAAAACATGGCGCCCATGCACCACGTGACTCAATCAATCAATGGCAGTAAATCACCGAGATGGCCACCCTCTAACTATACAGGGCCTCTAATGAACTAGGTGTTAACCTATGTGAACACACAATCTCCTCTCATTCAAATAATTTTTACTCAGGATTTCCAGAATTTTCTCAGATCATAAAACACCCCCAACACCTTCTACCCCACCAATTTCCTTCCCCCTCTGATGTTTTCCTGCAGGGGGAGAACCTAGAGAAACCTAATTTTTCACCTACTCCATCCCCTTTGCCCTTCATCATCTCCCCTACCCCTCCAACAGTTCAACTCTCTACCTACTCTCGAGATGGAACGAAATCCAGTTTTTACAATTGACCACACTTACTGGCTTTGCTACCCCACTGACATGTCTGACTACACAAATTCATTTAAAATTGCATTTTCAATCTAAAACCTTTCAGTTTACTTTCCACACTACACTCTTAATTACGACTAGGTACTGATTGCTCTGCTTCTGCCATTTCGAACACCTTCCACTTTCAGGCGGTCTGCGGCCAAAACCTGGTTTCCAACTTGTAGATTTGCTGGTACGTCTCTGTGCTGGTCCTTACTTTCTGCCAAATACAGCATCCACAGCATAATTTAACTTATGGATCAGATGATAAAGGGGCCAAGACCCTTTTTACAAAGTGGTCCAGTTGAAAGAAGATGAAGTTTTTTTTTTCCATTTTTAAACAATTATGGAGGTTATTGAACTAATAGATAATGAATTAAATTTGGATGGCCATGATATTATACAAGAATTAAATCCTAATGTTTTTTACAAGGCAAAGATAATAACGAATTAGGCATATTCTATATTAATATCAGATCAGTTAAAAGAAATTGGGACCTCTTTACTGTTTATATTGATTCGTTTATCGATTATTTGGATGTTATTATTCTAGTAGAAAGTACAGCTAACACTATGGAAAATTCACTTATTAATTTAGCTGGTTTTGATAAAATCACTATTGATGTTAATATTTCAAGTGACAGAGGGCTTTTAGTTTTCTATAGACATAAGCTGAATGTTTCTGAACTAAACATTTTGATTTCACCTGCGGAAGTAATTCATCTGCAGATTGAAATTAATGGCTTTTTATTAAACTTGATCGCTCTATACAGATCACCAAGTACAAAGGTTAAGGAATTTCTATCAAATTTGAAAAATTGGTTCGACTTAAATTTAAAGCTAAATGATATTTTCTTGGTTGGCGATTTTAATATTGATACTTCAAATATAGACAAATATGGTAGCGACAAATACTTGAATCTGTTATTGGAGTATGGCATGGAACAGAACGTATCAGGTTTTACTAGAGAAGAAGTCGTTATACAAACTTTGCAACAATCTCAAATTGATCATGTGGTTCATAAAATTAAAAACTTTGAAGCAGATGTAAGAGTCTATAAAAAAAAGATTGCTGATCACTATGGAATATTAATTAGAACAAAAATAAAATCCTTAATTTCTAGAGATAAAAATCCTACAAATAAGAATAACGCTTACTTAGGTACATATGTCGATGATAAAAAAATTTCCCAAAAACTAAGATTAATAGATTGGAATGTTATTGGAACTGAGTTTACTAATCCGAAAGACTTGTTAAAATTGATATTAGATAAAATTAACGAAATTAGGAATCAGTGTTATTTCAAAGCATCTAGAGTTAAAAATTTCAAAAGGAAACCGAAAGAATGGATAACTGAAGAAATAATCAAGGCTATTTAAGAAAGAGATCTGTTGTGGGTTAAATATAAGAATAATATGCAAAGTACGATATTATATGATAAATATAAAAAAGTAAGGAACACTGTAGATAGTTTGATAAGGAAACAAAAATGTTTTTATTACAGAAATAAAATCAATTTAAATAAAGATATCAATAAGAAAATTTCATCATCATCATCATCATCCTCAAGCAGCCATGGGCTACGGAGGTCCAACCAGACCGTGCAATTTAGTTCTCCAAGCAAGTCTATCCTGAGCTACATCTACTGCATCTGGCCACTGCACACCAAATCTAACAAGGTCCTGTTTGACATTGTCTGCCCACCGCATCCTAGGTCTCCCCTTCTTTCTGAGGCCTTTAGGCACATTGTTCATAACCCTATTCGCCAATCTATAATTATTCATACGGGCAACATGGCCAAAACAACGGAGTCTCTCTCTGCACAATATGCTGCTTAGAGGAGGTTGCAAACTCCTTTGCCTAATCTCATCATTAGTAACAAAGTTGAACCACCTAATGCCCAAGACACTGCGTAAGCATCTGGAATCAAATATATATAGGGGTATCAGCCTACTCTCTGTTCCAGGTAAAGTTCTTTCCATGATTGTGCTTAATAGAATTAAGAATCTGGTTGACAGTCAATTGCGTGATGAGCAATGTGGATTCAGAAGTGGTAGGGGATGTGTGGATCAGATATTTTCACTTAGGCAGATTCTTGAGAAATGTTTAGAGTTTCAGAAACCTTTGGTTGCTAGCTTTGTTGATTTCAAAAAGGCTTTCGACTCTGTTGATCGTCATGATTTGTGGTTGATTGTGAGACCACAAATTATGACCATCAACAGAGTCGAAAGCCATCAACAGAGTTGAATTGCCGTCACAGAGAATGACGATCAACAATGCCATCAACAGAGTTGAATTGTTTCAATTTGTGGTTGATTGTGAGATCATATGGTATACCAGACAAGTTAGTTAACATTATGAAAGCTCTCTATAATAACACTGAGTCGTGTGTGAGAGTTGGTAAGGCTTGTAGCAATTGGTTTAGCATTGCTTCTGGTGTTCGACAAGGGTGCATTTTGTCTCCTTTTCTCTTTAGCTTGGTTATTGATTATGTTATGCGAAATTCACTTCAAGGGAAATATTTTGGCCTTAAATGGGCTGGAGATACGAAAATTTCTGATTTAGATTATGCTGATGATTTAGCCCTTTTGGCAAATGATGTTGATGAGATGAACTCTTTCATTCGAGCTGTTGATGAGACTGGTAGTAGAGTAGGTTTGGTTATAAACAGAGAGAAAAATAAAGTGATGAAAATTGGTCAGGCAGGCTGTGATTCAGTTAATCTGAATGGTTGCAGTCTTGAGCAGGTGTCACAGTTTAATTATCTTGGGAGTAACAGATAATGGTGATGTGCGGCATGAGATTAACAGACGAATAGGGATTGCTGCCGGGACTTTTAAGAACCTATGGAGAGTGTGGAGAAATAGGCGTATACACCTAAAGACTAAAATTAGACTGTATAATAGTTTGGTTCTTTCTAGGGTTAGTTATGGTAGTGAAACCTGGACACTTTGTAAACAGAATAACAGGAAACTAGATGCTTTTGATTCCAGATGCTTACGCAGTATCTTGGGCATTAGGTGGTTCAACTTGTGGTTGATTGTGAGACCACAAATTATGACCATCAACAGAGTCAACCACAAATTATGACGATCAACAGAGTCGAAAGCCTTTTTGAAATCAACAAAGCTAGCAACCAAAGGTTTCTGAAACTCTAAACATTTCTCAAAGAATCTGCCTAAGTGAAAATATCTGATCCACACATCCCCTACCACTTCTGAATCCACATTGCTCATCACGCAATTGACTGTCAACCAGATTCTTAATTCTATTAAGCACAATCATGGAAAGAACTTTACCTGGAACAGAGAGTAGGCTGATACCCCTATAGTTATCACAAGAACTGCGATCACCATTTTTGAAAATAGGGATAACAATAGCTCTGGTAAATCCTTAGGAACCGTGCCTTTATCATAAAATATATTCAGAATTTCAGTCATCCAAGTGGTAACCGAAACATTCCCAGCTCTAAGCATTTCCGTAGTAATTTCATCTACCCCTGGGGATTTATGAAGTTTAAGTTTAGAAACAGCCAAAATAACTTCAGATTGTGTTATAGGGCCAACATTAAAGCCACCAATGCATCTATCATCATTGCAAACAATGCGAGTAGAACTAACTACATTGTTTAGAACATCACTGAAATGCTCAGCCCACCTAGCCATGACAGAATCCTCCCCTTCTATAACCTTACCTTGATTATCCTTCAATCCTTGTATGCCTGTCCGTTTTCTACCACACAAAACATTAACTATCTGGTACAGCTCTCTGCTGTTGTGCTGTCTAACTGCTTCCTCGGCTTTGTTAGCCAAACCATCAAGCCAAAGATTCTTATCAGCAGCTAACTGATTCTTTACAAGTTTATTAAGGTCTCTGTAATGCTTTCTATTAGGACTAGTAGGGTATTGATTAAGGGCATTCCTGCAGTTCTTTCTTTCCGAAATAAGCTCAAATGCCTTATCACTAAGGTAATTTTGTCTATTCTGCTCCTTTTTTCCTAAAAGAGTACTGTTAGTGTCCAAAAAAGCCTGTTTAAAATGATCCTATTCTTCCTCAACTTCAGTAGTAAGCAAACCATGACTGTCATAATGACTAAGTAACCTATCATTGTAAGCTTTGGCTATAACTGGATCTTTCAGAGCTTCAGTATTAAAAGTAAAATTTTTAACCCTAGCACAACACTTTTTAAGTTTAAGTTGCAAGACACTTTTAACAAGGTAATGGTCAGATCCAATTTCAGCTCCCCTATAAGCCCTGGTATTTCTAACAGAACTAGCCCATTTGCTGTTAATTAATATGTAATCAATCATATTCTTATGCAGCCCATCAGGTGAAACCCATGTGTACTTATGTATGTCGTGGTGTTTGTAATACGTGTTAGTTATTCTGAATCCATTGAGTTTACTTACCTGTAGGAGACGTTGCCCATTGCCATTGCAGCTACCAATACCAAAAGGGCCTATTACTCCTCCCCAAAGGTCAGAGTCAGTACCAACTTTGGCATTGAAGTCACCAAGAACAAGGGTAATATCTCCTTTCTTGACAGAATTCAAAGTATCCTGAAGTTGTTCATAAAACCTATCCTTCTCATCCTCATCGGCATCCTCAGTGGGGGCATAACAGCAGATAACATTCAAGTCTTTAACGCTTGTCTTATATTTTGCTGTAAGAAACCTTTCATTAATGCACTCATATCCTAGAAGAGCATCGCTAGCGTGTCTGCTGAGAAGAAGACCCACGCCTTGGTGATGCTTATTGTCGTCCCTCCCTGAAAAGAGAAATTTAAGATTATTTTTAAAAATCTGACCTTTATCTGTCCATCTGGTCTCTTGCAAGCCGAGAATATCTAAATTATAACGGTGGAATTCTTGTGTGAGGACATCAAGAGAAAAAGCTCTGTGCAGAGTCCTCACATTCCAACTACCTATGGAGAGAAAATGGTTAGTGGGATGTTTAAAGAAACTATGTTTATTGAGAGAGGGAATGCCGACAATTTCAAACAGCCCCCTAATTGCAGACATGGGACAAAGACCCGTTCCCCCACTACTAAAGGCTGAAGCCATCTACACTGGAAGATTTCCTCCAACGTAGAATTTGACGATGCCAATAGAAGCAAAGAGTTCAGGTGCCTGCGATGACTTCTGCTCAGGATTATCCACCAGCTGATAAACATATCGTGTGGATCTATTCACTTGGGGCTGTCAACCCACAAACAAACAGAAAACACAGCGGAAGATTTTCCCTCCACAGAAGCCCACCAGTGCAGCAAAATCAGGATCCATAATCGAGCTCAGAGCCATATATATCTGTCCAGTCCAGTAGGTTTATATGGTCAGCACCAGGACCCTGTGTGGCTGACCACTCCTCAGCAGTGTAGAAAAAAAGAAAAGTAGCCATAGTTGTCCAGATCAGTAGGCCACACTAATCTGGCAGCCCTCCCCTTCCGTTCACTTCCACAAGAGAGTATCTCTTTTGAAAGTTACTAACGGTCCGCACCACGAGAAGGCGGGGTCGGACATTAGGTACTAGGCCTGGCCGGTTCTATGCATCATCACAGGGGTTTGGTGCATAGCTCTCCTTCCAGTGACTACCTAGCTACCATTTACAGACCTAAGAAAATTTGGGAGCTGGTAAAAGATATTATTAATGATAAAAAGAAATTATCTGTTGACATGCAAATAAAACGCTATTTTGGTAAAAATAAAGCGATGGAGTTGATAGTGGATGATTTTAACAATTACTTTGCAAGTGTTACAGAAAATTTAATCCTGAAATATTCAAAAATATAAATATAGCTGTCAACGAGATTATTACACCTTCTAATTCACATTCTATTTTTATACCTGAAGCAAATAGAGATGAGGTAGTACAGATCATTAGCAATTTAAAAACTAGTAATGCAGTGGGCTATGATATGGTGAAAACTTCATATATAAAAAGCAATGCAGATGTTTTTTCTGAGATCCTGCAACGCTTGATTAATTTGAGTTTGAACACTGGCATTGTCCCTAACACACTCAAAACTGCAATTGTGCGTCCTATATTTAAAAAGGGATCACGAAATATATATAGTAATTATAGACCGATCATGATCTTATCAGTTATTGAAAATGTTTTAGAAAAATATGTATACAAATATGTTAATAGTTTTTTAGAAAAATGTAAAATAATTACAGATAGTCAGTACGGGTTTAGGAAGAACATAGGAACTATTGATTTATTAGAGCATTTCTCACAATACATTAATACAGCACTCAATTCTGGAAAAAAGGTTTGTACTATATTTATGGATTTGAATAAAGCATTTGACACGGTTAACCATAACATATTGTTAAAAAAGTTATCATTGGTGGGAATTCGAGGTTCACTGAATAAATGGTTCAAAAATTACTTGTCTAATAGGACTATCATCACTAGGATTGAGAATTGTGACAGTAGAGATCAAATTTTAAAATCAGGTGTACCACAGGGCTCAGTTTTGGGGCCACTTTTATTTGTAATTTATGTAAATGATTTAAGAGAAATGAATTTTTCAGGGTAATTTGTTTAAGTTTGCTGACGATACCGTTCTGCTGAACGCAGGTATGCAGGTAGAAGAAGTAGTTAGATGTGCACAGAACGACTATAATGTAGCAAATTCTTGGTTTCAGAAAAACAAACTCTTCTTAAATGAAGAAAAAACCAAATACATGATCATTCAGAGTAGGCACAAGTTAAATAACTTATGCATTAAAACACATAATTATAACTGTCAATATAAATTAATAATTAACCAAAATGCATGTTCGTGCCCAATTGGGGAAGAGGTTAATAAAATTCAACATTTGTGGATTTATATTGACCAAGATTTTAAATGGAAATCGCACATAAAATATACTTGTTATAAACTAAGGTATGCATCTTACAAAGTGTTGAAGTTGAATACTTATTCCATTGGATGTCATAACAATGATATATAAAGCTCTCTGTGAATCAATCATTAGGTATGGTATCAGTATATATGGATGCACATATAAATCTGTTTTAAATAAAATTAAACGAATACAAAAAAGTACTCTAAATAATATTGTTAAATTCAATAAACATGTAATTAATGAAGATCACATTGGCAATATTTTTCATTATCTGAACATTTTACCAGTTGACTTGTTATATATTTATGTAACTATCTTTAGAAATTACTTTAAAAATGAACACAAGGAGAAAATTTTGCATGTGATCAATACAAGACGAAAGTACGAAAATTATTTTGTTCAACCAATTTTTCACAATAATTATGGAAAAGTGCGGATATCTTATCAAATACCCAAAATTTTTAATTCTCTACCGAGAGATCTGTCATGCCTGAGCACTTATTCAGAAATTAAAACTAAAGTTTCGAAATGGTTATTAGATGTAAATAATTGAAAAGTAATGTTTAAAAAGTCATATCCTGTATCTGGTATCCTTTAAGCAAGTGCAATTTTAATGTCAAATGGTGACTTGTACCATAGGTGATAGTTTTGTGCAATATGTGCTGTAATCCGAAATTTTATAGGTTTATTTTATAAATGTGTTTAATTTTTCATGTCTGTGTTTTAATACGTGTTTTTTTTTTTGTTGTTGTTATTGTCTTATTTTCTTTTTTTAATTATGTGTTTATTTTCCATTATACATGTCATATTCTTTAATAAACCTGTCGTGTGATTGAAAGGAATCCTGCTGACAAGCCATAAGGCTTAGCGGGGTAATCTATGTATATAACCATACTAAGGCTTAATAAAGATATTATTATTATTAAAGAAAGGATGTCAGACTCTAATGAACAAAAATTGCAAGAATGATTATCACTTTGTTGGAGAAATGGTTTTCTTCTGATGGTCTATCGGTTAGGACGGCCAGCATGCTACAGCGAGGCGTGGGTTCAAATTCCACTCAGCACAACCTGTTTCTTTCAACTAATTATTTCAACTGCCTATAATATTTGATGCAAAAATTAAAAAACCTAGTATTTTAAACCTAAGTAAAAACCTAGTATAAAAAAGTTGAAGAACCTAGTATAAAAAAACCTAGTAGTCATTACTGTATAGAGAGTCGAAATTGCCAAACCTGTGGTGAAACCTAAACACTTTTCGATTAAAAAATATTAACAGGACATAAGTTACAAAAACGAATGGTAGCAAATGTTCCTTCTCGGGGTGTTTTGTATTCATGTAATTTTAAACTTTTTCCAGCTCCTTGACATACAAACGACGGAAGAGAACGGTTAGAGAATTTGTGCACGATCTAGTGAGGTTTTATCGTAGGCACCGGGTTTTATATTATAGGAGACTACGCCTGTAAACGTATAATAAATACCCCCTCAAGCAGCTGCTTGCCACAGAGGTCTGACAGGAGCCTGTCAGTTTATATGCCATAGTAGAAGGTCTGTGAGGATGGCAGGCCCTCAGCAGAAAAACGACACAAACAGCCATGCCTTACCCGGGTCTCGAACCCAGGTCTCTTAAATCAGTAGCCAAGCGCGCTAACCACTCGGCCATGGGACGGCTGTTTCTTTCCTACGGTCGCACGAGGCGACTACCCTACTTTTTTTTTGAGCATATGTAATATAAATAAAAAAATAAATACCCCCTCAAGCAGCTGCTTGCCACAGAGGTCTGACAGGAGCCTGTCAATTTATATGCCACAGTAGGAGATCTGAGAGGATGGCAGGACCTCAGCAGAAAAACGACACACACATCCATGCTGAGCAGGCCGGTATTTAGGCCGATCCTTTGACCTGTTGCCCATTCTTGACCGTTAACTTCCTAAATAAAAAGGCGAGGTTTAATTATATCGGTATATGGCGATTAGACCGTTTGTACTGTAATGAATTTGTAGTACAGTGTTCTGTGTATAAACTGGAAATTAAATTTAAACGAGTTAGACTTTTTTTGCAAACAATGTCTATGGTAAGCTGAAAATTTTATTACATAAAAATGTTATAACTTCAAATGGTTCTTTGCTACAGTGTTAAGAACATCGACTCTTGAATTTGCTGGCTTTAATTTTATTGTATTTGTATTCTTTAAATTCTACGTTATTAGATCTGTAGAAATTGTTTAAGAATAATACATGCCAATGTTTTCCCCAAGAGTTGGAACCTTTCTAAAGATGTGAAATCAGGATTTAAGGTATAGGGAAATTCTCATTTCTGCAATAGTCACCTAATCTATATCTACTTTTCCAAAATGCACCATTTTATCATACAAAGCCCGCAACTTCACGATTACTATTTAAGCGAATTTTGTGTTAACTGTTAAATTGAACGTTGATGTAAACAAATGCACATGGGCAAGACACTGGTGTCTTGCCCATGTGCATTTGTTTATATCAATTTCTTAAATAATTCATTGCATTAAAAAACATAGTGCCTGAGTGCTGTAAACTGCAGGTCAGTTACACTAATTTCAATGGAACTAGTTGTACTAATTTCTATGGAACAGGTACAGATTGACAGCACTGCTGCTTGTAATCAGATCAAGTGATCTGATTACAAGCAGCAGTGCTGTCGATCTGTACCTGTTCCATTGAAATTTGTACAACTAGTCGCAGACCTGCAGTTTACATCAATCAGGTGCTATGTTTTTTAATGCAATGAATTATTGAGTTGCATCTTAACTAACTTCTGGATTCTTAGCAGTGATTGATGGCAATGAAAAAAAAAACATTGAAGTATAATCTTTGGAAAAAAATATCTTAAACTTATGTCCGTAACAACAAAAAACAAAACGTACTAAATATGCAATTCAAACTAATGAAAAGAATGCATTTCAATATCACATTAGTACATTAGTAGGAATATTCAACTTCTCATACATTCTACATACAATAACCTAAACAACTTTTAACATGAACATACTGCTAAATGACAAACCGGTGTTGTTCTCTTTATCCCCACCTCCCTAGAACAAAGCAATCTCATTGGAGAGGACAAGCCTATATGGTGATAACTAAATACTCCCATCAGAGACAATAAGCCAAAAAAAAATATACAAATGATTGTAAACAACTCACTGCAAATCCACAGTATAAAAAAAAGCCTCCAGAACTAAATTAGTACCATCAGAGACAACAAGCCTAAAAACATGACTTATCATAAACAATTTACCACTGATCCTCAGTATTAAAAAGCCCCTAAAACTAAATAATCCCATCAGCAACAAGCCACAAAAAGGATGAATTATCGTAAATGATTCACTGCTGATCCATATTATTAAAAAACCCTGAAATTAAGTAATGCTATCAGAGAGACAAAAGCCTAAGACTCGAATTATTATAAACAACTCACTGCCAGTCCTTAGTATAAAAAGCCTCCATAACTAATCCCATAAGAGACAAGCCACAAGAAACAGGAATTACTATACATAACTCACTGCTGATCCTCAGTATAAAAAAAATCCTGGAACTAAATAATCCCATCAGAGACAACAAGCTAAAAAAAAAGCATGAATTATCATACACACCATTGATCTGCAGTTTAAGAAAAGTCACAGAACTAAATGATGCCATCAGAGACAACAAGCCAAAAAAACCATGAATTATTGTAAATGATATACTGCCCATCTGCATTCTTAAAAGCAAAGAAAAGATTATCACATCAGCAACAACAATTTTAAACATACCCTATTGCTAAATAAGAAACCATACCACATTTCCCACTTAGCATGATAATAGAGAACATGCATTAACTAAATATCATAAATCATCTGCAACATTCAGTACAAAAAATTTAAAATCTGAACTGAAAAAAAAGTCCCCCCTCCCCACACACACACGCACACACACTTTTTCCCTGAAAATAAATTCATAACTTCATCTTAAATGCTTAGACCTACATAATGTGAACCAGATACCACACAAAACATAACAACATACAATTCAGCAAATCCTTCAATAAGATGAAAATACATTACATCACTATACTGTATGTTATTCACTTACATTACTTTACACACCTTATGTTCAGTTACCACTTGTGGCACTGTCTGCTGTACTAAGTGACTTAATAAACTTCAGATATATCCCAAAGAAGGCACCATTTATTGCATGAAGGTTTAATCACTACTGACATACCAAAAAAAACCTGACAGTGGCATATTTTTATATATTTGCCATGCTTTTACCTTCCTAATAGCCGTTGAATATAGAATGCTCACCATTAAATACATATTAAAAAGGACGTTTCTCAGAAATTAATTAAAAATAACTTAAAATTCCCTATTGTTTGAGCAATAAAATTTTACAGTTTCTCCAATCACTTGGTGTGTTTTACGCTATTTGATTCCAGTAGTTTGTACTTTTTATGCTATCTGCAGAGATTCCTTTGTCTTGAGGAATGATGCAATGCACTTCAGCAACTTCAAGAATACATTCTGTTTGTGTTCTTCATGGTTGTTTACATCATCAAAATGTTAAAAATTTGCATGTTAAAAGTTTTTATGAGAAAACTCAGAAGCTTTTTGGAGCAAGGACAGTGCTCCATCCTTCAGTGTAGTGACATTATATGGTGATGTTAGGGCTGTTTAGAGCCTAATGTCACCATATAGTGTCACTACACTGAAGACGGTGTAGTTCCTTGCTTCGAAAAGCTTCTGAATGTTCTCCTAAAAACTTTTAACATGCAAATAGTTTAAAGGATAAACTTTAAAATTTTATTTCTCAATGACAGAGAATTTTAAATTATTTTTAATGGAATGCTCATTTTCAAACAAGAAAGTCTATAAATTTTTAACCTTTTCATCATCTAATAGTGGAATTTGAAATGCATGGATTGAATACTTTCAATGCACTCATTAATGGTTCATTACTTTTCTCAAGCAAAGTAATAACTGCTAACAATTGCTAAAAGTGAGTATTAATAAAAGTTATTGACGGGCACTTTTTTTGTTCTGCAATGTAACAGACCATACTTTTTGATCATCCCACAAACTCCTAACCCTAACAGTGGTTTCTAAAAAGATATTTTTTGTTACTATGGTAACAATAATTTTAGTTTAGATCAAACACCACATATCATTTCCATGGTAATGATAACTTGCATTTTAAATAAATGAAACAAAGATAATAAGATTTTTTTTTTGCAATACCCATGTTGCTTGCATACATATGGTGTAATGTTTCCAAATTACTTGAGTTTTTGGTACCCAGGTAGCTCAAATATTTAATTGAAAAATAAAATTAAAAAAATTAATTTAAAGAATATTTTACTGTTATTGATACAAGAATTATTCAGTGATACAAAAAATAGTGAAAAAGAGGGAGTTAACAATAAACTGATTAATTCTTTAATAACACTTTTAGTATGATTGCCTTATTTATATACATCTTACTCAGTGCAGCATTAAAAAGAAATAGTTGCCTTCCCTGATCAATAATGTTGCCAAGGCCAGGTGCAACAATGACTGGAAATTGTTAGGTAACATTAGTGGAAAAAAGATGGAGCAGGCATTATTTAGTGGTTTTAGAACATTTTGGCAGCTATCTGGAGAGATGTGGGTTCAAATTCCATATATCAGCAAAACTTTTTTCCACAAAACTGTTTATAGAAAGAGAGGTTTAAAAATGCAGCTTTTCATGTGGTGTTGTAATGATACAAGCTTCAAAAAGGAACAATACTCAAAAGCAAAAGAAGTCAGCTTAACAATAAGCCAGTGCTTGATACAGTTTCTCCAGTCACTTGGTGTGTTTTACGTTATTTGATTCCAGTAGTTTGTACATTTTATGCTATCTGCAGAGATGCCTTTGGCTTGAGGAATGATGCAATGCACTTCAGCAACTTCAAGAATACACTCTGTTTGTGTTCTTCATGGTTGTTTACAACATCAAAATGTTCTGAATCCTGAATATCACTTTGGTAAGGCCAGTGAATTTAGATCTGTGGCAGTGGTCTTAATTCCAGGTTTTGTAGAATAAGTGAAAAACTAAATTTTGGATATACTCCATGATGCAAAAGCACCAATAGTGATATAAAATTCTCATTTCTTCATTGATCAATTCTAATTTTTTAAGAGAGTAATGTGATTTTCACTATTATATAAAATAGACAACTCTTTCAAGGTGAGATATAAAAAAGTATTGTATTTAAATTTCAAATAGTTCATTACTTTAGTTGTACCTGTAATCCATGAACAATAATGGTAAATTTGTAATTTTAATTTTCCCAATGATAATTGAGTATTCAAAGAAAATTACCTTAACACCAAGATACTCAAAATATTGAAGAAAACACCAAGTGCCCAGATAACCAGTACTTAGTGTTGGATCACTAAGACAGTTGCGTGACAAGAAGCTTACTTTCTTAGGCTGGATTTAGACTTGTTTGGATGTATGGGAGAGGCACAGCAGCCTTCAGAATTACCCTCCCCCTTCGCCTTGATTTCTCTAACATTAATAGATTTTACTTGTTATAGAAAAATGATAATGAAATTAATGTATACCATTTTTTGATTATTTACTTCATTTTAAAAGTTAAAAAGACCCTTTTTCAATTCTTTAGAAGTTACAGCTCATCTACCTTCTTATATAAATAAAAAAATATTATCCCCTCAAGCAGCTGCTTGCCACAGAGGTCTGACTAGGAACCAGTCAGTTTATATGCCATAGAAGCTCTGTGAGGAAGGCAAGACCTCAGCAGAAAGACATGACATCAAAGATGCAAACATACATGCCTTACCGGGGCTCGAACCCAGGCCCCTTTGAACAGTAGCCAAGTATGCTAACTATTCAGCCACTGGGACAGCTCATCTACCTTCTTCCTTTCCCTAATTCACCAGAGGAACTGAAATAAAGTATTCATACATGTATATGCTATGTTCACCATGGGAGTTATTTTTGTGAAAATAATTACATTTTAATTAGATAAATCTTTATGTTTCTATACTTAGGTTTGGTTTTAAATTACATCACAGAGTTTAGAATTTATCATGTAAGCATAAAATATTAGCAGGTTTGCTTTAGATATTGTTACATTTCTGTCCCAAGAATTAAAAGCTTTGAATTATGCATGCTAATTAAATTTAAGAAAAGAAAACAACAATTTCCTCACTTTACATTCTTGTTAATATCCATGTATTCTATTGCTTCACTAGTTTGGGGAAATGCAATTTATGGCTCACGGGCTAAATTTTGTCCACCAAGTGAATATAGATGAGTATTAATATTTTTTGCATGACTGAGAATTGGAATATAATTCAAAGCAGTTTGTTTATTCTTGAAAAAAAAAAAATTGTAGGAAAGCTGAAAGTTTAATCAGTAATGATACAAGCAAAGAGTAATGCTGTTTTCTCAGATTCTGTTGAGAAATGGTCCACAAGTGAAAAAAGTTTAAATCACCTGCTTTAGAATCTTTTTATCTACTTCCTAATGCTTTTCACTCATCATTTGTCAGTTTGTGTGTTTGTCGAAACAGTTGTTGCACCATATCTTTGGAATGCGAGGGACAAACCTGATGATTTATGTGTCGAAGAAACCTTGTGATGCAACTAGTATCATAGGTTATAAAAAAATTACCTCTCACTCTTTCTTCCTCCCTTAAAAAGGGGATATATGAAAACAATTGTTCCACTATAACTTTGTAATGTGAGGGCCGAAAGTAATGGGCTATGCATACGTGAAACAGGTTAAAAATACCCTCCCCCCCCCCCCCCAGAAAAAAGGAAATATTTGTGAAGGATTGTTGTACTTTATCTGTTTGAATGCAAGAGTCAAATATAACAAGTTGTTGCCAAATAGAAGCGTATGATGTGAGGAGTTTTATGGGCTATCAAAATTTATGCCCCCACCCTTACTTTCTTTTCTCCAAAGAAAGAAGAAATATGAAAGTTTTCTACTATATCTTCTCAACCATTTTTTCAGAATTGCAAAGACTTACAGTCATGAATTAGGTGTCAAATGAAAACTGGTGTGAGGACCATCATAGACTACTTCAAATTATGCCCCTCCCCAAAAGGGGTAGAAATTTTCTGGGGGCAACTTTAACAAATTATATCCCAAATTAAAGATCATGGCTTCTGCCATGCCATGGGCTACCACAAATTATGACTCTTCTACCCCCCCCCCCCAAAAAAAAAGTCCTCTCAAGCAGCTGTTTGCTACAGAGGTCTGACAGGAGTCTGTCAATTTATGTGCCATAACTTAAAAATAAACTTAAAAAATGCTTATCATCCTATATATATACCCTAAAAAGTAGAAGATAAAACTAAAACATGTCAGTTGAATTCACTTGAAAGGAAGATGGACTTGATTTATCTACTCAAAAGAATTGCTTGCACCCTATATGCATTTGAAATGACTATGAATTCAATGACTCACTGAACTGTTAATATGCTTTAGTTTTATTTTCTGCTTTTTAGGGTACATATAAAAAGATAGGTATGTTTTAAATTTATTTATTATTTATTTTTATTTAATGCAGGGTTTTCCACAAATGAACCATACCTGTGAATAGTTTTATCACTTTTCAGTTTTCGGCTTTCAAAGCAGTTCCCACCTCTGAACATGTGCCTGTATTTCTGAAGAATTTTAACAATCAAATGCAAAGTTTCAAGATAGTGGCATACTATATATAAACTGAGAGTTCTTAACTAAATGATAAATAATTGTTGAAAAGTTTAAATACTGTAAGATAATAAATATTAATATTCTTTAGATGAAAAATCATTTTTAATGTGGAGTGGGGGGATTATGACAAACTTGATTTGCCTTGAAAATAAGGATTGCACATTCACCAGATGCTATATATATTCTAAGTTATATGATGCTAATATTTTTAATATCAATTAAAATGATTCTCTTGTTTTCAGATACTTCAAAGGCTGAATCAATGTATATATCCTGGTGTTTCTGGTTTGTTCAAGGTTTCGTCAGTAATGCCATGCGTTTCAGCTTCTACCTCATCAGTTTTCACTTATTCTAGAAAATGGTTTCCCTCATTAACTAACTGTTTACCACTAAAGAAATTCTCATCACTTGGCTGTAGAGGATTTAGCATTTTAACCAACTATAATGCTTCAACACAGAATATAATATCCCCCAGTTCTTTAACTTTTCCATCACTCTTGCATCCTTCTGTAACTCAGGTTCGAACATTTATGGACAAAGATGTGCTACAGTTACGTTGCAGAGACTGTTACTTCAAAAAAATTGAGGATCGTTGGTATGTATTTTGTAAGACTCATGGAAGACATAGGCAAAGACAACGAATTGATAATCCAAAAGATAAATGGATTATCACTCATACAACAGGTGGGAAAAAAAAGTTTTAGGGTTTCATTGTCCATATCATAGACTTTAAAAATGAGTGTTTTGAATGAAAATATAGTAATAAAAAAGTGTTTGAAATAACGAATCCAGACTTAATTTAAGATTAATACACATTAAAAGACAAACATAACGAGTCTAATATATTTATTATATCAATCTAATGTGCTTGCAGTGTGGACATTTACACTTCTTATATGACTGCCTCAGAAACATTCAAACGAACTCTATTAGAATACCTGAAGTGTCCATCTTCCCTCCCTGGTAGTGACAGTCGAATGAATTTTTTTCTTCATTAAATTACTTGGGCATGTTCTTATTACACTACCTACCAGTTTTCATGCCGGCATCTCTATATGTGACCACTCCAGAATGAGGAAATTTATAACCACCCCGTATTTTTACTAAATGTTGAAAAATAAAAAAAATAGCTGAAAAAAATTATGCCTAAAGTTCCTTTCAGCTATTTCATGAATTTTATGTTTAGAGGGTTCTGTGATACTTTACTACTGAAAGTACAAATAATTTTGACTTTTGAAATCCCTGTAAATGTTCAGGCCCTAGGTGGCTGTATGGTAATCCACCACTGTCCGAGTAGGATAATGGATTGCTGTCAGAGCTGATCACGTTCATTATTAGTATCTACTTACAAATTGCAATATATTGATGCATATAACACGATATTGTCATTCCATTAATTTTGAGCGAAGTGTACATGAAAACACCTTTTTAGTGGCATGCCTTTTCAAATTTTGATACAATCGATATCAATAAGAACCTAAATTAATATCCTTATTTTGCAAGTCATCTCGAGCCGCCTACAATTGCCTTCAAAATTAAATCCTAAAATATGCTTGAATTTACTTTGATATGGGGAAAGGAGGGAGGGGACAAAAGTGAAACGATATTTGGATCGGAGCATAAAACAGGTATATTGAATAATGGAACTTAACCAGGGGTGTACTGCCAAATTTTTAACAATGGGTTTGTTGCCATTGAAAATATCAGAACGACGCAAAAAAATTAGAACTATTGCATTTTTTAGAAATATATAGATTATAAGATCACGTATAAATTAATACACCTTCCATATGGCTTGTTGATTAGTAGAGAAAACTCTCTGATCTTAGATGAACTCTAGTTTCCATTGATTTTACATTTGGCATCTAGCCAAAGTACATTAATTCTTTTCCTATCCTGCAAATTGTTTTTGTGTCATACACCAGTCGTAAATAATAACTGCTTAATGGTATAATACAAGCATTTATATAGTAGAAATCCATTGCTCCTTATGTAATCTCTTGATTTCAAATCATTGGATCGCATATCATGAACTTTTCAGTTATTAAGTGAGGGCTACAAAATCCAAAACATTACCGTAGAATGAATATTGTACCAGACACGAGTTATAAAATTCAGCCTATTATGCAAAGAGAGACTGCATTTGTTTGAACATTTGCTCATATGCATCGATACAGATTGGCAAACAGGGTTATGCAGTACCGTCGACAGGGTGTAGCATTAGAGGCAGCCTGCTTCACGGCACTTCCAATGACCCAAAAAAGAATGGTTGCTCTAGCAACCCTATCGATAGAGGCGGACATAGCTTATAATTTAAATTTAGAAGAGCTTATAAACAGTTTTATTGTGCGATATCCCCGTAGAGCAAACGTTTAATTAATATTAAATAATTGTTTTGCATTATTGTTTCTTTTGTGATAAAAACAAAATATCAATTGGAGATTTTCTTATATTTTTGTCTTATAATTCATCAGGGCGATATTTAATTGTTTGCCTCAGGGCGCGATCTAATCTGGGGACGGCCCTGGGGTATGAACATTGTACCTAAAAGCCTCAGGACAGAGATGTCTTGTGAGAAAATTCCACAGTCAGGTATAACTTCCATAGCCCACTGCTGTATGAGGATTTGTATGTAGGTAAGTAAATTAGCTTTAGATCAGTGGGACTGACAAGGAGCTTTGTGGGCTGGGTCAATCAAACTGCAGATCTGTCTATGGGTAGGATTGCCAGAGTATTTTTTTGCTCGGATCTTATTTTCTCCTTTTAAAATATTTGTAAAATATGATGTGTGGCAACTAAATCGACATGCTGGCAACCCCAGCAGGTCGAGGAACGACAACACAGTACAAGAGGCAGACAGAATTCACACGTAACATCACAACAACAGATCAAATATTAAAAGGTATATAATTTGCAGTATAAGATAGCTTCAGCCTTTAGTGGGGGGGAACGGGACTTTGCTCTATACCTGCGATTAGGAGGGCTGTTTGATATTGTCGGCATTCCCTCTCTCAATAAACATAGTTTCTTTAAACATCCCACTAACCATTTTCTCCCCATAGGTAGTTGGAATGTGAGGACTCTGCACAGAGCTTATTCTCTTGATGTCCTCACCCAAGAATTCCACCTTTATAACCTTGATAATCTCGATTTGCAAGAGACCAGATGGAGAGATAAAGGTCAGATTCTTAAAAAATAATCTTAAATTTCTCAGCGAGGAAAGATAATAAGCATCACCAAGGCGTGGGTCTGCACCTCAGCAGACACGCTAGTGATGCTCTTCTAGGATATGAGTGCATTAATGAAAGGTTACAGCAAAATTTCAGACAAGCATTAAAGACCAATGTTATCTGCCATTATTCCCTCAATGAGGATGCCGATGAGGTTGATAAGGATAGGTTTTACGGAAAACTTCAAGATATTTTGAATTCTGTTAGGAAAGGAGATATTACCCTTGTTTTAGGTGACTTCAATGGCGAAGTTCGTACTGACTCTGACATTTGGGGAGAGGTGATAGGCCCTTTTGGTATTCGTAGCTACAATTGTATTGGGCAACATCTATAGGCTAGTGGTTTGAGAATAACTAATACTTATTACAAACACTGTGACATACATAAGTACACTTGGGTTTCACCAGATGGCTGCATAAGAATGTGATTGATTATATATTAATTAACAGCAAATGGGTTAGTTCTGTTAGGAATACCAGGGTCATATAGGGGAGCTGAAATTGGATCTTCTCTATTATCTTGTTAAAAGTGTCTTGCAACTTAAACTTAAAAAGTGTGCTAGGGTTAAAAAATTTGTTTTTAATACTGAAGCTCTGAAAGACCCAGTTATAGCCAAAGCTTACCATGATAGGTTACTTAGTCATTATGACAATCATGGTATGCTTACTACTGAAGTTGAGGAAGAATGGGATCATTTTAAACAGGCTTTTTTGGACATTAACAGTACTCATTTAGGAAAAAAGGAGCAGAAGAGACAGAATTATCTGAGTGATAAGGCACTTGAGCTTATTTCGGAAAGAAAGAACTGCAGGAATGTCCTAAATAAATACCCTACTAGTCCTAATAGAAAGCATTACAGAGAACTTAATAAACGTGTAAAGGGTCAGTTAGCTACTGATAAGAATCTTTGGTTTGATGGCCTTGCTGACAAAGCTGAGGAAGCAGTTAGACAGCACAACAGCAGAGAGCTGTACCAGATAGTTAATGTTTTGTGTGGTAGAAAACGGACAGGTATACAGGGATTGAAAGATAAACAAGGTGAGGATTCTGTCATGGCTAGGCGAGCATTTCAGTGGCTGAGGTGGGCTGAGCATTTCAGTGGTATTCTAAACAATGCGGTTAGTTCTATTCCCATTGTTTGCAATGATGATAGATGCATTGGTGGCTTTAATGTTGGCCCTATAACACAATCTGAAGTTATTTTGGCTGTTTCTAAACTTAAACTTCATAAATCCCCAGGGGTAGATGAAATTACTATGGAAATGCTTAGAGCTGGATGTTTCAGTTACCTCGTGGATAACTGAAATTTTGAATATCTTACCAGAGCTACTATTATTCCTATTTTTAAAAAAGATGATTGCAGTTCTTGTGATAACTTAAGGGGTATCAGCCTACTCTTTGTTCCAGGTAAAGTTCTTCCGTGATTGTGCTTAATAGAATTAAGAATCTGGTTGAGAGGCAATTGCGTGATGAGCAATGTGGATTCAGAAGTGGTAGGGGCTGTGTAGGTCAGATATTTTCACTTAGGCAGATTCTTGAGAACAGAGGCGTAGGAATGTGTTGGCATTGGGGCAGTTGCCAAGTGCGCCGGAATCACAGGGCGGTGCTGGGGCGGCACAAGTTGTTCCACGATATCTGGCGTTTATGTGTAAAATGAAATGGAATGATTAGCTGTCCATAGTTCGTTGAATTTTAATACGTATTGTTTATACCATTGTATCGTCAAGGCAGCATATTATGGATTTTCGTTATTTCCTACAAAAATAGTTTTTTCTTTTATCGGTGCACAATTAGCCCTCCCCCCCCCCCCTGCACCGCGCATGCCATAACACAGCTCTGGGGCGCAATTTCCAACTGTTCATATTACTTTTACAAATCATGCTGCTACACATGCTGGATGGCAGTTCATAATTTGTACATTATATTGAATATTGTTTATAAACCCCGGGTTTAATATCAAAATGAAGACAGAAGTATGCATCATCCTATGAATCGAGCGAGAACTGACTCAAAAAATTAATTTTGATGAGATTATTAACGATTTTTGCCAATGAAAAAGTAGGAAAAATTAAATTACTTTAAAAAATAATTGCTTGCATAATTAATTGCAATTTCTTTTGCAATTATTTATGTGCAATTAATATTTATTCATGTAACTGTATTAAAATAATGACAATAAATATGTATAATATAAATAACGTGTATTTTAATTTATCAATAACTGAACAAAGGCGTACAATTAGAAATTTGCCAAGAGTGCCAAAAGCCTAGCTACCCCTCTGCTTGAGAAATGTTTAGAGCTTCACAAACCTGTGGTTGCTAGCTTTATAGATTTCAAAAAGGCTTTTGACTCTGTTGATCGACATAATTTGCGGTTGATTGTTAGATCCTATGGAATACCTGATAAGTTAGTGTAATGAAAGCTCTCTATAATAATAAGTTGTGTGTGAGAGTTGGTACGTCTTTCAGCAATTGGTTTAGCATTACTAGTGGAGTTAGACAAGGGTGCATTTTGTCTCTTTTTCTGTCTTTTTGGTTATTGATTACGTTATGCAAAATTTTTGCAAGAGAAAATTTTTGGTCTTAAATGGTCTAGAAATTTCAAATTTTCTGATTTAGATTATGCAGATGATTTGGCCCTGTTGACTAATGATGATGAGATGAATTCGTTCATCAGGACTGTTGATGAGACTGGTAGTAGAGTAGGTTTAGTGATAAACAGAGAAAGAACTAAAGTGATGAAAATTGGTCAGGCAGATGGTGCTTCAGTTGCTTTGAATGGCTGTACTCTTGAGCAGGTGTCACAGTTTAATTATCTTGGTAGCTATGTAACAGATACTCTGATGGGCGGCATGAGATTAACAGCCAAACAGAAATTGCTGTTGGAACTTTTAAGAATCTATGGAGAGTGTGGAGAAATAGGCGTATACACCTAAAGACTAAAATTAGACTATATAATAGTTTGGTTCTTTCTAGGGTTAGTTATAGTAGTAAAACTTGGACGCTTTATAAACAAGATAACAGGAAACTATTCTTTTGATTCTAGATTCTTACGCAGTATTTGGGCATTAGGTGGTTGAACTTTGTAACTAATGATGAGGTTACATAAAGGAGTCTGCAACCTCCTTTAAGCAGCATATTGTGCAGAGGGACTGTTGGTTTTCCCATGTTGCCCATATGGATAATTATAGATTTCCCAATAGGGTTATGAACAGTGTGCCTAAAGTCCTCAGAAACGGGGAGACCTGGAATGCAGTTTGCAGACAATGTCAAACAGGACCTTATTAGAATTGGTGTGCAGGGGTCAGATGCAGCAGATGTATTAGGACAGATATGCTTGGAAAACTAAATTGCACGGTCTGGTTGAACTCTTATTCTGTGGGTTGAACCTCCCCGTAGCCCATGGTTGCTTGAGGATGATATAATTTATTTCGACCCTTCCAACTAATAACATCGTATCTGTTGTTATTAAAATGTGAATTAAAATTAATATGAAACAAAGTCTTTACTACAGTAACTTTCAAGGTTACCTAGATGCAGCTTTCCTTCCAGAGGGCATTAAACATTTAACAATGACTAGCGCAAGCAGATATCCTGCACGGGATGCTCTAGTAATATAGTAATGTTGTTATAATGCCTTTTTGTTTTCACGTTCTCTGCATATCTTTGAGTGGCCCTATGCACACTTTATACCCATCGAGAATTATTATTAAATTTTATGTTCTCTTTTTTTTTTTAAAGAAATTTTTGGGAAAAGTTCTCTTTTCATATATTCAACTTCTGGCCACCCTAACTATGGAGAGAACTTGTTCTGTAATTAACTGCACTGTTCAAAATTCTGAAAAAAACGCATGTGCAACCATATAGTTCTTTCTGCTTCATTCTTGCTCGTATCCCTTCAATACATCGCAATTAAATTTATCATGGCATCAATTCATTGCAGCGTAAATTCATCATAGCATCAATTAAACGCCATCAGTTTATTCACAGTAGTAGAGATGGACCTTTATTGACTTTCTACATCTGTACTCAAATGAACTGTCTAGAGACAATTATTAAATTTTCACTTTGAAATGTAAAACATGATTAATAAGAATTTACCTCAGAAATTAATTAAAACTTAAGTAAAAAGTATTTTTTTCAAACCATTTACCAAAATATAATTTTAAAAGTTTGCTTAATGATTATTTCAATATTGGGAAATTATGAATGATTTTTAAGGAAGATAATTTATTTAAAGGCTGAACGAATACTGATAAAAACCGAGATGTAAATAGATTTGATTATAGTCTTCAATTTATCTGCAGTCACATTTTTCAATTAAATGCATTGGGATAACATAGAAATTCTCCATTTTGATGGGTTCTAAGCAAATTTTTTCGAAAATCAGTTGTTCCAATGATTAGTTTTTTAAAAGTTAGTTTTTCGAAAGACCATATTCTCGAAAACGGCCGTTTTTATTTGAAAATTAAATCGCTTACTTATTGCATAGCAGATATTTTTTTTTTTGCTTTTAGAAATAATTATTTTTGGGTTGGATAGGTATTGATGAAATATTTACCATTCGCATTTTCAAAAATTCCCTTAGCTTAAATCGTCCGCTCTAATGGTCGAAAAACATATAAAATGATAAAATTTTAAACAAACATTATAAATGATTTAATTATGCTAGAAATTTGAAATTCTGTTCATGGAGTGTCATTGTCAAAGTGCAAAAAGGTTTACACTGACAGCAGTGATTTTCCCCTTTGCACTAGGGTGAAGGGGAATGAAGCAACTTGTTTTCATATATAAATTTTTCAACAATTTTTCGTAGAATACATCAAAATGAAAATTTTCATGGTATTTCAATGGGAGTCTAAATTTGAAGCTCTGTAGCTTTTGAAATACGCATTTAATAGAAAAATGTGACTGAAGATAAAGATCATGATCAAATCTATTTAGATGTCGTTTTTTTCAATAATATTCTTTCAGTATTTAAAGAGTTATAGAAGTTGGAATATTTAGCAGTCAATTACCTTTCATATACTGTATATCATTCATAAATGTTTAATTTTAAATAATCATTATGCAAACTTTTAAATGCATATTTTATTAAATGGTTTAAAACAACACTTGTTATTTAAGTATTAATTAATTTTTGAGAGAAATTCTTATGAAACATGTTTTATCTCTTCAAGTCAAAGTTTAATAATTCTCTAGAGCAGTGGCCCTCAACCTGTTATGCTTCACGTACCACCTGGAAATGTGTATGCAACTGGCGTACCCCTTGTATAGAGATAAAACTATAGTTATAATATAACAATGGTAATAAAATAAAACTTATATATATATATACACACACACATTAAATTTTGTATTCATAAATTACATATATATCGATAAACAAAAAATGACATAAACAATTTTACAAATCTTATAAAATTATAAACATTTTACTGGCTAAGCAGTGAAATGGTTGCGCTTGTTTACGCTTGCAAAGTTCGTCAATGGGGGTTATCTTGCTAAGGTAGAGCCGCAAGTCATCTTCAACATGCAGCCTGTTCCTATATTTACTTTTTAAAGCAGTTAAAGATGAAAAACCAGTTTTACATAAATAAGGTTGTGAAAAGTAACAGATATTTGACTGCAATTCTTGACAAATTCCGCTCCAATCCAAAAACTAATCAATGGCTTTTTGGAATGAATGCTTTTTAAACTATTATCACAGGATATCTCAATCAACTCTTCTTTATTGGACAATGGAAGCTTATATTTTTCCAAATCAAATGTGAAAGGGTTTCAAATCCATTGTTGCGTTTCAATCAGAGGGTGGAAAATACTGCCTTAGAAATGTTTTAAGAGTGCTTAAATGAATGATTATTTGTTGTCTGATGTCTTCAAAGTCTACAACTGTTTGCTCATTTTCTTTCAGAAATGAATCTAGTAGCAGAAATTGGTCACAGATGTACGTTTTAGTTCCGTTTTCCCAGAGAGAATTTTTTTTATCATAGCACTTGGTTACTAGATCTAGCGACTTTTGAGTTCTCATGGCGTACCCCAAAATATTTTACCGCGTACTCCACGTTGAAACCCCTACTCGAGAGAGTCGATAAGTGCCACTCAGAGGTAAAACAACTCAACTAGAGAGTTGATTTGAGCACATATGTAGAAAGTCAATAAAGTCCTCTCGTCACTGCAATGAATGATGCAGCGATAAACTGATATGACAATGAATTGACGTCGCAATGAAATGAAGCTGTGATTAACTGACAGTGATAAATTAGCATGCGATGATGGAGCCGTCGAATTTCAGTAGAGAATTTAATGCTCATATTCAGATGCTTTGCATTTTGACTTGTTGATTTTCTTGCGCATAGTTCTTAAGCAGGGAATTAAAAATGAGTGAAAAATTAAACTGAATTTCAAATGGAGCACATTTAATCTGGACTGCAAAAAACGTTTTATTTATTGATAATAAAATCTGTGCTATTTATGCTATGGAAAAACTTTTCAATCGAAAAAGAAAAGTTAAAATGATTAAAAGAATTATTTAATGATAAAAAATTATTTCTATTGATTTTTACCATATATCTCCACTACTTGCAAAGTTATTGTTCACAAACAGAGATACTAAACGTTACTAAGAAAGTCTGAGTAAGGAAATTTACATTGCCAAAGTGTTCAGACTCTTCAACGATATCTGAATTGGAAAGCAACATAAGTCATTTATAAAAATATATCACTGAATATAAATTAAAACTCTCACTCAAATATCTAAATATCAATTTTTAACAATATTCGTCTGATAAGTGTAGAATTTTCCCAGCGCTAACAATATTGGTATTAAATATACTATATGGCTGTTTAGCAAAAAAAATTATTTTTCTTTTTTTTTTCTTATCTCTTTTTTATTGCGTCTTGCGACAGAACTTGCTGTCTTTAATTGATTAGACTGGTACAGTAGCATTAGTTTAGTGCAACTGTACAACTAATCCGTTAAGGACAGCAAGTTCTAATGTCACAAGACATGATATAAAAGAGATAAAAAAATTTAAAATTTTTTTATGCTAAACGCCATTTAATGTATTTACTACCAATATTCGTCTGATATTTAAAATTATTGAATGTGGAACATTTAAGAACTGACATTGTTATATATAAAACTTTAACCGAAAGGTTAATTAAAACAAATAATAACACTAAATAATAACAATAAAAACACAAATAAATGCAATTTTAGAAGATTCTGCAAAATTTCCTTCATTTTAATTCAGTTTAGAATGAACTTTAGCGTTAGCAGTGGTAGCACCTCTGGTTAAATAATATGTTTCAATAACTCCTGAAGATTATGAATATTCTTCAAAAGTGAGATTAAAAATATTTGTGTAATGTTTATCATCAGGGACATTTTCTCTTTAAAAAATTTATTTTCAAATTTAGGGAACTGTAAATATGGCTTTCCATTCTCATCGCAGAAGTACCTGAAAACATTTGGCAGTTCACTGTAATTGATTCTTTTTAATATTTTGTTTTGAGATTATAGAGAATGAATGTATCGTATTCGGTAGACGAAATTATCATGGTGGAAATCTGTCAGTGGAAATAAACATTCCTTCCTGAAAATTTTCAAGAACGAACGAATGCGAAAAATAACACATTCGTTCTGAATACTCCTACTGGTAAAATTTCTTCAAAAGAAAAGAGATTTTAAAAATCCCTAGAACAGAGAGAAAAACAAATGTAATTTTTCGTGTGAATAATTTCGAAAAAAAGCAAACAAACTAACGCTGGCCATTAATTTTTTCTTGGGGAGGGTCATTCTCTCTATTCTGGCCCATATCAACCATCATTTGGTTCTTGCACCCCAAAATTAGACACTGTTCTGAACATAAACTTCCATTTTAAGTAATCGTATTAACCTTTATTATCGTCCTTTCTCTTACTATTTTTAAGAGGGGTGAATTTATTAGCTGCCACCCTTTTTCGAAAGTAGGAATGGCATGAATGGAAAACTGTATGATAGCTAAAGAAAATATTTCTTTGATCAAAGCTTACGTTCGATATGTAGCTTTATAATGGTCACCTTTTTACAGGAAGTTGTAAAAAATATCCCTGTTCCCTTTTTTGTGAGGGGTGGGGTGGAAGGGCAATGGTAGAACAATACTATAAGTAATTCTCACTATAAGTAAAATAATTACATCTTACGAAAAAGCACAAACAAGGTATTATTTTCTTACGATCGGTATATAATTTAAGCGACAGAAATGCTGCTTTTTTTAATCCTTCTTATGTACTAATATTTATTTCTTTGAGTTGAAAAATTTCAAGGTACTAATCATTGATTTCAATTCTACGGATATGGTCATTAAATTGGTCAGTACTATTATCATTACAATCGATCACAATTGTTCACTAATTTGGCCGTAACTGTACTTATACAACGTGCCCTCTGTTTCTCAGATATTTTGGTAACCGTGAATGAGTTTAAGGTAAGAGCTTTTTAACGTGTGGTTTTGATTAAATTTGTCCTTAAAGTAGGTGTAATCGTAATTGTTGTACTATTTATGTTAAAAAATTTTCCCATTTATTCCCAGAAATTCGTAGTTTGGCTGAAATAAACGAATGGGAAGACATTTTTGTAACAGGTATTCCGTATTTCCATTTTGACATTGAAAGTCACGTTTTTGTTCAGCCACATTTAATATTTGCCACTGAAAATCACGTTTTCGTTTAGTCCGATGTTTTTAATATTTGCTACGATTGTGACAGTAGTAACGACGCATTTTTTTTTGCATGTAAGTTATTACTACATAAAAACAATTATACATAAAACAGTATGATTACGTTGCAAAAACTTCCACAAAGTGCCATCATTATTAAAATTAGCGCAATAGGGCTTTTCACGGTCCTCAGCCAACAGATGGTCGAGCTTAGGAAACGTAAAACGTAACATTTGAGTTACCATGGGTTATTGGTAGCCCATGAATTATTTCTTTTTGGGTAGATAACGTAAAGTCACGTGCAGCCTTTGTCATTATGCTTGTGACCATGCCGCACACATGTAGGCATCGAAACCACAGTATCAGTTTGCTTATTTTTGGACTCTAGAAAAACTTTTTTTTAAAAATGATTTTGAAAAAAAAATGGTCGGAAGTCAAATATGTATTATCATATAACTGATTTATAAATAATAATAATAATAAATCTATAACATTTCCAGGACTCACCTCTTGTATACAAGTTGATAGAATCCAAAATGAGATACTGATGACACCTATGTCAGTTTTCAGTGAAACATGAAATTAAATGTTTTTTTTCAACTTGTGTTTGAAACTTTTCTACGTATATTTGATAAAATACATTATTAATGCATGGAAAATGATACTTTTTCTTTCCATATGGTGCATATTTTATTAAACTATGTTCATGTTGTTTTCTGCTGAGGTCCTGCCATCCTCTCAGATCTACTGTGGCATATAAACTGACAGGCTCCTGTCAGACCTCTGTGGCAAGCAGCTGCTTGAGGGGGTATTTATTTATTTATAAATAATTTGTTAAAGCCATCTGATTGCCATTTCTTAGAAGCGATATGCGGTATTGCTGATTTGTTTGTTAACGTTACTCTATGCTGAAGCAACCCCCTGATTTAAGCTCATGAGATTGATTGGAACTATCATCAACAAATTTTTTCATGAAGTTTTGAAAATCTGAAAATGAACAAAAAAAATGCTGTTTTTAAAAACATAAGATTTTGAAAGTAATTATGAAGTATGTACCTGTTTGTTTCTTTTCTGTTTTACATGCTTTTCTGCCATTTTTTCAATTTCAATATTCCTAGAATTATTTTTATCATATATTTGAGCATTCTGTGCATCGTTCCCACTCCTCAGACCAAAATTTTAACTTAAAAAAGCCTTCTTAACCAGATATGTTACTAATTGCTCACTCACACATGCAAAAGCAGTCTGTTAAGTGGCTGCAGGTTAGTTGTTCACATGTTGATTGAAGTCCAAATACTTCCTCCCCACACATTGGATATCATTTTCCTTGGTAAAGTTAGTATTTTATTTACTTTTTATAATTAAACTTTTTAGTTTTCATTTCTATAGATTTATTTCCATAAATTAATGAGCTTTGGTGATCAATTGATAGATTATTATTGATCTTTTGGAGTTATGGTATATCAAATGGCCGCTTACAAGTTGTTGAGGATACTTTATTAATCATCACATTAGTTTATATGTTCATTTTTCTCTTATTATTTGGGGCGGGGGTGGCTCAGTCGATAGCGCGCCAGGCTCGTAATCTGTAGTTCCCAGGTTTGAGTCCCAGTTGGGTCAGCGTTGAGATTTATCTACGCAAAATTCCCCGCCCTGCCCACGGTCAGTAGGGGACACCGATGGGCTTGGAAAGGCCGCTGTCCATTTGGATGAGACGTTAAGCTGTGGCCCCATGTGCGGGAGAGCCATACCCAGTGCACGTTAAAGAACGCGCTGGATCGCCTTGACGGGAGGCTACCATCTGTCTCCCAACAGCTGTTCCAGTGGGTCCCCTCCCCAACCTTCTCTGAGTCTTCGGGTTCCATGTGACCTGGCCATTTAGCCCATGGTGTGCAAAAAAGTGCCGCTCAGAGGTAAAACAACCAACCCAACTCTTATTATTTCTTTGTTTTCCAGTAAAAAAAATTTGATTTTGTATCATTTCTTGAAAATGAATGAGAATTTGGATACAGAAGCAAAAAGGACTTCCTTGCACTGAAATTGATCTTCATATGGGAGGGCAATTTTGGCAAGTGGTTTTAATTCCCTCTCCCAACACAGGGCATTTTACTCCCAAACAAACAATAACTTGAAAAAAAATTTTTTTAATTATAGATGTTAAGTTTATGTATTTAATGGTTTAAAAAAATTTTACCCCTCTCAATATGGCTGGGACACTGACAATACAATTGATTTTATTTTGCTTTGGTGCACCAACTTGTCACTTATCCAAGATCCCCAAAATTCAACACCTAAAGAAAAAAAAATTTCATAATATGTAGTGAAAAAAAGCAGCCAAAAAGTGGTTTAGCATTTCATAAACAGGATTAATTAATATGTAATTTTTATATATTAATAATATTTTATATAATAATATTTCATAAACAGAAACCATTGATATCAACAATCCAAGCCACCTTGTGTAACAGAATCATTAAAAGAAATAAAAATTGTGTTTCAGGTAAATATAGTGTTCAGGAAGAAATTTCCTTTTGATTGATATATAATTCAACTGTTTTGCAGTCCAATCTATTTTTTCACTATATTACAATGAAAAAGTCTTATTAAAATCAATATGTATGTATATTTGTTTAACTTTTTTCAAAAAATTCATAATTAAATTCTGTTTAACGTGGCTATAACATGATCTATTTCACTTGATTGGTTATCTTTTAAAGAAAATTCTATATTGACTTGCTTATATGACTCAGCACAGCTGGTGAAAAGCCTGGAGTTTTCTGAAAGTGTGGTACTGAGGAAAAAAATTGCAAAATAAGATTTAAATTGTAAAAAGTAATTTCTTGTTTTAAGTAAAAATTTATTTTTTTATTAACTAGTAAATCAGTACTTTAGCCTCGATTTAAATTTTAGAGGAAAAATTATCTTGAGCCAGGTGGGATACAAACCCACGACCTCCTGATAACATGTCAGATGCTCTGCACCACTGAGCTACCGGCCGCCGATCAAGATCTCCTCTAATTAGCGCTATGAACATTCCTTTTATGTTACATATGGGTGCTATTCAGGCAATTTTCATCTAAAATTGTTTTCTCTAAAATTTAAATTGACACTCAAGTGCTGATTTATTAGTTGATATGGAATACGTCGAGTTTATTTCATTCTTTATTATCTGCATGCTTGTAATCATATGCTTCCATCTATATGGCAAATAGATAGTCGCTTGAGCTAAATATTGCCTTAATAGTTCCCATATGTAACATAAAAGGAATGTTCATAGCACTAATTAGAGGAGATCTTGATCAGCGGCCTGTAGCTCAGTGGTCCAGAGCACCTGACATGTTATCAGGAGGTCGTGGGTTTGTATCCCACCTGGCTCAAGACAATTTTTCCTCTAAAATTTAAATCGACGCTAAAGTGCTGATTTATTAGTTGATATGGAATACGTCAAGTTTATTTCATTCTTTATTTATTTTTATTCAGCAATAAATAGCCTTTCTATTCATTTGCATAATAAGCATTTTTGTCTATTTATTTATTTTTTTTCCTTAAATAACTCTTATTTGGAAAAAATATTTGCGAACTGTGCAACCCACAACTCTCTAGATACATGCCAGAGTGCCCTAACTACTAAATCCAACCATCAGCCAATAATTTGTTTACACAATATGACGTTCATATCTTTCGCTGAATATGGGGAACCTTGCACCATCTATAATCAGGAAAGGCTACTTATTCTACCAATTTTTGCTAATGAATTGGCTGCTAATGAGGAACTTAACTAATACTTTTTTCCACATAAATATTTATTTATTTCCATATTTACAGGTAATTGTTTATTTACTATAAATTTTATTTGTATTGCCAGATGCATTTTTTCACTTCCTGAGTATAAAAGACTATTAAAATAAAACTAGTCATCTTTTCTGTAAAATATTTCATTTTTGGAAAGTAGTTAATGTTTAAATGCTGATTAATTTGGCATATAAGATGCCATAATTCCTTTCATTAGTTATTTGGCAAAAAAGTTCTAATGTTAATTTTTTTGTGACTAAGCACTGTGAAAAAATAGCATTGTGTGTGGTTTTATTTCACTTTTTGTGGCTGGGCATTGGAAGGATTAAGCTAATAATGTGATGTATTTGATTGTGAAGTCTTGTAAAGAACCTATGGCCCTTTCAATGTAAGAAAAATATTAACTGAACTGTTGATATTGATTGCAAGGTATTGGAGTTGTATTGAGTATACTTCACCAGCTGGGAGCCTATTTTTCTAATATCACCAATGTTTCAAATAATAATAAGAAATTTTTATGGAATGCCTAATTTTTTTTCCTATGAAAATATACAGTGGTTAGGGTGCTTGGCTGTGGATTATAGGGGTGTGGTTTTGAGCCCCAGGTAAGACATGGATATTTCACTTTTGATATTATCTTTTGTTGAGGTCTCTTTCCTCATAAATCTAAGGAATATCATACTGATGGGGTTCTGTCAGACCTCTATCGCAAGCAACTGCTTGATAGGTGATTTATTTTTAAATATTTTGTAAGATGTGGTATAATGTCTTTCAATATAAATAACAGGAAGTGGCTTTTATAAATTCTGAAAATGTGGGCGCAAGAAAGCAACATTGTATTCTTACTTTTCTGCCTTGTATTCTTGTTTAGAATTTGAATATTTTTATTGTTTCTGATTCATTTATGTATTTTTTTTTCTGAGTTTATAGAATTGCTTTATTCTTTTATTTAGAATAAGAGTTAATGATGCATAAAAGAAAGCTAGTTTCTGCTGATTCCCATCAAAAAAAGCGTTCAAAGCGAAATGAGTGCAAGTCTTTGGACACCACAGTAAGTTTTCTCTATGTTATGAAATCTAGCACAGTTTCTTAATCTTTTTATGTATATATCATTTCTCCTGAACTTAGTTTCTTAGATGAGCTTTAGATTACACCAGTTTTTACTCATTACATTTTGAATTCTTTTGGTATAGTGTCTATGTATCTTTACATAGTGCTGTATACATTTTTTTGTGGCTGACAAAAATTTTACAAAAACAAATCTGTTGTCAAACCATGGGAGTCTTGTTTTCACAAAACTTGCAAGAAAGAAGTTGAACTAATTCAACTCTGCTTAGCATGATTGCCAACTTTAGAGAAGTTGTTTACAGACAAGAAAGTTAAATTTTACAGCCAGCTCACATTTTCCTTCAAAACAAAATAACTATGTAGAACATGGCTGAACAATGCTAAGTTTCCTTTATTATATCTTTTTTTTTTTAAATAAATTTTTCATGCTGTTTTTTTTTTTGCCATGCTATTGTTATCAAAATGATTTTATTTATTTCTGTATTTCCAGTGAATTTATGCAGAAATCAAACCATAAACTCTGAAATTACACATTTTTTACTTTTTGATATTCAAAAATATTTTAACATTTATCTGGAGCACCATTATCCCCATTTTAATCATGCTTCTTAGTTGTACAGTCACAGTTCCAATTCATTATTTCAAATATTGACAATTTCACAGAAACAGTTGCGCATCAGTAAGGTGGACTCTTGTTATATCTATTTTGAACTAATTTGTTAGTTCAAGTAATGATAGGTTAAAGAAGTACATAAGAGTGTTTTGAACTTTAATAAAACATGAATTAATATAAACATAGGTGACAATCACAGCATTACCTGGGTGACATTTTAACGTCAATATATCAATGAATATTTTGTGGAAAAAATTTCGCCAGCATACGGGACTTGAACTCACATCTCTCCAGAAACATGCCAGGGTATTCTTACTGATTTGAACTAATGTCGGCTCATCTTTTTTCCACTAATTTAAGACTTTAAATCTTTCACCGATGATTTTCGGCGCCAACCATTGGTGCCATTCTATGATCAATGGGTGGCAACAATTTCTTTTTGTATTGTGCTGACTGAGATGGAAATAATAAAGTCTCTTCATGCTATTTAGCATTATTAATGATTTAAACGTAGGTGACAATCACAGCATTACCTGGGTGACATTTCAACATCAATATATCAATAAATATTTTGTGGAAAAATTTTGCCAACATACGGGACTTGAACTCGCATCTCTCCAGAAACATGCCAGAGTATTCTTACTAATTGAACTAATGTCGGCTCATCTTTTTTCCACTAATTTAAGACTTTAAATCTTTCAGCGATGATTTTCTGTGCCAACCATTGGCACCATCTATGATCAACGGGTGACAATTCTTCTTCTTTTGCAATCACACAAAATTCTTTATCATCTTTTGTAGTTTGAATTTGTGTGCTACGAAACAAAAAATCAATTTTTAAAACAATAAATATTATATTTTCATTAAATCACTGTCAAAGTTAAACCCATCTCAGTGTAAGTTCTTAATGATACATATTAATTCATACATATTTTGTGGAAAAGATTTCGCTGACATACGGGACTTGAACTCCATCTCTCTAGAAACATGCCAGAGTATTCTTAAAGATTGAACTAATGCTCGCTCATCTTTTTCCCACTAATTTAAGACTTTAAATCTTTCACCGATGATATTCGGTGCCATTCTATGATCAAAGGCTGGCAACAATTTCTTTTTATATTGCACTGAGTGAGATGGAAATAATAGTCTCTTCATGCTATTTAGTGTTATTAATGATTTTAAACATAGGTGACAATCACAGCATTACATGGGTGACATTTTAACTTCAATATATCAATAAATTTTTCCACAAAATATTTAGTGATATATTGACGTTAAAATGTCACCCAGGTAATGCTGTGATTGTTACCTATGTTTAAATCATTAATAACGCTAAATGGCATTATTAATGATGTTACTGGAGAGATGCGGGTTCAGGTCCCATATGTTGGCGAAATCTTTTCCACAAATTATTTATGAATTAATATGTATCATTAAGAACTTACACTGAGATGGGGTTTAACTTTGACAGCGATTTAAAGAAAAATGGTATTTATTGTTTTAAGAATTTATTTATTTTTTCGTAGCACACAAATTCAAACTACAAAAGATGATAAAGAATTTTGTGTAATTGCAAAAGAAGAATAAATAGTTTCGTAGAAAAAAGTTTTGCTGACATGTGGGATTTGTACCCATGTCTCTCCAGAAACATGCCAGAGTATTCTAAGACCACTGAACTAACACCAGATCTGTCTTTCCTCCACTAATATATTTTTAATTTTCCACAAAACCATTATTGATATATTGACATTAAAAAGTCAACAGGTAATTTTGTGGATATTTTTTATTGATTAAATCATTAATAATGCTAATAGTGTGAAGTAACTTATTTATTTACACCTTATTCAGCACAACATAAAAAGAAATAGTCCCCATCCTAGATCATAGATGGTGCCAAACTGAGTTGCCAAAATTGTGGGAAGAGTGATAAGTCACATTAGTGAAGAAAAGACAGAGCCTTCAGTGGCTTAAAATACTCTGGCATGTTTCTGGAGAGATGGATTCTAATTCACACATCAGTGAATTTTTTTTCCACCAAACCATTTCTTGATTTACTGACATTAAAAAGTCAACATGTTACTCTGTAGATATTATTTATTGCAAAAGAAGAACTATTGCTTTGGGAATCACTCACAAAATTCTTTGTCAAAGAAGATATATTAAGAAAAAACTATTCTTAATAATTTACAAAAGTTTAGTAATAAAGTATCACAGGAAAAAGTTGTAAACAAGAAGCACTTGAAATAATTACTTGAAAAAAAAAATTGTTGTCCTGAGTGGGAATCGAACCCACACCTCCCAGAAGCATGTTGGGCTTCCTGACTGCTGGACCATCAGTGTAGAAATTATAAAAAAATTAAACTGGCAATCTTTTCAACAATTTTTTGCTGATTCATCATTGGTACCCTCTATTATAGGTAATGGGGCAGCCAAGCCGCCACGTTTGATGGTGGTAATATCTGGCACACAGAAAAATTTTTGCTTTGATTTTTGAATTTTTGCACATTTTCTGTGGGCTATAAAATTTTTTTCTGAAGCACCATTTAAATATCATTGCTGCTTGAAAACTTTCATTAGCAGTTCTCCAGCAACACAAATTTAATAATACACTGCCCTACCAAAATATTAGAGAATTTCCATGTTATGTCAAACTAACTTTGAAGGTCTATGGCTTCTAAACCATGCATTTAATGTTAAAATGTGACTGAAGATAAAGATCACAATCAAATCTATTTAAAACTTGATTTTCAGCAGTATTCATTCAGTGTTTAAAGAGTTGTGGAATAACTCTTAATGCATAAGAATAAGAATTTACTTATGCATTAGTAATTTCTTATTCTTATGGAATTACTAATTCCATAAGAATTAGTAACTATTTCTGAGGAAGAAATTAATTAAAACTTACATAATAAGTATTATTTCCACCATTTAATAAAAATATCATTTTAGAAGTTTGCATAATGATTACACCTATCCCTCAATTTACACGGTACTCAGTTCACACAATTTTGGCTTTGCATGGTCAAAAAATGCAACCAGTTTCGATTTACACGGTACTGACTGAGATTTCCTTTCTATGTACGTCTCAGTCAGTACTGTGTAAATCGAAACTGGTTGCATTTTTTGACCGTGCAAAGCCAAAATTGTGTGAACTGAGTACCGTGTAAATCGAGGGATAGGTGTATTTCATTATTAGACAATGAGAAATGATATTTATAAAATAATTTATTGTTAAATATTTCAGCATCCATAATGCTTTAGATACTAAAAAATATATACATTGAAATTATTTTATACATATATTTATATATATTCAGTAACATAATAAATTGAGATTTAAATGCATTTGATTATGATCTTTATTTTCAATCACATTTTCGTATTAAATGGATATTTTAGAAGTTAGAGAGCTTTAAAGTTAGACTTCCATTGATATAACATGGAAATTCTTTAATATTTTGTTAGTGCAGTGCATATATATAGAGAGAGGGAGGGTTTGCTTTATCATGTAAGGCTACAAAAATGTGCATATATATAGAGAGAGGGAGGGTTTGCTTTATCATGTAAGGCTACAAAAATGTGGAAGTATGTATACTGTTCTATTCATTACACGTAACTAGCAATTACAAAAAATAAATGACTAAAATTGTGTTCAGCAGGTTAAGAGTTAATATAGTATTTCTGCATTAATTAAACACACTATAACCTTAGTTGCTCTTGTATAAAACTCCAAACAATCTACCTATATAAGTACTGTCATATAACCCAAGGCACCTCTAAATCACAGCTGCTGCTTTACTGTAGATCATTGCTGAATTGCAATCTAATTTCAAAACAATTTGTTTTTTAAATCTATTTTTCTACATTCTGAAATATAACTGTCCCAAAAGTATTTTTTCATAGTCCTAACATTTCTTCATTGTAGAATACACATCAATTTTCAAGCAGCTATATGTTACCGGATATGTTTTAATACTGCTGTGTAGTTTTATTTCTTCTATCTTCTGCCACTTCTTTTTTTTAAAATTGTTCTATTGGTACTATAAAAAAAACTGTGTTAGAATATTAAACATTTTAACTTGTTTGATATATATATATAGGTGGAAATGGATGATCCAAATGATACGTCATCTGAGACACATCAAAATATATCAGATACGGAGGAATCAAATAAGACATCATTAAGGGTACCTGAAAATGTATCAGATTTGGATAATTCAAGTGATACATTTAGTTCACTTCAAAATGTATCAAGTCATACTCTCAAAGCTATTGAAGAATTAGGTTTTACAAGTATGACAGAAATTCAAGCTAAAACCATACCTCCCCTTTTGGAAGGAAAGTAAGTAGAAGTGCATATAATTTTTTCCTCCTTTTTGGGGTCAAATGTATTCTTTCTCAAATATTGTCAGTTTTTTTCCCCTTAACATATTGTTTCATGTATCAGATTTTATAATTAACCCAGTTGTATTAAAATATGTTCATTATTGAATGGCAATTCAAGTTTTAAGAAAGTTACTAATTGTGGATTACAGAAAAAATGTTACATGAAAGCTCATATCAAAACATTTTTGCAGTGCCATTTGTTATCATTCTCATTAAATACATATTAGAGAGTTTAAGTAAAACTGTACATGGAAATAAACTGTCATTGACTGGGCTATACAGAATAATAACCCTGTAGTAAATGATAAGAGGATAATGCATGTCTTTTTTATTTGGACCTTCGAGATTAATTTTCATGCCACAAATTAATAGCTGCTACATTGCAATAATTCAAAGTTTATTTCTTGATAATTTGAAACAAGTTTGTAGCTTTAGACTAGTATTAATCATTAGTGATTTCTCACAAATGTGAAATATCGAAAAAGGACAGTCAACTGAAAGACCTTACTTTGTTTGATCAATTTTCAAACTATACTAACCTGATCTTTCTATAAATATTCCTTTACAAAATTAGCTCTTTAATTATTGTACATTATTTGTGTCACTGAAGTGGCACAGTATGCAAGCTGACATACAGTCATGTTAATTAAAGAGTATGTCTTAAAACAGACTGATTACATCATAAGGAGCTATGAAGTGTTCATCCATTTCATAAACCTGACCGAATATTCCATTAATGTGACCAATCCAAGTAATCTTGTATAATGCTGGCCGATGTTTTAAAATATAACACACTGAAAACAATCATTAAAAGAAATAAAAATCATGTTTCATGTAAATATTATATTATTTGGGAAGAAATTTGCTTTCAATGGATGATTATTTAACTAGTTTAATTATATATTAGCTAATAATATATATAGTAGCTAAATATGATTTGAAACTACCATACACTATAAATAACAGCATAAAACAATTAATGCAAAACAATAGAAAAAAAATTAAACTTACTGGTGGAGTATATAAAATTAAAGTGAATGACCCCCACAATAAATTACAAGGGAAAAATAACTATATAGGCAAAACCTACAGAACCATAAAACAGCAATTAGCAGAACATAAAAGGGATATAGGTTGGGTTGTTTTACCCCTGAGCGGCACTTTTTTGCACACCATGGGCTAAATGGCCAGGTCACATGGACCCCAAAGGCTCAGAGAAGGTTGGGAGAGGGGACCCACTGGAACAGCTGTTGGGAGACAGATGGTAGCCTCCCGTCAAGGCCAGGCAGTGTATTCTTTAACGTGCACAGGGTATGGCTCTCACACACGGGGCCATGGCTTAACGTCCCATCCGACAAACGGCAGCCTTTCCAAGCCCATCGGTGTCCCCTACTGACCGTGGGCAGGGCGGGGAATTTTGCGGAGATAAATCTCAATGCTGACCCAGCTGGAACTCGAATCTGGGAACTAGAGATTATGAGTCTGGCGCGCTACCGACTGAGCCACCCCCGCCCCAAAGGGATATAGAAAAACAGACTCCAACCACAGCTTTAGCACAAGTAATAGAAAACAAATTAGAAAAAGAAGAAATATTGGCAACATTATTAGTTGACTATATTAACACCCCACAAAATATCAACTGAACTATACCGAAAACATTCACATCAATATGCAGAAAGAAAGCTTATGCAATACAGACATAACACTCCTACTGGCAGCATCGAATCTTCTGCTCAAAGAGCATTACCGTAATAACAACTAACACCACTAGAGGGAAAGATCTATAAATAAATCACTGCAACAACATACATGGCCAGAAGAAGTGTCGCATGTGCAACTCAAAACATGTATAGCCATTTGATTTGTAGTATTTGGTCTTGTTTGAATATTTTGTTAGTTCATTTATTAGACGAGTTTTTGTAGAATGCTGAAGTGTTAAAGGGCTTAATATACGCTAGTTGAGCATGCTCTAAATTAAAAATGAATTGTAAAGAATGTGCAACGAAGGAATAGTCATATTAAAGTAGGACTGGTAACCTGACGTCACCATCAAATACTTCAGAGTATGTACCAGCCAAGAAAGAAAGATGTGAACCACTGTAGTGTCACATCGGCCCCAAAAGGGGGTAAATGATTACAACAAACTACCAGTGCCATCAGTAGCAAATAGACATCTGTCAAAAGTGATTCCATTTTGTACAAATAACAATGGACACCATCTCCATTACCTGTGATATACAATTCTAAAAGTATCATCTATTACTCTGGAAATCTTGAACTTTGGAGGACTTGGATATGTTTTAAGCTCGCACATGAGTTAAAAGCAAATGCTGAAATGGCAAAAGTTAATGTAATGTCAACTACTGTAATAACTATGTAGAAATACTTATTTTCAATGGTAGTATAAGTTACGAAGGTAAAAGTGGTAATTAATGGCACCGATAAGATAAATTATCTTAATTTATTTAATACGCTACAACCTCTATGTTTTAAGAGATATGAGTGTGAGTTGTAAAAAACTCAATGATAAGGTTCTACTGTTGCCCAAGTACAACTTATAGATAAACTAGAGAATATAGCTGCTGTATAGCAATTACATTACAGCATAATTGTGTTAATTAAACTGATTTAATTATTGCTATGTTGCAGATTTTATTGAATATAATTTAACTATTTTTATTCATCAGATTTCCTAAAATTAAGCCTTAATTGTATAGACTGATCTATTTTTTTCACCTTTTCACTGTAAAAAAGTCTTATTAAAATTAATATGCTTTCAGATTTGCTTAAACTTTTTATTTTCATAAAATTTGTAATTAAAATCTGTTTAATTCAGTATATAACATGACTTATTTTAGTTGATTAGTTATTTTTGAAAAAAAATTGCAAATTTGACTTGATATGATTCAGCACAGTTAGCAAAATGCCTAGACTTTTCTCAAAGTATGGTACTGTTATAAATTTAGAATGGATGAGCACTGAGTGTGAGTATAAGTAAGTATATTTCACAATACAAATTACAAAACAATGCTATTTATTACAAAAGCATGGATGAAATTACTTAAAAACAAACTAAATACTATTGTACATAAAGTAATAATTTTTTCCTACAGAACAGTTAAAACTAGTTCTGTCTATTCAATTGATCAACGTTTACCTCTTAATTTTTATAGTAAATGTCCTTTTTTATTCCTCACTTCAGGTACAAATCATTCTAATTATCTGTGTTAACTCATTAGATTTTACACTAATAAAACTAATCAACCTCCAATGCACTCACCATAGAAAAACATTTCTTTTTTTCAAACACTTATCGCATATATACTGAGACTAACTGTGTCCTCTTTCACATGTCCACAACACCAATATTGCAATTCTATCATTCTTAAATTTCAAATCAGTTCTATGTTCCAATTCATTTGTTATATAAATCTCTCGCAGAAGTATACATGAGCGTTCATGTCATGTTTATCATAACATTCATGTCATAACATCACAACATCTGTCGTAACAATACCAAGAAAAAAATTGTAAAACGGGAGTAATTTTCATGCTTCAAATAAATATTTTTTGTTATTCAGAAATAAATAGCCTTTCTATTCATATGCATTATAATCATTTCTGTCTATTAGTGTTTTTTTTTTTTGCATTGCCAGATGCATTTTTTTACTACATTCTTCTATAAAAGCCCTATTAAAGTAAAACTAGTCGTCTTTTTGTAAAATATTTTATTTTCAGAAAATCCAGAATTGAATATTGATTAATTTGGCATTAACATGCCATAATTCCTTTCATTTAGTTGTTTGGCAGAAAGGTTCAAAAGTTTTTTTTTTGGCTCAGTATATGAAAAAAATAGCATGGACTCTGGATATAAACTGGTTTTTCAGGCTGGGTCCAGAAAGGGTTAAATACCGAAAGAATATTGTTGAAAATTGAGATTTTGATTTGGTTTAAATTATCCTCAGTTGCATTTTCTCATAATTTTACTTAATATTCTCATATTTCTCTTAATCTTTGTTAATCATCACAGGAGAAAGTTCTAAGTTCTTTTGTTTTTGTGCTGATAAAAATTAACAGTTATCTTGGCCGTCACTGTAATTAAAAATAAATAAATACCCCCTCAAGCAGCTGCTTGCCACATAGGTCTGACAGGAACCTGTCAGTTTATATGCCACAGTAGAAGATCTAAGAGGATGGCAGGACCTCAGCAGAAAACAACACGAACATCCATGCCTTACTCGGGGCTCGAACCCAGGTCCCGTAGATCAGTAGCCAAGCGCGCTAACCACTCGGCCACGGGTTAACACTTTAAAGGTTAAATCATTCAGTAAGTCATATTTTAATAATAGAAAATTGAAGGATTTGTTATAGATTTCAATGCATATGGTGAATCGAAAGACAGTTATATTAAATGTGGTTCAAGGTAATCATGATGAAGTGAGTCTGTACCAGATTAAAGGAACTGCTGAATTGTAGAATGCTGATTATGGAGATTTTTGACTGTATTATGTAATGCTAAACATCACAAAAATATTTTATTTAAAAAATAGAGCTACTAGCATACAAAGATTTTGAAATATTAATGGCAGAATGACATTTTGGTTTATTTTTGGCACTGCTTTTGGTAATTGTTTCCCCTGTTTAAAAAAAAATGGTTCATTACTGATATATAGTAATAATATTTCTTACACATTTTGTAGCATTTTTGTATATTTTTTAGGGATGTGGTGGCTGCTGCAAAGACAGGTAGTGGAAAAACACTTGCCTTCTTAATTCCAGCTGTTGAACTCATGTACAAACTAGAATTTAAGCCAAGGAATGGAACAGGTGTTATAATTATTTCTCCAACACGTGAATTAAGTATGCAGACATTTGGTGTTTTGCGTGATCTTTTGAAGTACCATTCACATACTTATGGTTTAATAATGGGTGGGGCCAACAGAAAGGAAGAAGCAAAAAAGCTTTCTACAGGAGTTAACATTCTTGTTGCAACACCTGGGAGACTCTTGGATCACTTACAGGTAATTACTAAAATGTTTCTGAAGTTTTAGGTCATAATTTTTAAATGCAAGCAACTTGTTATAATGATACTCTATAATTTATGTAATTTTAAAAATATATATGCAAATTTTTTGTTCTTAATTGATTATTTGATTCAAGGAACATTTGAGGGTGAATCTTATTTTTTTTAACTGTTACCATTTTTATGTTCTTACATCTTTTAACTCAATTCAATTTCAGTTGTTCAACAACTGAAGAAGAAGAAGTGTATTAAATTTCGTGTTTGATATTACAGTAGTATCATATTGACTTACGATGATACTATAGCTACTGAAGTCTGAATGGCATAGTTGTGTGTTTGTGTATATATGTTGTATAAAAAACCAGGGAAGTTGGTTCAGCTTCCGGATTATCTCTGTCCTTTATCCTATTTAAAAATAATTAATAAAATTAATTAAAAACATTTCTTCAGTAAATAAAAAAAAAATCATCTCTCAGACAATTGATATATATGTGCAAAATGTTATGTTTAGATATGGGTAGAATATGCAGGTTTTTTTAATAAGTGGATCTTAATGGACTTTAATTCAAGAAATGTGCTTGTGTATTGTGCTTTAGAAAATAATTATTATGACGGTATCTTAAAAATAAATACCAAACAATTTAGGTGCATTAATAGTAATTTTTCATCCAGGTAGGCTTTAAACCATACTTATATAAAAAAAAAATCATCTCTCAGACAATTGATATATATGTGCAAAATGTTATGTTTAGATATGGGTAGAATATGCAGGGTTTTTTAATAAGTGGATCTTAATGGACTTTAATTCAAGAAATGTGCTTGTGTATTGTGCTTTAGAAAATAATTATTATGACGGTATCTTAAAAATAAATACCAAACAATTTAGGTGCATTAATAGTAATTTTTCATCCAGGTAGGCTTTAAACCATACTTATTCACTTTGAGTTATTAGATCCATTAGTTTCCTTGGTTAGAATTGATTTAAAGGGTGTCCATAAATTGCATAACAGCTTAAGTGGTTCAGTGATTGTGCCACTTAGAGGACAAAGGAGTTAAAATAGTGTATAACAATGAAATGCTAATGTGTGCTTATTTCTAAAATTGGTAATTTTTCCATTTTCTGATGAGAAAAAGTCAACTAATTTATGTTATTGTGTATGTATTTATTCACTGTGTTTTGAGCTGAAGAAAATTATTTTGAGTATCGATCATAATAGTAAAGGTATGTGCTTCATCTTGAAGATGTTCTTCTTAATAGATAAAGAAACTCTTACCACTGAGATTATTATTCAATTTACTTCAGCTCCAAACATAGTGAATAAATATATAAAGTCTGTTTAAATTGGCTGAATTTCAAAATATTCATAATTTATTTGCTATTAAAACAGGTTTTAGATGTAATATAGGATGTAATTGACCCTTACCAACTATGGGAAGCTGCCAAGTTGTTTTTAGAACAAAATCTCAATTAGAACAACCACTGGAAGAAAAAAAAAACAAATTGCCTGCAATACTGGTAAATTTATCTCTATGAAAGCCTCTTCCATGATGAAAATTGCTAAACAACATATAACAATGTCAACACTACAAAAAGCTTAACTCAAAATTATCTTGAATAAAAACTGCATTTTGCAGCCACTTTATACAACCTGAAAATTTGCTAGTAACAGCGAATTCTACTTTTCTTATTAAGAATCCGGCATCTTTGAATGTCTTCAATGGAATCCAGTTATCTGGACAAAGTGAGAGCTGTGGAATAATATTTAATATACAGGGTGAATCTGAAAAAGTGGGCAAAACTTTACGGGGTGGTAGAACGCAGCTATACGAGCAATATTCGTCATAGAATGTATGGTCGGAATGCAAACGGCGAGCTGCTAGGTGGCGTTGGAAATGGTATAAAAGGGTCGGTCCTCGCACCCAACGGCATTTCTACCGTGGATTGCCGAGAGGATGGCTGGTTATACTAACCACGAAATGGCGGATATTACAGCTGGCGGCAGCTCTTTTGAGCAATTTCTTTGAGCATGTACCTCAATTACATTCCTGTTAATAAAATGTTTTCTGAAGTATCTCCTCTCCTTCTTGTGTTCATTCTTTAAATGTGACAGTGGAAAACTACCTTTTAACTTCTCACCGCTTGCGTTCCGACCATACATTCTATGACGAATATTGCTCGTATAGCTGCGTTCTACCACCCCATAAAGTTTTGCCCACTTTTTCAGATTCACCCTGTATATGTCTGGAAATCAGATGATTGAGATCTGATAATCACAATCCTATAAAATTTATTTTAAAAGTGAGTTGTTTTTTTTCCTTTTTGTTTATGCTATATTTTTGCCTCACTGGTCAAAATTAAAATCATGTTTGTTTTTGTCTTGAACCCTGGCTTATAAAAAGTGGAGAACTAAAAATGAAAACAAAAAATAAATAGCCTACCTGAAAATATTTAATGAATGGCCCTGCTATAGAGAATATATATATATATTTCATATTAGTTGCTGTTGTTTGTAACATTGAACTCTGACTGCTGAATATGTACATAATAAATTAATTGCAATCTTCCTAAATTACACATCCTGACCTATTGAAAATTATAGAAGATTGGTATGTATTTAAATGACTGTATATATGCATCATATTTATTCAGCCTTACTTGCTCTTTCTACATTTTTATTACAATTTTTTTTCGCATTCTATCACTGATGTTCAATAGCATCCAGCAGTATATTATTCAGACTATTAAACATATCAAACTTTGCCTATTTTTCTGATTTTTAACTATGTTACTGCTTGTAGTTTACTAGGTATGAAATTATATAAATTTAAATATCACATGCCATTTAGTGTTTGAAACCTCTAAGGTTAAACATTCTAATTAAATGAGAAAGTTGTATTTCATTTGTCTCCTGGATTGTTTACTGCATTAGAAAGCATACTGTAAAATTTTTGTAGTTGTAAATTTTTAAAAAAATACCCCCTCAAGCAGCTGCTTGCCACAGAGGTCTGATAGGAGCCTGTCAGTTTATATGCCATGGTAGAAGGTCTGAAAGGATGGCAGGACCTCAGCAGAAAAACGACACATACATCCATGCCTTACCCGGACTCGAACCCAGGTCCCTTAGATCAGTAGCCAAGCGCGCTAACCACTCGGCCACGGGACGGCTGTTGTAAATTTAGTAACAACTAATTCATAGATAGGGATGATTATTTAATAATGTACATATTGTTTTGTAATAGAAACATAGATTTTGTACTAACTGTGATTTCATTTTTGAAAATTAGAATGAATTTTCATGGAAATTTATAATATAATTATTTATTGTGAAGCCCTTTTTATCATATGGTTATTGTATTTTTTAGGGATCATTTAAACTTGACATAATTTTAGATTTAGATGTTAGAGTGTTATAATCTAGTCATATTTATATTCAAATTTTAAAATATGTATAACTTAATATTATTAATTTAGAAGTTTTAGCAATAAACAAAGTTTCTATGCATTACATAGTAATTGCCTTAAGTTTATTCAAAAATATTTACTATACCAAGTACTAACAGTTTCTATTGAATTGCCTTTTCAGAACTCATCTCAGTTTCTGTACAAGAATTTGCAGTGTCTTATAGTCGATGAAGCTGATCAAATATTTAACAGAGGATTTGAAGAGGAAGTAACACAAATCATCAAAATTTTGCCAAGTATGCTAAACCCAGTTATTTAAAATTAAAAGAGCATGAATATTATTTATTACATATTAAAAGTATGTATATAATACTACAGTTAGAGCCTATATTCTGGTAAAATACCCTGATTTTTGTAAAAATTTTGATTATTTCAAAAATTAAATTTTGACATAATAAATATATACAGGATTAATCGTAGAAGTAATTTAACAGCATAAACACTATATCTCCAGTGATTGAGTAGTTCCATTGTTGATGCAAAAATCTCTCTCAGAAATCTTAAAATCTTTGAAATGATAAGCATCCAAGAAACATCCAGGTTACCCTGGATGTTTCTTGGATGCTTATGGCACCTGAGGAAATTTTAACAGCTAATAGTTAAACAAACTATTACTAGAATAGTCTTATTACTTGGCCTCCTGTCCTAGTTACCAAGTGGTTTACATTCTAGGTTGTAAATCAAATGGTCCTAAGTTTGAGCCTTGGATAAGGCATGGATGATTCTTGTGTTGTCTTTCTACTTAGATTTTGCCTTACAGATCCCTAGACTAATTATGCTGGCAGGCTCTTCTGAGACCTCTAATAAGTACAGCTTGTGAATTAATTTATATATATATATAAATTTTTGCTAGTCAACTTTTTTTTTTTATAAAAATTTGTCAACACAAATATTCCACTGTATATCTTCCCAACTTGTTGACCAGTTGTTAGTTATGTACCAAACGAAAGCTTATGAAATGGATAGTCAGAAGGTATAAAAAAATTTACCCTACAGCTTTTCTCTTCCCCCTCCCTACTAAAAAAGAAAAATGTATAAATGGTTGTTCCATTTATATCTTCTGAACACAAGACCAATCATAATGAGTTATATGTTAAAATTAAAGCTTGTGATATGTGGATTGTCACAAATTATCATAAATCACATTAAAAACCCCCCCTTCAAATAGCTGCTTGACACAGAGGTTTAACAGGAGCCTGACAGTATAATACATCCTTGAGAAGATCTCTGAGGAAGGCAAGACCTGCAGAAAGACAACACAAAGAAAACCCATATTGTTTGTACCCAAGGCACAAACCCAGGTCCTTTTAATCAGTAGCCAAATGCACTAACTACTATGTTCATATTACTCGTTTTAGCTCATATTCACTCCTCATACTTTTCTAGCTCAATATCACTTTTTTGTAGCTCATTTTGAGAAAAAACAAGCTAATGTTTTTACTTTGTCATCTCTCTGTAGATATCGAACTTTTTGTTTTCAGATATAAATTGCAGATTCTTTTTTGAGTTGGTTTGTAATGATGAAATATTACAATTTTAACTTTTGGAATCTCCCAATAGCTATGATTGCATCCTCTAATGGCTTAAAAATGGAAATTGCAAATGGTGTATTTGGGCTAGAAATTAGACATTTTAGTGATAAAGTTTGATGATTGAGGGATTTACATTGATAGCAACAATTTGTTCTTTTGCTCTCAGAGGGTTGGAAACATAGCTTTTTTTAAAAGAGATCAATGAAAATTTCTTATTTTGGATAAGTACTAACAAAATATTATGATTAGTAGCTTTCAGGTTAATTTGCATTGTTAGAGGATACTAAATGTAGAAAATGTAAAATTTGAAGATTTATCTCTAATTAAGTCCTTAGGAGACAAATGGAATCCTCTCATCAGGGCCATTCTGCATGATTTTTAATGTGCACATGGGGCCATGGCTTAATGCCCCATCTAGCAAACAATGACTTTTCCAAGCTAATTGGTATTCCTTTCTCATTGAGGACAGAATAAGAGTTAACAGAGAATATTTTCAATTTAGTCACAGCTGAGACTCAAACCTGGTATGCTACAAACTGAGACAACTCCCACCTAAAATTTAATGGAGGTTTATTCATATAAATCATATATGAAATGAAAGCTTGTAACATGCAGAATAATTTGTGGAACATAACAATATCTCTCTTAGAATCAGGTGTTGGGTTTCACCTCCTAGTGACGCCTTTTTTTTGCACAAAGGGATGAATGGTCTCTGAACTTTTTTTAAAAAAAACTTCTCTGAACTCTTCTACTAGAAAGGTATGAGAAGTGAAAAAAGTTCAGAAAAAGGGTTCAGAGAAGGTTTGGGAAGAAGATTCACAGGAGATAGGTGTTAGGAGATGGAATCCTCTCATCTAGGCCATCCACTTTTTTTTATGTGCAGAGGGTATGGCTTTTTTGCATATGGGACCATGGTTTAGTGCCCAATCCAACAGATGGGGACTTTTTTGAGCTCATTGATGTCTTCTTTCTCACTGAGGGCAGAATGGGGTTTAGCAGAGAATATTTTTGATGTACCACAATTAAGACTTTTGACTTGAACCTGGGAACATCAGGTTACAAGCTTGGCATGCTATATATTTAGCCATTCCCACACCCAGGATCAGGGGAATAATAAGCCACTAAAAAGCAAAAACAAATTATAAATTTAAAAAAATTCTGTTTTCTGTATGCCCAAAGAACTACAAAATGAGACTAACGAGGAAATCACTTATTCATTTAATAGAGTTATTCATTTAATAGAGAGAGTAGTTTCAAAGGAAGGTATAATGCCAAAATAGTTTTTTCTTACTAGTTAAAAAAATTTACTTGAGTCCCATCTTTGAAATTAATAGATTATACACCGAAGAGACAAAACATTATGACCACCTGCCTAATATGATGTTGATCCTCCATGTGCCGCCAAAATAGCTCTTACTCAGCGAGGCATGGATGATACAAGATTTCTTAAGGTATCTGGCACTATCACATTACCAGCAGATCCTTTAACTCTTGTAAGTTAGGTGGTTGAGCCACTGCAGATCGAATATGCTGTTCCAACACAAACCACAGATGCTCAATTGGATTGATGTCTGAGGAATTTGGAGGCCAGGGCAATACCTGGAAGTTTTCTTCATGTTCCACGAACCATTCTTAAACAATCCATGTAGTGTGGCATGGCACATTATCCTGCTGAAAGAAGGCACTACTTGCCATGAATGGATGTAGCTGGTCTGCAGTGATGTTTAGGTAGGTGGTATACATCATAGTTTCCTATGAATGAATGGACCCAATGAATTTCCACATGAATGAATTTCCACATGAATGAATGGACCCAGGGTTTCCTGCTGAACATTGCCCAAAGCATTACACTTCCTCTATTGGCTTGTTTTCGTCCCATAGTCATCCTGTTGCCAACACTTCCCCAGGTAAACGACGTACACATACACAGTGGTCCACATGGTGCAATAGGAAACGAGATTCATCGAACCAGATGACCTTCTAATCATTCAAGGTCCAGTTTTGAATCTTGCATACCCATTTTAGGCTCTTTCGATGGTGAACTGAGGTTAGCATGGGCACTTGGAGCAACCTGCGGCTATGCAGCTCCATTTTCAGCAATGTTCAATATACTGTGTGTTGTGACACATTTTTCCCGTCACCAGCATTCAAATTATGGGCGAGTTACACCATAATATCACTTCTGTTGGCTTGTACCATACAGGATAGCTTTCGCTCACCTCTAGCATCGATGAGCCATGGTCAGCCCACACCTTGCCAGCAGTTCATGTTTTTTCCCTCCTTGGACCACTTTTTGAAGGTACTAACCACAGCTGACCGTGAGCATCTCACAAGCCTTGCCATCTCGGAAATGCTCTGACCCAGTCGTCTGTCCATTACAATTTGTCCTTTGTCAAACTCACTTAAGTCCGCTGCCTTTCCTAATCTGTAGTTTGATATATTAAATAGGTTCGAGTCCCAGCTGGGTCAGCATTGAGATTTATCTCTGCGAAATTCCCTGCCCGCGTACGGCAGCCTTTCCAAGCCCATCAGTAGGGGACACCGATGGGCTTGGAAAGGCTGCCGTCTGTCAAATGGGATGTTAAGCTGTGGCCCCGTGTGGGAGAGAGCCATACCCTGTGCATGCTGGACAGGGTATGGCTCTCTCGCACACGGCATAACATGCTGCATGGCTGTGATGGGAGACTACCATCTGTCTCCCAACAGCTGTCCTCCTCCAACCTTCTCTGAGCCTTCAGGGTCCATGTGACCTGACCATTTAGCCCATGGTGTGCAAAAAAGTGCCTCTCAGAGGTAAAACAACCCAACCTGCAGCCTCTTCCATCTGAAGAACAAGAATAATACTGATTAATAGAGCTCAGTATCAGGTGTTATTATACCATTTCATGTCCTTCACACATGCCATCATTTACTTGCAGTTGCTTCAATTTGCATAAAGATGCACTGGTCATAATGTTTTGGCTCTTCAGTGTATAATTTCATAATATGATTTATAGTGTTTCTAGTATTTCATTATATTAGGTTTCACTCTTCATTTTTATGTTATAGGTCACATGTAATGACTTCTTTAATTTGTATGTTTTTACAAATACTGTTTCCAATCATAAGTTATTCTGGTGAAAGTCAAAAAATTTCACTTTCAGCTCACAGCTTTCCATTGTTCTAATCAATTTCTGATCTCAGCTGCAAGCCTCTGATTAAGGAATATACACTCAATTCTCTTTATACACGATTTTGATTTAACACAGTTTAAAAAAAATTCCAATTATCTTTTTACACGATTTATTTTAATCTAACAGTTCAAATGGCGTCTTTTTAAAAATCTCTGTTTGAATTTAATTCTGAAAAAATATTCCTATTCAAGAAAACATTCCTAGAATTTACATTTGCTATAACAAAGATGCTGCTTTTATGGTCACATTTTTCGAAGTAGTTTTAACTTTGAAAGTGTACTATAGATACACCATTGGAGTATGAATATGAGAGTATTTCACCATTGGAGTATGAACACGACAGCCAAAATGTTTCAAGTGATGAAAGTGATTTAATTCCAGTCTTAGGCAAACAAAATGCATCTATTGTCAGAAAGTGACAACGAATAAAATCTAGTTAATAAGCATATGTAAGTCATTTTTTGCACTTTTTTATTCTTGAATTAGCAATATATTATTTTCTTTATGAAGGATAATTTACATATATACATATAATTATCTTTATAAATTTATAAAATAAAAAATGTGTTTAAATGAATAAAAATCAAATAAAGATTTGATTAAAGATTTTAATATGATTTGTTTGAAAACAGCTTATTATTTTACTGGGTTTTCATGTCTGGAATCAATCTTCTATTTTTTTGTGTGGTTTTTCAGGAATTTATCTACCATGTGAAAACAGAATTGGGTGTATTTGTTACCCATCCACAATGTGTTAACAGTTGGAAGGGTGACTTATATTTGATAATAAATATTACATAGATTGTAGATTAGACATGGTGTTATTTATATGTGTATTAATTGGCTTTTGCATTCTAGAAAGGAGACAGACACTGTTATTCAGTGCAACACAAACAAAGAAAGCAGAAGATTTAGTTAGAGCTGGTCTGAAAACTAAACCTTTATATGTTGGGATAGAAGAACAAGTTGATAAAGCTACAGTTGATGGTTTGGAACAGGTAATATATATAATAACTAATTAAATATTTTCAGTGAGTTCCTTGTTGAAGAGATCTAGTTGCCACTTTATGACATGTAGTGACCACTTTCATCTGGTAATTGACCTATCATCATACCATTCAAACAAAGCATATCTAGATCAAATAGGCTTCTTGAGACAACTTTTTTATTTAGCCAAAGGAGTAGACATTTATTAATAGACAAATAGAATATAATATGAAAACCAATTTTCTCAAATTTCTTTAATTATTTTTTACCTTATAATTCATTTTTGTGTTATAAAAAGTTTATTTTCCAAAGTGAATGACAGATTTTTTTTTGTATACCATTTTGAACCTTATCTCTAACGTTAAGCATAAATACTAGACTATTGACTATTTTTATCCTTATTAATATTGAAATATCTGTTCTTTGTAACAAATATAAATAATAACAATTCTATATGAACTAAAAACAGGTTTGAAAGAACTTCCATTTAAATTCTTGACATGGCTAAGTATCACATCTATTACTTAAAATAATTTTTGTAATGATATGTTTATTATGTTACATATGCATATAAGCACATTATTAGGAAAAGATTTGTTTCATTGGGTATGTTAAGTTTTCAGAATTAAGAAGCTGGTATAACTTACTGCCATTTAGAGTTCCCATGCCATTTTTGTTATTTTTGTGTATTGTAAACTCTGAGGGAGGGATGGGTATATAATGTAAAGACTTAAGCAAGATGCCTATCTATCCTGCTATGCCACTGTCACCATCCTCCCCATCAAGAAGTTAAATAATTTATGGATGACATCACCCTTCTGAGCTTAAAAAAAAGACTGCTGCCTGTTGCTGCATAAGCATTAAAGACATGGCTTTATGTGCAGGACAGTCATGCCCTTTCACATTAAAAACCATGCTGGATAGCCATGAAAAAGTTATCTAATTGCTAACCCCAACCTTATTCTTAGTCTTGGAGGCCTCATGACCTGGTCAGTTAATCATTTTGAAGCAAAAAAAGTCCACTCAGATATTAAGCAACCCGATCACAAAATAGTTGTGGAAACCTATGTTAATTTAGACTTATTTCACATTTTTTCAAAACAGTTGCTAAGTATGAAAAAAAAAATCCACGTTCATATTTACATAAAAGTTTATAGATTTATGAATGAATTATGCATTTGTAGCCGTCCCATGGCCGAGTGGTTAGCACGCTTGGCTACTGATCTAAGGGACCTGGGTTCGAGCCCCGGTATTAGGCATGGATGTGTGTGTCGTTTTTCTGCTGAGGTCCTGCCATCCTCTCAGATCTCCTACTGTGGCATATAAACTGACAGGCTCCTGTCAGACCTCTGTGGCAAGCAGCTGCTTGAGGGGGTATTTATTTTTATTATTTTAATTAATGCATTTTCCCCAAAATTGGACTTTAAATTATTGTTTGCACACTGTCAGTGGATGAAATTTCAGAAATGTGTTATAACTGCAAAAATCATACTGTCAGTTCATGCAATGTAACAAGTACAAAAATACTCTTTGTACAGTGCTAAAATCTGGTGTTCTATTAATAAAGTGAAAATAGTGTTAACAGTAAATAATATGTATATGTGTATTTTCAGGGTTACATTGTGTGTTCTTCTGACCAAAGATTTCTTGTGTTGTATACGTTCCTTAGAAAAAATTCTAAGAAGAAGGTGATGGTGTTCCTTAGCTCTTGTTTATCTGTCAAGTATCATCATGAATTATTGAACTACATTGATTTGCCAGTAAAATGCATTCATGTAAGTTTATATTGTTTAATTGAAATTTTATATTGAACTTCATCAAGATTTGCAGTGTTAAAAACTTATAAGATAAATATATAGTTTGTATATAATGAAGAAAAGATATAATCTTAAGTTTATGTTTCTAAGCACTTAAAGCAAAAGTGCAATAGGTAGTGCCCTAAAATAATAATCTTAAGCATCTAATCTTATTTGGCTAACCAGAAAGAGTCCATAGTCCTATCAAATCTGTATGTCAAGTGAATGCTTTAGCTTTTTTATTAATCAAAAAGTAATTTTCAATTTTTATCTCATTTAAAAAAAAAACAATATACATCATCATTTACAAAAAAAGTTTATAGAGACAAAAATTATTTTTGATGAAATATTAGGATTCACATTTTCAGAACCTTTCTATAGCTATAATTTTGCCTCTAACAGTGAAAAAAGTTAAGAATTCCAAAATTTCAAACGAATATTGTAAAAATTTGTATCTATGCTAGAAATATGAAATTTTTGTGATAGAATGGGAAAGTCACAAAGTTTCCATCAACAACAATGGGTTGATCCCTTAGACCCAGAGGGGCGGGGGAGGGTTCTATTTAAAGATTCTATTTAAGAGATAATTTTAAAATATTTTTTAAGCTGGATAGGTATTGATGAAATATTATGATTTGAACTTTCCAAATCTCTCAATAGCTATAAAGCACCCTGTAATGGTAAAAAAGTTGAAAATTTTAAAAATTTAAAATGAATATTATTCATGCTAGAAATTTTAAATTTTTGGGCTGGAATGGGAAGGTCATGAAGATATTATTGTCAACAATGAATTGACCCTTTCGGGGATGCAACATTTTGTTTTAAGAGATATTTTTTTTAGAGATAAAAAAAAAATTTTTTTTGTTGGATAGGTATTGATGAAATATTTTGATTCAACTTTCCAAATCTTCCAGAAGATTAAATTGCCACCTCTAATAGTGGAAAAAGTTGAAAATTGCAAACTTTTAAATGAATATTACAATGTATTTATGTTATTAATTTGAAATTTTAGTGGTGGAATATGAAAGTCATGAGGTTCCCATAGGCAACAATAAGTTGCCCCCTTACACCCAGGGGTGTGGGAAATACTACAGTTTTGTTTTAAGCGATAATTGGAAAACATTTTTTTCCAATTATCAGTTGGATTAGTACTAATAAAATATCAGAATTCGTATTTATCAAATACTGACTACAGACTGAAAAAGATTGATACAGGTACTTTTAATTCTTATTGTTATATGTTTATTCTTATTGATATATGTGTTTTATAGTAATTAAAATAAAAAATAAGTAATGAAGATTAATACACTGCTGGCCATTAAAAGTGCAACACCAGGAAGAACTCATCAGATTGTCTCGAAATATGCAAGATGAGTAGCCTATGGGAGAACATTAAATGATTCAAAGTGCAGCACATACACACACATCATGTGTAGCAGTAACACCCCCTGGAAGTGGTATAAGAGGAGATTACAAAGAGCCAGTGTAAAGCACTGGAATTGTGTTTGCTCGCAGTTCTTGTGCACTAAAGGATCTAGTATGCCCCATTGAAGAACACAGCATCCATACGACCAGGTTTCCGACTTTGATCGAGGGAGAATTGTGGAATTATGGGAAGGCAGATTATTGTACCGAGACATCAGTGCTCATGTTGGATGGAATGCTGCCACAGTGATGAGAATATGGTGTCAGTGGGTAGAGGAGGAACGAAATCACTGACGTGAGGGATCTCAATGGCCCTGTCACACAAATGAACGAATCTTGTGTGCATGCTTTGAATGATCATACAGCCACATCAAACACTTTAGCTCAACAGTTAGGGTGCATTGCACATCAATTAGTGTCTGCACATACATTTTTTTTAAACTTCCTTTAAACTTCCTTTGTAAACTTCCTTTGGCAGAGCAGTATGCTAAGCCTCAGGATATCTGTAACTCAGTAGAACAAGTTAGTACTTCCCCCAGTACGGGGAAGAAACGATCGAGCCACAAGGGCTGACCTTGACCCCGGAGGGTTGGTAGATCTCCAGGCAGTCGAGTAGCAGGCTGTTTGACATCTACAGCATCAGGGCATCTTTGCTAGGTGGCCATTGTTTTGGCTACTATTGACTCTACAACACAGGCATATGCGACTGCAATGGTGCCAAGAACATTGCACGTGGATGTGCGAATGGCATCACATTGTCTTTTCAGATGAATCCCACTTCAGTATACAGCACCATGATGGCGGTATTGCAGTGACAGTGAGCATGAGTGATGCAGTGCCATACAGGTCCAGCCCCTGGTTTTATGGTATGGGGTGCCATTTGACTCCACTCACACATGCACCTCATATGCATTACCGGTACTTTGAACTGCCGGCGTTACATCACTGAGGTGTTGGCCTGTGGTCGTACCTTATCTTCAGGGGCTATCTGGTGCCACTTACCAACAGGATAATGCTCGACCATGTATGGCATGCATCATCCAAGAATTCCTGGATGGTCCACCACGTGACACTTCTGCCTTGGCCTGCACATTCACCAGATCTGTCCCCAATTGAACATATCTGGTCCATGATCTCATGACAACTAGCACACCAGACACCAGCAGCTGCTACAACCAATGAACTTTAGCTACTGACAATCTCCAAACACACATCCGATGTCTCATCCCCTCGATGCCAGACTGTACAGTAGCGGTTATTGCCGCTAATGGTGGCTACACAAGATACTGATTTCTTGTATTCCACAAGTCATCCACGTTGTATTTGTAATCATTTGATCCTTGTAACATAAGCTATGTATTCACTAAATATGAATTTGATATCTCTTGTCTTTCCTGGTGTTGCACTTTTAATGGCCAGCAGTGTATTAATAAATTAAAAAAATAAATAAATAAATAAATACCCCCTCAAGCAGCTGCTTTCCACAGAGGTCTGAGAGGAGCCTGTATGTTTATATGACATAGTAGGTCTGAGAGGATGGCAGGACTTCAGCAGAAAAACGACACATACATCCGTGCCTTACCCAGGACTCGAACCCAGGTCCCTTTTATGAAAAGTAATTCGAAGTAACTCAATACATTGTTAAATGAGCCACTAACTGCAGTATTATTGAATCCGTGACTGTTTTTTAATCCTACCTATATTTATCACAGCATATTTAATGAGGATAATTACTTCATGATGGATGTACCTGTTATCATTAATAATTTCAGCTAAAATGCTAATATGGTGGTATTTTTTAATGTGATTAATATAGTTTTGCATTTTTTTTTTCAGGGTAAACAAAAGCAATCCAAGAGAACCACTACTTTCTTTCAATTTAATAAAGAAGAATCAGGGATCTTACTTTGCACTGATGTAGCAGCCAGGGGTCTGGATATTCCTAAAGTAGACTGGATTGTTCAATATGATCCACCTGATGATCCAAAAGTAAGACTGTATTAAATACTCATTTGTTTTTATGTTCTACAGGAAATGGTAAAATGCAGAATATAATAAAACAAATAAATACACCCTCAAGCAGCTGCTTGCCACAGAGGTCTGACTGAGCCTTTCAGTTTATATGCCATATTAGATACGAGCATACAAAACTAATAAAATTAAATACTGTTATTAAAGAAAACTACATTCATGGTAAACTGCATTCAATGCACCATTCCTAGATGTAAGGAACCTACCTTCTTATTGCTCTTTGCTTACCATTTGTCAGTTTGTGGATTTGTTAAAACAGTTGTTCCAATATATCTTTCAAACGTGATGGACAAACTAAATGATTTAAATATCAAATGAAAACTTATGAGATAGGATGTGTCATAGGCTATAAAAAATTTATCCCCCATGCTTTCTTCACTCTTAAAAAGGGGGAAATCTGAAAATAATTGTTCCGTTATATCTGCAGCATGCAAGGTCTGAAAGGAACAAGCTATATGTCAAATGAAAGCTTAAGATGTGGAAAGTGTCACAGGTCATAGAAATTCACTTACATGCTTTCTCCCCCCTCCCCCCCACCAAAAAAAAGGAGAGTGGAATATGCGAAGAATTGTTCCTCTATATCCTATATCTTACAAAAGCGAGGGCCAAACATAGGTTGTGTGTCAAATGAAAGTTTGTGACATGGGGAATATTATGAGAAATAAAAATATATCCCCCCTTCCCCCGTTAAAAACAGGAAATTGGAAAGTTGTACTTTTGCTATATCTTCCAAATGCAAGGGCCTACAGTATGGGTTAGGTGTTAAATGAAAGCTCATATGAGGACTGTAGCAGACTACTTTGAATTATGCCCCCCCCCCACCACCACCACCAGGAGACAAATTTTGCAGAGGGGTGGGTCAACCATAGAGAGAGATCTCAAAACAGGAGTACCCAAGGGGAGAGGACAGAGGACATGGAGCAGGGACAGTGCTCCACCTTCAGTGAAGTGACATTGGTGATATAATAGAGTTATTAAGAACTTTCCACATGTCCTGAAGGGTGATTCCAGTGTCTTGGTTGCAGGTGGTGATGGGCAAGGTCATTTTTCAATAGCTTTGCTGACAATGGTTTTGTAGTAAGTAGATTCACGTGCTTGGAGTGTGACATGCTCCCAGTCTATGATAACAGTGTGTTGTATTGCCAGCTCAGCAGTGACAGTCATTAGCTTGTTTTGGCTGACATCTGTCTGATGCTCTGTGAACCTCCTGTAGAGAACGTATGGTTTTTCTGATATAATAAATAACAAAATTATCTGTCAAATGTAGGAGAAAGCTGTGTACACCCAATTTTTGAAGGTTAAATTTGTCTCTGTCCCTATTTTAAAATTTTTCAGATTTAGAGCTGGCTGAAAACAGTATTGATTTTTTGGCCTCCGAGTAATTTGTGGACTGATTAGCACAGTACTGAAACGTAAGATAAGGATTCAGCAAAGGTTATCATATCCGAGTCTGTGATTGGGAGGAGGGCCAAATTTGTTCTGTTGTCATTTTTATACCTATTGATTAGCTTTTCTGTAGTTTTTGGGTAAAAACCATGGAACACAGCAATGGATTAATGTTTTAAATTTCGGTTTTAAGCAAAAACTAGTTTGATGATATGGTGAAGGCCCTATAGATGAGAGAAAGGAAGGCTGCAATTTTGTACTTCTGTGGGATGCATTAGTCCATGCATATGATGGAGGATACTTAGGTAGACTTTCTGTATATTGATGTTTTCAAGGCTCCTGTGTCATCTTTTTGTATAAAAACATCCATATAGGAGATGGCTCTACTGTTTTCTTCATCCTTTGTGAAACTTATTATAGGATAGTTCATGTTGGCTCCATTAATAAGGCAGTTTAATTGCTCATTGCTGCCATTCCAATTTAAAAATATAGTGACACCACCAGAAGACAGGTAAAAATACAGCTGAGTTGAATAATTTTGTTTCAAGGTCTTGAAGGGCAATCTAACAGGAAGCAGGAAAGGGGTGAGCCCATGAGGCACCTGAGTCATGCGTGTAGATTTTTTTTTTTGCCAAACTAGAAATAATTATTCTCTGACTAGTTTTGGTGCTTCATGAATGGCATTAATTTCGGGAAGGGAAAAGTTTTGCACTTCAGTGATTTTTGTGTGAAATAACATAACGACATCAAAAACTGGAGTGGATGGGAACAAGGAAACAACATCAATTGGGACTAATTTGTCGTAGGAAGGAATGAACAGGATCCTTGAGAGTGTTGAGAAATTCCACCACAGATCTAATGAAAAATGGATGCTCACAAATGAAACTTGATAAAAAAATTTAGAAAGATTCTTTTCTAGAAAGATGATGATCTTTTGCACACTAAGGGCTGAATGGGGTGATATCTTTGTACCCTTTGCACTGGGTGAACATTCACAGTGACAGTTGGATGGCACTGCTCTCTTCCTGATGCTCTTGGGGAACCACTGGTTGTTTTTTAGCCTGCAAACTTTGTTTTTGATGCTAGTGGTAGGGTCTGCATTTGGTTAGTACAATTTGGTATCATAGTCATTTTTTTTTTTTCATGATAATAAACTGACATATTTTGTCAGCTAGTGTCATAACAATATCTGGGATGTTTCTTATATTTTTTAAGGTTTGGAATTACTAATATGTCAAATTTCTTTCCAAGTAGGGGGAAGACTTTTGTCGGATGATGAATTTGAACACTTTTTGTCTTGGCAAAATTTATGTTGTTCCAGATGCTTACATGCATTATTGATGATATTTTCAATTTCAGAAATTATCTTTTTTTTTTCATCTAATTTTCTATTAAATGAGCTTTTAGGGCCAAGTTCCAGAGCATCCAGTTTGTTATGTAAGTTTTTATCAGACAGAATAGTAATAGGAAAGGGTTTAAAAGTAGGGTAGAAAGACATCTGGGGTTTCAGTGAGCCACTGGGTGTTCTTTAGAAGTATTTCCAAATATATTTATGGAAACTTTGGCTAGGCAATCATTCCATGAGATGTGATATATTTCACATTTTGCAACCAGTAACTAGACCATGCTATGTAGTACTGTGGTTTTGCAAAGTTAGCAGCTCCTGTTCACCCTAAATGAATATTGTAAAATAAAAAAATAAAGAACAAAGGAAATATGCATGCAAGATATGTGTATTAATCAGTAACAATATTAGTGAATAAAAATATTATGATAGACATAAGAGACATTTTCTTTCAATAAATGTTTCTTATGACAATCATAAATGTGAGTTTTGTTGCTTCATATTAATGATAGTATTTGCAGTTATTACATGCCACTAAAACTAGTTCAGTTTTCTTATCCTGGCCCATGAATAATAAATTATCCTTTGTTTACTCCTTTGATCATACAAATAAAGCCATTAAATCTTTAATTATATGCACTACCTTAAGGAAAGATAAGATATGATACATTGTTTCAGAATCGTTAATTTGGTACACAAAGACATTCTCTAAATGCCTGAATACAAACTGACCTTTTTTTCCCCTTAATATACCATAAAAAATTTAGCTCTTGGTTTAAATTCAGGTCTGAAATAAAATTTAGAGACCAGGAATGGAATTTTTGTATTTTAAAGAGTCATTATTGGTCAAAAGGTATTACTTAAGAAATGTTGTGCTAAAGTTAAGAGAATTACCTTTAACACTGAAGCTTTGAAAGACTCAGATATAGCCAAAGCTTACCATGATAGGTTACTTAGTTATTAATTCACCATCGTAATAACGCTTTAAATGTTAATTGTTTTTTTAGGAATACATTCATCGGGTAGGGCGAACAGCTCGTGGTAAAGGCAATATTGGACATGCTTTACTTTTTCTTCGACCAGAAGAGCTTGGATTTCTTCGATACCTGAAGCATGCCAAGGTACCTATGCAGGAGTATGAATTTTCATGGAAAAAAATTGCTAATATTCAATTACAGGTATGTTACAGTCACATATTTATTTTTTGTATCATTTTTGTTATCCTTTAATTGCAGGTAAAATATTCTCTACATATAACAACTAACCAAAAATTTTCAATTCTGTTTTTGCCATTCTATTTGCTGACTAATAGTTTTGAATAGTGAAATGTGCTGTTTTCACATCCTTTATAAAATGAGTAGATATTCTTTCACTAGGTTATTATATTGCAACACATTCATCAGCTGCTTATATCCTATTATCAATGAATCATGTTTCTGAAGTTAACACAGATAGTTTGGCCAAGACATAGTTATTACCATTCCAGTGTCAATTGAAGTGGCAGCAATGATGGCATACTACCCTAAAAGTATTCTTAACTTGTCTGAGAACCAATACTATAAGTTATAATTTGTGTCATTAGCTCAATGTTTATTGTGGATAAATTGACTGCAAATCTAAAGCCATATACCCAGGGCTGTCACCAGATTAGATCGCACCCTAGGTGAACAATTAAATATTGCCCCTCAAAAGGTCAGAGTTGCGGATGCACAACTCCTACTCTCAGAAAGAGGATTGCAGTATCCACAAAATGAAATAATAATCCCCAAAATGATAAATATAACGTAAATTAAGCAAAACTAGTTAAGTAAAAATGAATGGGTGGACCATCACAGGCACCGTGAGGCAGGCTGCCTCTGTGCTGCATCCTGTCAACAGTACTGCATATACCATTAAAGTACAAAATACGTCATTAAAAGTGATGAGTTAATTTACAACATAGACTTAAAATTATAGACTGGAGTTACTCTATGACACTGTTACAAAAATTTAGAAAGCCAAGACATTCAATAGGTTTTTGTTTATTATACTAAAAATTACTTTGATCTCATAAGAAGTAATTCAGTTAACATGCAAGTTTAGGTTTTTCAGAAGTGTAGATTTGTCCAAAAGCCAGTATCTTTTAAAGTCCCTTATTGTTATTCAGATATGTCGTAATATTTTGCAAACATAAAAGATGAAAATGATCATCAGTGTCTCTCCATCTATTTCGCCACTGATGTTATCCAATACTTTGCTTGTTTTAGGGGAGCTCATCAGTTTGCTAGGAAATGTGGGAGTAATCAGTTTTCATCTCCTTATGTAAAAAATTATTATGTAATAAAAAACACACAAAAAAATTTAACTGCTATCTCCCAACAAGTGATTTTATCTTGTGTTGGTTATAAAGCTATGGATAACCGTAACCAAGGTTAGTTTTTTCCTAAATGACCATGTCTCAGTAGTCATTTAGGGTAGTGATGCTGCTAGGCACATCGTAATAAAATTTGAAACAAAGTTGTTTATGATGAAAATAAATGGAATCATTTTCGGAGACCTGACTAGACTCACAGTATATCCAAATCTGCAGCTTAGTGAGGTGCATTATAATGAAGTTTTACTGTATTTACTGTCACATAACATTTATTGTTTTTCTAAGAAAAGTGAGCCTTCGATGTGGTCCTTACTTAAATAATTTCTTACACTTCTGGGAATCTCCTAGTTTCTTGAGACCTACATTTTTAAAATTGAGCATGCATTATGTGACATGTTGCATATATTATGTGAAAACAAATACAGTAAAACTCCATTATAATGCACCTCACTAAGCTGCAGATTTGGATATACTGTGAGTATAGTCAGGTCCCCCAAAATGATTCCATTTATTTTCATCATAAACAACTTCGTTTCAGATTTTTCTGTGATGTGCAAACAAAAGTGTTTAAATTTTTTTTTTCTTAAGATAATGTAGTATCCCAGTTGGTAATTACTGAGTAAACAATAAAATGTCAAAAATTTTCATTTCGATCATACTACTTTTATGTGAATGAGGTTGTCTAAAATATTTAGTAGCTTGCCAAGTTTGTCCTTAAGCCTTTGGTACTTGCCAAATTCATCTTTGGACACTTTGATACTGCCCTTTCAAAAAGGTTGCAGACCTCTGCAATAAGTATTAAAAAAACAGTGCTTCCATCATAATTCTGATAAAATTAAATATTTTGTACTGTCATAAAGTAAAAACCTGTCCATAGAATTTGTGGCATTTCCATAACTGATAGGTATCGGAATGACATTCTGCTACATTGTCGCTTTTAGAAATTGTCTCCCCCATTTGACAAATTATGCTATGCCACTGAAAAGCATTACCATACTACTAGCAGAAAAAGTGCCTAAATCTCTAGGCATGTTGCCATCACCTACCTTTTAAATGGAGAGTTGAAAATTATGAATGAAGTATACATTATTGATGCATCAAGTTATCAATGGACAGACATTTTGTTGTCAAATTTTGGAAGAGTCTAATTTTGTGGGGTTGAAACAGTGTGGTAAGTTGTGAGATGAAACTGCAGGCAAAATTTGGTGTCCTCCTCTGACCATTTAGCAGGAGATGCCAAACAGACAGAAACAAACTCTCTAAAATATATAATAGATAAATGTATTTACTGTTCCCTATAAATATGTTTTCATCATTTTAAAAACAAAGTAGCTGCATAAGTTTTCTTATATATTATCCAGTTATTTTTCGGATATTTATCCAGTTATTTTAGGTGGGGCAGTGTTCTAGGTAAATAATGGAGCTATTTTTGGTTTTTAAAATGATGAAAACATTTGTTCACAAGGAAAAATATTCAGAATATTCATGACTTCAGTGTAATGAAATTGATTTTATAACTGATAAGTATGGCGATGTATGAACAAATATTTCAAAAGCAGTGTTTCCTCTTTTATTAATTCCCTCTTATTACATTTCCCCAAATGTCAACCATCTGTTAAGGTGCTATCCACAAATAATTTTGCTGCTTTTGTCTATGTAAACCACTAGCTGAGAGTGTTATATATAATTGAAATTTAAACTTTTGTCATCAAACATCAATATTTTGTATTTTTAACTTTGGTTTTATACATCTGGTTCATTTTTTTTTCCTTTTGCAGTTGGAGAAACTGATATCAAAGAATTATTTTCTACACATTTCTGCTAAAGAAGCCTTTAAAGCTTATGTGCGATCATATAAATCACATGGTTTGAAAAATGTATTTGATGCTGATTCATTGGACCTTAAAGCTGTGGCAAAATCCTTTGGATTTTGTGTTCCACCTGGTGTTTAATGTACATATTAATAATTAATTATTTTTTATGAATTGTTTTTGTTTTTTCTGCTGTTTTATCTGAAGAGACCATTTTAGTACAAAATTTGTTATTGAAATAAATCAGTTTTCAGGCACTATCTGAGAAGAGCTTGTCAGTATAATATGCCATAGAAAAAACCATGAGGGAGGTGAGACCTTGGCAAAAAAGACAGACCTAAAAATAAAGGCAACCATTCATAAGATATGAACCCAGGTCCTTTGCTTCACAAACATTCTAACCCCTGATACAAAACTTCATGATTCTCTAGCAAGCAATATATTGTTGTACTGCTGATATTTTCCACTTGATTAATGATTGAATAAATATTCAGGTAAACTTGAAACAATTAATTTTTATTGCATTATTTTTAAGTATAAGCAGTTAACTCCAATAATTTGAATCTCATACTCATTTCTAATTCCAGTTTAATCTGTTGCTACAGTATAACCCTCAGAAATGGACTGTCTATAATTTCACCAGTTTTTAATACCATCTCCAGATATTAAGATTAGCTTTTATACTTAAGATCCTATTTGCTACCTGATTATAGCAGAATGACCTGGGTTCAAATTGTAGCAATGGCATGGATGTTTGCATTGTCTTTGCACTGAAATTTTTCCACTTGAATTGACTTGTCTATGGTGTATTACACTGGCATGCATATTGGTTACTTAAGAAGCCTACGTGGCAGATGGGTTGCATAAGAAAAAAGTTAGTTATTTTAGGAGAAATTTTGTTTACTGCAAAATACAAGAATAGAGAAATATATTCTGGTATCTAGGAGACAATGAATTTTTGTGATGTAATTAGAATTTATCACTGCCATATGATAAAATACAAGAGCTTTTTACTCATCCATGCAAAGATCCTGTAAGGGCTGGGCAGGAACTAGGGAAAAAAGCCAAGATTGAGAAAAAATGAATCGGAACACCGTTCTGGTATAAACTTTTCCCACTATTTTAGCGGTCTTTAAACAAATTTCTTGAAAAATACAAAATTTTACATAAAATACATATCTTTGATTATGTATATCTTTATTTTTTCCCTCCATTCCAGTACTAGCATTCTCAAAGTAAGAGAGAGGGAGCATGGCCTCCTTCCACTCTAGATCTGGCCATGTTAAAGAAAATAAAAGAAAAATTAGCCATTTGTGCTTGTGTATAATCCAATTTTCAGATTACTTAACCATTTAAAAATAAATTACCCCTCAAAGCAGTTTACCACAGAGACCTGGTTTAATTATTTTTACTAAGTTTATGTCTGGCTTGTCTGTATAACACTCCATAAAGATCCATGAGGAAGACAAGACCGTGATGGAAAACATCCCTTTGGGCAGCATGAAAACAAAATATTTTTCTAACACGCAGATTTAAAATATGGCGAGGTGTTCGATTTGTCATTGTTACTTGTTAGCAGGTAGAAATTTTACCGATTTGCAATAGCATGTAGCAAACAACAGGAAAATGAATTTGTGCAAAAGTAACTTGTAGGAAAGTAAAATGTAAATTTCACCTCACATGTTGCTAATTTTTGCTTCTGATGAACGTTGATTTAGCCAATAGTCTAGAAAGGCTACTGTCCATCAGATGAGACTTGAAATTGTGGCTCCTTGTATCGGAGAGTTTTAACCTGTGCAGTTAAGCATGCTGGATGGTTTCAATAGAGTCTTCCACTGTTTAGTAGAATGATTCCATACTCCTTAAGTTCTGAGCTTTTGGGGTCCTTATAGCTATTTACTCATTTTGCACATAAAAGACTTCTCAAATATGGAATCCAATAAACCAGATTTTTCATCTATCTGGATATCGAATAAGTTTTATCCAAATAATATTCAGTTTTTCAAAAGTTACTAAAAAATGCATTAAAGAAGAAATATTCATCATCATCATCATCATCATCCTCAAGCAGCCATGGGCTACGGAGGTCCAACCAGACCGTGCAATTTAGTTCTCCAAGCAAGTCTATCCTGAGCTACATCTACTGCATCTGGCGACTGCACACCAATTCTAACAAGGTCTTGTTTGACATTGTCTGCCCACCGCATCCTAGGTCTCCCTCTCTTTCTGAGGCCTTTAGGCACACTGTTCATAACCCTATTCGCCAATCTATAATTATTCATACGGGCAACATGGCCAAACCAACGGAGTCTCTTTGCACAATATGCTGCTTAAAGGAGGTTGCAAACTCCTTTGCCTAACTTCATCATTAGTTACAAAGTTGAACCACCTAATGCACAAGATACTGCGTAAGCATCTGGAATCAAAAGCATCTAGTTTCCTGTTATTCTGTTTACAAAGTGTCCAAGTTTCACTACCATAACTAACCCTAGAAAGAACCAAACTATTATACAGCCTAATTTTAGTCTTTAGGTGTATACGCCTATTTCTCCACACTCTCCATAGATTCTTAAAAGTCCCGGCAGCAATCCCTATTCGTCTGTTAATCTCATGCCGCACATCACCATTATCGGTTACATAGCTCCCAAGATAATTAAACTGTGACACCTGCTCAAGACTGTAACCATTCAGATTTACTGAATCACAGCCTGCCTGACCAATTTTCATCACTTTAGTTTTCTCTCTGTATATAACCAAACCTACTCTACTACCAGTTTCATCAACAGCTCGAATGAAAGAGTTCATCTCATCAACATCATTTGCCAAAAGGGCTAAATCATCAGCATAATCTAAATCAGAAATTTTCGTATCTCCAGCCCATTGAAGACCAAAATCTTACCCTTGAAGTGAATTTCGCATAACATAATCAATAACCAAACTAAAGAGAAAAGGAGACAAAATGCACCCGTGTCGAACACCAGAAGTAATGCTAAACCAGTTGCTACAAGACTTACCAACTCTCACACACGACTCAGTGTTATTATTTCTGTTCTTCAGTGTTATTATTGTTGTTATTAAAGAGAGCTTTCATTATGTTAACTAACTTGTCAGGTATACCATATGATCTCACAATCAACCACAAATTATGACGATCAACAGAGTCGAAAGCCTTTTTGAAATCAACAAAGCTAGCAACCAAAGGTTTCTGAAACTCTAAGCATTTCTCAAGAATCTGCCTAAGTGAAAATATCTGATCCACACATCCCCTACCACTTCTGAATCCACATTGCTCATCACACAATTTCCTGTCAACCAGATTCTTAATTCTATTAAGCACAATCATGGAAAGAACTTTACCTGGAACAGAGAGTAGGCTAATAACCCTATAGTTATCACAAGAACTGTGATCACCTGTTTTGAAAATAGGGATAACAATAGCTCTGGTAAAATCCTTAGGAACCATGCCTTTATCATAAAAGATATTCAAAATTTCAGTCATCCAAGTGGTAACTGAAACATTCCTAGCTCTGAGCATTTCTGTAGTAATTTCATCTACCCCTGGGGATTTATGAAGTTTAAGTTTAGAAACAGCCAAAATAACTTCAGATTGTGTTATAGGGCCAGCATTAAAGCCACCAATGCATCTATCATTATTGCAAACAATGGGAATAGAACTAACCGCATTGTTTAGAATATCACTGAAATGCTCAGCCCACCTAGCCATGACAGAATCCTCCCCTTCTATAACCTTACCTTGTTTATCCTTCAATCCCTGTATACCTGTCCGTTTTCTACCACACAAAACATTAACTATCTGGTACAGCTCTGCTGTTGTGCTGTCTAACTGCTTCCTCAGCTTTGTCAGCCAAACCATCAAGCCAAAGATTCTTATCAGCAGCTAACTGATCTTTTACACGTTTATTAAGTTCTCTGTAATGCTTTCTATTAGTACTAGTAGGGTATTGATTAAGGACATTCCTGCAGTTCTTTCTTTCCGAAATAAGCTCCAGTGCCTTATCACTCAGATAATTCTGTCTCTTCTGCTCCTTTTTCCCTAAAAGAGTACTGTTAGTGTCCAAAAAAGCCTGTTTAAAATGATCAACTTCAGTAGTAAGCATACCATGACTGTCATAATGACTAAGTAACCTATCATGGTAAGCTTTGGCTATAACTGGGTCTTTCAGAGCTTCAGTATTAAAACAGGTTTTTTAACCCTAGCACAACACTTTTTAAGTTTAAGTTGCATGACACTTTTAACAAGGTAATGGTCAGATCCCATTTCAGCTCCCCTATATGCCCTGGTATTTCTAACAGATCTAGCCCATTTGCTGTTAATTAATATATAATCAATCATATTCCTATGCAGCCCATCAGGTGAAACCCATGTGTACTTATGTATGTCGCGGTGTTTGTAATAAGTGTTAGTTATTCTGAATCCATTGAGTTTACTTACCTATAGGAGACGTTGCCCATTGCCATTGCAGCTACCAATACCAAAAGGGCCAATCACCCCTCCCCAAAGGTCAGAGTCAGTACCAACTTTGGCATTGAAGTCACCAAGAACAAGGGTAATATCTCCTTTCTTGACAGAATTCAAAATATCCTGAAGTTGTTCATAAAACCTATCCTTTTCATCCTCATCGGCATCCTCAGTGGGGGCATAACAGCAGATAACATTCAAGTCTTTAACGCTTGTCTGAAATTTTGCTGTAAGAAACCTCTCATTAATGCACTCATATCCTAGAAGAGCATCACTAGCGTGTCTGCTGAGAAGCAGACCCACGCCTTGGTGATGCTTATTGTCGTCCCTCCCTGAAAAGAGAAATTTAAGATTATTTTTAAGAATCTGACCTTTATCTGTCCATCTGGTCTCTTGCAAGCCGAGAATATCTAAATTATAATGGTGGAATTCTTGTGTGAGGACATCAAGAGAAAAAGCTCTGTGCAGAGTCCTCACATTCCAACTACCTATGGAGAGAAAATGGTTAGTGGGATGTTTAAAGAAACTATGTTTATTGAGAGAGGGAATGCCGACAATATCAAACAGCCCCCTAATCGCAGACATGGGGCAAAGACCCGTTCCCCCACCACTAAAGGCTGAAGCCATCTACACTGGAAGACTTCCTCCAATGTAAAATTTGTCGATGCCAATAGAAGCAATGAGTTCAGGTGCCTGCGATGACCTCTGCTCAGGATTATCCACCAGCTGATAAAACATATCCTGCGAATCTATATTAGAGCCTTTTAACTTTATTCAAAATACATTTCACTGATTTGGATTTTTTTCTTACAATTTAAAAAAAAATTAGATTTTTGTTTGAAATGATTTTAACTTTCTTTAATAAAAAAAGTTTAAAAATACCAAGGAGTTCAATAATTTAAATTGAAGTCCGCTTCTGATTTTTGTAGAAAATATGCCACTACTGAGAAAACTCTGCAGATGAAATTGGATGGATCGTGAAAAGGGCTTTAGATTTCGTGTTCCACTGATTTCAAAAAGTTTAAATTCTTTGTGTAGTTCGGCAAAGTTATTTGCATTGGTTAGTGGAACAGTTGAAACTGATGTTTTTTTTTCTAACTCCATTTCCAATGAAAGTGAACCATATTCAACCTCTGATTCTGGTGAACATCGAATATTTTCATTTTATGGCACCAAATATAACCGCTTCATCATTTCCACTATATGACCAATAAGGCATTCTCATTGTGTTTTGAGGCATATGAGAAGTCATAATGATCATCTCAAGAAAGTATAGAATTTTGGAGAAATTAGTGACACAAATTCTTCGGTTTGCTTCTTGAAATGCAGTGTTTTAATGGAAATTAATATTTTCCGATATGATCAATCTTTTGACTTTTAAGACACCTTTCCTGGTTAAAAGAGTTCAATCGCCATTCTTAACACACAGTTCAAATCGCTTTAAAATATTTTGGTGTTTTCTTAATAGTATTTATGTTCTGATCCGATATTGACCAAGGATTGCTTAATACAATATTTTATTTCAGGAGTTGTTCCATCGTAGGAACTAATGAATTCCACAAAACATCCGTGCCTTGCCCAGGGCATGAACCCCTGGTCCCTTAGATCAGTAGCCATGCGCGCTAACCATTCATAGTACTTCTCGTTTTTTTTCTTGCTTGGTACAGAGGACTTTGAAATAGTTCTTGACACGTGTCTAGATTTGCACTCGTTCCTCTGAAGTTAATGAGCTATGACTTGTTTGAAAACTTCTAAACCTATGATTACGTGTTAAAAGCAAAAGGCCATATGATCATTTCTCTCTTTGCTGGTGACTCATAAAGTATAATGGATGCGCAAATTCAGAGGATTGCAGAGCTTTGAAGACCGAAGGAGGCCTTGGACGAGAGAACCATCGCTGCTGTTTGTGAAATCGTTAAGCAAAACGCACGCATAACCGTTTAGATATCAGTATCAATTGACAGTGTGGAAGCAATTATTCATCGGCATTTAAAGTTACGAAATATTTGTTCCAAATGAGTGCCACACAAACTGACAACAGCAAAAAAAGAGCTAAAGTCCACTTGTGCAAGGAGATGCTTATTAAAAAGAAAAAAATTGTTTACTGCCAAATACGAGAATAGTGAAAAAAACATTGTGTGTATGTGTAAAAAGAACAAAGATTCTTCACAAAACCTGGCAAGCTATGGCCTATCTGGGGCGGGAAAAAATCGGTTACCCCATCCTGCATATTCACCTGATTTTGCACCTTGCGATTTTTTATTGTTTCCAAAAATTAAAAAACTTCCTGGGAAGCCTTTTTCAAGTGTGCAAGACCTGGCAAAATGCATTCATTCCGAGTTATGAAGTATTCCTCAACAGGCGTTCCAGAACTGGCGTAGATGCTGGAAGGGGGTACTTTGAAGGACAGTAAAAACTTTGAGGAAAGTGCAATGTTTTTTCTTATGCAGATGCATGTCAAGAATTCTTTGAATGCCCCTCGTACAGTCTTGGTAAGTAATCTTTTTTGGGGAGATTTTGTAAACGGCCAATTATAATGCTGGCAATATTCCGGATTTTACCAATTTTTGTAATCCAACTGATTTGTAAAAAAAATCTCTGAACGACTTATCTGTTATTGCGAGGAACAGTATCCAGGCCCCTCATGACATCTATTTTGCAGAGAGGGAAATATTTGAAGAAGCTCAGCTGCTCGAACGTAGGCAGAGCAGATAATCCGAGGCGTTTATGCATGAATAGGCTTCAATTCGTTGCACGTCAGAGAGACAGTGTAAGCCAAAGTGTTGCAACGCCGCTTTTTGCTTGATAGCCCTTGTAACTTTTCGCATGTTTTAGCACCCATTGCGTGCGTAGACTCGAGTTTCACAAACTGCGTATAGTTCTTTTTTTTCTATTCAAATTTCTTCATTTTTATGTATGCACATCTTTCCTGAATTTACTATTCGCCCGTTAAATAAGAAATGTACGTGAAAAAGAGACGGGAAACAGCCATTTCGGCATCACCCTCTCTTGCTAAGGCCAGCCGTGACAATAGTGAGCAGTCATAACAATTTACCTCAGAAAGTAAAATTTAAGTAATGTTTCAAGCCGTTTAATAAAATATACATTTTAGAAATATGTATGATGATCATTTTAATATTATTGACACAATCGAGCCAGAAAAAATGAGAGGGTGGGGGGCAAAAAACGATTTTTATTGCAGTATAACATTTTCCGTTCCATTAAAGGTCTTAAAAAATTACTTGAAAAAAAAAAGGCTGAAATATGTACGTGTAATAACTGCCTTCCAAAAAAAAAAAACTGCGATGTACCCTTCTCTTTGTTGCCACCACAGAGGTTTCCTTCACGGTCTCTAGTACAGATGGCTTACACATGTTGCCGTTCGTTATTGGTGCTTCACAGCACTAGGATGTTATAAACAATCAACAAATGTCAGATATTTTACTTCATGTTAGGAATCATGAAGTAAAAGTTTGCTTTCTTGTGTCTGTGATGTATCCGATGACTTTTGTTGATCGTTCATAACATTGAACTGCTACGGCCCAACAACAGGCCATCTGTGCCAGAGACCGAGAAGGAGACCCTTAATTGGTGGCAACAAACGTAAGTAGTGTACCATAGCAGGTTTTCAGTAAAACGGAAAGACTGGTATCAATAACTGAACCTTTCAAATATTTAGGCTTTTGCAGCTGGGAGTGTGGGCATTTGCCCAAAAGGGGGGGGGGGGACTCCCACAGCAAGATGTGTTAGGCAGCAGGAGGGTAATGTTAAAAGTGCAACATGTCTCTCTGAAGGCGAAGGGAAGGAATGAAAGCAAAGTCTAATAGCTTGGTACTCAAGGGAAAATTTAGCAAGGGTGGTTGTGTTTTTGTTTTTATACTATCCTGTTTATGCTCGCCTCTTTTAGGGAGTATGTAGTTCAGTTGATATTCCTTTCAAAACACATCCAATCTATTTAAAATTTTTAAGAATGACAGATTGAATTGATCCTGCAGACAAGGCAGAACACCCCCTCCCCAAAACCTGGATCCCACTGCCAAAGTCTAATTTTATACCTGAACAAGTTATTGCTCCTTTCAACGTAATGGCAATTTCAGCAATGCATTTAAATGCTCTTGAGAAAGTTTTAGGATTTTTTTTTAATTTACCAAAGGGGAATTCTAAATTTTTTTCTAAATTCGATCCCTCTTGGACAATGATTGCTCTCATCTGCTGCCTCATATACTCTCTTGAAGCAAAAAAAAAATAATTTGGTTCATAATCAGCTTTTCATTAAAATCTATACTATCTATGCAGAAGGCAGTATAATTACTGAAGTTTTCACTTACTAGAAGTGCATATTTCACAATGTATCGGAGAAAGTATTTTTCCCCTTACTAGCTTGGGCTTAGTAATTAATTCAATCCAGGACTCAAAATATTGAGCTTGAACTCATCTTTAGACACCATTAATAAATGAATTAACAACTTTTTCAACACAACCTTTCATAGTTTTTATTAACATCTTGAAGTTTTAATGACATCTGAACGTTTTGATATATTAATGGCATTCAGTCCTTTATCTACTAATATACATTAACACAATTTGCAGTTAAATACCAGGAAGTGCCCAAAGTTTTTCATATATATATGAGCGTTTATACAATTCTTAAATATATAATTTAAATTAGAAATTCAAATTTTCATAAAAATTTTATGTTGTAGAAATTTTTGACATCTTTCCATATGTGCAAGATGCAGTTAAATTGCCGAATTCATACTTAGCCCACCACCTGCAAACTCCATTCTCTGAAATATACAAAATAGCGTCACTTTAATTGAAAAATATATAATCAATAAATAAATTTTTCATCCAAAACCAATTATGAAAAATATTTTAAACTGATATACACTTAAATAAAAAATCGGCTTCTCTAACCTCTTCATTTCACAATCACTAGAACTTAAAGTGCTCTCCCCATATGAAATTTGAATTTTAACAATACTATTTATGCTCATATTAGTCTTTATGAGAGTTTGCTTACTACCGAAGTAGAGGAAGAATGGAACCGGTTTTAAACAGGAATTTTTTGGAAACTAAAGTACTCTTTTAAGAAAAAAGGAGCAGAGGAGACAGAATTATTTAAGTGATAAGGCACTTGAGCTTATTTCAGAAATAACTGCGGGAATGTCCTTAATCAATACCCTACTAGTCCTAATAGAAAGCATTACAGAGAGCTTAATAAACGTGTAAAGGATCAGTTAGCTACTGATAAGAATTTTTGGCTTGATGGCTTGGCTGACAAAGCCGAGGAAGCAGTTAGGCAGCACAACAGCAGAGAGCTGCACCAGATAGTTAATGTTTTATGTGGTAGAAAACGAACAGGCATACAAGAATTGAAGGATAAATAAGGTAAGGTTATAGAAGGTGAGGATTCTGTCATGGCTAGGTAAGCTGAGCATTTCAGTGATGTTCTAAACAATGTGGTTAGCTCTACTTCCATTGTTTGTAATGATGATAGATGCATTACTGGCTTTAATGTTGGTCCTATAACACTTCTGAAGTCATTTTGGCTATTTCTAAACTTAAACTACATAAATCCCCCGGGGTAGATGAAATTACTACGGAAATGCTTAGAACTGGGAATGTTTCAGTTACCTCGTGGGTAACTGAAATTTTGAATATCTCACCAGAGCTACTATTATTCCTATTTTTAAAAAAGGTGATTGCAGTTCTTGTGATAACTATAGGGGTCAGGGGCGCGTAGCCATGGGGGGGGGGGGGAGGCTCCCCCCCACAAAGTAACTCGGAGTTGGCAAAATTCGAAGCGACTTCGTAAAATCTAGGCGAGTTGTGAAAATTTATAATTTTTTTTTGGAAAATTAAGGGAAGTTGTCAAAATTGAGGCAACTTTGCAAATCTAAGGCAGTTTGGAAAATGGAGAGACGGCAAAATTTAGAGCAGTTGGCAAAATTCGAAGCCACTTAGTAAAAACAGGAGTTGGCAAAATTCGGAGTCACTTGGTAAAATCTTGGGGAGTTGACAAAATTCGGAGTGACTTGGCAAAATCGTGGGGATTGGCAAAATTCGGATGAGATATAAAAATTAGGATTTTTTTCTGTAAAATTATGACGAGTTGGCAAAATTCAGGTGAGATGTGGAGGTGAAATTCTTGGATTTTAGTCCACTGATCTAAGGGACCTGGGTTCGAGCCCCGGGTAAGGCATGGATGTATGTGTCGTTTTTCTGCTGAGGTCCTGCCATCCTCTCAGACCTTCTACTATGGCATATAAACTGACAGGCTCCTGTCAGACCTCTGTGGCAAGCAGCTGCTTGAGGGGGTATTTATTTATTTTTATTTTATCCTGAATTTCACAAACCCAATCCCAATTATCACAACTCGCCCGTATTTACCAAGTGGATTCGAATTTTGCCTACTGCCCTACATTCTGTTAAGTTTTCTCAATATATTCAACACTCCTTCATTTCACAAAACAAATCTCAATTTTCACAACTCGCCTATATTTTACCAAGTGCATTCGAATTTTGCCAACTACTCTAGATTTTGCGAACTCGTAGTAATTTTACAGAAAAAAATCGCACTTTTTACATCTTCCCTGAATTTGACAAGCCACTTCGAATTTTATCAACTCTCGTTAATTGCACAAGGCACAATTTTTTACAACTCCCTTGTATTTTACCAAGTAGCTTCGAATTTTGACAACTCCCCTAGATTTTGCCAAGAGTACTTGGTTTTTCCAACTCTCCTTAATTTCACAAAACCAATCCCAATTTGTACAACTCACCTGTACTTTACCAAGTGGTTTCCAGTTTTGCCTACTGGATACTGGTGATATGCTGCATGAGATTAACAAGTGAATAGGGATTGCCTCTGGGAACCTGGAGAAAGAGGCGTATACACATAAAGACTAAAATTAGACTGTATAATAGTTTGGTTCTCTCTAGGGTTAGTTATGGTAGTGAAAGTTGGTGCTTTGCAAACATGATAGCAGGAAACTAGATGCTTTTGATTCTAGATGCTTATACAGTATCTTTGGCATTAGGTGGCTCAACTTTGTAAGTAATGATGAGGTTAGGCAAAGGATTCGGCAATCTCCTTTAAGCAGCATACTGTGCAGAGAGAGAGACTGTTGGTTTGGCCATGTTGCCCACATGGATAATTATAGATTAGCAAATAGGGTTATGAATAGTGTGCCTAAATGTCTCAGAAAGAGGGGGAGACCAAGGATGTGGTGGGCAGATAATGTCAAACAGGACCTTGTTAGAATGGTGTGCAGTGGAGAGATGCAGCAGATGTAGCTCAGGACAGATATGCTTGGAGAACTAAATTGCACAGTCTGGTTGGATCTCCGTACCCCTTGGCTGCTTGAGGATGATGATATATTTTTGTATCCCTTGGCTTGCTTGAGGGATGATGATAATATATATTCTACCTAAGGGGTAAAAAAATCAGGATGGCCAACAAAAGTGCTGGGTTCAAACTCAAAATGTGGCACTCCCTCTTTATCTTCTGTTCAAAATAATTTCTTTAAAACTAAACCTACTTTAAATACAATCCAGATATTCAAAGAAATGACACTTATTGGGATACCAGAGATGTAACTAATGGGAGTGGGGACCTCAAGCGCAATAGCCATTACAAAAAAGTGGCAAATTTTTATGTCAAACTGAGATGTGAAACTCGTAAATTGTCAACATTGCATTATTTAGGTTGGTGTTCTGCAAACCTTTTTTGTTCATGGTACAGTATAACATTCTGTGGCTTTGCTGAACACCCTAATTAAAAAGAAATCAATAAAAACATGTTTTTTTTCTGCCTGAACACACTGTAACTTCTGGAAGTTGCTTTCATGCATAATACATATAAAATTCTAAAAATAAAAATTTATGAATTTAAAATTTAAAATATTTATTACTAATGCAAATGATGTGATTATCAATCTAGAGAAAATTGATTCTATACATTTTTAATGAATACGAACATACAATTTGGGAATTTTTGCAATAAATTAAAAAATTGTATATAATACTCTTAAAAAGTATATTATTAAGCCATTCCTACTAAAAACATTTTGCAAATGGCTAGCTTCTCTTGCTGATGTATGCATTACACAACTGTATTTTCTGAATAAAAATGCACAGAATAAAAAATATATTTATATTGCTATTGTATCAGGAGGTAAAAGCAAAATTATCAGTGCAATACACGAGCCTGGCATAAAGAACAGAGACTAGCTACGATACTAGAGAAACAATATTTTGTATAGCAGTATGTGGTATGGAAGTCGTTTTTTTCGTCACACCATTTGCAGAACACTGATTTTGGTAATCATAATCATAGACAGAATGCAAGGAATAGTTGGTCATTATACAGTGTCAAACTAGGTGATCATCAGCAGGTCAAACGTCACAAAACATTACACTATATCAATTGATCATATTTCTTATGCAAAAATTTTACAGAAAGTTTTGAATTTTCTGCAAAAATGTAAGAAAAACCAAATAAAATGTTTTCATATCTTATCTCTTATGTTACTATTGTGATTTCCTTTATTTTGTTATCAGAAACATTCTTTTTACATAAAAATTTCTGAATTGCAGGAATTTCTTACTCTGGGGCTCAGCTACAATTTTGAGAAAGAAATCTCATGGACAGATACAACATCAGGTAGATGAAAAGGTCTATATTTGGGTAGAACCTCTTTTCACAACAACTGATTGTACTATACACTATTTGCGGTTTCTTTGCAGTCTTTCTTGTCACTGACACAAATGTTGTTGGAAAAAAAGTTATTAACAAACTATGAAAGGCATCAGTTTCTTCTGGAAAGGTGTTTTCATATAATTTATATCTTGTACTCTCAACTCCTCTCTCTAACACAGTGGGCTTGAGCAAATTGCCTTTTTTCACGTTGGATAAAGTGAGTCTGATGGTCTGAAGTGTCCTTTTATAGCATCTTTTCAACTATAGACAGATTCACATAAGGTGCCACTCTATAGATGCTTACAAATTAATTTGCCAGGTCCTATTTATTCAAGTAAGCAGGTAGTTTTTCTGCATTTCTGAAGGCATCAGTAAGCACCTAACATTCCATTTCAACCATCTTTATTTGGCAATGTTGATTTCTTCCTTGGTCAAGAAAGCATCTTTTAAGAGAATAATAATCTTGGGCACAGTGTAAGAAAGCCAAATGCTGTTCTGAAGAGTGTGAAGCAAACATCCTCCAACTCAAAAGATCTTAACATGATTCACAGCAACTTCTATTGCTGTTTCTGGAACACATATAGGAATTTCTGAACAAAGATCCTTCTCTAATAACACAAAATTATGTGGATAAGTAATCTAGTGGTTAAATTTTTTTTATATAGCAGCATTCTGAAGAAAAACAAAAAGCCCCTCAACCTATTTAAAATACTTAAATTGCATGTTCTTCCATATGAGTTCAATCTCAGATGTAAGCAGACATACCACCTCCTTAGGTTTAACTGTCTCTAGGCTCCATCATGAATTCTCTGGGTGTTATATAGAATTACCACCTATCCAGTTTTCAAACAAAGTGTCTGAATTCTGGAAAGTTATCTTCAGGTTCCTACTTGAGTTATTAATTCTTTGCATTGGTTATGGTATACTGCAGAGGTATACACCAAAGAGCCAAACATTATGGTAGCCTGCCTAATATGATGTTGGTCCTCCAGGTGCCACCAAAATAGCTCTTACCTGGTGAGGCATAGACACAAGCTTTCTAAAGGTGTCTTGTGGTATCTGGTACCAACAAGTTACCAACAGATCCTTTAACTCTTGTAAGTTATGTGGCAGATCAGATAAGTTGTTCCAACACAAACCACAGATGCTTGATTAGATTGATGTCTGGGGAATTTGGAAGTTTTATTGTTAGTCCAATACCTGGAAGTCTTCCTCATGTTTTGTGAACCATTCTCTAACAAGCCAGGCAGTGTGCATGGTGCATTATCCTGCTGAAAGAAAGCACTACTAGAGGGGAATACTGTTGCCATGAAAGGTAGTACCTGGTCTGCAATGATGTCTAGGGGCAGAGTCATAGTTTCCTGTACATGAATGATAAGACACAAGGTTTCCCAACAGAACATTACCCAAATCATTATATTTCCTCCACAGGCTTGCTTTCGTCCTATGGTGTATCCTGGTGCTAACATTTCCCCAGGTAAATGATGCACATGTACCTGGCCATCCACATGGTGCAACAGGAATTGAGATTCATCAGACCAAATGACCTAATCATTCAAGGTCCAGTTTTGATGCTTGCATGCCCATTCCGCCTACAATTCACTTTCAACATTTAACCGAGGTTAGCATGGGCACTTGGAGCAGCTTGTGGCTATGCAGCCCCATTTTTAACAGAGTTTGATGTACTGTGTGTTGTGACACATTATTCTTGTCACCAGCATTCAAATTATGGGCGAGTTGCACCACAGTATCCCTTCTGTTGGCTCATACCATACAGGATAGTCTTCACTCACCTCTAGTATTGATGAGCCATGGTCGGCCCACACCTTTCCAGTGGTTTGTGGTTTTTCCCTCTAACCACTTTTTGAAGGTACTAACCACAGCTGACCGTGAGCACCCCACAAGCCTTGCCATCTCGGAAATGCTCTGGCCCAGTCATCTGGCCATTAAAATTTCATCTTTGTCAAACTCACTTAAATCTGCTGCCTTTCCCCATCTGAAGAACAAGAATAACACTAATTAACAGAGCTCAGTATCAGGTGTTATTTATAACATTTCATTACCTTCACATGTGCTGCCATTTACCTGCAGTTACTTCGATTTGCATAAAGATGTGCTGTTCATAATGTTTTGGCTCTTCAGTGTATAAATTACACTTTCTTCACTAATTTTCCTTGAAAAGTGTTACTGGGAGCTTGTAAAGGCTGAACATTGAACAAAACTAAATTTTGATACGAGTTGTCCAAAATCTTTTGATTTCATTGCGCTTGAGCAGGTCAGTCTGTGAAGATAGATTAGGCAAAAAAAAAATGCATTGCAATAAATGTTAGCCAAATTAGAAACCTGTAGGCTTGTTAATCAAGAATAAAAATTGATGTTTAATTATTTATAACGTTTTATTGTTAGTCAATCTACTTGTGAAGAAATTAAATAATATGTATAAAAACAAAAGTAAGCATAGATGTTTAGTTTTTGTTTAAAAATTTATATTACAACTTTTCCAGATTTCATGCCACTGTCAATGTATCTAACCTACTTGAATATCTCAGAACTAGGCACAACCGGTTTCAAATACCTCTGGGTTTCTTGATTTGAAAAGGTGCCAACTCCAGGTATAAAAGTGATGCTAAACTAAAATGAAAGTTTTATAGTGACTCCCTTGGAAATGCTTCCTATGACCTAGGGGTAGGGGGAAGCATGGTTCCCAGTTTGAGAAATACTATTCTTTCACCAGAAATTCCACCAGATTCCACCAGAAATTCTTGACACTTTCCCACACAGTACCATATGAAGAGGTTTAATAGTCAGAAACGTAAGTTATGAGAGGTCTTCAACAATTTTTGGCATGAATCTGCAGAGCAAAAAACCACTGCACTTACCTCAACAAAACTTTTACTGTCCTTCAAAGTACTCCCCTACAGTATTTATGCAAAGTTGGAAATGTCTACACCAATTCTGGAACACTTGATGGTACTCTTGTTGGGGAATACTCTGCAACTCTGAATGAACACATTTTGCGAGGTCTTGCACCCTTGAAAAAGGCTTCCCGCAAGTTCTTTTTTAATTTTTGGAAACAACCAAAAATCACATGGTGCAAGATCAGATGCATATGCGATATGGTGCAGCTTTTATTCCTGTTCCAGGTTTTGTGACCACTGGCAATGTCATGAAGAAGGAGAACCTTTGACATGCTTGTTGTTGGATGCTGCTCCTTCATCTCCTTTAGGCTTCAACAGCAGAGAGATGCGCATTTCCATGGATGCACCCAAGGTAATCCCATTTTCACGGTAAGCTCCATGAAGGTGGAGTCAATCCCTTGATCAGTCATCTTTGGTGACTAAAGATAATAGTGCTACAGAATTGACAAAGGTGATGAAGGACTGTTAATGGCAAGCCCTTTCTCAATAACTTCACATCATATTCATATGTACCACAGATAAAGACCAGCAATCACAGAGTTAATCTTTTCCTACTAATTAAAATCATTCATGTTCCCGTATGATACTTTTGATGAACAGATATTCATCTGGAACCTCTTCCCATTTTTACAGAATCATGACAAAAATTCATCTGATTCATCTCTACTGAGTGTCAGTAATATGCATCACAATAAAATTAGATCTGGCAGGAGACTGTCAATATAATACACCACAGAGAAGACCTGTGAGGTAGGAGAGACCTCAGAAGAAGGACAACACAAGAAAACATCCTGTCTTATCCAGAGCTTGAACCCAGGCCTTTTTGATCAGCAGCCAAAAGCATTCACAGCAACCGTTGGGATGCCGTGAATTTTAATTATCATAGAGTGAAGGATAACCTTTGGATATAGTATATTATTTAGTATTCAGAATGTTATAAATTCACAATGCTTTTGACTTCCCATTTTCTTTAGAATGACATCTCAGTCAGCCTATTTTTCAGTTTATTGAACATAAACCATGAAAGGAGTAATCTCAGCACTTACTGGGGTGAGGTACATCAGAGTCATAATCTGCAATTTCCAGTTTTAAGTTGCACTGTAACGGCTTTTCAGAATTTTTTACATTAACTCCAATTCTGCCCTCAGTGAGAATGGGGGCATTGATGAGTATAGGAAGGCCACCATCTTTTGGATGGGACTTTAATTTCTGGCCCTATGTGCAGAAGAGCAATATTGTGAAAGTTAAAAAACATGCTCAATGGCCTTGATTGCTCAGGCTTCCATCTTTCTCCTAACAGCTGTCCAGTGGATCCACTTCTCCAACCTTCTCAGTGTCCTTGTAACTTTGCTATTTAGACACTGGGGGCAAATAAACAACACTCACAGATAAAATATCCAAACCCAAGCAGTTACCATATCCATATTCTTTAACTGGCTTATGGTTCCTTTTTTTTTTCTCATAGCATGCAGTCACTTGAATGCTTAACAGCAGTTTGGGCAAAATATATGTAGGAATGTGACAAACATTTATGACATATTTAAAGTTTCATGATGCAAACATTTAGATTCAGCAGTATAAATGAATTTAAATATGACAAACATTCTCTGAAAATTTTTAACTTGTGTTAGTAATTAGCAATATTTCAGTAAAATATGTCATTCAAAGTAAAATTTAAGCTATAACTAATGCTTTTGTTTAATAGTATCACATAAACTGTCTTAAATAAGTTTCACATAAAGGTTAAATATTTCATCATGCAATTTATTTGCTGAGAGTGAAAATATACCTCATGGCATTGCATTCACTTTTACACTTTGATTTTAGGCTATACACAATATTACATAATTTGTTAAGTAATAACACTAAATACCGAAAAAAAAAAAGAGTATTAAATCTATTTCTTCAAATACTTTAAATAACCTTACCTGTTGTGGTTCAACAAAATCTAACCAGTCAGATGCATGGGTTGGGAGCAGACCCATTGAAGAACATTTATACAAAGCTAGTGCTAAACATACAACATTTCCAAATAAATACACAATCTTCTGGAATACAGCCTGTCCTCCTTCTATTAGTTTAAATGCTGCAATAAAAAGTGAAACCTATAGTGATTACATAAAATATTAAAGTATTTAATTTTATTAGGTTAATTAAATTATCAAACAATCTAATCTGGACACAACCATATCTAAAATGGGGAGATTACTAGTTAAGTCAATATACATTTAAGGTTGGATTGTTTTACCTCTGAGCGGCACTTTTTTGCACACAATGGGCTAACTGGCCAGGTCACAAGGACCCCAAAGGCTCAGAGAAGGTTGGGGGAGGGGATCCACTGGAACAGCTGTTAGGAGACAGATGATAGCCTCCCATCAAGGCCATCCAGTGTGTTCTTTAACATGCACAGGGTATGGCTCTCCCGTACACAGGGCTATGGCTTAAGGTCCCATCTGACAGACGGCAGCCCTTTCAAGCCCATCAGTGTCCCCTAATGACCGTGAGCAGAGCGGGAAGTTTTGCAGAGATAAATCTCAACACTGACCCAGCTGGGACTCGAACCTGGGAACTGCAGATTACGAGCCTGGCATGCTACTGACTGAGTCACCCCCACTCCACACATTTAAGACTTTATAACTAAAATGCATAACAAACTACTGGTATAGGTGATTAAAACATAAGTACTGTCAAAAAAATTAAAAACTTATGTGGTAGTATGCATATTGCCAATATATGCAAAACAGGGGTGCTGTAAGAACACATGGTACATCAAGTATGATAACCAACCATGAATTCAACCACATTACTTAAATGTTGGTGCCTGATTACATTGTGTAACTAACTATTCAGCAAACCATGGCAATTATCACAGTGTCAAAGGCCAGCAACTCAAAGGTAACAATCAGAAAACTAGCAAATAAAGCTCATTTAGGCAGATGTCATCTGCTTCAATAAAAGTACTCAAAGAGTTGATCGATCAGCTGAAAGTTAGAATTACTTACAAAATAATGTTGCAGAGTGATTTAACCTGAAAGAGCTTATAAACATCAATTATGACACACTTTTTTGCATCAATGAAGCCACTAGCTGCTATATAGATGGCACTACTAAGATGACACTACTAAGATTACTGCAAGTTTTATATTATACACTCTCTATTTAAATTCATAAATTCATCTTTGAGAATATTATATGATACTGGACTATTTTACCAATTTATATTGCTTCTATTATGCATTTTATAAATAAGAAAATAGAAAGAATTCATTTCTAGTTGTCTACTCAGAAACTGCTTCTATATATAGTATTATACAAATGAAAATCTGACTAAACGGCATAAAACTATATCACTCACTGGACTGAATAGTCAATAAAGCCTTTACAGGACGAAGGAATAACATTCCAACCATCATTATGGGGAAAATGGATATAGAATTTCCAGCCATGTACATAATGAAGAGATTCATTGGAACTTGTTTCAATGGTGCTAATGCAATATCCCATGATTTCTGAAAATAAAAAGATACATTCTCTTATATAAAAGAAGAAAAAACTTAAATATATCTTTTGGTTTTTCCAAACATTCAAAACTGCTTAAATGGGAAACATCATGACCATTACCACCACTAACAATAAGAAAAACTACAACCAGCTTCAAGATGACACTTTAATTATTTTAACCAGGAATAGTCTTACCATTTTTGGTTGCATTATTAGTCAGAGAGATAAAAGATCAGTTGGTCATTCATCCCTTCTGACTGCTTGGTTAAATGCTCATTCTCCAAAATGTTTTGCTTTTTTATCTTCTTTTTACCTTCCACAATTGAAACATATATTTTGAAAAAATGTACACAAATATTATATGCTTCATACGTATATGAAAGTACAGTCATTTCTTGACTAATCAAGGTAATCATGAAGGAGGTCATGGATAACTTAAATCATGGTTAAAACAAAAGTAGTCATAATGTGGTACAAAATGGATTTAATGTAAACTTATCTAGTTAAAACTGCATTTAATAGTTAGGAATACATTTAAATTCTACAAATGCCATTAAAAGACACAAAAATAATACAAATACGGTAGTTTAGGAACAAAAAGCATCACATACTACTTGATGAAAAACAGGCAAAAGGTTACATATGAATGATCATTTATCATTAAAAAATAAATAAAAATAAAAAATACCCTCTCAAGCAGCTGCTTGCCACAGAGGTCTGACAGGAGCCTGTCAGTTTATATGCCATAGTAGAAGGCCTTTAAGGATGGCAGGACTTCAGCAGAAAAATAATACAAACATCCATGCCTTATCTGGGGCTTGAACCAGTCTCTTAGATCAGTAGCCAAGTTCGCTAACCATTCGGCCATGGGACGGCCTACCACAGTTAATTCACAAACTGGCTTATTCTCCCCTGGATAATCAAGAGTTGACTGTAGTTGAGAGTTTACTGTATAAAGAACAAGCATTCAGAAATTAATACTTCTGTTTTCTTTATTATTTCATTTCCTTTCCTGTTCTTATGCAATAATTAATATAACTTTTGCATCCATATACATTGGTCATTCACAAGGGAAAAAAATTCAACAGGAAATATGTACTAAAATGATGAAAAATGCTAATAGCATTAATTACACCCGTCCTCTGTAATTGATCCTGAATTTTCCATACTGCAACAGTGAAATACATTGCCCAAATAGCAAAATCTTTTTATATACAGCAGAAACATTCAAAGGTCAGCTAGATAACTGGACATGATTTATGGCCATCAAAAATGCATGTGGTGTGGCCAGAAGACAACTGTGCAACTAATCTTAGATTAAAATTAATCATCTCAATACTTTATTAAGAATAGAATTAAGTTTGTATTTGGGATTTAATTCACTGAAATTATCATAAATGACTATTACATATGAGTTGGGTTGTTTTACCTCTGAGCGACACTTTTTTGCACACCATGGGCTAAATGGTCAGGTCACATGGACCCCAAAGGCTCAGAGAAGGTTGGGGGAGGGGACCCACTGGAACAGCTGTTGGGAGACAGATGGTAGCCTCCTGTCAAGGCCATCCAACATGTTCTGGGGCGGGGGTGGCTCAGTCGGTAGCGCGCCAGGCTCGTAATCTGTAGTTCCCAGGTTCGAGTCCCAGCTGGGTCAGCGTTGAGATTTATCTCCGCAAAATTCCCCGCCCTGCCCACGGTCAGTAGGGGACACCGATGGGCTTGGAAAGGCCACCGTCCGTCGGATGGGACGTTAAGCCGTGGTCCCGTGTGCGGGAGAGCCATACCCTGTGCACGTTAAAGAACACGCTGGATGGCCTTGACGGGAGGCTACCATCTGTCTTCCAACAGCTGTTCCAGTGGGTCCCCTCCCCCAACCTTCTCTGAGCCTTCGGGGTCCATGTGACCTGGCCATTTAGCCCATGGTGTGCAAAAAAGTGCCGCTCAGAGGTAAAACAACCCAACCCAACATGTTCTTTAATGTGCACAGGGTATGGCTCTCTCGCACACAGGGCCACGGCTTAACGTCCCATCTGATGGATGGTGGCCTTTCCAAGCCCAGCGGTGTTCCCTACTGACCATGGGCAGGGAGGGGAGTTTTGCAGAGATAAATCTCAATACTGACCCAGTGGGGACTCGAACCTGGAAACTGCAGATTACGAGCCTGGAGCTTACATATGAGTATTTACATATTAGACTAAGGGTACAAGTAATTAAAGTCAAAACTTTTTTTGCTGTTATAACAAGTCAAAGGGAATACTTTTGTGTCTGAAGCACTGACATGCATTTTCTATTATTAAAAATGAAAATTTTTATAAATTATTTAACCATATAATGACAGGCTGTAGAAAAACTTCAAAATCATTTTTCTTAAAAACTTTATTTTTGGTACTTGTACTCTCAACACTCCATATGCTAATCAACTACTGCAGTGGTCCCCAATTTGTGGAACATTTTCTTGAGGTTTCTGAAGAAATTGATTAAATAGAATACTGAATATATAGATTAACATAGTTATGCAGGTTTTATTTTGACAGAAAATCTCTAGAAAGTCAGGGATCAGAATACTTGTAAATTTGTACATCTAATAAATATTTTTTCAACTAATTTCATAAAAAAATAATTTGGGATTATGAAGGTGTTAGAAAAATAATACTTGGTAAGAATCCATAAAGGGATCCTATGGCCTAAAATGGTTGGGAACCACTGATCTATTGCGATAGAATGCATATACAATAGGAAACTGATAATTCAAAATTTCAGATAAATCTAAACTTTAAATTTCTGTAAACTTCTGTTATTATCAGCTATCATTATAGCAAATAAATTGAAAAACACATTACAAGTACAGATTGAAAGAAAAAAAACTTGAATTATTAATATTACAAAGATTTTTAAATAACATACTATTAATTTTGCTCATTAAAAAATTTCTAATGGCTCTTCAACAGCATACAAGTACACAATCCCATGCTGCAAAGGAAAATGGAGAAAAAGTCCAAATCATCATCCTCAAGCAGCCAAGGGCTACGGAGGTCTAACCAGACTGCACAATTTAGTTCTCCAAGCATATCTGTCCTGAGCTACATCTGCTGCATCTCTCCACTGCACACCATTCTAACAAGGTCCTGTTTGACATTGTCTGCCCACCGCATCCTTGGTCTCCCCCTCTTTCTGAGGCATTTAGGCACACTATTCATAACCCTATTTGCTAATCTATAATTATCCATGTGGGCAACATGGCCAAACCAACAGTCTCTCTCTCTGCACAGTATGCTGCTTAAAGGAGATTGCCGAACCCTTTGCCTAACCTCATCATTACTTACAAAGTTGAGCCACCTAATGCCCAAGATACTGTGTAAGCATCTAGAATCAAAAGCATCTAGTTTCCTGCTATCATGTTTACAAAGCACCAACTTTCACTACCATAACTAACCCTAGAGAGAACCAAACTATTATACAGTCTAATTTTAGTCTTTATGTGTATACGCCTCTTTCTCCACACACTTCATAGATTCCTAAAAGTCCCAGCAGCAATCCCTATCCGTCTGTTAATCTCATGCTGCACATCACCAGTATCTGTTACGTAGCTCCCAAGATAATTAAACTGTGACACCTGCTCAAGACTTCAACCATTCAGATTAACTGAATCACAGCCTGCCTGACCAATTTCCATCACTTTAGTTTTCTCTCTGTTTATAACCAAAGGATGCCTTTTTGAAAAAAACAAAGCTAGCAACCAAAGGTTTCTGAAACTCTAAACGTTTCTCAAGAATCTGCCAGAGTGAAAATATCTATTCTACACAACCCCTACCACTTCTGAATCCACATTGCTCATCATGCAACTGACTGTCAACCAGATTCAGATAAAAGTAATTTGGATAAATTTTTGTTAAATGCTAATTTTATAAAATGTTGCTACTAATTATATATAATTTATTCTGATGTACCTTGGGTGTATATCCACATTGGCCTTATGGACATGCCAACATGCATTTTTGATAGCCATAAATTATTATATGGCATCTGCACATGCTCACTCATGTAATTGATCTTGAATATTTCCTCTACAGAGACAAAGATTTTGCCATTTAAACAAAGCATTTCACTTTGGCTCTGTATGAAAACAATGTGTGATATGAAGAAATGTATAGGGCGGGATAATGTTAATAATTTTTCACCAGACTTTGCTATACTTTCTCCCCCTTCCCCATTGAATCCAGATATATTTTTACATAAGAATGTTAGTAATGTCCATCCTATGGTTGTGGTTAGCATGCTTGGCTACTGATCAAAGGGACCTGGTTAAGGCATGGATGTTTGTGTTGTCTTTCTGCTAAGGTCATGCCTTCCTCACAGATTCTTCTCTACGCATATAAACTGACAGACTCTTGTCAGACCTCTGGGGCAAGCAGCTGCTTGAGGGATAATACAATATTTTAAATGCTTATTAGCACAAGAAGAGGATCTTAAACTACTAAGACTAACCTTTTCCTTGGCGTAATACTGAAACAAATGCATGCAGCATAGTGGGAGCTGGCAGAAGTATGCACCAAAGCATCTAAACACATCTTTTGTCATGGAGCAGGTGGAATTGTTTTGGCATTATATCAGTCATGCCAGGAAAAGTGTTCAAAGAAATAGACAAAATTTTCATCTTTGCTGAAAATATGGAAGCACCATTTCTAATTTTCCACTATTCGCCAGAAGAAACTCACTGACACAAATAATGCTATTGTTTCACTGAACAAAGTGATTTTCCATTAAAGTGAAATTACACAATCAAATCGGAAAATAGGAAGGAAATTTCAAAATACTATAGTTCCTACTTATTCATTCACTGATAAAGACATACTGATTTAATAATAATGTGTCTGATTATGATTAAACCTTTAACAACCATGAAATTTCAGAAAATACACACACCAGCCACTGAATTAGAAACCTTTATGCAGATGTACATAAACATCACTTATGCAGCGTATGTGCAAAATGGATGGTCATGTGCATCACCACGTAATCTAGGCAACTATTTAAGACTGCTGCTTGTCAGTAGTGTTGATCGCAATGAGAAAAACAAAGGAATATTTCTCTCGTTTTGTAATTTTTTTCTCGGTATCATACTTTAAGAAAATTTCAGGCTTTTTAGCCAATTGTGCTGAGAAAGATAAACAAGTCAACTTTAGTAATTTAAAAATAATAACCAATCAATGGAAATAAGTCATGTTATATACCAAATTAAACAGAATTTAATTGCAAATTTTATGAAAATAAATAACATAAACATATGTACAAGTATATTGATTTTAATGAACCTTTTCCAATGTGACATGGTAAAAAAAAAAGATTGCATTATGTAAATAAATAAGGCTTGATTTTGGAAAACCTGAAGAATAAAAATAATTAAATTATATATTATTCAAAAGGAAATTTCCTCCAGAATAATATAATATTCAACCTGAAATATGATTTTTATTTCTTTTAACGATTCTTTTCAGTATCGTATATTTTAATCACGGCCAGTGTTATACAAAGTGACTTGGACTTCTCACATTCATGGGATTTTCTGAACTGGTTATGAAATAGAAAAAAAATTTCCTTGGCTGCTTTTTTTTTACTAAACATTATGAATTTTTTTCTTTGGTGTTGAAGTTTGGAAATCTTGGCTAAATGCAAAAAGGTTTGTGCACCAAAGTAAAAAAAATTTCAGCATTTATATCGTCTGTACTGGGGGGGGGGGGGGGGAGTGAAACTTTCGCAGTGAGTTTAGTCGACAGAAAGCCTTCCCTAAATTACCTTCCCACATGATGGCTTATTTCTGTAGTAAGAAAGTCTATTTTGCTTCCATATCCAAGACATTCATTTTCAGAAAATGGTACAAGCTCAAAGTTTTTTTACTAAAAACAAGAAATAATAAAAGAAAAATTACATATAACCTAATGGGATGTTAAATAAAATATCCACTACAACTTTTAAGCTGGCCTCCAATCTAGCATAACTCAGAAAGATCGATAAATCAGCCAACCAAAAAAATCACTAACTAATGGAAATAAATCTACAGAAATTAATTTGCTTCCCAATCCAGACCTAATTTATTTTCAGAAAATACCAGATCAAAGTTTTACAGGAAAAGTAATAAATAATGAAATAAAAAATAACGCATAGCCTAATATGATATTAAAATATCCAGAGCAACAAGTTGTAGGTGGCCCATCCAATGTAGCATAACTATGAAAAAAAATCAATACTTATTAATCAGCCAAAATATCGTTAATTTCCAAAAATAAATCTACTGAAATAAAAACTAAGTTTTGAATATAAAAAAGTAAATACTAACTTTACAAAGTGTATCCAATATGCTGGACCAAAACAATATGGAAGCCACTTATATTATCATTATATTATATTATCAGCCATCTACCTCTGGTTTGCCGCAGTGAGCCATAATGTAATTAAGTGCAGCTGCAACCAGAATTTCTAAGAAGGATGTGTTTACTTCTAGTTTCGATTTTAAGAGTGAGAAAGATGCATAGAATTCTGGGAAAAATGATAAAAAATAATTTGGGAATACTGAAATAGGTTTATGACAGAAAAGGGTGTGAAAAGCAAAAAAAATGGTGATAGTACTTTGCAATTACTTCCAAAATCTACTGTTTTTAAAAATAGCAGTTTCTTTGTTAATTTTTAAGGGATTTTCAAAAAATTAAGGACAAATTTGTTGATAAAAGTTCAAATCAAACTTATGAGCTTAAATCAGAAGGTTGCTTCAGCAAATAGGAACGTTAAGCAAATCAGCAATACCGTTTAGTGCTTCTAAGAAATGGCAATCAGGCTTTATCAAATTATTCAAGATATATTCACCGAAGAGCCAAAACATTATGACCACCTGACTAATATGAATGTTGGTCCTCCACATGTTGCAAAAACAGCTGACCTTGCAAGGCATGGACACTATAAGATTTCTAAAGATGTCTTGTGGTATCTGGCACCAACAAATTACCAGCAGATCCTTTAACTCTTGTAAGTTAAATGGTTGAGCTGCCGCAGATCAGATATGTTGTTCCAACACAAACCACAGATGCTCGATGATTGGATTGATGTCTGGGGAATGTGGCGGCCAGAGCAATACTTGAAAGTCTTCATGTTCCATGAACCATTCTCGAACAATCAAAGCAAGTATGGCATGACAAATCATCCCACTGAAAGAAGGCAATACTAGAAGGATATATTGTTACCATGAAAGGATGTATCTGGTCTGCAATGATATTTAGGTAGGTGGTAGAAGTCATAGTTTTCTGCACATGAATGACTGAACCCAGGGTTTCCCAGCAGAACATTGTTCAAAGCATTACACTTCCTCCACTGGCTTTTGTCCCACAGTGCATGCTGGTGCAACATTTCCCAGGTAAATAATGCATATGTACCTGGCCATCCACATAGTGCAACAGGAAATGAGATTCATTAGACCAGACAACCTTCTTCCAATCATTCAAGATCCAATTTTGATGCTTGTGTGTCTATTTTAGATGCTTTCGATGGTGAATCCAAGTTAGCATGGGCACTCAGAGTGGCCTGTAGCTGTTGGATCATACCATACGGGATAGCCTTCGCTCACCTCTAGCATTGATGAGCCATAGTCAGTCCACACCTTGCCGGCGGTTCATGGTTTTTCCCTCCTCGGACCACTTTTTGAAGGTACTAACCATGGCTGACCATGAGCACCCCACAAGCCTTGCTGTCTCAGAAAAGCTCTGATCTAGTTGTCTGGCCATTACAATTTGGCCTTTGTCAAACTCACTTAAGTCTGCTGCCTTTCCCATCTGAAGAACAACGCTAACAGAGCTCAGTATCAGGTGTTATTTATACCGTTTCATGACCTTAACACACACTGTCATTTACCTGCAGTTGCTCTGATTTGCAAAAAGAGTGTTGGTCATAATATTTTGGCTCTTTGATGTATGTAAAAAAATTACAACGGCAATTTTTATTTTAAAAAAATCTTTTTTTTTTTTTCTAAAAGCATATACGTACAACCTTGGCCTCTCATTTCAGATTCTGCAAACGCATACAGATGACGTCGACACTGGCAGGGTTAAAGACAAAGGAATAGCACTATTTGGACTAGTCAAATTTCGACTGTTCGGCTGTTAATATGATTAAATCAGATATATTACTGCATCCACAGTATGTTATTTAAAAATTTAGAGTACTGTTTAATGACTGCAATAAAACTTTATAGTGAAATTGTTAATTTAACAGACATCAATAGACCTTTCACACCCTTTTTTTTTCCCCGCCCTGCCCACGGTCAGTAGGGGACACCGATGGGCTTGGAAAGGCCGCCGTACATCGGATGGGACGTTAAGCCGTGGCCCCATGTGCGGGAGAGCCATACCCTGTGCACATTAAAGAACACACTGGATGGCCTTGACGGGAGGCTACCATCTGTCTCCCAACAGCTGTTCCAGTGGGTCCCCTCCCCCAACCTTCTCTGAGCCTTCGGGGTCCATGTGACCTGGCCATTTAGCCCATGGTGTGCAAAAAAGTGCCGCTCAGAGGTAAAACAACCCAACCCAACACAACAACAACCCTTTTTTTCCCCCCATCATTCACAATTCCCTTCATTGAACAGTATTAAATTCAATTAAAATTGAGTTTGATTTATTGGGCTTTATTTGTCATAACTTCATTCCTATTAACTACATGTCTATCAGAATATATTTCACAGCCAACTTTTTAGCCAACAACTTTTTAGCCTGCAATAAATTTATATTATTACCAGCAACAGAAGGAATACCCGATATTTCAATATTTTTAACATAGTCTGTTGGATTTCCATCATCTTGGATATCCACAACAATCCTATTCTGTTCAGTATAATCCTTTTTTAATTTTTCATGTTCTTTTAAAAATCATCAAGTTTGTTACAACAATAATTTATTGATTTTTGTAACTCACCGGTGTGTTTCTGATATTATTGTGTCAGTTTTAATAATACCAAGGAAAACATTTCTTATTTCTGATTTAATCAAGCCAGCAATAGAAATTATATAATTAGAGTCTAATTTATTTGAAAGATTATTGAATTATCATTAATGTCTTTCACCACATAGCAACTCTGATATATTACCTGAATTGATGTTCATTTCACTTCTTTCTTCTAACACAGGTGGACTGAGATTTATTTTTACAATATGAGCATTGCCATTTACTGCATCTATCAACTGTCATTCTAAGGAAAGTCCCCAATTTAATCACCACACAACTGATATGATAAAAAAGTTGTATACAGGGTGATTCAGAATTCATCATCAATATTTGGTGGGGAGGTAGGTAATAAGAAACGAAGGAGATTTCACATAGGAAAGCATGGGCGCATATGCCATGTAGTAGGGCAAAATGACCCCAGTTCAATGATGGAAAGAACACATAAGAAGGAAGTGGTAAGGAAAAAACATTTATTATCTTACATGTAACATTTCTTTGCATTGGTTGTACAGACTTACAAGAGGTGCTCGAACTGCCGACCATGTGCTAGAATTCATGACTCACAACGGCGTTGCATGGACAGCCGGACCCTGTGGAAGATGCCTGGCATTTCCCGGATGTTTGAGGCAGCAACTGATATGCGTGCTACAAGATCCATAGCACTATCAACAGGGGTCTCGTACACCATGTTTTTCATAGCACCCCATACAAAGAAATCGATTGGAGATAAATCCGGTGAACGTGGTGGCCAAGAAACCGGTCCACCGCGGCCAATCCATTGACCACCAAACTGTCTGCGTAGGTAAGCACGCACAGCATTTGCGAAATGTGCAGGAGCGCCGTCATGCTGGAACCACATTCGCCGGAGACTACCATCAGGAACCTCGTTCAGAAGATCCGGTAACACAGTCTGAAGAAATGTTAGGTACTTGGCACCGTCCAAACGGGATGGTAGTAAATACGGGCCCAACAAACAGTCACCGACAATCCCAGTCCACACATTGATAGCAAAACGTTGTTGCGCAGCTCCAGGTCTTGTACCGTGTGGGTTCTGATGAGCCCACACATGCCAATTGTGTGTGTTGAAGACACCCTCTCGAGTGAACAACGCCTCATCAGTGAAAAGAACATACGTTGGGAAATTGGGATCAACGGCTGTTCTCTGCATGAACCACTGACAAAAAATAACACGCTTGGGATGGTCGTCTGCTGCCAATAATTGCACTCTTTGCAGATGAAACGGATGTAACCCTTCATCGTGTAATATCCGCCACGCTGTTGCTTGTGAAATTCCAAACTGCCTAGCCATACCTCGTGTGCTAGCACCAGGTTGTTCCTCGATTTCCTGTAGGACAGCTTCCTCTACTGCTACTGTCCGTGCCGATCTGCACCTCCCTCGATTAACATTACTAGCAGCAAACGATCCTGTTTCATGCAGTTGGCGATGAATACGTGAAAACATTTGATGCTGTGGCACACGGCGGTTTGGGAAGCGCGCTGCATACAATTGCCTGGCTCGAAGACATCTTTCTCCTGCCGCACCGTAAGTTACATGCATATCTGCACATTCATTCCACGTATACCGGTTCATGTTACTTCTGCAAATTCATTTTGTCGAATGACAACTGACTGCACGCGTCAAACAGCTGTGCTTCTGTATGAGAGGTGTGTGCACACAGTGCCCTCTACACCACCATGCGTTTGTCTGCCCCTATACTTTCCTATGTGAAATCTCTTTCTTTTCTTATTCCCTTCCTCCCCACTAAATATTGATGATGAATTCTGAATCACCTTGTATTTACTGTAATATGGTAGAATTTCACTGTTTTCTCTTAAAGCCAGCTCAGATACCACACACATTGGAAGTCATGTTGCCAAAAAAAAAAAGAAGGTATATATATATATAAACAATATTGTATTAATAGTTTCAAATGCAATTCACCTTAACAATCAAATTTGCATCAGTTTCTCTGCTGGCTTCTGCATGGACTTGTCCCAAAGATGCACTGTAACCTGGTGGAGCTGGAAGTTCTGGTTGCCTTTCTGACTTTGCTCTAGGAACACAAAATAAAATAGTCTTACTTTATATGAAAAAGATTTGATACACAATATCTGCTGCAATGAAAGTTTTTATTTACTTATTTTTTGATTAGCTTGAAATCAAAGTGCATTTTACGCTCAAACTAAGTGACACTTAATATTTGACTATTTCTTGATACAAAGTAGCTAAAAATGATTAAAAATAAAAGTGATGACTTTTTAATCAACATACAGAAATATCTTTTTTTTTTTGTTTCTGACAAATAATTAAAATTTTCCTGCATCTGGGAAAATTACCTGTCATGTATTCCATATTCATCTATTTTTTCAATATTTAGTCCTTCTACCATTTTTAAAATATAAAAAGAGAAACACTACTTTTCTTCATTGATATATATTTAAAACTATGTTAAATATATAAATGAACTCACAAAAAAGTCTGCATGGTAGTAAGTAATCAGCATTTGTAGCACTAAAAGCTGCACAGTATCAACAGAAATTTCCCATCTAAAATAAGATAGTCACTGGAGACATGATATATTGCATTATGACTTATATTTCCAGTGTTGTATTTTGATATAAACAAAATACAACTTGATTGTAACAAATCTGATATGTAGCAAAGTGAGTACTATATCATGATCATCTATTTTTCTTTGGTTAAGGGGGAACCCACCTGAGGGTTTAAAAAAAAAAAAGATTTTTTTTTTTTGCATTTTTTGAAAGTTTATGAAGTGTAGAATATGGTCCTGAAATGGTTTTTCAAAATTCGAACTCCTTACGAAGTCACAGCTACAAATAAAGGTCATATCAATGAGTGAGTAAATGTTACTTAAATCTTTAAACACGTTTTTCTCGAAACAACATTTTTTGAACTGGTAGAGTGCAGATCTCGGGAACCATTCATCCGATTTATATATATATATATTTTAATGCGTAGAAACAAATTATCTAAAACCTAGCACAAGTTTTTTTTATATTTTAATTATTCGATTTTTAGCGAGCAATTTAGAGCCTTTTTTTTTAAGGAAAAAAAACCACCTTTTTTTCAAAATGCCGTCATTTTGTCAATTTTTCGAATTTTGAAAAAATCCTACGCTATAGCCAATGTCTCAAAGTTTGTAAAACCGTTAATAATTTTGTTCTCAGATGTTCCTGCGATGTCCGGTGCACTCTACCAGGAGGGCGCGTCTTTCAAGCAGAGATCAACCAATGGGGAGCCACAGGATGACCGTTACAATATTTTTAGTTAAAAAAAATATTTTTTTTTGTACAATAAACATGCCTTAACAACATGCAAAAAGTTTGGAGTCATTGCATTGTTTATTATACCCAAAAAAATTCTCAAAGTTTGGCTATTTTTAGAGCACTCAGGATGGGGTCCCCCCTTAATACACACACTATGGGTCCAATTAATGTTAAGCATTCACAGTCCAGTATTGAACTATCTGACAGTGGACCAGAATAAAAAAACTGCAGTTGGACCAAGTCCCACAGTGAACCACAAAGCATTAATAATTTGCAAAAAAAAAAAGAATTAGAGGCCCTACAACCTCCTAAATAGCAAGAGCTAGGATCAGCAAATTTTGTATACATCTACCTCTTAAAACAATGAAAGAGTTTGGAACCCAACCTTTTTTTCCCCTTCCAAAAAAAGAGAGAAATATGTAAATGATTGCCAAGCTTAATGAGTTATATCTCAAATGAAAGCTTGTAACATGAAGAGTATGATATGGGCTATCTTAAATTATGTTAATCTTTTCTGCCCTACACAAAAATTTCATGAGGTTTTATTAAGGATCTTAAATGGCAGGAACAGGACTGTTAAATTCTGTGTGTAGCTTCTTTTTATCATAACTTCAAAGCAATGTAAGGGTTTAGCCACCCAGCTTTTCTCCTCTCCCTAAAAAATAAGTGAAATTTATAATCAGTTGTCAAGCATAACATGTTATCAAATGAAAACATGTGTCATGAAGACTTAGGTTATCTCCAATGATATCCACTCATTTCATCTCTCCCTCTACCCCCCCCCCCCCCAAAAAAAAAAAAAAAAAAAGGAAGAGGGCTTTCAATGAGGTTTGATCAACAATTCATTCTTATAAGAGGTAGAGCCACAACATTTAATATACAACTTGTTATCATAACTTAAAACAACATAAGAGTTTGACCCTCTAACCCTGGGCCAGATAAAGGTAAGGGCTTAAGAGGCTCAGAACCAAAGAGACAGCCCTGGGAAGAGTTGGGAGGCTGGGTCTCTCTCAAAATCCTAAAGTGCTCCAGAATTGGTCAGTACATATTTAGCCTCCAAATTGTTTTTAATAGCAAACAGTAGTGATGTTATTAAAAAGTTTGGGGGTTTGAAGTTATGGTAAAATGGTGTGTTTTGGATATTTAAGCTTAAATCAGAAAGGGGCTTTTTGGAATTAAACTTTGGTATGGAATAAGAAACATTTTTGTGACAGACTCTTATTGAGGGATACTACTGTTGCCACAAAGGGTTAAGTCTATGGAATTGTAAATATCGAGTCAGTCATTGAACATCATATTGTGGTGTATAAATAGAATCAGATGGTACATATGAGTGAGTGGGTTTGTTAATGTTGTTAATAAGCGTAGTTCTGATATGCGATGGATTTTGATTCACTGAATAACTTAAATGGGAAATTTGACACATCAGTGGTGCATTGTTTACAATACTGTTTTTGTGGCTTGCTTTAACCTATCATATTCTTTAATTTGTGCAGCTGTTTTCAGTGCCAATCAGTGGTGTGTTGTTTACAATTTTGTGTGTTTGTGCAGCATACTTTGTGCATTGTGTTATTTAATTCCCAAGGATTTTTAAGTGCTGATTGGAGGAGCATTATTAATGATTTTGTTTTTGTGGCTTGTTTTAGTCCATTTTTTTTTAATGAATCAGCACTACATTGTTTATGATTTTTACGGCTTCTTTTAGCCAACTGTTTTATTTAGCCCTTGGTTTTTTTTAAGTACATTTTGGCAATGTGTTGCTAGGATTGGATTGTTTGTTTTACTTCTGAGCAGCGGGGTGGGGTGATTCAGTCGGTAGCGCGCCAGGCTCGTAATCTGTAGTTCCCAGGTTCGAGTCCAGCTGGGTCAGTGTTGAGATTTATCTCCGCAAAATTCCCCACCCTGCCCACGGTCAGTAGGGGACACCGATGGGCTTGGAAATGCCGCCGTCCATCAGATGGGACGTTAAACTGTGGCCCCGTGTGCGGGAGAAACATACCCTGTGCACGTTAAAGAACACGCTGGATGGCCTTGACGGGAGGCTATCATCTGTCTCCCAACAGCTGTTCCAGTGGGTACCCTCCCCCAACCTTCTCTGAGCCTTCGGGGTCCATGTGACCTGGCCATTTAGCCCATGGTGTGCAAAAAAGTGCCGCTCAGAGGTAAAACAACCCACAACTTCTGAGCAGCACGTTTTTGCTGGTTGGGTTGGGTTGGGTTGTCTGGTTGGGTTGGGTTGACCTGGGATATACACACAATGTATAAGGTGGTAAAATCAAAATCCAGTAAAATATCCACTTGAAAAATATAAGTTAAAACAATCCCAGATGTAAAAGACCTGGGCTATACAAAATATTAGTTAAAATCAAAATCTATTAAAATAACCACAATATTTTAAAAAGGAAAAAACTGGCAGTAAAACACAATGATCAGATAAAAGACGTCCGAGTGTAAGAGGCTCGGACATAAAATTATGAAAGCTAAAATAACATTGACGTTCGAAATTAAAACACGGACATTCGACTAAAATATGTTTAATAGTTAAAATGGTGTCACAAAACTCGCACTTAGGTACGTCCACGTTTTTGAACACACTGGACTAAATGGCCTGCTCACAAGGACCTGAAGTCTCAGAGAAGGTTGGGGGAGGGGTTGGGTTGTTTAACCTCTGAATGGAACTTTTTTTGCACACCATGGGCTAAATGGCCAGGTCACATGGACCCTGAAGGCTCAGAAAAGATTGGGGGAGGAGACCCACTGGAACAGCTGTTGGGAGACAGATGGTAGCCTCCCGTCAAGGCCATCCAGCGTGTTCCTTAATATGCACAGGGTATGGCTCTCTCGCACACAGGGCGACGGCTTAATGTCCCATCCGACAAATGGCAGCCTTTCCAAGCCCAGCGGTGTCCCCTACTGACCGTGGGCAGGGTGGGGAATTTTGCGGAGATAAATCTCCACGCTGAGTTGGGGGAGGGGATCCACTGGACAGCTGTTGGGAGACAGATGGTAGCCTCCCATAAAAACCATCCAGCGTGTTTTTTTTTTAATGTGTACTGGGTATGGCTCTCCCACACATGGATCCACAGCTCAATGTCCCATCTGATAGATGGTGGCCTTTCCAAGCCCATCGGTGTTCCCAACTGATCGTGGGCAGGATGGAGAGTTTTGCAGAGTTAAATCTTAATTCTGGCCCAGCTGGGATCGAACCTAAGAATTTCAGGTTACGAGTCTGGTGCACTACCAACTGAGCCACCCCAGCTTGATGCTAAGCTTTGTGGTTTATTTTAACTCATTTTGGTTATTTATCCCCTGGGGCTTTTTAAGTTACAATTACTGGTGTTTTTTTACATGATTTTGCATGCTTTTACAGCTTGTTTTAGTCACTGTATTATTTATTCCCCTTGGATTTTGTTAAGTGCATATCAGTAGTGTATTTTAGGAATTTACATGTTTTCATTTGTTATATTGTATTTTTGGTAATTATATACCAGAAGAGTGTACGTGTAAATAAATGCAATATAACAAAAAAAAGGGATTCCAATAAAAAACATCCCTTACAATCATGAATTTATTAATATCAATTCAATAATTAAATCATGAAAAAAAAAAAGAAACTAAGAATACATTTGCTTTCCCATATAATACAAATTCCTGCAATCTCCCCCTTCTTTTTCCAATAGTTAAAACATTCCACAAATGTATTTCCACAAACTAAATTAATAAATCAAGTCACATACAATAATTAATCTAACTAAATCATCAGAAGTAATCAAATTGAGCACAAATCTCAAAACCAAGAACATCGTGAACAATGCTCCACTGACCGCATTATAAAAAAGCCCCCGAAACCAAATAACCTCACCAGGCCCGACTATAGCAAAAACTGCCATTTTTCCACACTGACAATTCTACAATATCCAAAATTTCTACATCAAAAAACCACCAAATGTTTCCACATATTAACAAAAAATCATATTACTAATTTTAAAAGACTAAGTAATAAATCACTATAATGCACTAATTATTACCATACTATAAGTAACTACTAATAATCAGTCAATTCATCCCAAACTACTATAATAAATTACACGTGTTCATTACTACAGCTGTGTTCAGTCCCACACAGAAAAACTTCCAACATTGTTTCTCCCAAACATACTTCACAGCCACCCCACACACTACATTAGAATCCTCTGAAAACTCACTTTATAAGTTTCAGGACAAAACAGATCTGGGTCAGTTTGTTAACTGACTCAGATCTATTTTGTTTCAGTAGCATTTAAATAAAAATATGTAGAAAACCACACTGAGTGGATCATATAACAGTTTAAAATTTGTGTATAATCGCTCTTGGGTGTAAAAATTGAGAGTTAAATAATTCTCAAAGTCTTCAAATCATACAGATTTTAGACTGAAAAAACCTGATAAGAAAGCATAGTTTCTAATATTTTAAAAGTTTTGGAGTTTCTAAAATTTATTTTAAATGTATTAAACAATCATCTTAAGTGACCCTGAGAAGCGATTCAGGAGAATTACCCATTTCAATCATATCATGCACTTGCCCACCACCTCTCTCACCATTATTTTTTCCAAGATCCTAATCTCTTAGTTATTAAAGTGTATCTGTTTGTATTAATTAATCCTAAATAAAAAAATGTACCTGGTGCTTCCCTGTCACTGCTATAGAAGTATTACTTTTTCAGTCACAATGACTCAGATTATGCGTATTTGTCAAATATTTCTAGGGCCAGAAATAGTTCGACCAGTGACTGTGAAATATTAATTTTCATGAACTTCTGATCAGATCAATACGGTAATTACCTAAAGCCTCTACGCTACATGGTTCTGGAGAAATTCCTATAATGCACAGAATGAATAGATATATGTGTCAATTTCGATACCTAAAATATATTTAGAGTTAGCAGGACTAGTAGAAATTACCTTCCACATGGTACTTTGCAGTATTGTTTCCGCAAAATTTACTTAAAATAATAATCTTAAAAAAGTAGTACTTTAACTAATTATGGCATCAGCAATTTTGTTAATGCAAAGTTTCAGTAAGAAGTGATAAAATAATGTACATACCGAACAGCAAACGAAAATGACCATTTATGTCGTTTAGCAAGAGTTCTATTTGATGAAGAAGACGCCATCTTGCATTGAAATAGAGCACTATTGCCAAATTCTGTGTACAATCATCATCATCTTGACCACCACGATCACAGACGGCTGTCAGCCAACTGCTTAGTGAGGAAAGATACCCATGATGCCTTGTGAATTGGCTGCGAACAACGATGAAGGCTATTTAGGAATGCTTAACAAATGATTTAAATGAGGCAGAACTCTGCTGTTTTTTGTATTTTATTTAAATGAGGTTATTCCAGTGTAGTAATTAAAGCAAAATAGATTTAATTAATACACACTTACTGATTTATATCGGATGAAAAACGAAGACTCTGGAAACTGCTTCTCTTTCAAATCGAGGTTTTGTATGAAAACTTAAAAAAAATTCGATATGTTCTTAATATGTGATTAAAGCTGATCTAAATTGACTGTAAACTTAGCAGACATAGACATTTGAGCCCATTTAAAAAGGAACAATGGTAAACATATTTTAAAATCTAATACATGGTCAATTCATTCATCTTAAGCGAACGCCCTCAAAATTTATAGACCTTAATAGTGCAAATCCACGCCTCATTAAAAAAAAACATGAAAAGTCACATTTATTTTCTACTTTCATTAAAAAATATTAATTATTAAAAATTGAAAGAAATAATCAGTGTAAACCTTTTTTTAATTCAGCTGAGGCCGGAAATCATTCTCCTCCCAATAAATAGGAGAATTTAATTTCATGCTATAAAAAAACCCAAATGTTATAAGTTTGTACAATATATAATCATCATCATCATCATCCTCAAGCAGCCATGGGCTACGGAGGTCCAACCAGACCGTGCAATTTAGTTCTCCAAGCAAGTCTATCCTGAGCTACATCTACTGCATCTGGCCACTGCACACCAATTCTAACAAGGTCCTGTTTAACATTGTCTGCCCACCGCATCCTAGGTCTCCCCTTCTTTCTGAGGCCTTTAGGCACACTGTTCATAACCCTATTCGCCAATCTATAATTATTCATACGGGCAACATGGCCAAACCAACGGAGTCTCTCTCTGCACAATATGCTGCTTAAAGGAGGTTGCAAACTCCTTTGCCTAACCTCATCATTAGTTACACAGTTGAACCACCTAATGCACAAGATACTGCGTAAGCATCTGGAATCAAAAGCATCTAGTTTCCTGTTATCTTGTTTACAAAGTGTCCAAGTTTCACTACCATAACTAACCCTAGAAAGAACCAAACTATTATACACCTAATTTTAGTCTTTAGGTGTATACACCTATTTCTCCACACTCTCCATAGATTCTTAAAAGTCCCGGCAGCAATCCCTATTCGTCTGTTAATCTCATGCCGCACATCGCCATTATCTGTTACATAGCTCCCAAGATAATTAAACTGTGACACCTGCTCAAGACTGCAACCATTCAGATAAACTGAATCACAGCCTGCCTGACCAATTTTCATCACTTTAGTTTTCTCTCTGTTTATAACCAAACCTACTCTACTACCAGTCTCATCAACAGCTCGAATGAAAGAGTTCATCTCATCAACATCATTTGCCAAAAGCGCTAAATCATCAGCATAATCTAAATCAGAAATTTTCGTATCTCCGGCCCATTTAAGGCCAAAATCTTTCCCTTTAAGTGAATTTCGCATAACATAATCATTAACCAAGCTAAAGAGAAAAGGAGACAAAATGCACCCTTGTCCAACACCAAAAGTAATGCTAAACCAATTGCTACAAGCCTTACCAACTCTCACACATGACTCAGTGTTATTATAGAGAGCTTTCATTATGTTAACTAACTTGTCTATATACCATATGATTTCACAATCAACCACAAATTATGACGATCAACAGAGTCGAAAGCCTTTTTGAAATCAACAAAGCTAGCAACCAAAGGTTTCTGAAACTCTAAACATTTCTCAAGAATCTGCCTAAGTGAAAATATCTGATCCACACATCCCTACCACTTCTGAATCCACATTGCTCATCACGCAATTGACTGTCAACCAGATTCTTAATTCTATTAAGCACAATCATGGAAAGAACTTTACCTGGAACAGAGAGTAGGCTGATACCTCTATAGTTATCACAAGAACTGCGATCACCTTTTTTGAAAATAGGGATAACAATAGCTGTGGTAAAATCCTTAGGAACCATGCCTTTATCATAAAAGATATTCAGAATTTCAGTCTCCAAGTGGTAACCGAAACATTCCCAGCTCTAATATATAATATGTTACCTAAATAATAATACACTTTGGCAAAATAAAAAATGCCAAGCTTAGGTCTCATAAATTTAATGCCATATGCTTAATATTTCTTATTGTAATAAAATGTACGAAAACATTCCTTTAATTTCATGTTAATTCAGGCTTTAAATCACCTACTTTACATATGCAAATATTATTAGTTTCCTATATTAAAAAATTCGTGAACTACATTCGACTTAAACAGAAAGGTATATTGAAAAGTTGAAAACCCTTTATTTTAAAATCCCTTAGTTTAACAATTTCAATTTTTAATTTATCACAAAGAACACCTCGTAATTTTCGTAAAGTACTAACCTATAAAATGTCAAATTACTTCCTTTACAGCATTTATTATTGCATCCGATTTTGAATAAAGGCTCTTTAGCCTCTGAAGAAAACTTCGCAGCTTCGGCATTCTTTGTGCCCAATCAAGGGACTGAAATTATCTTTACACTAGAACATGCCACTTCAAGCATATACTGTGAACTAATAGCAATTAAATTAGTATTTGATTGGATAGAAAATCAAATTTCCAAAAATTTCATCGTTTTCACTGACTCGCTCAGCTCCATTCTTAACCTTCAACAAAGTGACAATAAATGGAAGCATTATAACCTTAACAGAAGCATACTCACCAGATCAATAAACTCATTAAAGACGGAAATAGTTTCACTTTCTCTCGGATACCAGCACACAAAGGAATATTCGGGAACGAAAAAGTAGATCAACTAACTGAATCTGCTACAATCCCCTTGAGCTCCATCACATGACTTCAGGATCCTTACAGATACCCTCTTCAGTCGCTAAAGAACCAAGAAAAGACTGGCTGGAAATTAATTTGGCAGACAACAGCCGAGGAAAACAGCCTTTTTCGATATCAATTGGAAACTCGCAACATTTCGTCATCTTAAAAACGTGAACAGAAGGGATCAAGTCTCTAACCGGAGACTTAGATCAGGTGTCTGTCTACTCTAGAGCACCTTTGTTCCTCTTTAAAAACCTTCTACTCCTCTATGCCAATGTGTGGTAAAAGAGAAGATGTAAAACATTTTGTTATCCACTGCAGAAAATTTCTACAAATTTCTACAATTTCTATTCTTTACATCCTCTTCGTAAAGTATTTTTATTCCACTAATTCTCCACCAACTTTCCGAAGTTTGCTGAATTTCTGGCCGAATGAGAAATTCCATTGGAATATCTACAACTCAATGATGGAGTTAATTCAGTTTGCTGAGGTTCAACTCTGATTCTCCTCTCAATGCATTTTATCACCCTTTTCCTATATACTTCCTCTCTGCAGAGAGAACCATGTCTCATCGGTAGCCCCTCCACTTTTTCGCAGGGATTCCTTTTGACTGGCTATGCATCGTGAATTTTTTTTTACTGAAAATTTACTGAATTTTTTTTTAACTTATATTATCCAGTTAAGTGGTTCTCACAATGCCTGACGTAAAATAGTCCGGTTTGGGGATGAGACATGCTTATGTCTTAGATATTCGGTAGTGTTTTAAAAATATATATCCGATTCAAGCCTTCAGAAACAGGACTGTATATAAGCTTCCATCCTTTCTCCACGCATGCGGAAAAAGGATGTGTTTCATTCGCATGTGGGACCATGGTAACCATTCTGTGTTTGCAACTATAAATTTCGGTATAATATTGGTATTATGTACTTTAAATATTAATAAAAACCTTGACTCTTAAAAAGTTTAAGTATTAAAAATTATATCATATTTTGTGGAACATCTCTTCACAGGTTATGTGGACTTGTGCAAATTTGTTTAATGGCATGTCATTTCTGCATTCCAAATATTGAAAAGAAAGCTGATTTGCATCCTTAATATTTTACCACAAATTTTAATTATATATGTTCGTGTTGTTTTTCTGCTGAGGTCCTGCCATCCTCTCAGACCTTCTACTCTGGCATATAAACTGACAAGCTCCTGTCAGACCTCTGTGGCAAGCAGCTGCTTGAGGGGGTATTTATTTATTTTTATTTTATTAATGCTGTTACTTCCTTATATAGTACAAATCAAATTGCCTGCCTGTGGCCATTAGAGCTGCTTTACTGTATGCATGCGGTCCATCAGAACATTAACTTTGTTAAACTGTGATCAAAGGCACTCAAAATCGAAGTAAAAATTCAAAGAATGATGCAGAAAACGATTTCCAAAATTCCTGAGCTTTTCAAATAAAAACATTAAGGCAATAAAAACTTGGTAATTCCGTCCGTAGTATATACATTTCTAATTGATAAATGGAAACTGGTCTCCACACTCATGCTTCAATGACACAGAAGCTATTTAAAAAGATTCTAATTTTAAATCTAATGAAATTTATAATTACCTTGCAATCAACATTTATTAATTATAAAATGTGCATTTCATGCTATATGTATTAATTTTCATAACATTAATTATGTAGGTTTTATTGCAGAGAATTTCAAAACTAGTGGGTACATTATATCCACAATTATTTAATATCAAAAGTACCACTCTAAAAATATGGCATCGAGAGTAGTAAAGTGCGTGGCGTTCGTTATTTCGAACGACTCATGCCGATGCACTAACTGTTCTATGAAAACGATTCCAATAAAAAACTGGTTTTCTTCATTTAACTCTTTGATTCAACGGCTACGTACTTCGAAATTCTAATGTTTACAAGGAATGGGTGTCTTATGTTGAGGATGGATTTGTGTATTGATTAGATCCGTCTAGTCTGCTAGAAAAGTCATCATGGCTAAAGCAAAGAAAAAGAGCGGAAAAGCCGCATTAATTTTCGAAGCGGTGTTAAAAAAATCCATGAGCAAATGGGTAATGAACATGAAGATAACGCCCGAATGTGTCGGATTGATCAATAACATTTTAAATGACATTTGCTCCCGCTTAGTGGAAAGTACCAAAAATCAATCCGAAATAGGTAAAATGGATGCTAATGATGTTAATAAAGCTATGAAGCAAATATTCCCCAAGACCCTGGCCAATCATGCAGCAGCTGAAGGAAGCAAAATGATCACCAAATTCCGAAGCGATAAGTGAAATGTAATGAACGTATTTTAACTAAGCAATGCTAGTAGTGCAATCTAACATGTTTCCTCCGAATGTTTTTTTAATGTACATTTTCATAGGTATAGTAAATGAACTTTTCTAGGTATTTCAAGATAAAATAATGAGTTGTCAACATCCCTTAGTCAGCATATATTGTGTAAAATTGTATTCTTTTAGCCTTATTTCCTAATATAGGAAGATAGCAAAGTTTTAAAGAGTATTTCTAAAGTCGACTCTTAAAGTGGGACTTGTAAGTCAAACAGGATTTTAATAGTAGACTTCAGTGGCCTTAGTTTGAAGTGTAGGGTAAATGTATGATAGGTTACAAGGTGTTTAACCTTATTTATTAGCTTATGTGTTTGAGGAATTTTTATTTATGTACCAACTGGAAATCGTCAGTATCCCAGTTTTATATTTCTTTTACAACTTTGAAGTTCCGTTCCTTTTATGACTGATTAATTGCAAGACTTGTGAGTGGAAACTCGCATTCAAAGCTCACTAACTTGAAAAACTTGAATGAGAAAAAAAATACTAACTGGAAATGAAGCTCTCAATCAAAATTATCAAAATCTCGGTTTTCAACATCATTGGTTAAATATTTAAAACGTTATGGAAGTTGAAACTTTTAGTAGTATTTCTAGTTATAAGAATTGGCTTGAAACTTTTAAAACAATAAATGTTGCAGCAAATTAGGCTACGCTGCAGTATCGGGTCCTCAGCCGCCATGTACCTTTCCCCAGGAAAACCTGAACGTTGAGTTGCAATATGATATCCATCCGCATGTTCCAATGTTTATAACTGATATATGCTGTTTAGAATAGTTCTCTCTGATGAGATTATTTGTTTTCGGGGCTTTTCTTGAGTTGATTCTTTAGCGATGAGTGTTATTAAGGAAATTTACTTTTGATATTTATTTCATGGGCTTTTTTTAAGTGCGAAACGAGTTTTCTTCTATGTAGCATTGCATATTTCTTTTATTTATATATATCCTCAATACTCTTCTCAAGGTAGATGCAGAACGGACTACTTTTACCATTCAGATTTTTTTTTTTCCACTGCGGCGAAATAAAACACGATGGCGGCTGAGAACCCTATACTGCAGTTCTGCCTCAAATTAAATTGGTGATTAGGTCATAATTAAGTATAGCTACTCCTGCCGCCATTTTTTTACATTTTGCAAAAGTAGTCCGTAAAAGTATACCAACGAACATTTATTGGATAAATATGTAGGATTTGTTGCTCACCCTGCCATTTTGTTTTTTTTCCCTACAAAAGTAGTTCGTGAAAGAAGTTCCTCTAAATGAAGAAAGTCTTCTCTAATGAAAGAAGTTTCTCTTTTATGATTATTATATAATATTCAATCGTTAAATTACGATTTCTTATTTCATATGAATCCGTCGGCAACATTATAAAAAAAAATATAAAATCACGGAGGGAGTGAATCAGTAAAGGGTGGATAACGTAAACGCATCGCCGATCCGCAGTCGGCAAAAAAAAAAACACACCTCCAAACACTACAGTTTCGTAGCAATTCAATTCGAACAATCAGTTTTCATAACGTTCGCATTCTTCCACAACACATTCACCCCAATTTCTGCTATTTTTACAATTTTCACCTATACTTCTCCGCGTAATGATTAAACCCACTCGCTCCTACCTAACAGGATTCCTACGCCACAATGATTTTTTTTTCTTTATATCTATACTCTTATACCAATTTATTACTCCATAGACTTAACATTAAACAATAATAGTACTCTGCGACAAAACAGTCCCTTACAAATCAATTCTAACTCGACAACTGATCAAAATTCCGAACAATGCTTTCTATATTTAGTTTACCAATTACAACTATATAGTCCCCAAACTTCCCAAAGCCATTAAACATAATTCCAACGCTCCCAAATCCATTAATAAGTGAGAGGTCTTGTACTTTAAATAATAATCTCATATATATATTTAGCCCATAGAGCTTTTTAAATGCGGATCGATGGTGCATTTTACTGATTCACATCCTCTGTGACCTTATATTTTTAGAGAGCTTTTTTATAATGTGGCCGAAGGATTCATGTGAAACAAAAATTCATGACTATACGATTAAATATTTAAAATTTTTTAATATAACCTTATTAACGCAAACGATGCACCTCCGCATTGCCATTCGAAAAATAAAAGCGATAAAAAAATGGCATTATTGCTACCGCGTAAGCAGAATAATAAATGTTCATTATTATTTTATGAAAAATATTCAAACGTACAATTATCAGTTTTCGTTTCATATGAATCAGCCGGCCGCATTGTGAAAAAAAATCTTAAAATATAAGGTCACAGAGGGTGTATAATATATATCAGTAAAGTGTGGAATCAAAAAATTGCTCTTAATCTCGTTACCGCATGTGTTCATAGAATCGCCAAAATTAACCAGCAGAACTTGAGCGGAATAAAATATATAAAATATAGGAAATATATTTAATGCGAAAAATGCTTTATTTTCTTGCATTTATCATGCTACAATGTTGTGGAAATCCATGTGTGAATGAATGCAACACTAAACTCGCGTAGCATTAGCAGAAGCTTCGTGTACCCTAGTAGTCACAGTTCGACAATCGCTGATCTAGAAGAAAATCTAGGGAAAGTGATGTGTTGAACAAGAACAGACTAGAATGACATTCAGTTTCTTTCTTTAAAAAATATTTTCAAATAAGGTAATTATACTTTTTTGCATCGTTCTAAGGAGTAAGCAATATTTACAAAAGGGACTTTCGCAACCATTACTCTCCATTTTCAGTCCATCTTGAAACAATAAAACGATATCTTTTAGTTATGTGGAGGATCCTTTTCTGCTAAAAATTTTTTTTTCTATAACCTTTTAATTTATGAATAAATGCAATGTTTCAATCTAGTCTAAATGCAAATACATGAGTGATCATTTTTAAGTTTTATTTCATTTTACATGCTTAATTCCTGAAATGTTTTTGCACAAGCTGCTAGCCATAAGATTTGGTTCCTCTCCCAAATTGTCGTCATGTATAACAATTTTTTTTCATCTTTTTTTTACCATACTTCCTGTTGTTTACTTTTCAAGGAAATGCCCTTGACACCAACGTATCCACACAAATATGGCTCTGAGTAAGGGATATTTTTGATGGAGCCGCTCCCATGAATACTAATCAAAGTTCATAAATTGGTTGCGAATGCTGGTTTAGAGAAGCAATTCTTTATGTCCTTAAGTAGCTAGTATGCATAATTATAATTCGTATAGTCGCTCAAAAAATATTCGAACGCTGTGGTTGATTACAGAATTCAGAAAAAATATCTGGAAAAAAAAAACGTTGCCAGATATTTTTTCTGAATTCTGTAATCAACTATAGCGTTCGGATACTTTTTTGAGCGACTGTACAAACTGTACAAGTTTAGGTAATAAGTTTCGATGTCGTTGTATCGATTGACAGTGCGAAAACAATTGTTCATCAACGTTTAAAGTTCCAAAAGAAATGTGCCAAATGAGTACCCCACAAATTGACAGAACAGCAAAAAAGGCCTAGAATCGACTTGTGCAAGGAGATGCTGACAATGTTCGAATCTAACGGCCCCAAATGGTTATCAGACATTGTCACAAGTGATGAGATGTGATTTTACTACTATACAATTCGCAGAAAAATCGTCAACTCTACTTGGGTAACGGAAGATGAACGCATCCCCAAATCCTCTAAGAATTTCGCTCAAGCAAGAGGATGTTTAGAATTTTTTTCAATTCACAAGGAGTGGAAACCGTGGACCCTAACCCAAAAAATGACATAAATGGATAATATTACACCAACATTGTTTTGCCCAAAATGATTGGGGCAGGGGTGGCTCAGTTTATAGCGCACCAGGCTCGTAATCTGTAGTTCCCAGGTTCGAGTCCTAGCTGGATCAGCGTTAAGACTTATCTCAGCAAAATTTCCCGCCCTGCGCACGGTCAGTAGGGGACACCGATGGGCTTGTAAAGGCCACCGTCCGTCGGATAGGACGTTTAAGCCGTGGCCCCATGTGCGGGAGAGACATACACTGTGCATGTTAAAGAATACGCTGGATGGCCTTGACAAGAGGCTATCATCTGTCTCCCAACAGCTGTTTCAGTGGGTCCCCCTCACCCAACCTTCTCTGAGCCTTCGGGGTCCATGTGACCTTGCCATTTAGCCCATGTGCAAAAAAAGTGTCGCTCAGAGGTAAAACAACCCAAAATGGTTAAAGAGATCAAGGAGCAACGTCCACAACATATGTGTCAATGGTTCTCCTTCTTCATGAGAATGATACTGTTCGCAAAACCCAGCAAGTTAGGCCTATCTTGAGTTGGAAAAAAAATCAAACAGCTACCCCACCCTACATATTCACCGATCTTGCACCATGCAATTTTTGGTTGTTTCCAAAAATTAAAGGGGAACTTGCTGGGAAGCCTTTTTCAAAGATGTACAATCTTGCAAAATGCATTCTTTAGAATTGCGGAATATTTCCCAACAGGAGTATCATGAAGATTCCAGAATTAGCGTAGACGTCTGGAACTTTGCAAAGATATTGGAGGTGAATATTTTGAAGGACAGTAAAAGTTATGTTGAGGTAATAGAATGGTTTTTGTTCTGCAGATGCACATGAAGAACTTTGTGAACACCCCTAGTAATATTTCATCAATATATATCCAACCCAAAAAGAATTTTGAAATAATATATAAAACAGATAAGATGAATGTCTCTAGTCGAGCAGACAGACAGACGACAAAGTGAAAACATCAGCTCGTTTTTTTCTGAAAACGAGCTAAAAATGAACTTTTTATTGAAAAATGTTGCAACAGATAGTTTTGTTCTGCAGATGCACATGAAGAACTTTGAATATCTACTGTAACATATGTCGTCGATAGTAATTCAGACACAGAATCCAATAACTTCTCAACTAAGCTTTTTTTTTTTTCAAGAAATGTGACTGAAGATAAAGGAAGGAATGAAATTTATTTCAATCTCGATTTTCAACAATATTCGTCCGGTATTTAGGGAGTTTCGGAAAATGGAATATTTAACAGCAACAATGTCAATTTAAATAATTACTATGAAAAACTAAAAAACAAAATAAAATGAAAACAATAACCGTTATATTAAACTTTATTAACACATTTTATAGTATATTTAACTATTTGCGTAATAATTTTGTTAATTTTCCCCAATTTCGACTGATTTTTTGCACAACGAGCTAACTTGCTAAATGTTTCAGTTTTTATAAGTCTTTAAAATCTGAACGCATATTTCTTGGAAAACCAGATTTAAATGGATTTGATTGAGATATTTAAATTTTGTCATATGTTCATGAAAAGCTTATTAAAGAATTTACTAAGTTCGGTATCTTAGTTACTATTGACATAACATGGAACTGCACCTAATAAAGTTGCATCTGAGTGTATGTTTTAAAATATATTTAGTTCTAATATTTTATTAATTAATTGCTTACGTCTTTCGCTTTCCTTCTAGGACTTATCAGATATAAGCCTCCCTCAACGAAACCCAAGAAGAAAGTAGTTAAACGGCGCAAGATGAGGGTGATTAAACGAAGCATCAAGAAGAAAAAGGTCAAAAAGTCCCGGAAAAGAATAAACCGTGCCAAAGATCTGCTGCTTCGCCGGTTGCCAATTAAAAAAATTACAGTTGTGGAACTACCTCGTGCTAAAGGCTCAGTGAAAGTTAAAATGCACACTCGTCGAATGACTTCTCGATACAAAAGAATTGATTTGAAAAAACTCCAAAAAAGAATAGTGAAGCCGAAGCGTCAGAAGAAGGTACGTAAGATTTGTAAAGTGAGTGTTAAAAAGTACACTCGCATGGTGCCTGCAAGTTATAAAAAACGTACACCCAAGAAGAGAGTCGTCCGTAAGAAAGGAGTCACTCGTAAGAAGACTCCGTCGTAAGAAGGTCATCAAGAAGAAAAGTGGAGGCACAATAAGATTCGCTGGAGGGCTTGTAGCTCTTCTCGGACAAATCCATCCTGGGATGACGGTAACTCCCAAGGCCATGAAACTTATTAACAGCGCCATGCAAAGCTTGTGCACGAAACTAGTCGCTGCATCACAGGAAAAAGCCAAGGGATTACCAGTGACCCATGAAAACGTCGCGGCAGCCGTGCGAAGTGTGTTGCCTTCAACCATGGCAAATCACGCTGCAGCAGAAGGATCAAAGGCACTGACTTATGCTGCCAAAGCATCTAAAGGTGCATAAACTTATCCTGTCGTATCCAGATCAATAAATTTCAGTAGGCGCTCACTCACTTTTAGAACTTCCTGAACACTTATTATAATGTACCATTGTGGACCTATACTTTGTCTTGGTCTTTTCATCAGGTTGCATAGTCATTTTAAAATTCAATAATGTGGGACTGCTTTTACTTTTGGAAAAAAGCCGTTTCTATTTTAAGCAAACTGAAAAATATTTTTGAACCATTTGAGCTGATAATATTTTCATAATAGTTGACTCTCTATACGTATAAAGTTGATGATGCTTCTTGAATTTTAATAGAAATAGTAATCACGAAGAAATTATAATGGGAACTTGTTAAGCAATATTGTGGTCTATAACGTATTTTTGTTCCATGCACAGATAAAATTTTGAATTTGGAAACTAATGTTCAGTAACGTGTATGTCATGATGAAGTTCTTTATACTTATAAGTCGGCGCTATTCAAACTCGTCCACGAAAAAAATTCAGGTGATCCCAAGCATTGTGATCTTGTCAAAATGTCGCATTGTACATTGCCAAAATCTTTATATATTTTCCCTTTAAAAGTCGTGGGAGTGTAAATGTTGACTAAATTTCACATCTCTCTTCCTTCAAAAAACCTGAAATATTTCGTTTAAAATTCTGGTAACCCGCCAAATAATAATAATAAAAATCATGCAGTAGGTAGTTTGTAGCCGAAAAAACGATTGAGAACCACTGACTTAGAGGAATACTATTGCCTTCTTGATAGTTCTTCAAGTGCATGAACGCCGCAGGATGGGGAGGTAAGCTCTCCACCCTGGAAAAATTAATCGAAAAATTGTCTTAAATAATATCAGGTGTAGCAAAATTAATAGTTATTTTTTTCCTTTAAAGAAATGCAAATCTTGCTTTGTTTTGTTACATTTTCTTTTGTTTTCGGAAGCATTTATTTTTATTTATTATGAAACAACTTTTTTTACGTGTGTTTTCGAAAATACACTTTTTTTTTCCGTTTTGTTTTCGGGCATTCTTAGTTATATTATAGAATGATGTACTCATGATTCCTTATTTGCAACTGCACTCATTAATGAACCGCACGTCATAAATATTTATATCTTGAAACATTGATTTGCTTTATATTTCAACTGAGCTTTGCTTTTATTTGACGTCGCAGTTTATTCTACGTAATTTAGGTGACAACCTGGATGAAAATTAACGTTTGGGTTTCCATAAAATATGCAAGCTGAGCACAGAGCCTGATCGGCGGGGGGGGGGGGGGGGGGGGGGGGGGGGGGGAATTTCAGAATGAAATTTTTTCGCACACACACCCATTCAGAGTGCTAGTAAGGATAATAGAAACCAAAAAATCATAAACTAATTTATATTTCAGCCATTTTCCAAGAAAACCTGTAATTTGTTTTTTAAAGGACCTGTAAAACGGAGGAGAAAATTCTATACTGCATTGGAAATTCGGTATTTGGCCCCCTCTTTTTACTGTTCGATTGTGTTTCTTGTCCCCCCCACTCCATCCGATTCTTTTCTAGATCCGCGCATGATCCCCCGTGCATTACACAAAATGTGTTTTAGGTATACCATGAGTTTGCACGAACTCAAAAATGTGTTCTATAATAAAAGAATGTTCGGGTGGATTAGATCACGACATCTTACATACGGCTCGCAGTAAATTGCAGATTTACAAAAAAAAATTGTCTCCTATAAACTTAGCAATTCAATCAACGATTTCCGATTATAAAGAGACAATGCTGCAGCCCATCCCTGGTATATATAAACATGTCTACTCCTAATTTTATGCCACTCTTAAACATTAAAATTCAGAAAACAGCTTTCGAATGCAAAACGGTCATTTGAGTTTTCGGAATTCTTGAAAAGTATCCTGTTTATTTAAAATTAATCAAATTAGTAGTGGTGAAATAATAATTAAACTGTGGATTGAACTGCGGGGGTTGATTTTTTTTCTTCCGAAGTTTTCTTTTGTAACTCTTAATTGACGCATCAGTTAAAGAAACATATAAATATACCCCCCCCCCCCCCGGAAAAATTGATAAAAAAATTATGTTAATACCAAATGTACCAAAAATGAATGTTTTTTTGTTTTGTTTTTTTCGTTAAAATAATCTAAATCTTGGTTGTTTTTTTTATTTTCCGAAGTATTTAATATCTGTTTATTTATTGTTTTGATGAAATATTTTTTACGTGTATTTTAATTAATAGCTTCTTTTTCCAATGCAAACATTTGCATCTTTGCAATATTTTAGTGGAGGTAATGTATACTTTAGAGTTATACGCGAGGTGTTTGTTTGAAGTAATAAGTGTATTCTTTAACGTTAGTTTTATTATGATCATAATGTATGCAGTGTTAATAATGATTACAGACTTTTCCTTTTGGAAGAGGAGCAAAATAACATATCTTGCTTTATCCAGTGGCTTGCCACTTGGGTTTTTGTTTTAAGGTTTAAAATTATTAAGTAATGCAGTTATCTTCTGAGGTCCTGCCATCCTCACAGGCCTTCTACTATGGCATATAAACTGACAGGCTCCAGTCAGACCTCTGTGGCAAGCAGCTGCTTGAGGGGGTATTTATTTATATGCAGTTATAATATGCAGCCCCTTATGTCCCAAATTTCTGTTGTTTTTTTTTAAATTGAAAATAGCGCTTTAATCTATTTTCTGCAGGAAGTTTATTTGAAAAATATGTCGGAAAATAAATGTATCTAACGCGAAAATAATTTTTTTTATTATTTTGAAAGAGCTTTAGATACATTTAGTACCATATGGGTAAAATTAATAAAATAAAATAAATACCCTCTCAAGCAGCTGCTTGCCACAGAGGTCTGACAGGAGCCTGTCAGTTTATATGCCATAGTAGAAGGTCTGAGAGGATGGCAGGACCTTAGCAGTAAAACGACACATACATCCATGCCTTACCCGGGTCTTGAACCCGGGTCAAGTAGCCAAGCGCGCTAACCACACGGCCACGGGACGGCTTCCACATGATTATGTTTAAATAATATCTTAATACTTGGTTGCTGAATATTTATATGGATTATCATATTTGTAGTAATATGTGATTACATTTAAATAATTTAATACTTCGATTTAATATACAGAATTAACATTGGTGTAAAAACATTTTCTACACTAACTACGCACAAACCATAACATTTCTACTCCCCTCCCCCCAAAAAAGGATATGGCGGTCTGAAGTATCTTTGCAGAATAATTACCATTTGTCTTCTCGATATAGATTATCGATATAGCCTTGAATATAAATAAAAAACTTAAACCTCAGAATACTAACTTCCTCTACAAAATGTACCTGAATTCAAAAGATTATATGTTCCTTTTTGATGAACTAGTCTATACTGGTAACTTGAGAATGTAATGACGTAACATATGACATCTGAACTGACAAAAAAATATTTGCTGCGTTGCCAAAAAAACAGAAATCTTAATATCGTGTAGGACCTCTGTATGCCTTAAAATCAGCATGAATTCGACATGGAATAGGTGGATGTTTGTAAGGTGTCTGGTGTGATGTGAAGCCATTCCTGTTGCAAGTAAGGTGGGGGTAGCTCAGTTGGTAGTGTGCCAATATCGTAACCTGCACTTCCCAGGTTCGAGTCCGTACTGTGCCGGCATTGAGATTTTTTTCTGCTGAACTCCCAACCTGCCCTTGGTGAGAAAGGGAATAGTATTTGGTTTGGAAAGGTCGCCATCCGTCGGATCAGACATTAAACCAAGGTCTCATGTACAGTAGAGCAATACCCTAAGCACTTTAAAGAACGCACTGGAAGGCCTAAACGAGAGAAAATGAGAGGCTCTCTCTTAACAGCTATCCAGTGGGTCCCCTTCCCCCAACTTTCTTTGAGCTCTTGGGTCCTTGTGACTAGACCAGTTAGCTCATTGTGTGCGAAAAAAGGGCTGCTCAGATGTTACACAACTCAACCCCGTTGCAAGTTTCTTAGGGGTCGAGGGCTTTCGGTTGTTTTAACTCTGAGCGACACTTTTTTTTGCACACAATGGGCTAAATGGCCAGGTCACAAAGACCTTGAGAACTCAGAGAAGTTGAGCAGAGGGGATCCACCAGACAGCTGTTAAGAGACAGATGATAGCCTCCCCTTCAAGACCATTCAGCGTGTTCTTTAGCATGCACCGACTCTCCTGTACACGGACCATGGCTTTATGTCCATCCAACAGATGAAGCGGCCTTCCCAAGCCCATCAATGTCCCCTACTGATTAAGGGAAGAACAGGAAGTTTTGCGAAGATAAACCTCAACGCTGGCCCAGATGGGACTCTAACCTGGGAACTCTAGATTACGAGCCTGGCTTACTACCGACTGAACCACCCCGTCCCAAATATTATTACAGAACAGCAGAAGAGAGAGTAGGAAATCATGTGATTTAGTTACTAAAACCAAGTGTTTAAAACATACTGAGCTTTAACTCTCATTTTTGCAATAAACGAAGTAAATATTTTATACATTATATGTTCAACTCTATCCAGCTGTTACCCCATGTAAGGCGCTCGCGGCCCCCTCCCCTATAACGTTGTGACCACAGTATTTTTTTTAGATGTTCTTTAAGAAAATTTTAGGATCCACACTCTACTATACATTGGAACACACTTTTATGTTACAGGAATGGAAAACTGCACAATGAAAACTGACTTTGAAAATACACTGCTCAAAAGAATTAGGGGATAATGGGATATCGAACGCGAACAGATGTATAGTTGATGAGTTTGGATTTAAAACAATTGTAAGTCAAAAGTACGATGAATCATAACAAGTAAACAAAACTAAATTTGGTTGAAAATTTAATTAACTTTAAAAGTGAAAGACCTTAACTTAAGTGAATATGCTTGGAAAATCGAGATTTAACAAGATTTTAGTGATTTCTTAAACTTATCTCCAGTGATATTTTTGTGCCAAAAGTTTATTTACAAAAGTTGGGTTTGTTGTTTTACCTCTGAGTGACACTTTTTTTTGCACATAATGGGCTAAATGGTCAGGTAAAATAATCCTAAATGCTAAGAGAAGGTTGGGGGAATGGAATCCATTGGACAGCTGTTAGGAGATTTGAGCGTTTAAATTAATATCCAAAATTGCCTGTACTTTGGCATTACTGTAACCCCCTGCATGGAATAAATTATTATTATTATATAGTGTTTAGACATCTCCATATGTTTACAGTGAAATGTTTGATCGCTCTGAAATAATTAAAATTAAATTTCCCTCTTTTCATCTTTTGTAAATTTAGTACAGATGCCCAGAGATTTGGGATAAATCGCGTAGCGCACATATATTACGCATCATTTCAGGGAATTTCAAGTTGTATAGCAGACATTCGGTTTACCGAAAATGAAATTTAGGCTCTCTACACCAGTAACCAATCTAGTATTCACTTGGCATAAGCACTAAATAGTTACTTGATTAGACACACGTTATATTGACAGAAAGTTTTCATAGTTTAATAGCTCCTTAAATAAGCTTTTCATAGCTCCGTAACTTCATAAACAAACTCATGGATATGTCCAAAAATAAAAGATTCAATCAATTCTATCCATATTTCGAGTTTTCAACAATATTCATCATGGAGCTGAAACATTTAACAACATCAGCCACAAGAGGTGTGTTTGAGGGTGTTTTTTTTTTATAATTAGGTCGTGATTGACTAGCAGCAATCGCTGGGTGCGAAATTGATCTTTGCTAAAACTAAATGACCTTAACGGTAATTTAACAAATATTCATTCAAAATTTCGTAATTGGTGCAGCACTTCTGAGTAGGTTTTGATTATAAATTGGCATACTGAATTTTTGTAAAGCTTTTATTATTTTAAAAAAATTTATTCAGGGTTGGATTGTTTGTAGTGTTTTACTTCTGAGCAGCATCTTTTTGCATAGAATGGGGTAATAGTATAGTCCTTGTGTCCTGGCCATATATTCTAATGGCCAGGACACAAGGACCCTGAGGGCTCAGAGAGTGTTGGGGGAAGGAGATCCACTGAACAGCTGTTAGGAGACAGTGGTCGCATTCCATAAAGTCTATCCAGTTGGTTCTTTAATGTACACAGCATATGACACTCCCGTACACAAGTCACAGCTTTACCTCTGATCCAACGAATGGCTGCCCTCTGTCAGTAGGGGTGAACAGTCTGGGAGTTTAGCGGAAATAAATCTCAACACTGACAGGTGGTACTCAAACCTGGGAACTGCAGATTGCCCACTAGTGACTGAGCCAACCCTCATTCTTATTTTTATGCAGGAGAAACTAATTTTATTTCCCTGTTTTCTGTTTAAGAAGGAAGCTTTATAAAATAAAACGTGCACAACCCAATTACTAGTTATACTGAGTTTCTATCCATTCCCCATTGATTTCATAAATTCCACCTCATAGCACAATAGTTAGGGCTCTGTCTATTGCATTAGCACGTGCTGGCGTGCCAGGTTCGAGTCTCATCAAGCCATGGGTATATTAGCAAACGGCAGTATATAATTGTTTAATAAACCCTAGTGTACAGAAAAGACCATTGTGAGGCATACTAAATAGAATAATTTCGTAGGAACTCTGACACCAAAACTAATTTCAAAACATTTGCACATGATGGGTTTGTGACATAACTAGAAAGAATTTCATTTTTATTTAAACTCAATATTCTGATTTCTCGATACAAAATTCCTCAATAATTTTTTTAAAACTTGTTCTGCATGATTAAAATTGCATTACACGAGGGAACAGAATTCACGAGAAAAGATCTGCAGTAGAATAGACATGAGTAATATGACACAAAATCTTTGATTTTATATTAATAAGCTTGAGTAAATAAAGAATAATATTTATTATGCATTTACTATCTTAGTATGCATAAAAAGTCTTCAGTAAATGGGTTGATTCCTGTAAAATACATATGAAATTATGCATATAGTCCTCGATTTATGTCCGCTTTATAGGAAATTTTACACTTAGAATTTTATTAGAAATACAACAACGAATTCATCACCTAGTTTCATTATAAAATAAAATAAATAAATAAATACCCCCTCAAGCAGCTGCTTGCCACAGAGGTCTGACAGGAGCCTGTCAGTTTATATGCCAAAGTAGAAGATCTGAGAGGATGGCAGGATCTCAGCAGAAAAACAACACATACATCCATGCCTTACCCGGGGCTCCAACCCAGGTCCCATAGATCAGTAGCCAAGCGTGCTAACCACTCGACCACGGGACACAGCGAAATTTCCACAGATGCGAAAATTTTTCAGATTTTTTTATTTTATAGCAACAAATGTAACAATTGGCTTCAAGAAGGTTGCCACAGTCCTGAGTGGTGACACCAATTTTTCTTTTATTATTATTTAATGATCTCTATGGATTCCTTTTCCCCTGTGGTTATAGGTGAAGCATCAGATTCAGGAGTTGTTATATCTGTGCTCTGGTGTCTGCTGAGAATAACACTCGAATAGGGTTTCTCAATTACTAAAATATTTCACCAACAGGGAAGGCTAAAATGCTCTTCTACATGGATCGAGTTTTTATAGTTTTTTTTTTCAATCTGATTTTAGTGTTGGACATACAATATGGGGCTAAAATAAAATTATTCAAAGACAACAGTTTTGGATTTCAAAGCAGGTGAGGCAGGACTAGGATCATCATCATCATCAACAAGCAACCATGAGCTGCAGAGGTATAATCAAATTGTGCAATTTAGTTCTCCAAACATATCTGCCCTGAACTACATCTTCTGCATCAGACCACTGCACACCAATTCTAAAAAGGATCTATTTGACATTGTCAGTCCACCGCATTCTAGGTCTCCTCCTCTGTCTGAGGCCTTTATAGGCATTCTATTCCCTAATCTATAATTATCTATACGGGCAACATGGCCAAACTAGCGGAATCTCTCTCTGCACAATATGCTGCTTAAAGGAGGTTGCAGACTCCTTTGCCTAACCTCATCATTAGTTACAAAGTTGAACCACCTAATGCCCAAGATACTGCGTAAACATCTAGAATCAAAAGCATTTAGTTTCCTGTTATCTTGTTTACAAACTGTCCAAGTTTCACTGCCATAACTAACCCTAGAAAGAACCAAACTATTATACAGTCTAATTTTAGTCTTTAGGTGTATACGCCTACTTCTCCAGACTCTCCATAGATTCTTAAAGTCCCGGCAGCAATCCGTATCCGTCTGTTAATCTCATGCCGCACATCACCGTTATCTGTTACATAGCTCCCAAGATAATTAAACTGTGACACCTGCTCAAGACTGCAACCATTCAGATTAACTGAATCACTGCCTGACTGACCAATTTTCATCACTTTAGTTTTCTCTCTGTTTATAACCAAATGTACTCTACTACCAGTCTCATCAACAGCTCGAATGAAAGAATTCATCTCATTAACATCATTTGCCAAAAGCGCTAAATCATCAGCATAATCTAAATCACAAATTTTTGTATCTCCAGTCCATTTAAGACCAAAATCTTTCCCTTGAAGTGAATTTCGCATAACATAATCAATAACCAAGCTAAAGAGGAAAGGAGACAAAATGTCGAACACCAGAAGTAATGCTAAACCAATTGCTACAAGCCTTACCAACTCTCACACACGACTCAGTGTTATTATAGAGAGCTTTCATTATGTTAACTAACTTGTCTGGTATACCATATGATCTCACAATCAACCACAAATTATGATGATCAACAGAGTCGAAAGCCTTTTAAAATCAACAAAGCTAGCAACCAAAGGTTTCTGAAACTCTAAACATTTCTCAAGTATCTGCCTAAGTGAAAATATCTTATCTACACATCCCTTACCACTTCTGAATCCCCATTGCTCATCACGCAATTGCCTGTCAACCAGATTCTTAATTCTATTAAGCACAATCATGCAAAGAACTTTCCCTGGAACAGAGAGTAGGCTGATACCCCTATAGTTATCACAAAAACTGCGATCACCTTTTTTGAAAATAGGGATATTAATAGCTCTGGTAAAATCCTTAGGAACCGTGCCTTTATCATAAAAGATATTCAAAATTTCAGTCATCCATGTGGTAACTGAAACATTCTTAGCTCTAGGCATTTCCGTAGTAATTTCATCTACCCCTGGGGATTTTTGTAGTGTAAGCTTAGAAATAGGCAAAATAACTGCAAATTGTGTTATAGGACACTCCAATACCTTGTGGGATCTATGCCAAACCGCATATGTGCTGTAATTCGGGCTAATGTAGACCCAACTCGGTATTGAATAAAGCTTTCTAATTCAATGGCCGGTGTGTGTACTTCAGTTTTTTACTCTGTAACTCGAAATTTTGCTAACTCGATGTGTTTCAGCGTTCCCTTAAAGGGAGATCAAGGGACCCTTGGCACTGCACAGATTGCAAGTTTTTTTGCACCTGCTGTGCTCAAAATAAGAGTTATCTGAATGTAAAGTGTTAAGGTTTTTACATAATTCTGTGAGCATAACAATTTTGAAACTCCGCTAATGATTTAGCTGGAATTTTATTTCAAATGTGGAAGCAGAGAAATATACTCAAAGCCATATAAATGATAAGAGCTTTGGTTATGGTAAAAAAACTACAATCTATTGAGGCGGTAAAATATAAAATTTGTAACCCCAAAAAACTCAAATTTACCTCCCTCAAAACAAATTTTTTCGTGGGAGGCAAAACGTTAAATGACTTAAGGTGGAAGAAAGTAATATCTCTTAGGGTAGCAAAATGTTTTGGTCCTAAGCTGGTTGCCGTGATACATTTAATTACTAAGGATCACTCTAATCTTGACAAAAGTATGCTTCCTAATAGGCACTGCAACCAAAGTATGGAGTGTCGGAGCGTAAATATCTCACTCATTTCTAATATCTTTGCTCTCTCATCCCTTAAGTAGCCGCTGAACTACTAATTTTGTTCCAAATAATATATAGCTGTGGTTTTAAAACTGTACAGGTAGATATTTTATTTAAAGAGAGAGAACAATTAATTTTAGATAATTTTATAATATTCTTGTATAATTTAAATAAATAAATTTTTCAATTTCATATGTTTTGTAAAAGGCAATAAAAAGCAAACAATAGTTAAGTACAAAACGGCAAAGCAAAAGATTCTCATAGATGTTGGAAGTTAATCGGAAAATTAGGGTTATGTCTGGAAGCTACAGGTTAGCGTTACAAGTGATGGTATTGAGGCGTCCATCTATGCCAGGATAAGACCAGGGTCGGGAACCAGCGGCTCTAAGCACTCTAAAAGATGACTCTTGACGCCATTTGGTTTAATATTCAACTCTGAAATTTTTTTAATGATTTTCATTGTAAACAACACTAGAGCAAGTTCGCAGACGACAATTTGAAAGCACTAATGCAATTCAAACACTCTAATTTCGATTAAGTTGGTCACAAAGATTCAAACTCAAAAGTTACAGTGATGAATGACAGATCTCCCACGGTCTCTGCTGTCATTCCTGCGAGCAACTGTCACGCAACACACCTGATTTCGAACTCTGGCACCACTACTTCCCTGTCTGGATCTGCAAGGCACACCTTCTCTCCGAACACTCATCTGCCAGCCACTCTCTCCTCTACAACCCCCCGAACTCCTGCAGCACAACACCACTCTTCAATGCTTCCTGATTACCCGACAGCCAACCTTGGAACCATTCTTCCTCCTGCTACCCCACACGGTATCACCTCTGCTCCAATTGACTCACCTGATCCTGCACCCGAGACTCCTCTCGGAGCAAGCCATCCTACTGCTCCTGACGAGGAAACTTGGCTCGAAATTGTGGACGACTGCACCTCATCCGGCATCACCGATTTCCAAAGCAGCTGGCGCGAACGTCTCCAGACTCCGGATTGGTCATCCTTTGAGTCCATCACTGACAAACTTGCTTGCGACATTGCTGCTCAACTGGGTCGCCGCAAGCCATCCTCTCGGATCCCGACATCTCAACCCGCCTCTGCTTCCTATATCCGCCCCTCCAACCCTTCTGCTTATGATGCTGTGGAGGCCTTCAAACTGCAGAAAACCTACTGACTCAACAGCAAGAAAACTTTGGAAAAAATTCTACAACCACCCAACCCCTTCTGCACCATAGCAATGGATGTGCTGGAAACACACTTCGCCAGAATCTACTCCTCAGGAGCAGCCGATGCAGACGACTTCCCTTGTTGGGCTTTTGACAACCCATGCCAGGACTCTGATCACACTTTGCAGTCTCCGTTCTCCATTGAGGAAGTCTCCACCAGGTTAACCAAAACCAAAAACACTGCCCCAGGACCTGATGGTTTATACTACAAGGACTGGAGGAAATTGGATCCCGATTGTACCTTACTAACATACATCTTCAATCGATGTCTCACTTCCGGTAATGTCCCTGCCTCCTGGAAAAAATCCCACGTCATCCTTATCCATAAAAAAGGTGATCGCTCTGACCCCAACAACTGGAGGCCCATCTCCTTACTAAACACAATAGGCAAGATTTACGCTGGACTTCTTAGCTCCCGTCTAGGCACTTGGGTTAAGGTCAACGACAGACTCTCGCAGTGCCAGAAAGGATTCCGAGAATACGACGGCTGCTCTGAATCGACCTTCATTCTCCATCAGATTATCGACTCCGCCAGAAGATCTGGGAAGCAAGCCTGTATCGCATGGCTCGATATTGAAAATGCCTTTGGGGCCATCTCCCACACGTACATCCTGAATGTACTGGAGCAGATGAAACTTCCTTCTGCTTTCACTAACATCATTAGGGAACTCTACATAGGCTGCTTCAACACCATCCGCTCCTCTGCTGGCTGGACACGAGAGCTGTTGATGTCATCGGGGGTCAGACAAGGTTGCCCTTTGAGTCCTTTACTCTTCAACCTTGCCCTGGAGCCAATTATTCGAAGCATTGCCTCCCTCAATAATTTGGCTTTCAACCTCGGCAACCATAGATACTCCTTGTTAGTCTACGCCGATGACATGGTCGTCACCAGCAACAACCCTACAAATCTGCAGGAAATGTTGAATAATGTCCATCAAAAAGCCAAGGTGGCAAACTTAAATTTCAAGGCCTCCAAATGCGCAACTATGCACATTGACTGCAGGAAACAACGAAGAGTCATGGACACCACCTTCCTTCTGGATGAAACCCCCTGCCCAGTGCTCTCGGATCGCCAATCTCTCCGATATCTGGGGACACCCACTGGATTCCGCAATGACAACACCCCTCTGGAAAAAATCGCGAAAATCAAAGAGGACCTCCTAAAGCTCAACGAAGCACCTCTCGCCCCGTGGCAAAAGTTCCACGCCTTGAAATCTCTACTGCTACCACGTCTCGATTTCTCCCTCCTCAACAGTTACATCATGAAAAAACACTTCAAGGAACTTGACAAGCAAATAAAAAAATTCGCCAAACTCTGGCTAAATCTCCCCACCAGAGCCAGCCCTGAAATCATTTACCTACCTACCAACAGAGGAGGTATGGGCATTACCATGATGGCGGACCTCATCGACATCTCCACGGTCGCCCATGGCTTCAAACTTCTGTCATCACCCGACCCGCTGGTCAAATCTTTGGCTTCCACACCCTACATTTGGTAATCCGACGGAAACTTGGCTTCAACCCGTCGGCGGATGACAAACTCAATTACCTCAATGGTCTCTCCACAGGAGCTCTGATAAGAGATGAGGGCGACATCTCTTCCCTCTGGACCCAGGTCCGCTCCTGTTCCCGACGCCTCCACAAGAGAGGCATCTGCAACTGGGCCCTCTCACCCTCGAAAAATGAACTCCAGTTACAAGTCAACATCTCTGACTCTCACCCGGTTTTCTTCACGCCATCCAGCAGCAAACATCTCATCAGCTCCCTAAAAGCAAGCACGGCTTTTACTTATTTCCTCCATCTTTGCTCTAAAAGAGACCAGGGTAAAACCGCCGCCTGTTTCGCTGCCAGTACCTCCTCCAACCACTTCACCAGTGGTGGATCCTACACCCGTTTCTGTGACTGGAGGTTTGTCTTTCGTGCAAGACTGGGTGTGTTCAGCCTCAACGGATGCCGCCGCTTCAACTGCACTAACCGGAGATGTCGACGCTGTGGTTTTGAGACGGAAACCATCCCCCACGTTCTCAACCACTGCAAACCGCATGCTGCAGCCTGGCAAAGGCGCCATAACGAGATTGTGGAGAGACTCTGCAAGGCGCTTCCTCGAGGTATCAAAGACCTCCACTGCAACAGTCGCTTCCCAGGCCTGGATGAGAACTTAAGGCCCGATATCGTGTTCACTGGCGCTGATGGGACAGTTCACATCATTGATGTCACCGTCCCTTTCGAAAACGGCATCGACTCATTTTGGGAAGCAAGGAGCAGGAAACTCACCAAATATCAGCCGATTGTCTCTCACCTCAACTCCCAAGGCAAGGCTGCGCATTTGGATGCCATCATCGTCGGCTCTCTTGGATCGTGGGACCCTGCCATCGACCTCGTCCTCTCAAGAATGGGTGTCTCTTTCACTTACGCTAAGCTCATGAAAAAACTCATGGTATCGAAAACCATCGCCTGGTCAAGAGACATTTACGTTGAACACGTCACAGGTACACGACAATACAGAGATAACTAGTCACCGTCTATCTCCTGTATTTGCTTCGTCTGCCCTGTTTCTTACCTGCTGCACACACACATCCACCACCGTCTCTCCTTCATGCATCAAGGAAATTTTCTATTCCCTCTGCCTCCCCTGATCAGGGGGCGCGAATCTTGTTAACAATCAAATAGATGTTACATGTTGCTAATGCCTTCTTCTCATTTGGTAGAGCGCTTCACTTCACAGCTTTCCTGCACTTACATCCGACCATCGACAGGCTTGATGTCACCTCATCAAACGGCGTGAGAATCTATTTCCTCAACTCCCTTATATCAACGGTCTACTGCCTCCTCCAACCCTCATGGACTCGCTGAGATGTCATCGCCTGTGCCCTCCGGATTGCCTACCTGAAGCTTTTTTCTATGCTGCTACCACTCTGTGCCTATGGCCGAAGATCGCTGCAACTTTCTTTGTTATGCCCAAGGGAGGAAGACTAATGTAACCATTTATCTATTTCTTTATTTATATCCCAAATTTTTATTATGTGTGCCACTGGGCTGAAGAAAGCTGTACTTTTCTATGTTGTGCCCAATGGGCTGAAGATTCCTGTTCGACATTCACAAAATTTTTCATCCCATTGTACTCACTTATTATGCACTAATAAAGAGTTTTTATACCCTAACCGTAACCGATATGTTATAAATTTAAGTGAGAATCAAAACGTGGTGACAACGAGAAATTAAAATGTTTTTTTACTTTTATAAAAGGTTAATGCAGCTGTAAAACGAGCGATTTCAGAAATCTGTGGTTTATCTAGTAATCAATTCGAAGTTAAAGATGGATGATAAGGTAACGTATACTGTAATATACATATTAATAATATTTGAGTTAATGGGCGTTCAAAAACAAGAAGCACCTTCTTTTAGAGATGGAGGGGGGGGGGAAGTTCCGAAAAATGTAAATTTTTACGCGGATACTCGCAGTCGCAAAGAAATGCTCATTTTTTATTTATGTAGATATTGATCTCAATTGATTCTTGAGAGTCTATTTCTAGATAGAAATGTGGAAAACTAATGTGCTGCCAATTTAAATCCTGAGGTAATTTAAAATTTTAGCCTGCCCAGTGACTTTATAGCAGGTATTTAGCATACTCTCGAGTGTATCAGTGTGTACTTCAACCGGTATTGCATTTTACACTGAGTTGTGATAGATTTCGATGTAAGTTTAGAGCTAAGAGTAATGAGTGATTAAAAATTTTCACAAACTTAGGGCTTATTTCTTTTCCTTTACTTTTTTTTATTTAAGAGATTCATATTTACTGCCAATAAAAGTGAGCACACATCTCATCTTTCAGAATTGCTTTGGCACTTTCCAAAGATGAATAAGCAATGCAGTGTTAGTGCAATTACACCATGTGAACTGTTTGGGTGATTAGAAAATTAGCAGTCCATTAATTTTCAGTCCATTATGCAGTTAAGCTGATTAGAAAATGAACCCGCAATTGACCGTTTAGTAGAGATACAAACAGTAAGTATATCTTGAAATTTTATGATGTTATTCTTCATCCCACTTTAGCTTGTGCATCTTTAGTGATCCTGAGCACATTCGGGGCGGGGGTGGCTCAGTCGGTAGCGCGGCAGGCTCGTAATCTGTAGTTCCCAGGTTCGAGTCCCAGCTGGGTCAGCGTTGAGATTTATCTCCACAAAATTCCCCGCCCTGCTCACGGTCAGTAGGGGACACCGATGGTCTTGGAAAGGCTGCCGTCCGTCGGATGGGACGTTAAGCCGTGGCCCCGTGTGCAGGAGAGCCGTACCCTGTGCACGTTAAAGAACACGCTGGATGGCCTTGACGGGAGGTTACCATCTGTCTCCCAACAGCTGTTCCAGTGGGTCCCCTCCCTCAACCTTCTCTGAGCCTTCGGGGTCCATGTGACCTGGCCATTTTGCCCATGGTGTGCAAAAAAGTGCCGCTCAGAGGTAAAACAACCCAACCCTGAGCACATTCAACTGATACATCACTCTTATGTTTTAGCTAACATATAATTTGTTACTCTAAGGATGGCAGCAGTTATCCTAGCATATTGTTTCAGTGTTGTTGACATTGGACACCTCACAGGAAGATTTTCAAGTGTTTAATATCAGAAAAGCATGAGGGATCCATCTGCATAGAATTTTTTTACTAGAAAGTTATGTATAGACCCCAGTACAGAAGCACACTATCTTGGAAAATAAATGGCTGCAACTCTTCCAGTTGTGGGACCATATATTAAGTGTACTGAAAAGTAATACCAATCAGTTTTTTTTATGTAACACAACTTTGGATGTTATTTATTATGCATTTAACATCACCAAATATTAATAAATATGCCTTCAGGTAAATTGACTGTTATTTTTTTAATTTTGATACTTCCAGGTATCGTCATACAAAATGAGTAACAAGAAAACCAAATAAAGCCATATTCATCATTGTATGCTCTTTGAATTTCATCAGAGTAACAGTGCAACAGTAGCTACAAAAATTAGTTCTTGTACTTTGTATTAATATAGAGAACCCATTTCTTATTTTGAGTAATAATTTAATGAATAAACAGTTACTCTTAATGTTTGCTGAGCAACATTTTGCCAATTGTTGAACTCTGGGCTTTGTTTTCTGCTGAAATTTCATGTGGGACACAAATAACACTTACCTGATAAATCATTATGTCCATATCTTTTACCAATTTTAAATGTTGTTTGCTCCCCATTGCAATGTTTGCATCATGTGGTTATAAATGTTATCCTGTATGTTTAGTCCATTATGCAGTTAAGCTGTTAAAAATGAAATCTGCTTAAAATATCTAGATGCTACACTCTGTAGTAATACTCTGACAATTTGTTACGAAATCCACATGAAGTTTTTGGACTTTTCTGCAGTGAAACATCTTAATTTTTCATTGTGAGATTTACTGGACATAGCATAATGATTTTTTGATACCCTATAATGTACTCTATATGCATTATATCAATTATCTTTCTGCATAATCAGTGCAATGTCCCTTTTAAATCAAAGAGAATGAGATGTTTAATGTTGTAATGCAGATTAACTCATCTAAAAATTCTAAATTTCAGAGAAATTTCATTTGATTATGATTTAGGTTATAATGTGAAATATATATTAATCAGAATTTTCTCTTTCAGGCTTTAGAAGCTATTCAGAATGATCTGCCAGATGCATTGGCTTTAATAAAAGAAGTGATACAGTGTGTGTCTACAACATTAACATCAGTTCAGACACTTTTAAAAAGAGTAAATAGTGGTGAAATTAAGACATCAAAGGTAGGTTAAAAAAAAACTGTGTATTCTAATTTAAACACTGTTGTTTGTATTCTACAGGTGCAAATATAGTTTTTGAAAACATTTAATGGTGCTTAACTTAATGTAAAGTAATTTTTTTTTTTGTTTCGTAATTTAGCTGAAAAATAACATACCTGTGATGTATGTTATTTTGTAAACTATAAAATGAGTTCAGATTCATCATTATTCTGATTTTTCCCATAGGGCATCAGCTTCTTAGAAGTGAAATACCAAATGCTTCTAAATTATCTTATCAACCTCACATACATTGTTCTAAGGAAAATATCAGGCAATAAATTAGAAAATGAACCCGCAATTGACCGTTTAGTAGAGATACGAACAGTAAGTATATCTTGAAATTTTATGGTGTTATGTTTTGGGTGAAACAAATACTTAGTAATATTACTGAGAATGAAATGAGAATGTAATTTTATTATAAATAAATAATAAATTTTGGTAGCAGATTGTTATACACACACCAGCCACTGAATTAGAAACCTTTATGCAGATGTATGTAAACATCACTTGCACAGCATATATGAAAAATACATTGTCACATGCATTACCACATGATCTAGGCAACTATTTAAGACTTGCTTGTCAGTAGTGTTGATCACAATGGGGAAAACAAAGGATCTTTCGGGGTTCGATAAAGGGCTTATTGTGGGTGCCCACTGGCTTGAGCAACAATTTTGAAAACAGCAGAGCTGACTGGTTTCTCAAAAGGTGAGATATCTCGGGTGTTTTAATCAGTGGAAAAATAACCCACATTGCTTGTCTAAGAGGCGTAAGTGTGGTGCAACAACAATATGTCAGGAATGAGATCGCCGTCATTTGAGAAGGCTTGCAACAGAGAAACAGGACTTCCCGTGTGTCAATGAAGGTGTTTCCAACTCATATCTCAGTGAACTATGCGCAGAGAATTGAAGAGGATTGGTATTAGCAGTCGGTTGTCTATTCGGAAACCACTGATTTATGCGAAGAACTGGAAAGTTTGTCTACAGTGGTGTCAGGAACATCGTGACTGGACACTGGAAAAAAGTTGTGGTTCGATGAGTTGCGGTACACCTTCTTCTGTACCGATGATAGGCAGAGAATTTGGCAAGAGCCCCATGAAGCAATGGGCCCAGCTTGCCTTGTAAACACAACTCAAGGTTCTGGAGACAGTGTCATGGTGTGGGGCATGTTCTGTTGGCACGGAACTGGTCCCCTGATATTGCTGGAAGGTCAGGTGTCCTCCAAGGATTAACTGAACATTGTTGCCGATTAAGTCCATCCTGCAATGTTGACTTTTTATCCAGCAGGTGATGGCTGTTTCATGAACAATAATGCTACTGTTCATCACACAAGATGTGTTCAGCAGTGGTTCAGCCAGCATGACAGTGATTTCCACCATTTTCCTTAGCCACCACAAAGCCTGGATCTGAACTCCATTGAGAAAATATGGGACATGTTAGAAAAACAGATCCAGGAGCAGAGTCCTCTTCCATCAAATCTGAGCCAGTTAAAGGACTGTCTGGTGAATGCATAGTATGCTGGAGATGTAAAGGCACTCCAACACTTGTGGAATCTATGCCAAACTGCTTACATGCTCTAATTCGGACTAAAGGAGTCTAATTCAGTATTGAATAAAGGTTTCTATTTCAGTGGCCAATGTGTGTATAATATTTATATACAAGTGTATTAATAAACAACATCAGTGAATACAAAATTTAAATATTTAAATAATGTATTGAAATATACTATAACTTAATTTGAATAATAATCATAGCTAAGAAATTTAAATGGAAAAAAACTTTGAAGTGATATCGAACTTCTTTAATTTTGGAACCATGGAATATAAGATTTTGCTGAACCATGAGAGATACTGAGTTGAACCTCTTTTAGCCCGAATTACAGCATGTATGTGGTTTGAGAGATACTTAGACTGTGAAAAGTACACAATGTGGCAAGAAAGTAATGAATGAAATAAAATAAAAATTTGCAATATGAGTATCATTCTGCAAGAGGCTGCTATAGATGCACTAAAGTGTGACTTTGGCAGTCCTGGTAACTGTAACTAGTTGGGATTGCACTGCTTCATATGAATTTGTCTTGTGCATCATGTATTACTGTGGCACCATAAACCCATGAATAGAAGAATAGAACAATGTGTCAACATTTTGTATAAAGATAGGGAAAAGCCTCACTGAAACACATGAAATGATATGAACATCTTACGGGGATGAGGCTCTATTCCAAACAAACATTTTGATGGTTTAAGCATTTTCAAGAGTGCAGAAGAAAATGTGAACGATGACCCTTGGAGTAGATGGCCGAAAACAACTTCCTGCCCAGAATGTTGGTGGACAAAGTACATAATTTACTTGCAAGAGTCTGTCAATTGATACTCAGAATGGTGGCAAGTGAACTAAATCTGAATGTGGAATCTATTAATTTCAGTAAAAGAAAAATCTGTGCAAAGTTTTTTCTTTGGTAAAAAAAAAAGGTTGCAGTGCTCAATCACCACCTTTATTCCCCTAACTGTCTTCAGCAGACTTTTTTGTTTTCCAAGTTAAAATTGAGATTGAAAGGTCACTGATTTAATACCATCAATGACATTCAAAAGAACATGGCAGTAGAACTAAATACCATCACAGCAGATGTGTTTTCCAAGTTTTTCTCAAGTTTCTATGAATGCATAATGTGTATTGTGTTGGGTCTAACAGCATATAATATAGTAAGTGAATCCATACCTACATATTTAAATCATATATAATAGCAAGGGTAATCTCTATTTTCAACAACATTCATTAATATCTAAGTAATAATTGATAATAGAATATTTAACAGCAGATGCTGCTAAGAATAAAAATTTAACACAAAAGGTAATTAAAATAGTGTACTGTTACAACAAGTTATTTTACTAAGATAAACCTAATTTTGGGAGTTTTGTGTAATAATGCTTTCAGTTTTTCCAGTTTTGAGGAGAAGTATTTAGGATGAGCAAAACAGCAGCTTCTTCTGTTGTTTTTCAACTTCAATAACTTTAAATATTATTCTAATATTGCTGATAATCATGATTTTAAAATACTGATCAAGATTTTAAAAGATTTGAGTAAAAATAAGAAATTTGAGCTCATTTTAAACACAAAAGGGCTCACACTTAGACACAAGTTAAAACTATACTTTGATGCTGAAAAATTAAAGTAGGGTAAATGATACTATGGTATTGCATGAAATAGTTGTTTGGAGAACTATATGGCTTCATTATTCTTCCTTAGTGTATTATTATTTTTACTCTTACAAGTCCTATACTAGTTTAGAACTTATAAAAGTTCATGATTTTTTTCCCTCTTAAATAGCATGCAAAATATTCGTTGGCTTCTTGGCACCCCCCTCAACAAAAAAAAAAGAAAAGAGGAAACATGCTTTCCATCAATAATATCAAAAAGTTGCCAAAACTATGGACAACTATTTGTTTCAGTGCTTATTCTGCTGTGCTCAAATCATTGCATTTTTCAATAATAGGCATATTTGTTGCCATTAATACAGCTTCTTGGTGAGATAAAACAATTGACAGATTCTTTCTTTAAAAGAAATGCAATACTCAAACTTATTTTCATACTTCCATGTGCATTGTTGTAGCTTTGCATTGTATATGATTTTATGTGACACTGTACTAGCTTCCGTGCTAAATGCCAGTTAATCTTTTTATGCTAACATAAAAAAAAAGGTGAGGAAACAAGTGGAACATTTCAATTGCAAAATTTTTTCAAAAGGAATTGAGCAAGTTTAAAAGCACAAGAGGACATTGAATAAAAACAGCAAACATTTTTGCAGCAAAGTAACTAAATATTTCTGCTTACTAAATAAGATTTAGTTTAGTTTCAATCTGGTAGTCATTTGATTTTGCTTTTCAATCTGATTTGGTGTATTTAAAGGCATAATTGAGGATATTCAACCTTAAAGCCATGTGAATTAAGTTTGTGTACCCCACCAAATAATGTAGAAGTGTATTAATATTTTTTTCATGGTTGGGAACTGGCATTCAGCTTAAAGCAATTTTTGTTTATTCTTAGAGAAATTTTATGAAAGCTCCTGAATTTTAGAGCACGTTATAGATACAAGTAGCTTTGTCCACGATCACAATAATTAAATAAATAAAATAAATAAATACCCCCTCAAGCAGCTGCTTGCCACAGAGGTCTGACAGGAGCCTGTCAGTTTATATGCCACAGTAGGAGATCTGAGAGAATGGCAGGACCTCAGCAGAAAAACGACACACATCCGTGCCTAATCCGGGGCTCAAACCCAGGTCCCTTAGATCAGTAGCCAAGCGTGCTAACCACTCGGCCATGGGACGGCACAATAATTATGTCAGAACAAAATATACATTCTTGCCTGCATGTTGTATCATTTTTTGGAAAATGCCACACCAGTGGAAAAGGCTGAATGACTTTGACTTAGTTCCTTGTACACTATACTTCTTTTTACACCCAAAAATTCAGAAGAATCAACAAATCTTGGATTTATTTTTTTAAAAAAACTAAATTGAATGCCAACATATGTAAATAAATCCTTTTTTAATCCTTCCAGTGTCATCATCAGATATAGATGTTGAAATCATGAAATCACAGAGCATAAATGGACTCAGTCTATTTATAGTACAATACACGAAATGAAATTTTTTTAAAATGAAAATATGCAATTAAAATTCTTAATACAAATTCAAGAAATAGTTTTGCTGAAAAAGTGAGTTTCACCATGAGTGAGACCTCGAACCTATGTTTACCAGTTACATACTGGTTATTCTGACCACTAAACTATCAATGGCTAGTTCATTTCTCAGCTAATTGTGACTGTAAATCTTCCTGACCACTTATGGTACTATCCATGATCATGAACAGCAAACTTTCAATATATTACTCAGCAGTGAGTAAATTTTAGAGTCTTTTATGCTAAAATGTTATTAATGAAAGAATCAATCAATAATAAATATGAAGACCATCTGTTAATGTATAATTCAAGAAATATTTTGCTGAAACCATGCTTCCCAACTACATGCCAAGAATAAGTTATTTTTTTTATGTGGAATTTAAATGTGTTAGAAACTAAAAATATATACCTTACTGATGCTACCTTTTCACAGTTATTAGAAGAAGAAATGTGGAAATTCTGAAAGTTATTTTCATTTCTTAAATTTCTGTTGCAAACTAACATCATTGGTTAGAATCACCTGAATTGTTGTCATTCATCTTTTCACTAAATGTTTTCCAAAAACTTCCAAATAAAAATATTTTTACAGGTGAAAATTGTAGCATTACAAGTAAATTATGGGTTTTTGAATCCTGTTTTATTCTCTAGGTTTCAGAACTATTTTATTATTTCTGGAATTATTATCTTGTTTAGTAGTTTAGATTAAAAAATGTAAATTTTACACCAATTTTTCCATAGCAGTGATTTGAATATGATGCAAATGAGGTTGGATTCACCACCTTAGTTAATATTAGCCTTTTCGAAAGTTGAGTATATTGTGAAATATAAATACTTGAATTTTGCTTTCATTTATTTAGTATGTTTGAGATATGTTTTAATATTTTTAATAAAAGTTTTTCAAAGCAAAATAAATTTTATTAGCAGTAAGTTTTATGCTTCCTTCAACATTTGCTAATTAAAATTTCACAAATTTTGTAATATTTTTTGTTATAGGTGTTAGAAAAAATGAGACCAATAGATCAGAAACTAAATTACCAAGTAAATAAACTATTAAGTGCAACTACAGGAAATGTCAGTAAGTATTTTTGGGTCATTTTTTTTTTATTTCTCTTTAATAATAAAGACTGAAGATTGATATGATAATAAAATGGGAGATTGTAGTAATTTTGATATTGTGTGTGTTTTAAGAAGAAACGTATAATTTTTATTTATTGATTATCAATGCAAACATCTATAATAAATTATATGCATTACTTTTCATAGAAAAACTTGTTTTTGAAAACAATACTGCACTTTATTTAAAATGCAAGCTGCATTGTTATTAATAAAATTTTTCTCTTATACAGGGTTATTATTTAAAAAACAAAAAAATTTTTTAAAGTGTTATATATTAATAATTAAGTAACAAAAGTAATTGTATATCTAAAATTTCAAGAAACTCCCAAAGTTACCTTGTTATGATGCTGTGGATTTAGTATCACATATAAAGTCTTAAATGCAAATTTCCAAATTGCTGGATTGATAGAGGTAGACTGACCTTGTGCCCCTGAGAAGTCTTGATTTGACACCATTGGACTTCTTTGAAGATACGTTAAAAAATCATAATTTATAGCATTTAACCCTTCCAGGTTTCAGGATGGAAAACTGGTTTACATTCAGAGGCCCAGCTACATTTTTATTATGCTCAGTGAAGAAAAATGAACTTTAGAACTTTTTTGTCAGATGATGAATGAAAGGAATTATGGCAAGTTATATGCCAAATGAATCAACATATAGTTCTGTATTTTATGAAAATATAATATTTAATAAAAATGATAAGTTAAATTTTTAATAGGGATTTTTAGTCATGTAGTTAAAAAAGCATCTGATAATGCAAATAAAAATATATTAAAAAAAACAATAGACAAATAATTATAATGTGATGGAAGACAAATAATTATAATGTGAAGGATAGAAAGACTATTTCTAGAGAAAAAAAAATTTTACTTAAAGCAAGAAAATCACTCTATTTGTAATTTTTTTTTTCTTCTCGTACCATGTTTTGAGAAAAGTCCAGGCTCTTTGTCAACTGTACTGAGTCATATAAACAAGTCAGCTTTAAAATTTTTTAAACAAATAACAAATCAGCATGAGTAGGTCATGCTATATACCATATTAAACAGAATTTAATTCTGAATTTTATGAAAATATATGTAAACAAATTTGCAAACATATTAATTTTTAGACTTTTTCACAGGTATGTTGCAAGGCAATTTAAGACTTAATTTTGAAAAACCTGATGAATAAAAGCAGTTAATTTATTTTTCATTTATATATATCTGCAGTTTTCTTTCCGAATAGCATAATGAAAAGAATCACCTAAACTAACCTTTGATTATTTGCTGACATATATTTTTTTCATTGTAATACTTCAAAATATGGTTCAGACTTGCACAACATGACCATGCACTGTTTACATTCATGGGATTTTTTGTCTTGTTCATGAAAGTGGAAGAACATTTTCTTGAATGTTTGCTTTTTGCTGAACATCATTCATTTCTTCTTTGGCTGTTGTATTTTGGGGATCTTGGCAAAGTGCCAAAATATTATTGCACTAAGGGGAGAGGTATTTAGTATTATCCTGGTTGGCATAACCAGAACTTGATATAAGGAGGGGGAATTAAAAAACATTCAATATAAACTGTTATTTTCTTTAAAATAAAATTTTGCCATGAGGAAGGGGTGAGGGGTAAAATCCCCTCAACATAGTGATGGGGAAAAGTGGGGAGTTAAAATACCTCAAATTACCCTCCCAACCAAAGGAGGACTGATTTACATGCCAAGGAAATCCTTTTTGCTTTCATATCCATGATCTCATTCATTCTCAGGAAATGATAATAGATCAAAGTTTTTAAACTGGAAAGCCAAGAAATTAATAAGAAAATTAGCAAATTACCTAGTGATGTTTAAAAAAAAACCTTCACATTCCACTGCCAAAATTGTGAATTTCTAGCATAAAGCTATTAGAGGACACAGTTTGAACTTCTGGAAGATTTGGAAAGTGTGAATCATAATATTGCATCAATACCTATCCAATCCCAAAAAATTTTTCATTTTTCTATAAAAACAAAAATGTTAATGTCTGCAGATGGATAGACAGACAGATGACAAAGTGAAAGCACATCTCTTTTTTTTAAAATAAGATAAAAATCTAAACCATGAATTTTAATTTTTGTAAATATGAAGTTTTCATTGTACTAAGGATGCTTAACTGGTGCCAGTGATATTGATAAGGTTTATGTAATTGATATCATCATCATCCTCAACCAGCGCTGGGCTACAGAGGTCCAACCAGACCGTGCAATTTAGTTCTCCAAGCTAGTCTGTCCTGAGCTACATCTACTGCATCTGCCACTGCACACCAATTCTAATAAGGTCCTGTTTGACATTGTCTGCCCACCGCATCCTAGGTCTCCCCCTCTTTCTGAGGCCTTTAGGCACACTGTTCATAACCCTATTCGCCAATCTATAATTATCCATACAGGCAACATGGCCAAACTAGCGGAATCTCTCTCTGCACAATATGCTGCTTAAAGGAGGTTGCAGACTCCTTTGCCTAACCTCATCATTAGTTACAAAGTTGAACCACCTAATGCCCAAGATACTGCGTAAGCATCTGGAATCAAAAGCATCTAGCTTCCTGTTATCTTGTTTACAAAGTTCCAAGTTCCACTACCATAACTAACCCTAGAAAGAACCAAACTATTATACAGTCTAATAAGCATAATTGATATCTATGTTGATAATGCTTACATAGATGTATTATACATAGATGCTTAAAGATGTAGTATTGTTATTACATATATATTGATAAATGCAAGATGTTTAGGTTGAAGGGAAAATGCTTCATTTGAAAAATGATGTACAGTGCCATATGCTGCTATTTATATTGATGTCACATGTTTGCTTAATTATGGTTGACAAACATATGGATCATGGATTGCAAAACTGTGGAGAGATTAAATGATCGTTGTGGTGGTGTTCTCAATAATTACTGTATTAAGATTAGTAGTGATTGATCATATTAAAGTAAACAAAATAGCATTACAAAATATGGAATTATATTCAACATTTTATTTTTTTAGTTCATGAATCACTGTTTAAGAGTTTTTTTTTTTTGCATTCAAATTTACACTTCAAGTTCTTGATTTTAAGCTTTAGTTTATTCATATATTTAGAGTATAGTACTTTCCTATTGAAAATAGAGTACTTGAATATTTTTTTTACTTGTTAGATCCAAATGATCCATTGTGGTTGAAGGCCAATCCTGATGCTTTAATTAATAAAGTAAGTAATTTCTACTATTTGCATATTTTTCCTCGTGTAAAAATAACAAAAGGGTCATAATTGTGAAGTAACCAAAGGGGAATAGAAGTAACTGATTCAGAGGGGTGGAGATTGCCTCCAACAGGGAGCCATAACAATGAAAGAAGTTAGATTACTGTACACAAGCAAAACTCTAGTTTGAAATTTTATTTAGGCCCAAGGAGTTTCAAATAATATAATAATTAAAATCTCAGTGTTTTGCAATAGAATGCATATTAACATAGTAAATACTGCTAACAATTTGTAAAAACCACAAAAAATAGTCACGTATCTTATTATGTCTGGGGAAAAGAATTGTAATACCATTAGTATGAGGAAATTCCCAAGCAGAGTCCTGAAATGCAGTTAAAAAAATGTGCACAGGAGTATATTTGAGCATAGCAGGAGTATATATGAGTAGACATATTATGATTCTACTGTTTAAAATAGGCAGGGGTTGGCTGAGAGAGCACATCAGACTCTTAATCTGATAACTGAAGGTTTGAATCATTTGGACCCATATTGAGAATTTTTCCACTAATTCCTATTCTTTCAGTGATAAAGGGAATGCTGATTTTGTTTATAAAGACTCCTATCCATTCAGATGGGATGTTAAGTCATGGCCCTTGTACAGGAGGACCATACCTAGTACATGTTAAGGAACACTCTGCATGGCTATGATGGCAGGCCATCTATCGCCTAATAGCTGTTCAGTGGAAAGGCCAAATCCCTTCTGGGGTAGGGGTGGCTCAGTCGGTAGCACACCAGACTCCATAATCTGTAATTCTCAGGTTCATTTTCAGCTCAGCTGGGAGATCAGTCCCAGCTGGGTCAGCGTTGAGATTTATCTCCACAAAACTCCCTGTCCTATCCACTGGAAGGCACGTTAAGTTGTGGCTCCATTTGCAGAGAGCCATACCCTGTGGACATTAAAGAACTTGATGGGAGGCTACCATATGTCTCCCAACAGCTGTTCCAGTGGATCCCCTCCCCCCACCTTCTCTGAGCCTTTGAGGTCCTTGTAACCTGGCTATTTAGCTCATTGTGTGCAAAAAAGTGCCACTCAGAGGTAAAACAACCCAAACCGAATCCCCCTATTCAGCTCTGAGACTTTGGTGTCCTTGCAACCTGGCAACCTGGCCCATTTTGTGAAAAAAGGGCACTCATAAGTAAATCATCTCAACCCAATCCTACTGTTATAATTGAGAGTTACAAATTTGTGAACAATATACAAAGAGTTTATGAAAGCAAAAGAAACTATTGAACATGCAAAACCCAGCTACTCCTGTTTTATTAAAAACACAGTGTTCTTCATGTACTCTGCACATATGAGCCTCCAAGTGAAACTATTATATACTCCAGAAACTTAATTGATTAATCATGACTAACCAATATGCTAATTATTTAGTGATTTTCTAAATTGTTTATTATTGTTCATAGCAACTTAATGTAAATGTAACTGTAATTTATTTTTACACTGAATATTGTGAGGGGTTTGTGAGTAGGAAGTTATTCTGCTGTTTTCATTTCCTTCCACCATGTATTAATGTGTATTGTTTATCAGGATGTGCTTTTGGTAACTAAATGGTTTAAATTTCTAAACATGTTTAATCTGTAGTATGTATAAATCTATTTCTTATTTATATAAAGGTTACAAATAATGGCAAGTATTTTTCAAAATGAAATGGAATTTATTGTTTGTAACATTATGTAAATTTATAATAGATAATTTAAAGATTGAAAAGAAAATTCTGTTTTAACTCAAAAGTAGGTGGGCCTTTTTTTAGCCATTTTATTAGATATATTTCATCTATTAGAAACCTTGACTGAATGCTAAGTCTTTTTAAGAAAAATTTTTATCTAAACAATTATTTTTGTCCTTTTTTTAAATAAAATTTCATAATTCTATAATCCATAGTAATTACTCAGATTACCTGTAGCTATATAATTCGATAAATAATTATTTGGAAAAAATTATTACTGATGGTGCGGGGATTTGAACCTAAGATTCTCCAGATAACATCATTGGACAATAATTTGCTTCCAGAATGTGATGGATTCGAATCTCGCATCATCCGCAATAATTTTTTCCAAACAATTATTTATTGAATTATCCTTTAATTAATTTTTTTGAAAGAAACCTGAATATGATATTTCATACTTTATAATTGGCAAAAGTATGAAGGAAAAGCTTAAAGCTGTTAAACACTTTCATTCTCTTGTCTTTATTTATTATTATATGGATTTGAAATTTTATTATTAAAAATATTATTATATTATTATATTATTTATATGGATTTAAAATTCTTAATACTTCTGAACTCCATGTTACTGTTATATTTTCAATGTTCATCTTAAAAAAAATATATCAAGATACAATACTGAAAAGCAAAATTGATGGAAATGTCAGTAATCTGTTATCCCTTGGACCCCGTGATTTTTTTCACACCACAGTTAAATGTATTGTCCAAACGAAAAAATCTTCTATGCCTGTATATCAGGAACAGCAAAGATCTGCTAGACAAACAAGCAATTTCCAGTGGCAGATAATTTGTGGCTTTAAAAATGCACATGGAGCAGATAAAAGCTGCATGCTTGTTCCCAGGTAAAAAATTGTATATTTTTACAGGACTTCATGAACTTGTTTTGTTTTATAACATTATTCTGGGTGATCAGATTAAGTCAGAACTTACATTTACAGTCAAAAACACTTAACAAGAAAATAGATAAAGCAGAATATCAGTTAATGTGAAACTTAAGTTTGATCTGATTACAATACTTTTACATGTAAAAGTGCTCTTTTAATGCGAAATGGATAGCATGAAAAAATATGCAGATATGCATTTCTTTTTTGGGGCTTTTCAGTATTCCTTGCATGATGAAATATTACTTGGTACATAAACCTGATCACATATCATTACAAGTACTTGAATTTTTTTTCATATAGGGCATCATTAAGCCTAAACTCCAGTAATGCCTCTTTTTGGTCATTTTTGCTGTTTCCTGAAAGGATTTTCTATATTAATTATGTTTGAAATTCTTATACAGGTTGGTGGCTTAAATTCTCAGAAGCTGAAGAATATGTCTTTGCCCTGTGCCTGTGATTAGAGAGATGCTTGATATTATTGTATCTTAACTCTTTCAATAAATCAACTGATATTTTCTTTTCACAGTGGCAATGTGAATGCTCTAAGTGAGACACATGACAAACTGTGGCCTGTGGGCCAATCAGGCCCTTTTAAAAAGCCCACGTGAAAATTGGAAAATATATATGTTTTAAAATCTGGGTCTGCTAAAGTGAATGGTGTTTTAATAAAATGAAAGACAAAAAGTTGAATAACATCGTACAACTTGCTACAATGTCATTGAAGCTATATGTTCAGCAGCTCATTTCTAGGATCTGGTCCTATCCTTCACATACTGCTTCAACAAGCTAACTTCAGTTTTGATGTTAAAATGAACTTCATATTCTTTTTTCTTATTAGTTTTTACCTGTACATATTAGAAGTAAAATGTAAGAAACAAAGCAAAAAAAAAAATGTGTTTTATCCCAAGCATTGTTCCACAGCAGACAATATTTTTCTATTTGGCCTGATGCCAAAATAGCCTGTCCCCCACCCACCCTTGCTTTAAATCAAGGCCTTGATGTTTCTAACAAGATTTAAAGTGATACCGATTTGATAGTGTAGATCTGCAGGAGACAGGAGGACAGGCAAAGCAATGTAATGAAACCTGATTACAAATTTCTTTTTTTTGTTTCATTCTTGACAAACTTAGAGAAGTTGTAGAATTATTATTTAGCAGAAATGGCTATGATAATTTTTCAGTTATAATTGCATTAATGAAAAATTTATTACAGCTAAATAAAGGGACTTAAAAAAAAAAGCGATGGGAAGTTTTCCCATAAATTCAGAGTATATATATATGCAAGTGAAATAAGTTCTTATTGACTTGTAAGAGCATTTTAGGTTATTGTTTAAAGTCAAGATAATGAATTGGGGATAGAAATTCTTTTAGAACATTAAAAATTGAATGGACTATCCAATGTTTGGTCCGTGTAGTGGTTATGGTCCTCAGCCGATAGATGGTATTGCTCTAGGGGCATGTGACGTCGGAGTGTAAAGTATGATGTCTAAGTGTAAAGTATGACGTAAAAACGTAACTGTTGGTGGCCTATGGCTCTTTGATTTGTTTCTTTTGGGTGGGTAATGTGAAGTCATGTGTCGTATGTGTGGTTTGATGGGAGTGTGAAGTTACGTTTGATTTTTTTCGACATTTTTGCTTTATAATTTGTTTGGATAACATGCCTGTACGGTTAGAGGTAAGTGTGCATATATCGTATATTTAATGAGGGTTTTTTAGTGCTAGCTAGAATAATTAAAATGTTGTTTTTTGGAAAATTCATTAAGATATGGTAAATAATAAGTTATTAAAGATATTTTGGAAATTGAAATTATTTAATATTAGGAGGGTTGTTGTTGATATTGTTAGTGAACTATTTTGTAATGTTAAGGTCACGTCGTTTGGAAGTGGGAGTTCGGTAGCTTTTTACTGCTGTGTGTAGGGGGAATGTTTTTGTAAGTTGTTTGGAATGAGGGGCATTTGAAGGGGCATGGAGGAGTGGTTTACCAGATAGAATTAATAATTTTGTGTTTAGTATGATGCAGTAGTATGTGTTTTGTTGTGAGTGGAAGAAAACAGGAAAAGATGATTAATTTAAGTTTAAAAAATGAGAGTTTTTATGAGGTGTTAGGGTTTTAGGAGAATAGTTTTTGGTGAAACGTATAGAGTTTTCACAGGATTCTAATGTAGTGGGGGGGGGGGGGGGGGGAGTATGCATGGTGGAAAGAATGTTGGAAGTTTTTTCGTATGGGACTAGAACATGGCGGTAGTAAGTGTTTCGTTATCATAGTTTGGAATGAATTGAGTGATTTTTAGTAGTTATGTGTAGTATGACAATTATTAGTGTATTATGGTGATTTATTAATTTTGTTTTATATTTTGGAGTCTTATAAACTTACGTATATCATTTATTGTGAATATGTGGAAGCATTTGGCGGCTTTTTGATGTAGAAATTATGGGTTGGGTTTTGCCTCTAAGCTGCAGTTTTTTGCACACCATGAGTGAAATGGCCAAGTCACAAGGACCCTGAAGGTTTAGAGAAGGTTGGGGGAGGGGACCCACTGGAATAGTTGTTGGGAGAGATGGTAGCCTTCCATGAAGGCCATTCAGTATGTCCTTTAACGTGCACATGGGGCCACGGCTTAATGTTTCATCCGACTGACGGCAGCCTTTACCAAGCCCATCGGTATCCCCTGCTAACTGTGGGCATGGCGGGGAGTTTTGTGGAGATAATCTCAATGCTGACCCAGCTGGGACTCGAACTTGGGAACTGCAGATTATGAGCCGGGCGTGCTACCGACTGAACCACCGCCGCAGCAAAAATTATGGGTATTGTAGAATTGTAGGTGTGGAAAAACATAGTGTTTGATGGAGTCAGGAAGATAATCAATAATTTAGGGGAGGGCTATTTGAGCTATAAGAATTTTTTTGTTGTATCTGATGAGATTATTTGGTTATGGGGGCTTTTTTTATAATTCATTTGGCGGTGCATTGTTTCCGATTTTTGTGTTTTTAGATTTGTGTTGCCTGGGAGGACATTATTTAGTTTTGGGGCTTCTTTATAATTCGGTCGGCAGTGCACTGTTGCCGATTTTCATGTGTTTAGGTTTGTGTTGCCTGGGAGGACATTATTTAGTTTTGGGGCTTTTTTTATAATTCGGTTGGTGGTGCACTGTTTTCAAACTTCATGTTTTTAGGTTTGTGTTGCCTGGGAGGACATTATTTAGTTTTGGGGCTTTTTTATAATTCGGTCAGTGGTGCACTGTTTCCGATTTTATGTTTTTAGGTTTGTGTTGCCTGGGAGGACATTATTTAGTTTTGGGGCTTTTTTTATAATTCGGTTGGTGGTGCACTGTTTCCAAACTTCATGTTTTTAGGTTTGTGTTGCCTGGGAGGACATTATTTAGTTTTGGGGCTTTTTTATAATTCGGTCAGTGGTGCACTGTTTCCGATTTTATGTTTTTAGGTTTGTGTTGCCTGGGAGGACATTATTTAGTTTTGGGGCTTTTTTTATAATTCGGTCGGAGGTGCACTGTTTCCAATTTTCATGTTTTTAGGTTTGTGTTGCCTGGGAGGACATTATTTAGTTTTGGGGCTTTTTTATAATTCAGTCGGAGGTGCAGTGTTGCCGATTTTCATTTTTTTTATTGTCTGCGAGGACATTATGTAGTTTTGAAGGCTTTTTTTTATAATTCGGTCGATGGTGCACTGTTTTTTTTTTTTTTTTTTTTTTTTGCTTTTTGGTATGTGTTATGACAATGAGATTTAGTTTGGGGGGTGTTTTTATAATGGCGGTTGGCGATGCATTGTCAACGATGATCTTGGTTTTGAGACTGGTGTTCGATTTCATTAATTCTGGTGATTTATTTAGGCTAATTATTGTATGTGTGACTGGATTGATCAGTTTAGTTTGTGTAAATATATTTGTGGAGTGTTTTAATTATTGGGAAAAGAGGGGAGGGGATATTTCAGGTATTTGTAATATATGGGAAGGCAACTTTAGTGTAGTTTCTCTGTTTATGGTTTTTTTCCATAATTTTTTTAAGAATATGTGGTTGTGTGGGATTTTTTAGTGGAATTGCGTTTGTTTTTTTGTTACGTTGTTTCTGTACAACGCAAATTACCTTTACCATGGTAACGGTACTTTGCGTTTGACGTAAACTCGGTTTTTTCGTTACTATGGTAATGAAAAAAAAAATCTTTTTCCTAGAAACCCCTGTTTGGGTTAGGGTCTCGGGGGTTGTGGGAATCAACTAAAAGGGCCGTTTTGTTACGTTGCGTCAAAAACAAAATGGCAGCTCAGGCCCATGATTTGTACTACTGCCCAACAAATACTTGTCTTGTTTTAAGAATTTTTGTTGCACATCCCAACAAATGGTTTTATGCTACTTTTATACAAAGATATATTTATTTTTGTGTGAATAAAGAGTGCGAAAATTATTTAGTTTTATCTTTGATATTTTACAGCTCAGTGAAGATGAAGAAGCAATTGTTGATTCTGAAGATGAAAAAGAACAGAAAGAAGAAAAACAGAAATCAAATGTGTATATACCTCCAAAAGTTGCTGCAATGCATTATGGCAAGTGAATCTGAATTATCTGAATTATTATACCTGATTTTTTTTTAAAACACTGTAGTTTTACCTGCTGAATGAAAAAGAATGTATTTCATCTGATGAACTGGGGTATATATGATCTGGCAAGATTGGAGTGTAAGTAATGCAATAATTCTTAACTTCTGATTGTCCTGTTTCAGCATGTTGAAGTTCTGAACTTATATCAGTATTTATCTTCAAAATGTTTTGCTTGTTTATATTGTGCTATTCCTTGGTGGTATAGCTTGACTGCATTGCTCTGACATATGTTTATCTATATATCGAAATATCATATGAAAAACTTTTGTGTTGTCATTTGCAATTTTTCATTTTACTCTTGAAAGTTTTTTGTTTTGAATGGTCTACTGTGGATATTGGGCTGAATACTTATATTTTCTTTAAAATGTAAGAAGTTTAATTTGAATTCAGGTATGAAAAAGAAATTGATGATCATATAACCTGTGCTATCTAAATATTGTAATAATATGTATTATGATAATTGTGGGTCATGTAACCTGGGTGTGGTTGTGCATTGGGCTTTTAGCTTATCCAAGTGTGTTTTTAGATTACTACAAAGAATTCTTGGGTAATTTGCAGTTTCCCTCATCTAGCTGACCTTTAGTGTTCCATCTACACAGAAATAAAAAAGATTTTTTGCCATTTGAATTGAATTTTGAATTCCATTGAACATATGTGTGATGGGATGGAAAAATCATAAACATTCTAAAAAACCATAGCTTTTCCTACCAACTTTAGACTTTTTTTTTCATCATATTTTGTCTTTTTCCATTGCATCCTGTTACATTTTTGATCACTCAGAGTATAAAGTACATGGTGGTTATAATTAAACTGACAGTACTAGGAACGATGTAGAGAAGGATCTACTTGATGGATCACAGCGAAAAGTGGTGGATATCTTAATAAGAACATGGGGTAGAGAATTTACGAATAAAAAAATTTAGTGTTAGTGCCATCAGTTGGTATGGGTGTGCTGAAAACATGGTAGAACATGCTAATTTCTCGTGACATTGCTGCCAATCACACGTGAGAGTCGCATGAGGCACACTATAAAATGTGATGTCTTCCCTGTAATCACTAGAAGGAACCATGGGTATCTGCAAGAAGGACTGAGCTTTGCTAGTGAAACTCTTTTACCAAAACGGCAGTATATTATCTAAATATTGAAATATCATTTGAAATACTTAATATATTTTATTAAGTATTTCAATTATATCGGCGTCTGAAAGATATAAGGAAAGGACTTTTGTCACTAAATGGACTGAAGAATATGATACAGAAATTTGAAAGAACAGGCGAGTTGGGTGTAGCTCTGGGTAGAGGCTGGTGGCCTGTTGCAGAAAGCAGTGTGGAAGACGTCCCACTTACCATTGCAGAAATCCAGTCACAATCAGACTTACCTGTAGTTAGTGTGAGACAGGTATCCCGGCAACTGCAACTTCCATGGTCAACTGTCCGTAAAATTATATGGTCCATCCTGAAATAGTATCCTTATAAAATTCATAAGGTGCAGCAGTTGCAACCACATGACCATAAACAGCGCACTAACTTCACTTTTCAAATTCTGGCGAGGATGCAGCTTGACGACATGGCCTTTGAAAGTCTTATGGACTGATGAGGCACATTTTTTCCTACATGGAACAGTGAATATGCACAACTGCCGAATATGGGGACCTACACATCTGCACGATGGGACCCTACACTCCTACTATGTAACTGTATGGTACAGGTTTACCGCAAACTTTATAATCGAACCATTTTTTGTTGAGGAGATCATGCCTCAAGGCCCTCTTGTGTCAATTGGTGAATGGACCATATTACACAGATCTTCTCTGCTGCAAGATTATTCCTTCTTTGCAATAAAGATTTTGCTTAGACTCCATAACCTTCATGCAGGATGGGGCACCACCCCATATTGCACGTATGGCAACGCAATTGTTGTATACCACATTTGGTGAGGACAGAATAATTTCTTGAACATTTTTCATTGCTTGGCCACCACATTCCCCCCAATCTAAACCCATGCGATTTTTAGTTATGGAGTTATTTGAAAAGCTGAGTTTACCAAGGCAATGTTGAATTGCTTGCTGAACTGAAGGCAAGAATAACACAGCATGTTGCAGCCATTCTCCAAGACATTTCAAGCAACTGTAGACTATACCCTATTACATTTCCAGCACATTTTGCATACAAATGGTTCACATATTGAGAATCTTGATTTGTAAAGCATGGTATTTTCTTTATTTTAGGGCATCCCTGACCATATATACCAACCTGAACAGAATTATGGCTCTGAGCTTGATTATGGATCCTGATTTTGCTGTGCTGATGGGCTTTTGTGGAGGGAAAATCTTCCACTGTGTTTTCTGTTTGTGGGTTGACAGCCCCAAGTGAATAGATTCACAGGATATGTTTATCAGTTGCTGGATAATCCTCAGCAGAGGTCATCGAAGGCACCTGAAATCTTTGCTTCTATTGGCATCGTCAAATTCTACATTGGAAGAAGTCTTCTAGTGTAGATGGCTTCAGCCTTTAGTGGTGGGGGAACAGGTCTTTGCCCCATGTCTGCGATTAGGGGGCTGTTTGATATTGTCGGCATTCCCTCTCTCAATAAACATAGTTTCTTTACACATCCCACTAACCATTTTCTCTCCATAGGTAGTTGGAATGTGAGGACTCTGCACAGAGCTTTTTCTCTTGATGTCCTCACACAAGAATTCCACCATTATAATTTAGATATTCTCGGCTTGCAAGAGACCAGATGGACAGATAAAGGTCAGATTCTTAAAAGTAATCTTAAAATTCTCTTTTCAGGGAGGGACGACAATAAGCATCACCAAGGCGTGGGTCTGCTTCTCAGCAGACACGCTAGCGATGCTCTTCTGGGATATGAGTGCATTAATGAAAGGTTTCTTAGAGCAAAATTTCAGACAAGCGTTAAAGACTTGAATGTTATCTGCTGTTATGCCCCCACTGAGGATGCCGATGAGGATGAGAAGGATAGGTTTTATGGACAACTTCAGGATATTTTGAATTCTGTCAAGAAAGGAGATATTACCCTTGTTCTTGGTGACTTCAATGTCAAAGTTGGTACTGACTGTGACCTTTGGGGAGGAGTAATAGGCCCTTTTGGTATTGGTAGCTGCAATGGCAATGGGCAACATCTCCTACAGGTAAGTAAACTCAATGGATTCAGAATAACTAACACTTATTACAAATACCGCGACATACATAAGTACACATGGGTTTCACCAGATGCGCTACATAAGAATATGATTGATTATATATTAGTTAACAGCAAATGGACTAGTTCTGTTAGGAATACCAGGTCTTTTAGGGGAGCTGAAATAGGATCTGATCATTACCTTGTTAAAAGTGTCTTGCAACTTAAACTTAAAAAGTGTTGTACTAGGGTTAATAATTTTAGCTTTAATTCTGAAGCTCTGAAAGACCCAGTTATAGCTAAAGCTTACCATGAGAGATTACTTAGTCATTATGACAGTCATGGTTTGCTTACTACTGAAGTTTAGGAAGAATGGGACCATTTTAAATAGGCTTTTTTGGAAAATAACAGCACTCTTTTAGGAAAAAAGGAGCAGAGGTGGCAGAATTATTTGAGTGATAAGGCACTTGAGCTTATTTCAGAAAGAAAGAACTGCAGGAATGTCCTTAATCAATACCCTACTAGTCCTAATAGAAAGCATTACAGAGAGCTTAATGAACGTGTAAAAGATCAGTTAGCTGCTGATAAGAATCTTTGGCTTGATGGCTTGGCTGACAAAACCGAAGAAGCAGTTAGACAGCACAACAGCAGAGAGCTGTACCAGATAGTTAATGTTTTGTGTGGTAGAAAACGGACAGGCATACAAGGATTGAAGGTTAAATAAGGTAAGGTTATAAAAGGGGAGGATTCTGTCATGGCTAGGTGGGCTGAGCATTTCAGTGATGTTCTAAACAATATAGTTAGTTCTACTCCCATTGTTTGCAATGATGATAGATGCATTGGTGGCTTTAATGTTGGCCCTATAACACAATTTGAAGTTATTTTGGCTGTTTCTAAACTTAAACTTCATAAATCCCCAGGGGTAGATGAAATTACTACGGAAATGCTTAGAGCTGGGAATGTTTCGGTTACCACTTGGATGACTGAAATTCTGAATATCTTTTATGATAAAGGCATGGTTCCTAAGGATTTTACCAGAGCTATTGTTATCCCTATTTTCAAAAAAGGTGATCGCAGTTCTTGTGATAACTATAAGGGTATCAGCCTACTCTCTGTTCCAGGTAAAGTTTTTTCCATGATTGTGCTTAATAGAATTAAGGATCTGGTTGACAGTCAATTGCGTGATGAGCAATGTGGATTCAGAAGTGGTAGGGGATGTGTGGATCAGATATTTTCACTTAGGCAGATTCTTGAGAAATGTTTAGAGTTTCAGAAACCTTTGGTTGCTAGCTTTGTTGATTTCAAAAAGGCTTTTGACTCTGTTAATCGTCATAATTTGTGGTTGATTGTGAGATCATATGGTATATTAGACAAGTTAGTTAACATTATGAAAGCTCTCTATAATAACACCGAGTCGTGTGTGAGAGTTGGTAAGGCTTGTAGCAATTGGTTTAGCATTACTTCTGGTGTTCGACAAGGGTGCATTTTGTCTCCTTTTCTCTTTAGGTTGGTTATTGATTATGTTATGCGAAATTCACTTCAAGGGAAAGATTTTGGCCTTAAATGGGCTGGAGATACGAAAATTTCTGATTTAGATTATGCTGATGATTTAGCCCTTTTGGCAAATGATGTTGATGAGATGAACTCTTTCATTCGAGCTGTTGATGAGACTGGTAATAGAGTAGGTTTGGTTATAAACAGAGAGAAAACTAAAGTGATGAAAATTGGTCAGGCAGGCTGTGATTCAGTTAATCTGAATGGTTGCAGTCTTGAGCAGGTGTCACAGTTTAATTATCTTGGGAGCTATGTAACAGATAATGGTGATGTGCGGCATGAGATTAACAGACGAATAGGGATTGCTGCCGGGACTTTTAAGAACCTATGGAGAGTGTGGAGAAATAGGCGTATACACCTAAAGAGTAAAATTAGACTGTATAATAGTTTGGTTCTTTCTAGGGTTAGTTATGGTAGTGAAACTTGGACACTTTGTAAACAAGATAACAGGAAACTTGATGCTTTTGATTCCAAATGCTTACGCAGTATCTTGGGCTTTAGGTTGTTCAACTTTGTTACTAATGATGAGATTAGGCAAAGGAGTTTGCAACCTTCTTTAAGCAGCATATTGTGCAGTGGGAGACTCCGTTGGTTTGGCCATGTTGCCCGTATGAATAATTATAGATTGGCGAATAGGGTTATGAACAGTGTGCCTAAAGGCCTCAGAAAGAAGGGGAGACCTAGGATGCGGTGGGCAGACAATGTCAAACAGGACCTTGTCAGATTGGTGTGCAGTGGCCAGATGCAGTAGATGTAGCTCAAGATAGACTTGCTTGGAGAACTAAATTGCACGGTCTGGTTGGACCTCTGTAGCCCCTGGCTGCTTGAGGATGATGATGATGATGCTACTTGATACTTTTGGGGTGCCTTTAATGGGCTGCCTGATATTTTGTGATGGTTTCAATTATATAGCATATAAACATGAATATGGGAAATTTAAACTTATTTGGGAGTGTTTTGTTTTGTTTAACAGAGTCCTCCCCACCCAAAAAAAACATCCCTCTTGTACTTATTGCCATATCTGTTCTTGGAAAAAATTTCCAATTGTGTGCCAGTTGTTGATTAAAGAGTTTTTTTTTTTCATTTTTGTTATTACAATTTGTGCTTACATGAAGCATGATGGTAAAACCTATAAAATACATGTTTTCTGCAAACAGCTTGCAATACAAGTATTATCCAGCCTCCAAGTATGACTTTATGAATTTTAAAAGCTAGCTCGAGAATAATTTTTATTACTAAAGTGTGGAAATTGGTCAGGTGGTGATGCTCCAGTTTTTATTTTTAGTGGCTGTGCTTTTGAGAAAGTTTTTCAGTTTAATTATCTTGGGATTTGTGTAAGAGATACTGTAATGTGCAACATCAAATAATCAGGAGAATAGGAGTTGTTGCTAAACTTTTAAGAATATGTGGTGATTGCATAAAAATAGGCCTAAATATATGAAGATAAAATTATGCTCTATAATAGTTTAGTTCTTTCTGAAGTTTGTTGTAGTATCGAATGTGGACCCTTTGTAAGCAAGATAGCAGAAAATTTGGATACTCTGATTATAGATGCTTATGCATTATCTTGGACATTAGGTGATTTAACCATTATGTAAGTAATGATGAGGTTAGACAAATTCATCATTACTTACATAATAGAAAAATCATTAATCACCATTAGAAAAATCCATGTTAGAAAAATCATTAACCACCATTGAACAGCATCTTTAGGGAATGATGGGATTGGTTTGACCATTTTGTCTTCAAGTATCACTACAGGTTAGTGAATAAAGTTATGAACAGTGTTCCTAAAGGTTTCATAAAAAGGAAAACTTAGAATGCAATGGGTGGATAATGTTAAACTGGATTTTGTTAGAATTGGCCTGCAGTGACCAGATGAACCAGTAGTTCAGGTTAGACATATGGAGAACTAAGTTGCACAGTCTGATTGGATAATGAGTGTGTATGTATATATATATATCATATTTGAAAGATTTGCAATTTGTGTAATATTCAAATTATTGTAATTTCATGCATATTTATTTATATTTATTTTGCTAGGAGGGGATGAAACTGAACAAGACAGACGGCAGAGAATACTAGATCGTGCCAGAAAACATGCTTTAAGTAGCAGTGTTGTTCAAGAATTGAGAAGAGAATATGATGACGGTCCAGAAGAAATAAGGGTAAGTAGTTTTCTATTTAGTTGAGTTGTTTAGTCAGCTGATTGTAAAAAATATGTACATCACTGATTGCATATATTTAAGATAAGATTAGATATATATACTGCTCACAAAAATTAGGGGATATTTCAAAATGAATATGAAGCGATGAAATATCCCCTAATTTTTGTGAGCAGTATAGTTGACTTTGCAGTATAGAAAATAAATAGTGTGAGGGATATTAATCACTTAAATTCATCTTGATATGTTTCCCTTATTACTTTTATCCACTGTTATTCTGTTTAACTATTTAAAAATTGCATATTTACATATACTTGACATATCACATTTATGAACCATTTCATTATACATGTTAGAGTTCTGCTTAATACTAAAGGCTTGAAATAGGCACTCCTCATCACTATAAATGTGCATGGTATGAATTCACCATGTTAGGGGTCAATTTATGACTGGTGTCTTGCATATGTTCATGTTTGCCATGTCCACAGGGATGGAGAAATGTGATGACAGGCCAAGCTATGTTGTAAATTACACATATCACAAAGCTAAAATGGCACATTATTTAAGTATCCAAGTTACTAGTCCCTACTTGAGTTTCAGCAATGTTGCTTAATCACCTTCTTCAGGGGTATAACACCCGTATTTTGTGTGACACAAAACATTTTAATAATGTTTTAATAGCCAATTACTTTGTGTTGACTCAAAAGAAATGTTTAGATTACTTGAAATGACAGAGAACCATTGGAAGTTTGGAGGCTGGTCAAACAATTATTGGAGGCGGCCATATACTTTAGTCTCCACCATTATGTTATCTCAAGTCTATACAGAAGTTTCAAATAACCTAACAGTTATCAAACTACCTGTTCAATGGCTTCCTAGGATTACAACCACTCAAGATGATCACTGTATTGAACTCTGTCTCAATGGAGCAGGAGAGCAGTGCCATCATCTCAGACTTCATTGCAGCCACAGAAAGGCAGGCTTCTGTCCCAAATGTGACTAGACAGCTTCACAAAGCCAGTCTTTATGCCTTTTGATCCATTATATGCATCTCTTTAACTTCCAGATATGGACAGGTTTGCTTGGATAGGTATTGTGATCATGTAGCCTGGACCTGAGAACAAGGAGGCGCATCTTGTTCACAGACAAGTCCAGATTTTCTTTACAATCTGACACAGACATGTACTGATCTGGAGAGAGATAGGAGCATGCAGTCAGCCCCATAACATCAAGAGAAATGCATTTGGTGGTAGCTATACTAACCACCATGTGTTTGATTGAGTTTCTGTGAATGCTATGAGATATCAGGATGAAATCATTGATCCGTAAGTCAAACCCTATGCTGGTACAATAGATGATGCTTTCTTCTTAAAGGATGATAATACATGCCCACACAGAGCAAGACTAACCAACCAATATCTTTAAGAAGGTATTCAATGAATAGAATGGCTGCATTCTCTCAAAATCTCATCCTGATAGAGTATCTATGGAATTCCTGGAACAACATATCACAACCCTTCAGTCCCCTTCCAAACCCTATGGGCTCTCAGGACTGCTTTATTGCTCAGTGGACTTTGATGTCCTCCCATTCTCTAGATCAGGGGTTCTCAACGTGGGGTATGTGTTAAAAATTTTTGTGGTACGCCGTGAGAGCTCAAAGGTTGCGAGATCTAGTAACAGAGTCACTAAGTTGCCATTATTATACTATAACTATAGTTTTATCTATCTGTACAAGGGGTATGCCAGTTATATACACATTTCCAGGAGATACACGAAGCATAAAAGGTTGAGAACCACTGATATATATATATGTTTTATTTTATTCCCATTGTTATATTATAACTATAGTTTTATCTGTCTATATAAGGGGTACGCCAGTTACATACACATTTCCAGGGTGTACGTGAAGCATAAAAGATTGAGAACCACTGCTCTAGATTATCTTATTGGGAGCATGATTGACATCAGCCTTACATTAGTGCTAGAGGGCACCACATCCCATATTGACTATGGATTTTTATTTGCCCTCTCCTCTTTTTTTCATGTACTTTCATTTATTCTTTTTTTAGGGTCTTTGTAAATCATTTTGGTCTTAATTTTCATGGTTTATCACGTTATCTTTGTATATTCCTGTGAAATTTGATTAAATTTGTCCAAATATATATTAAGATATGTGCTGTTTATTGATCTGTGTTTAACTTTTGACTAGTATTGTATTTTGTAGTTGGCAGATGTATTTTATCTACAAACTTGAGACTTTTTAAAGATTTCAAGCACCAACAATAAAAATTATTTAAATAATTACTTTAGAGTTATTGTGTAACAATCAAATAAAAATAGAACTGGAGACTTTTGCTTTGTTTGATAGAAAGGGTGATAGGTGATAATTAAAAAAAAGAAGGATATGAATAGGTGATAATTTAAAAAAGTTTGTGTGTATTTTTAACTCTACAAAACTTTAAGACTAATGAGCAGTATTTTAAATGTACTTGGTTTTGCAAGGGGTTTTGTTTGTGTATAGATTAATTAACATAGGGCAATGCTAAATTTTATAACTGTATATTGAATAACCTTTTTTAATACAGTGAAATCTCTATCACCCCTTTCTGTGTGCACTGTTTTCCCATTTCATTGTTTATTTTATGAAGTCTTTATTCAAGTCCCATATAAGCAAGGTTTAATTTTCATGCATTCATTATTATTGAAAAATTCAATAATGTGAAACTTGCATTTGGCAGTTGCAAATATTAACACTGTCTAAATAAATAATAATGTATTCCTTCTGGGGTTTCTTTTCAGTTCTAAGTCGATACATAATTGCTATTTTAACCAAAAAGATGTGTCTACATTAGTTGGAGTCTATAATTATTGGGAAAAAAATACGTTATAGATGGCATAGGGACTATTAAGAGTGGTGGAAAAAATGATGTACATTGTGTTACTTATGTACCGTTTCATTTTTTTAATAAAGCATAATGTAAGACCTTCCAGAACTTCCAAATACTTGGTGAAAAATTTTCATATGTTGATTTCTTCCATTAATTTGATTACCCATTCCCAAGTTTTGCAAATGATTTCCTTTATGCTACCCCACACCATGTAAAAAATTTGAGGCCCTACTTATAATAGAACTTGATTTCAAATCAAGTCATTTTATACAATGAATCTCTGTAAATAACAGCCATAGTTATTAAAAGGTTATGATATGCAATTTTTGGAAAAGTGGAGTTTCCTCTTCATCTGTTTAATTTATTGAATTCATATTTTGCACTTCACAACCTCAGACTGTACTTAAGCCTCTACTAAATTTCGAGTTTCTACCTCCCCCCCTCCCCCCCTCCCCCCTCCCCCCAAAGAGTGTTTGTTTCACCAGTGTGTGTATGTCTATCTGACCTAACCAAGGGAATATGTTTTGAATACATAATGCTGTGAGAATAATAATGTTGGGTTCAGGTAGGAAATCAGCAGTGGTCATTAAGTTGAACATAATTGCAGAACTTGTGAGGTATATTTGAAAAGTCTGCCTTAAAACTTCAAGACTCGTACACATAACAAAAAAAAGTAATTCAAAGTTATAGAGCATCATCAGTATAGTAAGAAACAAATCCCATTCATTAACTATGTATGAACCAGGAAATGGTTATAGTCATATGGTACTGACATGCAGATTCAAAGTAGCTCTATCAGCCACAATTCAGTGTTGGATTTGTTAACTATGTTTCTTCACATGGCTTATAATATAGCAACATCAGTGAAATGCCGTGATTATTTGTCATTTGGGAGGGTCCCTTATAGAGCAGGTTGAGTATAAGAAATACATTGTAAATTTGAGGTTGCTCAGTAGGTGAAAATCTAGTGGCATCAGATCAGGGAACCTTAGTGTCCACAACACTAGGCCACCATATCTGATCCAGCAACACTCATGAGTCTTGTCACTGATAAATTTCATGGATTTTCTGTGCAACAGGATGACAAGCTTTTCAAACAAATCAAAAGCACTGTAATCATGCTAGACTTACTAGTCACTACTACTTTTCTGTATGCAATTGTTATTATTATTTTCATAGCATTATACATTCATGAGAGATTTTGCTAGTTATGGACTTATCACACTTCATTTCTTGTATAAATTCTCATGAAAATTTCCTTTAAAATTCCATCATATGTTATGTGGTATATAGTTTGACTCACTGTTTTTGTTTTTAGGAAACTGTTGACATGCATAAACTAAAAGAAGACAGAAAAACTAAAGATAGACTCAGGTAAAACTTATTTTTTCAAATTTTAAGCTTGAAATGAGGTTAATGCATTTTTAGTTACTATTATATCATTTACTTGTGTACCCAAGTAAATTTTTGGGCTTCTTAAGTTTCACTAAGCTTGTTGATCTGTGTATATGTTTAAACAGTTACATTGCTTCATTCTGTGACTGAATTCTTTTTCAGGGTCTTGCTGATGTGTCTTTGAAACACTATTTGAACTTAATGCTATTAACTGGTTCCAATGATAGGTTAATTATTGGTATTTTTTCTTTTGATTTGTGTGATATTCACACATTTTATTCTATTATTATAGGCTAAGCTGATTGCAACATTTCATGTTTTTCAGTGGAGCTTTTCCATAGCTTTACATAAAACTTATGTTGACATGTTCCATTGATGGGTTTCTGATGGCACAGTAATATATGATGCACAAAGCATGCTTGTGCAAAACAACGTGATCCCAACTGGTTAGTGGAACTACCAAGGTCACACTTCAGTGCATCTAGACAGCCTCTCGTGGAATGATGCTCATACTGCATATTTTTAATTTATTTGTCTCATTACTTTTCACACTGTGTATTAAGATAAGGATCAATAAGCTTAACTAATTATTATTTATCACTTATTATCTCAGCTTTTCATTTGTTGTATTCACAGCTGAAATATTAGTGTAATGCTGTTGTACCATCATAATGGAATTATGTTTTCATGCATGATGTTTAAATGGTTATACACAAACTGCAGAATAATTAAATTACACTTTATTCTTTTGTATCTCAAAAAAGTGAGTAGATGCCTGTTGATTTGCAATTTAGGTACAATGATGTATCTGTGTTATGCCTTATTTTTTCTAATAAGAAGTCTGATTAAGAAAAAAATTTTAGTACAAGAAAGGCAAAAAAATAAGAATTTTTATATTTTTACTTCACCTTTCTGCATTTAAGGGAGCAAAATAATGCTAGCAGTTGAAAAATGATCTGTGATTCCTGAATGAAAAGCTAGGCTTTGCACTGGTGGCTGAATTGAATAATTTGATTGTCAGTTATTTAATCACTGACAACTAAATGAGCAGTCTTATTATTGCTTGAAATGCAATATTATTGTACTGGATGATAAAGTATGGTATAGATAAGTGATGCCCACCATACCTGCATTGAGATTTTCTTCATTTACTTCTGCTTTTCCTTTTGGTAAGAAAAGATACTAAAGGGTATTGAAAGGCCATCATCGAATGAGATGTCAGGCTGTGGCCCCTTGTGCAAGAGAGTAAACCCTGCACAATGTGAAAAGCATCCTTGATGGGAGTCTTCCTCCTGTTTCCTAACAGGTATCCAGTTAGTCCTGCTCTATCCTATTCTGAGTTATGGGGTCTTTTTTACCTGGTCATTTAGTCCAGGCATATGTAACTCATTGCTTGAACACGTGGTGCTCATGTAACTGTTAAAAGTTTCACTGATCCATCCTTTATTAGTGCTCATAAGCATTATCACATAAAATTTAAAGTGCTGTTGCCAACAGTCTATTAAGTCAACATTAAAGAATCATTTACAATTGGTACAAAAAATGAAAGGAACTATATTATTCAAATATTTTTATTAAGATATTGTTATATACCAGTTAGTAATTGCTGGAAATTTTATTTTCTTTATTGTAATCTTATTTGGAGAGGGTATTATCAAAAATAATTGGCCCTTATCAAGTTTGTCTTTGGACACTTGTGTTCTTCTCTCAAAAGGGTTGAAGACCCCTGATTTAGTTAATTGGGTACAAAACATGTGTCACTCAGTGACAAAATAGCCCAATTATTATATGTGCAGAGATTTGATCATTTAGAAAAATAATAACTGTCTTATAATTTTTTAGGTTTGTAATTACCTTCAGTTCTGTGTTCAAACAAAAATGATCCTTGAATAAATGGTAATGAATATTAATTTTCATAAGCATTAGTTTCATTAATTGTTAAAGGTGTTTGTTACATATTATGATTCAAAATTTAAGTATATTTAAATATGTTAAATTTATCTTAATAGATATGAAGAAGAGTATATGCAACGTTTGCATGTGTCAAAGAAGCAAAGGGTTTGTATTTTAAAGTTTTTTATGCATACTTGCAAATAAAATAAATCTAATACTTTATAATCCATTTTTACAAATTAATGAGGTCTTGCAGCATTAAAGTTATAATAGCTTGAACAAAGCCTCACATACCAATTAAATAAAGATCTTTAGACCTTTCAGAGAATAGATATATTCATGGATGCTTATAACTAATGTGTTAGATTAATACTTCTGTTTCATTACTTCTATGTTAATGCATTGACCAAAACAAAATAAAATGCCATATTCCAAAATGCCATATTCCATTACTTTTCTGTTTAATCTGTTTACAGTCAGGTTGCTTACTATGTGTTTGGCCAGTTTAAATGGTGGAGAAAGATGCAATATTGTAATTAGGTGTGACTGCACAGTAAATGGACAACACCTTTAGAGATAGAGTATTGTGGACTGACAAAGAGTGGTTTACCCAATATGACATCTGGAATCACCATAACACCTGCTTATGGGCATTGCAGAACCTCCATGTTCCTCAGCAAGATCAACATTAAGTGTAATGGAGAATTAATTTGTAGGCAGGCATTGTCAGGGGATTGCCTTTTTAAGTCCATACCTGCTCCCTGATCATGTCAGCACCACCACTTCCATCTGTCTCTTAACAGTTGCCGAGTGGGTCCCATTCCCTAGCTTTCTCTGAGCCCTTGGAGTCCTTGTAACCTGACATTTTGCCAAAATGTGCAAAAAAGTGCTGCTCAGAGGTAAAATAGCCTAACACCACTACTTATGTCATCTTGTTGTATGATGTTTTCCATAAACTGTTACAGGATATGCCACTGGTAGGGTGATTATATCTGTGGTTCCAAGACAATGGGGGCTTCCACATTTAGGTAGAACAATGCAATAAAACCCCAGTTATGCCATTTCTTAACAGTTGAATTGGTCATGAAGGACTTGTTTCTTGGTCATCTAGGTCTCTGGATCTCAAACCATTGGACTTCTTTTCCTGGAGACATTTCTTTGTGTGCTACCGACTGAGCCCCCCCCCCCCCCCCTCCTGCCTTACAGGATGCAAGGTACATGTTTTGAGCACCTACCATGACTTGATCATAAACTGTTCTCATAGTCACTCAATTGTGCACAAGTTCTTTCTCTTTTACATAGCTGCCTTCCTTTACCTTTAACAGTGTTAACACATACCATTGTCAGAACACATTTTCTGATCAGCTCACAAGATTTATATATATTATATCCCTGTTATTCATTGTTTCAACTTTGCTATATACTGCGTGTTTTTCTGTCACTCTGGAACTCAATCTCTAATATCACCATACAATTCAGCTTGGTTATCTTTGGAATAGGCTCAAATTGTGAAATATGTCAATCAAAGTAACTTAGTTTCCTTTTACCTTAGGGGCAGGGATTGGCTCAATTGGTAGCTTGCAGGCTTGTAATATGCAATTCACAGGTTTGAGTCCCGCCTGTTCCAGCATTGAGATTTATCTCTACTATCTCCCCACTCTGCCTTCAATGAGAAAGGGGACACAAATAGGCTTAGAAAGGCAGTCATCCGTGGAATGGGACATAAAGCCATGGTTTCTTGTGTAGAAGTGCCATACCATGTGTACATTAAAAAACACACAGAATGGCTTTGACAGGAGGCTTTGATATCTCCTGAAGCTGTCCAGTGGGCTCTCTTCCCCCAACCTTCTCTGAGTCTTTGGGAACCTTCTGACTTGGCCATTTAGCTCATTGTGTGCAAAAAAATACTGCTCAGAGACAAAACCCAACTCAACCTTTTACTTTAAAAAATCAAATTTCAGGGACCACATGTGGGTCATTAGGAACACTCTTATATATGTAAGTTCATTTAGTGCTTGTAAATAGTTTCTAGGTCATTGCAATTGGAAAGTGATCCTGATAATTATTTACTGATATTGTTCCATAGAGCCAATTAAGCTTGTTAACCATCTGTTTTTATTGTAAATAGATATTTAAAATTTTGTAGGAAATTTTGAAATGGGGTAAAAAAAGAGAGCTGCTAAGGCAGATTGATCTGTTGATTACTTTTATGAGGTCAGTTTTGAATATTTTTTTTTTGCTTTTGAGTAAAGTTTTATGCAATTACATCACAGGTCATCATTATTGGAATATAGAGTTATGATAGTACATTAATTTCCATCATAGACAGAAAGGAAGGTCTCTCTGTAAACACCTTATTTTTGCTTTATACTATAGTTAATACACTCAAGATACATTTTTGAATAAAGTATTCTCCCCAAAAATAAAATAAATAAATAAACAAACAAACAAAATAATTTTTTTTTTCTCCTGGAGTTGGCAAAATGCTATTATGACTAGACAAGAAAAATAAAAAAATGGCCATTCAAAATTTTTTAATTTTATTTCTTTCTGAAAAAGGAGCTAATACATATATTATTTTTGAGATTTTATATCATATGTTATTAACTTCATATTGAGGACAGACTTCATTTATTCTGTAGAGATTTTGCATTCTCTAGCTTATGTTATTTTATGATTAAATATTTGAATAAATGAGAAACATTTTCTTCAATTATTTGCCAGACAATAGAGTGACATTGTTATAGGATCAAAATTTATTGTTAATATTTTGATTTGGAAAACTGCAAAATTTCTTACAGGGCATTGAGAAATAGAATCAATATAAAATTCATGCAAACTTCAAATTCAAAGCTTTAATTTGGTTAATGCATTAACATCATTTGTGGTATGTTTATAACATACCAAAACTTGGGAGCTGTGTTAACAACTCATATATAGCAGTTCACTTAATTAGGAAAGACACATTCCTATTGTAGTTATGGGGCGGGGGTGGCTCAGTCGGTAGCGCGCCAGGCTCATAATCTGTAGTTCCCAGGTTCGAGTCCCAGCTGGGTCAGCGTTGAGATCTATCTCCGCAAAATTCCCCGCCCTGCCCACGGTCAGTAGGGGACACCGATGGGCTTGGAAAGGCCGCCGTCCGTCGGATGGGACGTTAAGCCATGGCCCCGTGTGTGGGAGAGCCATACCCTGTGCACGTTAAAGAACATGCTGGATGGCCTTGACGGGAGGCTACCATCTGTCTCCCAACAGCTGTTCCAGTGGGTCCCCTCCCCCAACCTTCTCTGAGCCTTCGGGTTCCATGTGACCTGGCCATTTAGCCCATCGTGTGCAAAAAAAGTGCCGCTCAGAGGTAAAACAACCCAACCTATTGTAGTTAAAATTTGAAGAGACAGTATGGTATTTTTTTAAATAATTCATATGAAACATAGTAGTTTTGATATCTTTCATTTCAGTCCATCTGGATAAGTACTGTTAATAACAATTACTATAAAATGGAATTATTCAACTAATGAGTTAAGATTAAAGGAATTGTACCAATATATGTACATTTCTTTGTTTTTATTTAATAACAGTTTTCTCATTAGTTATTTTGTTGATAGAATATTGGTTATATGATTTTTCAGGGAACTGTAATGAAAAAAGAAAAGTATTATTATAAAACAACATAAGTGAAATGTTGAAAGGCACTCTTATGTTTTTTTTTTTAATTAAGTGCATCATTTTTTAAAAATCATTCTACATTGGCATTTAGGGATATTAATACATATCCTATCAGTAAACAGAAATGATATATTTACTCTATTAACAAATGCTTTCTTAAACACCATTCAAATTAATAATGCATAAAACCCATACACACACAAAAATTGAGATTATATTAAAATGTAGCAAGCAAGGAAAGCAGGTTGCTATTTTATGAGAATCTGGCTGCAGCATTGAACTTCTTTGGAAATAAGCTTTACATCTGGCTGGATAAATATATGAAATGACAGTTTCTGAATGGATTGTTTGACCTAGACTCTCTTGAAGAGTTAGAAAAGTACAAAAATCCCTCTAACAGTAGAAAGAAGGAATTTCTTGCATGAACTCAGATGGTTAAAACACAAACATTAAAAGTTAAAATCTGTTTAATGAATATATTTTTTAATTATTTGGCATAAAATGTAATTTATGACATGAAAAGACATTTAAGTGCTTTACATATAATTGTAATAAAGTAATCCCCTATTTTTTGGGGGGGTTGATGTAAATTTATTTAAAACAATCTGTAATTGAGGAACATATATATGGTATTACATTACGTTATTCTTCCTGAAGCATGATATTCAGCTATTTTCCTCTTTGCTTAATATAGCATAATGTAAAACAAATTTAATTATTTTCCATAAAATATATGAATGAGAAAATACATATAAATGATTTATATGTTCTAGTGACTGATAGCTTAGTGCTTGGTTGCAGATCAATGGGCTTAGATTCAAGGCCCACATAAGGTATAGATAAGGTATAAATGCTTCCTATGTTGTCTTCCTGCTGAGTTCTCACCACCTTCACTGTCCTCTGTGGCTCATTATACTGATAGGCTCTTGTCAAGCTTTTGTGTCAAAGAGTTGCTTGAGGGGTAATTTTTTTTAAAATTTATAACTAAATTGAAATAATGTTGAAAACTGTAGGAAAAAAAAAAGGACTGGTATAAATTTATGTATAACTGACAAAAGAATACAACTGAGAAACATGTAAATGACTTTCACTATATTATTTTTCCTTAAATATGATTCTTGTTTTTTTCTTCTTCTTAATTTAGCACAATGCAAAACAAGTGGCAACCATGTCAAGTTTGAGTGGGCTGACCAAATTTGAAGATATTTCAGCATTGGAACTAGGAGTTGAGGTAAAAATTTTGTTTTTAATTGTTTCAAATTCTCAAAATTTGATGAAATTTGTTAACCTATTTGTGTGTGTGTGTGTGTGCAGAATATAATTAGTGTTGAAGATAATTAGAATAATTCCTGCAGTGGCAAAGATTTTTCTGATAAAATATGTATGAATACAAAAGGAAATATATCTTAGCAGAATTTACCAAACCACAGGTTTATTCAAATTATGTTTTATTTACAATGGGAGCAAATTAATTGAAAATGACTAATAGAAACCTTAAACTAAAAGTATTCAATAAAGTTGAGAAGGAACAAATCTGTAAACATTTGGAAAACATGTCTTTTAAATGATAATTTGAAAAGGAAATTTAATTATCACTGTCAACAGTAACTCTTTTGAAATAAAAAGTGTTTTATTAATATCTAAGCAATCCTAGATGGAGGGTTTCACCAGATGAAGCTTTGAAAGTTTAATCTCCAGGCTTGTGAAAGCCAATGGATAAAAACTATATCATTAATCTCAACATTGATGATTTTTTTAATATCTGAGGAGAATAAGTCTTCAAGGTCTTTACCACAATGAGAATTCTCACTTGAAATTTTCTAATTTATATGCAAAAGTTATACATCAAAAATTGTAAGCTTACTTGCAGTGTCTATTTAAATATATTATTTTGTGTTTTTTTTTAATATTTTTAATGTCATATTGCTTTTAAATTCAAAATTAAAACTGATGAAATACCAAGATTATAATAGAGAATGAGGTAAATATTTGTTAGTAGTGGAAGCAATTTCATAGCTTTGAAAACATACTGCAATCAATATTTTATATTATGACAAATTTTACTGAATTATTTTGCAATGCAACCTTTAGAAATAAAAACTTTCTCACTTTACAAATTGAATTTCTTATTAAATTTTACTAGATCTAGCAAAAAGTAAAACTTTTCATGGTAAATGTTATTTCATGTAATATCTCAATACTATTGTTTACTATATGGTCTTATATTAGGTATTGATTTTTTTTTCTTTGTAGGAAATGCCATTGAAAAGAAAAAAGAATCCCAAAATGGTAAGCATATTTCAAATTAAAGGTTATATTCTAATGTTTGTAATTATGCTTGTTATAACTACCATTCCCTTCATTCAAAAATTTCACTAAATCCCTTACTAGAGCATTTATAAATTTTAATTTCCCTCATAATGTTAGAATATAATTATTACATTACACTCTGCTATATATTTGGACATTCCCATGCTACGTGAATGAAAAGCCACATTTACAACTCCCTAACTTTGTCACAGAAGGTAACTGAAGATCTCAGTTCTCACTTGTTTTGTTGAGAATTGCAACTCTATTTTTGTTATATTTAATAAGGTAAGAAAAGTAAAGAATCTGTGAATGTAAGAAAAACTTTTGCATTATAGTCTTAACATGGTCATTTAATCACATTAGCAATAACTAGCACAACCTTATTGTATTTATAGCACCTCTTTTTGTCAGTTCAGTTTAATATTTCACAATATATTACACTTTTTGAAAAATAGAATATTTGCTTAATAAAGAAATTTTTAACTAAATCTAAAATAACTCAAAGCCAGTTCTGACCAAGTTCAAAATATCACTATAAAAATTTGCATCAAAAGTTACGATTTTGTATGGCACTCTTAAGGTTAAAAAGAAATGAAATAAATATCCCTGTTAACACCTTTTTAAAGTGTTATCCAAATGTTCTCATAATTAGTACAAAATGCAGTGACAATTCTACTAATTTGAGAAAAAAAGCATAAAGAGCATTACAGCTAAGTGCAGATATATTAAAGTTAAAAAATATCATTCTTTGAAATGGGATCATTATTTTAATAAATTATTAATACAGATCTAGTCTTAGAAATCTGCTAGAATAGTTGCATTGGTTCTGTGATTTTTTTAAAGCTTCCACACATTGGAATATTCAATTAATAATTAAAAATATTATTTAATAACTTGAAACCCTACCTTTTTTTAGAATATATATATGTAAATTTTGAACTGGACATTTATATTTTTAATAGAAAGATATATATTCTATTGGACTGTTTTCTGTTTTAAAATGGATGCTTATGGTTGTGATGTAGGAAGGGTTAAATTACTTAATCTAAAATAAACCATTGAGAATGAGGAAACATCAAAAACAGATATAGTAAAGAAGCTACTTGGTTGAAAGATTTTTGTGTTGTAAATTAAGGATTATGAGCATTTAATTGATAATTATATCTTGCTTGCTAACTTCAGTTAAACTTCTTTGATTTGAATTCCAAGGAAATAAAAAATGTAAGGGATCTCATACTGTGTTTTTCTACTATAAGGAAATGGGCTATGATTTTTATGATCTTTTGTAATTACTGAATATGTTTTACAAAAATTATTATATTAGATATACTGTAGGCTCTCAGCAATTATGGGGATTATTTTCCTGAAGATCACTTCAAATGTAAAATCTGTGATCTATGAGGTTGAAGGCTCGTGAAAATAGAGTTTTGTGCATATTTTAAGTAAGTGAAATCTTTGTACCCCTCTCTCTTCCCCAAAAAAATTTCACGGGCATTTTTCAAAATTTAAAAAATTTTATGGTTTTTCCCCTAAAGCCAATGGCAGTACCAAGTTGAAAACACCGGTTCTTGTCCGATCACCAAAGTTAAGCAGCTTTGGGCACAGTCGGTACCTGGGAGGGTGATCATCTGGGAACACCACATGCAGTTGGCAAAAAATCTGCTGAGGACCTGCCATCCTCACAGATCCCTCTACTATGGTATATTAAACTGACAGGCTCCTGTCAGACCTCTGTGGCAAGAAGCTGTTTGAGGAGGTATTTATTTATTTTATTTATTTTCCCCTAAAAAATGCTCTTTCTGTCAAACTGCAGAAACTCTTAGGTAGCTTTTTTTTTCAACATCTCCACTTCTGCACTGCATTTAAATCATTACCCATTTTAATAAAACGTTTTTGTCACTTAGCATGCATATTCAGAACTTGAACAGAAACTATTGATGTTGTTTCCACAAGTGAAATCACAAAACTTCTTCCAGTGCATTCACTACATCCTATCTTCATAAACATTGTAGCTTTGCTGTGCATGTAACTCAACTGATTATATGGTATATTATCTCAGCTACTCATTTCTCCAGCTAACCTGTTATACCCAAACATTGTATCAGACACATTACAAGTCAAAGTTCCAGCAGCTAAAATGTGTCTGACATGTCAGCCATTAAAAGATATTTCACTTTATTCTCATTATAATCAAAAGATATTTAATTTAAGTGGATCTAGGAAAAGCAAGAAGAAACATTTAAATCCAGCCACAAAGGGTTAATGTAATATTTACAATGGGATAGTGAGAACGTTTGTGCAACCTTTATTGTATTGGGTTATAAAGTCCTTACATTTCTGAATCTGTGGAATTCTCCATACCATAAAATTTGTTTATTGCACATTTTATTTGATCACATAGTAGTGGCTTGACTAGCTAACAGTGTGGTGTTTAACAAGAATGGAATTCTAAATTAATTGTTAATAGAAATATTTTTGAAAAACCCGAAATGATTGTGGAATAAGTGCATATAAGACATTACATGCTTTTGAATTCAAAAAATGGAACAGTAATGATATCTATGCAAATATTTTGCACAACTATTATCTGTTTTGTTGTACAACAAAGTGGAAATTAGGTAATTGATATAAAATGTTTTCATGTCTTAAATTCAAAATCTACTGAAAAACACAAGGACACAACAACACACAACTAAATATAAAATTTCTCATATGCACAACACTACAGCTGTTACTTCTCAAAGCCAAAGTGGTCTGTGACTGGCTTCACAGTCAACTGTAAACAGACCATGAGTGATCAAGCCTCTGGGCAATGATTGGCAAGATATGTTCCAAAGATTTTCTTCAAATAATCAAAGCTATGAACCAAATAGTTAAGGCTTACAGATGTAAAAAGCTAATTGTAACAAATAGGGTAATATTTTATATATATATATACAGCTCTTTGTTTAAATCTTTTTATGTATTTACAAGAACTGCCTTTCTGTACCTTCGACAGAAATTTCCAAGACATAGTGATGCAAAGATAAGGATATTAGCAAGAGTAAAGAGTATTACACGCATGTATTGCGTTGCACCAGTTTATAACTGTCCAGTTATTCGCTCACTGCTACATGATGAGTTATTTAATCTTATCATCACTGGTACTGAAAGGAGAGCATGGCATGCCTTCCGGCAGGTAACATTGGGCTTCTTAGGGAATAAAAATTTCTCATATGAATTTCTTTCTGGAAAATGTGGTGCTGTGAGTGATGAGCACGGGGAATGTTTTCATCAGGAAATTGCTACAATGGTAAAGAGATATTGAGGAAATTGGAGCCCATCAATGTTAGCAGATTACTGCTGGAATGTGATGCGAGATTCTCAAGATTTGGTATATAGGTGACAGGCAAAGAGGTGGTGGTTGCTATGGGCCAATATGCAATCTTCAGCGAATAATGCAATACAGGTAAGTGACTGTATCTCGAAAACCATAGCCAAACAAACATTTTTGATGTCATTTTTGTGTTCAGCACCTCAATTTATATAAGAACTGGCTGTTTGCACTTCCAAAACACACAAAAGATTAAAATTTGTTGTTCACATTGTTGCTTAAATAGCCAAAGCCAATAGTATGTATTATCACTTAATTATCATTGTGTTATTCACTTGAAATATACTTTGCTGTAATATATTTTTAAACTAAATATTATATAGAGCTGGTAATAAGATTAATATTTATATTGTTTTATTGTTTCAACAGCTGAAGTCAAAAGCCAAAAAAGGGAAAAGAAAAGGTAAGTTGAATTATATTTTGTATTTTTTTAACAATTATAATAAAATGCTCTCAGTTTTAAATTTTTATCATCCCCATACTATTTGTTATGTGTATTTTGGCATAATTCCATTCATGCCAAATCAACACAGTTTGGTTCAAAAATTTTATCATCAGTTCTAAAATTTATATATCCAGAGTGTGCCAAATAACTTTTATAAAATTTAACCTTTTACCTCCTCTTTGTTCTGAGATACTGCATTTTAAACTTCAATATTTAATTAGTTTTTTTTCAAATTTTCAATAAAAATATCAGTTTAAGGACAAATTAAGTCAAATCATAAATTACTTTGCCCAGCTGATTGGAGAAAATAACATTTTACCCTTTAAGGTATGAAGTTCAATTACAAATGTCTAACATTTATTGAAATATCGCTATAGTAGGTATGTTATCCTTGATAATCTAACCAATCAGTAGTATGCAATATACACTTGAAATAATTAGTTGAAAAAAATTGTTTGTCCTGAGTGGGATTCGAACCCATCTCCCAGAACCATGCCAGGTGTCATAACTGCTAGACCACCAGAAATTAACAGTTTTCTTCAATAATGTGACATATAAGCATTCCCTCATTTTTGTTGATTTTCCATTGGTGTCATCTATGTTGGGAATCAGGCTGCCAAGCTGAGCTATCTTACATGATGGAAGTAATATTTGCCACTCATCCTCACAGCATTGTATAAATAATTCAGTAATAAAGTATCACAGGAAAATGTTCCATCATGTGAGGCAGCTCGGCTTGGCTGCCTGATTCCCAACATAGATGACAGCAATGGCAAATCAACAAAAATGAGGGAATGCTTATGTCATATTGTTGAAAAAAAAAAAACAGTTAGTTTCTGGTGGTATAGCAGTTATGATGCCTGGCATGCTTCTGGGAGATGTAGGTTTGAACCCCACTCAGGACAACTGGTTTTTTCAACTAATTATTTCAAGTGTTTCTTGTCTACAGGATGTTTTACTGTGATACTTTATTACTGAGTAGTCAATTCAATAGTCAGTATACTGAATCTGGTTTATTTGTCCCATTTTTTGGGGGGCGGGGGTGGCTCAGTCGGTAGCGCGCCAGGCTCGTAATCTGTAGTTCCCAGGTTCGAGTCCCAGCTGGGTCAGCGTTGAGATTTATCTCCGCAAAATTCCCCGCCCTGCCCACGGTCAGTAGGGGACACCGATGGGCTTGGAAAGGCCGCCGTCCGTCGGATGGGACGTTAAGCCGTGGCCCCGTGTGCAGGAGAGACATACCATGTGCATGTTAAAGGACACGCTGGATCGCCTTGACGGGAGGCTACCATCTGTTTCCCAACAGCTGTTCCAGTGGGTCCCCTCCCTCAACCTTCTCTGAGCCTTCGGGGTCCATGTGACCTGGCCATTTAGCCCATGGTGTGCAAAAAAGTGCCGCTCAGAGGTAAAACAACCCAACAACAACCCATTTTTTTTAACCAAACATTTGTAGATTCATAGCTAAAAGTTTTTGCCAATTCATTACTTATTAGAAATGTATGTTTTCATTTTTAAATAGAGAATTTTTCCTGCAGCTCTTTAAGAATATAGTCTTTTTTTTCTAATGGCTCTTCACTAAGTTAGAGTTGTATCTAAACAATGGCAGGAATCAATAACATTAGAAATTCTTGATTCAAATGTAAAATATATTGTTGATTAGTATTTGTTATATTCAGTAAATGTTTGTTTTTAACAATTGAATAAAGCCATTTCAAAGGATGCAACCTGATATTAATATGGCACTCTTAAGTAATTGTTGCTTTTGTGATAATTATTTTGTATACTGTAAATGAATGCAGTTTTCAAATTATAAAACAATACTGTAAGTGCAGATGTAATAATGTACATCTCTTATTTTTCTGGTCAATTTTTCAAATATTTCTATATATTTTATGCACTAGATATGTAGAGAAAGCATTATGCCAAATCTTAAATTAACTAAAAAAACTATAACAATTGCAGTTACCCTTTTGAAATGTGGCACACTCTCTCTGCATTTTCACTTCCTGCTAATCTTTATGATATGGTAATGAATAGACGTATTATGTTGTGCTGAAATTCTTTCACAGAAAGCAAAATTTTGCTTGCCCTTAGAAAGTTTTTACCACGTAACCTTTTGTAAAGAGTGTGTTTATCCATGAGAGTGCATCTACCACTTTTGGGCATTTTAAACTATCCACTTATTAATGCTTAAAACACAGCCAGAAAGATTGAAAGATAACAGTCACTCTTACAAATCAATATCAAATTTCAAGGATTCATTCAAGGCAGCTTCCCCCAAAATTTTGATATCAATTTGTAAGAGACTTTATGACCTTTTAGTTAAATTATCATTCAGAAATTTGTGAAGTATATTTACTTGTAATGACCAAAAGTTTTCTCCATTTAATATATGCATCCTAAATTTTAGACTTAAAAAAAAAATTCAAAAGCACACAGATTATTTTTGTGTTTATGGTATATCTAATTAGTAAAACACTTAATGTTGAATATCACATGTTTTAAAATTGGTGATATTACTATAAATTTGACATTATCTCTGTTTTAGGCTGTAAAATCATTGAGTTTTATAAATATTTAAATAAATGTAAATTGTTTCCCCTTTTTTGATGTTGCTAAAGGGTATTTATTTGTTTTACAGTTTTGCGAATGAAAAGAAGACGGTGATGCATGCAACCTCTTTTTTTTCTCAAATTTCTTCCTGTACAATGTTAAGCATCTGTACATTAATATATAATAAAAATATGAGTGTACATGTATTTTGTTATATGAAACTCCCAAATTGAAAACGTTTATGTATAATATGAGTTCTAAGAGTCAATTTTATTTAATGAAAAGAAGTGAACGATTGAGGTTAATATTGTAGAAAATTTTAAATGGAGAGCCAAGAGGCAGCAAAAGTATTACATCCTTTCTGGAACTGTAAAAAAACGTATAGTCACTTTTATCATGAAATGGTTTAATTATATTTTAATGTTAAGTAAGAAATGTATGAAATTAAAATCATGTACATAGAAGTTTTCCCCTCTACCTTACTCCCATTTCTCACCCACTTTGGTGGAACCATCAGGTGTTCACCAGATACTCTGTTGATGAAATTTGAATATGATCAGCAACAAAACTGCAGATTTACAGATGAAATATGACAATTTTCAGAAGTGCGCCAAATTCCATTTATTGGATTATACTTGAAACTAAGCCAGCTTTAGGCATATAGGTCAGAGATTTTCAAGTTCTTACATCAGTATTCTTTCTAAGAACATGATATTTGCTGTTCTAGCTCTAAAACTTACTTCTTTGCAACTTGTTCTTTTAGGGCATTGTATAATAATGCACCATTCAGTGGTAAAATATTTCAATCAAAAGTAAAATTTTCTCTCTACTTATTTATACCAGCTTGTTATCAATATTTTATTAATCAAAAATCATTTTCAGATATCAGTATTAAAAATATATATATACCATATGGCAACTACAATTTTAGACAGGAAATCAAATTTAATGGTTACAACTGAAGTTTATATAATATTACAGGATAAAATAGGTAATGCATTTTCAAAATCATTTACAGTATGCTTAATATTTTATTTATATTTTATTTACAAATGTGAAGAAAACAGATTTAGCATTTTGATGAAAATCTTCACATCCTCAAACTGGATATTAGCTAAAAAAACTATAATAAAACTACAGGAAAGTTTCAGTCAAGCAAGCTACAATGGTAACAGCCAAAAACATTAGCAAAGGGGAATAGAGTCATCTCTAAATGGTGGGAATAGAGCAACACGAACTTTGCTCCTTTTTTTTGGCTAAATCAACAGTATCCTATCCTTGCAACTTTTGCCACACTCAAGATTATGCGAACTTTGCACCTTATTTTTCCTCTTTCAACATTAATCTATCCTTGCACCTTTTTTTTGCTTCATTTAACATTATTCTATCCTTGCACTTTCTGCCACACTCAAGTTTATACGAACTTTGCTCCTTTTTTTTTCCTTATTCAACATTATTCTATCCTTGCACCTTTTGCCACACTCAAGGTTTTACGAACTTTGCTCCTTTTTTTTGCCTCATTCAACATTATCCTCTCCTTGCACCTTCTGCCACACTCCAGATTATGCGAACTTTGCACCTTTTTTCCTCTTTCAACATTATTCTATCCTTGCACCTTTTTTTTTGCTTCATTCAACATTATTCTATCCTTGCACTTTATGCCACACTCAAGTTTATACGAACTTTGCTCCTTTTTTTGCCTCATTCAACATTATTCTATCCTTGCACCTTTTGCCACATTCAAGATTATACGAACTTTGCTCTTTTTTTGCCTTATTCAGCATTATTCTATCCTTGCACCTTTTGCCACACTCAAGATTATGCGAACTTTGCTCCTTTTTTTGCTTCATTCAACATTATTCTATCCTTGCACCTTCTGCCACGCTCAAGATTATACGAACTTTGCTCCTTTTTTTTTGCCTCATTCAACATTATCCTCTCCTTGCACCTTCTGCCACACTCAAGATTATGCGAACTTTGCACCTTATTTTTCCTCTTTCAACATTATTCTATCCTTGCACCTTTTTTTTGCTTCATTCAACATTATTCTATCCTTGCACTTTATGCCACACTCAAGTTTATACGAACCAAAAAGTTTATACGAACCCAAAAGTTTCGAAATTGGAGCTGAGAAATTCTGCTCAGTTGAACTACAGTTAGCTCGTGCGTGTGGTAACCGGAACTGAGCTCCATCGTAATCAGTTCTCACGAGATCCTGTTAATCTAACAACCGGAGAAGTGTTGAGAGAATTTCGTGGGAATCAGGGCTAGGATTGGGGACCTTATCTCTCTTCCGTTCGTGCAACAGGAACTGCGAAGGACCATCAAGAAATTTAAATGCAAGTGAATTGCTCAGTGACCAACATCAAAGGCAATGTATTTGTTGGGGCCGCCTTTAATCATGCCGATGGTAAGAGTTCCACCCCTTTGGACTGCCAAGTGCGTCTGTATATACGGAACTATCACCTTGAAGTAGCCATTTATATGTCCCGATCGGCATCCTCGTTTTCATCGCCGGTGATCATCCTGTGACTCAGAGTCATCAATTTCATCGTCTCCCTTTCTTCTTCTTCGTTAGTAATTGCCCTTTAACACATCGAGAGGCTCTCCATTAGCCACCGGACATTCAGGGGTTGGGCTGGGGAGAGGTAGGGGGGGGGGGGAGTAGGCAGGGTGTGTCCTGCCTTGTAGTGACCTCCCAGACTGCGGACGTGTCGAGAGGGTAGAATCGCTTCTTCTCAGGAAACAACAAGGGGAGGAGGTTAAGGGTAAAGCTCTGAGTTTGCCGCCAAGGCGTTCCCGAGGATTTCATCAGGCGACGATCTCCGCGAACCTGACTGGCATGAAAAGAGAGGAGCAGCGGCAGAAGACTTTAAGTGGGCCGCCGTCGCTGCTCATGACCACCGAAGGTAGATGAGGCCGGATATCGTTGACCCCTAGAGTCGTGAGAGAGTTGGATACGAGGACCACCACACGTCCAGTCCACCCCCTCCACGACCACCCACCAGTCCACCAAGGGGTGTTTGACCACAGTCTGCCGGATGGCAAACGCCGCCGTTGTAACCGTCTTTGATCGTGGCGATGGTTAGAGAAAGGGTTGCGATCGACTATAAATCAACTTCAGAGGCAGGTGTTTCATAACTTCGGAGAAGAAGAACGCTTTTCGCTGTTGGGGAGAACCTTTGTACAGTCGCTCAAAAAAATATCCGAACACCACGGTTGATTACAGAATTCAGAAAAAATATCTGGCAACGATTTTTTTAGAAATTAGTGATCTGGCAACCTTCGTGTCACGTGATTATAGAATTCAAGAAAAATATCTGGAACGTGTACAGCAATGTACACGCTCCAGTTACCGTTCACAGCAAACTGGAGCGTGTGCAGTTACTGCACACGCTCCAGTTTGCTGTGAACGGTAACTGCACACGCTCAATATTTCCGTGAGTGAGCCCACACGATCTAGTATCAAAATAATATGACCACGTACAATCGCTCAAAAAAATATCCGAACACTATGGTTGATTACAGAATTCAGAAAAAATATCTGGGAACGATTTTTTTAGAAATTAGTGATCTGGCAACCGTGTCACCTTCGTGTCACGTGACACGAAGGTTGCCAGATCACTAATTTAAAAAAAAATCGTTGCCAGATATTTTTTCTGAATTCTGTAATCAACCATAGTGTTCGGATACTCTTTTGAGCGACTGTACTTTGTACATTCGGGGCAGGGGTGGCTTAGTCGGTAGCGCGCCAGGCTCGTAATCTGTAGTTCCCAGGTTCGAGTCCCAGCTGGGTCAGCGTTGAGATTTATCTCCGCAAAATTCCCCGCCCTGCCCACGGTCAGTAGGGGACACCGATGGGCTTGGAAAGGCCTCCGTCCGTCGGATGGAACGTTAAGCCGTAGCCAGTGTGCGGGAGAGCCATACACTGTGCACGTTAAAGAACACTCTGGATGGCCTTGACGGGAAGTTACCATCTGCCTCCCAACAGTTGTTCCAGTGGGTCCCCTCCCCCAACCTTCTCTGAGCCTTCGGGGTCCATGTGACCTGGCCATTTAGCCCATGGTGTGCAAAAAAGTGCCGCTCAGAGGTAAAACAACCCAACAACCCAACTTTGTACATTCCTGTCAATGTGCAGCGGAGAGAATGAAGATTTCGTTTTTCGTTTTCTTCTTGCTAGCACACCTACGTATATTTAAAATATCCAAGCTCTTTGCATTAATGTGTCATTAAATTTAAAGCTGATCTAGGTTCATATCTTGGCGTTCTAGATGGGACGGGGCCTAGGCATTGTGACGTCAGTTCTGTACCACGTCAAGAGAGTTTTGTTTTGGTCGACGTAGTGGACAGAAAGTAATCAGTAGCAATTATTTTTGTCTCGTTTTTTGTGAAACGTGACGAGAAATCTTCCAAATTGTTGGACGAACTGTGATAGGTCTTATGTTGCAGTGTTTGGATTTCCCAAAGACGAGAAAGGTTGGGTTGGGTTATTTTACCTCTGAGCGGCACTTTTTTGCACACCATGGGCTAAATGGCCAGGTCACATGGACCCCGAAGGCTCAGAGAAGGTTGGGGGAGGGGACCCACTGGAACAGCTGTTGGGAGACAGATGGTAGCCTCCCGTCAACGCCATCCAGCGTGTTCTTTAACGTGTACAGGGTATGGCTCTCCCGCACACGGGACCATGGCTTAACGTCCCATCCGACGGACGGCGGCCTTTTCAAGCCCATCGGTGTCCCCTACTGACCATGGGCAGGGCGGAGAATTTTTGCGGAGATAATCTCAACGCTGACCCAGCTGGGACTCGAACCTGGGAACTACAGATTATGAGCCTGGCGCGCTACCGTCTGAGCCACCCCCGCCCCAAGACGAGAAAGAAAATCAACTTTGGATAAATAAAATTCTGAGAGTGCGTATAACTAATGAATCTGTTGTTTATCTGAAACATCTTACGTCTGCTAATGTTATAACGTTTTGGACAATATCGTCAAATAAGTGGCTGCAATTATTGTATATTGTTATTGTACAAGAAGTACTGCAGTCCGAGAAAAGAATACGAATGACAAATGTATTCAAAACCAGGAGTACAAATAAGGTAATTTGGCAATATCTGTATCAGTCAATGATTCTCTTTCGGAATTTTCATCTGAAAAAGTTGACGAAACACCACAATCATCTCTGAGGATGGGGAGAGTGGGGATTATGATTAAAGAAACGAAATGGTTTTAATTCAGGATAAGAAGACGTTACTAGTTTTCATGGCAAGCTATGATGCGCAGGCTCGTAATCTGTAGTTCCCAGGTTCGAGTCCCAGATAGGTCAGCATTGAGATTTATCTCCGGAAAATTCTCTGCCCTCTCCACGGTCAGTAGGGGACACCGATGGGCTGGTAAAGGCCGCCGTCCGTCGGATGGGACGTTAAGCCGTGGCCCATGTGCGGGAGAGCCATACCCTGTGCACGTTAAAGAACACGCTGGATGGCCTTGATGGGAGGATACCATCTGTCTCCCAACAGCTGTTCCAGTGAGTCCCTCCCCCAACCTTCTCTGAGCCTTCGGGGTCAATGTGACCTGGCCATTTAGCCCATGGTGTGCAAAAAAGTGCAGCTCAGAGGTAAAACAACCCAACGTTAAAGAACACGCTGGATGGCCTTGACGGGAGGCTGCCATCTGTCTCCCAACAGCTGTTACAGTGGGTCCCCTCTCCAAACCTTCTCTGAGCCTTCGGAGTCCTTGTGACCTGGCCATTTAGCCCATGGTGTGCAAAAAAGTGCCGCTCAGAGGTAAAACAACCCCAAAGGCTACGAAGCGTGCAAAGCGAAGGCCGTGTCAAATTGTAACACATGTTATCAGAAATAAACCGAGACGCAAAAAGCGTCTGATTTGATGAAGAGCTCTTTTTACCGCTGAAAATGATTAACAGGAATGGTCTTACCCGATAAATGAGTTATTTATGACATCTGTAAGTTACTTGCTGTTCTTATAATTGGTATCAGGAAAAATCGAGTTGTTGGGTTGTTTTAACTCTGAGCGGCAGTTTTTTTCACACCATGGGCTAAATGGCCAGGTCACATGGACCCCGAAGGTTCAGAGAAGGTTGGGGGAGGGGACCCACTGGAACAGCTGTTAAGAGACAGATGGTATCCTCCCGTAAAGGCCATCCAGCGAGTTCTTTAACGTTGTGTTGCTTTACCTCTGAGCGGCACTTTTTTGCACATCATGGGCTAAATGGCCAGGTCACATGGACCCCGAAGGCTTAGAGAAGGTTGGGAGAGGGGACCCACTGGAACGGCTGTTGAGAGACAGATGGTATCCTCCCGTCAAGGCCATCCAGCGTGTTCTTTAACGTGCACAGGGTATGGCTCTCCCGCACACGGGGCCACGGCTGAACGTCCCATCCGACGGACGGCGGCCTTTCCAAGCCCATCGGTGTCCCCTACTGCCCATGGGCAGGGCGGGGAATTTTGCGGAGATAAATCTCAACGCTGACCCAGCTGGGACTCGAACCTGGGAACTACAGATTACGAGCCTGGCGCGCTACCGACTGAGCCACCCCCGCCCCAGGAAAAATCGAGAGGAAAGTGGGTTGGAGGAAGAGAGTGGATTGCCAATGCAGTTCAACATTTTGCGTGCTGTTTTACAGGTTTTCAATTCTTGAAAAATGCATGAAATATAAATAAGTTTAATAATTTTTTGCCTCTATTACCCTTACTAGAATTTTGAAAGGGGAGAAGGGCATGCCCCCCCATATCCGGTCTGATTGGTATCGCAGGTAAAGGAGGAGCCGTTTTTAAAAACCAAACACAGGCAACTTCTGATATCATTTCTCATGGATATAATCGAGCTTGAAGGGGGATATCGTGGAATGCAAGAAAGACTTTGTCGAAAGGACATTTGCAATATAATGCTGAACAGTTATTTAAAAAAAAAGTTAGAGACCGCTTAGAAAAAGCGGAAATCACATAGAACCTAAACTTTTGAAAAATAAATAGTATGCAGTATTTGAAAAGTATGTTAATTGTAATTAAACAGTTGAGAACTTCATATTGAAATCAAATCAATTAATGAATTGCTGTGGCATCAAAGATGGCGGTATTCCATTGGTTCGCTGCGGCACTGCACCTGCCGCAATTCGGGTTCGAGTCCCGGGATAGCATGAGTGTTTGTTTCTTGAAAGAACCTTAAATTTCAGCTAGTAGCATTGCGAATCTGATAACAAACTTCATTAAAAAAAAATATGTATCGTAAAATTATATAAATACTATTAAACCAGTGCTTCGGTTTTATAAACGTCATTGCAAACCTTTTTTTTAATGTTTGCTATTGCAATTCTGTTTCTGTTAAGTAATATTATCGAAGTTGAACATTGAAACATTGTAAAATCTGCATTAGACATTAATGCTGGTATAATAATATAAATACCCCCCTCAAGCAGCTGCTTGCCACAGAGGTCGGACAGGAGCCTATCAGTTTATATGCCACAGTAGGAGATCTGAGAGGATGGCAGGACCTCAGCAGAAAAACGACACACACATCCATGCCTAATACCGGGGTTCGAACCCAGGTCCCTTAGATCAGTAGCCAAACGTGCTAACCACTCGGCCACGGGATAAGTAAGAAAAAAAATTTTTTTTTCCGATTTGCTTAAACATACAAGATCTACATGAAGTGTGTCAATTGAACTATTGCATTAATTGGAGTGACAAATGAGGTATCAATTGCAGTCCCAATTGAGGCAGGGGCGGGGGTGGCTCAGTCGGTAGCGCGCCAGGCTCGTAATCTGTAGTTCCCAGGTTCGAGTCCCAGCTGGGTCAGCGTTGAGATTTATCTCCGCAAAAAATCTCCGCCCTGCCCATGATCAGTAGGGGACACCGATGGGCTTGAAAAGGCCGCCGTCCGTCGGATGGGACGTTAAGCCATGGTCCCGTGTGCGGGAGAGCCATACCCTGTACACATTAAAGAACACGCTGGATGGCGTTGACGGGAGGCTACCATCTGTCTCCCAACAGCTGTTCCAGTGGGTCCCCAACCTTCTCTCAGCCTTGGGGTCCATGTGACCTGGCCATTTAGCCCATGGTGTGCAAAAAAGTGCCGCTTAGAGGTAAAACAACCCAACCCAATTGAGGCGTGAAATATGTCAGTAGAGGTGTCAGTTGGAACGTTTATTGAGGTGGCAATTGGAGCGTTTATTGAGGTGTCAATTGTACCACTTGAAGTATCAATTGAAGGTCAGTTCGGGTGTCAATTAAAATGTCATTAAAGGTGTCAATTCTTCAATTGGAGTGTCACTTCAGGTGCCACTTCGAGTGTCAAATGAAGTGTCTATTGTATCAATTGGAGTGTTAATTGAGGTGTCAATTGAGATATCAAATGTGTCAAATTGGAGTGTCAATTGCATGAATTGAGATATCAGTTTGAGCGTTTATTGAGGTGTCAATTGGAGTGTCAATTGAGGTGTCAATTATGTCAATTCAGTTTTCAATTTGAGTGCTAATTGGAGCATCAGTTGAGGTGACAATTCAATTGGAGTACCAATTAAGATGTCAACTGGAGTGTCAATTGAGGTGTCCTTTAGAATGTCAATGAAGCGTCAATTGGAATGTCAATTAAGGTGTTAATTTGAGTGTTAATGCTGGATTGGAGGACCATTTGAGGTGTCAATTGAAGTGCCAACTGTGTCAATTGGAGTGTCAATTGAGAAGTAAATTGGAGTGCCAAATGGAGTGTAAATTGAGGTGTCAATTGGAGTGCCAAATGGAGTGTAAATTGAGGTGTCAATTCTATCAAATGTAGGGTCAATTAACAGAATTGTCATCTCAATTGAAACAATTTACACCTCAATGGACACTCTAATTAATAGTTCAATTGACACAATTGACACCTCTACTGACACTCCAATCGACACAATTGACACCTCAATTGACATTCAAATTGTCAAGTCAGTTGACAACGAAATTGATGCAATTGACATATCAATTTGCACTCCAATACACATTCAAATTATGTTAACTGACTGTCAAATTCACACAATTGACACTTGAATTGATCCTCCATTGTAACAATTGATACCTTAATTGACACCTTAATTGACACTCCAATTCAAACTATTGACACCTCAATTGACATTCCAATTGACGCCTCAATTGCCACTCCAAATGCCACGCGAATTGACACTCAAATTATTACCTGAATAGGGAGTCTAATTGCAAAATTTACAACTCAGTTGAACCAAAATTGTGTGAATTAATCAAACAATTTGGGTTATATAGGGAGATGTCAATTGGAATTGACATTCTAATTGACTCCTCACTAAATAACCCAATTGATATTCCAATTGACTCCTGAATATATACTCCAATTGACATATTTGACCCCTCAGTTGACACCTGAACTGATATTCAAATTTGCATCTCAATTGGCACTCCGTTTGATGCAAATGACAACTCGATTGACAAAACTGACACTTTAATTGACACCCCAAATGACACTTTAATTGGCACTCCAATTGTTACGCCAATTGACAGTCAAAGACTCTCTCTAATTGAAAAATGACACTCAATTTAACCTCAATTGACACTCTAATTGATGCAATTGACACAATTGACAGTCCAATTGACACAATTTACCATGCAATTGACACAATTTACAATACAATTGACACTCTAATTCACACAATTGACACTTCAACTGTTACTCTAATTGATACCAATTCATCTTTCAATTGTCAGTCCAATTGACATTCCAACTATCACATCAATTGACAGACGAATTCAAACAATAGACACTCCAATTAACACCTCAATGGGCACTCGAATTCATAAAACGACATCTCAACCGCACTCCAATTGATACAATTGACACCTCAATTGACACTCCAATTGATACAACTGACACTTCAATTTATACAAATCACATTCCATTTGACACAACTGATGCCTCAATTGACAGCACCGACACTCCAATTGACACTTCAATTGACATTCCAACTGACACTTCAATTGGCACTCCAATTGACACTGCAATTGTAATGTCAATTGACTCAAGTTGTCATTCCAATTAACACCTCAACTGATAGAAATTTACACCTCAACTAATACTCGAATTCCCCCAAATGGCACCTCAATATACACAATTGACAGCTCAAATAGCATTCAATTTGACATAATTGACACCTCAATTGACACTCCAATTGACTCTCGAATTCACACAATTGATGTCTCAATCGACATTCCAATTGAGAATTCAGCTGACACAACTGACATCTCAACTGATGCTCCAACTGTCACATGAATTGATAATCAAATTGATGCAATTAACATTCCAATTGACACCTAAATTTACACTCCAATTGGCACACAAATTGTCATGTCAATTGACACAATTGACAATCTAATTGACATCATAATTAACATTCCCATTCATATAATTGTCAGCCCAATTGACACTTCCATTAACGTTCAATTGACAGTGCAATTGACACCTTAATTGACATTTCAATTGACAGTTGACACCAATTTACACCACAACTAATCTGCCAATTGACACCTCAACTAACACTCGAATTCACACCATTGACACCTCTATTGACAATCCAATGGATACAATTGACACCCCAGTTGACAAAAATGACATTCTATTTGACACAATTGACACCTCAATTGAGAGTCAAATTGACACCGTTGACATTCCAATTAATACCTCAACTGACATCTTAATAGGCATTCCACTAACACCCAATTGGTACTCCAATTGACACAATCGACACTCCAATTGTCACATCAATCAAGTCAAATTGACCCTCCAATTAAAAACTCAATTGACACTTCAATTCAACCTCAATTGACACTACAATTGACGCTGAAACTATCATGCCAATTGACAGTCAAATTGATCTAGTTGACAATGGACCCTTAAATGACACTTTAGCTGACACAATTGTCACATCATTTGACGTTCAAATTAACACAATTATCACGTCAATTGACACTCAAATTAACACCTCAATTGCCACTGTAATTGATAAAATTGATCCTCCAATTGTCACAAATGACAATCCATTTGACACAATTGGCACTCAATTGACAGTCCAACTGACACGGATCAAAGAGCGCCGAACGAGGCGGGGGGGGTTAAACTTTCTTTTTAGGCTCCAGTGGGGGCCATTGGGGTTTAGAAGGTCTTGCTGTCTGTGGGTGGGAAGGAGGGGACCTTCCACAGCTGTAAGTGGAAGGCACCACTGCAGGAATGCAAGTTGTTGTCGGAGTTGATGTCGCAATGGACACCGACTTCAACTTCGCCTGCGTAAGGAAATCACTTATCCATAGATGAGAAAGCTCGCTGCACCGTCTGCCCTGCCCGACAAGGTCTCTTATGCCAGGGTGCTGAGTGGAAAGCCCATCGTGGCAATGGCTTCAGTGGCGGTGCAGACAGATATCAGCGTACTCCCAGCTGAATCTTTCTCAACTGTTTCAAAGCATCTCCTTACACAGGCGAAGCACCGTTGGTGGGTCCACTTTGGACGTTTTGCCATTGGGGAGCCTGTTTGTCGCAGGGCTGGGCAGCGAATTCTGGAGACGCTACTATATACTGCTTTGGCCTCTGCTACAGGTTAACGAGAGGTCCTGGGGTGACCTCTCGGGATCAGTCGGCTGGTGGGCAGGTCCTGCCAGGGTCAACTATGCAGATTTGTCAGGCAACTTGCCGAACTTGCAGGGCAAGGTCTCTTATGCCACGGTGGTGAGAGGAAAGCCCATCGTAGCGATGGCTTCGGTGGCATTGCAGACTGATATTAGCGTACGCCCAGCTAAACTAAGACTGCATAAGTCACATTAAGCTTAGATTGTGCAATAGTTTGGTTCTTTCTAGGGTTAGTTATGGTAGTGAAACTTGGTTCCTTTGTAAACAGGATAACAGGAAACTAGATGCTTTTGATTCTAGATGCTTACGTAGTATCTTGGGTATTAGATGGTTTAACTTTGTAACTAATGATGAGGTTAGGCAAAGGAGTCTGCAATCTCCTTTAAGCAGCATATTGTGCAGAGAGAGACTCCGCTGGTTTGGCCATGTTGCCCGTATGGATAATTATAGATTGGCGAATAGGGTTATGAACAGTGTGCCTAGAGGCCTCAGAAGGAGGGGGAGACCTAGGATGCGGTGGGCAGACAATGTCAAACAGGACCTTGTTAGAATTGGTGTACAGTGCCCAGATGCAGTAGATATAGCTCAGGATAGACTTGCTTGGAGAACTAAATTGCACTGTCTGGTTGGACCTCGTAGCCCATGGCTGCTTGAGGATGATGATGATGATGAAAAAAACGACAACGGTGTTCTTCAAAATTAGATTTTATTCTATTATTTAGACTTTTTGAATTTGGAATATTTAATTTCCATTTGCTGATGCTCCTGCTTTACTCATAATAATAAATAAAATAAATAAATATTCCCTCAAGGAGCTGCTTGGCAGAGAAGTCTGACAAAAACCTGTCAGTTTATACGTCATAGTGGAAACAAAAAATATGCATAGGGAAAAATAAGCTAGTTTCAAATTCTGATTGATGAAAGCTCCTCTAACAAATAGTATTAGCAAAAACTTTGCTAAAAATGCTGGTTTTGGGCCAAAAAGTGCCTTCCTAATAACACAGAATGAAAAAAAGTGCAATAATTACTACAAACATTTGAAAAAAATTATCGCTGCCACGGCGGGAGTCGAACCCGCAACTTTCTAGATACATGCCATAAACGCTTAAGCATGATTGACGTGCTCATTAACATCTAAGGCATTAGCAACAATCGGAAAAAGTTGCCTCTCCTGAAGTATAGATGGCGCAAGGTCCGCCACATCTCAATGGAAGATTTACAGGTCTTATTCTGGAAGATCGGAGCGTCTGCCTCGTGTACAGTAGAGCGCTCTGGCATGTATCTAGAGAGTTGCGGGTTCGATTCCCGCCGTCACAGCGATAATATTTTTTCAGATGTTTGTAATAATTATTGAAGTCTATTTCTACAGGTATCTCTGTGTATTTATTATGGATGAGAAAGAGTGTCGTCGTTTTCTATTTTAATTATACCCAATGTACTGTCGCTCAAAAAAGGCGTAATCACGTGACCTTCGTGTCACGTGATTACAGAATTCAGGAAAAATATCTGGAGCGTGTACAGCAACTGTACACGCTCCAGTTACCGTTCACAGCAAACTGGAGCGTGTGCAGTAACTGCACACGCTCCAGTTTGCTGTGAACGGTAATAATCACAACAAACTGGAGCGTGTGCAGTAAAATCACAGCAAACTGGAGCGTGAACGGTAAAATCACAGCAAACTGGAGCCAGTTTGCTGTGAACGGTAACTGCACACGCTCAATATTTCCGTGAGTGAGCCCACACGATCTAGTATCAAGATAATATGACCACCTACAGTCGCTCAAAAAAGTATCCGAACACTACGGTTGATTACAGAATTCAGAAAAAATATCTGGCAACGATTTTTTTAGAAATTAGTTCGTGTCACGTGACACGAAAGTTACCAGATGACAAATTTCTAAAAAAATCGTTGCCAGATATTTTTTATGAATTCTGTAATCAACCATAGTGTTCGGATACTTTTTTGAGTGACTGTACTCTGGGACCATTATTTGTACATTTCATTAAAATTATCTGCATATTGTCTTTACAGAAACCCAACACGGTATAAACCATTACTTTTACATATTCCTCATACGCTGTGAAAGCATAATAAATAGATTGTAATTAAACAGGAATTCAAACTGTAAATCATTTGCGATATCTTGTGCATTTATTAGTAGCTTGCAAGTTCATAACTTTATGGCAAATTTTAAAATACGATTTATTATTTTGTGTCACAAGTTGTAGGCATAAGTGCTGGCTTGTATGAAGTTGAAAGATTTGATATTTTGGTTATGTGCAGTGCACCCACATTCTGCCTTCTGTGATGAAGAATACATCGATGAGTTGGGTTGGGTTGTTTTACCTCTGAGCGGCACTTTTTCGCACGCCATGGGCTAAATGGCCAGGTCACATGGACCCAGAAGGTTCAGAGAAGGTTGGGGGAGGGGACCCACTGGAACAGCTGTTGGGAGACAGATGGTAGCCTCCCGTCAAGGCCATCCAGCGTGTTCTTTAACGTGCACAGGGTATGGCTCTCCCGCACACGGGGCCACGGCTTAATGTCCCATCCGACGGACGGCGGCCTTTCGAAGCCCATCGGTGTCCCCTACTGACTGTGGGCAGGGCGGGGAATTTTGCGGAGATAAATCTCAACGCTGACCCAGCTGGGACTCGAACCTGGAAACTACAGATTGCGAGCCTGGCGCGCTACCGACTGAGCCACCCCCGCCCCACATCGATGGACTTGGACCGTCTGTTGAATGAACTTTCTGTCAAAAAGTATGTTTTTTTTACACCCGGAGCGGTGTGTCGCTCTGTGAAGACAAATGGCAGCCACAGATCAGAGATCACAACGGGCGAAATGGTGCACCGGGGCTTTCCGAAGCCCCTCGGCGTATCTGTCAAGGATGTTCCCATCCCGGCTTTCACGTTGCCTCCCAATTTTAGAACTGCTCATTTGGCGATGCCGTAACGTTACCCAGTTCCATTGAGATCAGCATCTGTTTCATAACGGGGAGGTGAGGCCATCCGAGAAGAGGCATTTCTATCCTAACCATCGAGTTGGCAGGAGGCGAAAGTGGGGGCCTTGGGCTATGAGAGCCAGACTGTCAGTGAGACTTCATTAAACAGTCTGGAGTCAGCACTTCGCGAGTGTGGGACTGTATTGTTTTTGTAGGGAGGAGGGTGCATTAAGGCTAAGCCCAGTCCATGCAGTTACGTATGTTTACGTTGTGTGAATTGTGCCTTTAACCCATATGTTTAAACTAGAGGTACTAAGTCTATGGTTTTCTTAATGAGCACACTAACTGCAGTGTGAATAAGGTCCTTTAAGGACATTTTGAAGACTGATTCTCATAAGAAGAGAAATCATCGCCATCTCTTTTTTCTTTCACTGAGGATAGAGTTGGTTTGCAGGAAAATTGATGAGCTTTTTGCGTTATGGACTCAGCCAACCCAGTCCTAAAATCTGCGAATACTCAGATTATGAGCCAGGCTTGTTGCTGTGCTCCTTTCTATAAAGTGGGAGATGGGGTTGTGTTGTTTTACCTCCGTGCCGCACTTTTTTGCACACAAAGGGCTAAATGGCCAGGTCACTAGGACCCCAAATATTCAAAGAAGGTTAGGTGAAGATCTGGACATCTGTTAGGAGATAGATGAGAGCTTCAAGTCGAGTCATCCAGCATGTCATTTAATGTATACAGGAGGTGGCTCTTCTGCCCACAAAGCTACAGCTGGCTTACGGTGGCCTTTCCAAGTTCATTGGTGTCTTCTTTCTCACCGAGGAAAAGTTGGGGGTTAGCAAAAACTCTAATTTTGGAACTGCATATTACGAGCCAAACCATGTCCCAAAACGGGGACGCGGGGGGGGGGGGTGTCAGTCGGTAGTGCGCCAGCTCGTAATCTGTAGTTCCCAGGTTCGAGTCCCAGCTGGGTCAGCGTTGAGATTTATCTCCGCAAAATTCCCCGCCCTGCCCACGGTCAGCAGGGGACACCGATGGGCTTGGAAAGGCCGCCGTCCGTCGGATGGGACGTTAAGCCGTGGCCCCGTGTGCGAGAGAGCCATACCCTGTGCACGTTAAAGAACACGCTGGATGGCCTTGACGGGAGGCTACCATCTGTCTCCCAACAGCTGTTCCAGTGGGTCCCCTCCCCAACCTTCTCTGAGCCTTCGGGGTCCTTGTGACCTGGCCATTTAGCCCATGGTGTGCAAAAAAGTGCCGCTCAGAGGTAAAACAACAACAACAACAACCCAAAATGGGGGATACGAAAGCCATTTGCATATGAAAAAATGTTCTTACACGATAAGATTGTTATACAACCTGATTATTGAAATGACTGCAGTTCTTGAATACGTTTTGGCAACGATCGCTGCCACATTCGCTGCCACAATGCCACATTCGCTGCTCATCTGCATATCCCTCACTCCCTTTTCCCATCCTCTGGGTGACTCGTCAGTAACCAATTCGCGAGATCACAGGGCACGCACCAGCCGCGCAGTCTTGCCGCGTGCGTCCTTGACTTTTGTTTCAGTCACTAAACACATGCGGACATTCCTTTCTCTGCCGTCTGAGACTGCTTCCGGTGTCCGGCTTGGCAGGGAGAGTCGAGCATCCTCCGAGAGAGCTGAGGATGGAGACTGGGAATGCTGCATAGCATTCGTCATGTGACCACAATCACGACCTTTAGCAGAGGAAGTTAAAAATAGATTTCTGTTCGAATACACAAATTCTGTATTCGCTGGTTTTCAATTCTTTCTCTAAAGCTGGATTTCCAAAAATGATAGCCGGGACTCATTTTGCGACTCAGAAATATAAACCCATGTAAAAAAAACAAGAAATGATTATTGTTTTTGCATGTTCACTTTATAGATTTTAAATAACTAAGAAGAAAATAGTAAATATTAGGTAGGAATCAGTCATATCTTACCACGTTTGAATGTTGCACGCTAATAATAGGATCATGCGATTATTTGTATATTTTCTAAGGAATGTTTTTTTTCAAAGACCTCTACTGAACGGCGCCCACACTTTGAGAAATGGTTGCTATAGAGCTGGAGTGTCCAATACGTAGCTCGTGAGCCAACACGAAGATCGCACAATTTAATGTTTGTCGTGAAGACTAAGTCTATCGTTTCTTGATATATAACTCTGGAGTGTTAATTTTCGCAATCCGAATACTGGGTTGGGTTGTTTTACCTCTGAGCGGCACTTTTTTGCACACCATGGGCTAAATGGCCAGGTCACATGGACCCCGAAGGCTCAGAGAAGGTTGGGGGAGGGGACCCACTGGAACAGCTGTTGGGAGACAGATGGGAGCCTCCCGTCAAGGCCATCCAGCGTGTTCTTTAACGTGCACAGGGTATGGCTCTCCCGCACACGGGGCCACGGCTTAACGTCCCATCCGACGGACGGCGGCCTTTCCAAGCCCATCGGTGTCCCCTACTGACCGTGGGCAGGGCGGGGAATTTTGCGGAGATAAATCTCAACGCTGACCCAGCTGGGACTCGAACCTTGGAACTACAGATTACGAGCCTGGCGCGCTACCGACTGAGCCACCCCCGCCCCAATCCGAATATTGTGTTGATATGTTATTTATGAAGAAAATATATAATTTTTTGCATTTAAATTGAAACTAGAAGAACACATATCGCCTCTGGCGCATATGAGAATCTTGTTTTCAAAGAGAATGAAGTTTTTCCTTTACCTACAGTTACATTCCTTAAAAGTTTTAATTTGATCTAGCGGATGATGAGAAAAATGAAAATAGTATTTTATTAGTAATTATACAACATAAAGAATTCGTCTTTTAATTCCTAAATCTACAAAGTTGCATCTCTCGCAGAAAAATGGGTAGATTATTGCTGTCAGTGTGTCAGCAATATTGTCATTGTGTCAGTCAGTCAATCTTTTAAAAATGATCACTAATTTTACAAATTCCTATTCTATGTATATTATTTGTAAGACTCTACTTATTTTGTACAAAGTTTTAATACGTCCGATTGTCGAGCATGGTAGCCAGCTTTACCTTAATGCTTAAAACCTGCCAAAATAAAGCTCTAAGATGTTGCCTCGGATTGCTTCCTGGATCTGCAACCCTTCCATCTCTTGCTCAAGCTGCCATTCCTCCACTCAGCGTTAGAAAAAATTCCATTCTTTTTTAAAAGTGTAGCAAGAATGAAAACCAAGACCAATAAAAATCTAATCTTAGATAAAATTTTGAATAACTGAAAAAGATCGAGCATTTTTAGAAGTATCAAAAGAAATATTTTCCTTTTAAATTTGATTAACAGAAATATTGCAGGAGACATCATACCCGATTTTCCCATTTGGAATATCTCTAGGCCAGATATTTTACCTTACATCCCTGATGCGATTTCAAAGCATCATTATCCATCTAAAGAACTATGGCCTCTTACCATGCAGTATATTGGTGGGAGATTTGCTGGATTTTTGCCTCATCTTTACTGATGGTTCTCGAAGTGATGAAACTGAAATAGTGTCCTGTGCTTTCTGCATCCCTGGTCTCAATGTTAAAGAAGGATTTTCGTTGCCTAATACAACATCTATTATTAATGGCGAACTTTGGGCTGTCCTCAAGGCACTTGAATGGGCATTCAATTTTCATTCAGAAAAAATTCTGATTCTTTCAGACAGCAGGTCTTCAGTCCAAGCTGTTCTAGCTGATCCACTTTCTACCTCTAACTGTTCATTAATTTCAGAAATATTATCGCAATGCAATAAACACGTTGAAGAAAATCAAAACCAAATTGTGCCCCAGTGGATTCCTAGCCATATAGGAACCATGGAAACGAAGAGGCAGACAAATCTGATAGAGAGAGCTTACAGAAAACCGCAAGCACATGTAACATAACATCATAACGTCAAAGATTTCTGCATTAGAGAAAATAGAATAATTCACTCTGAATGGATTAAACATTTTCAAAATAATCGCAAAAATGTTGGCATATTCTATCGCAGCATCTTTGATAGCCCCCCACCCCAACTTCAAACATCTCATCTGAGGAGAAGACAAGAAACAGCTCTTTTCAGGATTAACATTGATCACTGTGCTTTTAATCAAAAGCTCTGGAAAATCAAGAAAACAACCCTCTCTGTGTCATCTGCAAAACCCCAGGAAATATTTCTCACGTATTTCTACATTGTACTCTCTATCAATTTCATCGGCAAGTTCTGAAGGAAAAAATGAACAGGATTATTAATGAAGAATTTGCCGCGTTTGAAAATTGCAAGATAATAATAGGATCACGCGATTATTTGTATATTTTCTAAGAAATGTTTTTTTTTCCGAAGATTTGTACTGAACGGCGACCACACTTGTGAAATCTCTTCTCTGCAGTAAAAGCACTAGATTAAAAATTCAGACTCTGATTCTCAATTTCTTAGAAGAAAGGTCTTTAATAAACAGAATCAGAATTCTCCCTTTGCTGGGGATTTCGCTCTTGAGAAAAAAAAAAGAGGAATTTAATCTACAATGTGCAATATTGACTGTTCAAGAAAAATGTGTTTTATACAATCCTTCTCTAGTGGCAAGCATCTCAAGTGATAACCTCAGGGTTATTTTTGGTGGGGTTCGAATCCCACTCAAGGTAGAAATTGTTCATTATTGCGAAAATTCGCAAAGAGAATGTTCATAACATGAGCGATGGGTGTTACATTATCCTGTTAACAAATTTGCTAAAACAAACTAAAATGTAGGGAATTTTTTTTAAATCGAAGATAGATCTTTAGCGAGACAACACCAGAAAAGAAATATCATTCCTTGGGTTGGGTTGTTTTACCTCTGAGCGGCACTTTTTTGCACACCATGGGCTAAATGGCCAGGTCACATGGACCCCGAAGGCTCAGAGAAGGTTGGGGGACAGGACTCACTGGAACAGCTGTTGGGAGACAGATGGTAGCCTCCCGTGAAAGCCGTCCAGCATGTTCTTTAACGTGCACAGGGTATGGCTCTCCCGCACAAGGAGCCACGGCTTAATGTCCCATCCGACGGACGGCTGCCTTTCCAAACCTATCGGTGTCCCCTACTGACCGTGGGCAGGGCGGATCGTTCCTTGTCTCATTGATCCGTAGTCCTACACGTTAATCACTAGGTCATCATTTTGCTAAAGCATTGATTTTTACCTGGGTAATGTCTGCAAAAAGGGTTTTTATAAGGGGGAAGGATAAGGGGATAGATTCTTCTCAGGGTAATCACTCCCCTGTTTGAAAACTGAAAGCAACAAACAAGTCAGAAGTGCGAGAAACAACAGGTTTAATATTATCTTTTGAACATTCATAACACAAAACAAGACGAATACAACAACATCTAAAAGGCTTCTTTACTGTCTGTGTGTGATCTTTTTTTAAAACGATCTTCAGCAATTTACAAATGGTTTCATTAAAAAAAATAATCAATAAAGAAAAAACTTCAGCTATTACTTCAAATGAAATTTGCTATCGCTAAACGATAAAAATAAAATATAAAATCAGTCACTTGTTCGAAAAATATCAACCACAGTCCTTCTCATAAAGAAGAATGGTTCCGATTGTTTAGCTGCGACGGACGGGCGACGCCGCCGTTATCAGAGACGTTCGTGCGGTTTCTACCTTTCTTTCTATTCTCGTGTGTATTTCTCATTCGCAGCTTCTTGTGCTCACCGAGGATGTCTCGGTCGGTTTGCACGTAATCACGTATGTTGGGGAGACCCGAAAAGATGCAGGAGGCAACAGCAGATCGCAGGGTCTCCATGCCAACCATCTCCATCCACTCGTCCTTCGTGACGTCATAACTCTCCACCTCGTTTACGGTGGTGGATCCGTTGAATCCCCCGACCACAAAAATGGTGTCTTCAATTACCTAAGAGAGGAAAAAACAGATGAGTCCATTCAAATGAGAAGACAAATTTTGGGTTATGATTCTCTGGCTTTTTTTTTTTTAGATATAATAATAATAATCTTTATTCATATTCATGTTAGTTATACAAAATTTTAAACAAATGACCCGCAAAGCATTTGCTTATCTGCAGGAGAGAAGAATAATAACGTTACATGAAAATACATAAGATATAGTTTAAAACAATGTCATCAAATTATATGAATTTCAGTGGAAGCTCCATTGTAGTGGTTGAAATTTTTTATTTAAAATTTAGTGCCTAGAAGAAAATTTTTTGTCTTATTTTTGATTTCTTTAAAATTGTTTAATAAAATAATTTCCCTTGGCAGTTGATTGAACACGTAAGGTATTGTGTATGCCCTTGTACATTTCCCGTAATTGTTTAATTTCAAATGATTGGTTATGATAAAAACTTCGTACTGGAAGTATTTCAATGATATTAAGATGTTTTTACTTGGTTTTACCGAACAGTTTGGTACAGTCACTCAAAAAAGTATCCGAACACTATGGTTGATTACAGAATTCAGAAAAAATATCTGGCAACGATTTTTTTAGAAATTAGTGATCTGGCAACCTTTCGTGTCACGTGATTACAGAATTCAGGAAAAATATCTGGAGCGTGTACAGCAACTGTACACGCTCGAGCCCACACGATCCAGGTCTTTGTGAGCTCACACGATCCAATGTGCTGTGAACATTAACCGCAACCGCTCCAGTTTGCTGTGAACGGTAACTGCCCACGCTCCATATTCATTGCATTATATATTCATACGCATTATATATATTAAAAAAATATCCGAGCACTATGGTTGATTACAGAATTCAGAAAACATATCTGGCAACGATTTTTTTAGAAAATAGTGATCTGGCAACCTTCGTGTCACGTGACACGAAGGTTGCCAGATCACTATTTTCTAATTTCAAAAAAAAAAATCGTTGCCAGATATTTTTTCTGAATTCTGTAATTAACCATAGCGTTCGGATACTTTTTTGAGCGACTGTACCAAAATTCAGTTTCCAAAGGGCCCGAAACGGCAGAGGAACAAAAATACATCGAAACCAGCTGCTGCCAAGAGGTTAAAATACGAGGGAGCGCACTAGTGATGCCATACGTCATAGGGCGACTCCATGCGTCGTATTGTTACTGCGCATCTCCGGAATAGCCCGCTTCTGTTGACCTTGGCTTCCGACGACTAACACTTCTGCGCCATCTATTGATAAAATCGTCGTTCTCATCTCGAGCTTTCATGAAAAGAACTTTTCTTTAGGAAGGATTAAAAAATTGGCTTCTCCCTCCGTAGAGTACTAAATACTAAAATTTTAGCTGAAGCCAGATAGTTGCTTAATGCTGAGTTAAAAATACCTTTTCAGTGTTATTCGTAGTTAATTTGTATAATAAAAAAGTTAAAGAATTATTTTATGGAAAGGGGAATTTTTCTGTTTCAAAATGAATAGTCCATGCCACAAAGACCCCAAAGAGGCTGAATAAAGTCAAGGATTGGGTTGTTTTACCATTGAGCGGCACTTTTTTGCATACCATGGGCTAAATGGCCAGGTCACATGACCCCGAAGGCTCAGAGAAGGTTGGGGGAGGGACCCATTGGAACAGCTGTTGGAAGACAGATGGTAGCCTCCGGTCAAGGCCATCCAGCATGTTCTTTAACGTGCACAGGGTATGGCTCTCCCGCACACGGGGCCACGGCTTAACGTCCCATCCGACGGACGGCGGCCTTTCCAAGCCCATCGGTGTCCCCTACTGACCGTGGACAGGGCGGAGAATTTTGCGGAGATAAATCTCAACGTTGACCCAGCTGGGAGAAAGGTGAAGAGAAATCAACTCGATTACATTTCACACTCGTCATCTGTTCGTTTTCATGCTTATTTTGCAAAAACCAAATACGTTTCTTGCTTTTGGCTCATTTTTAATTTTTTTTTTTCAATTTTAGTGTCAGTTCCTCTATAGAAGTTCAATTTTTGTTTTTGTTCTTAATTAAACGAACATTTCTTTTTAGGTTGGATAGGTATTGACGAAACATTGGGGCGGGGGTGGCTCAGTCGGTAGCGCGCCAGGTTCTTAATCTGTAGTTCCCAGGTTCGAGTCCCAGCTGGGTCAGCGTTGAGATTAACTCCGCAAATTTCCCTGCTCACGGTCAGTAGGGGACACCGATGGGCTTGGAAAGGCCTCCGTCCGTCGGATGGAACGTTAAGCCGTGGCCAGTGTGCGGGAGAGCCATTCACTGTACACGTTAAAGAACACTCTGGATGGCCTTGACGGGAAGTTACCATCTGCCTCCCAACAGCTGTTCCAGTGGTTCCCCTCCCCCAACCTTCTCTGAGCCTTCGGGGTCCATTTGACCTGGCCATTTAGCCCATGGTGTGCAAAAAAAGTGCCGCTCAGAGGTAAAACAACCCAACCCAATGAAACATTAGGGTAACGCTGTCTGAATCATACAGAACTAAGAATCAAAATTTTGATTCTTAGTTCCACCATCAAAATTTTTACACTGACACAAATGTTTCCCCCCCTTAATCCCAGCAGAGGGGGGAAACTCAACTTTTTCATTTTTTGAGATGAGCAAAAAATCTTTTTGCTTTATAGATGCTAATAAAATATTGCCATCTACATTTTCCCGATCATTCATTAGTTAAAATTCGAAGGGAAATCGAAAATCATCCTCTTTTGAAATAAGCATTCCATATTCGTCAGAGTTGTTACGTTGTTTTATATCTTGTTTACATATTCCGTGGACTATAAGATTTCTCTCTCAAGCAGCCATTTAATTTGTCCTGAGGACTTCCATTTCTCTCTTGATTCATTTGTTTATTAAAAGAAAGTAGATGCTCTAAGCATATCGCAATTCCTCAGGAGAGAGAGAGGGGCCCCTATCCTGTCTTGGACCAACAGCTATCAGAATAGCAAATGAAATGAGAGAGAGTTGGGGTGAGTTATTTTACCTCTGAGCGACTTTTTTTGCACACCATGGGCTAAATGGCCAGGTCACAAGGATCCCGATGACTCAGAGAAGGTTGGGGGAGGGGACCCACTGGAACAGCTGTTGGGAGGCAGATGGTAACTTCCCGTCAAGGCCATCCAGTGTGTTCTTTAACGTGCGCAGTGTATGGCTCTCCCGCACACTGTCCACGGCTTAACGTTCCATCCGACGGACGGAGGCCTTTCCAAGCCCATCGGTGTCCCCTACTGACCGTGGGCAGGGAAATTTGCGGAGTTAATCTGAACGCTGACCCAGCTGGGACTCGAACCGGAGAACTGCAGATTACGAGTCTGGCGCGCTACCGACTGAACAAAAGATAGAGAGAGTGCATTCCTCACCTCAATAGCGAAGTTGCTTCTTTTGTTGCACATGTCTGCAATGTAGGTCCAGCAGTTGGTGCAAGGGCAGAACTTCTCTCCGCTCTCTAACCTGTCGACTCCGTTGAATCCTCCGACGACGTATAAGGAGCCGTCGTAGGTGATGCAAGAGACTCCGCTTCTCCTGTTGCGCATCGGCGCCACCATCTTCCACTTGTCGAACTTCTCATCGTAGAATTCGACAGAGTTCAGATACTCGTTGCCATTGAAGCCCCCCGTGACGTAGATGCGGCTGTTGAGCACGCTGGCGCTGGCATCGCTGCGCTGATGATTCATCGGGGCCACCATTGTCCACTAGAAATAAAATGAGAAGGAAGAGGGATGAAACATTCACGCAAACGAACAAGGCCGAGGACAAAAGAGGCCCAAGATCTACGGAAGACCATTCGCTGTAACGTAACAACCGTGGTAGCAATTTAGTGTTTTGATATTAGCTCGTTTTTTTAAAGAATCCCCCTCTGAGTAAAAGAAACTGTTAGAGGAATATTAATGAACGTGAAAGAGAATGATGTTTGAATTCAAGATTAGTCAGATTCAACCGAGGAAGCAGCAATGGGGAGATTGTGAGACTGCGCAGTTGAGGTTGTTGTTGGGTTGTTTTACCTCTGAGCGGCACTTTTTTGCACACCATGGGCTAAATGGCCAGGTCACATGGACCCCGAAGGCTCAGAGAAGGTTGGGGGAGGGGACCCACTGGAACAGCTGTTGGGAGACAGATGGTAGCCTCCCGTTAAGGCTATAAAGTATGTTCTTTAACGTGCACAAAGGTATGGCTCTCCCGCACACGGGACCACGGCTTAAGGTCCCATCCGACGGACGGCGGCCTTTCCAAGCCCATCGGTGTCCCCTACTGACCGTGGGCAGGACGGGGAATTTTGCGGAGATAAATCTCAACGCTGACCCAGCTGGGACTCGAACCTGGGAACTACAGATTACGAGCCTGGCACGCTACCGACTGAGCCACCCCCGCCCCCGCGCAGTTGAGGCTTTAATAGTTCTCACCAATTATATTAAGTGAATAGGGTGGCCATATAGTAGAGGCAGAAAAAGAGACTTTTTTTTTCCACAACAAAAAGAAAAGCATTTTTGTTTATTTCCTTGCTGAAAATACACGAACTTGCCAAAGGAACTTTTATTTCTGCAAAATAATGTCACATAAATTCGATAATTATAGAAAAGAATTCAATTTCCCGAAAGCGGTATCCCAAGACAGCTCATAATTAAAGTAGTTCTTCGTCGGAAAATTCATTTCTAATATTAAAAAAAAAATACCCCTAAAATTTTTGATTCATCTGTAATTCCTTACAATTTCAGATTGAAGTAATTTTTGATTATCTGTAATTGCTCAAAATTGCAGATGGGTGGCTCAGTCGGTAGCGCGCCAGGCTCGTAATCTGCAGTTCCCATTCCCCGCCCTGCCCACTGTCAGTGGGGGACACCGATGAGCTTGGAAAGGTCGCCGTCCGTCGGTTGGGACGTAAAGCCGTGGCCCCGTATGCGGGAGAGTTATACCCTGTGCAAAAACCCTGTGTGTATACCCTGTGTGTTAAAGAACACGCTGGATGGCCTTGACGGGAAGATACCATCAGATGTTCCAACAGATCTCCCAACAGCTGTTCCAGTGGGTCCCCTCCCCCAACGTTCTGTGAGCCTTCGGAGTCCTTGTGACCTGACCATTTAGCCCATGGTGTGCAAAAAAGTGCCGCTCAGAGGTAAAACAACCCAACCCAACAAATTACAGATGAATCAAAAATTACTCTGAACAACCAGGAATAAATATCATTTGAAGTAGACAATTTCGATCCACTCAGTCTTAAGGTATTCTGTTCAATTATTAATATTCTTTCAATATTTTTTAACTTTTCTCAAAATGCTAATGTATTTTTGGATAGTTAAATGCTTCAGAAATGAAAATTTGTATCAGAAATTAAAAAAAGAGAACATTTCGTCTAAAACAGTAAAAATAGATACGAACGAAAAAAGAGAAGTGGCCACCCCAGACACGAAAAGTTGCATCAGCTGCCTCAAATAAGGGTTGGGTTGTTTTACCTCTGAGCGTCCTGGATGACCTTGACGGAAGGCTACCATCTGTCTCCCAACAGCTGTTCCAGTGGGTCCCCTCCCCCAACCTTCTCTGAGCCTTCGGGGTCCTTGTGGCCTGGCCATTTAGCCCATGGTGTGAAAAAAAAGTGCCGCTCAGAGGTAAAACAATCCAATCCAATCTCTACAGAAAGCATCAATGTGACTTATATGCTTTGTCTTTTTAAATTAAATTTTTAATTTATGGGTTTGTATATTTTTAATAGCTAACCGCAGTAAGTCGCGATGCCAGATTCACATTCTAAAAGTTTCGAAATTGTTGTATTTGAATTGTGTGTTGCGATGACTGGATTTGTCAACAAAAAATGGGTAGGGGTGGCTCAGTCGGTAGCGCGCCAGGCTCGTAATCTGTAGTTCCCAGGTTCGAGTCCCAGCTGGGTCAGCGTTGAGATTTATCTCCGCAAAACTCCCCGCCCTACCCACGGTCAGTAGGGGACACCGATGGGCTTGGAAAGACCGCCGTCCGTCGGATGGGACGTTAAGCCGTGGCGCCGTGTGCGGGAGAGGCATACCCTGTGCACGTTAAAGAACACGCTGGATAGCCTTGACGGGAGCTACCATTTGCCTCCCAACAGCTGTTCCAGTGGGTCCCCTCCCCCAACCTTCTCTGAGCCTTCGGGTTCCATGTGACCTGGCCATTTAGCCCATGGTGTGCAAAAAAAGAGCCGCTCAGAGGTAAAACAACCCAAAGTCAAGAAAGAATATTTACTGAAATCTTGGGAAAACGATTTATTTTTTTACTTTGCGAGTAATGTCACGTGTTTTTAAAGTTTGACTGTGATGAACATTTTGTTTTTTTTACAAAGCTTTGGATAGATTTTTAAGCAAGATTTGCTTTTGAATCATGTAATTTGATTTCACAAGACAAAAAATGATATAATAAATATAAATTATTTAAGAAATAGTCTTTTAGAATTTACATTAAAAACCTAAAACCAAAAGTTAAGTAATGTTTTTATAAAACTTGTACACTTTAATTAATAGATCTGCATACTAATGGCATTTCATTGATTAAAACATAGAGCTTTTTTAAATATATATTTTTTTAATGTTTAGTAATTTACCTAACTACCTGCATACGTAAGTACAAACACTTACCGAGGCAGTGGGGATGCAGTTAGCAGCGCCCCACGCTCGTGATGTGCAGTTCCCAGGTTCGAATGCTATCTGAGTCAATGTTGAGATTTATCTGTGCTACACCCCGAGTCTGTCATTGGTCAGAAAAGAGACACAAGTCGTCTTGGAAGGAACGTACCAGTTGCTCAATGGGTCCGTCTCCAATCTTCTCTGTAGTTCCCAGGTTCGAGTCCCAGCTGGGTCAGCGTTGAGATTTATCTCTGCAAAATTTCCCCGCCCTGCCCATGGTCAGTAGGGGACACCGATGGACTTGAAAACGCCGCCGTCCGTCGGATGGGACGTTAAGCCGTGGCCCCGTGTGCGGGAGAGCCATACCCTGTGCACGTTATAGAACACACTAGATGGCCTTGACGGGAGGCTACCATCTGTCTCCCAACAGCTGTTCCAGTGGGTCCCCTCCCCCAACCTTCTCTGAGCCTTCGGGGTCCATGTGACCTGGCCATTTAGCCCATGGTGTGCAAAAAAGTGCCGCTCAGAGGTAAAACAATCCAATCCAATCTTCTCTGAGCCCTTCTTCTGGCAACCTTCGTGTCACGACGACATCACGTGACACGAAGGTTGCCAGATCACTAATTTCTTAAAAAAAATCGTTGCCAGATATTTTTTCTGAATTTTGTAATCAACCATAGTGTTAGGATACTTTTTAATATATATAATGCATATGAATATATAATGCAATGAATATGGAGCGTGTGCAGTTACCGTTCACAGCAAACTGGAGCGGTTGCGGTTAATGTTCAGAGCACACGTGTGAGCTCACAAAGACCTGGATCGTGTGGGCTCACTCACGGAAATATTGAGCGTGTGCAGTTACCGTTTACAGCAAACTGGAGCGTGTGCAGTAACTGCACACGCTCCAGTTTGCTGTGCGTGTGCAGTAACTGCACACGCTCCAGTTTGCTGTGAACGGTAACTGGAGCGTGTATTGCTGTACACGCTCCAGATATTTTTCCTGAATTCTGTAATCACGTGACACGAAGGTTGCCAGATCACTAATTTCTAAAGAAATCGTTGTCAGATATTTTTTCTGAATTCTGTAATCAACCATAGTGTTCGGATACTTTTTTGAGCGACTGTACGTTACTCGCTGAGAGGTAAAACAATCCAACTCAGCCTAAACCCACGTTTAGGAGAAACGTTTGCACGTTTAGAATAAGAAGTTCTAATTGGATTTAAGTGTCAAGAAACAGTAATTGTTTACACAATTCAGCTGAGTCCTTATCTGCATGTAGAGGACACCGATGGGCTTGGAAAGGCCGCCGTCCGTCGGATTGGACGTTAAGCCGTGGCCCCGTGTGCGGGAGAGCCATACCCTGTGCACGTTAAAGAACACGCTGGATAGCCTTGACGGGAGGCTACCATCTGTCTCCCAATAGCTGTTCCAGTGGGTCCCCTCCCCCAACCTTCTCTGAGTCTTCGGGGTCCATGTGACCTGGCCATTTAGCCCATGGTGTGCAAAAAAGTGCCGCTCAGAGGTAAAACAACCCAACCCTTATCTGCAACAATTTCGAAGATTAAACATAAGATGACATTGCATTAGCACAATTCAGAAGTTTCACTTAATATGGAATCAGTGTGTAAAAAAATAAGTCAGAGATCACCGCTATCAATTCCCACGTGGTCTCATTTTGTTGTCAGAAGACTTTCTACCCCAGTGGTTCTCAACCTTTTATGCTTCACGTACCCCTTGGAAATGTGCATGTAACCGGCGTACCCCTTGTATAGATAGATAAAACTATAGTTAGAGTATAATAATGCCAACTTACCGACTTTGTTACTAGATCTAGCGACCTTTGAGCAATCACGGTGTACCCCAAAAAAACTTACCGCGTACCCCACGTTGAGAACCCTGTTCTAACCGAAAGTGTACAAAGAATGCGAAAAAGAGAGAGGCAGACAACCGAACGAATAAGATTGCCGGATACGCAAAATTTATCTGCTGTTTTGACAATGGAGTCTACTCCAAGAGAGATTTAGATACACGTCGTGGTATTCTTGTGTGTGTGTTCTTCTTAATACCCTCTGGTCGGTAAGGATCAGATTTCACTCGTCGACTTCTTAGTGCGAAGCACGTTAAGCCTAACATGGCCGCACGATACCAGATCATGCCAGCTCTAGGATGAGATATGGGCTCAAGAAACCGTTCACTTTCCGCCAATTATCGAGAAAGTGGTGTCTTTTGGTGCGCGGAACGGAAGTAATTCGTGGTGTCTGCAAGATGAGTTGACGTATGCGGAAGTGCGCAGATTTTTCTTGTGTTAGAAAAAGCATCTTGGGTGCTGTGTGCGAATCGAGGCGATGGTGGCTTATGTTGTACTTACTACTGCTACTTGTACTAGAGGTTATCATGGTTGGATATCAACAGAGAATCCGAGTATTTTGCTTCTGGTGAAAGAGAAGTTTTGTAGGCATTTCTGTTGGAGGGAGCATGGATAACTAACAGTAGTGACGAAGAGGTAAGTTGAAATGATTTCTACTAAGATGACGTTTTTTTAAATGATGGCTTTTGGAGTGCACATGATTACTGAGCGTTGACTGGTAGCACTTAACTTTAAAGTGATCTGTTTACAGCTCACCTTATCTTCACGGGACTACTGTTGGTTTATTTATTATCTCTGAATAAACATTATTCATGAAACTGTCGTTATTATTTAATAGGGAATAAATCTAGATTATTACACTGAAATAATTCGTTAGGGTTAATATAATTTTAAGCAACGATAGTGAAGAAACAGTATGGGATATTAATATTTTCTTGTAATTGTTTTTCGAAAATAAAATAAAATAAATACCCCCTCAAGCAGCTGCTTGCCACAGAGATCTGACAGGAGCCTGTCAGTTTATATGCCACAGTAGGTCTGTGAGGATGGCAAGACCTCAGCAGAAAAACAACACACACATCCATACCTTACCCGGGGCTCGAACCCAGGTCCCTTAGATCGCAGAACGTTAATTTCCTACTAACCTAGTAAGGTAGATAAACGTCAATTCGATTTTCTCTGGTTGAATAACCGTTAATTTTTTTTCATATTGTAACAAACAATAGAATTATAGATTTAAATCTAATGCGTGCCATGGGTTGGGTTGTTTTACCTCTGAGCGGCACTTTTTTGCACACCATGGGCTAAATGGCCAGGTCACATGGACCCCGAAGGCTCAGAGAAGGTTGGGGGAGGGGACCCACTGGAACAGCTGTTGGGAGACAGATGGTAGCCTCCCGTAAAGGCCATCCAGCGTGTTCTTTAACGTGCTCAGGGTATGGCTCTCCCGCACACGGGGCCACGGCTTAACGTCCCATCCGACGGACGGCGGCCTCTCCAAGCCCATCGGTGTCCCCTACTAACCGTGGACAGGGCGGGTAATTTTGCGGAGATAAATCTCAACGCTGACCTAGCTGAGACTCGAACCGGGAACTACAGATTACGAGCCTGGCGCGCTACCGACTGAGCCACCCCCTCCTCCAGAGAACGTGGGCAAAGGTGTCAGGTAAACGTCATCCTTGACAGTGGCGTAACTAGGTAATTTCCTGCCCGGGTCGAGTGAGTGCACTGCAAAGCGTCAGTTTCCCCGCACTCTGAACTGAGGGCAACAAACGGGAAAAAATCGTAAAATTCTCAAAATGGGCAAAGTGAAAAAAATTCTGTAATTTAGCTTCTTAAAGGCAAAGTCATCGAGAACACAACGTCCTATCCATCATCAGAATAGATGCCTATTGGGATAACGCTCACAATTTGCAATGCGAAATCAAAACTTTGACAACTCTGTCATTGATCGGTATGCTCTACGTGTCTCTCTCTTTATAAACGTTGTTGTAATAAAATAAAAAAGTGTTCAGGGGTTTATGAATCACCATGTAGTGGCAGAATTTTCTCATATCTTTCCCACAAATTCTATTGACTCATTTCATATTAATCAACAGGTGCTGTTAATTTAGTCATTTTAAGTTCTAATTTCACTTTCTAAACAATAGAAATAGAGAGTAAAAAAAAATGCAGGCTTCCTATAGTTTTAATATCTTGCATGTAACGTGATTCTGTTTGCTGTAAGTTATAAAATTAACCCTAATACTTAAATTTTCCATTTTTCATTGCAACACTTATGATTTTCGGATTGTTCTGTCTTATAATGCCGCCGTCCGTCGGATGGGACGTTAAGCCGTGGCCCCGTGTGCGGGAGAGCCATACCCTGTGCACGTTACAGAACACGCTCTATGGCCTTGACGGGAGGCTACCATCTGTCTCCCAACAGTTGTTCCAGTGGGTCCCTTCTCCCAACCTTCTCTGAGCCTTCGGGGTCAATGTGACCTGGCCATTTAGCCCATGGTGTGCAAAAAAGTGCCGCTCAGAGGTAAAACAACCCAACTCTGTCTTATACAGACCTTCTTACACAACGACATGCAAGAACGGAAATCAGGTTTAACTGACCACTGCCTCAGTTAGAACTAGAGGTCCTTTGTAGTTAGAGTCTAACATCCTTCTTTAAAAACTGGACCATTTTGTAAAAGGGACCTTGGCCCCTTTATCATCTGGTCCACGAGAAAAAGTTTTTTTTTGTGTGCGTCAAAAAGTAGGGACCAGTACAGTGAAGTGCTAGCGACCCTACATGTTGGCGATAGGCATTTGGCCGCAGGCCGCCTAATAATGAAGGAGGTGGTTGAAGTTTCGTGCCATGGAAGTACTGCATCGTAGTTTTGTGGCAACGGGGTGGGGAGGGGAGAGATTTGGAGTAAAATTCTTCTGGGAGTGAAAATTGTAGCATGTGTGATCACTGTGTGGCTCATGTTGGCCGGAAGTTGTAAGAAGGGTGCTAGGTAAATATTCAAAATCGCCCCGAATCTCTTGCAATTAAGGCTGGCCTAAAATGGTCTGCAGATCTTAAAATTTCTGATTTACAATATGCTGATGATTTAGCTCTTTTGGCAAATGATGTTGATGAGATGAACTCTTTCATTCGAGCTGTTGATGAAACTGGTAGTAGAGTAGGTTTGGTTATAAACAGAGAGAAAACTAAAGTGATGAAAATTGGTCAGGTAGATGGTTTGCCACCACTAGTAATTATTTTTGAAAAAGGGTACTTTGGGAGTTCTAGTCTATTGTTACAGAGTATAATTATATATATATATTTGAAAACATCAATACAATTGCACTAGGGAAATAAGGTGGTGCAATAATGTGTCCAAAATATTTCTTTTTGTCCCTGTACTGGATCTTCCTTTGGATCTTTTTGGCATCTGGATCTTTTGATGTCCAATGGATCTTTTGAGTAGGAGGTGTCTGGGCTGGCCATCTCGGTGATTCACTGCCATTGGTTGATTGAGTCACGTGGTTTATGGACGCCATGTTTTGTTGTACCGTTAGACAAAGGCCTATGAGTTAGTGTATGTACAAGTTAAAACTTCTCAGTTTTATATATTTCTGCCACTTTTTTTGTCTGTAAAAACTGTCATATTTTATAAATGCCTCACTACGCTGTATTTGGGTGTAAAAATTTCACTCAAAGAAATAAATTAATGAATATTTTTTCCCGAGAAACTCCATCAGAAGACGGCAATCGGCTGCAAAAGTGAAACGAGGTAACTGAAAACCAAAAAATAATTTCTTTTAAGGTTCGTTTGAAAAACGAGATAATGTTTTCACTTTGTCGTCTGCCTATGCCAGTATTTGTTCGTCTGTCTCTCTGTTAACTGTTGTCTGTCCATCTGTCTTTCCATCTGTCTTTCCACCTGTCTGTCCGTCTTTAGACAATCAATTTTTTTACTTTTAGAGCTAAATGAAAAATTCTTTTTGGGTTGTATAGGTGTCAAACAAATATTGTGATTAGCAATTTTGAAAATTTTCAATAGCTTTAATAGCGCCCTCTAGCGGTGGGAAAAGATGGAAAATGCTAAAATTTCAAACGAATATTACAAGTAAACTATTTACACTGGAAAGCTGAAATTTTGATAGTAGAGAGTGTTATGGTCAGAAGGTTTACAACGGCAGCAAGGTTTTGTCATCTTAACCAAAAGGGGGGGGGGCGAAAATGAAACTTCGTTAAGAGATAGACGAAACAATGTTTTTTTTTGTTGTTGTTTTACAGACACTAACAAAATATTAATGATTTAAACAATATTTGATAATTTCAGCATTACCTGTAGACGTTTAAACATCTATAAATTAATAAATGTTTTTTGTGGAAAAAGCCGGCGTTAGTTCAACAGGTTAGAATGCTCTGGCATGTTTCTGGAGAGATGCGGGTTCGAATCCTGTATGTGGCGAAATTTTTTTCCACAAAAATATTAGTATTTACGTTTTTCAAATACCCATCAGTTGCAATTTCCAGTGTTAGAGAGTGCTAAAGACGGTAAATAAAAACTCGAAAAACGACCTCTAGTGGCGGAAAAAAGCTGGAAAATACCAAATCTTTAAACAAATATTGAAAACGATCTGTTTTTGCTAGAAACTTAATTTTTTGGTCACAGAGTGTAATGATCAAGTGGTTTACACTAATAGTAATGATTTGTCCCGTTGGTGAAATGCAACTTTTCTGCTTTAAGACGTAAATGAAAAACTTTTTTTGCACATTACAGGTACTAATGAAATATTAATAGTTTATTTTCTCAATTATACATTAGTTCGAATTTCCACTGTCAGAGAATACTGAAAGTGTAAAATAACTAGAAGAACGCATATCGCCTCTGGCGCATATGGAAATCTCATTTTCAAAGAAAATGAAGTTCTTCCTTTGCCTACTTTTTCACTCCTTAAAAGTTTTAATTATGGATGTTCGTGTTGTTTTTCTGCTGAGGTCCCGTCATCCTCATGGACCTTCTACTATGGCGTATGAACTGACAGGCTCATGTCAGATCTCTGTGGCAAGCATGTGCTTGAGGGGTTATTTATTTATTTTTTAATGTATGATGGGGGAAATGCACATAGTAGTATTTTATTAGTAATTATAAAACATAAAAGATATTATTTTAGTTCTTAAATTTAAAACGTTTGCTTTTCTCTCACTCCTCTGAAAATTAGTGTGCAGATCATTGCTGTCAGTGGAATTTCTACCATAACAGAACTTTACACGCCGAAATTTCTACCACAAACATATCACTTGAAACATTCGTTAAAAGTTTTGCAGTTTCGATATTTAGTGATTTCTAATGATATAAATTAAAACTACCTTTGAAAATGCGAATTACATTTCATTAGTAGCCAACTAAAAAAGAGATTTCCATTATCACTTAAAACAAAACCGTTCCGCTTCTTACCTACCTTGGGCTTAGGGTCAACTCATTCTTGTCAATGGAATTTTCAAGACTGTCACATTCCACGACCAAAATTTTTGCAATATTCATTTTGAATTTTTGGTATTTTTGGATTTTTTTCCGCCGTTAGAGGGCGCAGTTATAGCTTTTGGGAAATTCACAAAATGCAAAGTGCAAGGAGCGGGGGTGGCTAAGTCGTTAGCACGCCAGGCTCGCAATCTGTAGTTCCCAGGTTCGAGTCCCAGCTGGGTCAGCGTTGAGATTTACTCCGCAAAATTCCCCGCCCTGCCCACGGTCAGTAGGGGACACCGATGGGCTTGGAAAGGCCGCCATCCGTCGGATGGGACGTTAAGCCGTGGCCCCGTGTACGGGAGAGCCATACCCTGTGCACGTTAAAGAACACGCTGGATGGCCTTGACGGGAGGCTACCATCTGTCTCCCAACAGCTGTTCCAGTGGGTCCCCTCCCCAAACTTCTCTGAGTCTTTGGGGTCCATGTGACCTGGCCATTTAGCCCATGGTGTATAATTTACCATGGCTGAAAGCAAAAAAGTGCCGCTCAGAGGTAAAACAGCCCAACACAACCCATCGCAAAGTGTAATATTTCATCAATACTTGTCCAACTCAAAAAGAATTTTTAATTTATCTCTAAAAACATACACTTTTCTGTTAAAACAAAAAAAAAGTTGCATTCACCTCCCCCTCTTGGTTTAAAGGGTCAAGTGATTGTTGCCAATGGTAACTTCGTAACCTTCACATTTGAACACCAAAATTTTAAACTTCTAACATAACTACATCGTTTGGAATATTCGTTTGATATTTTGGAATTTTCAACTTTTTCCACCGTTAGAGGGCGCAGTTATAACTTTTGGGAGATTCTAAAAATACAAATCATAATATATCATTAATTCCCATCTAACACAAAAAGAATTTTTTATTTATCTGTATAAACAAAAAAGTTCGATGTTTACAGAGGGACTAGACAACAAAGCGAAATTATATCTTTTTTTTTTTATAGAAAAAAAAGCCTTAAAATTTCCTTTTCTTTTTTTAGCCGTTTTCTAAAGTGCTTCCAATCATGAACATCGAAATCTGTATCAAATATTACCGTACCTTTTCATGAATCCATAAGTATTCGTGCAATGCCATTCAGCTATGACGCTAAACTATCCGAGCGACGACAAAACATGGCGTCCAATTTTAAGATGGCCAACCTCTACCTATATAGGGCCTCTAGTTAGAACTAACAGAGCAAACAATTCTGTTATACTGAGAATGTTTTTCGTCTTCGAAAAGGGCTTTCAACGGACATGGGCGTCGGCAGGAAGTTTTTCAGGATGGGAGCAAAAATTCCCGGGAGGATGTGGGAGGATAAAACAAATCAATGTGTCAAGATAAATATTTATGTCGAGCCGTCCTTTAAGGAGCAAAGGTGCGAATAGAGCAATCATGTAAACATCACACCAGGGCCGAATGGGGGGGGGGGTAAACATCATACAAGGGAGCCATTACCCCCCTTTAAGAATGCTAAAATTAATATCGCGGAAATGCTTATGTACAGTCGCTCAAATAAGTATCCGAACACTATGGTTGATTACAGAATTCAGGAAAAATATCTGGCAAAGATTTTTTTTTAGAAATTAGTGATCTGGCAACCTTCGTGTCACGTGATTACAGAATTCAGGAAAAATATCTGGAGCGTGTACAGCAACTGTACACGCTCCAGTTACCGTTCACAGCAAACTGGAGCGTGTGCAGTTACTATATCTGGAGCGAGTGCACGCTCCAGATATTTTTCCTGAATTCTGTAATTACGTGACACGAAGGTTGCCAGATCACTAATTTCTAAAAAAAATCGTTGCCAGATATTTTTTCTGAATTCTGTAATCAACCATAGTGTTCGGATACTTTTTTGAGCGACTGTACATTTCATGCATTTTTTAAAAAAAATTTTCTATACTGCATAGAAATCTTGGCCCTTCTTTTCCCTTTTATCATGCACAATTTAGTTTCTTGCCCCTCCCCCCCCCTTCTTGTATATCTGATATTATTTAAGAAAAAAATTACTTTTCGATCAACTTTTCCAGGAAATTTAATAGTCCCATTTGCTCCCCCCCCCCCGCATCCATCTGCTGACGCTCATATCAAGGAGAAAAAATTTCCTGAAACGTTGTTAGCCACTAAACCGATTCACTTAAATTTTTTCGCATTTTGATTCTTATTGCCAGACTGTCTGCGAAATTAATTTATTTTTCGAAATTTTCGATTCCATTCGTTTTAAAGGTTGTGCAGCCTAATTCAATTGTTACTTAAATATAGAATTCTTTTATGAAGTTATTCATCATCTAATAACTCCAAATATTCCCTTTCCATTCTTAATAAAATAAAAAAAATTCTATCTCTAAAAAGAAAAAAAGTCAAAATTTCTTTCCTATTTTAAATTAATTGTTTTTTTTTTAAATAATTAATCGCTGTTTATGATTGGCAAATAGGCTTCGAAATTTTGTAAGTGACTAAATATTGTAAATAGGTTCGGCACTTCTACATTCAGGGTTTACATTTATCTCTTTTAACTCAATTTAAAACTTTTAAGCCAATAAATTCAACGACTTGTTTCCCGTGTTGTTCAATAGTGTAAATTTACAACGATACTTTAGCAGAATTCTAGTGCTATAAAATTCCCCGCCCTGCCCACGGTCAGTAGGGGACACCGATGGCCTTGGAAAAGCCGCCGTCCGTCGGATGGGACGTTAAGCCGTGGCCCCGTGTGCGGGAGAGCCATACCTTGTGCACGTTAAAGAACACGCTGGATGGCCTTGACGGGAGGCTACCATCTGTCTCCCAACAGCTGTTCCAGTGTGTCCCCTCCTCCAACCTTCTCTGAGCCTTCGGGGTCCATGTGACCTGGCCATTTAGCCCATGGTGTACAAAAAAGTGCCGCTCAGAGGTAAAACAATCCAATCCAAAACAATCTAGTGCTATAAATAAAAACAGAATTCTAATATTTTAATAAATAATAAATAATATTATTTAATAAATAATAAATAATATTATTTAATAAATAATACAATTATAATAATTCTACTGCTAGTAGTAAATAATATAATTTTAATAAATATTTCTAGTGCTATAAATTTAAACAGAATTCTAATATTTTAATAGAAGCAAATTTGATTTAGAAAGTGTTAGCTGAAATCATGCTAATATCATGCTTTAATAAATCATGCTCTAAAGCTCTGTATCATGCTTTAGAGTAGAATAATGACTTGAAATATTTTAAGAACGTATCGTGCAAAAAAAATATTAACTTTTTTGTTACATCTTAAATATTAAATTCATTTATAGTTAATAGATCGATGCATAATTTATTAATATCATTTTTATTTCCGAAAGCTTATTTTTAATGTTTGTTTAAAAAAATTATGTAAAAAGAGATTCTTATGTACACTTTTGTCACAAAAACATTCACTTAAAAATAAAGAGTATTCAACTGAAAATAATAATAGTGATTTTAACTATTGATTAACAGACAAAATAAATAAGCAGAATTACGCATGCGATAATTTAAATAATTCGTAGTCAATAATCGCAAGATAACTTATTCGAAGCAAATTTATATATATAGATAATATTTTAAGAGTTTCAATTAATGCGTTGATACCTATACTTATTTTTTTCAACGTTTTGTTACCTTTTAAAATACGTTAACGAAATATTCGCGTATGTTAATATAAAACAAAAACTGCACTCAGTGGTCATTACATTATGACCATCTTTGTCCATGTTGTGCTAATGGTAGCGAATTTCGAAGCTCTATAACTTCTGAAAGAAAGCGTTGAATGAGAAAATGGGACTGAATTGAAGATTACAATCAAGTCTATCTAAATCTCGATTTTCGGGGGCGGGGGTGGCTCAGTCGGTAGCTCGCCAGGCTCGTAATCTGTAGTTCCCAGGTTCGAGTCCCAGGTGGATCAGCGTTGAGATTTATCTCCGCAAAATTCCCTGCCCTGCCCACGGTCAGTAGGGGACACCGATGAATTTGAAAATATCGCCGTCCGTCGGATGGGAGGTTAAACCGTGGCCCCGTGTGCGGGAGAGCCATACCCTGTGCACGTTGAAGAATACGCTGGATGGCCTTGACGGGAGGCTACCATCTATCTCCCAACAGCTGTTTCAGTGGGTCCCCTCCTCCAACCTTCTCTGAGTCTTCGGGGTCCATGTGACCTGGCCATTTAGCCCATGGTGTGCAAAAAAGTGCCGCTCAGAGGTAAAACAACCCAACCCAACTCGATTTTCGACGATATTTGCTCTGCATTCAGGGTTGTGGAAGTTACGAATATTCAACAGCAACAATACGTCTTAAGAAAACTGAAAAATATCGATCGAATTATTTAAGCAAACTTCTCAAATATATATCTATTTTATTAATTGGCTTGAAATACCGTTTCTTATTCAAATTATAATTAATCTCTGAGGGTGTTAAATATTAAAATTTATATAATTCTTTAAGTACAAAGGAATACTGTTGAAAAATAGATTTAGAATGACTTCATTGAGATCTTTATCTTTAAGTCATACATTGTCGTAAAACTCTTTTTTTAAAAATTCGGAATTAGCTTCAATGACCACTGAATGCAATAAATACAATGTTGCAATGTTACGCTTCTACTGTGTGCACTGCATGTGAGTTGAGACTTAAATGTTTGATGACGAATCCACCCATGTCCTGTTGGCATAAAACAGTTTCTCTGATAAATCGTTAAGCACGTATGCAGAAATGCACATCGCTAAACAATTTTTCAATTATTCGTATTGCAGGATATTATACACTTTAATATAATTTTAATTATTTCGTGTTAAAAATTATAAAGTTAATGTTATTTGGGATAAAAAAAAATACGAGAATGAATTCTCAGAAACAGGACCAAGTAACGTCATTATAAGTATATAGAGCTTTCTGCATAATTTTCAAAATAATTATAGAGCATTCTGCATAATTATCGTCGTACTCAAGAAATGTAACTCTAAATTATAACTCTAATCAATAATAACTAAAATCAATAATAGTAACTCCTAAATCAATATAACTCTAAAATCGATAAGTAATGTAAAAATAGAAAATACCTTAAAATAATCAAAGGCATTCATCGTTTTAAATACTAAAGACCGATCAGAAGATTAAAATTATAATCAAAAGAATTAGTTTTTCCGTTTAAATTTTTAAAAATACAGGGGAAAAATTAGAGATTTAAATTTTGACTGAGACTAATCCTAGCAAAGCACGAGTTCAAATTCATTTCTCTCACAATCGATCAAAAAATATGAGATTAAAGGAAATCCCTTGTTTTCAGTTTTCGTATGTCTCATCCGTTGCCCTTATTTTGAATTATTTGGAGGGTTTTTATTTCTTACAGAGCTTTCTGCATCATTATCGTCGTACTCAAGAAATGTATACTTTTTTCTGTAACATTATTTATCTGGATTATGTATTCTCAAAAATTAAATCATTGACTAAAATTCCCTTTAGTTATGTCATAACAAGTGAAGATCTAGAAAACGAAATTGGAGAGATACAGGAAAGAAACTGGATCGAGCCTCAGAAGTCCCACGTGGTTACGTGGAAGAAATCGTCTAAACAGAAGCCTCGGTCAATCCGCCCTGACATGAGGAAGGTTTCACTGTCGGAATGCAACTTTTTGATCAAAATTTCTCAATTCCGGAAGAACCGTTGGATGTGGTCACGTGATGCTTTTTTCTGGGGGAGTAGTGAGCTTGGCCAATGGGACGCTGACACGATGCACTGCACCACATCCACATGGCCAATGGGACGCTGACACGATGCATTGCACCACATCAACATGGCCAATGGGACGCTGACACGATGCACTGCACCACATCCACATGACCAATGGGACGCTGACACGATGCATTGCACCACATCCACATGGCCAATGGGACGCTGACACGATGCATTGCACCACATCCACATGGCCAATGGGACGCTGACACGATGCACTGTACCACATCAACATGGCCAATGGGACGCTGACACGATGCACTGCACCACATCCACATGGCCAATGGGACGCTGACACGATGCACTGCACCACATCAACATGGCCAATGGGACGCTGACACGATGCATTGCACCACATCAACATTCTTGAACTCAGTTCCGGGAAGCTGGGGACTTTAAAAGAAACATGTTGTTCTTTTTTTACCCAGCCGTCTGAACTGGATCCGTTGTGGATGCTCTGCTGCTAGACGAAAGGATCCTACTGCTAAAATGGTGATCTTGGCTTTCCACTTTCCGCTCTAGTTCACCGAGTCCCTACAAATTTCGCGTTAAATCAAATTCTGCAACTATTAGATTTAAGACGTTAATTTCTACCAATATTTAGATTTAACTGCTAATACGCTTTTAAGCATGATCTGTGTACAAATTTGATGCATATTCTTTGTTTTTTAATACTGCTTTAATTGTGAAATGATAATTGTTAACTTTTCTTTTTCAGCCGCACATTTTTCAACGCAATTTGAAACACCATGGCAACGAAACCTGTCGCCAAATACCCAATGATCATCCGCACGACGAGTGAAGATGACCTCCCCTATGCAGACGACGAAGCAGGAGTGGAACTCGTGCCTCTCGCTACTGATGCCGATATTGTAGTAAGACGATTCATTGTTTATCTCGTTAACACTTAAAACGAGGTCACCGAGACAACGGGCTTGTTTTATAACCATAGAATGTTTACAACACCCGTTGGAGAGACGAGGATTTCCCAAGCAGGTAGCGTGACACGTTTCAAGCATATGTTTCCAGGTTCAAAATCCCTTCTGGGTGGGTGGTTCAGTCGGTAGCGCTCCAGGCTCGTAATCTGCAGTTCCTAGGTTCGAGTCTCACCAGGGATGCGTTGAGATTTAACTCCGCAAAACTCCCCGCTTTACCCTCGGTCAGTAGAGGACACCTTTAATTAAGGTGCCATCCTTCAGATAGAACGTAAAGCCGTGACTCCCTTGTCCGGGAGAGCCATACCCTGTGCACGTTATAGAACACACTAGATGACCTTGACGGGAGGCTTCTATCTGTCTCCTAACAAGTGAGTTCCCTTCCTCCAACCTTCTCTGAGCCCTAGGGATTCTTGTGACCTGGCCATTTAGCCCATTGTCTGCAAAAAAAAAAGAGCAGTTCAGAGGTGAAACAACCGAACCTTGCTGGGTTTGAGTTCATATTTTTTCCTTTAAACTCCGTTATGCTCTCGCTGAGAATGGGGACAACGATGGTCTTGGAAACGTGGATGTTCATGCGATGGAACGTTAAGCCGTGGCCACGTGTGCAAGAGTGTCATACCCTGTTCACGCTAATAAAACACTCTGAATGACGACGGAATCTGGCTCTTACCACTTGTACAGTAAATCCCGTTTCCCTACATATTTCTGAGCCCTTGGGGTGGTCCTTGTGATGTGGCCATTTAGCCCATTCTTTGCCTTACAGCTAAACCAATATTCTATGGTTATCAACAATGGCGGAATAAGAGCACAGAGTAGACTAAGGTTCTCAACGTGGGGTATGCGGTAAAATTTTTTGGGGTACGCCGTTAGAGCTCAAAAGTCGCTAGATGTAGTAAAAAAGTAAAAATAACCATTGTCATACTATCATCATCTTCATCCTCAAGCAGCCATGGGCTACGGAGGTCCAACCAGATCGTGCAATTTAGTTCTCCAAGCAAGTCTGTCCTTAGCTACATCTACTGCATCTGGCCACTGCACACCAATTCTAACAAGGTCCTGTTTGACATTGTCTGCCCACCGCATCCTAGGTCTCCACTTCTTTCTGAAGCCTTTAGGCACACTGTTCATAATCCTATTCGCCAATCTATAATTATCCATACGGGCAACATGGCCAAACCAACGGAGTCTCTCTCTGCACAATATGCTGCTTAAAGGAGGTTGCAGACTCCTTTGTCTAACCTCATCATTAGTTACAAAGTTAAACCACCTAATACTCAAGATACCACGTAAGCATCTAGAATCAAAAGCATCTAGTTTCCTGTTATCTTCTTTACAAAGCGTCCAAGTTTCACTACCATAATTAATCCTAGAAAGAACCAAACTATTATACAGCCTAATTTTAGTCTTTAGGTCTATACGCCTATTTCTCCACACTCTCCACAGATTCTTAAAAATCCCGGCAGCAATCCCTATCCGTCTGTTAATCTCATGACGCACATCACCAGTATCTGTTACATAGCTCGCAAGATAATTAAACTGTGACACCTGCTCAAGATTGCAACCATTCAGATTAACCGAATCACAGCCTGCCTGACTAATTTTCATCACTTTAGTTTTCTCTCTGTTTATAACCAAACCTACTCTACTACCAGTCTCATCAACAGCTCGAATGAAAGAGTTCATCTCATCAACATCATTTGCCAAAAGGGCCAAATCATCAGCATAATCTAAATCAGAAATTTGAGGATCTCCAGCCAATTTAAGGCCGAAATCTTTCCCTTGAAGTGAATTTCGCATAACATAATCAATAACCAAACTAAAGAGAAAAGGAGACAAAATGCACCCTTGTCGAACACCAGAAGTAATGCTAAACCAATTGCTACAAGCCTTACCAACTCTCACACACGACTCAGTGTTGTTATAGACAGCTTTCATTATGTTAACTAACTTGTCTGGTATACCATATGATCTCACAATCAACCACAAATTATGACGATCAACAGAGTCGAAAGCCTTTTTGAAATCAACAAAGCTAGCAACCAAAGGTTTCTGAAACTCTAAACATTTCTCAAGAATCAGCCTAAGTGAAAATATCTGATCCACACATCCCCTACCACTTCTGAATCCACATTGCTCATCACGCAAATGCCTGTTAACCAGATTCTTAATTCTATTAAGCACAATCATGCAAAGAACTTTACCTGGAACAGAGAGTAGGCTGATACCCCTATAGTTATCACAAGAACTGCGATCACCTTTTTTGAAAATAGGGATAATAATAGCTCTGGTAAAATCCTTAGGAACCATGCCTTTATCATAAAAGATATTCCAAATTTCAGTCATCCAAGTGGTAACCGAAACATTCCTAGCTCTAAGCATTTCCGTAGTAATTTCATCTACCTCTGGGGATTTATGAAGTTTAAGTTTAGAAATAGCCAAAATAACTTCAGACTCTGTTATAGGGCCAACATTAAAGCCACCAATGCATCTATCATCATTGCAAACAATGGGAGTAGAACTAACTACATTGTTTAGAACATCACTGAAATGCTCAGCCCACCTAGCCATGACAGAATCCTCCCCTTCTATAACCTTACCTTGTTTATCCTTCAATTCTTGTATGCCTGTCCGTTTTCTACCACACAAAACATTAATTATCTGGTACAGCTCTCTGCCGTTGTGCTGTCTAACTGCTTCTTCGGCTTTGTCAGCCAAGCCATCAAGCCAAAGATTCTTATCAGCAGCTAACTGATCTTTTACACGTTTATTACGTTCTCTGTAATGCTTTCTATTAGGACTAGTAGGGTACTGATTAAGGACATTCCTGCAGTTCTTTCTTTCTGAAATAAGCTCAAGTGCCTTATCACTCAAATAATTCTGTCTCCTCTGATCCTTTTTCCCTAAAAGAGTACTGTTAGTTTCCAAAAAAGCCTGTTTGAAATGGTCCCATTCTTCCTCAACTTCAGTAGCAAGCAAACCATGCCTGTCATAATGACTAAGTAACCTATCATAGTAAGCTTTAGCTATAACTGGTCTTTCAGAGCTTCAGTATTAAAGGTAAAAATTTTAACCCTAGCACAACACTTTTTAAGTTTAAGTTGCAAGACACTTTTAACAAGATAATGGTCAGATCCAATTTCAGCTCCCCTATATGCCCTGGTATTCCTAACAGAACTAGCCCATTTGCTGTTAATTAATAATTAATCAATCATATTCTTATGCAGACCATCAGGTGAAACCCATTTGTACTTATGTATGTCGCGGTGTTTGTAATAAGAGTTAGTTATTCTAAATCCATTGAGTTTACTTACCTGTAGGAGACGTTGCCCATTGCCATTGCAGCTACCAATACCAAAAGGACCTATTACTCCTGCCCAAAGGTCAGAGTCAGTACCAACTTTGGCATTGAAGTCACCAAGAACAAGGGTAATATCTCCTTTCTTGATAGAATTCAAAATATCCTGAAGTTGTTCATAAAACCTATCCTTCCCTCCTCATCGGCAAGTAACATTCAAGTATTTAACGCTTGTCTGAAATTTTGCTGTAAGAAACCTTTCATTAATGCACTCATAACTTAGAAGAGCATCACTAATGTGCCAGCTGAGAAGCAGACGAACGTCTTGGTGATGTTTATTGTCTTCTCTCCGTGAAAAGAGAAATTTAAGATTATTTTTAAGAATCTGATCTTTATCTGTCCATCTGATCTCTTGCAGGCCGAAAATATCTAAATTATAATGGTGACATTCTTGTGTGACGACATCAAGAGAAAAAGCTCTGTGCAGAGTCCTCACATTCCAACTACCTATGGAGAGAAAATGGTTAGTGGGATGTTTAAAGAAACTATGTTTATTGAGAGAGGGAATGCCGACAATATCAAACAGCCCCCTAATCGCAGACATGGGGTAAAGACCCGTTCCCCCACCACTAAAGGCTGAAGCCATCTACACTGGAAGACTTCCTCCAATGTAGAATTTGACGATGCCAATAGAAGCAAAGAGTTCAGGTGCCTGCGATGACTTCTGCTCAGGATTATCCACCAGCTGATAAACATATCCTGTGAATCCATTCACTTGGGGCTGTCAACCCACAAACAAACAGAAAACACAGCGTAAGATTTTCTCTCCACAGAAGCCCACCATTGCAGCAAAATCAGGATCCATAATCAAGCTCAGAGCCATATATCTGTCCAGTCCAGTAGGTTTATATGGTCAGCACCAGGACCCTGTGTGGTTGACCACTCCTCAGCAGGGTAGAAAAGAAAAAAAAGTAGCCATAGTTGCCCCTATCAGTAGGCCACACTAATCTGGCAGTCCTCCCCTTCCATTCACTTCCACAAGAGAGTATCTCTTTTGAAAGGTACTAACGGTCTGCACCACGAGAAGGCGGGGTCGGACGTTAGGTGCTAGGCCTGGCCGGTTCTATGAATCATCACAGGGGATTGGTGCATAGCTCTCCTTCCAGTGACTACCTAGCTACCATTTACAGACCTGTTATATTATAATTGTAATTTTATCTACAAGGGGTACGCCAGTTACATACACATTTCCAGGGGGTACGTGATGCATAAAAGGTTGAGAATCACTAAGTAGACTGATAAGTGAAGATGATGTATTTGATACTGGCTTTGCTATTGGCTCCCATGAAGGCCCGAGACTACAACCGATGGCTTGAACCTGTCTGCCTCTTATTGCTGAAACGCACCCGGTTCTTTAGTGAAGCTTATTAATCTACTTTGATTCTCAATACAAATGCTCCCCACCAAAGAACCGACAGCTGTGGTAGGGTGTAAATTTCTAACACTATATAAATAATAATTGATCACTGAAAGTTTTAAATAATTCATGGAACTGAAGGGAAATTGTTGGCCAGCACATTCCACACATGTGTTCAGCTATCATATATCATTAAAATTGTATTAACATTTGAGCACGTTACAGAGAATGAGAAAATTTTGAGATCGTTGGGTGTCCATCTGATCAATAACGTAAATTCTTTCAATATAATTCTCATCTTTAAAGATCGTTGTTTAATAATGTGAGCTTAGCTAAGGGCAAAGATATTAATATATGTTAGGCCCAGTTTTCTCTAGTTTTGCTGATGCTATAAATCTATATCTTATTTCGTTTACAATGACTGGCGTAATAAGTTTCTTGTAGAATAGCATGTTCAAAATGTTAAAATAAGGATTCTTGTGAATCTTCTAATTAGGAGAGGAGATATATTTCAGTTTTCTATTTTCTGGGACTGTTCCAGAAATAGGGGTGGTTGCTCAGTCTGTAGCGCTCCAGGCGCGAAATCTCCCTTTCCCAGATATGAATTCCAACCGTGCCAGTGTTGAGATTTATTCCCGCTAACCCCAACTCTTCCCTCGGTCAGAGAGGTTACACCGATTGAATCGAAAAGACTGCCTTCTAACGGATGGGATACAAAGCCGTAGTATCGTGTGCATGACGACAGCTATGTATCGTTCACTTATTAAATAACACGCTGGATGACATTGACTGAAGACTCCCATATACACAATCGTATCAGAATATATAATATGGCCACCTACCATATATATACTATGGTAGGTGGTCATATTATTCTGATACGACTGTGTATATCTCCTAACCGCTGTTCAGTGGGTTCTCTTCCTTGACATTTTCTGAGCCCTTTGGAGTTCCTTTGACGTGGTCATTTAGCCCATTATGTGAAGAAAAGTGCCACTCAGGGGTAAAACGACCCGAGACTTAGAAATATTCTGAAAATATATTTTGCATATGAACTTTTTATTATATACTAAATTCAAGTGGTTTTGTGTATGCCAGGTTGTATACACAAAACCACTTGAATTCGTTAACAAACTCTCCTAAAACCGTACTTTATGGTCTCTCAGTAAGTCCATCACAACAAATTTTTACTCCAGCGTTGGAGCAGATCTATTTCTTCGGCTGAGCATCAGATGAAGGAATTGGCTTTGCGCTTAGGGGCCATGCTGTGCGAAAAATACATATTTTTAAAAACTGTGAGCGGCGAGATGCTGACACCATGTGAGGCACGTAGGAGCTGAGACCGACTGAGGGAAGAACAGATTCACGTCTCCCATCTCATGTTCACTCCAGGTCCTCTCCAATTAGTGGAATGACCTGAGAAATCCCCAGCACTATTTAAGTTGATACTTTTTTTTGGCGAGAGCGTACAGTTGAAATCGTTTGAGTTAAATGCTCGTATGATGCTTTGTTGGGTTGTTTGTTGTTTTACCTCTGAGCGGCCCTTTTTTGCACACCATGGGCTAAATGGCCAGGTCACATGGACCCCGACGGCTCAGAGAATGTTGGGGGAGGGGGACCCACTTGAACATCTGTTGGGAGACAGATGGTAGCCTCCCGTCAAGGCCATCCAGCGTGTTCTTTAACGTGCACAGGGTATGTCTCTCCCGCACACGGGGCCACGGCTTAACGTCCCATCCGACGGACGGCGGCCTTTCCAAGCCCATCGGTGTCCCCTACTGACCGCGGGCAGGGCGGGGGAATTTTGCGGAGATAAATTTCAACGCTGACCCAGCTGGGACTCGAACCTGGGAATTGGAGATTACGAGCCTGGCGCGCTACCGAGAGCCACCCCCGCCCCCTCGTATGATGCGACTCCGCCATATGCTGCATTTTTAAAATATATTTGCCCGTTTTGTATCGTAATGATAGTGTTCCGAATACGTCTCATTTTCAATTATTCACACTCATTGCATTCTTTATGATCTTGTAAGTTTCCAAGAGAACTTTGTCGCATTTTACTTGATATTGTATCGAGAAATATTTTTTTCCCCTCACAGAATCTCCTCTTGGATGCCCAGAAGCTTTCCCTCCCTCGACGCTCTTCGACTCGATCCTTAAAGAATCGGAGAGGATCGAGTCCGGACATGAAATTTATTGAAGATGACGAATCGGATTCGGAACTCGTAGCACTGGCTGGAATCGACTCCAGGGTAAAGAGAAATCCATTTTCAATTTTATAATTTCCATACACAAATGAAATTCTTTGAAACAGACTTACTGATTTTATCGTCTCTTTGTATATTTTATTAAACTTTTCACCTATTACTCTTCGCTCATCCTTTGTTGGTTTGTCGGATTGTGTTTTTGTCACGTTGTTCCATCATATTTTTCGATTGCGAGGGCCAAACTTATTGTGCTTATGTGTCAAATGAACGCTTGTGACGTGGGAGTGTGATAGCTTATAAAACTCTATCATCTGTCATTTCTTTCCCCCTAAACAAGAGAAAATGTTTCAAATTTTCTACTAGGAACTCGAGTACCCACGTTAAGAGTTAAGTGTCAGATGACCGTCGTAGGCTACTTCCCATTTTGCCTCTCACCATTTCTGCCCCTCAAGAGAGAACGAAAGTTTCCCGGGGGTCGACCCCAACGAGCTTTATCACAAATGACAATTTCTGACATCTATAATATTGTGAGCTGCTTCAAATTACTCATACTCTATCTATTCCCCCAAAAAATGTTTTTTACGGGGGTAGAAAGAGATTTTTGAGCGGAGAAACTTTACGAGTCGTATGTCAAATGAAAATTTCTAAAGATCAGTATTTTTAGTTACGAGTGAAAATATATTTTGAGCAATGTTATTTTCTAACGTATATCGTAAGAAGTCACTAGAAGAATGCATATCGCCTCTAGAGAATAAAGGAATCTCATTTTCAAAGAGAATGAAGTTTTTCGTTTACCTACTTTTGCACTCTTAAAAAGTTTCAAATCGATGATGGGAACAATGCAAACAGTAGTATTTTATTAGTATAGTCGCTCAGAAAAAGTATCCGAACACTATGGTTGATTACAGAATTCAGAAGAAATATCTGGCAACGATTTGTTTAGAAATTAGTGATCTGGCAACCTTCGTGTCACCTGACACGAAGGTTGCCAGATCGCTGATTTATAAAAAAAATTGTTGCCAGATATTTTTTCTGAATTCTGTAATCAACCATAGTGTTCGGATTTTTTTTAATATATATAATGCAATGAATATAGAGCGTGTGCAGTTACCGTTCACAGCAAACTGGAGCGGTTGCGGTTAATGTTCACAGCACATTGGATCGGGTGAGCTCACAAAAACCTGGATCGTGTGGGCCCACTCACAGAAATATTGAGCGTGTGCAGTTACCGTTCACGGGCAAACTGGAGCGTGTGCAGTAACTGCACACGCTCCAGTTTGTTGTGAACGGTAACTGGAGCGTGTACAGTTGCTGTACACGCTCCAGATATTTTTCCTGAATTCTGTATTCAGCCATAGTGTTCGGATATTTTTTTGAGCGAATGTATTTATAAAACATAAATAGCATTAGTTTTTCATTGTTTAAAATGAAAAAAGTTGCATTTCTCACTCCCCTCTCTGAGAAAAGGTGGCAGAGTGTTGCTGCCAGTGGAATATCGCTTGACCCTCACCACCGGAATTTCAAATTCTTATCATAAATAAATCACTTGCAATATTCGTTAAAAGTTTCGCCTTTTCCGTAATTTAGCGGCCTCTAAAAACGTAAATTAAAACCACCCAAGGATTTGAGAAATAAGAATTGTAATATTTCCTTAGTACAGTCGCTCAAAAAAGCATCCGAACAATATGGTTGATTACCGAATTCAGAAAAAATATCTGGCAGCGAGTTTTTTAGAAATTAGTGATCTGGGAAACTTCGTGTCACGTGATTACAGAATTCAGGAAAAATATCTGGAGCGTGTACAGCAACTGTACACGCTCCAGTTACCGTTCACAGCAAACTGGAGCATGTGTAGTTACTGCACACGCTCCAGTTTGCTGTGAACGGTAACTGCACACGCTCAATATATCCGTGAGTGAGCCCACACGATCTAGTATCAAAATAATATGACTACCTACAGTCGCTCAAAAAAGTATCCGAACACTACGGTTGATTACAGAATTCAGAAAAAATATCTGGCAACGTTTTTCTTTTTTTAGAAAATTTTTTATCTCATGCCTTAATAATTGCTACTGTCAATTTCTAATCATTCTAACTGTCAAAACTTCAAGTTCCTAGTATAAATGCATCGTTTGCAATCGTCTTTTAAAAGTTTCAATTTTTCCACCGTTAGAGGGCTCAATTATAGCATTTGGAAGATTTGCGAAGTGCGAATCGTAATATTTTACCAACGTCTATTCAATCCCAAACATTTTTTATCTCTAAAAGCAAAAAAAAAATAGTTTGAAGTGTACAGTCGCTCAAAAAGGTATCCGAACACTATGGTTAATTACAGAATGTAGAAAAAATATCTGGCAATGATTTTTTTAGAAGTTGGTGATCTGGCAACCTTCGTGTCACGTGACACGAAGGTTGTCAGATCGCTAATTTCTAAAAAAAATCGTTGCCAGATATTTTTTCTGAATTCTGTAATCAACCGTAGTGTTCGAATATTTTTTTGAGCGAATGTAGGTGGTCATATTATATTGATACTAGATCGCGTGGACTCACTCACGGAAATATTGGGCGTGTGCAGTAACTGCACACGCTCCAGTTTGCTGTGAACGGTAACTGGAGCGTATGCAGTTGCTGTACACGCTACAGATATTTTTCCTGAATTCTGTAATCACGTGATACGAAGGTTGCCAGATCACTAATTTCTAAAATAATCATTGCCAGATATTTTTTCTGAATTCTGTAATCAACCATAGTGTTCGGATACTTTTTAGAGCGACTGTAGGTGGTCATATTATTTTGATACTAGATCGTGTGGGCTCACTCACGGAAATATTGAGCGTGTGCAGTTACCGTTCACAGCAAACTGGAGCGTGTACATTTGCTGTACACGCTCCAGATATTTTTCCTGAATTCTGCAATCACGTGACACGAAGGTTGTTAGATCACTAATTTCTAAAAAAAATCGTTGCCAGATATTTTTTCTGGATTCTGTAATCAACCATAGTGTTCGGATACTTTTTTGAGCGACTGTACAGCCGGATAGGCAGAGAACGAAGTGGAAATATTAAATAAGAAACAATAAATACTCTCTCAAGCAGCTGCTTTGCCACCTAGATCTGACAGAAGCCTGTAAGCTTGTATGCCATAATAGAAGGTTCATCTCTTTTTTTTTGAAAAAGAGATAGAAAATAAAACTAAAGCATAACGATGGTGCAAGCAGTCATTGAATTTGGATTTACTTGAAAGAAAGATAGGACGAAGGCATTTCGTGTTGAGAAAGTAAATCAGCATCACAGTCCTTTGAAGGGACTTGATTTACGTTGAATAATATCAGGTATACTAACATTAATATTTCTTGCTTAATAATATGTTATCACAATTTTTAACTCTTTGTTTTGGAAGCATGCAATATTTTTATTTATTAATATGAAAATATGTTTTTCACGTGTATTTTCAATAAGAAGTTTCATTTTTTTTGGTTACGATTTTGAGCATTCTTAATTGTATTATGATATGACGTATGTGTTATTGCTGTAATCACAACTAATGAACGGCTCCACCCAAAATATCTCCATCTTGAAATATTATTCATTTTTTTGCCCACCCTCCTCTCCCTATTAAAAATATTTTTGCTTACTTCCATGTTAAAAATACTCGATAAGTAAAAATATGAAACTTACTTCCCCATACTACCGCAGAATATATTGAAAAAACTGGGTTGTTTTTTTCTTTTCACATATCAATGTTTTGGGGGGAGAAAAACGAATTATTGCTAAGGGTATTTTCATCATTCGCAGGAATCGTCCTCTGTGCCACGAGGTGACATTTCTGCCAGAATATGACGTGGAGGAATTAAAAAACCTGCTTCTGTGTTCACCTTCCTCGGGCTGGATCCGAACCCAATCACCACCTGATTGTCACCCTGACAAGAAGGAGAGCCTTACGGACGACAAAACAGACCCAATAGTAGTCAACATTTTGAATCACAGCCCAAGGTTTGTATCTTAATGTTCATATTCATCCGCTGATGACCAGCCTTCTGGTCAATAACAGTGGCGAAGCGCGAAGTTGGTGAGAATAAAAAGGAGACTTAGTGTGACATCTGTTGGCAAGAAATGGAACTGCAATTTCCATATTAATAACCTGAAAATTCAAATATTACAGAGACCGTATTGGTAACCTCAATTGTTTTCAAATCCTAAAAGCCCCATTTGTGAAAAATAGTCCTTTTTTATATCATAAAAGAAATCCCCATTGACACCTCAGTAAGATGAAACAGGCCTGCTAGTTTATTTTATTTTTAAAGCGCATTAAATACCTTTTGGAAGTTTCCGATGTTTATCCGTTTGGGCCAAGTATTATTTTCTAACTTCCCCTTCATGGAAATTAAACAATATTTTCTGCAGAAAAAAAAATTTTAAAATAAAAATTCACCCTCTTTTAATAGAGATTTTTTATTTTAAAATAAAATAAATTCATATATTTATTTTTCTTTTGAGAGACTCTTAGTTTTACAGCCTCTTCTGGAGATGAGTCCAGTGGTCCACGGACTCATTTTTTTTATGAATTCATTTTCTTCAAATCCAGTTCTTTATGCTCTCAAAATATCATAATTGTCACCAGATTGTCGATGACTTTATTTTTTGACTAGATATTGATATATATATATTTATATGTTAGAAACACGAGTATATATATATAATAAACAAATAAATAAATACCCCCTCAAGCAGCTGCTTGCCACAGAGGTCTGACAGGAGCCTGTCAGGTTTATAGGCCATAGTAGAAGATCTGAGAGAATGGCAGGACCTCAGCAGAAAAACAGCACGGACATCCATGCCTTACCCGGGGCTCGAACCCAAGTCCCGTAGATCAGAAACCAAGCGCGCTAACCACCTTTATTGAAAAGTGAAGAATTTAATGCGTTTTAAAAATAAAATAAACTACTAAGCCTGGCCACTGCTCATGAAACAAATAATTAATTTACTGAATCTAGATCATTTCTTTCAATTTGCCTGACCAAACATTTTTAGGTGTATTACTAAACGATTTTTCCAATTCATAGTACTCATTCAAAATACATATTTTTTGTTTCATAATCAAGATATTTTTCTCGATTTTTTAAAATATAATATTTTCCGAATTCATTACTCATTAGAAATCTATGTTTACCCTTTGAAGCAGAAATTGTTTCGTGTGGCTGTTTAAAAATATAGTTTTTTTTAATGTATCTTTGCTTCCTGATCTTTAATATAGACTAGTGGGAATTTTAGAGAGACCAAGGAGAATTTTAGAAATTAAGGTAGGGGGGGGCATTTTTCTCTAGTTTTTGTATAAGTAGATTAAATAGAAAGTGTAATGCGTCTTACATTAACTGAATTATATATGTTTTATTTCGCCAGAAATACATTTGAAATTCATTGATCAAATTACTCATAAATTTGTATATAAATATTTTTAAACTATTTTGTTCAGAAAATATTGTTTGATTTCTATGAAAGGGGAGAAAATAATACTAGATAAAAAATACAACTAAACGACCCATACTTTCGGCCCAAACAGATTTAAAACCGTTGGTCTAGACAAGTATTATAAAATTTTATGACTAATAAAGGCTGAATGAAAATGTACAACGTTAGATTAGCCTATGAACGTTTATCGTGAAATATGAAAATATATCTGGTAACGATTTTTTAAGAAATTAGTGATCTGGCAACCTTCGTGTCACATGATTACAGAATTCAGGAAAAATATCTGGAGCGTGTACAGCAACTGTACACGCTCCAGTTACCGTTCACAGCAAACTGGAGCGTGTGCAGTTACTGCACACGCTCCAGTTTGCTGTGAACGGTAACTGCACACGCTCAATATTTCCATGAGTGAGCCCACACGATCTAGTATCAAAATAATATGATCGCCTGTATCTTAATATTTCATTAGCACATATCTCCTAAAAAAAGCTTTCATTTTACCTCTTAAAAGAAATATAATTGAATATCTACAGATAGAAAATGAAACGATAACGATGGCTCATTTTTTTAAAAGAGTTAAAAATTACGTTAAATTTTATTTCCATTTTTCATATCACAGTCTTCTGAAAGTTTTCGGTGTTTTTCAGGATTTCAATGTGCAGGAGTATTAAAATACTTTTATGTTTATTTTAGATTATTATTAATATTTAAAACTGAGGACAGCTCTACGTAAAACATAAAATTTTAAATTTCTAAATGCAGCCATTTTGATGTTGAAATATTAGTGTTATAATCCACCACGACTCGAATGGAATAGCTGATTTTGTTAAATAGCTAAGAGAACTATTACAGTACGTGCGACTTCTAGAAATAGAAGAATAACAAATAAAATCATATCGAAAAGGGTTGGGATGTTTTACCTCTGAGCGGCACTTTTTTGCACACCATGGTCTAAATGGCCAGGTCACATGGACCCCGAAGGCTCGGAGAAGGTTGGGGGAGGGGGCCCACTGGAACAGCTGTTGGGAGACAGATGGTAGTCTCCCGTCAAGGCCATCCAGTGTGTTCTTTAACATGCACAGGGTATGGCTCTCCCGCACACTTGGCCACGGCTTAACGTCCCATCCGACGGACGGCGGCCTTTCCAAGCCCATCGGTGTCTCCTACTGACCGTGGGCAGGGCGGGGAATTTTGCGGAGATAAATCTCAACGCTGACCCCGATTACGAGCCTGGCGCGCTACCGACTGAGCCAACCCCGCCTCCATCGAAAAGGGAAAAAAGGTTTTTATTCCACAGTTAATGGAAGAAAGAAATAAACATCCAACAAAGGCAAGATGTTTGTGTTGTCTTTCTGCCGAAGTCTCTCCTTCCACACAGACCTTCCTGGTGGCGTATTAAACTGGCAGGCATCTGTTACACCTCTGTGGCAAGTAGCTGCTTGAGAAGTATAATTAAACGTAAGAACAGGAAACTTCCATAATAATAATGGAAATGAGAAACAATCAGGTTTGTGTAAAGGCCATTTAATGACACTATCTATGAATTTTGTTAATACTCTCTCAGTGAACACAGTAGCTCTTATGGGGCGGGGGTGGCTCAGTCGGTAGCGTGTCAGGCTCGTAATCTGTAGTTCCCAGGTTCGAGTCCCAGCTGGGTCAGTGTTGAGATTTATCTCCGCAAAATTCCTCGCCTTACCCACGGTCAGTAGGGGACACCGATGGACTTGGAAAGGCCGCCGTCCGACGGATGGGACGTTAAACCGTGGCCCCGTGTGCGGGAGAGACATACCCTGTGCACGTTAAAGAGCACACTAGATGGCCTTGACGGGAGGCTACCATCTGTCTCCCAACAGCTGTTCCAGTGGGTCCCCTCCCCCAACCTTCTCTGAGCCTTCGGGGTCCTTGTGACCTGGCCATTTAGCCCATGGTGTTCAAAAAAGTGCCGCTCAGAGGTAAAACAACCCAACCCAGTAGCTCTTATTATCTCCTATAGATCTTTAACGTTTCAGATTCAATTTCAAATCTTATTCTTAAACTCTTTTAGTGCAGGAAAAATAGATCAACAATTTTAGACCATTTATGAACCCTCTCATATACTTATCTGCATTAACCATTATTTATTTGTTTATTATCAGAGAAAATGTCATTGAGTTAATTATGAGATCTGATGTTCGATTCAATTGAAACAAATCTAACTAAAAGCTAAAGGTTGGGTTGTTTTACCTGTGAGCGGCACTTTTTTGTACACCATGGGCTAAATGGCCAGGTCACATGGACCCCGAAGGCTCAGAAAAGGTTGGGGGAGAGGACCCACTGGGACAGCTGTTGGGAGACAGATGGTAGCCTCCCGTCAAGGCCATCCAGCGTGTTCTTTAACGTGCATAGGGTATGGCTCTCCCGCACACGGTGCCACGGCTTAACGTCCCATCCGACGGACGGCGGCATTTCCAAGCCCATCGGTGTCCCCTACTGACCGTGGGTAGGGCGGAGATAAATCTCAACGCTTACCCAGCTGGGACTCGAACCTGGGAACTACAGATTTCGAGCCTGGCGCGCTACCGGCTGAGCCACCCCTGCCACAAAAGCTAAAGGAGAGATTGTCTTGATGTTTCACCCACATCAAGATGATTTTTCTCTAACTTTAAGTTTGATGTTCAAGAGTGTTTTTATCGAATTTAAATGATAGTAAATTCCTTAAAATAAAAATGTTTTAGTTGGAATATTTGCAAAACAGAGTTACCCTCATATAGTAGAATTTTAATAAAGTCCCTAAAAGCTTTGATTCGCCATTAGGAAATTTTATTAACAATAATAATGAATATCCGACGATTTAAGTAATTTAACTAGCTTTAATTTAAGATTATTATTTGCAACTTTAGATATCGTTATATTATCAATGCTAAAGATATAAAATAGCATAAGAGGGGACTCCTTCATCTGTTTGCTAACAGTTGTACATTGCAACACCTTTCCTCTATTGGGGGCGGGGTGGCTCAGTCGGTAGCGCGCCAGGCTCGTAATCTGTAGTTCCCAGGTTCGAGTCCCAGCTGGGTCAGCGTTGAGATTTATCTCCGCAAAATTTCTCCTCCCTGCCCACGGTCAGTAGGGGACACCGATGGGCTTGGAAAGTCCGTCGTCCGTCGGATGGGACGTTAAGCCGTAGCCCCGTGTGCGGGAGAGCCATACCCTGTGCACGCTAAAGAACACAATGGATGGCCTTGATGGGAGACTACCATCTGTCTCCCAACAGCTGTTCTAGTGGGTCCCCTCCCCCAACCTTCTCTGATCCTTCGAGGTCCCTGTGGCCTGGCCATTTAGCCCATGGTGCGCAAAAAGTGTCGCTCAGAGGTAAAACAATCCAATCCAATTCTTTCCTCTACCTAACTATGAGTCTGTGGGTCCTTGTGACCAGGGCATTTAGACTACTGTGCGCACAAAAGTGCCACTCAGAAGTAAACCAATCCAATTCAATCCTCTCCCTTACACAACTCTCAGTCACAGGGGCGGATTAATCCAGCTGGGGGCCCATGGCGATAAAATTTACGGGGCCCCTAAAAAAAGTGTTACAAGTGTTACCTAAAAAAAGTCTACAAAGAGAACTAGGTCTTCACTGTAAGAAAAATGTTAAACACACATAATGTGATTTAATATTTTTATTTTCAAAAACATTGCAATAAATTTTTCTTTATAATAACATCCTCTTTTAGGAAAAAAAGAGCAGAAGAGACAGAATTATCTGAGTGATAAGTCTCTTGAGCTTATTTCGGAAAGAAAGAACTGCAGGAATGTCCTTAATCAATACCCTACTAGTCCTAATAGAAAGAATTACAGAGAACGTAATAAACGTGTAAAAGTTCAGTTAGCTGCTGATAAGAATCTTTGGCTTGATGGTTTGGCTGACAAAGCCGAAGAAGCAGTTAGACAGCACAACAGCAGAGAGCTGTACCGGATAGTTAATGTTTTGTGTGGTAGAAAACGGACAGGCATACAAGGATTGAAGGATAAACAAGGTAAGGTTATAAAAGGGGAGGATTCTGTCATGGCTAGGTGGGCTGAGCATTTCAGTGATGTTCTAAACAATGTAGTTAGTTCTACTCCCATTGTTTGCAATGATGATAGATGCATTGGTGGCTTTAATGTTGGCCCTATAACACAATCTAAAGTTATTTTGGCTGTTTCTAAACTTAAACTTCATAAATCCCCAGGGGTAGATGAAATTACTACGGAAATGCTTAGATCTGGGAATGTTTCGGTTACCACTTGGATGACTGAAATTCTGAATATCTTTTACGATAAAGGCATGGTTCCTAAGGATTTTACCAGAGCTATTTTTATCCCTATTTTCAAAAAAGGTGATCGCAGTTCTTGTGATAACTATAGGGGTATCAGCCTACTCTCTGTTCCAAGTAAAGTTCTTTCCAAGTAAAGTTCTTTCCACATCTTAATAGAATTAAGAATCTGGTTGACAGTCAATTGCGTGATGAGCAATGTGGATGCAGAAGTGGTAGGGGATGTATATAATATTTTCCGATATTTTCACTTAGGCAGATTCTTGTGAAAATGTTTAGAGTTTCAGAAACCTTTGGTTGCTAGCTTTGCTGATTTCAAAATGGCTTTCGAGTCTGTTGATCGTCATAATTTGTGGTTGATTGTGAGATCATATGGTATACCTGACAAGTTAGTTAACATAATGAAAGCTCTCTATAATAACACTGAGTCGTGTGTGAGAGTTGGTAAGGCTTGTAGCAATTGGTTTAGCATTTCATCTGGTGTTCGACAAGGGTGCATTTTGTCTCCTTTTCTCTTTAGCTTGGTTATTGATTATGTTATGCGAAATTCACTTCAAGGGAAAGATTTTGGCCTTAAATGGACTGGAGATACGAAAATTTCTGATTTAGATTATGCTGATGATTTAGCCTATTTGGCAAATGATGTTGATGAGATGAACTCTTTTATTCGAGTTGTTGATGAGACTGGTAGTAGAGTAGGTTTGGTTATAAACAGAGAGAAAACTAAAGTTCAAATGAAAATTGGTCAGGCAGGCTGTGATTCAGTTAATCTGAATGGTTACAGTCTTGAGCAGGTGTCACAGTTTAATTATCTTGGGAGCTATGTAACAGATAATGGTGATGTGCGGCATGAGATTGACAGACGGATAGGGATTGCTGCCTAGACTTTTAAGAATCTATGGAGAGTGTGGAGAAATAGGCGTATACACCTAAAGACTAAAATTAGACTGTATAATAGTTTGGTTCTTTCTAGGGTTAGTTATGGTAGTGAAACGTGGACACTTTGTAAACAAGATAACAGGAAACTAGATGCTTTTGATTCCAGATGCTTACGCAGTATCTTGGGCATTAGGTGGTTCAACTTTGTAACTAATGATGAGGTTAGGTAAAGGAGTTTGTAACCTCCTTTAAGCAGCATATTGTGCAGAGAGAGACTTCGTTGGTTTGGCCATGTTGCCCGTATGAATAATTATAGATTGGCGAATAGGATTATGAACAGTGTGCCTAAAGGCCTCAGAAAGAGGGGGAGACCTAGGATGCGGTGGGCAGACAATGTTAAACAGGACCTTTTTAGAATTGGTGTGCAGTGGCCAGATGCAGTAGATGTAGCTCAGGATAGACTTGCTTGGAGAACTAAATTGCACCTCCGTAGCCCATGGGTGCTTGAGGATGAGGATGATGAATGGCACACCCCATGCGGTCTCCTGACCCACTCAACTCACCCCACAGCCTCTCATGCGCCATAAATAATTATTCACTGAAAGTTGCCATCATTGTCTGTCATCTGCTCTCTGTTGAGCAAGCATCCCCCATCAAGGAAAGAATTTCTGGTAATTTGAAGTCAAAGGAAGCCATTATCGTCAACTAAGTGGGAAAGTCTGCATTGTAACCTTCTAGCGAAGATCAGTGTTTTTCAGACAACATCATGGTTGCATCCTGTCATAAACCAATCTACCAAATTCATTCTCCGTGTATCCAAACCTTCTCCACATGTTTAAGTGATTCCCGGGAGTAATTGCAAAACATCTGGTATTTTAAATCCCGAGAGTTGGCGGCTCTGTTCCCTCATTTTCAACCCACTGAGGTTGCCAGTGTGCCGGCGACCCAATCTGACCCTGATGAGAGGATGACGTGATGAGTTGCTTTCAGTGAAATGTTTCGGGAACGAAACAGTGAGGTGAAGTGCAGTGGTAAACGCCTGAGGCTGATTCAGGTTATAATAAATAATAAATAAATACCCCCTCAAGCAGCTGCTTGCCACAGAGGTCTGACAGGAGCCTGTCAGTTGTAAGCCGTAGTAGAAAGTCTGTGAGGATGGCAGAACCTCAGCAGAAAAACAACACAAACGTCCATGCCTTAGGCGGGGTTCGAACCCAGGTCCCTTAGATCAGTGGCCAAGCGCGCTAACCACTCGGCCACGGGACGAATAACGGCAGAAGAATAGTACATTATGTATTAATAGTAGCAGTTTTTATTTATAATATATCAATAATTGTCAATTTAGCTTTAGTAATTAAATGCAATAAAGAAAAAAGTATTAACTTTATGAATAAGTAAATGATATCTTGTGAGGTGGCTCTATGATGTGGCGCTAGTGCGCCTTAATATAAATCGGTCCCTGCTTGGGACCCGTATATCCTTGTATTCAGTCAGGCAGAGGACAAAAAGCTCAGGCCTGCCTCGTTTATCAATAGTTATAAAAAAATTAAAAATAAATAAATGGGACAATTCCGGAGTATAACTGGGTCTGTCGCAAGCGGCCGGTGGCCATCTAGTTATGCTTAAATTGTTTTTTATAATTTATTTTTATTTATTTTTAAAAATTTTCAACATAAAAAATTGATAGAATGTAAAATATCTTTCGCGAACGAATAATCTTTTTTTTTCCGTCCGCAAGCAAAAATAAACTAAATTGCAGGAACGTTTAAATATGAGAGTTAGAAATTATTTTTCCGTAAAAAATAGCTTTCTACATATGGTCATTTTTGTGAATTGTAATTAAATTGAAATTTTATCTCATTCGCAAATAATATTTAATTATTACGAATCTTTATATTTACGAATAAAAATTTTCACAAATATAAAACAGGAACAATGAACTTTAAATTTTTTTTCACAAAAACTGATCAAAACCACAAGTTACAATGACCGGAGTCTATCAAGACTACTGACTGTAACACTAGCCGTCATTGACCGATTTTTGTATTTGTCATCCAAAGACAGTTTTCTGTTTGGCGGGCCATCGAATACAAAACGTATTAAATTCTAAGAACAGAAAAAAAAAAGAAAGGTGAAAGGAATTAAATTTTATTTTATTCTTTTAAAAATTGTAACAAAATTTAATAGTGTAATCATTTTCGTTCTTAATTTGTTATTTCTAAGCAAAATACATATTACATTATTATTACAGATAACATTATTGTTTTTTTTTTTGCGTTACTTTAATATACAATTTGATTGATTATCTTTCTTTAATTAGAGAAAAGCTTGAAGCCCCGGACGATTTCGGGGGACCCAGGGGCCGCATTTGTTTTTTCCTTCGAGCTCGGGGCCCCTGGCGGCCGCCAGGTCCGATACCCGCTTGACCCGCCCTGCTCAGTCATTGGGTTTCATATGAGCTTTCCACTTACACCACTGTGTGCATGAAATGCCGATCAAAGACGAAGATAAATCAAGTAGTATATCTATAGTATATCTATAGTATATCTATATATAGTATATCTCTAAAGCCGACTAATCTCATAAATCAATGTTGAATTGATTAGGGACTGAAACTGATTTATGAGAACAGCCGAAAACCAACTGCACAGTCTCATAGTCTACCCTGTTGCCACTCATACTAAGCAACTAGTAACTCATAACTACAAGTATTTGTGCATTGTGAACATATGGCGGAGTCGCATCATACGAGGGGGCGGGGGTGGCTTTCGGTAGCGCGCCAGGCTCGTAATCTGTAGTTCCCAGGTTCGAGTCCCAGCTGGGTCAGCGTTGAGATCTTTCTCCGCAAAATTCCTCGCCCTGCCCACGGTCAGTAGGGGACACCGATGGGCTTGGAAAGACCGCCATCCGTCGGATGGGACGTTAAGCCGTGGCCCCGTGTGCGGGAGAGCCATACCCTGTGCACGTTAAAGAACACGCTGGATGGCCTTGACGGGAGGCTACCATCTGTCTCCCAACAGCTGTTCCAGTGGGTCCCCTCCCCCAACCTTCTCTGAGCCTTCGGGGTCCATGTGACCTGGCCATTTAGCCCATGGTGTGCAAAAAAGTGCCGTTCAGAGGTAAAACAACCCAACCCAACAACCTGGCCATTTAGCCCATGGTGTGCAAAAAAGTGCCGCTCAGAGGTAAAACAACCCAAACAACCCAAATTCAGCTGAAGAATGGAATAGTTACAGTCTATAGGAAACGTCACGTGACAAGAGGGTTGGTTTCCCATGGATTTTAAATTTTTCATATTTTGTATTTCATCGACACAGGACTGTTTTTTTTTCCTTTGACTTTTTCCTTTTGGGAGGGAAATCCATTTTTTTTTGGGGGGGGGGGCGTCTTAGATATGCTACTTATCCGAATACTTATCTCTTTGATAAAATGATTCATTATTTCCAAGATGTAAAGGATTATAACATTTTATTTTATTACTTTTTAGAAAAGAATTAAAAACTGTTCATTATTTAATAACCATCCTCTTTTCCAGCCCAAAAAGGAAAAGCCGCCATGAATATGAAAAATTAACAAGTAAGTTTGATTTTGAATGAAATAGACATATATCAGTAGCAAATACACAAATTACTTGTAGACATAGAATTCAAGAAATTATATACCAGGGAAAAATGAGTTTCTTCGAGAGTGGGACTTGAACTTAGGTCTCATTAGTTACCTGCCGTCTACTCTGACCATCGCACTATCAACGGCTAGTTCATTTCATTGACAAATATGAGTATAAATATTCTTTAAAATATAGAAATATATATATATTTTATAGTTTACAGTGTATAAGTAAGTTGTAAAAAATATACTCCATGCTTACATATATATATATTGTCGCAATACCACATAAGTAACATACGTATTACATAGGCCTGAGACTATCAATTTTTTAAAAAGTCGTTCCTATTTTAATTTTCCACAATTTATCTATGTTGATTTCGAAAACAATACTAATTTTTTCTCCTTTTCTGTTACATAAAGAATTTTTACAAAATGGGCAGAAAAGAAACGGTTATATAAATTTGTTATTTATTTTAACAGGATAAAAAAATTTCTATCATTATGAAAATTTGCCGCCTTTGGTGACTTAATGGTATCGTGTTAGCTCGAGGTAACATTGCAATTAGCTACCAGGATCTGGGTTCGATTCCATCGATGGCACGTTTGGGTGTTTATTTGCTTGTATGAGATATCAGGACAATCCTTACAAAACTGCTAGGTTATCACCTTTCTTTGTGTAACGAATATCTTCTTCTTTTTAAAAAAAATATACATTTGTTTAAAAATAATGCAAAAAAGAATACTGAAACTTTAAAAATATTGACGTGGAACGAATTCGACTACATTCATTTTAATTTGCTGGGCGTACGTTTTCTAATTTTTTTTTGCTGTAGTTCATAAAAGTTTAAGAAAGTGATAAAGTTAGGGCCACTTTTAGTCAATTTGGGACAAGACCATTTTAAAATTTGTGGCCACTAAGAATAATAATAATAATTCATGATATTGGCTAAAATTGGATAAAGTATGCATTTAATTTTTATAAGTATATGAAATTAAACAAATAGCTACTTATAAAAAGTTTTAATTTTGTTTAATAAAGGCTTTTCTTACATAAAATTTTTAATTCATTAATAATTTAAGAAAATTTTAAAGTTCATAAATAATTAATTTAAGTTAATTTAAGAAAATTTTGAGGTCCTTTAGACCTCGAAGTTCATGCCAAATGGGCTAACTGGCCTACCTTGCCCTAAGGCCTGGGTAAGAGTTTTTAGGCTAACTTTCAGAAATACGAATAACATTAGCAACACATGAGTTTACTAAAGGTTGTACCTGCTCTGCTCAGCATAGGTAATGTTATTTTGATTAATCTTTTCTTCTTACCGTGGACGAGCAATCTCCAATGCACGAGAGTTTTGTAGCACGAGATCTTTTATCTAATAATCAGTTTCAATTTCTTACCCTGTTTTGATAGGAAGTTTTACTTTATCAGCAGATGTCTGTGTTGGAGCATTTGGTTTCATTCTTTCTCATTTTTCATTCGGGTTCTTTGCACCGTGGCTGTTTTGTTTTTATACAATTATTTTTACTCCTTGATACAGCTTCTGACTTTTGCACTTTTAGAACTGGTAGGGGATTTATGACTTTTTTTTCATACCCATTTTGTTCATTTCCATTTTCATTTGCTTGGCTTTAATTGTTAATTAGCCGTCCCATGGCCGAGTGGTTAGCACGCTTGGCTACTGATCTAAGGGACCTGGGTTCGAGCCCCGGGTGAAGGCATGGATGTATGTGTCGTTTTTCTGCTGAGGTCATGCCATCATCTCAGACCTTCTACTATGGCATATAAACTGACAGGCTCCTGTCAGACCTCTGTGGCAAGCAGCTGCTTGAGGGGGTATTTATTTATTTGTTTATTATATATATACTCGTGTTTCTAACATATAAATATATATATATCAATATCTAGTCAAAAAATAAAGTCATCGACAATCTGGTGACAATCTCCTCCTTTGATAAGAGAGTTCGGTTGGGTTGTTTTACCTCTGAGCGGCAGTTTTTTGCACACCATGGGCTAAATGGCCAGGCCACAAGGACCCCGAAGGCTCAGAGAAGGTTGGGGGAGGGGACCCACTGGAACAGCTGTTGGGAGACAGATGGTAGCCTCCCATCAAGGCCATCCAGCGTGTTCTTTAACGTGCACAGGGTATGGCTCTCCCACACACGGGGCCACGGCTTAACGTCCCATCCTACGGACGGCGGCCTTTCCAAGCCCATCGGTGTCCCCTACTGACCGTGGGCATGGCGGGGAATTTTTGCGGAGATAAATCTCAACGCTGACCCAGCTGGGACTCGAACCTGGGAACTACAGATTACGAGCCTGGCGCGCTACCGACTGAGCCACCCCCGCCCCTGATAAGAGAGAATTCTACATCTGCACGAAGACGATGCATTTGCAACAAGATGCTCTCACTTGACGAAACGACTTAAGAGAAGGCATACAGATTTTGAGATGAGAGAGAATGAATTTTTTTTCGATAAATCTGTGAAATCTTTTCTTAAGTAGAAGATACGATTTGAATTTCAGTACTTTAATTATTTGTTCATCTTCCTTCCTATTGTGTAAATCACATTTGAACCTCAATAACACACTATCTTCACTCATCAGAAAGCAATAATCAGATCTACCATCCATTCCTAGATACAGTCGCTCAAAAAAGTATCCGAACGCTATGGTTTATTACAGAATTCAGAAAAAATACCTGGCAACGATTTTTCTAGAAATTAGTGATCTGGCAACCTTCGTGTCACGTGATTACAGAATTCAGGAAAAATATCTGGAGCGTATACAGCAACTGTGCACGCTCCAGTTACCGTTCACAGCAAACTGGAGCGTGTGCAATAACTGCACACGCTCCAGTTTGCTGTGAACGGTAACTGCACACACTCAATATTTCCGTGAGTGAGCCTACACGATCTAGTATCAAAATAATATGACCACGTACAGTCGCTCAAAAAAATATCCGAACACTATGGTTGATTACAGAATTCAGAAGAAATATCTGGCAACGATTTGTTTAGAAATGAGTGATCTGGCAACCTTCGTGTCACGTGACACAAAGGTTGCCAGATCACTAATTTCTAAAAAAATCGTTGCCAGATATTTTTTCTGAATTCTGTAATCAACCATGGCGTTCGGATACTTTTTTGAGCGACTGTACACTCTGAAATCTTTCTTGTTTATTTTTCGATTCACTAATATAATCGTCGTTGACCTTAGGTTTCTAATTTCTCTCTGCCACGTAAATGTCATTTCGAAATAAGCACTTTATGTTTCTAAATCAAACACTTCTCCTAATTCTATGATTTGTTCATATCGTGGGTGCCCACTACGACAAAGTCATTCAAAAGTGCTAAGCCAACAGATGAATTTAAGCTTGCATTTCATTCGTAATTGTATTGAGAATCAACGAAATCGGTGAACTCATTTCGTTGATCAGCGAACTCATTTCGTTGATCAGTGAACTCATTTCGTTGATCAGTGAACTCATTTCGTTGATCAGTGAACTCATTTCGTTGACCCTATCTTCATAAATACCGATCCGTGGTACAGCGGGCGCAAAGTATCTATATATAGAAGAATGTGATTGACTAACTGATAGGGGATCACGCCAATTCTATGGTTCAGAAATGATAGATATCTGAAAATTTGCATTTTGAGGTAATCCGGGTTGTAGATCTCAGAAAAGTTGTGAAATTTCGAATCTGGAGGTGGGTTGGGGGGGTCATTCGAGGTCAAGAGTTAAAATTCTATATATCTCTGCTAAAAGTGGTTCATAGGGGTATTTCTGTTCGTATATCTCGGGATGATCTGGTGTCACCTTCAAGGTCAAATAAGAGTCGGAGTAAATAAAATAAAATAAATACCCCCTCAAGCAGCTGCTTGCCACAGAGGTCTGACAGGAGCCTGTCAGTTTATATGCCACAGTAGAAGGTCTGAGAGGATAGCAGGACCTCAGCAGAATGACGACACAAACAACCATGCCTTACCCGGGGCTTGAACCCAGGTCCCGTAGATCAGTAGCCAAGCGCGCTAACCACTCGGCCACGGGACGGCTTTTGGAGTCAGAGTGAGGGTCGAGAAATCATGAGGCGATGATTATTTCTCATTTATAATAAAGATTCAGAGATGTGTCTTTGGTATTGAACATACATAATGTTGTGCATGCTACTTTCAATGTGATTCAATACAATAATTTGTTCTCTGCGAAGTATGCAAGTTCATTGTTTCATCATTCTAATTTTTCAGTTACGGCAAGCTGTGAGGAAATGTACGAATCCAGATCCAAGGAAAAGGCCCGCTTCGACTGACATTTTTGACATGCTCTCTTTCTGTGGGACGAATCGTGACCACTCACCATGACCTCATCTTCGTCTTCTTGTGGGACGAATCGTGACAACTCACCATGACTCATCTTTGTCTTCTTGTGGGACGAATCGTGACCACTCACCATGACTCGTCTTCTTGTGAGACGAATCGTGACCATTCACCATGATTCATCTTCGTCTTCTTGTGGGACAAATCGTGACCACTCACCATGACTCGTCTTCTTGTGAGACGAATCGTGACCACTCACCATGACCTCATCTTCGTCTTCTTGTGGGACGAATCGTGACAACTCACCATGACTCATCTTCGTCTTCTTGTGGGACGAATCGTGACCACTCACCATGACTCGTCTTCTTGTGAGACGAATCGTGACCATTCACCATGATTCATCTTCGTCTTCTTGTGGGACAAATCGTGACCACTCACCATGACTCGTCTTCTTGTGAGACGAATCGTGACCACTCACCATGACCTCATCTTCGTCTTCTTGTGGGACAAATCGTGACCACTCACCATGACTCGTCTTCTTGTGAGACGAATCGTGACCACTCACCATGACCTCATCTTCGTCTTCTTGTGGGACAAATCGTGACCACTCACCATGACTCGTCTTCTTGTGAGACGAATCGTGACCACTCACCATGACCTCATCTTCGTCTTCTTGTGGGACGAATCGTGACCACTCACCATGACTCGTCTTCTTGTGAGACGAATCGTGACCACTCACCATGACCTCATCTTCGTCTTCTTGTGGGACAAATCGTGACCACTCACCATGACTCGTCTTCTTGTGAGACGAATCGTGACCACTCACCATGACCTCATCTTCGTCTTCTTGTGGGACAAATCGTGACCACTCACCATGACTCGTCTTCTTGTGAGACGAATCGTGACAACTCACCATGACTCATCTTTGTCTTCTTGTGGGACGAATCGTGACCACTCACCATGACTCGTCTTCTTGTGAGACGAATCGTGACCATTCACCATGATTCATCTTCGTCTTCTTGTGGGACAAATCGTGACCACTCACCATGACTCGTCTTCTTGTGAGACGAATCGTGACCACTCACCATGACCTCATCTTCGTCTTCTTGTGGGACGAATCGTGACAACTCACCATGACTCATCTTCGTCTTCTTGTGGGACGAATCGTGACCACTCACCATGACTCGTCTTCTTGTGAGACGAATCGTGACCATTCACCATGATTCATCTTCGTCTTCTTGTGGGACAAATCGTGACCACTCACCATGACTCGTCTTCTTGTGAGACGAATCGTGACCACTCACCATGACCTCATCTTCGTCTTCTTGTGGGACAAATCGTGACCACTCACCATGACTCGTCTTCTTGTGAGACGAATCGTGACCACTCACCATGACCTCATCTTCGTCTTCTTGTGGGACAAATCGTGACCACTCACCATGACTCGTCTTCTTGTGAGACGAATCGTGACCACTCACCATGACCTCATCTTCGTCTTCTTGTGGGACGAATCGTGACCACTCACCATGACTCGTCTTCTTGTGAGACGAATCGTGACCACTCACCATGACCTCATCTTCGTCTTCTTGTGGGACAAATCGTGACCACTCACCATGACTCGTCTTCTTGTGAGACGAATCGTGACCACTCACCATGACCTCATCTTCGTCTTCTTGTGGGACAAATCGTGACCACTCACCATGACTCGTCTTCTTGTGAGACGAATCGTGACCACTCACCATGACCTCATCTTCGTCTTCTTGTGGGACAAATCGTGACCACTCACCATGACTCGTCTTCTTGTGAGACGAATCGTGACCACTCACCATGACCTCATCTTCGTCTTCTTGTGGGACGAATCGTGACCACTCACCATGACTCGTCTTCTTGTGAGACGAATCGTGACCACTCACCATGACCTCATCTTCGTCTTCTTGTGGGACGAATCGTGACAACTCACCATGACTCATCTTTGTCTTCTTGTGGGACGAATCGTGACCACTCACCATGACTCGTCTTCTTGTGAGACGAATCGTGACCATTCACCATGATTCATCTTCGTCTTCTTGTGGGACAAATCGTGACCACTCACCATGACTCGTCTTCTTGTGAGACGAATCGTGACCACTCACCATGACCTCATCTTCGTCTTCTTGTGGGACAAATCGTGACCACTCACCATGACTCGTCTTCTTGTGAGACGAATCGTGACAACTCACCATGACTCATCTTTGTCTTCTTGTGGGACGAATCGTGACCACTCACCATGACTCGTCTTCTTGTGAGACGAATCGTGACCATTCACCATGATTCATCTTCGTCTTCTTGTGGGACAAATCGTGACCACTCACCATGACTCGTCTTCTTGTGAGACGAATCGTGACCACTCACCATGACCTCATCTTCGTCTTCTTGTGGGACGAATCGTGACAACTCACCATGACTCATCTTCGTCTTCTTGTGGGACGAATCGTGACCACTCACCATGACTCGTCTTCTTGTGAGACGAATCGTGACCATTCACCATGATTCATCTTCGTCTTCTTGTGGGACAAATCGTGACCACTCACCATGACTCGTCTTCTTGTGAGACGAATCGTGACCACTCACCATGACCTCATCTTCGTCTTCTTGTGGGACAAATCGTGACCACTCACCATGACTCGTCTTCTTGTGAGACGAATCGTGACCACTCACCATGACCTCATCTTCGTCTTCTTGTGGGACAAATCGTGACCACTCACCATGACTCGTCTTCTTGTGAGACGAATCGTGACCACTCACCATGACCTCATCTTCGTCTTCTTGTGGGACGAATCGTGACCAGTCACCATGACTCGTCTTCTTGTGAGACGAATCGTGACCACTCACCATGACCTCATCTTCGTCTTCTTGTGGGACAAATCGTGACCACTCACCATGACTCGTCTTCTTGTGAGACGAATCGTGACCACTCACCATGACCTCATCTTCGTCTTCTTGTGGGACAAATCGTGACCACTCACCATGACTCGTCTTCTTGTGAGACGAATCGTGACAACTCACCATGACTCATCTTTGTCTTCTTGTGGGACGAATCGTGACCACTCACCATGACTCGTCTTCTTGTGAGACGAATCGTGACCATTCACCATGATTCATCTTCGTCTTCTTGTGGGACAAATCGTGACCACTCACCATGACTCGTCTTCTTGTGAGACGAATCGTGACCACTCACCATGACCTCATCTTCGTCTTCTTGTGGGACGAATCGTGACAACTCACCATGACTCATCTTCGTCTTCTTGTGGGACGAATCGTGACCACTCACCATGACTCGTCTTCTTGTGAGACGAATCGTGACCATTCACCATGATTCATCTTCGTCTTCTTGTGGGACAAATCGTGACCACTCACCATGACTCGTCTTCTTGTGAGACGAATCGTGACCACTCACCATGACCTCATCTTCGTCTTCTTGTGGGACAAATCGTGACCACTCACCATGACTCGTCTTCTTGTGAGACGAATCGTGACCACTCACCATGACCTCATCTTCGTCTTCTTGTGGGACAAATCGTGACCACTCACCATGACTCGTCTTCTTGTGAGACGAATCGTGACCACTCACCATGACCTCATCTTCGTCTTCTTGTGGGACGAATCGTGACCACTCACCATGACTCGTCTTCTTGTGAGACGAATCGTGACCACTCACCATGACCTCATCTTCGTCTTCTTGTGGGACAAATCGTGACCACTCACCATGACTCGTCTTCTTGTGAGACGAATCGTGACCACTCACCATGACCTCATCTTCGTCTTCTTGTGGGACAAATCGTGACCACTCACCATGACTCGTCTTCTTGTGAGACGAATCGTGACCACTCACCATGACCTCATCTTCGTCTTCTTGTGGGACAAATCGTGACCACTCACCATGACTCGTCTTCTTGTGAGACGAATCGTGACCACTCACCATGACCTCATCTTCGTCTTCTTGTGGGACGAATCGTGACCACTCACCATGACTCGTCTTCTTGTGAGACGAATCGTGACCACTCACCATGACCTCATCTTCGTCTTCTTGTGGGACAAATCGTGACCACTCACCATGACTCGTCTTCTTGTGAGACGAATCGTGACCACTCACCATGACCTCATCTTCGTCTTCTTGTGGGACGAATCGTGACAACTCACCATGACTCCTCTTCGTCTTCTTGTGGGACGAATCGTGACCACTCACCATGACTCGTCTTCTTGTGAGACGAATCGTGACCATTCACCATGATTCATCTTCGTCTTCTTGTGGGACAAATCGTGACCACTCACCATGACTCGTCTTCTTGTGAGACGAATCGTGACCATTCACCATGATTCATCTTCGTCTTCTTGTGGGACAAATCGTGACCACTCACCATGACTCGTCTTCTTGTGAGACGAATCGTGACCATTCACCATGATTCATCTTCGTCTTCTTGTGGGACAAATCGTGACCACTCACCATGACTCGTCTTCTTGTGAGACGAATCGTGACCATTCACCATGATTCATCTTCGTCTTCTTGTGGGACAAATCGTGACCACTCACCATGACTCGTCTTCTTGTGAGACGAATCGTGACCATTCACCATGATTCATCTTCGCCTTCTTGTGGGACGAATCGTAACCATTCACCATGACTCATCTTCTTGTGGGACGAATCATGACCACTCACCATGATCTCATCTTCGTCTTCTTGTGAGACGAATCGTGACCATTCACCATGACTCATCTTCGTCTTCTTGTGCGACGAATCGTAACCACTCACCATGACTCGTCTTCTTGTGAGACGAATCGTAACCATTCACCATGACTCGTCTTCTTCTGGGACGAATCGTAACATTCACCATGATTCATCTTCGTATTCTTGTGGGACGAATCGTGACTACTCACCCTGACCCCATCTTCGTCTTCTTGTGGAACGAAACGTGACCACTCACCACGACCTCATCTTCGTCTTCTTGTGAGATGAATCGTGACCACTCACCATGACCTCATCTTCGTCTTTCGGGCAGTTTGGACAAATCGTAGTCATTTGTCGGTGCAGACACTGACTCGTTCGAGCACTTTGGTTAGTTTGACAGAGCACAAGCAAGCTCACTGACTTCTGTCTCTTCTGCTGAAAGCTTGATGTCTTTCGTCCAAGTGAACACCATGACGTCATATGTAAAGAAAAAAGAAACGTAGCATCGATTCTTTCCACATTTCTTTCTTTTATCTTAAACAGCATCCTAGCCACTTCGGGGGATTTTACCGAACAAGAGAGATCTTCACACATCTATAACTTGTGACATAATCCTTCCAGTTTCGAACGGAACAGGAATTTCCATTCTGACTTCGATGAGTGCTTCCTCTGGAATCAGAAAGCAGAAGAGATTCAGTGATGTGACATTGACGGCCATTCAAGACTAGACAAATGTGAAACAATTTCATCAAAATGTTGATAACTAGGCATCTTCTGTCCATTCAAATAGCGTAATACTAATAAAAAGACAGCATCATACACTCTTATTATGTAAAGTATTAAGACACTTCCATGTCACGTGAATGGGAAACCGTATTCAAAGCTTTCTAACTGCGAACGTAAATTTTAAAAGGAGATTTGTCACTGGATATCACTCTGCCAAAAACTTTAATTTCAACAATATTCCTTTAATATTTAAACAGTTAGGAAAGCTAAAATATTAAACATCAGAATTTCTAGTCCCAAAAGTTCACTTCAAAAATTATTAAAAAAATAGTTTATAATAAAATTATACACTAAAATACATGTAACTTCAGGAGTTTGTGCATTAATTATTTGAGCTTTCGTCAATGTTTAAGCAAAACGTTAGGATGAAACGTTTTTCAATTCTGAATAAAATTGAAATATTTGACGAATATTGTTAAAAAAATTTTTTAAAGAGAGATCTATCTCTAAAAGAGCTTGCTTTAAAATTGGAAGAGATTTGAACATGTCTTTTAATTCACGTGAGATTGAAGTATCTCAGTAGTTTTGGTGATAGAACGTAAGATCTTTAATAATAATAATAATAATAATAATAAATACCCCCTCAAGCAGCTGCTTGCCACAGAGGTCTGACAGGAGCCTGTCAGTTTATATGCCACAGTAGAAGATCTGAGAGGATGGCAGGACCTCAGCAGAAAACAACACGAACATCCATGTCTTACCCGGGGCTCGAACCCAGGTCCCGTAGATCAGTAGCCAAGTATCTTTACCTAAAGAAAATCGACTCGTACCTCTCTTTCCTCAACTGGCTGAACAAGTTGCAAGCAATATCTCTATTCGAATCTTGGTTAGGATGAATCTTTCGAACTTTTACAGTCGTGGTTAAAGAAGTAATCGCGATGTGTTTGCATTTCTGTGATTTCATTTAGGGAAGACGTCTTTCGCAGAAATGAGTCGCGGTGAAAACAACGAATATAAAAACTCATCCATTTCGTTTTCTGCATTTCTGGAAGCATCGGTTTGTTGCAAAGAAGAAAAGAAATAAGGATTAGAAACACGTGAAAGTCTTGTATATACGAAAAAGAAATACTCTGAACTTCTAATCGTTAGTGTTTTAATTTGTGGACTTCAATAAACCATCTACCTCATTAACTGATACGTAAGGACTATGGAACTAAAATCAAAATTTTCGATTTATTTCTGACAAAAACAATAGCAACATTAAATATCTTTTTTATATTTTAAAATTGGAAATACTATTTTTAAGTTTAATAGATAAATAATGAAAATCTTGTCAATGCATCAAGATGAATTGAAAATTGTATTACGGAAAAAAAAAGTGAGTGAAAAAAGTAAAAAATGTATATTAAGGAAATCGTTAATATTATTTACCACTAAAGAGACTCAAATCTTGTAAGAAAACTGCTCTGGTGATGGCTAAAATGATTCCTCCACACATGTCGCAGTAGGAGAATATGACTTATTAGAGATAATATTTCGTGCTTTGTAGGGATGAGTCCTAGATCCGTGGAGGGGCGGGGAATTTGGATCTAGGATGAGTCCTAGATCCGTGGAGGGGCGTGGAGGTTCGAGTCCCAGCTGGGTCAGCGTTGAGATTTATCTCCGCAAAATTCCCCGTCCTGCCCACGGTCAGTAGGGGACACCAATGGGCTTGGCAAAGGCCGCCGTCCGTCGGATGGGACGTTAAGCCGTGGCCCCGTGTGCGGGAGAGCTATACTCTGTGCACGTAAAGAACACGCTGGATGGCCTTGACGGGGGCTACCATCTGTCTCCCAACAGCTGTTCCAGTGGGTCCCCTCCCCCAACCTTCTCTGAGCCTTCGGGGTGCAAAAAAGTGCCGCTCAGAAGTAAAACAACACAACCCAAATAGATCCGTGCACCCGTGATCAGTGATAATTATGGAAAAAAATAAGTTGAAAAACATAATTAATTGGCTCTAATTTCAACCTTTTAATCAAACTTTATAATTCGATAAAAGTACCATTCAACCTTTGATTATTTTTAGGAATTTTCTCTCCTTTAATAACGAATCGCCCTTAACTTATACAATACTATTAGTTAGGAATTGTCAACTTCTATGAATTCATTCTAGCTTGTTCCTTTAGAAGTAAATTAAAGATTTTATTTATTTAATATAAAAATTGCAATTATTTTAAAGTTCCTAAACCGAGTATAATATAAAAAATTTAAGAAAGGCTTAGCAGCAGGTATTTCTGTATATATGTTTTACTATGCGTTACAGAAATGTTCGTTGCCTAAATGGGCTGGGTCTCAGGAATTGAAAAAATAGCTCGAGCTGGAAGATTTGAGCCCGAACTTACCTCTGTAACAGACAATAATTCCATTTAAATTTTTTGTCTTTGTGATTATATAGAAACATGTAGCATGACAACAGTGCAAACGGCATATTTTGTTCCTTTGCCTCTGAACAATTCTTTCCATACAATGGTCTAAATGGTCAGGTCACAAGGACCTCAAGGGCTCAGAGAAGGTTGAGGACAGCTCCCAATGGACATCTGTTAGGACACAGATGGCAGCCTCCCGTCAAGGCAATCCGGCAGTTCTTTAACGTGCACAGGGTATGACTTCTCTCCCGCAACGGGAGAGGTCATGTGTGTCTAAGCCGCACACGGGACCACGGCTTTACGTCCCATCCAATAGAGGGCGGTTTTTTCTATGCCGCCCACTTTCTGACCGAGGGCAGGACGAGGGTTAGCAGTGATAAATCCCAACGCCTGCACAACTGCGACTCGAACTTGAGAATTTCAGATTGCGAGCCTGGCATGCTACCGACTGAGCCAAAATCCATCCCCCAGTTCACAAGGACCCCAAAGCTCAGAAGTAGGTAGGGAAATGTGACACAAGAGACAACTCTGTTAGGAAACAGGCCATCCAGGATGTTCTTTTAGCGTGAACAAGGTAAGTCTCTCTTGAGCATGGTTCACCGTTTAACATCCCACCGTAAGACTAACAAGCAGCAAGATGGGTTGGGTTGTTTTACCTCTGAGCGGCACTTTTTTGCACACCATAGGCTAAATGGCCAGGTCACAAGGGCCCCGAAGGCTCAGAGAAGGTTGGGGGAGGGAACCCACTGGAACAACTGTTGGGAGACAGATGGTAGCCTTCCGTGAAGCCCATCATCCAGCGTGTTCTTTAACGTGCACAGGGTATGGATCTCCCACACACGGGGCCACGGCTTAACGTCCCATCCAACGGATGGCGGCCTTTCCAAGCCCATCGGTGTCCCCTACTGACCGTGGGCAGGGTGGGGAATTTTGCAGAGATAAATCTCAACGCTGATCCAGCTGGGACTCGAACCTGGGAACTACAGATTACGAGCCTGGCGGGCTACCGACTGAGCCACCCCGCCCCCCCTTAATAAAGAGGAATAAATTGATTGGTAATGGATTATGTCTTTGTACTAAATATCAATATCGATGAAGTTCAGACTTGTCCTGTCTAAAATAAACTGAGAGCGTGATCCGCATAAGATAATTAGTAAGTTTGTTCTTCATCTGAGTTCCGTTTTGGCAACAAACAATGAAACATTTGAATCATCTGTGTCCCGGCAAAATAAATTCTTACAAATAATTGAAAAGAAAAATTCCATAAAACCTTTTCACACTAATATTTTTTAACGCTCTGCATCTGAGTAGCTTTTCCTTAATATTAGAGAACATTTAATGCCAATAAAATACATCATTTAAGACACTTTTTCGTTTTCTGATTACAGGTTCTTGCGATGTTGTCTGATTTTGCATTTGTTGATCAGAAAATCTAAAAAATCAGTTTGTTTTATGCAGAAGGAACCAACTTAAATTTAGCGAGGATACAACTAGAAAAAAAAACAAAACTATACTTTTTAAAGAGCAGTGGGGAAGAATTCTCTAAAAACCAAAACATACACAGTCGTGTCAGAATAATGTGACCACCTACCATACATATACTATGGTACAGTCGCTCAAATAAATATCCGAACACTACGGTTGATTACAGAATTCATAAAAAATATCTGGCAATGATTTTTTTAGAAATTAGTGATCTGGCAACCTTCGTGTCACGTGACACGAAGGCATGGCAACCTTCGTGTTCATTCAACCATCATGGAAACCTTCGTGTCACGTGACACGAAGGTTACCAGATCACTAATTTCTAAAAAAATCGTTGCGAGATGTTTTTTCTGAATTCTGTAATCAACCATAGTGTTCGTATATTTATTTGAGCGACTGTAGGTGGTCATATTATTCTGATACGACTGTGTATATTTCTAATGAGTAATGAATTGGAATTTTCTTTTAAGAAATCAAGAAAATATATTGACTACAGGCTAAAAAAATACCTTTTTAACGAGTATTATGAATTGGCAAAATTATTTAGTAATGAACCTAACAAATATCCAAGATATTGGAAGAAACGAACCAGATTGGGTATCATCTATATCGATGATTTATTTTATGAGTTGCGGATTGGAAGGCGCGTGGTAAAGAAACAAGCAGACCTTTCTATAATCATGGAAATAATTAAACGGAATTTTAAAGTATTAGTAACTATGTAACTGATAGTCGATACTCTGTAAAATACATTTCAAGGCATTGGTTTGCAAACTTTTTATAATGGCGCCTCCTCAGCTTAGCAAAGATTTCACCAGGGCGGGGGTGGCTCAGTCGGTAGCGCGCCAGGCTCGTAATCTGTAGTTCCCAGGTTCGATTCCCAGCTGGGTCAGTGTTAAGATTTATCTCCGCAAAATTCCCCGTGTGCGGGAGAATGTGTGGCCTCGTGTGCGGGAGAGCCATACCCTGTGCACGTTAAAGAACACGCTGGATGGCCTTGACGGGAGGCTACCATCTGTCCCCCAACAGCTGTTCCAGTGGGTCCCCTTCCCCAACCTTCTCTGAGCCTGCGGGGTCCCTGTGACCTGGCCATTTAGCCCATGGTGTGCAAAAAAGTGCTGCTCAGAGGTAAAACAACCCAACGCACGCAATTGTTGCAATATGGCGGGAAGATAAAGCAACTCAAAATGCGCGTGGCGATGTTGCCCGCTCCAAGAACCAACAGCTACTATTTCTGACGTTCAACATGAAATTCTGCAAGCGAGCAATGCCTGAAGAAAGCTTTCTCATTTCAAAGAAGCGACTTTTCAGCTGCAATTAAAAGCAATGCACGAAACCAAACAGGAACCGAACAATTGATTCAGACGGTAGCGCGTCAGGCCCGTAATCTACATTTCCTAGGTTCGAGTCCTACCTCTGACAGCGTCGAAGTTTATCTCCGCCAAACTCCCTCAGCCGGAAAGGGGAGCTTGGAAAGGAAGACGTCCGTCGGATGGGACGTTAAGCCGTGGCCCCGTGTGCGGGAGAACCATATTCTGTGCACGTTAAAGAACACGCTGGATGGCTTGACGGGAGGCTATCATCTGTCTCCCAACAGCTGTTCCAGTGAGTCTCCTTCCCAAACTTACTGAGATCTTGGGGTCCTTGTGACCTGACCATTTAGCCCATTGTGCGCAAAAAGTGCCGTTCGGAGGTAAAAACAATCCAGCATTGTACTAAGAATCTTGCACCCCACAATAATTTACTACTTTAGATAAAAAGTGTTTGAATCGGTAAACGAACACATAAGAGAAAAAATATTAAACTTTAAATTCTAGTAATTAGAAATTATGAGCTAAACTGCTGTACTTTGTGAAACATACAACACCTGGGATTGGGTTGTTTTACCTCTGAGCGGCACTTTTTTGCACACCATGGGCTAAATGGCCAGGTCACATGGACCCCAAAGGCTCAGAGAAGGTTGGGGGAAGGGACCCACTGGAACAGCTGTTGGGAGACAGATGGTAGCCTCCCGTCAAGGCCATCCAGCGTGTTCTTTAACGTGCACAGGGTATGTCTCTCCCGCACACGGGGCCACGGCTTAACGTCCCATCCGACGGACGGCGACCTTTCCAAGCACATCGGTGTCCCCTACTGACCGTGGGCAGGGCGAGGAATTTTGCGGAGATAAATCTCAACGCTGACCCAGCTGGGACTCGAACCTGGGAACTACAGATTACGAGCCTGACGCGCTACAACAGCTGGGAAAATGAGCAAAACTTGCAATAAAGAAATCTTCACAGATTTGAATTTAAACACTATTACTCTGTAAACAACTGAAGTAATATGTCAATCAACTTTGATTTTCTACTTCTTACATCTGTCGATGCTTACTGTTTCGCATTTCTCAAGCATCGTTTTCTAATAATGGCGATGAAACGCAACAGTAAGTCATTTCAACAATACCACTACAGAAGAAATGCCGGAACGTCACGGCGATCGCCAGACGAAAGGTTCATAGCAACCAAAAAGATCTCGGTTCACAAAGGAGTGTTGCAGTTACCGTAACTGGCAATTGCATACTCTGCTGTACACTTTGCAAATTATTTCCGGTATTATTCAGCTGCAAAAAATTCGCGGGCGCACTCTTGGGTCTGGGAGGAGCAACGATTCAGCGTCCATACAAACGGAGCACCACAAGGTACGGTTTCCTCTTCTTATCTCTTTTAACATCCCTAACGTCGCCTAAAAATATAACAATTTTAGAAACTTCAGTGGGTCGAATTTTTGGCTCAGGTGTCCGGAATTCTGTGGTACGCGTGTCCGGACGGCACGCGCAGTGCATCAACAAATATAGATTAGATTGTTGTATCTCTGAGCGACACTTTTTTGTACACAATGGGCTAAAGAGACAGGTTATGTTGTTTTACCTCTGAGCGGCATTTTTTGCACACCATGGGCTAAATGGCCAGGTCACATGGACACCGAAGGCTGAGAGAAGATTGGGGGAGGAGACCCACTGGAACAGCTGTTGAGAGACAGATGGTAGCCTCCCGTCAAGGCCATAATCTTTAACGCCATAATCTTAGGCCATAATCTTTAACATGCACAGGATACGACTCTCCCATACACGGGACCACGGCTTAACGTCCCATCCGACGGACGGCGGCCTTTCCAAGCCCATCGGTGTCTGCTACTGACAGTGAGCAGAGCGGGGAGTTTTGCGGAGAAAAGTCTTAACGTTGACCCAGCTGGGACTCGAACCTGGGAATTGCAGATTACTAGCCTGGAGCGCTACCGACTAAGCCACCCCCGCCCCTAAAGAGCCAGGTCTCAAGGGCACGGTAAAAGTTGGAAAGGGACCCACTAGACAGCTGTTAGGAGACCTATGGATGTCTCCCGTCAAGGTCATCCAACCTGTTCCTTAATGTGCGCAGGGTATGGCCTCTCGTACAAGAACCACGGCTTATAACGTCTCATCCGACGGACGAAGGCCTTTCTAAGCCCGTCGGTGCCCCGATTCTGACAGAAGTCAGGGGGGCGTTTAGCGGAGATAAATGTCAAGGTTAAAATCCAACCTGGGAACTGCATGATTACGAGTTTGGCGCGCTCCCGCCTGAGCCGCTCTCGGCATATCAGATTTAGTCGCAGCGCGTAATACATTAGAGTTGGGTTGTTGGGTTGTTTTACCTCTGAACGGCACTTTTTTGCACACCATGGGCTAAATGGCCAGGTCACATGGATCCCGAAGGCTCAGAGAAGGATTGGGGGAGGGGACCCACTGGAACAGCTGTTGGGAGACAGATGGTAGCCTCCCGTCAAGGCCATCCAGCGTGTTCTTTAACGTGCACAGGGTATGGCTCTCTCACACACGGGGCCACGGCTTAACGTTCCATCCGACGGACGGCGTGCCTTTCCAAGCCCATCGGTAATACATTAGAGAGATTATTGTGCAGTTACACGTGCGATGCGAAGAATATCGTGCAATTACATTCCGCTATCTAAAAGAGTGAAAAGAATAAAATAGTTTGGCAAGCGCCATAAAAAAGGATGCCGACTCCTGTCTTATCTATTTGTTAGTGTACCACGACTTCCCCCCCGTCCAAGAAATCGTATTTTGTTTACGCTCTATTCTAATGATTAACTACATGCAATGCTGTGAATTTGATTAGTTTCACCCCCCAATTTTATCGATACTGTTTGCTCGATTCTGTTTGCTCGATTTTATCGATATTTTACTCGATTTCTGTTTGCATGGGGCGGGGGTGGTTCAGTCGGTAGCGCGCCAGGCTCGTAATCTGTAGTTCCCAGGTTCGAGTCCCAGCTGGGTCAGCGTTGAGATTTATCTCCGCAAAAATTCCCCGCCCTGCCCACGATCAGTAGGGGACACCGATGGGCTTGGAAAGGCCCCCGTCCGTCGGATGGGACGTTAAGCCGTGGTCTCGTGTGCGGGAGAGCCATACCCTGTGCACGTTAAAGAACACGCTGGATGGCCTTGACGGGAGGCTACCATCTGTCTCCCAACAGCTGTTCCAGTGGGTCCCCTCCCCCAACCTTCTCTGAGCATTCGGGGTCCATGTGACCTGGCCATTTAGCCCATGGTGTGCAAAAAAAGTGCCGCTCAGAGGTAAAACAACCCAACTCTGTTTGTGTAGAAAAGACAAATTCTTGCAGCTCCCAACCCCTCCATATTTTATTATGTATAGTGATGGATTAAGTGTGCGTCGTTGGTGGGTTTATGGGGGGGGGGGGAGTCAGTTGTGGCCCTGAGTCCAAAGATCAAAAGTAACCTGAATATTGACAATCATTCAGATTCTCTGTTAGGTTTCTCTAAGCTTTGTTTATTTTATATACTATTTAATGATTCAGGCTTCTATATGAAGCTCTACTTTAGATACCGATGATTAATTATACGTCCTCATGCAGGAAGGGGACGACTTATGGACGAGAAGCTCCAGTGGTCTAGATATTCGTAATTCTTCTTTGATTATGTGTATGATTTAAAAAACGGAAACTTCAATTTGCATCAGCTAGGTTAATCGCAAAGAAAATGTTCTTTTTAAAAATAAATAATTTCTTTGTTCCCATGGCAACTCTCAGAAAGAATCAGAGTTCCCAATAAATCCCAACGAAAGATACATTTCATCAGAAACACCTATTTTAATGATTAAAGTTTAGCGGCGATATATATACTTAATATCAGGAATTCTTAACACTTCACATTACTATGATGGGTTGGGGTTGTTTTACCTCTGAGCGGCACTTTTTTGCACACCATGGGCTAAATGGCCAGGTCACATGGACCCCGAAGGCTCAGAGAAAGTTGGGGGAAGGGACCCACTGGAACATATGTTGGGAGACAGATGGTAGCCTCCTGTCAAGGCCATCCAGCGTGTTCTTTAACGTGCACAGGGTATGGCTATCCCGCACATGGAGACACGGCTTAACGTCCCATCCGACGGACGGCGGCCTTTCCAAGTCCATTGGTGTCCCCTACTGACCGTAGGCAAGGCGGATAGTTTTGCGGAGATAAATCTCAACGCTGACCCAGTTGGAACTCGAACCTGGGAACTGCAGATTGCGAGCTTGGCGCGATACCGACTGAGCCACCCCGCCGCACTATTTGTTTTTTACTTAGTCCCTCCAGCATACAGGAATGAATCTATGAAGGGGATCCAATTATATCCTCCGCAACCTTCGCCAGGAGAAATTTTATCATTTGGATTGGGTTGCTTCACTTCTGAGCAGCATTTTTGTACTCGCAATGGTCAAATGGCCAAGTCACAAGGATACAACAGATGGCAGTCTCCCGTCGAGACCGTGCAGTGCATTCTTTAACGGGCACAGAATATGGCTCTCACGCATTCGTTAATAATTGGAACGGAGGCGTAAGGAATAACAAACAAATGCATTCCACATATTTCGCAAGAACAATTTAAAAAGTATTAAAATGGAATAAAATATATTTTCCGTGAATAATTTCTGTAAAAAATATACCACCGTCCTGGTTCAAGTCAATTTCACCTTCTTCCTCTCCCCACAAGTGATTTTTTTTCTAAATCGAGTGAAAAAAAACTAATTTTTTCCTCCAAAACATCTGCACTCTGAGTAACACAAGAGCATGGCATGCGATGCGACACCCACATCATCGTTTCTTCTCCCACAATAGAGTGAATACCAAATGAATACTAATATTTGCATACGAGTGAGATTTTATCGATTGTAGAAACTTTGTCCTCTTCTTTCGCAGATAATTCGCCAGCAGGGATCGAGCTATGGAGGAACAGAATGCCGAAAAAACGTTGGGTGCGCAGGCCATGGATATATTGACCGAAATGCGTGAAAAGGGTCAACTCTGCGACGGCGTTTTGCGCACGGAAGATGGTGCGGTCATCAACGTCCATCGCTCTATCATGGCTGCCTGTAGTCCTTACTTCAGAGTTCTCTTTACGTCCAGACTGAATTCTAACAACCGTTACGATGTGCTCATACCCGGGGTGAGCGGAGACATGTTGGGGCTCATCGTGGACTACGCCTACAACCGGGTCACTCACGTCACCGAAGAGAACGTGTCGGAAGTTCTCCCTGCTGCGGATCAGTTCAACATCACAGGGATGGTCAATGATTGCTGCAAATTTATCTCGTCCAATATGACCGCCGAGAACTGCATAGGCATTAGGAAGTTTGCGAGGGATTACTGGTGCCCGGAGCTTGAAAGGGAAGCGCACAGGTGAGTGAGTGATGGTGACTCCCTTTTTTTTTAATTTACCACAGGAGGTAGGGCTTCACTGAAAGGGAAGAGACTTTTATCTGCAAACATTTGGGACATGGTGGGAAATTTGAAATGAACATTGGAACATTCGATCCATTCGCCTGTCAGTAAAGGGTGGAGGGTTGTTGGGTTGTTTTACCTCTGAGCGGCACTTTTTTGCACACCATGGGCTAAATGGCCAGGTCACATGGACTCCGAAGGCTCAGAGAAGGTTGGGGGAGGGGACTCACAGGAACAGCTGTTGGGAGACAGATGGTAGCCTCCCGTCAAGGCCATCCAGCGTGTTCTTTAACGTGCACAGGGTATGGCTCTCCCGCACAAGGAGCCACGGCTTAATGTCCCATCCGAAGGACGGTCTCTGAGGTGACAATTTTTTTTTTCATGCAATGGGTTATATGACCAGGTTACAAGGACCCCGAGGGCTCGGAGAATATTTAGAGGAGGGGATTTGGGTTGGGTTGTTTTACCTCTGAACGGCACTTTTTTGCACACCATGGGCTAAATGGCCAGGTCACATGGACTCCGAAGGCTCAGAGAAGGTTGGGGGACGGGACCCACTGGAACAGCTGTTGGGAGACAGATGGTAGCCTCCCGTCAAGGCCATCCAGCGTGTTCTTTAACGTGCACAAGGTATAGCTCTCCCGCACACGGGGCCACGGCTTAATGTTCCATCCGACGGACGGCGGCCTTTCCAAGCCCATCGGTGTCCCCTACTGACCGTGGGCAGGGCGGGGAATTTTTGCGGAGATAAATCTCAACGCTGACCCAGCTGGGACTCGAACCTGGGAACTACAGATTACGAGCCTGGCGCGCTACCGACTGAACCACCCCCGCCCCCTGGCAAGAAGGTCCAAGAGAGTAAAGAATCCAGCAGAAGGTAGAATTTTGATAAGTAGAAGATCTTTGCAACTTGATTGTTCGGAAATTGAAGTCATTATATTGTAATTTATTCCGTAGCAAAGGATTACAGTAAAGCCAATATACAGGTAATTTCAAATGTTAGTTTAAATGTTCGAGTGGCTTGGTGCCCGAGTACATTTCGAAAATTGAAAAGAAATATTAAGAACAGTACATAAAACAAAAACACATGTACAGTCGCTCAAAAAAGTATCCGAACACTATGGTTCATTACAGAATTCAGAAAAAATATCTGGCAACGATTTTTTTAGAAATTAGTGATCTGGCAACCTCGTGTCACGTGATTACAGAATTCAGGAAAAATATCTGGAGCGTGTACAGCAACTGTATACGCTCCAGTTACCGTTCACAGCAAACTGGAGCGTGTGCAGTTACTGCACACGCTCCAGTACTGCACACGCAACGCACTGCAACGGTAACTGCACACGCTCAATATTTCCGTGAGTGAGCCCACACGATCTAGTATCAAAATAATATGACCACCTACGTATCTGCGAGCATGTTTTAACTCCCCGTATCTTCCGACAGATTCTTGATGAAGAATTTCATCGAGATAGCCAACACTAGCGAAGAGCTGTTGCTGCTTCCCATCGATGAAGTCATTGAGATTATTAACGCCGAAGATCTCAACATCAGCAATGAGGAGGTGGCTTGGGATGCGGTGATCAAGTGGATCTCTTTCGACCCGGACAACCGCCAGCGTTTCATCGTGGATCTGATGCGCTGTGTGAGGTTGGGGCTTCTCGACACGCACTACTTCATGGAGAAGGTCAAAGTTCACGAGTATGTCGACAAAAATGAAATGTGCAAACCGATTGTGATCGAGACGTTGAAGTTTCTCTATGACCTTGAGATGATCACGCAGCGAACCGGGGAAGTGCCAACACCGGAATTGGCGCGTCCGAGAGTCCCACACGAGATCATGTTTGCTATAGGAGGCTGGAGCGGTGACAGTCCTACAAGCATCATTGAAACTTACGACACGAGGGCAGACAGGTGGATAACCGTAAGTGAAATCTCTCTAAAAATTAAATAGTTAAGACGTTTTCTCCATTAGTTGGGTTGGGTTATTTTACCTCTGAGCGGCACTTTTTTGCACACCATGGGCTAAATGGCCAGGTCACATGGACCCCAAAGGCTCGGAGAAGGTTGGAGGAGGGGACCCACTGGAACAGCTGTTGGGAGACAGATGGTAGCCTCCCGTCAAGGCCATCCAGCGTGTTATTTAACGTGCACAGGGTATGGCTCTCCCGCACACGGGGCCACGGCTCAACGTCCCATCCGACGGACGGCGGTCTTTCCAAGCCCATCGGTGTCCCCTACTGACCGTGGGCAGGGCGGGGAATTTTGCGGAGATAAATCTCAACGCTGACCCAGCTGGGACTCGAACCTGGGAACTACAGATTACGAGTTTGGCGCGCTACCGACTGAGCCACCCCCGCCCCCGTTTTCTCCATTAATCAGACAAAATGGTTCTCAAACTTTTTTCTGTCGCGACCCAATAGACAATGCCAATGAAGTCGTCATATCCAGAAGATCACTGGTTCCTAACTGGAGCGTTTTATAAATTTGTATGGGCGTTTTCTTCAGCTTTTCTGTTGGGGTGGATTAAACAAAACATTGAATACTTTATAGTCTTGCGTTAAGAAGTGGGGTTAGAAAAATATAAGTAGACGTTCGGCACAAAAGGGTTTGGGAACTACAGCAGTAGATAGTGCCATTAAATTTTCGGCCAGCCATTAGATAATGCTAGTGAATTTTAGATGCGCGGTTCTAATATCAGTGAGTCTTCGCAATCCAATGGATGGCACTATTGAACTCGCGCAAACCTGGTAGATAGTGCCAAGGAATTTTCGCCACTCGTCAGAAAATGCCATTAAATTTTCGCGATCAGGTAGATAATACCAGGGAATCTAAATTCGAAGATCTATAACTTCTAAAATATGCATTTAAAGGAAATATATGACAGAAGATAAAGATTATAATCTAATCTATTTAAATCTCGATTTTGAACAATATTTTTTCAGCATTTAAAGAGTTATGGAAGCTGGAATTTTTAACAATAAATTATCTCGTTTGTTAAAAATCATTGATAGTTATCTAATACTGAAATAATCATTCTGTAAACTTAAGGTTAGGTATTTATTTATTGAAACAGAGAATGATTCAAACAACTTTTCTTGAGTTTTTGCGAAACTTTTGAGTCAGTTAGACAATTAATGAATTCTAGTTGTTAGGTGGGTTTTATAAGTGAAATGTTTACGGCTTTTATTATGACAAGGATTTTTTTTTTTCTTATTTCGAAATGTTTTTTTGTCGTTTTTTTTGTTTACTTTCGTTCTTCGCATGTACAGTCGCACAAAAAAAAAAGTATCCGAACGCTATGGTTGATTACAGAATTCAGAAAAAAATATCTGGCAACGATTTTTTTTTTTTTTTAAATTAATGATCTAGCAACCTTCGTAAGGTTCTGAATTCTGTAATCAACCATAGCGTTCGGATACTTTTTTTGAACTATTACTGTATGAGCATTTTTACAAATTTATGTGATCTATGTGATTTTTCTGACTTCTCAGGTGCCAGAGGTTGACCCCGCTGGTCCACGAGCTTATCACAAATGTGCTGTTGTTAAATTTGACATCTTCATCATCGGCGGGTTTGACGGTGTGGAGTATTTTAATAGCTGCAGATGCTTCAACGCCGTGACGAAGGAGTGGAGAGAAGTGGCCCCTATGCATTCTAGGAGGTAAAAGAGAAACAGAAATAATTGCAAAAATTGATTTTTCTTCCTTCTATGGGTTGTTTTTCCTCTGAGCGGCACTTTTTTGAACACCATGGGCTAAATGGCCAGGTCACATGGACCCCGAAGGCTCAGAGAAGGTTGGGGGAGGGGACCCACTGGAACAACTGTTGGGAGACAGATGGTAGCCTCCCGTCAAGGCCATCCAGCGTGTTCTTTAACGTGCACAGGGTATGGCTCTCCCGCACACGGGGGCCACGGCTTAACGTCCCATCCGACGGACGGCGGCCTTTCCAAGCCCATCGGTGTCCTCTACTGACCGTGGGCAGGGCGGGGAATTTTGCGGAGATAAATCTCAACGCTGACCCAGCTGGGACTCGAACCTGGGAACTACAGATTACGAGTCTGGCGTGCTACCGACTGACCACCCCCGCCCCTTCCTTCTACGAGACAAACCAACGAATCAAAGTATAATATTCTGTAAATGCTTGGCTACGATCTTTTTAATCAATATTTATATACTAATATTTTCGTTTTTAATTAATATGCAAATGTAAAACTTTGCTTTTTATTTAAATCAAAATAAACATGTTTTGCTTAACAAAATGCACATTAAAACATATTTTTAAATTTTAATTCAGAAAGTAGTATACGAAATGTTTTCTTTTCAGTTCCATCATTAATTAAACAAATTTCTAAAGTTTATGTTTTCGCATGGGATCGCCTTTTGGGGAGGGGGGAGGCAGAAGAGAAATGTTCATATTCAAGGTCTTGGAGTGATCACAAATATCTGGCTTGGGCAACAACGATAGCGATTAAATAAAAATTTCGATTTTTCTGGGGGTGGGGAGGCAGAAGAGAAATGCTCACATTCAAGGTCTTGGAGTGATCACAAATATCTGGCTTGGGCAACAACGATAGCGATTAAATAAAAATTTCGATTGTTTTGGGGGTGGGGGTGGGGTGGGGGTTCTTCTCACTCTTCGATATCCCTTCTAACAGATGTCCAGGGGATCCACTTACCCTTACTAGCTCTGATCCCTTGGAGTCCTTGTGACTTGGCAATTTAGTCCATTGCGTGTGGGGCGGGGGTTGCTCAGTCGGTAGCGCGCCAGGCTCGTAATCTCTAGTTCCCAGGTTCGAGTCCCAGCTGGGTCAGCGTTGAGATTTATCTCCGCAAAATTCCCCGCCCTGCCCACGGTCAGTAGGGGACACCGATGGGCTTGGAAAGGCCGCCGTCCGTCGGATGGGACGTTAAGCAGTGGCCCCGTGTGTGGGAGAGCCATACCCTGTGCACGTTAAAGAACACGCTGGATGGCCTTGACGGGAGGCTACCATCTGTCTCCCAACAGCTGTTCCAGTGGGTCCCCTCCCCCAACCTTCTCTGAGTCTTCGGGGTCCATGTGACCTGGCCATTTAGCCCATGGTGTGCAAAAAAGTGCCGCTCAGAGGTAAAACAACCCAACCCAACCCATTGTGTGCGTAAAAGTGTAGGTCAGAGTTAACCAAACCAAACCCTTGTGGAATAAAAAGGATCAAGAGTAACGGAGTAAGCCCCAGAACAAACAACTTCAGTAAAATAAGACAACACGCTAATAGCCAGAAACACTTAAGTATCGCTTGTAGTAAGACATTCATGCTCGCTTCTGACTTTACAATCTTAATACAACTTAATTTAATAGATGCATGCCAAATCCAGAGTAATTGATAACACAAGGACGGATATAGGGAAAGCAGGAGCGGTAATCCCTTCCTTTTCAGAATGCCAGGAAAGGAAATAGAGGCCAAAAATTGTTTAAGTTGCGCATATTTCCCGCATTTTTCAAGACATTAAAAAAAAACTCTAAAATGAAGGAGAAAATATTACACCGCAATGGAAATTCAGTCTCTTATCCCCTCTTTATCTCTTTCTGGCTCGATTGCTGCGCTTGACCCCCCCCCCCCCCCCTCCATTTTTTCCCTTCTAAATTTGGGCCTAGTGATATGCACGTGACATCCTTAGCCAGTGACATGAAAGTTTTAGTCATGTGAGACCGCGGTAGTCACTCCGATGACTGCAATTCACTTCCTATCGTTAACATGGCCATTATTGGATGTGGGATTGAAGACCGCGAATATTGAAAATGTTTCCCCCTTGGACGAATAAATGCCATATTAATTGAAGCACGCGCGATCAAATTCCCAATCGTCAAACCCTCGGTGGGTAAAGGTTTATTGAATTTAATTGCTTGTTATCGGGTTGCGTTGTTTTACCACTAGGCGGCACTTTTTACTTACAATAGGCTAAGTGGCCAGATCACAACGATCCCGAGAGCTCAGAGAAGGCTGGGGGAGGAGACCCACTGGACAGCTGTTAGGAGACATCTGTCCAGCGTGTTCTTTAACTCCAGCGATTAAGGCCATCCATCGTGTTCTTTAATGTGTACAGAATACGGTTCTCCAGCACACAAGGTTGGTTGGTTCTTTTACCTCTGAGCGGCACTTTTTTTGCACACCATGGTTAAATTGCCAGGTCACATGGACCCCAAAGGCTCAGAGAGGGTTAGGGGAGGGGACCCATTGGAACAGCTGTTGAGAGACAGATGATAGCCTCCGTCAAGAACCATCCAGCGTGTTCTTTAACGTGCACAGGGTATGCTTTCCTGCACACGGAGCCACGGCTTAACGTCCCATCCGACGGACGGCGGCTTTTCCAAGCCCATCGGTGTCCCCTACTGACCGTGGGCATGGCGGGGAATTTTGCGGAGATAAATCTCAACGCTGCCCAGCTGGGACTCGAACCTGGGAACTGCAGATTAAGAGCCTGGCGCGCTACCGACTGAGGCCACCCACGCCCCTCCGGCTCACAAGGAGCCACGGCTTTACCTGTCATCCGACGGACGTCGGCTTTTCCAAGCCCATCGGTGCCATGTTAACTGCAACATGTAACATCACTGGGAGGGTTTTAGCGGAGATAAATCTCAACGATGACACATTTGATTCTAATCTGGAAACTGCAGATACGAGTCTGGCGCGCTTACGACTAAGCAACCGCGGTCCAGGGAGGAGGCGAAGAATAGGGATGGTTAATCAAATTTAAAAAACAATACAAGATAGAAAAATACAACGTGGACTTTGAAAGTTTTATTTATTTGCATTATTAAATCCTTTTTCAATTTTTTTGTTTAAAATTTTCACGTAGAGTAGATAAGAAAACATGTAACTAATGGAAACATCCATATCAGTGGAAAGGTAACAATCGGTATTCCAAAAAATTATCTTGAAAAATCTGTGCTGTTTTGGAGAATATTTCTCTTCCAAAAAAGCTGAAATGAAAGTTTCATTGATAACTTACTCAACTCAATACTCTTCCACATTTTTCGTTTATGTTAGGAGTTTACAAATTCATCGTTGATTTTTTATTTCCTTATCTATTTCTTCTGCCGTCTGATCAATTTCTGCTGGAAAAATATTTAGGATTTTCCACAGCAAATCTTGAAAAACGGTTTCGTTTTTAAACAAAGTTTAGTTGGGTTGGGTTGTTTTACCTCTGAGCGGGACTTTTTTGCACACCATGGGCTAAATGGCCAGTCACATGGACCCCGAAGGCTCAGAGAAGGTTGGGGGAGGGGACCCACTGGAACAGCTGTTGGGAGACAGATGGTAGCCTCCCGTCAAGGCCATCCAGCGTGTTCTTTAACGTGCACAGGGTATGGCTCTCCCGTACACGGGGCCACGGCTTAACGTCCCATCCGACGGACGGCGGCCTTTCCAAGCCCATCGGTGTCCCCTACTGACCGTGGGCAGGGCTGGGAACTTTGCGGAGATAAATCTCAACGCTGACCCAGCTGGGACTCGAACCTGGGAAATACAGATTACGAGCCTGGCGCGCTACCGACTGAGCCACCCCCGCCCCCAGGTCACATGGACCCCGAAGGCTCAGAGAAGGTTGGGGGAGGGGGACCCACTGGAACAGCTGTTGGGAGACAGCTGTTCCAGTGGGTCCCCTCCCCCAACCTTCCCCAACCTTTCCCCAACCTTTTAGTTGGTAGCCTTCCGTCAAGGCCATCCAGCGTGTTCTTTAACATTGGGTTGTTTTACCTTTGAGCGGCACTTTTTTGCACACCATGGGCTAAATGGCCAGGTCACATGGACCCCGAAGGCTCAGAGAAGGTTGGGGGGAGGGACCCACTGGGACAGCTGTTGGGAGACAGATGGTAGCCTCCCGTCAAGGCCATCCAGCGTGTTCTTTAACGTGCATAGGGTATGGCTCTCCCGCACACGGGGCCACGGCTTAACGTCCCATCCGACGGACGACGGCCTTTCCAAGCCTATCGGAGTCCCCTACTGACCATGGGCAGGGCAGGGAATTTTGTGGAGATAAATCTCAACGCTGACCCACCTGGGACTCGAACCTGGGAACTACAGATTACGAGTCTGGCGCGCTACCGTCTGAGCCACCCCCGCCCCAAACAAAGTTTAGATAACGGTATAAAAGAATTGATGCTGTAGTGGTTAGCATATCAGTCATATTTCCTGGAGTACGTGGGTTCGAATCCCACTCATGGCGAAACCAATTTTTTTAGCCGTCCCATGGCCGAGTGGTTAGCACGCTTGGCTACTGATCAAAGGGACCTGGGTTCGAACCCCGGGTAAGGCATAGATGTTCGTGTTGTTTTCTGCTGAGGTCCTGCCATTCTCTCAAATCTTCTACTGTGGCATATAAACTGACAGGCTCCTGTCAGACCTCTGTGGCAAGCAGCTGCTTGAGGGGGTATTTATAAAAGAATCGTGTTTTCTTTGTCACAATAACATTACATTTATAGGATATTATGATACGTCAAAAAGAAATATAATTATAATCTAAATGAATTCTTAAGACTCCGTTAGAATTTTTGCTGTTATCATCTTTTCCTTTGCAGGTGCTACGTGAGCGTTGCTGTTGTAAATGAGATCATCTATGTCATGGGAGGCTATAACGGCCAACACAGGCAAAACACAGCAGAGAAATACGACCACACTACGAATCAGGTAATGATGAACTTTTTGCACTCAGGTCTAACTGTTTTAGGCATACAGATTGTACCTGGTCCTGTCGTATAGTTTAAGCTTCCTTATTATCTCCAACACTTTCTTTTTCTGTTTCTCACAACCTGGGGTCTTCTTTAAAGCGCTAGCATTTCTGCGAAATCTTTTGAAAATATAAATTTTCTGTATAAGATTAAAAACCTGTTTTTGGTCAACCACAAATTTTTATAGAAAAAGAAAAGAAAGTTAATTTAATAAAAACGGAAGAAGCTGAGGACTTCTTTTGTTTTTCATCATAGGGTGACGAGAATTTTTAATTATTTTATTTCTCCAGAATATATCAATCTTTGATGACAAAAACTTCCAAATCATAGGGATAATCTTTAGACTTGGATGATCCACATCCACACACGATCAGTTGCCTGGCAACCCCCCTCCTCTCCCGGAGTTTCTACCTTGACATTTTGTTTGATATGTGGCCAAGTGGTTAGCGCGCTTGGCTACTGAACAATCGGACCTGGGTTCGAGCCCCGGATAAGGCATGGATGTTTGTGTTGTTCTTTTTCTGCTGAGATCCCGCCATCCTCACAGACCTTCTACTATGGCTTTATAAACTGACAGGCTCTTATCAGACCTCTGTGGCAAACAGCTGCTTGAGGGAGTATTTATTTTATTTTTTATTTTTCATATATATATATACAAATTAATACAAGAATTTGTGCCACCTCAAATTTATTAGGTTATCCCATTAAATAATAGATCCTGTTTATACGTTACTGATCTGACAGAATGTTGACAGTATTTCTGATCGCCATTTTTCCTACCGATATGTCTCCATTGCGTTTTCTTTGCCCAGTGGTCCTTCATCGCCCCCATGAACGTTCAACGTAGTGATGCCTGCGCAAGCACCTTGAATGGCTGCATCTACATCACAGGTGGCTTCAATGGCACCGAGTGCCTCAGCTCGTGCGAAAGTTACAACCCGGAGGTGAATCAGTGGACCATCATAGCGCCCATGAGGAACAGACGCAGCGGGGTATCGTGCATCAGCCACCATGGTCACGTGTTCGCCCTTGGAGGTTTCAACGGCCGCACTCGATTGAGCAACGGTGAGAAGTACGATCCTCACTCAGACACCTGGCAGAGCATCCCCGACATGTTCAATCCCAGGAGCAATTTCGCCATCGAGGTGATGTCGGGTTTATTTTGGAATTTAATTTTTAGTGCTTAAAATTTTGCTAGAAGCTTAAAGTTGGGTTGGGTTGTTTTACCTCTGAGTAGCACTTTTTTGCACACCATGGGCTAAATGGCCAGGTCACATGGACCCCGGAGGCTCAGAGAAGGTTGGGGGAGGGGACCCACTGGAACAGTTGTTGGGAGACAGATGGTAGCCCCCCGTCAAGGCCATCCAACGTGTCCTTTAACGTGCACACGGTGCCACGGCTTAACGTCCCATCCTTGGGACGGCGGCCTTTCCAAGCCCATCGGTGTCCCCTACTGACCGTGGGCAGGGCGGGGAATTTTGCGGAGATAAATCTCAACGCTGACCCAGCTGGGACACGAACCTGGGAACTACAGATTACGAGCCTGGCGCGCTACCGACTGAGCCACCCCCGCCCCAGAAGCTTGAAGTACACTTGTCAGAAGGTTAGAGCAATTAACTCCAAATTTAATATATTTCGGTTTTTAGAGTCCCTTTGTCTCCTAATTTGCATTTATTCTGAGTACATTTGTTTGGAGGATTGCAATCCTAAATGAATTATTAACTTTCATGATGTAGAATTCATCCATAAGTTTTTTTTTTACAAAGATGTATTTTTTAAAGTATTTTTGATGCAGTTAATCTGTTTAGCATCTGCTAAGCCCAACTGTCAATTTACTAAAACTGATTATTACTAAAGAAATTATTTAATTTTTAAATTACTGATATTTGTGATTAGGGCCGGATTTATACCTCTCGTAACCCTAGGCACAAGAAGCGAGAGTAAATTGTTATGTAAGGTCGTGTTCCCTTTAATTTTCCCTAACAATGTAATCAAAACGGTTGTGGGAATTTCAATAATGATTACTGTAATAAATTAACATTAGGCATAGCAGCACTCAGAAACATTTAAAAATTAAATTATTCGTTTTCAAATGGAATGAAAACATTATGCAAAATTGCCACAGTATTGGAACATTTCCAGAATGTGTGAATGGAGCTCCATAATTTCAAAGGTTTGGGTTGGCTCAGTCGGTAACGAGCCAGGCTCGTAATCTGTAGTTCCCAGGTTCGAGTCCCAGCTGGGTCAGCGTTGAGATTTATCTCCGCAAAATTCCCCGCCCTGCCCACGGTCAGTAGGAGACACCGATGGGCTTGGAAAGGCCACCGTCCGTCGGATGGGACGTTAAGTCGTGGTCCCGTGTGCGGGAGAGCCATACCCTTTGCAGTTAAAGAACACGCTGGATGGCCTTGATGGGAGGCTACCATCTGTCTCCCAACAGCTGTTCCAGTGGGTCCCCTCCCCCAACCTTCTCTGAGCCTTCGAGGTCCTTGTAGCCCATGGTGTGCAAAAAAAGTGCCGCTCAGAGGTAAAACAACCCAACCAACCCTAATCTCAAAATGAGCCTTGTGTAGCAAAATGGCACAGAAAATACGAAAATTTTTTTAAAATCCCAAATATCTTTTTGAACATATTTTTTAACATTAAAATAGTTCTGGAAACTGAAACATTTAATGGCAATGTGGCTAATCATCAGAATTTACCTCAAAGTCATAAAAAAATTCGTTTACCAAAATAAATGTAATTTTAAAAGTTTATGCAGTTTTTTTTAAGTTTACATCGATTTTAAAATAAGGTTTATTGGGAAGTTGGTAATAGCAGCGTCTGTTGTCAAATATATCAACTTCAATAATTTTCTAAATATTTAATGGATCTTATTTAAAATCCATATTTGGATACTTTGAGATATATAATTTATCTCCTGTGATATTTTGCTGTAAAGTCAAGACCACGGATAATAAGAAAATAGTAAAAACTTATTAATACATTAAACAATAACATCCTAAGAGAAAAAAAAAATCCACCAAAGCTATCAATGTATATCAAAGCTATCAAATATATATTTGTTGGCATTAAATAGTAAAGCTATGGAATTTTAAATGAGAAATTCGATTTATATAGCATGGAATGCCCTCAATGCTTTTGATAATATGCTGTGTATCCTCATAATCCATTTGCTTTAAAAGTTCGCTTTCGATTAATAGGAGACTTCTTTAAATCGGCTTTGATCCATTGATTTTAGAAGCTAGTGTTTGTTCCTTCCAAGAATTGAAAAAGACATATTTTTTCTGCTGTTTAAATAAACGAAATTCAACACTTGATTGCTGGCTCCCGAATTACACGTGCGCCCCTTGGGCAAATGTTTAACGTGCCTTGCTGGAAATCCTACCGTATTGCGGTAAAATGAATAAGCCTTAAAAATCTGACGTATCTTGTTAATATAATGATCTATATAAATTCGGTCTGTGAAGGTTAGACGTTGTAGTTCCATCCAATCTTATATTCCTAAAATACTATTGTGGTTGGATTGTTGGGTTGTTTTACCTCTGAGCGGCACTTTTTTGCACACCGTGGGCTAAATGGCCAGGTCACATGGAGCCCGAAGGCTCAGAGAAGATTGGGGGAGGGGACCCACTGGAACAGCTATTGGGAGACAGATGGTAGCCTCCCGTCAAGGCCATCCAGCGTGTTCTTTAACGTGCACAGGGTGTGGCTCTCCCGCACACGGGGCCACGGCTTAACGTCCCATCCGACGGACGGCGGCCTATTCCAAGCCCATCGGTGTCCCCTACTGACCGTAGGCAGGTCGGGGAATTTTGAGGAGATAAATGACAACGCTGACCCAGCTGGGACTCGAACCTGGGAACTATAGATTACGAGCCTGCCGCGCTACCGACTGAGCCACCCCCGCCCCGTGTGGATGAATGATTAGCATAACTGGCTGTGAAGAAAAACCCAAGAAATCTCTGGCGTTAGACCTCATAGAAAGCTTGGATATATTCTGTCAGTTTTATGTTTTCTTTCGTCTGAGGTCTTTCCTTCGGCGCAGATTTTTCACATACGATGCTCATACCAGTGGTCCCCAAACTATGGCTATCCAAAGAAATTCATATAATCATTCAGAACTATGGTTATAAAAATCGGAAAATTATTAATAAAGGTTGTTTTTGGGTTCGGTTGTTTTTACCTCTGAGCGGCACTTTTTTGCACACCATGGGATAAATGGTCAGGTCAAAAGGACCCCGAAGGCTCAGAGAAGGTTGGGGGAGGGGACCCACTGGAACAGCTGTTGGGAGACAGATGGTAGCCTCCCGTCAAGGCCATCTAGCGTGTTCTTTAACGTTGGGTTGTTTTACCTCTGAGCGGCACTTTTTTTGCACACCATGGGCTAAATGACCAGGTCACATGGACCCCGAAGGCTCAGAGAAGGTTGGGGGAGGGGACCCACTGGAACAGCTGTTGGGAGACAGATGGTAGCCTCCCGTCAAGGCCATCTAGCGTGTTCTTTAACGTTGGGTTGTTTTACCTCTGAGCGGCACTTTTTTTTGCACACCATGGGCTAAATGGCCAGGTCACATGGACCCCGAAGGCTCAGAGAAGGTTGGGGGACAGCTGTTGTCCCCCAACCTTCTCTGAGGTAAAACTCTATTGGCGTAGGAGTTAATATTCTTGATGCTATTGTCGTTTAAAAATGTTTCGGTTTAAAGTGATATAGACTTGGGCATTGTAAATTCTGCCGTCCCATGGCCGAGTGGCTAGCGCGCTTGACTAGTGATCCAAGGGATCTGGGTTCGAGCCCCGGATAAGGCATGGATGGTTCTGTTGTCTTTCTGCTGAGATCCCGCCATCCTCTCAGACTTTCTACTATGGCATATAAACTGACAGGCTCCTGTCAGACCTCTGTGGCAAGCAGCTGCTTCAGAGGGCATTTATTTATTTATTTTTTATTGTAAATTTAATGGAAATTTTCTTCCTTCACCCCAGGTCATGGATGAAATGATATTCGTAATGGGAGGCTTCAATGGAGTCTCCACTATTTACCATGTCGAGTGCTACGATGAAAGAACGAATGAATGGTACGAAGCTACAGATATGAACGCCATCCGCTCCGCACTGGCTGCTTGCGTCATAGCTGATCTGCCAAACATCAGGGATTACATCCACAAGAACAGGGATCGCCTGATGGAGGAGAAGCGGCAGAAGCTGCTTCAGATGCAACAGCCCCAGGATGAGAACAACAACGACGACGATAATCCGAGCAATGCTCCCGAATAATTGGCCCAGCTGGGCTAAAAGTACTCGCGGTCCCTATTCGCAGGCGATAAACGATCTCCTCAGTTTCCCAAAATTCAAATGAAGGTCGTTATTGTGTCTCGCTAGTTGCTGTCTCGAGAAAGAGTTTGTTCTGTGGAGAATGGAAGAGAGGCAGCAAGAACGAAGAGCGCATGACGATCCATTTCAATATCAGTTGCCTCTGTAAACATTATTTTTAATAAAACACAAATGGAAATTATTTGTCTTTCATTATTTGAAAAGCATGAAAAGAAGGATTTAATACATTCCAATGACTTACTAAGAAGTCATTGGGATATCTTAAAGGCAGATCACTGCACTTTATAAGCTAAACGTTTCTCGTCTTTATTGTTTCCGAGGAAGCTCATAAATTGAAAACCCTTAATGAACGCTTTCCTTTCCTAAAGATATACGAAGCACACCCGTCGTCTATACCGTAGCCCTAAATCTTGTGCTGGTGGAGTCGAACCCAGACATCACTTGCATGCTAAATTTCCAAAAAAAGAAAAGGAAATGATTCACGAGACTGCTCTGTCAGATGCTGTATTATGATGAACGCAGTGGGACTTGTTGGTGAGAGAGGCGGGGGTGGCTCAGTCGGTAGCGCGCCAGGCTCGCAATCTGTATTTCCCAGGTTCGAGTCCCAGCTGGGTCAGCGTTGAGATTTATCTCCGCAAAATTCCCCGCCCTGCCCACGGTCAGTAGGGGACACCGATGGGCTTGGAAAGGCCGCCGTCCGTTGGATGGGACGTTAAGCGGTGGCCCGTGTGCGGGAGAGCCATACCCTGTGCACGTTAAAGAACACGCAGGATGGCCTTGACGGGAGGCTACCATCTGTCTCCCAACAGCCGTTCCAGTGGATCCCCTCCCCCAACCTTCTCTGAGCCTTCGGGGTCCATGTGACCTGGCCATTTAGCCCTTGGTGTGCAAAAAAGTGCCGCTCAGAGGTAAAACAACCCAACTTGGGGTCCTGCGCGAGGAATTTCATACTCCTTGTTATTGTCTTTTCATCTTCACATTTACTGAAGAGAGATTTTATTATACTTTTAATTAATTCACATGTTGTCTCTAAGTTAAAAAAAAAAAGCGCAATCCGAGAGTTCTATGATACCAAGACTGAAAAATACTATCTTAAGTTTGGAGAGGTGTTTAGTCTGCAGCGCGCCAGGCTCGTAATCTGTAGTTACCAGATTCGAGTTCCTCCTGGGCCATAATTGAGAATTTTGCTCCGCAAAACTATCCGCCCTGCCTTCGGCGAGTAAGGGACACTGGTGAGCTCGAAAAGGCCGTCGGATGGGACGTTAAGCCATGACCCCTTGAGAGGGTGCACATTAAAGAACCCACTGGATGGCGTTGACGAGAGACTACCATCTGTCTCCCAATAGCTATCCAGTGGGTCCCCTTCCCATAACTTTCTCTCAGCCTTCTGGGGGCGGGGATGGCTCAGTCGGTAGCGCGCTAGGCTCGTAATCTGTAATTCCCAGGTTCGAGTCCCAGCTGGGTCAGCGTTGAGATTTATCTCCGCAAAATTCCCCGCCCTGCCCACGGTCAGTAGGGGACACCGATGGGCTTGGAAAGGCCGCCGTCCGTCGAATGGGACGTTAAGCCGTGGCCCCGTAGGCGGGAGAGACATACCCTGTGCACGTTAAAGAACACGCTGGATGGCCTTGACGGGAGGCTACCATCTGTCTCCCAACAGCTGTTCCAGTGGGTCCCCTCCCCCAACCTTCTCTGAGCCTTCGGGGTCCATGTGACCTGGCCATTTAGCCCCTGGTGTGCAAAAAAGTGCCGCTCAGAGGTAAAACAACCCAACCCAACTCTCAGCCCTCGGGGTTCTTGTGGCCTGACCATTTAATCCATTGTTCGCAAAAAAGGAAAGCTCAGAGGTAAAACAGCCCAACCCATCTCACAGTTGAGCTCAGGTGTAAAAATGGGAGTAGAACTAACCACATTGTTTAGAACATCACTGAAATGCTCAGCCCACCTAACCAGGACAGAATCCTCATCTTCTATAACCTTACCTTGTTTATCTTTCAATCCCAGGGATTGAAGGATAAACAAGGTTATAATAATCCATCGTATGCCCAATTCTAATTGGATGACCCTGGTTTGTCCACCAGAGCCTGGGAGGGCAAGGTTGTCCATATCTCTCCTTTCTTTCAGAATAATAGACGAGAATAATAAAAGAGGGTAATAGAGGCAAAAATTATTAAACTTATTTATATTATTTAAACTTATATATATTATGCCCTATTAGTGGCTAGTGATCTAAGGGACCTGGGTTCGAGCCCTGGGTAAGGCATGGATGCTCGTGTTGTTTTCTGCTGAGGCCCTGCCATCCTCTCAGATCTTTCACTATGGCATATAAACTGACAGGCTCCTGTCAGACCCTTGTGGCAAGCAGCTGCTTGAGAGGGTATTTATTGATTTTTGTTTTTTAGTCCTAATAGAAAACATTACAGAGAGCTTAATAAACGTGTAAACGATCAGTTAGCTGCTGATAAGAATCTTTGGCTTGATGGTTTGGCTGACAAAGCCGAGGAAGCAGTTAGACAGCACAACAGCAGAGAGCTGTACCAGATAGTTAATGTTTTGTGTGGTAGAAAATTGACAGGTATACAGGGATTGAAGGATAAACAAGGTAAGGTTATAGAAGGTGAGGATTCTGTCATGGTAGGTGGGCTGAGCATTTCAGTGATGTTCTAAACAATGCAGTTAGTTCTATTCCCATTGTTTGCAATGATGATAGATGCATTGGTGGCTTTAATGTTGGCCCTATAACACAATCTGAAGTTATTTTGGCTGTTTCTAAACTTAAACTTCATAAATCCCCAGGGGTAGATGAAATTACTACGGAAATGCTTAGAGCTGGGAATGTTTCGGTTACCACTTGGATGACTGAAAATTTGAATATCTTTTATGATAAATATTAAATTATAAAAATATTTTTATTAAAAAATAAATATTTTAAAAATAATTAATAATTCTCAAGAATTACATTTTGAAACTGGATGAGGTGGAAACGTTTTTTGCATCAAACTACTAGAACAAAATGACAAACAGAACTAAGCAAAACGAGAAACTACAAGTTAAATTACAACAGAATGATAGCAGATAAAATAGTAGCTTTTTTTGAAAAACATCTAGCATGCAAATCTAATTCTTAAATTAAAAATTAACAACAGAGTTTTAGTAGGCTTTTCGTTACCAAAGCTCAAAGGGATCAGAGACTGCGGAAGGCCTGCTGAAAGGTTCACTTTTAACAGTTCAGTGACGTGCGCTTTAAGTTTGAAATATGAAACAGGTTGGGTTGTTTTACCTCTGAGTGGCACTTTTTTGCACACCATGGGCTAAATGGCCAGGTCACATGGACCCCGAAGACTCAGAGAAGGTTGGAGGAGGAGACCCACTGGAAGAGCTGTTGGGAGACAGATGGTAGCCTCCCGTCAAGGCCATCCAGCGTGTTCTTTAACGTGCACAGGGTATGGATCTCCCGCACACGGGGCTGCTTAAATTGAATTGCAGAAATGCGTTAATAGGAAGCTTAATATGTGCACTGAAGTGCCATTGAATTAGGGATAGCAACCTAATAACGTGTTGGACCCTCTCTGGCCCTGATAACTGTTGCCACATGACGAGGCAAGGTAAAGACTTCATAAGCTTGTGTAAATCTTCCACAGGTATGGTGACCCAGGCATCCTCCAGAGCTGTCCACAATTCTCTCAAGGTTGTCGCTGATGAGACACGGGCTTGAACACTCTGCTCGACGGTATCCCAAAGTTTTTCGATGAAATTTAAATCTGGGCTTCTAGGTGGCCAATTCATTATTTAAAAGTGCTCGACGGTATCCCAAAGTTTTTCGATGAAATTTAAATCTGGGCTTCTAGGTGGCCAATTCATTATTTAAAAGTGCTCGACGGTATCCCAAAGTTTTTCGATGAAATTTAAATCTGGGCTTCTAGGTGGCCAATTCATTATTTAAAAGTGCTCGACGGTATCCCAAAGTTTTTCGATGAAATTTAAATCTGGGCTTCTAGGTGGCCAATTCATTATTTAAAAGTGCTCGACGGTATCCCAAAGTTTTTCGATGAAATTTAAATCTGGGCTTCTAGGTGGCCAATTCATTATTTAAAAGTCAGCAGAATGTTCCTGCAACATCTCGTTAATCCCTAATTCAATCCCTATCCCAATTAATCGTCCCTAATTAAATGGCACTTCGGTGTATTACATTTAACTTGCATGTATTGAAAGATAAACAGAAAAAATAATTATCTGTTCTTTGTAATGCATTTAAACAAAAATCACATTATATTTGGTACTAACCTAAGTAAAAAATGCGAGATTTTACTTAAATAGTAGGTTTACTAACTACTTAGATAGCAATTTTACTAAATAAAATTTTGAAAAAAAAATCGCGTTTTGAGACGCCCATGAATGTCGAGGCCCTAGGCCTCGACATTCATGGGTGCCTCAAAACTGTCTCAAAAATGTCTACTCCTCAAAAATGTCTAGGCGGGCTTCTATTGTGTAATCTACCACTGACCACAGGTTGAGAATCGCTTGTATAAGGTTTATAGCCATCAATGTAAGAGATCTTGTTCAGCTGCTGGTACCCCAGTGGTAGAGCACCGTGGCCAGCGTAGAGCACCTTAAACGTTTTCAGGAGATCATGAGTTCGCAGCTCAAGGCAATGTTTCTTCTATACGTATAATTAATGGCGGCTTGTCACTAAAGTTGGTGGGAGACAGTAGCAAAGGTTGGGGGGTGGGGGGTGGGAGATGACTGAACCGAATAGGACTAAAAGACTCCATAATACATATATGTTCCTTTTTTTTTTTTCGACTATTCCGAAAAACGCATTATTTAACGAAAATTTTCGGGAAAAAAGCAAACCGGGAAGCGATTTTTGTCTTTCTATTTCAATTCCTCAATTTTTGTTTATTCAATCAATCAGTCAAAATACTTTATTTTCAATACATTAGACTATACATTTAGTACAATATAAACAACCCAAAAGCATTCTCTTATCTAGGTTGTTATAGTTAGCATTATATGAAATAACGAAAGAAAGTTCAACTTATTTCTCACAAATTAATTACACCCGAATGATCCCACACATCGGTTGACTGAGACAAACTATAATTCTCGCATTTCTGCAAATATAAAAATTAGCATTTTGATTTAAAAACAAAGAAAAGGAAACACGTTTACTACAATGCAGTGCTTCTTCCCTCCACTTCAGTAATTACATACAGGCCCGGATCTACGGGGTGGGAGGTAAAGAAAATAATCGAGCCGGAAAAATGTAAATGTGGGGGAGGGGAGGCTAGAGACTGCTTTGGGAAGCTCCAGTCTACCCTTGGGTATGTAATAAATGCACCTGCTACCTATTACAATTGTGTGTGTTAGGGAGAAGGAAGGTGTGTTAACGTGTGTGAGTCTCATGTGGGAAGGTTGAGGTACTTAAGTCTCTGATATTCGAGGACTGCCTCAGAAAATATATATTATTCAGCACGTCAGAGTTATACCCTACACTCCTAGATATTTGCTAGATTCGGGCCTGTATATAGGTAATTATTGAAGTAAAGAGATATTCAGATTTCAGTTTGTTATTTTTGTATGTGAAAAGTGTCAAACTAGAAACATCTAATTTTGTCAACGCTTAGGCAAATCTGCTACTGATACATTGGAAATGATGCGATTGGATTTGCTCATACTTCCGGAGACATTGAAGCAGCAAATCTTGCTTCACAACTGCTGTTCCACTGACGATCAACGTGAGGAAGACTAAACATTTCACACAGAAGCTGTCACGGAATATAATGTGCGAGTCCGGGAATTGTTTTATTGTATTACTGTGTGATAACATTAAAATAAAAGCTGTTCTTTTCTATCAGAAAACGGAAAAAAAACATTTCTTTAAAAAATAAAAGTATATTTTACCGTTACGTAACACTATTTCTGATCCCTCTTTCCTATGTAATGTGACAGAATCATTATACCCTCAAGGCGTTATTCAATATATGGAAGACCCCAAATAAGAAAAAATTTGAATCTCTTTTATAATATATATATACAGTCAATATATAAATATTATATTTTAAAATGAAATATTTGGAAAAAATATAACATCTCTTTATTAGAAATTTAATGATATAGCCATATATTTAAAAATATGTAACTTTAAATAAGTATTATATATTATTTATAGAAAATATAAGAAAAAAATTTCAGTTGAAAAACTCATCCTCATGCACCCATGGCCCACGGAAGTCCAACCAGACTGTGTAATTTAGCCCACCAAGCATCTTCATGCAAATATATATATATATAAAAACATGAGAAATAATTAGTTAAAAAACGTTTCCGAGAAGCAAGTCAGGCGTCATAACCGCTAGACCACCAGAAACTTTCTGTTTCTTCAACCTTGTGACAGAGTCTAATGGTCTAGCAGTTATGACGCCTGGCATGCTTCTGGGAGAATTGGATTTGAATCCCACTCAGGACAACCAATTTTTTTTTTCAACTAATTATTTCAAGTGTTTCTTGTCTACAGGACATTTTCGTGTCACGCTTTATTACTGAATAAATGATTTTTTTTTCAGAAGGGAATTTTACTGCTTCAAACACAAGTTCTCCGGTGCTGTCAATCAGCTTTGTTCGATAAGTTAGATTTTTCGCTAATTTTTATAAAATTTGAATTTCACCTTAAAAGGAAATTGCTGCTTGAAGAAGTTGTTGAGTCAAATTATTTAAAAAATAAGACCTACGGAATTAAAAAATCTAAAAATCATGCAGTCTGGATCGCCGTTTCGATTCGTTCTCAAGGCTGCTTTCAATAATTGTTTCTACTATTCAACAAGTCATGCTTCGCCTCTGTTCTCAGCATCACTCACATGAAACAGAACTTTCCAACAATTTTAGGAAAAAAAATAGTCGATTTAACATGAAGAAATTTTCTATGTACCGCCTAAAACTTAAAGAAATTTGCTGTGGTCTCCAGAGTGGCATATCCAAGTGAGGAGGGTTTGGCTATGGTTTGGGGTTATAACACTCTCGTTTTGAGGGTTTGACTAACGAATTTTGTGCCTGAAAATCAGTGACTCCAAACGTCAAGCCTCTCCATTCTCCCATTAGTCTCATACATACACATATACGAAATCCTCATGCACCCATGGCCCACGGAAGTCCAACCAGACTGTGTAATTTAGCCCACCAATCATCTCTGTCCTGAGCCACAGCTGCTGTATTTGGCCACTGAAGTTAATTATAGTAAGACCTTGTTTGACACTGTCTGCCTACCGCATCCGAGGTTTTCCCCTTTTCTTGAGCTCCCTAGGCTCACAGTTCACATCCTTTACCAATCTATATCGATGCACACGGGCAACACGATAACAACAACGCAGTCATTCTCTGCACAATATGCTGCTCAAATGAGGAAACAAATGAGATTAGATTCAGTCATGTCAAAAGAAATATTTAGAAGATTCTGGGTACACCATTAGGTCCAGAAGCATTTAAAAAAAATTTAAATCAATTCTTAAAATCTGGCAACACGATGTGTAAACTTATAAGTTTACACTCGGTGTTGCCAGATTCAATGGTTTTGAGAAACCTATTGAAAACTTTTTACTTTTTCGTTCTTACAAGTAATCTATTACAGAAAGCCATACAAAAATATTTTTTTTCAAAATTTTAAAGAATGTCAGTAAATTTTGAAGAATGATTCATTTTGAATTAATTTCAAGTGTTTTCGTGGTATTTTAAATCACCGATTTTAAATTATCACTTCAGCTGAAAGATTATGTAGTTGCCAGTTGCAATCACTTGATATTAATCAATCAATCAACAATCAGAAAGTATTATCGTTTCGTTATTTACCATTGTTCGTCAACAATTTAGAGATAACTGGCCAATGGTAAGACGAAGCGGATATGACGTATTTTAATTTAAATATTTCAATTTACTGAATAAATTGAGCCAATTTTGATACGTAGCAACGGTAGTTTCTTATTTGCGTTATTCATCTCATCTAAATGATCAGGAAGCAAGATTAGGTAAGAATATTAATTTATTTCAAAACTCCAGTCATAAATTGTCAACAAGTTTCCAAGTCCACTCTTGAAAATTATGCTTTTATTTCATTCTAGCAGCTAATTTGTTATTACACCTTTCCATCATAATGCCAAGTTGTACAATAATTTAGTTGGTTGATTTATAACCACACAAATCACACTTATTAGAAAATCTAATTTCAAATAAAACGATGCTAGGACTATGGGATAAATGTCCATATGGATATATAGACATATGTCCATATAGACTATGGGATAAATGACCATGGCAGATGGATCAAGTCCATCTGCCATGATCTTTAACATGCATATACGCAGTCGTATCAGAATAATATGACCACCTACCACACATATACTACGGTAGGTGGTCATATTATTCTGATACGACTGTGTATATTGTTCTGTATACGGAAACACGGCTTAACGTCTCATCAGATGAATGTCAGCTATTAAAATACATCAAGGTGTCCTTCCTCACAGATGGAAGAATAGAGGTTAAAGGAGAAAATATCAATTCAGGCACAGTTGGGACTTTTATTACGGAAGTCTGGCAGCAACCTGAATATAATGCGCCATAGAGACTCCAGAAGAAGCATCACAAAAATTCCAATGCTATAACTGAGATTCGAATCATAGTGCCAAATATCACTGCAGCCAAATACCAGAACTTACAAATGTTGGTTATGAAGTAATTTATCAAAACTTTAGTTTAACAGTTACATAATTTTATAAATGTTCACTTATCACATGTTTCAGATTTTTTATATTACAAATGCATCACTGAATGCGTAGTCGGCTCATTAGTTGTTGTTATTGTTGTTAAATTCACATCACTTCTGTTTTAGGTCTTTGTATTATTCACTGGTCAGCAAATATTATTTAAATTAAGTGTATAATGCTCGAAACACTATTGTTTTTAATTTTTTTTCTAGTATGATTTACATTAGTTAGCACAAATATTGGCCAGCAAATCTACTTAAATTTTTAAGTTTGAATGGAAAACAAAACAAATATTTTGAGTTCATTTATTTCATATAAGGTCAGATTGTTTTCGTGATATTTGGTAAGAAGACATTTTGAAGCTCAAAGTTAGTCAGTGCCGTGGATTTGTTCTTTTACCAGATCTTTTTTTTCTATATAAAGGTTTAAATTTCAATACCACACCAGAATCTAAGCGTTCTGTAAAATCAGTGGTCAATGGCATAACTTGGATCAAAATTTATAACTTATTGTAATTTTTGGGATTACAAATAAAATTGCAAAATAAATAAATAAATAAATAAATAAGAAAAATGGAAAAATTAATTTCTTAAATTTTAAATTTAGACATTAAAATCTATACATGACCAGATATAAAAGAATTCTAAGAACCTATGAAATATTTAAACTTGCCAACAGTGACATGCGGTCCCGGACTAGAAAACAATCGAAGGGGGGGGGGGGGAGAGCAAGAAATGCAATCGAGCCGAAAATTTGCAAAAAAGAGGCCAGTTGACTGGATTTCGAATGCATTTTAACAACCCGCCCCCCCCCCTCCGCTTTACAGGTCTTTAAAAAATTTCTTAAAAACTGCAAAAATGTAAATAAGTATAAATGATAAAAATGCATAAAATATAAATAAATATAAATAGCAAAGGCCTGCCCTCTTCAACCAAGTTTCGCTACAACCAAGGCGTAACCGGGAATTATAACACCGGGCAAAACGACATCTCGGTATCTTACCCCTCCCCCAAAATTTTTTTAATTATCAAAATTTGGTTGTCTATTATAATTGCAATTATTTTTCTACGGAACCTGGGATTTACATCTTGAGTGCTACTAGGCACAAAGAGTGGTAGGGCGCAATTATAGGGTATGCCTTGAATTTTTTCGCAATTTCTTTTTTTTTTAATTTACATGCATGAAAATAGGTAATTCCAGATATTTTATAATAATTTTGTTATTAAGTGCTTCAAAATTAAAGTAATAAATAATATAGATAATATTGCATTTAGAAATAAAATTATTAATATTTAAACATTTTCTTTCCTTGCTTTTTCTTTCTCTGGGAAGGAATAAATTGTCTAAAGTATTGGGACACCTCCATGTTATATGAATGGAAAACTATATTCAAAGTTTATCATCATGAAATAAACATTTTTTTCAGCGAAACGTTATAGGAAATTGAAAATATTCAACGAATCACGATTTTGAACAATATTTCCGTTGAAAGGGTTACGACGGCTGAAACATTTCGCAACAGTGTTGCTACTCGCAAGAAATTATTTTGAAGGCTATAATAAATCGTTTGTTAAAATAAATGTGCAGTCGAACATGTTTCTAACGAATTTGAAATGACAGCCGAAACACTTCGCTATATCCGTAAATTCGTTATAATAAATATTGATTGGAAAGTTGCCTAAAATAAGATATATATATATACCACAAATTTAATCCCAAATAATATACAGTAAACTGTAAATATACTAAAACCAAGGGTGGACTAGCATTGTTTTTTTTTTTCGGGGATGCAAATGTAGCAAGGGGTCGGGTCTGCGATAAAATTGTTTTTTTCAGGATTTCAGTACTTATTCTTTTCAGAGTTCCTAAGCGAATAGGCCGTCCCATGGCCGAGTGGTTAGTGCGCTTGGCTACTAATCTAAGGGACCTGTGTTCGAGCCCCCGGTAAGGCATGGATGTATGTGACGTTTTTCTGCTGAGGTCCTGCCATCCTCTCAGACCTTCTACTATGGCATATAAACTGTCAGACCTCTGTGGCAAGCAGCTGCTTGAAGGGGTGTTTATTTTTTTTATTTTATTATGTAAAGCTTAAAATAGGTTTTCCCCTATTCTCTGGAGTTTCTGTAAAATAACAATTGTTATTCTTAAAAAAAATACTGCTCCTATGAGGTCCCAAGGGCTCGGGACACTACAGTTCTCAGTGTCCCTTACCAGTCCGCGCCTGACTAAAGATTACTTAAACACAGATAATAAACACAAGTGACTTATTTTTTAGCTAGCCTTGTTATCTGACCATTTAGTGGATTACGTGTAAAAAAAAAAAATCAGCTCATGGATAAAATAGCGCAACCCAACCTTTCATAAAGCCCGAGTTGGGGTTTAAAAAATATTTCTATTTGATTTGAAGCAAAAGTGGGGATCAACAGATCCTTTGAATTTCAATGTGGGAAATATACTCCCACTACAATTAAAAAAAATACCCACAGTCCACGACTAACACGATAGATACGTTCTTGAAAAGCATCTTTTATGTAAGGTGAAATCGTATTAGTCGGATAAGAATTTCTCAGAAGAAATAAAATAAAATGTGGGGTTCAAAATCGTAATCTGAGGGACATATTCTTTTCATTTATTATGACTATACTTTCATTAATGCTTTGTGTTTCTTATTTTCTGATGTATACATCCCTTCCACTGTTAATGAACATTCTCTTCGTGAATTTTCACAATAACGGGGCGGGGGTGGCTCAGTCGATAGCTCGCCAAGCTCGTAATCTGTAGTTCCCAGGTTCGAGTCCCAGCTGGGTTAGCGTTGAGATTTATCTCCGCAAAATCCCCCGCCCTGCCCACTGTCAGTAGGGGCCATTGATGGGCTTGGAAAGACCGCCGTCCGTCGGATGGTACGTTAAGCCGTGGCTCCGTGTGCGGGAGAGCCACATCCTGTGCACGTTAAAGAACACGCTTGATGGCTTTGGTGGAAGGCTCCATCTGTCTCCCAATAGCTGTTCCAGTGGGTCCCCTCCCCCAACTTCTCTGAGCCTTCGGGGTCCTTGTGACCTGGCCATTTAGCCCATGGTGTGCAAAACAGTGCCTCTCAGAAGTAAAACAACCCAACACAATAACGGACCAAATGTTTTCAACAATATTTTCAACAATAACAAAAAAATTACCTATGTTTTCATATAGGAAGAAATTTTTTCAATAATGAAGAGAATGTGCGTGAACGCAGAGTAAGGGATATAAAGTTTCCACTCATCGTTTTTGAGTAGTGCAAGGTTTTTTCGGTACAAGAAAAGTATTAATATCTCTTATACAATCAGCGTAAAATTCGTGCGATTTTTATGAATGTTCAAACATTTGTACATTCCACTGGAGTTTGCAAAACGAACCATAAACACTTTTATATTATTCTGAACCGTCACGTGACAAGGAAGTTAGGGTAGGGTGGGTTTTACCTTTGAGCCGTACTTTTTTGCACACAATGGGCTAAATGGCCAGGTCACAAGGACCCAAAGGCTCAGTGAAGGTTGGGGAAGGGGAACGACTGGACAACTGTTAGGAAACAAAAAGTAACCTCCATCAAGGCCATTCAGTATGTTCTTTAATGTGCAGAGGCTCTCCACTCACGGGCCACGACTTAACGTCCCATCCGACGGACAGCTGCCGTTCCAAGCCCAGCGTTGTTCCCTACTGACCGAGGGCAGGGCGAGAGCATCAATTAACATTAATTAACAGTGTGTTAGCATCAATTAACATTGGGATTCAATAATAAAGCATCACAGTAGATGTCCCTAGACAATGAGACTCATAAAAAAGTTAGCTGGAAAAAATTTAATTTGGCCTGTGAATGGGAGTCGAACCCACATCTCCCAGTGACCAGGCCATCAGTCACCATACCATCAGTGGATAACCTTTTCTTCAGTTACGTGATTAATAGATTTTCCCACGTATTAGGTGTTGCTGGATTTTTTACCTACGTGGATGGCTTTTTCCTTTTTGCCCACAATGGGCTAATGGCCAGGTCACAAGGACCAGAAAGGGCCTCAGAGAAGAATTAGAGGAAGGGGGACCCACTAGAGAGCTGTTAGGAAACAGAGGCCTCCCACTAAGGGCATCCAGTGTGTTATTTAGCATGCACAGGTATGGCCCCCTTGCACAAGGCGACACCATTTTATGTCCTGTCTGATGGATGTGCCTTTCAAAGTCGATCAGTATCCACTTCTACTAAGGTAGGTCAGGGTTTAGAAGAGATAAATCTCAATGCTGGCCCAGGTGGGACTAGAACCTGAGAACTACAGTTTATGATCCTGGTGCACTACAGAGACAACCCCAGCTCTACTTTAGATCTTATAATTGTTTAAATACACTACTGTATAGAAAAATGTGAAAAATCTTTTTTGGCAGTGCTGAAATTATGAATAAGGATATATATATATACTATTTAAAGAGTTATGGAAGCTGGAATATTTAACATCAGTAATGCACTGCTATGAAACTCACATAATATTGACGAATATTGAAAAAATTACTGACACAAACTTCTAAAGCATACACGTATTTTATTTAACGTCCCGAAACAATAATTATTAAGTTTTAATTTACTTTTGAGGTGAAATCTTATGACTGCTATTGCTATTGTTACAATCTAAATTTTCGTAACTTTTTAAATACCTAACGAATATTGCTGAAATTTGAGATATGGATAGTTTGATTGAGATCGTTAATTTATCTTAAAAGGCTTATTTTAGAAGTTACAAAGTTTCGAAGTTAGTTTGCTATTGATATAAAATGGGGTTGTAACTTAATTTTTGAGTATTAGCGTAGAATCGATCATGGAGAATTAGTTGATAAATTGTGCTAAACTGAGATCTAGTCATGTTAGTCAAAAACCAGCCTTATTTTAAAAATGGTGTGAAATCGAAATCATGCTAGTCGGGAACTGGGTGTATTTCAATCAGAATTTTGGTTATTGGAATAAAAAAATCTAAATTAAATTTTAACACAAAAAAGTCTCATTACCTGTTGAAGCTGGGCAAAATTTGTAGGAAATGGTTCATAGTATTGAGACCTTGAAGGCAAAAGTTTGGTCTTACTTATTTATTTTACATTTTCTTTTAACTCTTTAAAATGTTTTATACAAAGGTTAAGATCCTTTGTATTAAGCTGCATCGAAGAGGGAATGTTTGATGCTTTGAGACTTTGGTGGAATAAAGGTAAACTCACACTTTTAAGTACTGGAGGCATAGCATTCCTTGTACAAATCGCCATTTCTTTGTCTACATCCAACACATGTTCAGATTTGCTTTTACGACTACCGCTTTCTTAGCTGTAGCAGAACAGAAACTGACAGGCCAGTCCCAACTCACCTTACTTTATTCTAACAAAAGAAGAAAGACAGAACATGCCATGATTTTGAGAATATAGGATTAATGTCTTAGCAAGTAAAGGCTGGCATTTACTTTTCAATCGCAATCCAATGAAATGTTTAAATGATACTATATGGCCAAGATTGTTCATAAATCACTCGATCTCTCTAATCGATCTTACAACCGCAATGGACATTGGGGGGATGGACGCAATGGGTTGGGTTGGGTTGTTTTACCTCTGAGTGGCACTTTTTTGCACACCATGGGCTAAATGGCCAGGTCACATGGACCCCAAAGGCTCAGAGAAGGTTGGGGGAGGGGACCCACTGGAACAGCTGTTGGGAGACAGATGGTAGCCTCCCGTCAAGGCCATCCAGCGTGTTCTTTAACGTGCACAGGGTATGTCTCTCCCGCACACGGGGCCACAGCTTAATATCCCATCCGACGAACGGCGGCCTTTCCAAGCCCATCGGTGTCCCCTACTGACCGTGGGCAGGGCGGGGAATTTTGCGGAGATAAATCTCAACGCTGACCCAGCTGGGACTCGAACCTGGGAACTACAGATTACGAGCCTGGCAGCTACCGACTGAGCCACCCCCGCCCTGGACAACCTTGGATTTTCTGCAGTAGCAGCTGACATTTAATATCAGCTACTACCGAGGAATAATACCAGCAACTGTTGCGGCTTAAATAGTATATGGTTTTTTGCCAGCATTTAAAATCAGATTCTGTCAAAGGACAAATCGTCTTTTCTATCAGGCACTCCTCATTCACTTAGTGAAGATTTACCAAAACCCTTGAGAAATGACCAGTTAAGCTGTCTGCAATCAATCGAATTGCAAGTTGATGCAGTTGCTGCAATGGGATGCTATGCAGAGTAAAGTGGGTTTGACTCAGCCAGAAGCATGTCAGGCTCGTAATCTGAAGTTCCCAGGTTTAAGTTCCACCTGTAGCAGCATTGAGATTTATCGCTGATAAACTCCCCACCCTGCCCATGTTCAGAAAGGAGACATTGATGGGCTCGGAAAGCCCACTGTCTGTCAGATGGATGTAAAGACATGGCCTCGTGTGCAGGAGAGCCATACCTCAGGCATTTTAAAGAATATGATGGATGGTCTTGATGGGAGTCTACCATCTATCTCATAACAGCTGTCCAGTGGATCACCTTCCCCCAACCATTTCTGAGCCCTCAGAGGACTTATGACCTGGTCATTTAACCCACTGTGTGCAGAAAAGTGCCACTCAGAGGTAAGACAACCTAACTCAACTGTCAGTCATCACTTACAACCATCAGTGTTAACTAGTGACTATGAATAAATTGTTACAAGGGTAGTGTAGAGTTTGTTAATTTGATTCATTAGGATAGAATCAGATATTCCAGAGGACTTCCACTAGAACAACTTATGGTATATTCGAAATACATTCTAATTATAGTATAAAAGAAAATAGTAGCATAATCATATTAATAAAACATAATACTAATTACAAATTATACTGAGAAAAATATTCCCATTATGAACAGCTATCAAAGATAGCAGGCATTACCTTACTACTAGAAGACATTGAAATAGAATGCCTTATTTTAACATAATTCAATGTTATCATCTCAAAAAAATGTAATTTCACACTGTAAAAATATATTAACAATTTAATTCTTGACAATGAGAATTAAAAAAAAAAACATTTTAGAGTACAGTATTAATGAAAAAAAGGGGTGAGAGAAAAATTACACAACTAAATACACTACAGGAAAAAAAATTGCAATACTTGGAAGGATTAATGCCCTTTTATTGAAATACAGGTAGCTGTTAGGATACCCTGAAATGTGCGATTGATTATTTTATCAAAAAAAAAAAAGAAAATGGAAAATTGCCACTTTACCTACTCGGTAAACTGGTATAATTAGTATGATGTTGAACAGTCCCACACAACAATGCATTCATGAACACTGAGGGGGAGGGCTAGCGTATAGATCTATAATGTCTGTAATCTATAATGTCTATAATGCCAAATAGTGCTAAGTCGCTGTTCAATTTCAGCGACAATGGTTGGCACACCTTTTGGGTGTTGTTGGATCTGTCGGCCCATCCTGTCCTAGACATCTTCAATAGGTGAAAGGTCTGGCAAGTGTGCTGGCTATGGTAGTACCTTAACGTTTTGCTCGTATAGATGCTGCAGACTAATGCGGGCTGTGTGGGGATAGGCATAAAAGGTTCCATGCTGCTGAACAAATAGGACAGCCGTTGGCTGCAAAATGCTGTCAACATATCGTTGGACAGGTAGAGATCTCCTTATTACTTACCAGTTCCGATTGAGATGTCCAATTAATGGCATCCCACACCAAGGTGCTGGAGCTGTGTGATGATGTCGCATGCACTGGGTGGCATTCCTTTCCCCTGGGTGATGGTGAACACTTGTCTACTGTCATGCTGTTCAAGACAAAAACGAGATTCGTCATTAAACACCACGGTATTCCACTCTTGTTCATTCCAATTCTATCTGAGGTGACACCACTGAAGATGTGCTGGCATATGAGCAGATGTGAGGGGCAAATGCAGTGCTGGACAATAGGCTCGCAATGAAAACTGTAAAAGCCTGTTGTTTACCATCCGCCCGGTAGATATTCAATGTGTTACCTGTTGTCAGTCCTTTTGCAATTGGGTTGTAGTCGCGAATCTGCCATGCTATGCCATGCTTCGCAAATGGCAGTCCTGTTGCTCCATAGTCATATTTCATCTTCCTGATCCTAGTTGGTGTCTGCTGGATTATTCTTGAACCCACTGGTGCCATATGTATACTATTTTGCTGGGATCGCGGCCAATAAGGATGACCACATCTTTGTACACCAAACCAGCTTCTCTAAGGCTGATGATTCTTCCATGTTCAAAGTCTGTTAGCTATTGGAACGACTGCCGACATTTGCGTAAGGGCAACTTTAGTGGTTTAAAACAGCTTTCTCAACATTTTGTCAACCAGGGAGCTTTGATTGCCTTTATCTGTGTTTAACTGTTCTGCACTTGTGATGTCAGCTCGCGTGTGTCCAATCGTTTCGATTGCCCTGCAAACCTAATCAATTCCATGCATTTCCATATGCTACCACCTCCCTAAATTCCGTCACATTTACAAACCTCTGCAAGTGTTGCAGTTTTTATTTCCTGTAGTGTATATTATTAAGAATTCAGTTCAAAATTGGGAATTTTAGCGGCGATGTTTGCAACACTGTCGTACACAGGCGTGTATCAGGAGTGGTGCCTAGGATGAAACATCACCCCCTTAAATACTTCGAAAGCTTGAAATTTAAAATTGCCGAAATTACTTATTGATGTAGTTCAGAGTTTTTGGGGAAAGCATCATGTTAACAAAAATTGAGGAAAACAGTGCTGAAGGAGTTGTAGCTTGTCAGGATATAGAAAATGACGCATGACCTACCACTTATTTTTAATCTGCAATTCCGAAAGAACAGGTAGGAAATATGACATTAATCAGTAAGCGATTTTAAAACAAGCCAAACTTTTTTTATGGTTAAAAGATTAGAACAAGTTTCTTCTACATGAATTTTCGAATACATCTAATGTACATAGAAAATTTTGATTGACTGACTGATAGGAGATCACGCTAATTCTAATTATATTGCAGAAATCGTAGAGCTATGAAAATTTCCACCTAGTGTAATACAGTTTATAGAACTTGAGAAAATTTCAAAAATGACCTCCGACATGTCCTTAAAAGTCAAATAGAGATCAGGTAGAGGTCAGACAGTGATCTACGAGAGCTAGAAAGGTGAAAATTGGTGTTTGGGGGTGTTTCGGGTTGTAGATGTCGGAAACTAAGAAATTTCAGATCCGAATGGTCCTTCAAAGTCACAGTTTAAATTTATATCTATCAGTGCTACAGCTGAAAAATTGGTTCCTGGGGTATTTTTGAGACACAGAACTCAGAAATCTGAAATTTTGCATGCTGTGGATCTTTTGAGTTCAAAGGTAAAATATAGATCTACTAGTGCTAGAGAGCTGAAAATTGGTTCCTGGGGGTATCTTGAGTCGTAGATCTCAGAAATTGTGCCAAATTTTAGATACAATTGGCCCATCGAGGTCAAAGGTCAAATTTCGATGCACCCATGCTGGAGGGTGTGCGGCGATGTTTTCGAAAATCAATTTTTCGAAAGCCAATTCTTCGAAAGTCAGTTGTTCGAAAATCAGTTGTTCGAAATTAATTGTTCGAAAATCAGTTCTTAGAAAGTCAATTTTTCGAATGACGATTTTTTTGAAAGATAGTTTTCCGAATGACGAATTTTTCGAAACGGAAAGTTTTTCGAAAAACAATGGCACGTCTAGCTATTGCGTAAGAGACATTTTATCTTGTTTTTAGAGATAAATTGAAAATTCTTTTTGCGCTCGATAGTTATTGATGAAATATTATTATTCGCATTTTAAAAAATTTCCAATAGCTTCAATTGCGCTCTCTAACGGTGGAAAGTTTTTGAAAATGACAAAATTTTAAACGAATATTATAAACGATTTATTTGTGATGGAAATAATATCGTTAAAAAAAATCGTCATTCAAAAAAGTTGTTATTCGAAAAATTGACTTACGAAAAACTCGTCATTTGCACAATTGACTTTCGAACAACCGATTTTCGAACAACTGACTTTCAAAGAACTTGCTTTCGAAAAATTGATTTTTGAACAATTTACCTAGAGCCGTGCTGGAGAGCAAAAAAATTGGTGTCTATAGCAATTTCAGGTGTAGAACACGGAAATTTAGATCCAGTGTTGTGTTCAAGGTCAAATAGTGGTCTGAGTGACAGGCTATAAATCAAGAGGTGCCGAAGGCACTGATTGATTTTTAGTATATATGTAATATATAAAAGACAACCCCCTCCACCCATCGCACAATATAATGAACCATTAAAATAGAAAGCACATCAACACGCAAACAGAGGCGACTTATCTGTGCATCCATCTATTCCTTAAGATTCAAAAGGGTAGGAAGGGCCCCCATAGATGCTGAGTTTTGCCTTCAGATCGAACCAACGAGGTGGGTCGAATTGAACTGTCGAAGACTAATGAGGTTTATTTTATTTGCATATGAAAACTGGATGAACTGTTTAGGCCAAAATACGGGCCTGAATAACTTTCAGACACACTGAAGATCGAATAAACTGGCTGCCTGAATTGAATGTCTTTGATGTTTATGGGAATTTGGTATGGGTTTGTGTCATAGTGTGTGTGCTTTTTTTTCGCAATAATTCTTGAACAGTTTATTTAATCATTGTAGTATTTAACAGAATCTCTTTATATAAAATTTATATTTTTATTTCCAATTTGAAATGGATCATATATTAAGAACAAAAGTAGGGCAATAATTGATAATACAAAATCCAGAATAAAATTCGTTTAACTCTAACTATAAATGAGCACAAATATTTGAAACGTTTTTCTTATGATATTTTCTCCATGACCGGGTAGTTAGTGTGTTTGGCTACTAATGAAAGGAACCTGGGTGTCTTCATTCTACTGAGGTCATTCGTCGCAGGTTTTTCCTATGGCTTATTATATTGAAAGGTTTCTGAATCGCACTGTAGCAAGCAGCTGTTTGAGGAGTAATTATTCATTTTTTTTTCTGTATCATTGTTTTATTCGTTTATGATAGTTTCATCGCTTGCCGTATGGAGTTATGAACTACATGACTTAGTAGCAGATCGAAAATTTCATATTCTAATTTCATCACCAAGGATCACTTCTGTGGTATCAAAACTAATGTTTGAATTTATGAAACATATGAAACCCATACAACTTCGTGAAACTTTCTGACTGAGAAAATTTCCTGACACAATTACAATACTATTATTTTCCTTTATCTTTGTCTTTGCATTGATTAAAAGAAAATGGCAATATGTTTTTTCAACAAATTTCACTATTTGAAATACCGCTTCTGAAACCAAAATTAGACTTTTCCGAGCACAAAATGTGTGAAAATTCTTTGATTTTCACCAGACTAGTAAGATGATCAGCATTTACTTTCAATAACGGATAACTGCTCCTGGTATTGGTGAGAAACAATTCTCTGTTAAATAAGCGCTATTTGATTTAACACTTGATCATGAGGGACAAATATTAAACTCCAACAACTGTCTGAAGCTAGTGGGCTGCCACTTCTCTTCTCAGATTACATAAATCCAACTTGGCAATTTTGATGTACATTTTGTTAGGCCACAGTCGGTTAGAGGTAAAAAAAATATGTTTTTTCAGTCTTGGCTATCATTTTTCGGACGAATCTTCGATTATTAGTACTGAACTGTAATCATAATCGCTTTATTGTATTTTAGCGTCCATCATAGCGTGAAAACAGAGTGAAAATGTGTCATTTGTGTGTTCGCTAAATAAATAACTTAGGTTGAAAATTCAAATTATGTGAATTAAAAGGCACATATACTAATGCCGTAAACCTGTGTTTTAGTGATCTGATAGAGGTAATGTAGAGGATCAGAAACGTTTGATTTCAACTTATTCTAGACTAGTGTTACTGATATAGAAATGGATCCGGCTACTAATAATGCACCTCTAGAATTTAATATTGGTAAACACAAATCTCGCATGGCACTCTCCGAGAACGGAAGTGAAAGAGATATGGGGATTCATAGTTCTGATTCTACAATTGAAAATAGTGGACAATGGTATGAGGATAATCGTGATTATCGTCGAGACCGCGATCGTGGTGACAGAAATCGGGAACGTAGTCATGACAGAGAAAGGAACTGGAATAGAGAAAGGAATATACATGCACGAAGTAGAGATAACTATCGTGAGCAAGAGCCTAGAGATAGAGAAAGGTACAGAGATGATCAGCAGTCTTTTTCAACATATGGATATGGTTCTGCAAGTGATGGTGGCTTTGGTGATGGAAGCCAAAGAGGATTTCTGTCAACCTACGGCTTATTAGCAGCAATGAATTCATCTCAATGGGGAATGAATCCTGTTGCAGGAATAAATGTGAATTCAAATGGAATTAATGTAAATCCTGCTTCAACTGGAATGGCAATAAATCCAAATATGAGTGTAAATCCCAATGTGAATATGAATCCTAATTCTGGTGCCAGCCTTAATCCATTTGCATTTATGGGAATGACAGGAGATCCAAATTTTTTAGGAATGATGGGTATGGGCAATTTTGGACAATTTGGTATGATGGGGACTGATACTAGTATGGTAATGGGACCAATGAAAGAAATTATTCATCTTAGCAACTGTGTATTATATCCTCCAAATCCAAATTCGCCCCCACCAACTACTCGTGACAGGCCACCTGGATGCAAAACTGTTTTTGTAGGTGGGCTACCAGAAAATGCTTCAGAAGATATTGTTAAAGAACTGTTTGAAAGGTGTGGTGAAATTTCAACAGTTCGCATGAGCAAAAAAAACTTTTGTCACATCAGATTTGTAAGTGAAGCTTATGTTGATAATGCTATTTATCTCTCAGGGTATAGAATGAAAATTGAAAACAAAGATGATGCACCCTATACTGGAAGATTGCATGTTGACTATGCTCAAGCTCGTGATGACCAATACGAGTGGGAATGTCAGCAGCGTGCTATTCAAAGGGAAATGCGTCATCGTGAACGTCTTGAACAAGAATACTTTCGTCCACCAACTCCACCTCCAGTTGTTCATTATTCTGATCATGAAGCAACTCTATTAAGTGAAAATCTCCGTGGCGAAGAAACTTTTCAACAAGCAGTTTCAGTATTAATTACTTGGCTGGAAAGAGGAGAATGCAATAAAAGAAATGCAGGATATTTTTATTCAATGATACAAAGCACAAATAGTCATGTGCGACGTTTAATGAATGAAAAATTGCAATATGAAGATGAACTTAATAAAGCTAAAAACATGCTGAAAAAACAGATGCAGGGTATTTTATTGCAGTTTACTCAAATTGGAAAAGTATTCTGTGCAGCTAGTCTCCAAAAAGTGTGGGATCATTTTACAAAACCTCAAAGAAAAAATATTGAACTTTGGAAGAAACAAACAGAAGAAATAAAAAATGCTCATGTTGAAGAGGTGCTTAATGATCGTGTAGAAGATGAAATGGATGTTAGTGATGATGACAACGAAAGCAATCCTGCCAAAAAGGCTAGACTTGAAGGAGATGTAAATAACCAAGATGGTGATAGAGCTGCTGCTATGGAAGAAGTAAATAAATTGCACGAAGAAAATGATTCATTACGGTGTCAGTTAGAGGCTTATCAAAATGAAACTGTAGTTTTACGTTCTGAAAGTGAGCAAGAAAGGGATATAAGAGAACGACAACTACAAGCATTACGACAGGCACTACAAGGCATGCAACAACAGCTAATGATGCTAACACAAAAGCATACAGAAGATGAAAAGGAATTGAAACGTTTACGTTCATTATTAAAGATGCAAACAGAAGAATCACAGACAGATAATGAAAATATTAAAGAAACACTCTGTAATGAAGCAAAAGATCAAGATGATAGTGAGAAAGAAACAGCATGTGATCAGTTAGAAACTGAACAAGAGAAGGAGAGTCCTACAGATAGTTTGACTTCAAGTTCAAAGAGTGTAAATATACCAGTAAATGAAGCTCGCCTTATTGGTCTGATTTCAACATTCCTTAATGTGCATCCATTTGGAGCAAGTGTTGATTATATCTGCTCTTATTTGCATCAAATTGACTGTACTGTTAAATCAAGGGATGTTGAGTCACTGATGGCAAAGTTTCCATCTGTTTTTACAGAAGAATCTACTGGAATTGGAGCCAGTTTAGAGAGAAAATGGACATTCTGTGGATTCAAAACTCCATTTATTATTACTACTTAAGTATTTATAAAATTTATTTTTAGGCAATTAGTCTCATTGCCATAATTATTAGTATAATTTTATTTCAGATGTTTATTGTATGTTTGTTGATATGCAGATTTGAAGCAAACTAAATGCCTTGTGGATTACCTTTTATGCAGTTGCATTTCACCTGTTGATATATCGTTTTTCATAATTTCCTAATGTGAAAAGTTAGTTCACAAAAATAATTTTTAAAGATGTAAATCTTTGTGTATAATTCATATAAATTTTAACATTTGTGATTGAAGATTGTTTGAAATGTCAAACAATATAAATGCTAAATATTGTATATTTACTAGTTATTCTTAACAAATTATAACAAATCAGAAGGAAGTAGATTTGTCTATTTTAGAGTTTACATTTTTCCTTGATAGTAATTTAATGTTAAAGGAAACCTGAAAATATGATTAAACTGGGTAAAGTGCTGAAACAATTTAATAAATTAGTACGGACTATTAAGAAACAATTTTACTTAATAATTATTTTGGCAATTGCTTAACTGAATGATATTCTGTTACAAATATAATAATAGCAAATGCTACATCATAAACTATTTCAAACACTAATCATATAATACAAATATATCTCAGTGAAAAATTGATCATATAGGTATGATATTTGTTTGTTTCACTATAGTTGAATGATTTGTTGATGTTGTAAAGTCTCTTGTTGAATAGTGTAGTAGATTGAATAATAGGAAGGCTAACAATTTTTTAAAAGTTTATACTTACTTATTTTCGTACACTAATCTTGAAGAATGCATAAAATTAAAAGACGAGTTGATTGTCAAATAGTGTAACATAATATATAAAAGATGTGATCGATTTCGCCCTAACTATTAGGACTTTGTCAGACATACAAATGACTAGAAATTACATTATAAAACATAGGCAAATTTCAAAGTTCTAACTTCTGCTTCAAATTATAATTGTACAGAGATGAGAGGCACGAGTCATGCAGAATGATATGCACGGTCAACTGTCACGAGAGGTGCTGGTGATTGTTGGAGTTATGGTTGGTTGATGAATTTTTGTTTAATAATTGTGGCAGAGATATTATTTTGTGGAAAATTTTGTAATAGAATTTTTCAAGCAGGATTTAGTTGGGCTTGGTTGGTATTACAACAATAGTTTTTATTGACAAAAACTAGATTTTCAATAAACGATAATTTGAAGATGGATGAAGGACTGCTGATAATGAAAGCTTGGTTGAATAGAGGTTTAGCTCCTTCAAGAATAGCAGTAGATGAAAGGACTAGTAGTTTGCATTGATTTGATATTTCTTTGATGTTCCTTTATTCTATTTATAAAGAAATATCAAATTAATGCAAACTACTAGAACCCTCTCATCTACCGTTACTCTTGAAGGAGCTAACCCTCTATCAACGAAGCTTTCATTATCAGTAGTCTTTCATCCATCTTCAAATTATCGTTTATTGAAAATCTACTAGTTTTTGTCAATAAAAACTATTGTAATACTGACCAAGCCCAACTAAATCCTGCTTGAAAAATTCTATTACAAAATTTTCCACAAAATAATATCTCTTTGCCACAGTTATTAAACAAAAATTCATCAACCAACCATAACTCCAACAATTTATTGTGCAACATCAACAAAGCACCTCTCACGAGAGCTGACCGTGCATATCATTCTGCATGACTCGTGCCTCTCATCTCTCTACAACAATAATTTGAAGCAGAAGTTAGAACTTTGAAATTTACCTATCTTTTATAATGTAATTTCTAGTCATTTGTATGTCTGACAAAGTCCTAATAGTTAGGACGAAATCGATCACATCTTTTATATATTACGTTGCACTAGTTGACAATTGACTCATTTTTTAATTTTATGCATTCTTCAAGATTAGTGTACAAAAATAAGTAAGTGTAAACTTCTAAAAAGTTGTTTAGCCTTCCTATTATTCAATCTACTACACTATTCAACAAGAGACTGTGCAACATCGACAAATCATTCAACTATAGTGAAGGAAACAAAGGAACTACCATACCTATTCACTAATCATTTATTTATGCCTTAATATAAAAAAATTTTCTATGAAACAAAATTAAATCATTTTTGCAATTTTTATTTTTTATGAGCTAAACAAAGGTATTGAAAGGTAAACTAAACTACCAAAACTAACAAAAAGGTAAACCAAAACTAACAAAAACTATCCAAAAATTCTGTAAAAGCATTAAAATGAACAAGAGGGCAGAAAAACAAAACAAAACGAATGAAACACCTGCTAATTAAATGCAGAATATATGTTTATAATCTGTAATGAAGAAAATAAAGAATGATATATTAACTATGATATGATTAGGGTTGCTAAATTTTTAAAGTATGACATATATTTTAAGCCAAAGATAATTTTTTTTTGTTATTGGTCATGAAATATATGAAATATGAATCTTTTAGCATTGAACTTTTTAGCACATTTTAGACAATGCTTTTTGAGCAATCTGTGAGATGGTTAAACATGATTAAACTAGCAAATAAAATACATGTAATCAGTGTTCTCACTTTTTAAATTAACCCTTTCACGACTAAGGGAAACATTTTTCCCATTTTAAAATTGGTGATTGTCGTATTTAATTATAACCTTATCTGCATTTTTTATACAGAATGTCAAAATAGAACGTATGCTGAACGCAGTTATGTAAACCGGAACATTTAGAAAACAAAAACAACTGTCAGGACGCATAATATATGTACTATGTGCAATGTCCATCTTTGCCTCACTACCATAAGAAATTGCTTTGCAGAATATCAATTAGCACATCATTTTGTATAGTAATTTTATTTCATAATTTTGTATTATTTTAGTTAACATTTTGTTCTAATAAACCAATAAATAAAAGACATTGCATAATAAGCCTAACTATAATTTGTGTTACCTTTATAGTCCATTGGGAAAAATATTTCCCATAAAATTCCCAAAAAACTACACATTGTTATGTATTTTTCTTATGATGTTTATTTATTTTACGTCTAAACAAACTAAAATAAACAATTACATAATAATATTTACTCTTAGAAACCTTATGGTCCTGAAAGGGTTGAATAGACCTTTGGCTTTCATGAGAGAACTTGGTCTCTCTCACTTAATGGCTAATGATACAATATGTAGTAATTTATATTCATCAGCTGATACAATAAATTGCATATTTCTAAATTTTACATTAACAATTTCCCAGAACTGAAAGAGGGAGTCTCGTGGTGCAATGGTAGCACACTCTGGCATGAATCTGGAGAGATGGGGGTTCGATTCCCGCCGTGGCGGCACTGAATTTTTTTCAGAATCTATTAATATTCTATACATGTAATTGTATACCTTACCAGAAGCCATTTATGATTGTTTTTCTTTTTTACCACCAATTATTTTGCCCCTCTTCCCCCCCCCCCTTATAAAAATATTTTTTGGCTACATTCTGAGAAATGTAAATTGTTATAAATGCTTTTGCACAATGCAACAAAAGAAAAAAAAATTACCCCTGAAGCAACTGCTCCACAGGGGTCTGACAGGAGCATGTCAGTTTAACGTGCCATAGAGATCTGTGAGACAGAAAGGCTACAGAAACATCCATGCCTTACACAGGGCTTGAACCAAGGACCTTCTGATCGGTAGCCAAGAATGCTAATAATTTGGCTACCAGAGCTGATGTTTAATTAAAGATATTACAGCAATGATTTGTAAATAAGAATGTTGGGAAGAGGCCTAAAATAAGAAGTCTTGTGAAATGAAAGATGATTGGCCCTTTCAGCTGTAAAAAAATATTTTCGAAGGAATTCAAGTAACTGAATTAGCATTCATGCTTCTTCTGAAGAGGGAGAAAAAAAAAATTAAAATTAAATATAACTTTTTGACAATTATCTTTTTTAAGTGGCCTTTTTAAACTAATTTTTTAAGTTATTGTACTGATTGTAAAAATTGCTTCAAAACTAAAATATCATTTTAGATCAGTCTGGTTATAATAAGTAGTCTTCCATTAAGGATTACAAATTATCAATAAATTTATGATTATTTTTAAAAAATTTGCTTATATCAGTATACACACTCTTCCAGCATCATTTCATTATTGAAGTCAAGCGTGTGTTTTTTGATATTGGTAACTAAAAAATTAGCAGTACCATACAAGAGAAAAAAAAACTCCATCAGAAATAACCACCTTTTGAAATTAATCACTTTTGAAATTAACCCTGATATTCGGGTTTTTCACAATGCCTGCAATTGTAGTCAAGATAATTTGTAACACTTTTTCAAAAGAAAAATCAATAAACTTTGTTATCTTATCCTTCAGTGACTGACACATATGTATGTCATGTTACATACCAAATGGAAGATAATTTAATTCTGAAGCATAAAATAATTTAAATTCAAATTAAAATGAAGACTACAGAAGTCTATTAAAAAAAGTTAACTGGCCTTTTTTAATTCACTCCTTTAGGAGTTAAAGGATATAATTCATATTTCAATCTGTGTAAAGGATAAATCTGTTTTGGGGGATAAAGGACATAATTCATTTTTCACACTGTGTAAAATATAAATTTGGATGAATGGGATTCAGCTTCTGGTAATAAAGTACCCACTAAGTGCTTTACTTTTGCATTGTGCTAAAATTAACCACAGTTTCACGGAGAACCATGGTAAAACAGTGTGTAATTTAGTTAGCAATTATGTTCTATTAATGTTTAATTGTTGTATTAATTTATTAACTATGAATACTTGAAACTGCAATAGCTCCGAAATGATTGCAAATGGTACAGCTGGTCTATTTGTTAGCTCTGGATAATTTTTAATTAGCATTTATCCATTAACCATTTCAAGCTTAATGGGACAATACATCCCAGCCAGATTATAAAATTAGACTTGAAAGGATTAAATGTATATTATTATCATTGTATCAATTGTAAAAATTGCTTCAAAACCTTAAAATCCGAATCTTGATCATCTTTTTCAATAAATGTTATGGCCAGTCTTGTTATAATAACTATCTAATCTCTTCCATTAATGATTATAAGTGTAATTCTTAGATCTTTATTAGCTAGGTAAAAGAAAATAGTGTTACTATAATTTTGTGAATTATTGTACTGCCACTATAAATATATACAGTATATATGAGTATCGGATGAGTACCTCAGTGATTGTGAGGGTTACATTCATGACGATTGCTGTGAATAGCAACTCAGACTAATACCTAGAGGAAATGTAAGGTTAGGAACAACAATGTACAGGATATGAAAGTGTAATGTTCATTGCTCTCTATATTTGTGGATGGGGATTGACTCAGTCACTAGTGTGTCAGGTTCATAATCTTCAGTTTCCAGATTTGCCACGACTGTGTCTGCATTGAGATTTATCTTTGCTAATTCATGTTCTACCCTTAGTGAAAAGAGGGGGACACCAGTGGGTTTGGAAAGCCTGCTCTCTGTTGGATGGAATGTTAAGCTGTGGTCCCTTGTTTAGGAGAGCTATACCTCATGCATATTAAACAATACATTGTATAGCCTTGACAAGAGCAGGATACATCCATTCATTCCATCTGTCTCCTAACAGCTGTCAAGTGGGTCCCTTTCTCCGACCTCTGAGCTTTTGGGATCCTTGTGACCTGATCATTTAGTCCATTGTGTACACAAAAGTGCTGCTCATATGTAAAACAACCCAACATTGTATATTTCACCTTGCTCATTAAAAAACAAAAAAAGGTTTTAAGTACATACAGTAGTGTTTAAAATGAAAGTAAAATTTGATGATGGTGTTAGTGGTTATGCTGGAAGGAGTTAACAGTTGAAGGTTCCAATTCTGGTTTATCAAGGGACAACAGAGATCCCAGGGAGCTTGTAAGGGGTTTCAGAGAGATGTTGACAACACTATGCTAATAAGCAGAAAGCTTAGACTGAGACTTCAGTTTATAAAGAAGTTGAAGTGAGGGCCTTTTATTGTTTTTTATGTAAATCTCACAAGCTATTGAATTTTGCAAGATTTGGTGAGATTTGCAGCATGCATTGCAAAACATTCCATGGCTGTTACTTTCCTGTAGGTTAATCTATTTTATTGGATGAATATTAAATATTTATTAATAATGCTGATATTGTATACAGTTTTTAGTTGCAAAGACCATTGAATGAGAATAAAAATTCAGAATAATAAAGGTTACTTTCAAAGGGAAGTTTTGCATTATATTTTTAGGAATTATATAAGCTTGACTGATGACTGGATCAGATGAGTTGTTTATTTCCCATTTAGATATGAGTATACAGTGTGGTTTTAAATTAGCTCTACATTTCTTGGTACCTATTCAGATAAAATGAATCTTTAAAAAATACTAATCAGCTATGTAATATGATAACATATAACTGCAATCAAAGGACTTATTCCATTTGTCATTGATATACTTCTCAACTGAATTGAAAAAATACAATTTGACAACTATAGTATTAAACAAATTTTCTGGGAATCATACCAGCTTTTGAACAAACAAGTTTTATAACATAGTGTATTTATACATATTGAACATTTTGGCTAATTGTTATATTTGTCGAAACTTTTAGTGATAATTCTATATTAATCTTAAAGAAAATATATTCAATAACTATATTTTGGAATAATTCCTTGGCTGCTGTACAAATGGTTGAAAAGTCCTCGGGAAAATCAGGCCTAAAATTTTTTTGTAAATAGTCAAATCCATGAAACACAAACTTGCAAATAGTAACAGCTTATTGTATTGTTATTATTTTGTGTTATATTAGGTTATTGATTTGTAGTGTTATATTAGGTTGCTTTTTATGTGCACTACTCAAAACAATTGGAAAATGGAATAATGCATGTTGTGTCATTGAAATCCACATTTGAAGCTGTATAGCTTTGAAAATATGCTTATACAGGAAACTGCCACTGATGGTAAGTTAAAGGCTGCAATGAAATCTCAAAATCTTGATATTTGACAATATTTACAACATTATTTAAAAAGTGGTAATATTCATGCCTACTACATTAACTCAGCAGGCTACACAAACCTGAGTTATGGGATATAGGTTGCTTGTCCCTACTCTAAATCATTCCATTGAGATTTCATATGTTATATAGTATCTTTTAATTCATATAGCAAAATCATGTACATTTAGAAGTTATTTGAAAGATATTTTCCCTTTGTATTCATAGTTCTGTGATTTTTTTATTTTATTTAATAACTTTCCCTAATGATTTAACACTCTTTTCCAGTTATTCTTTAGATCAAGCTTTACCATATACATATTTTTAATTCAGTATTACTCGTTTTGTCAGTCACTGTTGCCAAACTAAATTTCTGATTATTCAGGTTAATGATCAGAGAAGGTGTTACAAATAACACACCAGCACTAATAATGAAAAGGAGCCCATATCCATAGAATTTATTTTTTTTTAAATAAAAAAGGATTACTATATTATCAATTACAATTTGTATTTTTGTTCTCAGAATAATCCTTTCCTTCAGAACCTAGTTTTCATTTCTTTATGTTACAATTCTCATTTTTTTAAATGTAGAGAATCTGAATAATTAGTTTTATAATAATTAAGCTGTCCTAATGGCCAAGTGGATAGTGGCCTGGCTACTGATCAAAGGGACCTGGGTTCAAGCCCCAGGTAAAGCATGGATGTTTGTGTTGTCTTTCTGCTGAGGTCCTGCCATCCTCATAGACCCATGGCATAAAAACTGACAGGCTCCTGTCAGACCTCTATGGCAAGCAGCTGCTTGAGGAGGGTATTTATTTATTTTTATTATTAATAAATTGATAAAGAGTGTAATATAATTTTGATCTAAGGGACTTGGGGTTCAAGCCCCGGGTAAGGCATGGATGTTTGTGTTGTTTTTCTACTGAGGTCCAACCATACTCCAGACTTTCTACTATGGTGTATAAACTGACAATTCCTGTCAGACCTCTGTGGAAAGTAGCTGCTTGAAGGGGTATTTATTTATTATTTATTAGTTTTCATCGAAAAATTAATCTCATAAATGTATAAAATAATAAAACCAGTATATACGGCCATAGGTTGTGCATGTGGCCTGCAAGCTTCTGCTGACAAATTTAAATTTATCAGCAGAAGATACATATAAAGAACAAGAAGTCCAATTTCAATGAAGCAAATTCTTATTAAAATAATTAATTTTAATAAAATTTGTTGTTTATGTTTCATTTTTAGTTTTTGCATTTGTCTATACATACATTAATGATTATATATTTCTTAGTGGCCATCCCTTCAGCTAAAATGTTTGCCCAGGTCTGCTCTAGAATCATGATTCTCAACCTGTGGTATGCATAGCCCAGGGATATGTGAGAAAAATACAGTAATGGTGGATGATAAAATTTTGCTAGAAATGAGTATTCTTTCACATAATCATATATGAACATTTATTTTTCTCATTTGCTTTCATTGGGGGTGCATGATTCTAAATTGGCTCAGAAAGATATTTAAAAAACATTCAAGATATTTTTTAAGAAAAGTAGTATATGATTTATAAAGGTTGATAGCTGCTGTATTAGGAGGTACATAAAAATAAAAAAATTGAGAAAGTGCTCCAGAAAGGACAATTCTTATTAGGCATTTTAATAAATAACACCGTAGTATTAAATCTACATTTTATGCTTATATTGAGTAATCGTGCATTGAGGAAATTTAAATCTCTTATATTTTTAGTTAAAATATATTTTTCAAAAAAAATTTTTTTGCTGATAAATTTAAAAAATGCCCTAGTGTTTAAAATTTTATGAATGCTACAATGACTAAAAATATCTTGAATAATAGTATAGATACAAATACTTTTTGATCACCCAGGAATCATACTTTCAGTAAAGTATTTAAGAGCAATTTTTAACAGAGAATAAAAACTGAAGTATTCAATTTACATTATATGCTTATATTGAGTAACCTTGTTTTTAGAAATATATTACAAATATATTTTAAGTAAAAAAAGTATGTTGATAAATTTAAAAAATGTCATAATGTTTAAAATTTTATAAATGCTACAACAACTAAAAGCAGCTACAAATACATTTTGATCAACCAGGAATCATACTTTTAGTAAAGTATTTAAGAGCAACTTTTAGCAGAGAATGAAGTCCAGAGTGACCTCATTATGCTTCTACTTTTTGCTAATATATCTCTGAAATATAATTCAGAAATGTCTGTATTTTAAAAAAATAATAACCACTCAAGCAGCTGCTTGCCACAGAGGTCTGACAGGAGCCTGTCAGTTTAAATGCTATACAGGGTGAATCTGAAAAAGTGGGCAAAACTTTACGGGGTGGTAGAACGCAGCTATACGAGCAATATTCGTCATAGAATGTATGGTCGGAACGCAAGCGGTGAGAAGTTAAAAGGTAGTTTTCCACTGTCACATTTAAAGAATGAACACAAGAAGGAGAGGAGATACTTCAGAAAACATTTTATTAACAGGAATGTAATTGAGGTACATGCTCAAAGAAATTGCTCAAAAGAGCTGCCTCCAGCTGTAATGCAGGCTTCACACCTGGGGGATAGGGACCGACGCACATTTGCGAAGACACCAGGCACCACCCTTTTATACCATTTCCAACGCCACCTAGCGGCTCGCCGTTTGCGTTCCGCCCATACATTCTATGACGAATATTGCTCGTATAGCTGCGTTCTACCACCCCGTAAAGTTTTGCCCACTTTTTCAGATTCACCCTGTAGTAGAAGGTCTGTGAGGATGGTGGAACCTCAGCAGAAAAAATGACACAAAAACATCCATGCATTATCCGGGGCTTGAAAATAAGGTTATTTGAAAGTTCTTTCAGCTTGTGGAACTCATATTCATCAAATTTCATAAAAATACCAATATGCATATTTATTATTCTTAAATCTAGATTTTTCATAAACACATTTTTCATCGAGTTAATTAGCGCTAAAATTTAACTCTTCATTTTCATGTGTTTTTGGTTATTTTATTACTTTTTTTTATCATTAATATAGGGTAATTTTATAAACAATTAGCAAAAATATTCCAAATGGCCTGGATGCCTATTTTAACTTTTATCTTTTAGATTTTGTTAAAAAAATATTGTGCTTAACTGTGAAAGCAAGATATGATTTGTGAAACTTCTATTCATGATATAAAACTAAGCTATGTTTTGCTGGTCCATTTTGTTGCTAATAGTAGCTAGTGATGTCCAGAATGTTGTTTTTGACAACAGGTTGTTATTTTCATTATAATTTATCTGTTACTGACATTGACATTTATTATTGTATATTATTTTGAAAACAATTTTTGAAGCATGATATTATACACAATAAATTTTTATTAGTTCTCAAGAAGAAAGAAAGTTTATTGAAGCAATTTTAATCGCATACAGTATTAAGTATATGATCCTGGTGCAAACTAAGAACCTGTACCCTCTCTTTAATTACTGATGTGAAAAACCTAGGTAAATTGAATCACTATTTGCACTTTTAAGGATACTATTAAATAAGGTTATTCATTAGAAGCATTGCAAGTATTACTGTTAAGTGTTTAACTCTTGAGTAGTGTTTAACTTTTGTAGAGCAGAATTCACTCTGATGGGTGGGTTAATTTTGAAGTGTTTTCAGGAGAAAAAGAACAACTTTGATACTTTATTCTGATATAACTCATAAACATATTTGGTTGTATCCTATACCAAAACAAAGAGCATTTAGTTGCAAATTTTTAGAAAGTAAAATATTTGAGAAAAACAGCAAACATACTAATTTTAATAGCATTTTTTTAAAAACAATATAGTAAAAAAGTAATTTCTTTTGATTTGAACCTCATTCTGAAATAATTAATGAACAGAATATGACAAGTAATGTCTTAAAAAAGGAGCATTTAATTCTACTTAAAAATATATAAATAGATTTTCCCAAAACATTTTAACAAACAGCAAAATAATTTTGAACCAGAAATGTAGTAATATTGCATTTTAGATATATGCTTTCTTATGAAATGAAACATATATCTTCCATTTAAAAACATCCATTGTGCAAGTTTTCTTTTGAAACAATTCTAAAAGATTAAGAAAAATTCAAATGGCAGCAGTTCAAAAAATGTTCTGCAAGAAACTTTAACTTGGAGACATTACCAGAAAGAAGGAAACAAGCGAAACACTTATAAAAATGGCTGCTATAGCAGAGTGATGTTTTGTTTTTTAACTTTACAGAATATCTAAATAATCAGGTATCATTTTTATTATCAAATTTGATTTGTAATAATTTTAATTTGATTGTTAATAATATTTCAGGAATAATTTGAAAAGATCTTGAAAACAGACTATTTTTGTGAAAAAACAAACTTGGGAATTATAGTTCCCAAGAGAATATGCTCCACCAGATTTGAGACTGAATTTGGCTCTGCGAATTGTAGTGTCTTCTGGCATATTAAGGGTTATTTAGTGTAATTTAAATAAAAAATAGTAAGCTGGAGCTAGATGAAATGAAAAAAAATTCACAGCTTTAGAAGCTGTGAATTTTTTTCCATACCAAAAACATAACCAAAAAAATTCACAGCTTTAGAAGCTGTGAATTTTTTTGGTTATGTTCTAGCACAATAAAGTCATTTTGCATTTAAAGCTATGATTTTGTGTGAACCTGAGCAATAAGAATCACCATTGTAAAAATTGTTGGACAGTTTTTGTAATTCAACTGTCAATTTTTTCCATCTCAACTTGCAAGATAAATCATCATTTCCTAGAAAGAATACATAAATGATGATGTGTCATAAAACTCCAAACAACAAACCAAATCCAGCAATAATTATGCATTTTTCTCTCTAATCTATAATTTATCTTAGATTTATATTTCCTAACTATATCCTGACTTGTCCCCAGTGTGAATGTCTGGCAGGACCAGCTTGGGTGTGCCTAGTGTACATGATACGTGCTTTGGAGGAAGGTTTCTATTAAAGCCTTGGGTGAGAAACTCTTCTAAGAAATCCCAGATGGGTTTCTGTTACATCAGTGAATCAAAAAGTTGATTGTTTTTGCGAGATGAAATTTCTGCTTTTATCTTATACTATTTAAGTTACAGTTTACCACTTTTTTCAATATATAAAAATTGTATTCATTCTATTTTTTTTTGAGTTTCTTATAATAAATATATAGTTATATTGGGCATAAATATAAAAATTATAGATATTCAAATATATACATTAGGATATAAATTATACATTAATAGAGGTTTCCTGTACTGCACTAAAGGTTCACCTCTGATTCCACTTCTTAATCTGTGCCTGACTGTGGGCTCACCTAAATGCTGATGCCTTGCAGGTCAGAGTGAGTCTGTAGGACTTCAACTAACCATTTCCAGACAAAACTCCTGACAACAGTGATACCTAAATTATTTTACACTGTTGAAGGCCTCAACTCTCAGCTCTGAACAACTAATTCAAATATGATTTTTTAGTACCTCTGTGCCTTGAAATTTTGGAGTGAGAGATTGGTTGTTTGTTTGGAATTTTATGGTGCAAGAGCAGCTAAGGTCTGTATTCAGGATGAGAGAGGTCACACATACATATTACAGAATTTCTGTAATTTGTGGATCATAATTGGCATTACACTAGGAATGGGTTTCAAGTTTTTCTTTTTTTAAGTTCAGCTTATCCATCAATAGGCTTATACACAAGTATATACAGTAGTTTCTGCTGTTTTCATTAATATCAAAAAGTATGCATGCAGTGTACTTGGGTCATATCTGCCTCAAGCCACTGCAATTCATGCCACATGCCAAGCTGTTCAATTCAAGCACTTTCTCAAAGAAAACAATGGGGAAAGGGACACAACAATATTTGTTGTTATTCCCTTTGTATTATAATTTTTGCACTATGTTGATAAATCTATTATTAATCAGGAATAATGCTTACATACTGAATGTTAATTATTAGTAATTAAGCTAAAATTTGTTAATATAGAAAAGTAGGCATGCTGCAGATTTTCTGCACTGCAAAATGTAAACAAACAGATTTAATCACTTTTTTTATAAGATAGGAAATTTAATTCATAATTAGCTGATGGGTGCTGCAATGTGACCATTGCATCACTAAATTTTAATTGAATTGAAATTTTAATTTGAAATTTTAATTAAAATCACCTTTAAACACTGGTATACAGTTGTGTACAATCTGAAAAGAAAAAAAAAATCCTGTTAATAGAAATGCAACACAAAAGCAAAATGGTGGTGGGATTTATATCACTTTTTTTTTTTCATTTTGTTCTTGTGTTGCACTTCTATTAACAGGAAATTTTTCAGATCGTACATAACTTTATATCGGTGTTTAAAGGTGCTTTTTAATCTTGCATTCTTCAACTTACACACTGGGATTGTTGAACTATTAAATTTTGATTGTTTGAATAGGAAGGCCTATTTTGATGTCGCCCATAATGGATCAAAGCTCTCAAGGTAGTGAGGGACTGTGGTAGTAATGGCTGTCAGCCAAGTCTGCAGCATGCATACTTTTTTTTATATTATTGAGATCTAACTTTATCACTAATAATTAGAAACCAGTAATTAACAAGTGTTCACCATGCATTGATTAATAATTGATATTGCATATATTGTGCCAAATACTAGAATTTATTAATTCACATAAGTGCTTGTAATTGCTCCAAATTTTCATTCAACTGGTAAATTTCATTGTGTAAGGTTGTCATTTTATACAATGCAATTTAATGCAGAATGCATTAAAATATTATAATGACACAAGTTTTCTTCACTATTAATTTTTTTTGTTTTTTTTATTAATAAAAAGTATTAATTCTAATTAAATTAATAAATTTTTTGTTTTCAATTAAAAAAAGCATTTAATTCTAATTAAATATTGGCATGAGATAATGAATTAATTAATGTGAGAAGTGTTGAAAATGGCCATGAGTCATAGAGTATGGTCAGATTTGTGAAACTATATAATATGACTACAATGAAAAACAAACGAACAAATAAACACAAACCCAGATATAAACTTTATTGTAATCATTGTATTTGTTGAAACATGTTTCTGAACTTTGTTTATTTTATTTGGATAGCAAATGCCCAAATTATAATCTTGTATATGAGGAATGGGGTATTAACACTTGGTGTTGATAGTAAAAGTACTAGTAGTTAACTAAAAATTATTAATATAGTTCATATTAAATCGCTATAGCACTTGCAACTTTTAAAAATATTGATTATTGTGATTCTTTTTCTTTAAAGACAGTGTAAACCCATCATGAGGCTGAATTCAGGACTAATTCTTGCTGCACCCTTGTTAAAACACTACTTGCAATCTAATTTTAATCAAGCAATTTATAGACTCTCCACTTTTTGTAAAATATTAGTAGTGTATATGTTTTGAAACATTCAAAACATCACTACTAGAAGACACTGTAGAAGCAAATGACATGACACAGACTAACAACTGAAAGTATGAGTCTTTCTGCCAGTGACATTTGGTCATTTTGCATTAAGGGGTTTGGCTTGTTATTGTTAACCACTGTTAACAATTACAGGCCAAATCCTTTAATCATCATATGCATTAGACAAATCATTTTATACCACTTCAATATTTCATGTCATTCTTCCTCATAAGGTTACATTTATTTATTTTTTAATGCAGTTTCTTTTTATTAATATAATCATTTATTATCAGTATGTCATGTTATTAAAAATATTTGAATTAAAGGTGTTTGCAAAAAAAATATAATTTGCTATATTATGTAGAATGTTTTAGGTTTTAAAAAAGTTATTAAAAATCTTATTCATACATTTATTTTTTATCAAATCAAAGCCTTTGCCATTATCATCTTGCAGCTTATTATATAAATCAGTATTTAGTGGTATGCCAGATAATAAATTATACAAAAATTTATAAAAGTAAGGAGAAAATGCAAATAAACTTTTGGTAGTTTAGTGGGGTTTCCTGACATATTAATACTTTATGTATCAAAGCCAATTAACTGTTTTAAATTAGGCTTAACCCTCTGAGCATTAGATTTTGTTCCCTAAATAAAGCTATGTCTATAAATTGCAAAAGTGCACAATGCATTGCAAATGCTCAGTGTTAAGTAACCTTCATTTTAATGTTATTTTATTTTTCAGAATTAAATGCTTTTTCATTTGGTAAGCAATATGAACAATACATATATGTTACTTCAGATGGGGTTAAAGTTTTTTTTTCTGATGAAAATAGTCTTGACCATAATAAACTTTGAAATATCATAGTAATTAATTAATATAATAATATAGATAATATTTATATTGGACCCCACCAGATTGCTGAAAGATTAATATTATTGATTAGCTGATTTAATAACTTTCTTATGTAGAAACAATGACTGATCTTATATTAAGTATTAAAATTAATTTACTTCATGGAGCTGAAAAGAAAGCTTGAATGATATTCTTGATGTAAACCACTGTGGCAAGCAGCAGTTTGAGGGGATTTTTTTAATTATTATTTTAAATGATTATTTAAATTTTAAAAACATTAAAAAATAGGTTAAATAATTTTTGAGATTCATTCTCACTAGATGATATCAAGTTAAAAAGATGTGTAAAGAGTATCAGGATATTAAAGTTAAATTAAAAATTTTGATGCAACTGATACATCATGGTGTTGCATTTCTGTGTCCATTGCTAATGGATGCAAGTTTCATCTGATGCTGCATCATATTAGTTGCTGTCAGCAGCAACAGTGCACATGTACAATTTTAATTGCTTTGCATTAGGACAGGGGCAGGATTAGCTCAGTCAGTAGTGCATTAGACTCATAATATGATGTTCCCAGATTCAAGTCCTAAATGTTCTTGCATTGAGATTTTCTCCATTAATTTCTATTCTGTCCTTGATGAGAAAGTGGACATTGGTGGAATAGGGAAGTCTGCCATCTTTCAGATGAGATGTTAAGCAGTGTCCTCAAGTATAGGAGAGGAATACCCTGTGTATTTTAAGGAACATAATGAATGGCCTTGACAGGTTTCCATCTATTGCCTGGATCACCTTCTCCAACTTTTTCTGGGCCCTTGGGTTCTTGTGACTTGGATATTTAACTTATTGTGTGCAAAAAAGACCCTGCTGGATTTTGATGGAAGGTGCTTATTTAATAGAACATTTCTGGTACAATGCATCCTCTAGTCGAAATCAACAACTAAATCACTAGTGTGTAGAATTTAAAATCATATTCATGCACTGCAGCTGTTGATCACAACTTCCGCATGAAAACAAGAATAAAAGTTTTGAGAAAAATGCATAGGACTAAATTAAAATTTGTAGACTAAAGTGAGAAATGAATATAGTGATGATGAATTTGTGATATTGGAAGTGATCATGAATCAAATAACTTTCATGATTTCATAGCAAATAATGAAAGAAATTTGATATCCTATGCAAAACAGCTACTTTTTTTATATTGTTAGAAGATTTTGTTTTTGTAGTAAGATTTTAGTTCTTTTTTTTTAATGTATTTTGTTTAATTTGTTCATGCAACATGTATGGGAAAATATTGAGTTATGTTCTTTTTATTTTTAATATGGCTGAGTGGTTAACACACTTATCTACTAATCAAAGGGATCTGGTTTTGAGCCCTGGATGAATGCTTGCGTCATTTTTCTGCAGAGGTACTATGGCTCACAGACCTACGGCGTATTAAACTGTCAGGCTCCTGTTAGACCTCTGTGGCAGCAAGCAGCTGCTTGAGGGGGTATTTTATTTATTAGTTGTGTTTTTATACCTTTACATTTATGTAAACTACTCAATGTGTTTTTACATGATTGAATTTTTTCATGTTTAACAAATAAAATGCTGACTTCTACCTGAATACTTAGAATATTAATCATTCCTTGTATTGTTAGTTGAACTTCAAAAAGCAAAATATATAAATTAAGTGCTCAAGTAATTAATATGATAGTATTGGATTAGAATATTATTAGTTCTTCAATCTGCTCCTTTTGCCTGTGTGAAATCTCCCAAACTGCAACCTATTTAAGGGGTTAAACTATGACCTTTAATTATTGGGAAGCCATCTGAAGTTCTTTCTAAAAGAAATCAGGCAAAATTGCCATCAACATTATAACTCAAAATAAGCTTCCTTTTGAGCTCCAAAGATAGTGTTCAGATTTGAGAAAGCTGATTTCACAAATATTTGTCTTGTAGTTGGTTTTTGTTTGTTTTTAGCCAATGTAGCACTGCAATGGCAATATGTCTTATTTTTTGGTTTCCCTAAGATTTATATATAATCAATAATTTCTTGTGGATAAGCTACCACTATTAATAAAGCACCACCCTTCATGACTAACATCTAAGTTTTTATATGTCAACATATTTTAGGAATATCCAGTATCATAAAAAGGCAATGACTGATTAAATTCATTACTTTAAATTATAATTTTACCACATATGAATGATATAATGGAATAACCAGTATTGTCTTCATGCTTTAGAAAATTTATAATTTTTTATTCAAGCTATAAGTGTCATTAACATTTGGCTTTCTGGGTTAATACCTTTCAGCACCATATTTTTTTTACATTATAATTTAATTTCCATTAAGTTTCCTTTAAACTTTACAGCTTATTCATTCAACTAAAAAAAGCCTTTTAAGCTCATTAGTATATTTTCGATTTACTTCTCACATCTGCTTGCTATATTTTGGAATGAACTTGGTACATAAGTTTATTTAAAAAAAATTATTTCCTCCAAAAGAGAAATTTTTTTTGTTATCTGAGTATGTGTTCAATAACATTTATTGAAACTTCTATAATGTCGTCATCATCATCATCCTTTATCAACTATGGGCTATGGAGGTCCAACCAGATTGTGCAATTTTGTTCTCCAAACACACCTGTAATATATGTAAAAAAAAATTATTTAAATAGGAAAGTGACTGTTATATACCTCATGATGGATTGTTACCAGGTATTGTAAAAGTCTGTATACAACTTAAATTACAAAATTCAAAAATCTTGTTTTGTGAAAATTTTTTTTTTTTAACCCATAAAGCCTTTCATAATATATTTCATTTGATCAAGTATAATTGAAATGTTATGAAAATATAGATGCTGATTTAGCACATAATTATGTTTTGACTTAAGTTTTTTTGACAATGTAATAAATTCAGAGTGCTTTCAGTGTAGTCACATACTGTTGATGTTATCTTTCCATCATTATTCAGACCATAAATGATCACCAGGTGCCAAATAATAGTTTTTAATAAAGTGTCATGACAAAGTTTTAATGTGTAGCATTGAAGTGTTTTTTCATTCATTGACTTTACATGTTTTCAGCCATTAAAAATATTTTTTCAAACACCAGTTTCTTCAAAAAGGAAATTTTTTTGTAGTCAAAATCATTATCTAAGTGTGTGTTCATAACATTTATGAAACTTCTGTAATGTGTATATATATTTATAAAATAATTTAAATAGGAAAGTGACCAATATGCATCAACATCTTACATGATTAAGAGGACATGGAGAAATTGTTTACATTAATTTGGTGCTTAATACTTTAATGTTTTCTAAATATGGAATTTACTTTTCTGCTCCAGATTTGAAAAATTTCTATGCCTTGTATCCTGAAGGTTACAGATGTAGTTTATTTTAAATGCTAATTGTTGTACATGTACACTGTCGTATCAGAATGATATGACCACCTACCATAAGTATATATATGGTAGGTGGTCATATTATTCTGATACGACTGTGTATATTGGTGGTTAATGGATGCCAGTGGTATTAATATGCACATAATTCCACTGTGCAATTGATGGTACCAATGGTATCATTAATATATACTCACAGTGTAATTTTGTTTTGTTTTTTGACATGCTTTGTTTTGCTATTTTAGTCAAGGGAGAGGAAAGGAGAAGGAAACTGAATCTGTACAAAATTTTTGAAAGGAAGAATAAGAAATGAGTAGTATAATTTTTAATATATATGTATGCCATTAGCATGAGTCAAAAAAAAATTAAATGTATTATTTTATGACAATAATGTGATGCCTTTACTAAAAGAGAGTGCATTTTTAAAAGAAAACATTAATTTTTCTTATTTTACTGTAGACACAGCTTTGCAGATTGGGGAAGTGTGAATTATATTCTAATAATATTATTATATTCTAACAAAATTTGCTTGTTTTAATATGGCAATAGATTTGTTGCTTTTGTCACGTTAGTAGGTGGGCTTTGTCTTTTGTCAATCACTGACTGAAAGCTAAGTTTTTTTTAATATTTTGCTCTAAGCACTCATTTTTTAAACTTTTTTCATTTTTCATAATTCTACATTTTCTTTTTTGAAAGAATACACAAATATAACATTAAAAAAATTCACACTTGTTTTTCATATTTTTTTTGTTATATTCATATGCAATAAATATCAAATAAGGCTTTGTATTCATAATTTTAAAAACATACTTTGAATGTTCTTCTGCAAAAATATAACAAGATGCAATGAAAAAATAAAGCAAAATATGGCAAAAAGCACCTAAAGTCAGTAAGTGCTAATGCTTGTTTGGACAACAGTGTAATGCATTGTTCAAATGGCAAAATCTTTTTAGATTTATGTAGTGGAAATATTCAAGGCCAGTTAGATGAATAGACACATGCAGGTATCAGAAAATTAATCTGTGGTCATTAAAAATGTATGTTAGACAACTAAAAGATCAATGCTCAACCACTCCTGGGTAAAAAGCTTGTGTTTTAGATGAAGACTTGTATGAAGTGTTTTATTATTATAAAATTGCTGTTATAAATTATCATTGGAGTGAAAGAGAATCCTTGTGGATCCCAAGAGAGTGAATTTTATGTTCTTTTTAAACATAGTTTTAATTTTTACTCATTTGTAATGGAATAATAATATTCCATAAATTTCAGCCAAAGAATGCACACAAGCTAAATATTAGTGTATGGAGTTCATTGTTGTTATCACATTGCATTGTTCATTATTCCATATGTTACACTGACTACATTAAATATGTCTCTTAGCAAACCATATATCATTCATAATAAAGAACATTATTGTAAATAGTTTTGCCTTTGTGGCAACCAGGAACTTTCAAGATGTTGAAAGTAACTGTAATAAGTGATAAACAAAAATAAATGTTGTTTTTCATTGATATCTGGTGTTTTTTTTTGTTTATTTGAGGAAGACAAAGTGCTAAACTGCATTATGAACAGTAGAATGCTATGGAAAGGAAAACAAATTCATTTTGACATTTTAAAAAGGCAGAATTTAAATGTGAAAAATTAATAGTTTAACTTGGGTGACCATGTATCCTGGATTATGCAGTCTTCTTGGGATATTGGTCAAAATTGCAATTTAAGTCCTGAATCGCCACCTAACATGACTGTTATCTATCTGTGTATTTTTGCACAAATATCAATAGAGATATATATTTTAAACATGAATGAAGGCACAAAAAATTTCGTATTGCATCATTAAAAAGACAGATAAATTAAAGATGGCTGTTTGACAGATTTTGAAGATATATGTGGAAGGCAGATGTATGTGACAGAATAGTTAGAAAAAGATATTATATGCAAATCTTCTGGGTTAATACATTCAATTTTATTTATTCTTGGATACCAACCAAGAATATGCAGAGTTGATTGAAAAGTGAAATAAGGATTTTTTTCCCAAATGAAACTCTGGTCTACAGTAAAAAAAAAGTGGCCACAAATACTTCTATGATTACTAAATTTATCAGATTTTTAGATAAATTTTGACATTGTTATATGGAATTTTACAAAAAGTAAAAAAGTTACCCCCCCCCCCCCCTCCATGCACACACACAGTCACTTGGACAGCATCCCAGATTATCCTAAGAATGTGGCAGTTATTCTTTTTGTACTTGAAAATATTCCCCAATATTAAAAAAAATGTTTCAACTAGGTCCAGACATACAGTCAATATTTTTTTTATATAAAACCTCAAGAAAGCAACAGAAATTTACTCTATATGTAATATTTAATTTTTGCTCTGTGAATTAAAATATAAATACATACAAGAAATTGTAATTAAAATGTGATACATTACAAATGGTTTTTAGTTAGCTAAAGTGCCCTAGTGTCAGGAAGTTAAAACTGGAGCATTGGGTGAAACATCTTGCTTTTTATCTTTGATAAAAATGCTCATCATACCTGTAACTATAATTCTGTATTGCATTTACGCAATTGCAGTTGCCTACTCTAGATGTTGCTGATGTATGTATTTTAATTAAAGGGTTAAAGAAAAGGCAAGTGACAATGTGAAAGAAAAATTATATAATAATAGAATCTTCTGTTGCAAAATCAGATTACAGCAAAAGAACATAACATTTGAGTTTCATAATACAGAATATTAACTGTTAATAATAGTGACTATTTTACAAACAAAACTGATGTGGCTGAATAGTTATGTTTGCTTGGCTACAGTGAGAAGTGAATAAAGTTTAAATTCCAAGTAAAGCACCCTGCCCATGGATAATCACAAGATTATAAATGTGTCTACTGGAATCAGTTGAAGAATGTAAAAATGATCTATTCCCTTGGAAATATGTAGATTGCTCCCTGTAGTAAAGTAGAAAAATAACATGGTAACAGAAAAAAATTCATTGGTGGGAATGGGGAGCCAAGGTTGTTTAAATATTTAAAGAGGAATATGAATGGGTGTGATTTTAATGTTATCGAGTTTCCAGGATATTCCCCCTTTCCCTGTCCACTGAGTCTTACACTGTCCACTGAACTATACACTATATTAAGGATATTGGAAATGTATCTGCCATCCTAGCTTCTATCTGTTATATGATTTATGGCACAAAGATGCAGTTCCCTCTATGATACTCATCCAGTATGATGCCAACAAGTATATGCCAGTAATCTTTGAAGTGTTAATTCTACAATGTGAGAATAGTAATTATCAATTTATCCTCCCAGATTGCAAACATTTCAAATTTGTTTCCAGTAAAAGAAGGCTGTGGAAATAAAGTTAAAAGAACTTCTCTAGGCAGTTAAATATCAAATTAAAATTTTAATGCACACTTTATATATTTAAATCATTAAATGATATTGATTCAATTTTTAATGTAAAGAGCAGTTGGCTTGTGACTAGTGGTGTGTAGTTCATGACCTAAGTGGGCTATAACAATTTTCAGTGTTTGAAAATTTATTTATTCACTGGTAAAAACTTTTTGGATATTAATTTTAACCTATTGCTTCATTTATGATCATGATTGGCTCAACCAGTAGTGTGTCAGTATTGTAGCTGATTTTTCATGGGACACATCATTCACACATAATGGGGATTATATGTGAATTTATATATTCTCTACCAGCCTCCACTCTGCCCTCAGTTAGAAAGGACACACCAGTGGGTTTGGAAAGGCTATCATCTATTGGATGGATTAAACCTTGGCCCAGTGTGCAGAAGCAACCCTGCAAGGAAATACACTTATGGGCCAGACATTTTGACCACCCCTTTCAAGTGGACACGTCCCACAGTGTGTAGCAGTGGCATCACCAACTGGTATGAAATGTATACAGACAGCATGGGCTGGGCATATCAGTTTGTCAGCGGAAAGCACGTGGAAAGGAGAAAGGTGAGGACTTGTCAGAGTTTGAACATGGATTATCGGTGCAAGGAAGGGGAGCCAGCACCTCAGCAACCATAGGCATCGTTGGCTGCCATGGTGAAGGTGTGATGTGAATGGTCTGAAGGGGGACACACACAACTCAATGTGCCAGAAAGGGAAGACCATCACTTATTGATAGTTCAGGTGAATGCTGGTTGGCCTGTCTGGGACAACATATGGTATGTGACCCCTCAATTAATGGCAGACTACAACTAGAGTACACAGAGAAATGTTTCTGGGCACATGATCCAGTGGATGCTCCTGCAGATGGGCTATGTAGTCAGTGGCCTGTTCATGTTCCCCTGTTGATTGACAGTAATCGACAGCCTCACTTGTGCTGGCATGGGAGTACCATGACTGGATGACTGGAAGGGAGTCGCCTGGTCCGATGAACCCAGGTTCCAGCTCCACTATGCTGATGGATGGATCTGTATTGAATGTTGTGCAGGTGAACAGCTGCAAAGACTGCATGGTTGAATGGAAACAGGCTAGAAGTGGTGTTATCATGGTATGGGGATTGTTCTCATAGACATCACTGGGTTCCCTTATCCCCATTGAACATACTCTTTTCTCCAGATTCTACCTAGGCATTATTTTGGATCAGGTGGTGCCCTACATGTAAGTGCTGCTCATAGATAAAACAGCCCAGCCCTATGTGGTGACTGCATCCAGATAACACTGGGCTCTTTCAGGAAAACACCTGTGTTACAATGCCTGCATTGTGCAAGAATGATTTGAGGATCATGTCCAAGATTTCATGTACTCCTTTTTTTCCCTGACATGAATCCCATTGAATATTTGTGGGATACAGTGGAATACTGCATTCTCCTGTCCACACCAGTGCCTCATTCCTTGCCAAACTCCAGGATGTCATTCTGCCCAGCCTTCCTTGGTCTAGTGGAGTTGATGTGACACCAGGTACAAATGGTTATTGTGGTGAAAGGTGGACCAATATGCTATTAGGCAAGTGGTCATATTGTTAAGGCTCATCAGTGTACCATATTCACATTAAGTAACATCTTTATCCATCCTTTGTGATGGCTCCACTGGAATTATGTGAACATTGTAGTGTGGGACTGGCATTTTCTTGAATACCATGCTCAGTGATTCATCTATTCTTGTTTTTCTTTATTCACAAATTTCTTCTTCACCTTCTGACTAAAACTGACATTTAATGAAGATATCTTGGAAGACTTTTACCATTGAATCTATCACCAAAGAAAAATAAGGTGATTATAGAAACAGCTTATAATTGATTTGTAAAGGCATCTAATTTTTTATACAGTTGAATAACCTAATATGTAACTTTTTTTTTCCTTCTTTAATAAAGGAAATCTTTATAATAAACGATTTCCTTCTTTTCTTTCTTAAGAAAGTTTTCCTTTGGCATTAGTGTTAAATTGACTAAAATTACAGTAATTTTATTTTGCAGTGAGCTCTGGCATTATAATGGATTCTCAGAAGATAAAATCATCGGAATAATGAATGTGTCAACATACACTTTGCCACAGCTGATAGATTTGGCACTTCAAGTACCAGAAATTGGTGCTGTCAATTTTGCCATCCTACGTACTGTACTACAGTCTATTGTCCAGGAGCTTGGTCTACATGATATAAGAGCTTGGTGCAATATTGAAAATCCTATTGTTGCAAAAGCAGCTATCACAAATGCTAAGCTGAAGCCCCCAGTAATAAGATCTCTTGCAGAATCTAAAGATACTGGTGCAGATGCTGAACAAGAAACAGGTCCTCCAGAGTTTCCTTCACAACCCACAGCTAATGATAATGCAGAAGCTGAAGTTGAGGAAGGTCATGATGGAATAGGAACTGAAGAAGGTACTGTAGGAGTTGCTAGTCAAGAGGTTCCAGATGAAGAAGCTGCTGGACAGGCAGCTGCAGATGTAGCTGTTGAGCAGGTAGCTGCAGTTGAAGGAGCTGTTGGGCAAAAGGATGTAGATGAAGGAGGTAGCCAAATAGAGGCAACTGAGCATCCAGATGAAACTAATTTAAGTATAAGAGGGTCCTTTAGACCTCCTGAAGCAGAGAAATTACGTAGTGTTCAAAGGAAAGGTGTCCCAGTTGAAGAAAGGTCACATCTGATTTCTGAAATGTGGGCTGCCACAAATATAAATAGGAGAATGGATGCCGTAGAAGAAGCACTTCAGTGTGTAAGTATTATTTTCCATTATATATGACTGTGTTTTTTTATTAAAAAACTTAAACATAAAATGTTTTAATAACTTTATAAGAATTGTAGTAAATTGTAAGTACATGTTTCTGTCATTAGATACTATAGCTTACACATTCAGAAGAAATGAAAGATTTTAGGATATCATATAAAGTCAAGACTAAGTTTTTTTTATAGATTATATAAAACAGTACATGTACTCCCTCCTTTGCTGGCTGGGGGTGGCTCAGTCAGTAGTGCACCAGGTTCTTAATCTGCAGTTCCCAGATTCGAGTTCCAGCTGTGTCAGCATAGAGATTTATCTCCCCAAAACTCTGTGCCATGATTAGTAGGGGACACCTATGGGCTTGGAAAGCCGCTGTTCACTGGATGGGACATTAATCCATGTACAGGAGAGCCATACCCTGTGCACTTTAAAGAACACACTGGATGGTTTTGATGGGAGGCTACCATCTGTCCTCCCAACAGCTGTTCCAGTGGATTCCCTCCCCCAACCTCTGAGCCTTCAGAGTCCTTGTGACATGGCCGTTTAGCCCATTGTGTGAAAAACAGTGCCACTCAGAGGTAAAATAACTCAACAACAACCTAAATCCTTTTGAAGAAATTACTAGCTTTGCTCTGGCTCTCCTCATGTTTCCATGGAATAATGCTGAAGTGGAATGGATCTTTAGTGAAATGAACCAACACAAAAAATAAGACTCGAAATGAGCACTAAAGTGGTAAATCTATTTTAGCTGTTTTCTCAAGTCTTGGGCAACAAAAGAAATGCTGTAGTAATTTTGAAAGCCTCAGGCTATACAGCATAAGATTAGTACCGTGGATTACTTACACTTACCTAGCAGAGTATGGACTAGAGTTTCCACAAATGTTATCACCTTAGACACTTTCTCTAAACTTCCAAGTCTCAGTGCTCTAAACGAATTCCTCACCATCATTGAAGATACTGACATTGATGATCCAGCAAGATATTTTTAAGTTGCATGTCATTATTATATGCAAACAAGTTTTTTCCTTCTGAAAAAATAAAAATCCTCATTGCATTTATTTATTTTGTAATAAATAAAAATTTCCCACAGTAGAATTTCTTAATAAAAATAAATAAATATCCCCTCAAGCAGCTGCTTGCTACAGAGATCTGACAGGAGCCTGTCAGTTTTATGCCATAGTATAAGGTCTGTACCATTGCAGAACCTCAGCAGAAAAACAACATGAACATCCATACCTTACCGAAGCTCAAACCCAGGTCCCTTAGTAGCCAAGCATGCTCATTCAGCCACGGGATGATAGAATTTCTTAGCATTTGATTTATTTTTTAATTTCATATGCTCAATAAATTTCTGTATCTAATGTTCAAAAATTATTCTTTTTTAGCCCTTTAAGTGTTGGAAGCTGATTAATTAGTTTTCAAAAATCGCTATAAATGAACTTACAATGTGTTTTTTTATACTTATCTACCATTTTTTGTTTTGTTATATATTTTTTGTTCAGAATTAAAGCCTCTTTTAATTTGTAATGTAAACTATCTCATTCATTGGTTGTTTCATAATGAGGCTCAGAAGTTGAGTTGCATTTTGGAGATACCCAGAACTTTATTTACAATGTTGTCCCCCCCCCCTGACATTGTGTTTAAAATAAAGTCAAAAAGTCATTCTAGCCAAAACCTCTACGTTAAATGAGCTGTATTTTGTTTACTAGCACTTGGTATTAATATAAGGTATGCAAAATTCCCTGTCTGTGGTCAGAAACAAACAAAAGCAAAAACATTTGAATAAGACTTATGCAATATACTTTGTTCTGAGAAGACTTCTATCATTATTGCATTTAACTTTTAAATTAGTCTCCAACTTTTACAAAACAAAACAGAGATTTTACCTGCACAAAATTCGAATATAGGCTTTATTGCACAACAAAAGATGTGGTTTAAAGAAAATGTTGTTTCTCAAACATTTAAAAATCTGTTGTTTTTTTTTCATGCCAAAATGCTTATTAGAGCTGTCAAGCTTATTTTTGTATGTGTGAATTGGCAACACTGCTCATTGGTGCATATCAGCTATTCTGTCCATATCAGCTCAGAGGTCTGGATTACCTGCACTTCCTTGATACCATTTTACACAGGTTGCTAGATGATATACCATTGACTCTACATTGCCGCATGTGGTTTGTGCACAATGGCACACCACCACACTTCAGTCAAGTGTATGTGAGAGTGACTCCTGGACCACCATTTGAGAGGGGCGGGGGTGGCTCAGTCGGTAGTGCGCCAGGCTCGTAATCTGGTTCCCAGGTTCGAGTCCCAGCTGGGTCAGTGTTTAGATTTATCTCCACAAAATTCCCCGCCCTGCCCATGGTCAGTAGGGGACACTGATGGGCTTGGAAAGGCCGTCGTCCGTCGGATGGGACGTTAAGCCGTGGCCCCGTGTGTGGGAGAGCCACACCCTGTGCACGTTAAAGAACACGCTGGATGGCCTTGACGGGAGGCTACCATCTGTCTCCCAACAGCTTTTCCAGTGGGTCTCTCCCCCCAACCTTCTCTGAGACTTCGGGGTCCATGTGAACTGGCCATTTAGCCCATGGTGTGCAAAAAGTGCCGCTCAGAGGTAAAACAACCCAACCCAACCACCATTTCAGATGTTGGATTGGGCAGGATCCCAAGACTCCTGTAAACTGACCTGCTTGATTTCTGGACCTGAACCCATGGACTTTTATCTGTGTGGTCATGTAATTGTTTACGCATCACCTCTGAACATTGTAGAAGAATTGTGGCATTGTGTGGAAGATGCGACAGAACATTTCCTAAATACCCCTGGAGTGTTAGAATTCATTTTGATAGTCCTTATGTTACCATGCTGATACCTGTATTTGCACCAATAGAGAAAACACTAGGAAGAGCATCTGTTGTGATGCACAGAATTAAATAATTAATTTTTTCTCCAGAAATTGTGTGTTTTCATACCTCATTTCACTAATATGTCCAGTCCATTTGATGTTTTCATGTGTAACTGTCTATTGTATACAGTTTGAATTTGCATGTGACATCATGTTTGGCCTCCCTACCTATGGAATTTGCATTGGGCCCTGTGCCATTATGTATGCCATTGTGGGAAGCCCTCCTCACAGGATGGGTAGTTTGAAAGAGTGGTATCTCTGTAATGAAACATTTTAAGCACCACATTTACTAGACCTTTTTGACTCAATTTCATGCCCTGATACTGCTCTTTGATTTATGAAACCTTTCCAGGTTACCCTGCATAGGAAATTTTCTAATAGGATCACCCTTCCAATGTTTGAAACCTTCTGTCAAGAGATTTTTCTTTTAATATGTATTTAAGAATGGAAAGATGGACTTGACAACATGTATTCTGCCAAAATTGAGAAAAATCTAGGTTTCCATCGGTTAAAAATTTTTTTGAGCCATTTCATATCAAGTTTGCCATATTTTATTAATTTCTTATGTTCCCTTAGCTCACTGCTCTCAATAATATTAAACTTTTTAGGAAAGTGCCTTCATTATTTAGTTTAATGTGACCAACAGCATTTTTGGTAGTATCTTACATTATAATTAAGGTGACTTCTTTTTAAAAGCTCATGTGTCCAGTGGGACTAGTATCATGCACTACTTATCAATTCTACAATCAGTAGGAAAATGAACCTATAAACTCATTAACCTCTTCACTCCCAGGAAAATTTTTGAATTTTATTGCTGCATCCCAGATTATTTCCCAAGCTAATTCCATTCTGTCCAGAAAACCAAAATACTCCAGAGAGTAAATAGTCATAGAATTTAATTTTTTTAACATCAAATATGAAAATAATAAAGTCAGATTGTCAAAAATATTTTATTAGAAAATGGATCTGATTAATCTTTATTAATTATATGTTAACCGTTGCATTTTATTGCTCTTTCACTGATAATTTTGTGTCGATTTATTTAGGATTGTTCTGTTTCTTCCATATTAATTCTGTGCAGAAAATGCTTTATGCATTGTATTTTTATATCTGAATACTTCCTTCTTCCAGCTTTCCAATTTAATGGATCATATAGCAGATGAGATTACACAGCTCGTAAGTAAATTGTTTTATTTTTTTAGTTATATATTTAAGGATTTTTTTCATTTAATTTTACAACTTTGAATAATTGTAAGTCATCATAAATGTGTCATGGAATAGAAAAATCTTACTGACTCGCTGACTACACTCTAAGAAATCTTAGTTGTTCTTGCTTTTTTTTTGTTTTGGGATCACCTTTTTTTAAAACCTGTTAGTGGATCATCATAAAAAAAGGGCAGCAAACTTTTAGAACATAGTTGAATTTTTAGAGCACGTTTTAACTTCAAAAGAATTTTTAAATCAGAATTTGTTATTGAGAGTCAGGTTCACAACCTGACCCTTAGAGCAAATTATTAATGGAAATTTCCTTTAAAGCTAAAAATATGAATTAAAATTGTTTTAAAAACCTGCTATCCTTTTTATAACGATCAGATCAACATGCTGTAACAAAAGTGATCACAGGACAAAACAAAATGGCAAGAATGACTTTCTCAAGAATTATGAACTCTTATATTGTAGTCAGGAATCAGTCGGGTGACGTTCTTCATAGCTGCCAAATTATCACATTGCAGGATAGCCCAGATAATAACTTCATTCCATAAACTTTTGGGCCACACATAATGTATTAGATACATATAGAGGAAAAATTGTTATTAGCCGGGTGGGATCTGAACCCACGACCTCCTGATAACATGGGGGGGGGGGGGGGGGCTCAGTTGGTAGTATACCAGGCTCTTAATCTGCAGTTCGTAGGTTTGAGTCCCAGTTGAGCCAGCATTGAGATTTATATCTGCAAATATCCCTCCTATGGTCAGTAGGAGAATACTGATGAGCTTGGAAAGGCTGCCATCCACGGATGGGATGTTAAGCCGTGGCCCTGTGTGAGGGTCAAACATACCCTGTGCACGTTAAAGAACATGCTGGATGGCCTTAAACAACCTGTCTCCCAACAGCTGTTTCAGTGGGCCTCCTTCCACAACCTCCTCTGAGCCTTCAGGATCTTGTGACCTGGCCATTTAGCCTGTTGTATGCAAAAAAGTACTGCTCAGAGGTAAAACAATCCAATTCTGATAACATGTCAGGTGCTCTGACCACTGAGCTAGTGGCTGCCAAACAATCATCCTCCATTCACTAATGGTGGATGATTGTTTGGCCTTAAGCATTATACCATAGAATTAGTCATTGGAAATGTAGTTGTCGTAATTTAGGTATATAGGTATAATACTTAAAGCCATTAATGGAGGATGATAGCTCAGTAGTCAGAGCACCTGACGTGTTATCAGGAGATTGTGGGTTCAGATCCCTCCCAGCTAATGACAGTTTTTCCTCTATAATTAACTAATATACCACCAACAGGTGTGTATATCTGTGAGATCCTATTTTTTCAACATAATGTATTCTTTGAAACAGATAAGCCAGTGAAACAAACTATCATTGTTATTAAATGTAGCAATACTTGAAATGACTGAGTATCAACACTCGAAATGATACCACCAACAGGTGTATATCTGTGAGATCCTATTTTTTCAACATAATGTATTCTTTGAAACAGATAAGCCAGTGAAACAAACTATCATTGTTATTAAATGTAGCAATACTTGAAATGACTGAGTATCAATTTAGCATTTGGACAGTTATTCCAACTTTAATAGATATGAAACATTATATTTACACTGTCATAACAATAAATATGAATAATTATAACAAAATAGCTAAAGAGATAAAATCAAGGTTAGATCAGTAAAGAGACTAATATAATTTAGTCTTAATTTTTTTTATTTGCATTAATATTAGCTAATTGAAACATATGAGTCCTGAGGACACAACAAACTTTTATATCATTGCCATGACACATCAGTTGGAAATCCTATGCTGATGATGATTGCATTCTGATTGTCCTTCAGCCAGAATTGTTTTCAAGTTGATAATGTGACTAGTATTAACTAAATAAAAGTTATCTTGGTTCCTGGGATTGGGATATCCTATTTAACGTAGATAATTTTTAAAGATAACACTTATTACTTTTTAAAACATACTTATTAAATAAGTGAACATTTATTACTTAAAAAAATTGTTTGTTCACTGCAAAAATTCCTAAGACATATTCACAATCAGTTTATTGTTATGAATGCTGGAGAAAGGCATAATTTTTATAAATTAGAATTTTCTTGGAGGTAATTTTTTAATAACTTTATAAATTCAAAGTCTGTTTTTTTTTAAATTAGGTGTCAGTAGCCTTCATTTTATTTGACTTTTAGTTATTTTATTATTCAGAATTAATTCTTCTTTCAGTTTGTTTTGACATTACCTATAAATATCTATTAGCCACTGCAGGATAAGGTTCTAAAGTTCAATTGCTTTCATGCTGAAAACAGTTGAAAATTATCTGTCTACAATTACATACATTGTGAAAAACTTACTATTTTCGGGTTAACGAAGTTTCCCCAAGGGGAATATACTTTCAATAATTTTGTCACTACTTATAAACTTGGTAAAATCATTTTTGTTTTAATGAAAGTAATGATCAGAGATTTTCACAAAAGTCAGTTTTGATGCTTGAAAAACCATGAACTCAATGGCTAGAGCACATTTTGTAGCCATTAATTGCTCCATTGAATTGCAGCACAAATTTTGGCAATGATCTAATAGCTTGGATACTGGATGATTCCTACTTTAGCTTGCTTTTCACTGAAGACAACATCATGTGAAACATAAATAAGGCTATTTTTACTATATTTGAGTGTAAATGCACATGAAATTCATCAGATGTATCATTAAATCAATTATTAAATGACTAAGGCTGTCTAAGTATGGATTATTGGTTAATAATTATTAGAGATAAATTAGAGATAAATTTTATTTTCATTAATATCACAAACTGCACATGATGCAGACTTTGATCATCGCTGCCACAACCATTACTTTCCATGCAACATGACGAGATCAGTAGTGGTTACTGCAGTCCAAGCAGTTTCTCAAAAATCATGCTAGAGGCTGAAAGGCAATGCAAGAAAAAATGAAGCTGCAATAAATGCAATACTTGTTGAGCAGAGAAGAATGTTGTTGTTGAGCAAAAGTAATTACAGTGTAAAATTATTCTGGTTGCTTAAATTTTGCATAACTGGAATCTTACTGTACCCGAAACAAGACACTAATCACCAAGCAATGAAATTATCAGTGATTTTTTTTTGGTTTTCGAGCCACCAGCATATATGTCATTATTTCCAACAAGACAAACCAGCTTTTATAGACAAAGAAGAGAACAAGTTTTTTCTACAAAACTACTTTGAATGTATATCACCCACAAAATGCCACAATATCCCTCTCCCCACAAACACAAATATTTTGGCCATGATACTATATGAGGTGTGCTAAAATTTGTTTCAAGGCCATTGAAAAAACATTTAGGTGCAGCAGCTCTCAAAAAATCCCTGACATGACAATCCCATACACTCCTGGGCAAAATTCTCTGCCCTGCCCATGGTTAGTAGGGGATACCGATGGGCTTGGAAAGGCCGCCATCCGTCAGATGGGACGTTCAGCTGTGGCCCCGTGTGCAGTAGAGCCATACCCTGTGCACATTAAAGAACATGCTGGATGGCCTTGATGGGAGACTACCATCTGTCTCCCAACAGCTGTTCCAGTGGGTCCCCTCCCCCAACATTCTCTGAGCCTTCGGGGTCCATGTGACCTGGCCATTTAGCCCATGGTGTGCAAAAAAGTGCCACTCAGAGGTAAAACAACCCAATCCAACCCAATACTCCTGGTAAGGGGCTTCCCTTCATGACTTCACACTGGACTTTGGTTTCAGTAAAGGAAAAGGACAGTAAATCATGCCCAATTCGTAGCAAGTAGATGATGCATATGCTAACTACAGTAACACTATTCTCACTCTCTGATACTATTACAACACAAAGTGTTGTTGCTTTCCTAGGTTTGCCATTTTTTTATATCAAGGGCATCTTCACACATGATCTGAAGAGCAGTTTATAAAATAAAGTGTGTGTGTGTATGTGGAGGGGATATGCAGTTTTTGATTTTTTTAGTGGACATTTTGACAAAAGATTAATCTTGAATTAATTTCCTGAACAATATACAGAATAATTCCTGAGTAATATGAACTATTTCATTTCCTGAGTGATATGAATTATTTTACCTGCATAACAGTTTGGAATTGCATGGGTGTGGTTATTTTATTCATCAAAATTGAATCTGTATTATTATTTTTATGGACTTCTTTTAAGGATAAAGCATACATGAATAATCCACGTGGTGCTGAACAATTAAAAGCAGAAATCATAACTACTGTGGAGAACATCACCAAAGAAACACTAGCTTACAGTTGTTGGCAATTTCAATAAATGTGTACAAATGGTACACATCAATTTTGATCAGCTAATTGTAGATGTACAATTGATACACATCATCACAGAAATATGGACTGAAAATGTTTTCAAACAATAAAATCTCTTATAATTCATGAGTATTAGTGATAACAGAAACAATGCTCTAAGTGAAATATTGTAATAAATGTAGACAGTTCAAACCAGAGTATCTTTTTATTGACAATCCTGTATTCTGGAAATATTAATTTCTGGTTTATAATTTGTATTTTAAATTGATTGCATCTAAATTGTTTTAAGGCTTATTACATAGCATTAATTAAAATGTAAATTAATTTGTATGATTTTAATCCTATTTTTCTCTTTTTTCTTTCAGAGTGCAAATGTGGAGGTAAATATGCATTTTAGAAGTTAATTTTGATTTCTCATTTCTCTAAGAGTTCTATTTTACTGATTATGTTTAGCCTAACAGTTTTAAAAATATGCCTACTCTTGAAATAGAGCATTATTTTGTTATGTACCTTTTTTGTCATTTAGGTGGTAATTTATTAATTTTTATTATGATAAAAATGACTAGTATATAGATAAATGACCCATCCTTTGTAATTATAGATTTTATTAAGCATGATAATTTAATTACATCTTCAATGTTTTGCTCTAAAATTTCAGTACCTGACACCAATGGCATATCCAAAAACTTCCAATGGGGTTGGGGGAGGGGTTGACATGTTTGAGTCTACTGTTATTCAAGGATTGTCATAGAAAATATATGACATGAAGCTCCAAGGTATATGGTAGGGTGGGGTATTTTATCTGAGTATATCTCAGCAGTGACCTTCCACCTTAGGGCATGTCACTGCTGAGATATACTCAGATAAAATTGAGTAACATTTCATAAAGATTTGATAAACACAAATAATTTGTTTTAGGTTAAAATGTTTCTCATTAGATGGCAGAATCACACCATAATGTTTCTAAACTATCTCCTATATCAACATTAAAAAGGGGTTGTTTTCTTGTTTGCTTTTGTTTGTGTATTTGATAAAAACAAAAATCACTGCAGTTTAGTAGGTGTTATTTTTTATTTATTTATTTCTTTTTTCATTTTGTTTGGGCTTGGCTGAGTGGTTAGCATGCATGGCTACTGATTAGAGGGACCTGGGTTTGAGGCCCAGGTAAGGCATAGATGTTTGTGTTGTTTCTCTGCTGAGGTTTCGTCATCATCACAGACTACTATAGTGTATAAACTGACAGACTCCTGTCAGACCTCTGTGGCAAGTAGCTGCTTGAGGGGGATTATTATTATTTTAATTAATTTTTCTGGATGATGCTTTCAACTAGTTAACTATTCTGTAGAACAGATTAAAAAATAGTAGTAAACTATTAAACTGCAGTGATTTTTATTTTTATCGAATACACAAACAAAAGCAAACAAGAAAACAACCCCTTTTTACGGTTGAGATAGTTTAGAAACATTATGGTGTGATTCTGTTCTAGAGGATATTTTTTTGGACCAAAATTATGGATTTATATGCTTGAATTAATGATGAGAGCTTGGCTGTTTGCTGCTCTCAAAAAGGAGAAAATTGAAGAAGAGAGAGACAAGATTTTATTATAATGATTGTAGGGTTGGATTGTGACATCATGCTTTAAAATACACAATTAAAAGGACCTTCTTGTTCAGAAATTCATTAAAGATAACTTAAAATTCTGCTATTGAGTAATAAAATTTTAAAAATATCCTTCAAACTATTTGCATGTTAAAAGTTTTTAGGAGAAAACCCAGAAGCCTTTCGGAACAAGGACAGCGCTCTCTCTTCATTGAAGTGACACTATATGGTGACATTAAGGCTGTTTAGATCTTCTTTCCACATGTTGTGAAGGGCCATTCCAGTGCCTCAAGTTGCAGGTGGGGACGGACGAGTTCCTTATTTCAATAGCCTCGCGAACTATGGTTCTGTAGAAAGTCGATGCACATGTAAGCAGTGTGGCGTGTGCTCCCAGTCTATTGTTGCCGTGTGTTGTACTGCTAGCTTGGCAGCAGCCGTCGTTAGCTTGTTTTTTGGCTAACATCTATTGATGCTCTGCGAACCTCTTGTAAAGAACATATGGTTTTTCCGATGTAGTAGACAATGGAATTATCCGCAAATATAAGAGAAATCAGTATATGCTCTTTTTTGAAGTAGGCTAAATTTGTCTCTGTCCCTTTTGATAATTTTCTTCAGATTTGGAGCTGGGCTGGAAACAATTTTGATATTTTGCGCTCTGAGTAACTTTCGGACTGATTCGCATAGGCCAGGAATGTAAGATATATGTCTGGCAAGGCTGCATGTTCGGAGTCGGTGATTGGGATGAGAGCCGAATCTCTTCTGTTTTCATTTCTATATTTATTGATTAGCTTTTTTATTGTTGTTGGATTATAGTCATGGGATGTAGTCTCATGGCTACACAGATTTCTTTACAAGAGAGGTTCACAGAGCATCAAACAGATGTCAGCCAAAAAACAAGCTAACGACAGCTGCTGCCAATCTAGCAGTACAACACACGGCAATAATAGACTGGGAGCACACGCCACACTGCTTACATGTGCATCGACTTTCTACAGAACCATAGTTCGCGAGGCTATTGAAATAAGGAATTCATCTGTCCCCACCTGCAACTTGAGGCACTGGAATCGCCCTTCACAACATGTGGAAAGAAGATCTAAACAGCCTTAATGTCACCACATAGTGTAACTTCACTGAAGACAGAGTGCTGTCCTTGCTCTGAAATGCTTCTGGGTTTTCTCCTAAAAACTTTTAACATGCAAATAATTTGAGGATAAACTTTAAAATTTTATTGCTCAATGACAGATAATTTTATGTTTTTTTTAATGCTATAAAATGTACGATTTTCAGTAAATGAGTTTGTAGACACTTAAACATAGATGACAATCACAATGTTACCTGGTTGACATTTTAACGTCAATATATCAATAAATATTTTGTGAAAAAATTTTGCTGACATACGGGAGACTTGAACTCACATCTCTCCAGAAACATGTCAGATTATTCTTACTGATTGAACTATTGCCGGCTCATCTTTTTTCCACTAATTTAAGACTTTGAACTCTTCACCGATGATTTTTGGCACCTTCCATTGGCACCATCTATGATCTATGGATGGCAACTATTTCTTTTTATATTGCGCTGAGTAAGATGGAAATAATAAAGTCTCATCATGTTATTTAGCATTATTAATGATTTAAACTTAAGTGACAATCACAGCATTACCTGGTTGACATTTTAACTTCAATATATCAATAAATTTCCATCTTACTCAGCACAATATAAAAAGAAATAGTTGCCACCCATAGATCATAGATGGCGCCAATGGTAGGCACTGCAAATCATCGGTGAAGAGTTTAAAGTCTTAAAGTAGTGGGTAAAAGATGATCCGGTATTAGTTCAATTGGTAAAAATACTCTGACATGTTTCTGGAGAGATGCGGGTTCAAGTCCTGTATGTTGGTGAAAAAAATTTTTTTCAGGAAATATTTACTTTAGACACTTTAATCAGCTTTTTATGGCTTTTTCTTTTATTGCATATATATTTATTTATATTACAGTAAGCACAAGTTGTATGGATATTTTCTACAATACTTTTTCATTAAAATGTAGGAATACACTATCACCTTTTTTCAATGATAGTGAAAAAGAAAAGAAAAATCTGCAGATACACACACTAAAAATTTCTTAAAATATTTTATCATCACAGGGCCTTATTGATTGCATCAGTAATTTTAAATGTGCAACAAAAATGTGTATATTTTGGAACAAAATTTGAAAAAAAAATTCAACAATGAAATGATTAAGTGTATGCACAAATTAACTGTTTCTATAGCTATATAAAGTCAGCATAAAATTGAATGCATATAGTGATTTATTATTCAAGAACAAATATTTTGAAATCATGAGATATAAGCTAAGAATGAAAAGTATAAAGTCACTCTTAACATTGATATCAAATTTAGAGGAAAAATTGTCTTGAGTGAAGTGGGAATGAATCCATGATCTCAGTTGCTCTGATTACTGAGCTACTGGTTGTTGATCAAGATCTCTATTAGTTATATAAACTATTCTACCTGCAGTACAACATTCAAATATCTGTGTCACTTGAAAGCAATGTCTCCTAGGTTTACAAATTGCATTCTGGAGAATATGGCAATTTAATAAATTTCTGCTATTAGAGAGCAATTTATTTTGAATGGTGCACAACTTCAAAAGAAATTAACAAATTCCATGATATTTCAGTTGAAAGGTATGAAATCACTCTTAACATTGATATCAAATTTAGAGGAAAAATTTATTTTGAGTTAGGTGAGATATGAACTCATAACTTCCTGATAGCATGTCAGGTGTTCTGACATTCTGCTACCACCCACTGGTCAAGATCTCTGATTAGTGATATGAACTATTCTACCTACAGTATACAACTCAGATATCTGTGTCATTTTAAGGCAGTGTCTTCACTTACAAACAGTTTTCTGAAGAAGATGACAATGTCTGTTTTTAGTATACTCAATTACTTTTCTTGATGTTTTATCAGTTGTTGGTTAAGAGTGACTTCACACCTTTCAGTTCACTAAGTTTTATATTATTCAATAATTCTATGATTATATAAAAAATATTCTGCATCTATCATGTTTACCATCTGTAATGGAAAGCATATAAACATCACTTGAACACCCTTTTGGCCTTCAATTCAACTTACATTCTGATACTTTATTACTACTATAACTGTTGGATTATACTGCCTTGTTTCTGCCATGTTTTGCATATATAAAATGTTATAGAGTTTTTATTAAATTTGTGTTAAACTATATCTATATGCTTTATATTTTCACAGATTTCACATTTTAAAGATAAAGATTTCTTTTGAAATGTAAAATTAATATATCACTGCAAATGGGATACCAAGTTTTATATAATGAGCAGTAGCATAGTCAGGATATTTTAGGAAGGGGGTAGTGTTAAGATTTTTATTTACTTTTTTTAATGCAAACTGATGAACTAATGAATATTTAAAATTAATTTTCCCAAGAGAGGTGTGTAGGGTTTATAACCCAATCATTTTGGCTGTGTCACTGAATAAGATTAAAAATTTACTTTTGCAAAATAAATGTTATTATTTTCTTTTACAGGTTGAGGTGGAAACCATAAGTAAGTAAATTTTAGACTACTTTTTTTTCTTTAAAATTTTATATGCTGCATCCCCTAAAAAGTTTTTGGACACTCCCATGGTAGGTGCCACCTACCATGGGAGTGTCCAAAAACTTTTTATGTTGATCAAGATCATGTTTTGTCAATCGGAAATCTAATTCTTAACCCTCATAACTTCTGACATACATTTTTTTTATAAAAATACAATATTGGAAATAATGATCTATATCTAATCTATATAGATTTTAGATTTCAACAATATGCATTCAATATTTAAAAAATTATCAAAGTAGAGCATTTGAATGTAGTGTTACCTGATATAAGAATTCTTTTCTGAAATTGGAGAAAACTAATTTATTATGCAATATTCTAAAACTGTGGTGAGTTAAATGCTAGTATATAATATTTATTATTATTTTAATGAATGTTTGAGATAGATTCATTGGACTGGTGACATTGCTGTTAAATGTTTCAGTTTCCATATCTGTTTAAATGTCAAATTAATGTTGAAAAATCAATACTTAGATAGATTTAATTTAAACTTTGATGATAAATAACAGTACTTTTACCTGGATGATACTTGTAAAATGGTGATTTATTTTTCTTCAAAAAACCCTGTTTTGGAGAATTGTAAATTTACCCATGCATACTTACATGATTCCCAAGCAGCATAAGTTATGTCAGGGATATGCATCCTCTCACTTGCATCAGAAGGTGGGGGTGGCTCAGTGGTAATGTGCCAGGCTTGTAATCTGTAGTTCCCAGGTTCGAGTCCCAGCTGGGTCAGCATTCAGATTTATCTCTGCAAAATTCCCCACCCTGCCCATGGTCAATAGGGGATACTGATGGACTTGGAAAGGCTGCCGTCCATCAAATGGGATGTTAAACCGTGGCCCCATGTGTGGGAAAGCCATACCCTGTGCATGTTAAAGAACATGCTGGATGGCCTTGATGTGAGGCTACCATCTGTCTCTCAACAGCTGTTCCATTGGGTCCCCTCCCCCACCCTTCTCTGAGCCTTTGGGGTCCATGTGATCTGACCATTAAGCCCATGGTGTTCAAAATAGTTCTGTTTAGAGGTAAAACAATCCAACTCGCATCACAGGTTGGGTTGGGTTGTTTTACCTCTGAGCGGCACTTTTTTGCACACAATGGGCTAAATGGCCAGGTCACAAGGACCCTGAAGGCTCAGAGAAGGTTGGGGGAGGGGACCCACTGGAACAGCTGTTGGGAGACAGATGGTAGCCTCCTGTCAAGGCCATCCAGTGTGTTCTTTAACGTGCACAAGGTATGGCTCTCCCGCACACAGGGCCACGGCTTAACATCCCATCTGACAGACGGCAACCTTTCCAAGCCCATCAATGTCCCCTACTGACTATGGGCACAGCGGGGAAATTTGCGGAGATAAATCTCAACGCTGATCCAGCTGGGACTCGAACCTGGGAACTACAGATTACGAGCCTGGTGCGCTGCTGACTGAGCTACTCCCGCCCCTTGCATCACAGGACTTGCAAAGCTGTTAAAAGTGCTTGCCAATGCATCTTTTAGTAGTGCTTGTGAGCATGATCAAAATGCAAAAATTTCATCTGCTGTTTCAAAAAATGCTGTATTTAGCACTAAAAGTATTAAAGAATTTCTTGCAACTAGTTCAAACCACAACCAATGTTTTATATTATCTATTGAAACATTATGGTTTACATTCCCCAATTCTGTAATGATGCTTAAAAATGCATAAAAGATTCTTTTTGATTCTAACATGGTGGTATTTGAATTGCTATTAATAAACATTTAAACTTCAAAAACTCTAATTTCAATAATTCTATTATTTGGTTGAGGAAGTCAATGATAATATTTGGTGCACATTGAGTCTCTCCTTGGATGGCTAGGTGCTTGCCAAGTTCATCATTGGATGAATTGGTTATCTTGTCTCAAAAAGGCTTATGGATTCCTGGTCTAAGGAGATACAACCAGAGTGTGTAGTTTAGTTCTTCAAATGTCTCACTTGAGCATCAGCTTCTGCATCTCACCACTGCAGGAGAATTATAATAAGGGGCTGTTTGACTTGTTCACCTATTTTCATTCCATATCTGCTCTTTTTCTCTCAAACCTTTAGGTACACTATTTGTAACTCTTTTCACCTCTAGCAAAGTGTGACATTTTGAATGGAGTATTCTGCTATTGAGAATGGACTGGAATACTGTTCTAGTACTCGTTGATTTTAGATCTTTAAATTCCAGTAACTTAATTTTTTTTAAAAGTTTCTCCAACTGCTTGTTAAGCAATTTTTTTTTCTTTTGAAATGTAATATCTGTGTTTTATAAAAATAATAATAAACAAATCAAATAAATTAATTGATAACACTGAAAAGAGAAATGTGAGAGTAGCTGAGTTGGTAGTGTGCCAGGCTCGTAAACTGCAGTTCCCTGGTTTGAGTCTCACCTGGGCCAGCATTGAGATTTATCTCCACTAAATTCTGAACCCAGCCCTCGGTCAGTAGAGGACACCGATGAGCTTGGATAGGCCACAGTCCATCAGATGGAATGTAAAGCAGTGGTCTCGTGTGGGAGAGCCATACCCTGGGCACATTAAAGAATGCACTGGATGGCCTTGATGGGAGGCTACCATCTGTCTTTTAACAGCTGTCTAGGTGTGCATAAAAAGTGCCCTTCAGAGGTAAAATAGCCCAATCCAACTGAAGAGAGAATTCATATTTTGAGCCAGAAAATTCACTTCTGTGTTTCATTTTTCTGTTTAAGATCACTGCAGTTTAAAAGCTATGAAATATTTATAGTATGTCCCAACCATATAACTAGAACTTTAAAATGATGATCCAATCTTACAATCCAATTGATTACTTTTTTTTAATCAAAGATCAACCAAATTCCATAGGTAGATTTTTGTGATTATACTGGTTAGATTAAGCTGCAAATAATAAAGATAGAGCATTTTGATATGGATCATTTCTAACCTTGATTAAAACTTTATGCACCTTCTAATAGTAAATCACATACTTAATAACTACACAAGTCTAAAGTGCTGGTGTTTGAGTTGTATAGTCAACAAAGAGAATGATATCACTCATAAGTACATAAATGAACTTGGCAAAATCTACTGCAGTTAAATAAATTTGAGCATTTTGTAAAAAATTAAAACTAATTATATCAATTAATGCACAAAAATGAAGCATGTTATATTTTGAAAATGTTGCTCCTCTAACTTAAATGTGTTTTGTGTAATTGACATGTAAAAAAAAAATCTATGTAAATTTTATGCTTTTTTTATATCATTTGCTACATTATCTTTTGCAGGAACTGAGGTGGAAAATCTTGCTGAAGTTGTTGAAAGGGTAATTATTTTCCTTTACATTGTCTAGTTATTGACTTCCAATTTATACCTTATCTGTGCTCAATTTATAGTGTGGCCCAACTATTTCTAAGATGGCACTATTTCTAAGATGTAATATCTTTAATTTTAGGCACAATCTTTGAGAATGAATAATGCATCATTAAAAAGTAAATTTTCATCATTGTAAACTTCCACTAATCATTAGAGTTATTCTCTTTTACTTTCAACATTAATAATGGGATTTATGTCAACAGACCTTCCATTACTCTCCATTTTTTTCCCCAAGTTTTATTTTTTTCAGATGAAAAGCAGTGTTTAAAGCTGAAAACGAATGGGATATACCTCTGAGTTTTAGACCTCTGAGATGAGACCTCAGCAGAGTGATAGCACAGACCTCCCTATCTGGGCATAAATGTGTCCTTTTGGCTTTCACTCAGACACACTAACTATTTGACCACTGAGATAGAGAGGACCAAATTAACCCATTTCTTGATGTTTAAGTATTCCATGATGATGATACCATCACCTCTTCTCTGGTGTTCTATTTAAATGCTCTATCATCTCTTCTTTGGTGTTCATATTAAGAAATTGCTCATCTTTTTCAATCACCATGAATCCATATATCATCATTCATTTGGATCTTCAATTATAGAAACTAAACTACTTAAAAATATACTATCTAATTTGGAAGACTTAGGGCTTTAAAACTTTAGCTTCCATAACTTTTGTTACTTTAGAATCAATGGTTTTCTTTCCTAATTGAAAAAACTTTCCTAATTTATTTTTTAAATTCATAAATAGTTGAGTCTCAGCTCAGATTTATCTCTGCAACAACTCCCCACCCTGCCCATGGTCAGTAGGGATTACCAATGAACTTGGAAAGGTCACCATCTGTCGGATGGGGCGTTAAGCCATGGCCTGTGTGCAGGAGAATTGTACCCTGTGCACATTAAAGAACACACCGGATGCGTTGATGGGAGGCTAACATCTGTGTTCCAACAGCTGTCCAGTGGGTCCCCTTCCCCAACCTTCTCTGAGCTTTCAGGGTCCTTGTGACCTGGCCATTTAGCCCATTATGTGCAAAAAAGTGCCACTCAGAGGTAAAACAACCCAACCCATAAATAGTTGAAGAGTCTATGATTATATTTGTTCAGAATCAATTTAACTTCTCATTATTTTTTAGTCAATTTATTAGGTCAATTTTTTGTTTTAATGTTAATTGCCTCCTTTTACTCATCACATTTTACATTTTTTTTTTTTGCTGTCATTCTTAACTGGAAAGTAGAAGATGCATTGTTATTAACTGATAAATAAACAAGCAAGACTGAGCATGCACTCACAATTTAGTTGGATTGGCACCTCTCTGCTTAGTGAAGAACTGTGCAGTTGAAAGATGTGGACAATGTGTACAGACAATTAATGTGGATTGGCACCTCTCTGTTTAGTGAAGGACTGTGCAGTTGAAAGATATGGACAATGTACACAGACACTAAGAGTATCAGTATTCCTGAACCATTGAATGCTAGATTATAGGACTTTACTTGTTTTCATCTTTTGCACAATGTTTTTAATTGAAACTGTTAAGCTTAACTTTTCCTATTGTTTTTTTTCTTCAGAATATCAAAGCAGTGATATATATTTTCATATAACATTTCAAAAACTTAGAGAAATAAACAGATGTTTTAATTAATAGAGGATTTTACAAATGAATTTGCCTACTCTGCAGGCAACTGCATTTGTAGAATACTTTGTTAATCAAAACATATATTGAAATAAAACAGAAATTCTGGTGACCAAAATGTTTCTGTCATTGCCTAGCTCAGGGGCATGCAACAACAGTCTATGAAACAAGTTTGTCTGGCCCACCAATCTAATGTAGATGGGTATATATATATATGTCTTTGGAGGTTGAAAACTACCTGGTATTAAATATAAAGCAGATTATGCCTTTTCTTTCAGAGAAGTAAGAAAACTTCTGAATTTAATTCGGTACATTGTAGATATAAGCAATTTCACACATGGTTCATGATAATTGTATCTAAAAATGAAATGAGTAGTTATTTGAAAATTTTAATACCATATACATATACATTATAATCAGTATAGTGCATAAATAAATGTTCTGGCCTGGAAGTTGCCTCCATTATTGAAAAATGGGCCACCAGTAAAAACGGTTGAATGACCCTGCACAAGCTTTATATCTGTGCAAGACACTGTTTAATATTAAATATGCTGCTGGTGACATACTTCACCTGGTAATGATATGTAAGCATAATTTGTGTACTTTTTTTTTGATAACTATGATTGTATTTGAATGAAAAGTGTTTTAATTAACATTTTTCATTTAAAAATTGTTTTTTCATAGGATTCCTGGAGGAAATGAATAAAATACATCTTAAAGTATCTTGAGTAAAGATATAATTTTTCTTCTTTTCTATGCAGAACCATGAGGATATCGAAGAGATCAAAGAGCGTACAGTTGTAGTAGAGGTAAGGATTTTCAAAAAAAGCATCAGAATTCTATACTCAATTAATATTTATAAAATTTAAATATTTTTTCTTTATTTGCTGTTATAGTTAATTTATAATTCCAACTTAACAAAGGCCAGTCATGTGGCCAAATACCCCAATTAAAACTTTATAGGAATACCATTAAGAGCACAAAGCACCACATACTAGAATGGCATGCTTGACACCATAGAGAAACTGAATTGAATGTTCATTGAATATGTGTTTACAGAAGCCATCTTATCAGGAACCCAACATGTTCAGTTTGTGACATGTCCTGGGGACTTGGGTTGTCCAAGGCAGTCTGGATGTGTTATAGAACTCTCTGGAGATGGTAGACATATACAATCAGTCATTATCCTGCTGAAACATGGTGCCTATTATGAATGGTAGAGTAACAGACTATAGGATGCCTTGAATGTATCAGTGAGTATTCAAACTGTCATTTAGACATATTAGGCTGTTGTAATTAATGACTCCACAAATAAGAAAACATGTTGCATATGTGATGTTGTATTCATGAATGGTGGAGGGATTTGATTTATGCCCATTTTGTTTCCGTGTGCTAATGTGCACCCAAACAAAAGCAGACTCTTTGCTGAAGGCAACATGCTGTCATTCCTGATACCAGATTTCTCTTCACAGATCACTAGTCACACTCAGTGATGGTGCATAGTGATAAACTACTAGTCCAGTGAACAACACACCCTATCTCATCATTTTGCATGGGTTACACTTCCTTCAGCAAATGGAGTGTCTTATGGTGCCCTTACACTCCATTAAATAGTTTTTAGCATTGTAGTTGGAGATGTTATCATTTGGCAATTGATCAGATGATCCTCTTGTGATGTTATCTATTTGATGGCACTTGATCTTTAATGATGAGTATTCATATCCTAGAACCACTATTATCAACAGTGATTGATGACTTCTAACATCATCCTTGCACTACAGTCTACATATGGTGAAAATTGATGGTGGATGATATAGTTTCATGTAGTCGTGAGATTTGACCTCACTCAAACTGGTCCAGCTGGCAGTATGGCACATGAGCATGTTATTCTAGCATCCAGCACCCTTGTCATCACTACTTAAATTGATCTTTCTCTTTAATAGCTTCCTTTGACCATAGTGCCTGGAATATTTTGCTCCAGTGATAGGCATTTGTTCTTCTTTCTCTTGCATATGCTGCATGTTTTTCCTGACAATGTGATTATTTGCATACATTGCCATTCTGAATTTCATATAAATTTGTTTTGCTATTTTGGTGTGAACCATTTACATTACCATAGAGTGTATATAGTATGTAACAGTCTGATGATCTGAGTCATATCATAGACCAGACTGATGCTAATCAGCTGAAAAAGTTAAACCATTGATTGAAGAAATGTTTTGTCATTTTTGTTCAACTATCTGGAAAGTAATCACTCTTATTTTAATGTTGATATCAAATAAATAGAAAAATTATCTTGAGCTGGGTGGGATACAAACCCAAGAACACTTCCCTGATATTTAAACCATTGATGTTTGTAGGATATCTACTTATCTGAAAACAGCATACAGATTTTATGCTTCTCCAAATATATTCCATTGCATATGACATATTAATTCACAGTATCATATTGCACATATATAAATAATTCGATGATTTAGATTAGATTTTGCACCTGTATTTTTACTGTGAAATAAAATCTATGGTTGGAGATAAAACTGGTAAATCATGATCTCCAAATATATTCCATTGCATATGACATATTAATTCACAGTATCATATTGCACATATATAAATAATTCGATGATTTAGATTAGATTTTGCACCTGTATTTTTACTGTGAAATAAAATCTATGGTTGGAGATAAAACTGGTAAATCATGGTGACTGTGTATATCACATTGCATATATGGTTTTTAAACCTTTGAATTATGCAATAAAATGAAAATGAAATCTTTAACACAAAAGGGTTTTCCATACTTAAATTTTCATTTAAACTGTATGGTGTTACAAAACTTATGTTATTTATAAACATTCTTAAATTTAAAAAACATGTTGGTTTGTATATTTTCATTACATCTTTCACATTATTTTTAGTTGTTTGTTAATAATTTAATACTGTGTGTTCCAGTTTTAATAATAAGAAAGCTTCTGAATGTGATAATTTTATTTGTAGGTAGAAAAGGTTGACAGGAGTGAAATACAAGAACTTTGTAAGTATTGAATAGAGGTATTAGATATATGTTACTTTTAATTATATAATTTTCAATTCAATTTATAAATGCATTGTGTTAATTGTTATAATTATCTTTTTAATGTGTAGTGGACCCTGATTTTCTGCAGATGATAAAGGCTGGAAAGACTGATGCATTAGTTGCTCTGGAAGAAAAGGTATATTTTTATTCTCGAATTTAGTGTAAAAATATTTAAATTTAAGAGTTGTGCAATTTTTTTAGTTTTTCTAATTGACATAAAACACCATCTAAAGACTTTAAAATTAAATATTTTAATATTTTATACAATTATGGGATTAATTTTTCAATAAAAACTATTTCTTATGTTAAAATTATATTACACTTTTTATCAAGTCATTATCAGTTATGTATTAAAATCATAAAGTTTGTGATCCCTAGAGCTTAAGCTGTGCAATTAGTTATGTAAAAGTTATTCTACTAACTTATCATTAGTAGTGGTAATCATGGGATGTTTAGGTGAGGGTATTAATTGTAGATCCTTTATTTTTTTTCTGCCACTAACAATTTTTTATGAGGAAGATTGGATTTAAGAATATTTAGTGGCAGACTATGATGCAGAAATTGTATGCTGTGGAGAGCCAGAGTGGTGTTCCCAAACTGTTTTTCAGCTTTGACGTTATTTCACCTGTGGCTATAGATGCTGTTACAGGTTCATCAAACCCATGCTTTGTGTTCTTGATGAAAAGAAGCAAATGCTCCCTATACTAAGTAAAGGACAACACTAACATTTATTTCTATTTATAACAATATGCAGACTATGGGAATATATCTGTTGCTGAGGATGGAGGGTGGTTCAGTTGGTAACGTGCCAATCATAATCTGCACTTCCCAGGTTTGAGTCCCAACTGTGCCAGTGCTTTAGATTTATCTCTGCTAATCACCACCCTTCCCTCAGTCAGAAAAGATACATTGATGGGCTTGGAAAGACTACCATCCATCAAATGGCTCCATGTGTGGGAGATCCATACCCTCTGCACATTAAGGAACACATTAGATGTCCTCGATGGGAGGTTACCACCTGTCTCCTAACAGTTGTCCAGTGTATCCTCTTCCCCCAACCTTCGCTGAGCCCTTATGACCTTGCCATATAGCCCATTGTGTGCAAAAAAAAAGTGTTACTCAGAAACTCAACCCCAGAATTATCTTTTGTTAACATTTGTCACTCTTGCTTCTTCCCCCCCCCTAAACTATTTTTTATGCATAATTCCTTCATTTTATTATTATAAAACTATATACACTTCTATGTGAAGTTTGGTAGTTTTGATAACTTTGTTAAGTAATGGCACTGAAATATCTATAGTTCCAACAGTTCTTGGAGAACTCTCTTTCTATTGCTTTACATTCCTAATATCATTATTCATATAAATCTGCTTTTTATGTATTGTTGTTATTAATGTGTTTGAACAAGCAGTTTTGATATGAATCATTTTAGCTTTTAACTTGAATGGTGTCAATTAGTAGGCAAATAAATAATTCATAAGCTTATTTAAGATAATTCAAAAATGAAATATTCAAATTACTTGTGCAATTAATTTATATATATATTTTCAGGTTGAAGAAATAGATGAAACTGTGACAGATATACTTGAACAATTAGGCCCTGAGGGTATGTCTGTAAATGATCGTCTGAATATGTTGGCAAATGAGTTTGCTGAGTTAATGGATAAACTTTCACGACTGAACTTGGATGATGAAGAGGTTTGAGAATTTTATTTTTTGTTTCAAGTTACTTTAAGAGTGGGAATGAGAGTGTTTAGAATAGATCAATAATATGTATATACAGGGTGATCCAAAAGTAACAGAAAAAGTAAAAATGCAATAATTCAAAAAGTATAGACGGTAGCACGATGCGGTTTTCACAGAAATGCACAGAAAGACATGGGATCTTTTTTTAATAACGAAAAATTTTATTGCCAGAATAGTTACATTTGTCACAGACAGGTGGCACTGTAGCGGTCCCAGAGCTGCTGACTGTAACTATTTAAACATCCGCCGCTCCTCAAATGGTGCGAGACTGCGAACATTGATCAATCTGACTTTGCCGTGAGGTACGTAAATTTCGGATGTAGTGAATACTGAAGTTAAACTTTCAGTGTTTAATGTTTATTACCTAAGTTAAATGTTCTGCCAAGGTGAGGCATGTTATCATTCTGATGATCATTATGAGAAAAAGCACTTTTAGTTGAGCTGTATTATCAGAACTCCAAATGTGCAAGTGCGGCTTTGTGTACCTATTGTTCGATGTGGGATGTTAGAAGTGGAAAGGGACTAATGTCTTGTTCCTCACTGATAGCTATGATGAAAAGGTTTGAGGACACTGGCAGTTTGTAAGCATGTGCAAGAAGCGGGAGACCCAAAAAAACTATTGCAGTCGTGCTAGGTCAAACACGGGGCCAACACACAATTGGCAGCTTCTGCACATGGGGAATGAAGTGTGCGTGAAATTTCAAGACGAGCTGGCATTTCATAGGGGACTGTGTGGCGATCACTCAGGATCATCCTCAAGAGGTATCCTTACAAAATCCAGCACGTAAAGGAACTGAAACCAACCGATTTCAAGAGACGTCATGAATTTGCAAATTAGGCTTTTCAACAGATGGAAAACAATGCGGACTGGCTGTCAAACGTCCTGTGGACTGACAAGGTGCACTTTTTGCTTAATGGAAGTGTAAATGCATACAACTGCTGCATCTGGGCAAGAGAGAACCCATACACGATTGTGGAAACCCCTTTGCATCAGCCAAAGGTGACAGCGTGCTGTGGGTTCACTGTGTCATTCATTATAGGCCCCTTTTTCTTTGAGGAAGTCCACAGCAGTACATTTTGAACTGTTACTGTCACAGGCGAGCGTTATGCAGTGCTTTTAAGAGGCAGCATCATTCCCTCCTTGTAAGAGTGGCAAACGCTCCATAGTGTAACATTCATGCAGGATGGAGTGCATCCACACATCACAGGTCCTGTCCAGCACCTGCTGCAATTGACATTTGGTGATGACTGTGTCCTCAGTCGCTCTTTCCCGCACGAATGGCCACCAAGGTCTCCAGAACTTACACCTTGTGACTTTTGGTTATGGGGCTACTTGAAGTCACAGGTGTACAGAGATCGGCTGATGTCATTGGCCTTGTTGAAAGAAGTTATTCGCCATCATGTGACAGGAATTTCAGCTGAAACCCTCTTTGATGCTGTGCAGAGTGTCGTGCTACATGACAGCCATTCTCATGAATGGCGGCCGTCACATTGAATGTTTGTAATCTTAGCTGTGTTGCGAACTGTGTTGTGCCACTGTACAAATTACTGACACAACTGAAGTGCCACCTGTCGGTGACAAATGTAACTATTCTGGCATTAAAATTTTTCATTATTAAAAAAAATCCCATGTCTTTCTGTGCATTTCTGTGAAAACCGCATCATGCTACTGTCTATACTTTTCGAATTATTGCATTTTTACTTTTTCTGTTACTTTTGGATCACCCAGTATATTATATACTGTAATGCATTTATAAATTAGGTATTAATGTATTATGATTGATGGGAGGCTCCCTTGATTTGTACAGTCATGTGCCAGAGCTGCTTAACCATAGCAAATATGTTGAATAATTCTTTTAAGATATTTACATATAATGATAGTCCAGTAAACTATCAAATGACCTTGTCACAACTTGCTAAATTAATAAAAGATGTAAAAGTTAAAACTATCTTTAGGTATTTGTTAAATGCTTGAATTTTTATCATGAAAGAATATAGTAAGTTTAATAAACATATACCTGTATGCATATATTTATTTATTGTTATTTATCATAAAAATTTGTCATAACTCAGTCCTCAAACATCAGCAAAATTTTAGAAATGGTTGTTTCAAAAAAAAATGGTGCTTTTCTGAAATATGCAAAAATTTTAATAAATTCAAACAAATATATGACAGTTTGAAAACAGATTAAAGGGCACTGTTTATATGCCAACAATTAACTAATAGCAAGAATAATACAGTTTTTTTGCTTAAAAAGTTAAATGGTATCTTAATCTTTTTATACCTAGTGATCACATTAAGACAGAAGCATTACTAGCTTATTCATTCATAGCTATGTTATTCAGAGGTTCTATGCCAAATGTCAAATCAGTTCATTTATATTACTAGGGCAATTCATGAGTTTGTGTGGGGGCAGGAATGGCTCAGTAGTATGCCCAGGCTCGTAATCTGCAGTTCCCAGATTTGAGTCCTGCCTGGGCCAGCATTGGGATTTATTTCTGCAAAACTCCCTGCCCTTGGTCAGTAGGGGACAGTGATGGGTTTGAAAAGGCTGCTGTCTTTCGGATGGGATGTTAAGTTGTGGCCCTGTATACAGGAGAGAGCCATACCCTGTTCATGTAAAGAACACACTATGGCTTGATGGGAGGCTACCATCTGTCTGCCAACAACTGTTCAGTGGGTACCCTCCCCAAAACCTCTGAACCCTTGTGACCTGGTCATTTAGTCTATTGTATGCAAAAAATGTCACTCAGAGGTAAAACAATTCACCTTATAAGTTTATGCACTTTTCACCATGCAAAATGTGTATGGTGACAAATTGCTGTATTGCATTTGCATACCTCTAAATGTTGTACTAGGGAAAATATAAAGTCAACTGTGTCAGTTTGTAACTATTTCAAGTATTTGAATCTTTGTTCCCATTGTTAGAAATGTAGTGAGATAAATATTGAAATTTGTGCAATTTTACTTCATTGCTGGAAGAAAGGATTAAAAGCTGTTGCAGTGAAATATGTAAAGTAGAAATATGCAAAGTGGAAGGCAAGAGGCAGTCACTATTTATGTTACTCAGGCTTGGTTCAAGATTTAAATATGATGACACAAGTCTTGAAAGTAAACCATGATCAGGATTGCCAGTACTGGTAGATTGCAGCATTCTGTGCCATGCTATTGAAGCTGATCCATTGACAAGCACTTGCAGACTCTCATCAAAACTTGGTTGCTTAAAACTGTGGTACCCACTGATAGTGTGGCATCTGCAACACATTGGTAAGGTAGCTAGGAGTTGTTGAAGTGTTACATATAAACTGACTACTGAATAAATAAACTGCCATATTGAAGTCTGCAGGAAACTCCTCTTTAATCCATATGACCATTGTTATATCAAACAAGTTGTTATGTGCAATGAAACTTGGATCTTTTCTAACAATCCAAATACCCAAAAGCAGTAGTTGGCCCAGGTCAGACCGTACTTCCAACCCCCCAATAATTTTGAAATTGAACTTGAGATGCAAACCAAGATTCCAAAGCAATTATTGAATTTATTAGAATTTATTTGAATACTTAGTGGAATTTTGAGGATGTAGTGCACTTCAAACTGGTTCTTGATGAATGTGCCATGACCACTTACCTCTACTCAGCACATCTGGAGTGCATGCACTATGTGATGCTTGAATGCTACCTAGGATTGGTAAACAAACATCGGGTACTCCTTGTATAAGACAATGGAAAAATCACATACTGCACCTTGGATCAAAGCAAAACTTCAAGAACTGGCATTTGAGCTTCTTTTTCACCTTGTATAGTCCAGACCTAGCTCCTTCCAACTACCACTTCTTTCGCTCCATGGCTCATTTTCTTCAAAGTAGATGGTTTCCAACATTTCAGCAAGTTGAAAATGGATGTCAGGATTTTTTCACCTCCAAAAATGATGCATGGAATTTAAGAGGCATTGAACAACTTTCTGACAGATGACTACAAATTATTGAAAATGATGGTTTATATTTCACTAAGTAAGGTTCGTTATTTATATTGTAATAATCATTTCTCAAGTAGAAAATATAGTGCACAGACTTATGAATCACCCTAGTAGTAGGATGTTTTTCAGATAAGATGCCAGATAATATTAAGCAATTCTACTCTACTTTCTGAGTATGTGTATTTCAGACACTATTCACAAAAATCAGAACTTGCATACAGAAATGAGTGAACTATGTATAACAGCACAATTAAAATGTTGACATTACTATTAAAAAGAATTTAGGTGCTGTATGCACCTAAATATTTTTTAGTAGATGACTAATTTAAAGTATTAGCATATTAAATTAAATAATTTTTTAGCATATTATATTAAAAATATTAAATTAAATTAAAGTGTAAAAAAAGGTATTTGCCTCCCTTTTTTATAGTTAACTATATTAGTATATTTTTAGGCAGATTTTGTATGGTTTTATTCATCTATCTTCATTGGAGATCTTTTGGGGCACTAAATACACTGTCCTCATCTATTTGAATTCTCATAAAAGTCTCATTATTTAGCTATTGCATATTCTGCTATTGCTGAATATAATTTTTATTTTACAAACTTTTTAGTTTTAACATTTATCATTGATGAAAATTATGTTGTAGCTATACACCAAAAAGAAAAGTATTTTAGGTTCATAGAAAAAGAAGTGAAAGAGCAGTCCACTCTACTTTTAGCACATTGATTGATGCTCTCTTATAAACTATTATCAAGATTTTGCAAAGCTTTGTTATTTTCTAAAATGCAGTTTGTATTTACTTGTAACTTATAAGAGATTTTAGTGGACTTCTAATATGATATTGATTTCAATCTTATCTATTTAACTATCACAGTTGTTTTGCATATTTATATTTTGTGTCTTATAGCTTTGTGAATAGAAATGCAACATATAATAAAGTTTTAAGTCGGGCATTTTTTCCTCTTTTAATAAACACACACTTTAAATAATTCTTTTTATTTTCATAACAGCAAAGGAGAATGGAAATGCAGGATATACAAACCAAATTAAGAATATTGCAAGATGAAATGGAAGATGTCAGCAGGACAGCAGCTGAACTTCTGACTGAAAATATTGCCAGAGGAAGACTTTTTGAGGTGAATGAACATTTAGTTACATTAGTTAAAAGGATGTTTTTTTATTTTTCAAAATTTATTTGCTATTTCAGTTTTCTGGATTTTTAATTTCAATTTATTAAAATTTAAAAGTCATAGGTAAATACCAGCAGGGTGAAGAACAAACTTAAGTAAAGAGAAAAAAATTGTCATGAGCTAGGTGGGATATGAATCCAAATCTCTTAATAACACATCAGGTGCTCTATTACTGAGCTACCAGTTGTCAATTAAGTTTCTTGTAGTAATAATGTGAACCTTTTACTCTATAATTATAATGTAAGTATAAGCACTTTAATTGGAATTGAAGATTACAATCAACAGAAGCATCCTTCATTTTATGCATCAATCAGATGTACACAATTTTTATTATTGGCAATGTTATTTTATTATGTCCAGTTACACCTAATCCAGGCTGTAAATGATGATCTTTAAGTTTAGAAATAATAGATAAGTATCCGTAAGACAAGGAACAGTCTTAAGTGTAAGTGAAAATATATTTTTGATTATCTTGAGTGTTCACTTCTATGGTAATGGTCATCACTAGTTTTTGAGGATTTTCTTTTTAATAATAGTTGTAATGAGGGGAAAAAATTTTGTTATAAGAAATGAAAAAAAGGTCTCAGACATCCTACTTTGGCATATAAACTGACAGGCTCCTGTCAGATCTCTGTGGCAAGCAGCTGCTTGAGGAGGTATTTATTTTTTTTATAAGTGAAATATAAGGTGCATTTTGTACAATGGTGTAATGTTCCTTTTCTTTGTTAACTGAATATTGTATTTGCAAATTCAGCAAATGGTAGCTAGGTAGTCATTCCAGAATTTTCTGTAAATGGTAGCTGGGTAGTCACTGGAAGGAGAGCTATGCACCAATCCCCTGTTGTGATGATGCATAGAATCGGCCAGGCCGAGCACCTAATGTCTGACCCCGCCTTCTTGTGGTATACAGACCGTTAGTACCTTTCAGAAGAGATACTCTCTTGTGGAAGTGAATGGAAGGGGAGGGCTGCCAGATTAGTGTGGCCTACTGATCTGGACAACTATGGCTACTTTTCTTTTTTTTCTACCCTGGTGAGGAGTGATCAACTACACAGGGTCCTGGTTCTGATCATATAAACCTATTGGACTGGACTGAAATATGGCTCTCAGCTTGATTATGGATCCTGAATTTGCTGCACTGGTGGGCTTCTGTGGAGGGAAAATCTTCCGCTGCATTTTCTGTTTGTTTGTGGGTTGACAGCCCCTAGTGAATAGATTCACAGGATATGTTTATCAGTTGCTGGATAATCCTCAGCAGAGGTCATCGCAGGCACCTGAAATCTTTGCTTCTACTGACATCATCAAATTCTACATTGGAGGAAGTCTTCCAGTGTAGATGACTTCAGCCTTTAGTAGTGGGGGGAACAGGTCTTTGCCCCATGTCTGCGATTAGGGGGCTGTTTGATATTGTCGGCATTCCCTCTCTCAATAAACATAGTTTCTTTAAACATCCCACTAACCATTTTCTCCCCATAGGTAGTTGGAATGTGAGGACTCTGCACAGAGCTTTTTCTCTTGATGTCCTCACATAAGAATTAAACCATTATAATTTAGATATTCTCGGCTTGCAAGAGACCAGATGGACAGATAAAGGTCAGATTCTTAAAAATAATCTTAAATTTCTCTTTTCAGGGAGGGACGACAATAAGCATCACCAAAGCGTGGGTCTGCTTCTCAGCAGACACGCTAGTGATGCTCTTTTAGGATATGAGTGCATTAATGAAAGGTTTCTTACAGCAAAATTAAAGACTTGAATGTTATCTGCTGTTATACCCCCACCGAGGATGCCAATGAGGATGAGAAGGATAGGTTTTATGGACAACTTCAGGATATTTTGAATTCTGTCAAGAAAGGAGATATTACCCTTGTTCTAGGTGACTTCAATGCTAAAGTTGGTACTGACTCTGACCTTTGGGGAGGGGTGATAGGCTCTTTTGGTATTGATAGTTGCAATGGCAATGGGCAACGTCTCCTACAGGTAAGTAAACTCAATGGTTTCAGAATAACTAACACTTATTACAAGCACCGTGACATACATAAGTACACATGGGTTTCACCAGATGGGCTGCATAAGAATATGATTGATTATATATTAATTAACAGCAAATGGGCTAGTTCTGTTAGGAATACCAGGTTATATAGGGGAGTTGAAATTGGATCTGATCATTACCTTGTTAAAAGTGTCTTGCAACTTAAACTTAAAAAGTATTGTGCTAGGGTTAATTTTAGCTTTAATTCTGAAGCTCTGAAAGACCCAGTTATAGCTAAAGCTTACCATGAGAGGTTACTTAGTCATTATGACAGTCATGGTTTGCTTACTACTGAAGTTGAAGAAGAATGGGAGGGGCGGGGGGTGGCTCAGTCGGTAGCGCACCAGGCTCGTAATCTATAGTTCCCAGGTTCGAGTCCCAGCTGGGTCAGCGTTGAGATTTATCTCTGCAAAATTCCCCGCCCTGCCCACGGTCAGTAGGGGACACCGATGGGCTTGGAAAGGCCGCCGTCCATCGGATGGGACATTAAGCCGTGGCCCCGTGTGCGGGAGAGCCGTACCCTGTGCACGTTAAAGAACACGCTGGATGGCCTTGACGGGAGGCTACCATCTGTCTCCCAACAGCTGTTCCAGTTGGTCCCCTCCCCCAACCTTCTCTGAGCCTTCAGGGTCCTTGTGACCTGGCCATTTAGCCCATGGTGTGCAAAAAAGTGCCGCTCAGAGGTAAAACAACCCAACCCAAATGAGGAAGAATGGGACCATTTTAAACAGGCTTTTTTGGACACTAACAGTATTCTTTTAGGAAAAAAGGAGCAGAGGAGACAGAATTATTTGAGTGATAAGGCACTTGAGCTTATTTCAGAAAGAAAGAACTTCAGGAATGTCCTTAATCAATACCTTCTAGTCCTAATAGAAAGCATTACAGAGAGCTTAATAAACGTGTAAAGGATCAGTTAGCTGCTGATAAGAATCTTTGGCTTGATGGCTTAGCTGACAAAGCCAAGGAAGCAGTTAGACAACACAACAGCAGAGAGCTGTACCAGATAGTTAATGTTTTGTGTGGTAGAAAACAGACAGGCATACAGGGATTGAAGGATAAACATGGTAAGGTTATAGAAGGTGAGGATTCTGTCATGGCTAGTGGGCTGAGCATTTCAGTGGTATTTTGAATAATGTGGTTAGTTCTACTCTCATTGTTTGCAATGATGATAGATGCATTGGTGGCTTTAATGTTGGCCCTATAACACAATCTGAAGTTATTTTGGCTGTTTCTAAATCCACAGGTGTAGATGAAATTACTACAGAAATGCTTAGAGCTGGGAATGTTTCTGTTACCACTTGGATGACTGAAATTTTGAATATCTTTTATGATAAAGGCATGGTTCCTAAGGTTTTACTAGAGTTATTGTTATCCCTATTTTCAAAAAAGGTGATCGCAGTTCTTGTGATAATTATAGGGGTTTCAGCCTACTCTCTGTTCCAGGGAAAGTTCTTTGCATGATTGTGCTTAATTCTATTAAGCACAATCATGCAAAGCTGGTTGACAGGCAATTGCGTGATGAGCAATGTGGATTCAGAAGGGTAGAGGATGTGTAGATCAAGAAATGTTTAGAGTTTCAGAAACCTTTGGTTGCTAGCTTTGTTGATTTCAAAAAGGCTTTCGACTCTGTTAATCACCATAATTTGTGGTTGATTGTGAGATCATATGGTATACCAGACAAGTTAGTTAACATAATGAAAGCTCTCTATAATAACACTGAGTCGTGTTAGAGTTGGGAAGGCTTGTAGCAATTGATTTAGCATTACTTCTGGTGTTCGACAAGGGTGCATTTTGTCTCCTTTTCTCTTTAGTTTGGTTATTGATTATGTTATGCGAAATTCACTTCAAGGGAAAGATTTTGGCCTTAAATGGGCTGGAGATACGAAAATTTCTGATTTAGATTATGCTGATGATTTAGCCCTTTTGGCAAATGATGTTGATGAGATGAACTCTCAATCGAGCTGTTGACGAAACTGGTAGTAGAGTTGGTTTGGTTATAAACAGAGAGAAAACTAAAGTAATGAAAATTGGTCAGGCAAGCTGTGATTCAGTTAATCTGAATGGCTGCAGTCTTGAGCATGTGTCACAGTTTAATTATCTTGGGAACTATGTAACAGATACTGGTGATGTGCGGCATGAGATTAACAGATGGATAGGGATTGCTGCCGGGAACCCAGTTTATTAGCAATACTGTGACCAATAGTTGCACAATTTAAGAGACACAACCAACCAACTCATTTGCATATTCAAAAGGAAAAATAGATCAGTTGTGTAGTGATGATGCAATCAATCATTACTATGCAGTCATTGACGTAAGGAACACTGGTGTAGTTATTGCTTGTGACTGGTGATAAAAACAATTATGCACAATCAGTTGCACTACAGATACATTGTTTTGCAGTTAGTACTGAAATTGTGCGCATTAATGCACACAGGAGATAATTTTTATTGAGTTTAAACCACTGGAATAATTTATGTCAGACAGTTCATCTTAATATGTGAAGACTTCAGATATTTATTTCTATAGGTTTTTCATCATTGTTAAACAACAAACTCAGAATATAGTATGTTTTAACCTTGTCTGTGATAATAATTTGACTCATGTACATATTTTATGGACTAGCAAAAAAGGCTTTACTATAGAATAAAATCATTGTTAAAGCCTTTTATATCATATTGGAAAAAGTCTACAAAAGCTATTGTTATAGATTTTATTATTCATTGTTTTTAATGGATATTTCAAAGATCACAACTATCAAAAAAATGAAACTAGCTTTATCCTGAAACTCATTTTTTTAAAAAGTATAACCTTTTAAACAGTAAACATTTGCTATCTAGATCCTGTTATCTCAAAACTTCTAAGTCTTCTACTGTTTTTCTCATATTTAAAATTAATATCTGTAATAATTAAGTGTAAATTTTGTAATTGACAAAAATCTAAAATAGAGTAGGTTAGTGAAAAAGTATAGATATATATGCTGAAGCAATTTATGTTTTTATTTATTGCAGGAGATGCAAAACCTTCTAAATGAAATGAAATTCTCCAAAGCTGACCAAGAATATGTGGACAAGGCTCTGAATGAGGTATATTGTTTTCCATATTAGTTTGTATTATTTTACTATTAGAAGTAGTCTATAAAAGCTATTGTTATGGATTTCATTATCAATTGTTTTTAATGGATGATATTTCAGCATATTTTACCACTTTAGCATAAGGATGGGTAGTCCTCATTTTACAGTCTCATATTTAGCAGTTTTAAAGAAGTGATTATATGTATTCATCTTTCAGTATTACTCCAGAATTTCTGTGTCTCATTACTTATTTTTTATGTATGAGAAATTTTTTTATTATATTTTCTTTTCATTTTACTGATGTATCAGACAAATAACATATAATAATAATGAAAAGATAATGATATGCACTATGCACTGACTGAATACTTGATTTGGTTTTATACATCCATGTAAATCATGCTCAGTTTTGGTTATATATGCAAATAAATGTAAGCACATAATGTAGGATGTGCTCAAGAGGGATGCATTAAAGCAGTGAGGCAGTAACAATATTGCAATCAGTGCACTAGATATGGGAAAGGTAATGATCTCAGATCATCCCACAGAGGCATGATGGTCAGTGGGATTAAGCAGATAGTACTGTTACAAAGAGGAAAAAAATTGCTCAGTTGGAGTTCCTTTCTTGATATTTTATGAACCTTGTTCTTATCATCAGATGCTTCCATTTGATTGTCAGAAATTTGTAATAATAAGGGCATGATCCTCAGTATAGCTTATTAGCTCCTGCAATTCATGATTTCATTATCAGTGTCCAGGAGATATTGTTAAAAAATTATTATTGAAAAATTCTACACCAAAAGTAAAAAGCAGATATCAATTCATTATTGGACAGTGGCAATAGTTCCAATTTTTAAAGCCAGATCTTACTTGGTTTTGAAAAACAAAACTAATGCAGTAATCTCATTCTAGCACCTTTAAAGCCATTTGCAGAAAATATGTTTATATTGCAGTCTGTGACACTTGTCTAGTTATCTAAGAGAGGAATACACATATGTTGAATACACTGAGATTTGTAAACTAATTATATAACATCATCTGGCAATTGTTATAGTGGACTATAGAAATTATACTCATTGCTTGATTCTGCTTAGCTTATATCATTTATTTCTGGCAGTATCTGATGAAGATTTATGACAGGGTGGGTATAGTATATTAAAAACTATTTTTAAGATTTAACATGATTTTTTTCCCGATTTAGATTATATGCAGATGAGTCATCAAGTAAAACAAGGAGTACAGGATGTGATAGGGAAAAGTGGAAATGGTGGAACATTTTAAATGACCAAAATGTAATGATTAAAGGAAAATATGAGTATTAAAAAATTAGGGGTAAAATCTATATGGGATTTATTCTACTTTGTATGATAAAGGGAAATTAGACAAGGGAAGATAATATGTAAAACAAAATTAAACCCAAGAACTAGTGAATGGAAAAGATAAAACTACTGACAATTTGATAAAGTATTACTATATTTTGTAAGTTTATAATGTCAACTAATTTGGATAAATTTAATACTATTTTTTATTTACTTTAGAAAAAAATTAGAATTTTAAATTTGGGCATACTTTGACTTATTTATTTTAATAATTAGATTACACTGATTTACATTTTAGGGAAGTTTAAAAGATGTATATTTGTGTATTTATTGAAAATACATATAGTATTTTATTGTAGTTTGGAAAGTAATTATTAAATGAGTATAATGCTCAATATGATATTTATTTTTCAGAAAGCTGACAAAGTTGAATTAGATCTGAAAGTAGATAAAACAGTGTTTGAAGATACATTCCGTGATGTTGATGAAGCTCTTGAAATCCTGGTTGAGAAGTTCAAAAGAAGTGTAAGGAATTTTTCTTTTGCTATTTCAGTAATAAATCACTGTAGATGAAATTAAGTCTTAAATTTTTATATTTTGCAAACAATATTATACATACTTACATTACATTCATTGTTAATTATATATCTCATTATGAATATATGTATGTTATTTTTAATACATATTGTAGGAAGAAGAATGGAGAAAAGCTGCTAAAGATATCAATGAAGAATTGGATCGCAAACTGGGCCGGTTAGAATATGAAACACTGCAGATTCCAATTAAGAATCGCATCAAAGCACTAATGCTGAGCCTTAAGAAATTGAAAGATATAGTTCAGAGAGCTCTATATCCAGATGCATCAGGAGTAACAAAGTAAGAATTATTTGATATTTGAAACAAACAATGCTGTAGTTATTTGTTTAGTATTCTTTGTTTAATATGATATATTTTACACAATAGTTAGCCCACACAATTGCACATCACACTACTCTTTAAAAAAAAAAGAAATTTTAGCCTCATAAACCCCCGGAACCAAACGCATGCTGTGTAAATTGACATAGTTGATGGCTAGGTGGAAAACCATGTGTGCAGCATGGGGCATTTATTACAGATGACAGTTTTAAAGCAATAATAGCTGAAATTCAGTTATTCAGGTTAACTTTAATGTTTTAATCTTTACTCCATCATGGCCATTGTTTTTTAATTTTACTACATACAGGTACACAGAGCCAGATCTAGGGGAGGGGGGCAAGGCTGCCATACCTTCCCTTTCAGAATGAGAGTAAGTGGCAAAAAATTATTAAACTTATTTATATTTCATTCATTTTTTAGGAATTAAAAAAACCCCCATAAAACAGGGTGGAAATGTTATACTGCATTAGAAATCAAGTCTCTTGCCTCCTCCCTTTTACATTTTTTTGGTTTGACTGTGTTTCTTTACCCCCCCCCCCCCAACAATTTTTTCTTAAATCCAGGCCTGAAGGTACATATAGTATATATATAATGTACATGTGCATGTATGCACATACAGTCTAGTAACCAGAGGGAGAAGTCAGTGGAAAAGGAACTGAGAAAACTAAAATGATATTTTAAAGAAATATTGTACTTATTTACAAAATTTACGAATGTAAATGATAGAAGTTATAGAGGGCTTGTTCAACAATTCAGGGACCTGGGCAAATCAGGATCCCACTGTCACTATATTCAATGATAAATAAATTAGTAAATAAGTAAATTAATAAATAATCTTAATAATATTTATTTACCTATTAAACTTTTTTTAATTGTGTACTACCTTTTTCAGACCTTTGTGTGTCCTTTAATACTTTTAATAGTGAACTGAGAGAAAAATAATTCATTGGATTTATATTTAGTTTAGATTTATCAATTTAGAATGATTTCATAAATTTATTTCATACAGTACCTAAGCAAACTTTTTTTTACATGTACTGCTTTTTTTTTAAAGATACTTGTATGTTTCTTTACTATTCTTAATAGTGAACTGAGAAAAAAATAATTCATTAATTTTATAGCTAGTTCAGATTTATCAGTTTAGAACAGTTTTGGAAATTTATTTCATTGTTACTAATTCCAAAGGTTGCATAAATAGGAAAATATTTTAATTTCTATTTAAAATCCTGTTAGGCCTTAGTAGCTAATCCCCCCACACACCCCACTCCCACACACTTTCTTAGGGCCCAGGGGCATGGGCCTGGGCTCCCTAGATTTCTACCTTAATCCAGCCCAGGATAAGAAAAATAAACGTGACTAGACAATAGGAATGTTATGAGGTACATTGGTGTTGCAATATAGCAATACATATGTTCAAAAAAAGTTAGTAAAGTTGTTGAAAATCCAATTATTATACCAGGAAAAAGATATCTGTGTAAAGTGTATCATAAAATTTATTTTTGCTTGGTAATTAATAATTTGGAAGTTAATGATAGGCTGCCTAATTTTATACCAAAAATAGTGGAAGATACGCAAGTAGATATCAAGAAATATTCCATAAATGGCATCAGTGATTCTATAGAATCTGGTGAATGCGTGGAATATTTGTTATTCAGCTATGAAATTTTGTGCACATTCACTCTCTATTTTTATAAATTCATCGATGCATATTAATTCATTACTATTGTATAAATTTTACTACTGAATGTTCTACAAATTTTAACCATTCATTTATTCTTTGAGACCCTACACTCAAACATCTTTGATCTGATGCATATTTTTTAAATCTTGCTTTTAACTTTTCTTATGTAAACTTTTTTTTCATCTAAAACTTTGAGCTTTTACTTTTCCTTAACACTCATGATGTTTTTATAATCATATTGTTTGTAGTGTTTCTTGATTTTTTTTAATAGTTGGATTTAGTGTTTTTAGCTTTTATTTCTAATTTGTATGTTTTCCTGGTTGTATTATGTATATTATTTGTTTATAATTAATGGTTAATTTGATACAATACTTACTTTTTTCTTACAATACTGGACCATAAGGTTCTAAAAACTAAACATATAGGACAGAGAAATGTAGAAGTTCTTTATAGCTTGTATAGATTTACCCATATTGATTCATACCACTTATGCTGCCTCCAGGATTGCAACTGGTGTTTAAGACTAATGTTAACCCCATCCAATGTGATGCCACTAAATTACCAATTCAGAATATTGCTTTACTATATATTATTTACCTTGTTTATAATATTAATAAAAGGATTACATTGTGTCAATTTTGTAAAGTTCTCTACATTCAAGTTGTGATTGTGAAGATTTTTTACTACTTAAATTCAATGTGTTTGTCTTTTTCAGGTGCGTATCATGTGGGCGACCAGCAGAATTAGCTGGAAGGTGAGTGCAAAAAAATGGAAAATATATTTTATAAAGTAAATGACTTAAAAATTAAGCTGTTCTAAGATTATGAATCAATTGTGACAAGTAAAAAAAAATAAACACATAGAATTAGAGGTTTTAAAAATTTAAGTAGTAATTTCAGTCATAGTAAGAATTAAAAAGTAAAAGATAGGAAAGGGCTGTAAAGAACAGATAAATAAAAAATATATATTATAAGTTTCACCTGTACTGTTCATAGATTATTAAAGATTACTATGCATGCAGTTAATAAAAATAATAAAAAAATTTTTAAAAATTTAATAACACGATAAAGTTGTTTACATTTAGATAGCACAGTGTATTACAATTCTTAACCAGAGAAATGCCAAGTGTATAATACTTGCGTTGGACACATAATAACTATGGTACATTATTACTAGAGTAACCTAAAAGTCTTAGATGTAACCTTAAAGCCTTGTTAAGATACACTAGATCTAAGAGGAATACATAGATATTTACCATTTCCTTTTGCTGGTACAATTGCTTTATCCTAAGGCTTCAGATGTAATATGATGCATTTATCATTGCCGAAGTATTACTAAGCTACCAGTCCTTGTCTACTGAACCGACTCTGTAACAATAGGCCATGTGAAGAGCGTATGCCATCGATGATTGTTCATTTGTCACTACTTTCATATCCATATGATTCTAGCTTCATCAGCACACAGATTCCATACACTGATACATAAAGAGGTGGTATTTTGCCCATGTTCTATTGGTATTCATTAGAAATCAGCCACCATCTGGTTATCCTCCAATATACACATAAATAGGATCCCGACTGCTAATGCTACTGTTCTATTGAGAAGATTGTATGCCTCAAATAGAACCCTCAGTTGAATCAGATGTATACTATAAACTCATTACATATGCAGGCTTCAGATTTTAAACCCTTGCTTCATTCATCGGCCGCATATTCAAACATGGGTATAAGTTGTTGTTAACGTCATTACAAAATTCAGGTTGAACACTGGTAAGTGGTAATTATCCAAAGTTGTACGACATTTGCACTTACTACAAATGGTTAATTTATTTTTACAACTGAGCTATCCAAACTATCGTTAAAACTGATAAATTAATGATTAAAATATTCAAAGTTTTGTCCATCTTACATCTCGGACAATATGACACCCTGAGCGACGCATTTCACCGTAATCTCCTGTATGGCATCTTCAGGGTCAGTGTGGAATCCCTGCGGGTTTGCCAATTTAAGCTTGTCTCGCCAGCCACGTCATTGTTACGTAGACGCAATTGCATCTGCATATTGATGCAACAGGAGATTCCATGCAGATGGTAGCGGAGGAATCTTCATGTTGCATACATTATCCTGATGTGCATAATTAGCAGTTTTTCCGCGTATTGTAGTTGATATTTTGTTTGGGGGATGATTAACAGTTTATAGTCAATATGATTAATTTGTAACTTATTATTTAAAGCAGTTTGAGTGAAAGCCGTATTATGATTATTTTTCCATATATCTTCTTGATGTTCATTCATTCTGTCACTATATTGTCAGAATGTTTTTCCTATTTATTTATTTTTCCCGTTAAGTGTATTTAAAGGGTCAGGTATTGTAATTTGATATACTCCCCCCTGTGGGTAGTTTCTTATCCCTATCGTTTATTATCAAGTTTTTTATTGAATGCGTTATAGTTGTAGGTAATTTTAATTTGTGTTTTCTTAGTGTATGATCCAATGCCTTTTCTTAGTGTATGATCCAATGCCTCTGAAACGTTTTTCATATATGGCAAGCTGTGAGCAAAATTATCAATGGTATTTTGTTGGTTGGGTCGAGGTTGAGAATCGCGGTTAAAAATGTAGTTGATAAACAAAATATCAACTACAATACGTGGAAAAACTGCTAATTGATGCACATCGGGATAATGTATGCAACATGGAGATTCCTCCGCTACCATCTGCATGGAATCTCCTGTTGCATCAATACGCAGATGCAATTGCGTCTACGTAACAATGACATGACTGGCAAGACAAGCTTAAATTGGCAAACCCGCAGGGATTCTACACTGAGCCTGAAGAAGCCATAGAGGAGAGTACGGTGAAATGCATTGCTCAGGGTGTCATATTGTCCGAGATGTAAGATGGACAGAACTTTTAATATTTTAATCGTTAATTTATCAGTTTTAACGACAGTTTGGATAGCTCAGTTGTAAAAATAAATTAACCATTTGTAGTAAGTGCAAATGTCGGACAACTTTGGATAATTACCACTTACCAGTGTTCAACCTGAACTTTGTAATGATGTTAACAACAACTTATACCCATGTTTGAATATGCGGCCGATGAATGAAGCAAGGGTTTAAAATCTGAAGCCTGCATATGTAATGAGTTTATAGCATACATCTGATTCAACTGAGGGTTCTATTTGAGGCATACAATCTTCTTAATAAAACAGTAGTGTTAGCAGTCGGGATCCTATTTCTGTGTATATTGGAGGATAACCAGACGATGGTTGATTTCTAATGAATACCAATAGAACATGGACAAAATACCATCTCTTTATGTATCAGTGTATGGAACTTGCGTGCTGATGAAGCTAGAATCATATGGATATGAAAGTAGTGACAAATGAACAATCATCAATGGCATACGCTCTTCACATGGCCTATTGTTACAGAGTCGGTTCAGTAGACAAGGACTGGTAGCTTAGTAATACTTCGGCAATGATAAATGCATCATATTACATCTGAAGCCTTAGGATAAAGCAATTGTACCAACGAGAGGAAATGGTAAATATTTATGTATTCCTCCTAGATCTAGTGTATCTTAACAAGGCTTTAAGGTTATATCTAGGACTTTTAGGTTACTCTAGTAATAACATACCATAGTTATTATGTGTCCAACGCAAGTATTATACACTTGGTATTTCTCTGGTTAAGAATTGTAATACGTTGTGCTATCTAAATGTAAACATCTTTATCGTGTTATTAAATTTTTAATCATAGTTAGCTGTGTTTAATTTATAATAATAAAATAGTTTTGACACTCATATATACATATATTAAAATCACTAATCAATTGTTATTACCACTTCATTAAATAGAAAATTATAAGGAATTTTAGATGAACTATACCTCTGTTATTGATGCACATCACACTGGTGCTATGTGTATTTCTTTAAAGCATACTGATCTTTTTTCTAATTTTTATTTTTATTTTTATTTTAGTTAAATAATTCTGTTTTTTAGTGCATACAAGAAAAGTGATGGCCTTAGTAGTGCACCACCAAGCATGTCAGGAGACAAGAAGCTTATGAAGGATGAACTAAACATGTAAGAAAAATATTTCGTTAATTTAAAATATTCCATTAATTCTCTGCAAGAATTTATTTATTAATTTTTTTCTTCAAATAATTTCATGAAAATTGGATGTTAATATATTAATGACACAATTTTATTTTGCAAAAAATACCTTTATTTTGAGAAAATTTCTTGGGGTACATTTTAATGTTATGTCTTGGGATTATTTAACCATCCATATTGTAATTTGCAACATGATGAGGTGAAAAAGAAATTTGACTTTTGTTTTAAGGAAAAAGACTTTTGTTTTAAGAGAACAAACATTTGATTGGGAAGGAGAACTAGTGGATGAATAAATGATTAGTTATTGCCAATATCTTGGTTGGTTCATTTGTTTGAAATAAAATGCTTGTAATTTAAAATGATAGGCCTTTTGGCTTCATGTTATGTGGCAATTTAGCACACCAGTGAAAACACAAAGAATGCTCTTCAATAATAAAGCCATTGAATGCTTTCAAATAATAATTAGAGTATTGTATATTTATATATTTTAATTCATATTAGGACAGTAGTTTATATTTTAAGTAACTTGTACTAGTGTAACTAAAAATAATATATATATAAACTGAAAGAATAAAATTTGTGTATTTCTATGATTTTCAGTAATAAAAGTAGCAGAGTCTCAGAAAGCCAAAATTGGTATATTGACTGAATGCTCATTTCCATCTTTGATAAAATATTTCTCTAAGTATATTCTGATAGTGTTACATTTCCTGTTGGAAAGAAGAAAATTTCTTCAAACTAAAACTTTTCTGAAGGTAGTAATGATTCTGAAGAGATGACTGAGAAAAAAAAAAGAATTTTGGTAAAAGTATGTACTGAACTCATGAGCTCTTGATAACCTGACTATGAAATCATTCTCACTTCTGCCAAAACTCATTTTTCAGTGTACTATTTCTTATTTTAAGTTCTAATGGGCATTTGCGTGGGAGTTACTATAAACTTTCCAATAATAATGTACAACTTGTATTCCTGACAATAAAATACTATCTAAGGAACTAGATATATTCTGTTAAGCCTGGTAGATGATACATACACACAGGCCACTGGATCATGTAAATCTCTGTTGGCTGAGATAGTTGAATATGATGGGATGGATAGATTGGAAAAATATCTGACATCATCAAATGGTTATGGATTTGGTTTCCACTCCACCAAAATCGTTTTTTTTTTATCTAATCTTCACTTGTTCCAAGTTTTCCAAGACATTTGGCAGTGAGTGACTATAATGGAATTATTATGAGGAAAAGGATTGTGAAAATTTAAAGATGAACTCCATTTATAAAGATATAGTATGTAAAGGAAGGAATCTTCAAATTGAGAATAGGATAAGTATTTCAATTTTAGACATGAAAATGTCTATATATATTTTTTAATGGAAAAAATAAAAAAAAAAGTTCTAATGTTTATGGCTGATTTTTTTTCTTGTTTTAAGCCTTATCTAAAGATAATCTCTAGTATTTTTGCCACAGAATGTATAAAATAATTAATGAACTTATTTGGTTATACCTTTCCAGGGGTATACAATAATCCTTTTCTTTTTTCCTCTAGGTTTACTGCAAAAGATTTAACTCCTGTTGGCCCTCATGAGAGACATACAGAAAGTGGAGAAAAGGCTTCAATTATAAGGTACTCCAATTTCAATATAAGCAGTTAGGCCATATTTATTGTTTTAGTTAATTAAATGCACTTAAACACAGTTTAAATAAAATGGTGTAATAGAGGAAATTCAGTTTGGGAGTTTTAGCAAATATTACAAAAATGAAACTTAACTCTCAGAACGTTGTATTTTGTTCCCTGCATATAGTGCCTGGCATTTGGTATTTTCTGGATTTCATTCTGTTTTTTTTTTCTGTGTGTTAATGTAATCTAAAAATTTTAAAAATGCAAACATCAACATTTATTAGTTTATTTCAAAATGTTTAAAATGTAGAAAAACTGCCAGTTTAACAAATTTCAAAATATTGACAAAATATAATCAGTCAGTTAAAAATTGCACATTGTATGATATATTTTGAAACATGGAGCTATATATAGGTGAACTTCACAGTCAGGGCACCAGACTCTCATATCCCTGACAATATTTTCCCTAGACCCTGTTTTGGAACAATAAACAGAACATCTTTTAGGGTCATTCTGATTTTGCATTGGTGAAAGATATTCTGGAAAGTGCCTGCCTATAAGTTTAACTAGATCACCTCCCTTGGAAGCTATCCTTCTTTCTTTTGCAGTGTTGGTTCATGGTATATTTCCACAATTCTGTCAATTGTCCTTACTTCTATGTAAAATTAATGCATTAAACAAAGAATTGTCAAAATCTTCACATATATCTATATTATGCATAAGTTATTGGATGAAAATATCATTTGATCTAATTGATTCAGCCCTCCCATAGAGGGGCGGGGGTGGCTCAGTCGGTAGCGTGCCAGGCTCGTAATCTGTAGTTCCCAGGTTTGAGTCCCAGCTGGGTCAGCATTGAGATTTATCTCTGCAAAATTTCCCCACCCTGCCTACAGTCAGTAGGGGACACCGATGGGCTTGAAAAGGCCGCCGTCCGTCAGGTGGGACGTTAAGTCGTGGTCTCGTGTGCAGGAGAGCCATACCCTGTGCACATTAAAGAACACGCTGGATGGCCTTGACGGGAGGCTACCATCTGTCTCCCAACAGCTGTTCCAGGGGGTCCCCTCCCCCAACCTTCTCTGAGCCTTTGGGGTCCATGTGACCTGGCCATTTAGCCCATGGTGTGCAAAAAAGTGCCACTCAGAGGTAAAACAATCCAATCCAATCCAGCCCTCCCATAGTATTGTTATATTGTTCAACAATAGCTAGTTTTTTTTTTATACAAAACCTTATTTCAGTTTAATCAGCTCATGGCCATCTGTGGTATTATGTTACGTCTTTTTTATCTTTACACTTCGAAACTTCATAGTTTTATAAGTGACTAACAGATTTACCCAGTGTTACTTGATCTGAAATTCTAAAGTATATAGTAGATGGCATTTCTCTCATCACAAGCTTTCATTGGCATAAACTCATTGTGATCTATTCACACCCCCCCACCCTGCTCCTCTCCCCCTTTACAAAAAATTTCTCTCCCATTTTTGGGGAGATCTGAAATTCTCTAAAGTGTACAGTAGATGGCACTCCCCACATCGCAACATTTCATTTGGCATAAAACTCATTATGATCGCTATCCCCCCCCCACAGTATATTTTTTCTCCTCTTCTTTAGGGGAAGTGTGAAACTCTCTAAAGTTGTAGTAGAAGGCATCCCCATGTGATTTTGAATAACTGCTCTATGAGAGACTCTGGATTTTAACGATAATGTTAAGTCTGTAGGAATTTCAAGAAATTCAAACCTACCCACCCGTGTTCATTGACCCCCAACAAGTTCACACATAACCTATACTCCTCCCCTGGGAAAAGGGAACATTCATGCAAAGTTTGGTGCCTCTAGCCCTTCTGGGGCTGAGTACATAAGTGGACAGATACACAAGCAAACACACAAACAACTTTCTTCTTTATATATTAGATTTCTTTTGTCATGTTTTTTCATTTTGGTTTGACTGTTTCATACGTATATCTTTTCCTTTATCAATACATCATCAAACACAGAACTGTTATAATAATTGATAAGAGTAATGCAGTACCTTATATTCAACAGCAGATATACTAATGAAAGGACAACTCTTATTCCATGGCAACACCTTCAGAACTATTAGTCATGTTTGTACCCTTTCCTGTATAAATTATATCATATACATATCCTCTTGTAGATTCACTAATTGAAATCATTTGATTCCACATTGAGAACGTTTTATAGCAGATGTTATATCCAGCTCAGTCTTCCTCCACAAACGGGCAAGCTTTCATCAATACATATATTTTTAAAGGTCTAAAACTTTTAAGAATTTGTCAAACCTCTATGATAATGTCCAAATGGCAGAATATGCCTCTATGAGGCATATTCTGCCATTTGGCCATTATCTCTGTAGCAATCTGTATCTCAACCATTTTTAATCCTATCGAGCTCAAATTTTGTATACACGCTCTCATTATGGTCTTCACAAAACACATAAATTTTGAGTCCAGTCTCAGTAGGTCCTATTCTAGTTTCTCTCTCTGTTCTTTATTAATAACTTTCACAAATCTGCCTAAAGTTTTATGTATTTCTCCTCTCCATTCATAACTTTCATAGTAAATTGTCCAAGTATAGTGAGTAAATTTTAAATATATTTATAACACACTAACACTGTGGTTTAAAAATACACCTTAACTGTAGCTATACATTTGAATATATATCTGCCACACACAAGTCATATCTACCTTTGTTGGGTTGGATGTATCAGCCCATTATTCAATTAATGGTGCCACCAATGATTATATATTATAGCATTAGCAGAAATCTGTTAATACTTCATCGTTTAATCATTAGTGGCACAATTAATTGGATAATGGACTGATACACCCAACTTAACAGTTATATGTATAACTTGTGTGTGGCAGATGTATATTCAAATCCCAGTTAAGATGATAATTTTAAGCCACAGTGCTAATGGGCATAAATATATTTTACCTTCATAATAACCAAGGCACTATTGCCATATCCCCATTTTTGCTAAAAGATTTAATCATTTTTGCTAAGATATCGTGGAATTACAGGGCACCAAAATATACTGAAATGGAGATAAAACTTTCTCAATAGTCGTGTAGTATATTTAAGCTACTGGAAGTTTAATCAGACCAAAAAATTTTGGCTCATTTCAAAGGGCTTAAATCTGCTAATTGATCGTCCCTTGGCCGAGTAGTTAGCATGCTTGGCTACTGATCAAAGGGATCTGGATTTGAGCCCCGGTAAGGCATGGATGTTTGGTTGTTTTTCTGCTGAGGTCCCGCCATGCTCACAGTCCTTCTACTCTGGCATATTAAACTGACAAGCTCCTGTCAGACCTCTGTGGTAAGCAGCTACTTGAGTAGGTATTTTAATTTTTTTTAATCTGCTAATTTTTCATATAATCAAACATAGGCCAAAATTATTTTAATCTTGAATCTGGACAGTCATGCATCACTTCATTATCTGAAAAATGTTAAATTTCATCAGAAAATGAAAATCTACATTGACATTATTTAAAAAAAAAAGTGTTTGAATAATCTTCTTTGAAGATCAGTACTACTTTACTCAAGGTTTTTGCAGTATTCCTTGAAGAAGCTATAAACTAAGAAATAATTTAATATCTTTTTCATCACTATCTTTCCATTTCAAAACATGGGACTTTGGTTTCAGAATAGTTCATATGAGCATTGTGTTTTTCTATTTCTTTCTTGAACAACTATTGTCCTTAGCTATTATTGTCTGTAGAAGTAATAATACAAGACATTTTATCAAAAGAAAAATTAAGTCATTTGCAGCACTGTGTTCCAGGGATTATTTTGAACTGTACATATGCACAGAAATGGTTGCTACTACTTATTCCTTGGGAAAAGGTATAGTACATCGAGGTCAACTTTTGAAAATGCTTTCCCAAACTCAAGTTTCTTATGGTGGTTTTTTATGTGGTTAAAGTTTTTCATTTGTCTTAAGATTTCTTTTACTAATTAAAAGTAGTACAACTTAAGAACTAAAAAAATATTTACAAACAATTTATTAAGGTGTAGCATATTGTTGTTACATTGAACTGGAATGCATTATACCTTGGGCCATCATTTCATAATGCTTTGAACACTATGCTGAGCATTGAGCTATTCTGTAATGTGGTGACTTGAGCCAGACTAAAGGTCATACAGTATTAAGTTTAAATGTATATATGGGTCCTAGACAAAACATTGAAGAATTTTCATGTTATGCCATTGTAGTGTCAAATTAGAAACTCAATATTATGAAGAATAATTATGAAAATGTGACTGAAGGGAAATTAAAAATCTCAGTGAAATCTATCTAAATCTTGTATTATTGTTGCAATATTGAAGAGTAATTGTCATAATACACTACTTATGTTAAAAAAATTTCATCAGAATTGGCAAATATTGAAAGAATTATTGGATGAACTTCTAAATATTATTAATATTCTCTTAATATAGTTATTTTAGTAAATGGTTTGATATAACAATTATTACTTGTAATAATTTTGTGGGAAAAATTATTCGCCAATGAGTAGGATTTGAACCCACACTTCCCAGTTACATGTCAGGTGCTGAGTGAGGTTTGAATCCCACTCATTGGCAAATAATTTTTGCTGAAAAATCATTTCTTGAATTATATTTCAACAGGTAATGTGTGAATTTATTATTGATTAATTATTACTTATGTTTTGATTAGTTTTTGGGATAAATTCTTATGACTGGTAACTTTTGCTCTTAAATATTTCAACTTCTGACTCTTTAAATACTGAATGAATATTATTGAAATTGTACTTAAATCGAGATAGACTTATTTAGACCTTTAATTTATTTTCATTGTCATTCCCATCAAAATTTTATTTTGAAATATTCAGTTTTTAATTTGGGTTTTCATTGCACAAATGAATAATATAATTGAATAACATGAATTCTCCAATTTTTTTCTAGGTAGTGTGGATTTAAGATATATGTAGATGTAATTTGGTATGTATTATATATTTTAAATATTCAATGACAGTAGTAGCCCTACAGGTTAATGTTTGTAGATAATATAAATTTATATTTTAGCAGTTGGGAATTTAATATAGCAGGTAATATTTCTTTTAATATTTACTGATTTATCAACCAAGTCAATTTTTTAAGTATTGCAGTTTTTATTATCATAACATGTATTTTAATGTGTAATAATCAAAAAATAGTTTTGAGGGTAGAAATGATTTTATTGTACATAATATTTAGTATATTATATAAATAGAGGAATGAATAATGTTTAAATATCTAGTAAAATTAGCTTATTTTTCAACAGTTTTTAACAGTTATGTATCTTTAAAAATATACCTAATATTCTTTTTGTCTTTTCAGTTTACCAGACCAGGCTGTCAGGTAAGCAAACTAAACCTTATACTGTATCAAATGGCTGCTTTTAAAGCATCCCTTTGATACTAATTTTTGAAGACAAGACTAATGTTTTGCTTTATAGCTATTTTTTACTTATTTACAATAATATCCATCATAAGCATTTATACCAAGAAAGATCAACTTTAACTCTGCAGATTATTCCATTGTTGGAAAACTTACAGATATTAACAATTTTTGTATTAAAGATTATACCATTTGTCTTGATAGACAATTTTCTTCCCGTTTTGGTTATCTCTGAGAGAATGGAGCAATGGCTGTTGAAACAGTGAAAGCAAATAGAAACCAAATACATCTATCCTGCACAATGGTTTTTGCATTCTGTCACTACAGATAAATTCTAACAAGATCCTGCTTAGCATTTCTGAGGCTTTTGGCCACACAACTCATATATAACCTTTTGTTAATCTGTAATGCTTCATGTGAGCAGCATGGCTAAAACAAACAATGCCATCTCTTCATATATATATATATAAGATACTGCTTACAGAAAGTTGATAACTCTATCTAGCCTCATCATTGTTTCAATAAATTCCTAATACCCATGGTTCTCCCTATAAGTATCTTGAATCAAAAGTGTTGATCTTCCTCTTGTTTATAAAGAGTTACTATTGTAGCAAACTTTAGAGAGGACCAAACTATTATACAGGGTAAAGGAGATTGATACATATAGATCTCGTAGTACAGTTGCTTGTAAAAAAGTACGGCAAAGTTGTTCTCACACATTTTTTGATTGGAGATCATGTTTTCAAGAAAAAATGGTTATAAAGTTTTGTGATGTCATATCTAATGATCTAGATGCCAGTATTTAGCACAATGTGCTGAAAGAGTTGTGTATGTTCCACTTAACAGTTATGCATTATTATATGGAACCTATCAATTAATAAGCAAATGTCTAAGACATGCATAAAATGATACATAATAAACATAAAAGGGTAGTGGTGGATAATATTTCAGTCACATCATTACGTAATGTGTTGAACCTGTGAAGTGGTGAGCAATGTCATACATGCTATATAAGTATTGTGATATATACTTGCTCCAGGGTGAATATCATACTTCAGCAGTAAATGGAGCAGAAAATATCACTGGTGTTATCTGATATTAATATAATCATACAGTTGGGCAATGTTATGCAAGAGAGGGACAATGTTACATCAACATCAACAGTAGAAGGTGGTCAACATGTGCTGCATACACACCAGTGATCAAAGTTGGGATACTGGCTTTGATAGAAGCCAGTAACCCAACTTTGACAAGAACTTTGACAACAAGAAGATCCAATGACCAACAGTCTTGGGGTTGCATGACAAGTAGGAGTGGATCATACTACCTTATTTTCAACTGTCCCAATGAAAACTTGTACCTGTATTATTATACAAAGGGCAAAGCCTACTGCCACAGGACTACCTGTGGCACACCACATACAGTGAGTAGCTGCAGCAAAGATGTGCTGAAATGAATCCTACGTCTCATTGATGCTTGGCTCACACATGAGGCCATTTCAAGTGTTGCACAAGCCACTGGTGACAGTTGAGAATACCTTTGATTCAATAGGCATAAGTGTGCAGGACAGTATTGTGAGAATATCCTCATAGGGCTGTACCTACTTCAAACTATCTTGAATTAATGCAACCAAGTACAGTCTTGAGTGTACTGTTCTCCCAGGCACTGAACAATGTGCTGTTGGTACTACAATGATTACATACTATTTCAGCATGATAAAACAACTTCAAATTTATGATGGTAGGTCTGGTAGTTATTGAAAATGGGCATTATCTGGTTGATGAATTGGATATCATGGCTTTGTGGTATCTGAGGCTACTCAGGAGGTTACAGGGGAGCCATACTCTATGCACATTAAAGAACATGCTGGATGGCCTTGAAGGGAGGCTACCACTTGTTTCCCAACAGCTGTTCCAGTGGATCCCATCCCCCAAGTTTCTCTGAGTCTTCGGGGTACTTGTGCCGTCATTTAGCCCATTGTGTGCAAAAAAAGTGCCACTAAGAGGAAAACAATCCAACCAATATTTATGCAAAACAGGTAAGCAGTCATGGCACTAGGCAAGCTACAACTTGTTTGGCATTAGTCTGGATTGTCACTATATTTTTTGGACAGACAATATCTAAATTGCATCATATCATAAATCTACAGCTGGTGGAATGACATTACATGGGGTATGGTTATAATATAAGTGAGTCAACATTGTTGGGAATTATATTAACTGGCGAATGACTATATAATAATCTCTATATTCCTTTTGTCATGATTTTCAGGATAGTAAACAATAGCAATAAACAATGATCTTGTACTAATTACCATATTTCTGTCAGTCCTTTTGCCCCATGCACTGAGGTAGGGGTGGCTCAGTCGGTAGCATGCTAGGCTCATAATCTGCATTTCCTAGGTTTGAGTTCCAGCTGGACCAGCATTGAGATCTATCTCTGCAAAACTCCCCGCCCTGCCCTTGGTCAGTATGGGACACAAATGGGCTAGGAAAGACTGCTATCTGTTGGATGGAACGTGAAGCTATGGTCCCATGAGCAGAGAGCTGTATGCTCTGCACTTTAAACAAGCTGGATGGCCTTGACAGGAGGCTACCCTGTCTCCCAACAGTTGTCCAGTGGGTCCCCTTCCCCAAAATTCTGAACCCTCAGGGTCCTTGTGACCTGGCCATTTAGCCCATGTGTGCAAAAATGTGCTGCTTAGAAATAAAAAACCCAAGTCCTATACACTTCTCATACCTGCATGCTGTGCTAAGTGCTATAATGCAGATCACAACACTTTATGATAATTTTCTTGGCAACAAATCTCCAAAAGAAAAATTGTGTGAGAGTGACTTTGACTTATTTTTTTTTGTGGAGTGTATGTGAAATTGTTATCTATCATTCTCTGTGGCCTAAGTGTGGTTTTAAGTTTTTCCATACTTTTCATAGATTCTTAAGTACCATCAGCAATGCCTCTTTACCTTATGTTGCACATTGTTACACAGTTACCAAAATAACACCGAGGAACTTATTCAAAATCACAACAATTCAAAGGAATTGAAGCACCACCAACCTAACCTATTTTCATTGCTTTGATTTTCATTCTATTTTTCATGAATCCTATCCTATTATATCTCATGAAAGAGTTTGTCTTGTCAACAAAACCAAGTTCTAAAGCTTACTGTTTCAACTTATGACATTTTGTATTCATATTATTATTATTAGTTTATTTTGATGAAAAAGCAAAATAATTATATCAGTGAATTGCAGTAATACTATTTTTTTTTTCTATCAGGATGTATTTATAACTTAGTTATTGAATTTTCTCTATATCACTATAATTAGTGGAAAAGTTGAGACAATTATAGAGAAAATTCAATAATTTTTGATCAACACTGTGACTTAAACATTTATCTTTTATAACTTAGTTATTTTTTGGTCTTGTAGAACAGAATATGACTTAACAGGCTATGATGGGCGAATTTATAAAGGCAGCAGGAGAAAGCCTGAAGAACATCCTGCAAATTTTAGTTTGCAGCCAACTGGAAATGAAGCAAAATCAGTTGTATTTGCATCAGATCAATCAAGGTAAGCATAAAGGAATTATATTAATTTGTTTCAACTTGGTATAAGTGTGAAGAAAGAAGCTTATCATATTTTATCCACTGAGTATTTTAATCTTATGGTATCAAGGAATTTATTCTTATTGTCTTTGTTTTTCAGTAGTCTCATTCTAAAAAAAATTAGGGATGTGGATGGGGTGAGGGGGCAAGTGGTTGGATTGAACTGAAATATATCAGAACATTAGGAAGTAAATTAATTCAGAATAATTCATTCCAGTAAATTTTTACAGAAATTATTCTTGCAAAATATATATGTTTTCAATTCTAACAATCTTTTTTAGGAAAATATTTTTGCAAAATATGTGCAATATATATGTTTACTAATTTTTTACCTTCATTATGATTATTAAATTTCTCTTGGATGGGCAAGTGAAGGATTGTAATAAAAACTTAATATGGGTTTCCTAAAATAAAAATATAAAGTTTCTTAAAATATTTTTCAAATTTATTTTAAATATTTATGTATTGAAGACTTAAAATGTTAAATTATCATTTCATACTGGGGAATAGATTACGTACTCAACAGTGACTCAGTCTCTAAAATCAGAGGTTTGTAAGTTTGATATCAGATGTTGGTTTCTTTGCTCTTATGTACAATTTTTCATGGGAAGAGGGAAGTACAGTTTGCTAAAATATGATTTTTAGGAAATAAAATACCAACTCATTAATGTCTAAAAATTTCCCATTAAATTTTAATATATTCTAGTTAATTAGTGATCTCAAATGGTTTTAAATTTTTGAATTGCACCTTTATTTTCGTTTCTTGCAGAACATGATAGTTTTGCCATTGATTTACTCAAATGATTTGTAACTTGATTGACTGTTTTGTTGCTCATTATGGCCACAATAATTACTGAGAATATTTTAATATTATATATGGAATAGAGAACATTTAAAAAAAATGTTATAACCTTGAAACAAATTGCAATAGATTAAGTAAGATATACAATCAAATGTCAAGTAACGTTTTAAAAAAATAATTTATCTCTTAACCCTTAAAGTTTAAGGTTTTAAAGCCAATTAACCACTGAGTAAAACACTGTTCTGAATTCTCTGACTGGTGGAGTAGGAACAAAATGAAGTGTTTGATTGGAGTTTGTTAGTAATAAGTAGGAAATAAATACTTTACTGATTTGGAATAGCATGTTAACAAAGAAAAACAGAAAAATTACCAAAGCTTCATCAATAAAGTAACTATTTTTGTGCAAAGATACTCTTTAGTTAATAAAACTTATATGGAGTAATATTTGTATGATTTCCCAGAGGCCTTGTCATCATGACAGTTAATTGAAAATATATTAATTGCTCGTTAAACATATGATATTTACATTTAAAAACCGGAGGTGTATAAAATATTACAATGCAATAAGCTATTATGGCATGTTGTTAATAGAGTACAGCAACAATAACTAATCCCCATAAGGAAGCTATATGCATAAATGAGTTAATAAAAATAATAAGAAAGGAAATAAAAGCACAAAACATATTAAATTTTTACATCTGTTTGCATGAAACATTTGTTTAATAAGATTATAATATCTTGACAATCCAAACTGGCAAACCCAGAGTGAAATATCCTTTAATGCAAGTGGGGCAGGAGTTGGCTGATGTTCCCAGATTTGAGTCTCCACTGTGACTGCATTGAGATTTTCTCTACTATTTATCACTCTGCCTTCGGTAAGAAAGAGGATACAGATAGGTTTGGAAAGGCTGCTGTCCGTTGGATGGGTTTAGTTGTTCATCGGGCAGGAGAGTCATACCTTGTTAAAGAACACATGGTTTTGACAGGAGACTTCCATCTATTTCCAAACAGTTGCCTAGTGGATTTCCTTCCTTCACCTTCTCTGGTTTTGGTGTCCTTATGATCTGTTTAGCTCATTGTGTGCAAAAAGTGCTGTGAAGGAACAAAACAATGAGGGCAATAATATAATGTTATTTTTTTTTTTGTTTTCAAAATAACAGACACAATTTATGGATGAAACTTCAAGAAATATTAAAAAAAAGTTTATAATTAAACTGCACCTTAATTTTTTATGGTAGTTTTTATTTTTTTATCAAATGAACCTATATATATATACTGTATGTATGTGTGTGATAATAATTTCTTAAAAATACTTGCTGCAAAAAGTGATCTTAAGTTTTCTGTATTTAATGTATTATTAAAAAATGCTGTTTTTATTTTCAATATTTCATAATTATAGAGATTATGAGTTTAGATTTTTATTCATATTTCCATTTTCTCTATACCTGGAACAGCCAAAGTACCTTCACATCTCCACAGAGAGGAATGTCAGCTGGGCAAGAAAGGTGAGCACTTGTATCTTACACATGTTCAACATGTTTTTATATTTTCATGATGTACACTTTAAAACCTTTTTACTCACATAATGATTGCATTTAGTTTTAAGATTGACAAGCATTTCAGTGTTTTGCCTAAAAATTGAAATTTGGAGAAGAGTTTTTGGAGAATTACAATAAGGGGTGGAAATTATGAAAGTGACAAAACTGCATGTAACTAATTGTTAGCTGTGAGAAATGGAGAATGAGGTAATTCCAGCTGGGGTGTAGAGAAGTTCATGATCCATTTGACTGTCTTCTGAAACAGGACTAAGATGAAGAAATATCAACTATGGTGAATAAAAAAGAAATATATTACCCTCAAGCAGCTGCTTGCCACAGAAATCTGACAGGAACCTGTCACTGTAATACACCACTGGGGAAGATCTGTGAAGATGAGACCTCAGCAGAATGGCAACACTAGAAAAGAAACAGCCATACTGTAGAGATAATATCACCACAGATCATTGTGAATGTGCCATGTTGTCACCTTTGCACAAGTAAGCTCTTAGTAAGATTCATCAGATATTAATCAAATTAGAAATTATTTTTTCTAGAGAACCTTATTCAAAAAAGGCTGTGGATATAAATAGAAAAGTGCAATCTAAGTATTAAGCGACATTTGAGGAGCAAACTTTCTATCTGCTTTCACTCTTGAAAAAAAAAATGAAACTAAGAAATGTATTCACTGTTGTAACTTGGCACTCTAAATTTACATTGAAGTCTCATGTTCAGAGACAGAAATAAATGCTCTTTTGAGTTTTTTGTCGCACATTTTCATTTCCATTCATATTATTCTGGACTTAACATTTAATTATTTTATTTAGTTAATAGCAGTTTTTTTGTAACTTTTTTGGTACTTGTATTTTGTAATTTGATTTTTTTGAGGTAGCATTAAAAATTCCTCTTGTGCTCATATTTCAAATTATATTTGTAGTGAAAATGTTTTGTGTTGTTTTATTTTTGTTTTCAATTTTTGGATGAGGAACAAACTGTGGTGTAAAATTTTAATAGTGGTGTTGAAAAATGAGTTTTAAGATTAGTTCTTAGTTCTGTCTCATTATTAACAGTTGCAAATTAATTAACACTTATAGGGCTCTAAGAATAATCTTAAGTATAAAGAAGAATGGAGTTGGGTGGAAACGATCTTTTCTCTTAAGACTAATTCCTATATCTTCATCTTTATTATTTTATAACATATAAGAATTATTATTTATATGTTCATCTTTACATGCTCACTTTTATTTACAGTTAACTTTGTGTGTTTGATAACATTTGTTCACTTTTTCTGCCTGCAGTGTTAATTATTGTTTCAGGTATTTTATTAACTATGAAAATATAAATAAATGGCTGTTTGTTTCAATATCATGCAATTTAAAAATGGTTATAAAATTTGCCTATCATGTTGCAAATCTTGATCTTGAATATGAAGATATCCAAGTAAATTTAACATTTTAGTTATTTTTATTTTAATTAAGTCTAGAATAATAATGTTTTTAAAAAAATTATTTATATTTGGAACTGTCCTACATCTGTGTATTCTCTATGTTTTAGACCTTCCAACATTATGAAATCTCCATCTTCAAGGAGTCGTTCACCGGGCAAAGATGGTGTTGGTTTAAGCAAACCAGTTTCTAGGAAGGCTATTGATGAAGAGTATGTATTTAAACAGTATTGGCTTTATCAAATATTGTTATAAAATAAATTGCCAAATTCATACAAACACACACCTATTCAGAAAAAGATACAAGAAAAATGATTCATTGTGCCTTGTATTTGATGAAAGCTTGAAAAAATTGCGTTTTGTTTTAGGCATAGATTTTTCATTCTAAATCTGCATTGAATTTCAAATATATATTACACAGCTGATGCAATTGTGAATATACCCTATTTCCCCATTTGAACATATAAGACGGAGAAGAATCCTAGAAGCTACTCCTAGCTTTTACAGGCCTCATACAAGAGCATGCTCTGTTAAGACCAAAGTCACTGCTGACCACTGCCTCAGTTAGAGCTAACACATCACACAAAGTATGCCTTGTTGGAACAATCACTAGCTCCTTAACTACTATCCCAGTAAGGCATATGTAAACTCACTCTAGCATCTTTAATTTGGCAGCATTGGGATATAGGCTATGCCAGACCATGGATTTTTCCCATTACAGATTCTCCCTTTTTTTTCTACCATAGGTTAAACCATACCTGTTTCAACTTGGATCCTCAATATCCTTGTCTGGAATGACCCAGGATGTAGAGCAGATACCAGGTTTTGCCGAAGGCGAGACTTTACTCTTATAGTATTGTCAAGCCTGACAGTGGATAAAAGTAAACATGGTACTGTCCCGTATAGATGCAGTGCATTCTCTGAATTACGATGCATCTGGGCTTTATCATTCATTATATTACTCTACCTTATCATATTTCAATAATTCATAATTTTCTTACTTATTTAGGTAATTAAAAGTTATTATCAAGCTAAAACACACTGTACAATACCATATGTCAATATTTCATTGTTTTTTAACCTAAGTTTAAAAATGAATAATGATTGTTTTTTAATTTCTTAAATAATACACAACTATGATTGTTTGTGGACCATAGATTACCAGATTAAAGACGCTCGAGTGTGTTAGAAATATCAAAATGTTAACGGGGTCCATTTTGTACCCTTATTGGTAAGCTATGTGATTATTATTATTATTATTATTTGGTCCCTCAAGGTTAAATGTTTTTCTAGGACCCGTCCATAGTTCTTTCTAGAGCCCTTTCTAGTTCTTTTCTAAAAAATTTAATCATTTCTAAAACAATTTTATATTGAAAAAACTTCATAAATGAGAAACTATGAACATAGTGATTTTTCAGTTTTTTTCTCTAACTAAAAATGTATCAAATTATTTTTATTCAAGATCTAAGATATTTAAAAGTTAATTCATTTAAAAAGCAATAGAATAAAACCCTTTTAAAAGTAAAAATCTATGTTGTCCTTGTCTTGCTTCACTACAATGTATAGGTTATTATAGTTTGTTTCAATAGTAACAATGACAAATCCTTTTTATGAAACCTTTTAGTGGATGAAATCTGTTCCAGAAGGAATGTTTGACATGAATGTTGAAGGAATGTTTGACAGAAGGAATGTTGACAGAAGGAAAAAATTAATATATCTCTTATGGGCAAATAAATGGGAACTAATAATTCAACATATAGTATAAAATATTTTGAGAAAGAACTTAATAAAATTGTACTAAATAATGTTTTTCAGCTCATGGTAAATGTGGTAAATGTAATGTGAATACATTATAAATTTGAAATAATGTAAATACAACAATAAATTCATAACATACTTTTCATTTGAATGTGTGAAAAATGAATTTTTTTCAGATATGCATTACTGATGGCAACTTCATCCAAAACTCGGTTCTGTGGAGGAAGACATACAATTACAGACCCCTTGCAAAAAGGTTTGCACTATACAGATTTAAGGTACGTTGTCATTTCTTTATAGGTAAAAGAAAAAGTAATTCCCCATCCCCTCCCCCAAACTTCTCCTCCCCAGAAGATGCAGACTTCTATGCCAATTCTGCAAAGCTTGGTGGTACTCCTTGTTGTCCTCTACAACTCTGAATGAATGCATTTTGCAAGGTCTTGCACCCTTGAAAAAGTCTTCCCAGCAAGTTCCTTTTTAATTTTTGGAAACAACCAAAAATCGCATGGTGCAAGATTTAATAAATATGCAGGATGGGGTAGCCGTTTGATTTTTTCCTGCTCCAGATAGGTCATAACTTGCCAGATTTTATGATCACTGGAATTGTCACGAAGAAGGAGAACCATTGACACACCTGTTGTTGAATGCTGCTCCTTAATCTCCTTAAGCATTTGGGGAAAACAATGTTGGTGTAATATTGGGCATTTATAGTCACTTTTTCAGGCAAGGTGTCATTGGTTACCAGTCCTTGGGAATCGAAAAAAATTGTGAACATCCTCTTCTTTGAGCAAAAATCTTGTCATAGGATTTGAGGATGCGGTTCATCTTTGGCAACCCAAGCATAGTTGTCAATCCTTCTGGGAGTTGTATAATAATAAAACCACATTTCATAGCTTGTGACAATGTCTGTTAACTGTTTGGGGCCACTAGGTTCAAACATTGCCAGCATCTTCTTGCACAAGTTGACTCTAGTGCTTTTTTGCTATTCTGTCAGTTTGTAGGGTACCCATATGGCACAGATTTTTTTTTAACTTTAAAGAATGTTGATGAATAATTTTCATCAAAAATTTTTTGATGAATAATTTTCATCAAAAATGTTGATGAATGATTTCCACACTGACAATCAATACACGACATCTTAACTTGTTATCTGAATGGGGTTCTCTTGTTCATGGCCTCCTTTGCTCTTTCTGCAAGAGGGAGGTCTTCGAAGCTCTGTTATCCTTCTCTGAATTTGTGCATCCATCCTGTGACAGTTCTATATGAACAGGCATGATCCCCCATATACTTGTGATAAATCGGCATGATTTTTTTTTCATTGTCCCAAGCTGCATCCTTGGAAAAATGTAAAATCTTTCCATGTCTTTAGTAGGCTGTCTAACAACAATGCACAGAATTCACAAATCAACTTTATATACTACCAGCAACGTGTTTAAAGATGATATGACCTTTGGTTTTAACATGCAATAACAAGTTTAGAGAAGTTGTAGCACAGAAGTTGTAGCTCGTTAACTTCAGAGGAATGAGTACAAATCTACAGACACATGTCAAGAACTTTTTGAATGCCCTCTGTACAATCCATAATTAGAAGATTTCAAGGTAATTCTATTGTCATCTATTTTTTGATGTAGTCTCTGCAAAGATTGAACTATTTAGCATGGAATGAGTTTTTTTTAATTCTTTGTGAGTAGAAGCCTGTGTTTGTTTCATTGCTGTTCCCATTATGTCACCACTTTGAAATCTGGCCTCCAATGTGCACATACTTTTTTAACCCTAAGAGAGTGATTTGATGGCAGAAGAGGTAATATGGAGGATTGTGAAAGGAGCTACAGATTCAGACGAGCAAGAAAATGAGTGCAGTGATTGCAACAGTGTACTCATGGAAAATGCAATTTTCAACCAAAGAAGGATTATGATGAGTGAAATGCACTATGCCTTGAATCAGTTGCATGAAACAGACATTAACATCATTGAGGACTTAGGGTTATAGCAAAGTGTGTGCATGTTGGAGACCACAGGTTTCAAAGTGATGACAACATGGAAACAGCAGTGAAACAATGGCTGAGTGTAAAAGATACTGACTTCTGAAAAGGAATGGGAAAACTGTTCCCTTATAAATGTATTTCAATATTTGTGGAGACTATGATGAAAAGTGGTATGATGACAACAGAATTACTCTGCATTGTTCATATTAGGGACTGTAATAAAAAAAACTAGAACTATATACTTGTAAACTTACTTTCTGACTGACCTTGTATGTTATTAATACACTGATGACCAGTGAAAACTGATGAAAGTGGAAAATTTCAGTTTCTGCTGGCAGTGATTACAAAAGCAGTGAAACAGGAAATGCTTTATGTGAAACACATACCAGAAACTTCATTGCATCCATGGGTAGGGGGGAGAACAGTTGGCCCCTCCCTTAGACATTTTGATCAAAAAATAATGTATGTTAAATAATATAAAGTATACCACAAATTAATTTTTTTCTTGCTTTAAAAAATGTAAATCTAGGTGTGTTTTTTTTACTTTTTGTTAACAGAAGTATTTTTTGTTATTTATTATTTTTAAAAAACATTTTTTACAAGTATTTTCAATAATAAGTTCTTTTTTTGCTGTTTTGTTTTGGGATAACTTTAATTGTATTATGGTAAAATGTATGATTCCTTTAGTTGCAAGTGTACTCAATAATGAATGGCTCAATATAAATATTTCAATGTTGAAACAATAATTTGTTTTTGCTCCCCCCTCCTCCATGCTGGAAATATTTTACCCTCCCTGAAACAAATTTTCTCCTTTGGAAAAATTTCTGACAGTAAACATCCAAGATCCACCAAAGATTCCAAGGCCATTATAATGCATTTTATTTGAGAACCTAAGCATCTTACTCTATTTGGAGTAAGGGGCAGTTGGTAGTTTGTAAAGCTTGTAATTTGGCAATTCCCAGACTCAAGTTCCTCCTGTGGCACATTGAGATTTATCTCCACTAATTCCTACCTTGCCCACGGTCAGAAAAGGGGTACAGTGGGCTTGAAAAGGCCACTGGGATGGGATGTTAAGCTGTGGCCATGTGTGCAGGAGAGCCATACTGTGCATGGTAACTTATTGAGACTGTATTTGATTTGTTAATGTTGCCAGAAGGCAGCATTTGTTTGTGTCAATTAAAGAAGTGAAGACAAATAAAAATAAGTGCAAATTTCTAAGTATTTATTATTCATTATACAACTAAGTATTTTTGATGATATATAAATGCCTAAAATTTAAAGTGCTAACAGTATTCAAAGTGAATTATTGTTAAAAACTGTCTATTGTCTATCAAAAAAAAGTAATAATGAGTCTGGTTCATTGTTTTAATATTTGGACAGTTTTATATACCATGAGTCTGACTTGTTATACAGCCATAATGGATTAAAGAACACATAAGATGATCTTGATGGGAGGCTTTCAGCTGGCTCCTTACAGCTATCCAATGTGTCTTTCCAACCTTCTCTAAACTCTTGGGGTCTTTGTGACCTGGTCAATTAACCCATTTTGTGCAAAAAATGTGTCACTCAGAGGATTTGCTGTACAACCCAAAACTTATAGTAATGACCTTTCTTTGTGCAAATGTAAAAACATTACTGATGTAGGAAATGTAAAAGGCTATGGGGGAAAAAACAAAAGTGGTCAAGGAAAAAAAGGAAAAGTACAGGTTGCAATGACCTTCCCTTTCCCTCTGATGCCGTTAATCAAGAGCAAAATGTGAAGCAAGAGTAGCCACAGCTTAGTTTTTCCACTTAAAATATTAACTCTTTATTATTTTAATTTTTCCACTTAAAATATTAACTTTAAACATTAGATTTTCGTTTTCTATCAAAATTTTTAACAGATTTTTTGTTTTCTTAGTTAAAAGGTTAACTTTAGAAATTTCATGTGGGCTGGGTGTTGGTAGTGTTAAAAGACATGATGTAACTGCAGAACATTGGTTGCAAGATTTTGTGAAAACATTAAATAAAAAAACTAATAAACACATTAAAAAATGACAATACTTGCACAGCACTGTGTGACAAAATATCTGCTAAATTATCTGCTATAATCCACATTTTTTGGGTGGAGGAAGGGGGTGGGTTGTGAGCAATTGTAAAAAATGGAACTGTACAATGTCTGATCATATGTTAAAAACATTGGGTTTTCCCTTTATAAAATATATTCAATAAATGATGATAATTTTTAAAAATTGAAACAGTTTTAAATTGTATAATATAATAAAATGACGGGGAGGGGTGGCTGATGGATTTTTTTTCCTTAGGAATTGCAAAATGTTCCCTTGGTGTCTACCTTCATTTGACTGAAAACATTGATGGGTGAATCTAACACAAACAAGTTAATTCTTTCTAGCTAGTGCAGATAGCCTGGGCATGACAGATAAATATAAATAAAAAAATTAAAAAAAATACTTCTTATGTGAAAAACTTTAAAAAAAGTAACGCAGATTCAAAGGAAGATGGGGTGTCGGCAATTTTTTGCTGAGTAGGTAAATCAGCACCCTATCTTGCTTTGAAGTGAATAAGAATTCAGTGAGTGATTTTGCAATCAATATGCTTTACTTTTATTTTAGGATGTACATAGGAAAACAGGCATTTTTTAATTTTTTTTCTTTGTCACTAAAAACACTATCTTTAGAAGTTTTCCATTGACATATGATTATTAAAGCATTTTTCCCTTCCTGTTTTTTTTTGGGGGGGGTTGGGAGAGGGACATGATTTGAGGTAACCCATGGCATGGTAGGTGTCACAAGCTTTAATATGAGGTATAACTCATTGGAGTTGATCTCCATGAAATTTCCACCCTGTTTTTGGGGGAAAAGGGGTGAGGGGCAAAATTTGAATACCTTCTTTCATTTGATACCAAACTTGTAACTGTAGCCCTTGCTTTCTGAATGCAAGGACCCAACAAAATAATTATAGAGAACATATACAATAAAAACCTTTCGTGAGTTCCATGTTTTCAGGAATATTACTCATGATTTTCTCTACTATTGAAATCTGGAATGAGTTCATTCCAGTCAACACATATGATATCAAGTTGCCATCTTGATGTTAAATGCCATCTTTGATTTTGTTGGTTGCCATCTTGATTCTTCGATGCTGAACCATCTTCATCATATTTTTGGATGAGCATGAAGAAGGTTCGAAGGTTGATCTTAATGAAATTAAAATTGCTGTAACCAGGAATGTACCCAGGGAGTCTGGAAATTCCCTGAAAATCCGGTCTTATAAAAATCTCAAACTTGTCTACCTGATTTGAAATTCAAAACAGTTTTCTCTGTATAATTTTAGTCCCATAGTATATTAGTCAGAAACTTAAAATATATTTCAAAAACAATTATAAAGTTTTATTCTATATAAAATAACATTTTAACCTTTCCTGTCCAGTGTAATATTTTAGTAAATGGGAAACAATTTTCAAGTCTTATTTTCAGACCCCCCTCAAACTTAAAACTAAATTTACAATGGGGAATTTTGTTCATTATTTATTTCAATGTTATATATCAATAATATAATTTAGAACATCCAAAATGCACTTTTATCGAAAATTGTTGAAGATAAAGATCTCAATCAAATATCAAATCTAAATCTTAATTTTCATCAATATCCATTCAAAATTTAAAGAATTATGGTTGTTAATTATGTGGTTACTTCTGGGTGGTTCTGCTGTTGTTAAATCCATAACTCTTGAAATATTGAACGAATATATTTTTAATAGAGATTTAGGTAGATTTTTTTCAGATCTTTAATTCATCTTCAGCCATATTTTTTCATACAAAGTGTATATTTGAAGTTATGGAACTTCAAAATTAGTTTCACTTTTGACATAACATGGGAATCCCATTATAAAAACATCCATATAGGCAAAAGCTGAAAAAGACGTTTTTTAGGTAAAAAAAAAAAAGCAAAAAAATGTTTTCTGTGTGTAATGTCAAATAAATATTGCAAAGTAACGCTATGTTTTCATTCAGAAGAAAAGGTATGATTTATTTTTGGCCATTTCTAGTAATCAACATTAGAGTTTTTGATAAATCTCATCTAATGCAGTAGTCTAGTTTGAAATGGGTACTGCATATTTTACTGTGTTTTGTCAGCATCCACAACGTTTTTTTCTTTTCTGCACACTTTCACGTTTACTAACAATCACCCTAATATTGGCTGATTAATAGGAAATCTATAAACATAATTATTAATATGGTTTAGAATTATTTGTGACATATAAAGAGAAACTTTAAGCAAAGCTACAGGTATGTGTATTGTCTCTAAAAATCAATTTAACTTAAAAGAGGAGATTACATAAATTACTTGAAGAAATTAAAAGATTAATCCTGGTTAAAGCGATTTGTGCATCCTACAATTGAACGTGTTTGAACCATGTTTTATAATTCACTATATGAATTAGGCTTTAACTATGTAAAAAAAAATACATTACAAGTGTCCTTTATGCCCAATTGCTCTGCTCCATTGTTGTCTATGGTTGCTTAGAACTCGGTTTGTATTTCTCTTATTTCTGATAATTTCATCTGCTTGCAGTATGAGGCTATCTTATCAAATACACGATTTAGCAACAGGTCAAAATTTTCATGTTCAAACTGCACATATGTTTTGAGTTTCATATACATTGTCCTATTGCATCATTAATTTTTACAGATTTGTTTGAGCTACCAGGACTATAATCAACAATAGTTTATTATTTTATTTGTGATCCCTTGGCATTAAAATAAAACCCTGTAAATTGATGGCATAACAGCATCCTGGTGTAACAGAACATTGCATATAAAATTCTAAATGTATGTGCATTTGAAGCATGATGTTTTCGACCTGTCACTAAGTTGTGCATTTGATAAGATAGCCCTATATTGCGAGCGGATGAAACGATCAGAAAAAGGGCGAAATGTATGATAGGTAAAACCCTTTTCAAATATCTGTACATAGTGGTTGATTAAGGTATCAGAAAGCATAGGCAGAAAATGATTGGGTGGTCCCCACTTTCTGAGAAGAGGTGAAGGGATACTCAATTCACGAAAGTTTATATAACCCACGAATGAGAAAAATGTATGCAGCAGTTAAATGAAATGAATATGGGAAAATTTTAATATATATAATAATAAAAGGAGATGTCTCTGTGTTTGTCTGTGGCAGCTGTGACTCATGAGGAAATTGTGGTCAGTGCTTCAAAACTTCACAGAGTGGTGAATTTCAAGTTGAAATTCCAAAAGGTTGTCTTGCAACAGATATATTTATCCTGTTATTCATATGGGAAAGGGGGGATATCGCTGCCAAATTTATTGTTGCCATTTTCTACCCTCTAACTGTGAGCATAAGAGACAAGTGTCTAGCGACTGAACGATTCCCTCTAACTGTGCATGTGTGTGGCGAGATTTTTGCCAGGCTAAACTAATCACTAAAGAGAATCGCTCTGTCCAGCTCCAGATTCTGTGCATGTGCTAAATGTGGAAGAGCTTTGTTAGTGCTAGAGATTTCTGAGGAATCGTTCGTCTGTCTGTCTTCAGAAAGAAAAATAACATTAATTGTTGCAACCTTATGCATTTTATTAAACTAAGCTTTTTAATTCACGAGTTTATGAATATAAAATTTGAAATTACTCAAGTATCTGTAAACAATGTGAACTAGAAAAGTATAAATTAATGCTCATGAGTCAACTACAATTTTTTGGTTCACAAATATGAATTGTTCTGCTACAACTGACATACCACTCAGGAAACCACTTGAACAAAAAGAAGTGCTTTTCTGTTTCATTTCTATGGATTTCCTGTTGCTTTTTATTTATACTTTGAATAATGGAATTTGGAAAAAAATTGATTTGCAATATTCCTTTATTAAAGAGATTAGGATGGATTAAATGCATCTGTGGTAGAGAGAGGAAATTACAAACAAGTGGAAAAGTTTGCAAAATCCTAAAATGCATTTGCTTTACTTTCAAAAGGAACAGTCAGTATGAAATGACTTAGGTACAGTGGTACGCATAGTGGCAATAAATATTGGTAAGACATTTTTCAGTAGTGGTGCAGTTAATGATTTCTTTTAAGAAACACTCCTGGATTTTTAATTACACTACTACAATTTAATCGTTTAGATACCAAATTGTTTGAAATTCCAACCAAAGCAGTCTCTCAGGGAGTCATTGCTCATGGCCAATGTATGTTCACATTCACCTATAGTTGTTTGGGTTCAGTCTTACCATCAGAGGCAGAACTGGGGAACAGGATTTGTGGTTTTCAGATTCTTATTTTAACTCTTACTCCATCTGTTGTTAGATGCGTAAATATTCATGTTTTCCGTTTTCGTCTTCTAAATATACTTTTGTAAATAATTTTTGGTTTTGTTGAAAATTCTAACATTTCTGAGAACCATGGAAGGAAATTTAATAGCGTTTGGGCACAGGCTTCCACGAATTCAAGTAATAAATTTGAAGGTTGAGGGGGGAGAAAATTAAAAATTGGCAGTTTTTTGTTAATGAATTTTTAATTCATGTATAAAAAAAATCAGTTTTACCAATCAGTTACATTATATACTGTGGTAGCATAATACAGAATCTAATACTGTGGGTGTCCTCTTGCCATGATTAATTTGAACAGAAAAAAGGCTCGGTAACGAAATTTCATGTTTGGTGAGCAATGGGACCAATTTTTCTCTTTGAAATAAAATTATGTAAATTGTTACTTTGTGTTGTTATTATAAGTGATATATAGATGGTATTTTCATAAAAATATATAAAAAAATGTGTTAATGACCTTTCCTTTTTCAAGAAATTATGCATGTTAAAATAAACACCTCTAAATTATCCTTTAATGAGACAATTTTAAAATTAAACAAAAATTTAAATAATTTTTTTTTCATAATTTTTTTTTCAAAACTTTCTCAAAAAACTTATAAACATAAACATTTACTGTAATTTATTTTAAATGGTTTGGTTATAAACAGAGAGAAAACTAAAGTGATGAAAATTGTTCAGGCAGGCTGTGATTCAGTTAATCTGAATGGTTGCAGTCTTGAGCAGGTGTCACAGTTTATCTTGGGAGCTATGTAACAGATAATGGTGATGTGCGGCATGAGATTAACAGACGAATAGGAATTGCTGCCGGGACTTTTAATAACCTATGGAGAGTGTGGAGAAATAGGCGTATACACCTAAAGACTAAAATTAGACTGTATAATAGTTTGGTTCTTTCTAGGGTTAGTTATGGTAGTGAAACTTGGACACTTTGTAAACAAGATAACAGGAAACTAGATGCTTTTGATTCCAGATGCTTAAGCAGTATCTTGGGCATTAGGTGGTTCAACTTTGAAACTAATGTTGAGGTTAGGCAAAGGAGTTTGCAACCTCCTTTAAGCAGCATATTGTGCAGAGAGAGACTCCGTTGGTTAGCCATTTGCCCGTATGAATAATTATAGATTGGCGAATAGGGTTATGAACAGTGTGCCTAAAGGCCTCAGAAAGAAGGGGAGACCAAGGATGCGGTGGGCAGACAATGTCAAACAGGACCTTGTTTAGAATTGGTGTGCAGTGGCCAGATGCAGTAGATGTAGCTCAGGATAGACTTGCTTGGAGAACTAAATTGCACGGTCTGGTTGGACCTCCGTAGCCCATGGCTGCTTGAGGATGAGGATGATGATAATGATGAAACTTATAATAACAAAAGAAAAATGAATTCTTTAGCATTTCGTTCTAAAAAAAAACACTCCATCTGTGGAATGGGGTGGAGGTGACTCAGTTGGTAACGCGCAAGGCTCGTATTCTGTAGTTCCCAGTTTTGAGTCCCAGCTGTGTCAGGTTGAGATTTATCTCTGCAAAACTCCCTTCCCTGCCCATGGTCAGTAGGGGACACTGATGGGCTTGGAAAGGCTGCTGTTTGTTGGATGGTACATTAAGCCATACCCAGCACCTTAAAGAACATGTTGGGTGGCCTTGACAGAAGGCTACCATCTGTCTTCCAACACCTATTCTAGTGAGTTCCCTCCTTCAACCTTCTTTCAGATCCCTGTGACCTGGCCATTTACTCCATTGTGTGCAAAAAAGTACCACTCAGAGATAAAAGAAACCAACACATCAATGGAATCATAGTTCTTTAATGCAATGAAGAGTAACAAATTTTTTGGATGCTTAATGTGGAGACGACAGAATCTTAAGTCTTCTGAAGGTGGGAGGAAGGAGTTGAATTCTTAAAAAAAAGGAATCAATTTTCACCTGTTTCGGCATTTTATTCTGAATAATCGCATGTGGTTCGATATGAGAGCCGATTCCTAAACAATCCTTGAATGTTATGTCATGGTGATGTTTCAAACCTCACCATGACATAATGATGTTATGACATACACGATGTTCACGCTGAGGTCGTTTGAACTGTAAAAAAAAATTTCGCGTCTCAGAAAATCATGGTCAAGTAGATTTGGCTGAGATTTTTTTAATGCATTCCAAAATCAAAATTATGGTAAATGCGAAAGTCATGATAAGTGGATACCCACTGTACATGTTCCTTTTATTTTTATCGTCTCACAAAAATTGAAAAAGTTCGCACTTATGTTGGTACATTATATTTTGTGATAATGTAATTTTTCAATGCGAGTCCTAGAAGCTACTCCTAGCTTGCTCCTTCTCCATAGCACAGGAGAGTCTTGCCATCCTCCAGGATTCAAACTGTTGCAGCGTCACTACGGGCAACTCATACCACTCTATAACAATGCAAAAATATATAATATGTTATTGAATAGATTATATGATAGTGTTATTGTGGGCATTAGAAAGAAAAGTAAGGATATCGTCATGTTAGATTAATAAAGCATCAATTAGTCGAGAAATTTGGCTAAATTGGATAAACAAAATTGCTTGAAAACAATATTCTCATATATTTAAGTAGAAGCATTGTACAACATGCTCTATAGCTGTACGATAAAGTCAACTTTTTACTCAAGCTGAAAGTACGCTACTCCTGACATCATTACAACTTTAATAAACGAAACTTTGGGAAAAGTTTCTCTTTTCCTACAGCATTTTGGATGCGGGAACCCTACAATTTAGCATCTATGGTCGCGAATATTGCCGATGTCAAATTTGTATACCTCGTATAATCATTGATTACACTTGATGAATTTAAAAGTTACTCGAATCTCCGATTTATGTTATTCTGAAAAAAAAAAGATCTCTGAGTTTAGAATATGCAGGTTGTGATAAAAATTAAAATATGTGGAAAGTTAATTTTCTTCCTGAAAAATTTCCTTTTAATTTTAGGAACTAAAATCAGCTTAAAAACATTTTTTGAACTGTAATTTAAACTTTAAACTGTAAATTAATTTTTTTTAAAACTGTTATTTGAGATAATATGTAAGATTTTGGCTTCTGTTGGTTTCTCGTACACAATACAAACACATACAAGAAATAAAAACATATTAATATTTTTTTCACATTAAAAAACCCTAAATCATTCACTCTTTGCGGAAAACATAGGGAGAAATAGAAATACTGGGGCATTTACTTTCGTCATCTTGCACTTTACCTTATTACCCCTGTAAGATGACTTCAATGGAGTGACAGCATGTGCGTGATTTTTCCACACACAGCTATGCTTTGAAGTGTACCGGTAAGAAATAAAATTAATTCCACCACTATATTGTATATACTATATAGAACAAACAATTGTTATACTATATAGAACAAACGTTGTTTGTTCTATATTTATTCTGTTTAAGTTTGACGCGACTGTTTAAGTCTGACGCGAATTTTATTCTGTTTAAGAATAAAATAAAAATCAGCTAAAATATGGTTTTTTTGAAAAGCAAAATATAATGGTATAAAATTCGTTTGGTGCTATTAACGGAATTGCAAAAATTACCATCTTTGTGGCGAAGCAAAGCTTTAAAAAGCACTTTTTCAAAGATAGAGATATAAAATTTCAAAATCTAATGTAAATGTTAATATTAATAACCGCCATTTTGGTGGCGAACGTGTCTCATGGTTATTAAATTTTGATCCCAAGTTGCAAGCAGGAAAATGCTGATGAAACACTGTTTAGTTCCCTTTACAATATCTATGCTTCATACCAGCAATGGGACGCTTAATAATGCCTTTGAGAATGTGAGGGATATGGCAACAGTTGGAAATTTTCGCGATTAGAAATTGCAAATACAGAGGCTACCAACGGAGAACGAAGAGAAATGTTCGGAAAGAGAAATGAACGGAAGAGAAATGTTCTGCAAAATACAGATTTTTTTTTATTATTGAACCTATCAAGTTAATATTTTGACTACTCTGCCAAATTTTTAGGTTCTAACCCCTTTTGTGTGAAGAGTTGTGGCAAACACACACACACAGAGATACTTGAGGATTGTTACATTTTCAGGCGTCGCATTTTTATTTTCATTGGCTTTCACGGTTAAACGTAATAAGCCACGAATGGACAAGAAACTTCGAGGGAGGCTTTGTGTGAACCGGATTATAGGTAGAAACCTGAGATATTAAGTTAACACAGGGACACACAAGGGGAACCCGTTCATGAAATTTTGGACAGTGAAGTATCTTTCACTGAACAGTCCCAAATTTCATGATTCTTTATTACGTTAAACCGTGAAAGCCAATGAAAATAAAATGCGACGCCTATCTTGGGCACCACAAGATACGGAAATGTGCCGAATAAAATTGCAATAGTTTGCATAGAAAGAAAACCACGTGCTATGAGAAAAAACAGCAGCAACGACCTGAGAAACGCCGGACAATTCTTCCTGTTGAATCTCTTCTAAACGGTTGGGGGGAGGCAAGGGGTTGTACTCGCAAAACTAACCTTTAGTGCAGTGAAAATAAGGAAATACAGATTGTATCTTGAAAGAAAGATCTGGGCAGTGTCGGATACAGTTTAGCTAGTAATAAACTGGGACATACTGGAAAAAAAAATTTTTTTTTTGTAGTGTATTTAACGAAAATCAAATCATATTTGGTATTAGGCAAAAACACCAAATGTGTATGTGAATAGTAGATTATACTTATTGAAAAATATTTTAGTAAATAAGAAGAGTTTTGGCTTTTTGTGGACTCTATGAATAATGAGAAGTTGTTTGTTTCACTTCAATTTCATACAATACAAATTAAATGATACATAATACCAGGAATTTAAATATAGAAATATAGACAAAAATACTAAACTTTAGAAATGGATTCTACTGCTGCAAACAAAATAATTATTTCCACCAATAAATTAGAAATAATGAATTATCACACTAATTTCTTTCTGATTTCACGTGATAAACTCATTGTTCGGTTTCCTGGGTGAAGAACAAGAGCGTCCATGGATAATGAAATCATTTTAATTTAGCACGAGCGGAACACGAGATTCAAAAACTAAATTTGTATCGGAAGTTAAAATCATTAACTTGAAAAATATGCAAAAGCTAATAAAAGTATATGCAAATAATAAATGCTTTAAATTTTATGTTACGTAATAAATAAATTTGGTTAATAATTCTTTAGTACTTTTACATTTTTTATGCACCTCAGACCCTGGTTAATTTTCTTTTGCTATAAAGTTACATATGCCTGGCAAATTGTATCCGAGGAACTCTGGTGGGTAAGAAATGATTTGAAAAGTTCGTTTATCTGAGCGAGGAAATTCCGGTTTTTGGTTTAGAAATTTCTGACGTAGAGAGGATTATGGGTACCTCGAACTATGTCCATTTCTCCCCTAAAAGAAAAATTTTAACCGAAGGGTGGGTTGGGTTGTTTTATCTCTGAGCGGCAGTTTCTTTGTACACAATGGCTAAATGGCCAGGTCAAGGACCCTGAAGGCTCAGAGAAAGTTGGGGGAGGGGACACACTGGCACAGCTGTTGGGAGACAGATCGTAGCCTCCCGTCAAGGCCATCCAGTGTGTGCTTTAACGTGCACGGGGTATGGTTCTCCCGCACACGTGGCTACAGCTTAACGTCCCACCCATCGGACGGCAACCTTTCCACGCCCATCGTGTCCCCTACTGACCGTCTGCAGAGCGGGAGTTTTGCGGATATAAATCTCAACAGTCACCAGCTTGGACTCGAACCTGGGAATTAGAGATTACGAGCCACCTAGCTCCCTGGAGGAGGAGGAGGAAATCTATTGTAATGATATTTATGGGAAATGAAAGCTTGCAACGTGGGGAGTGCCATTTACTCTACATTTTTGAAAGCTTCAGACCCGAGCACGCCGGGTAAATCTGCTGGTTTTGAATAAATTTCAATAGTTATTAAGTCTATGGGAAGTTTGAAAAATTTGAACACTCCTACCACAATTTTAGTTGACTCCAGCGGGTTCGCAAATAGCCTGTATTCGTTCTCTGGGTGAGGGGAACGTTCATGCAAAGTTTGAAGCCTCCAGCTTTTCTGCGAGCGAGTGCATAATCAAACAGACACACAAACAAACAAACAAAAACTTTCTTCTTTATATATTAGATATATTCAACAATGCATATAATGTATTCAGGGGCGTAACTATGAGGGGAGGCTCCCCCACAAAGTAACTCGGAGTTGGCAAAATTCGAAGCGACTTCGTAAAATCTAGGTGAGTTGTGAAAAATCTGTAATCTTTTTGTAAAATTAAGGGGGGGGGGGGCGGTTAGCAAAATTTAGACAACTTCACAAAAACTAGGATATTTGTCAAAATCGAAGCAACTTAGCAAATCAAGAGCAGTTGGCAAAATTCGAAGCCACTTAGTAAAATCCAGGTGAGTTGGCAAAATTCGGAGTGACTTGGTAAAATCTTGGGGAGTTGGCAGAATTAGGAGTGACTTGGTAAAATCTTGGGGAGTTGGTAAAATTCGGAGTGACTTGGCAAAATTTTGGGGAGTTGACAAAATTGAGAATGACAGCAAAATCGTGGGGAGTTGGCAAAATTCAGGTGAGATGTAAAAATTGAAATTTTTTTTCTGTAAAATTATGGCGAGTTGCAAAATTGAGGAAACTTGACAAAATCTAGGGGCAGTTGGCAAAATTTGGAGTGACGGCAAAATCTTGGGAGTTGTCAAAATCCGGAGTGACTTGGCAAAAACATGGGGAGTTGGCAAAATTCAGGTGAAATGCAAAAATTAGAATCTTTTTTTTTTGTAAAATTATGGCTAGCTGGCAAAATTGTAGGTTACATGGCAAAATGCAGGAGAATTGTGAAAATTTCCTCAAACCCCTCTACCCCACGGAGGAAATACTAGGGCTACGTACGAACCTGACAGAGAAATTATTTTCTCCGTTGGCAAAATTTTATTTTCGAGTTGAAAAATCATCTCTCTTTGCTACGTCCCTGAATAAAAAATGTATTGTTGAATACATTTATCACCAGATGGCATAAACAAAATCCATTAGAATAGTATGAATTTGGGATTTATGATAACTTACAAAATTTCAGATAGTAAAACGAAATTTTAGATATTTAATAAGTAGCGGAGCATAAAGGTATGCTTAATAATAGTATTGATAAACAGAAATTACTCTATTTGTAAGGGATATTTAAAACTGTAACGTATTTAATAATATATAGGTATAAAAAGTATTTCAGAACTAATAGCTATTTCTGCAATTAAAATTTTAGAAAATATTTCATTTGAAGTAAATAGTAAAATGTGATTGAAAGAATTAATATGGTTTAATATTTTAATGTTTATGGTAATGATTCCATAAAACGACTTTTAGTGGTTTGGAAAATTTGGCTTCAATGTTGTAGTTAATCAAGGGGGTGGGGGTTGGACATGGGCCAATTCCTTTGGAAATTTTAATTGGAACGGAAACGAAAATAAAAGTACAGATGGTACTAATTTATTATAACTACCAGCGTACATAAAAAGCTCCAGGGAATCGGAAAAACGTTAAATGTCTGTGTGTTTGTTAGGTATAAAGTAGAAACGAAAAAACTTTATGAATTGTGATTAATTATGGAATTAAAAATTTTAACGTTTACTTGTTGCGGAACACTATTGTTACCTAATGTTAGGTCTTTGGAGTTTAGTCGGCTGGCACACGGATGTATTGAAACCATGTTGTGGCGTTTGAAAACAATTGGGTGTTAACAGGAAGACTAACTAAATTATGTAGCCCATGGGATTTTTAAAAGAGTGCATTGTTAATGTGTGAGAGAGCCATACCTGTGCACATTAAAGAATAAGCTGGATGGCCTTGATGTTAGGCTACCATCTGTCTACTAACAACTGTGCAGTGGGTTTGCTCCCCCAATCTTCTCTGAGCCCTCAGGATCCTTGGCCATTTAGCCCATTATGTGCAAAAAAGTGCCACTCAGAGGTAAAACAACTCAACCCAACAACCCAATCAGATAAAACACTTCTGTCTAATACATAATGCTTTTTGGCATATTTTGTTACTGAGAGTTTATTTTTCTGAAAACCAATCTGTAGATGGGACAGTGTGGATAGTACTTTTGGTTTTGAGATTATAATGTATAATGAACTTAAAGGAACTGCTTTTCTAAAAGGACTTAGTTTTTCTGTAATTTTGTACATTGCTAAATACAGAACCTTATTTCCACATTTAAAAAAAAATATCAAAAATAAATTATCTCATTTTTAGATAGATTATTTTATTCTCTCAAAAAATAATATTTTAATAACAGTATATATTGCTAAACAAAAAAATTTCTTTCTGCACTTAGAAAAAGCCCCACAACAAATAACCACATCAGAGACAGCTACTTTAACTAGCACTTAATATTAAATAATGAACCTTTCTATGCTCAATAAAAACCCAGGACCCTACCATCTGTTTTCTTGCAGCTGTCTAGTGGATCCCCTACCCCAACCTTTTCTGAGCCCTTGGTTCCTTGTGATCTGAATATTTAGCCCATAGTGTGCAAAAAAAGTGTTGCTCAGAAGTAAAACAACCCAACCTGAAAGGTGGAGCATTTACAGCTACACTACCTACCCTAAGATTTTGTTGCAAAAGTTAACGAAAAATTATAACTGATTTATCAACTTTATTAATATGTATTTTTTAAAAAAGTTTTTGAGCAGAATTTTTTCCAGTTTTCATCGATTTTCAAGACAGTTTCCCAAGAAGAGAAATGCCATGTGTTTTCCAGTTTCCAGTAACAGTTTAAATAAAATAAAAAATAAATAAATACCCCCGCAAGCAGCTGCTTGCTTCAGAGGTCTGACAGCAGCCTGTCAGTTTATATGCCACAGTTGAAGGTCTGTGAGGATGGCAGGACCTCAGCAGAGAAACGACACATACATCCATGCCTTACCTGGGGCTCGAACCCAGGTTTCTTAGATCTGTAGCCAAGTGCGCTAACCACTCGGCTATGGGACAGTTTAAATACTGAACAATTCTTGTTTAAAATTAAGTTTTATTGAAATATTATTGCAATCTGTTATTTTCTGGCATGTTTTTCTAATACAAGTGTATGGTAGATGTCATGAGCTGTGAATTTGTTTTTGACATAAATAACATTGGAATTTTGTATTGTTTTGCCCACTTTCTTTATGTAACACATAGCATAAAGTAGTGTTTTAAGCAGATTTGTAAAATATATTGAATTCTTTATTAGTGTTCTTACTTGTGTAATTAAAATATCTGTGGAATTTTTACAATCCTTTTGTTTTACTTATGCAATTCTTCATGCTTTTTTCAGGTTGCCAGAGAAAAAATCAAAGTAAGTAACAATCTAATGCTAATATATTCTTTGTTCACTCAGTTATTAATATCATTATTGAAGTATATTTTATCATTTATTATTAGCATTAATCAGTAAACATTTTTAGAGTTTATATGAACAGGTTAAAGGCTGTTATAAAGAATTTTCTCAAATTTTGTAGTTTTGTTTACACAATGTTGAATCATATAGCAACAAAAAAAAGATACATTATTGAAGCTGTCATTTCTAGTGTATAAAGGGTACTTTGTCCTTATAATTAGGAACAAAGTAAAAAAATTTGAAAAGAAATATGTTGATAAGTTTTTTTAAATTGTTTCTGATATCTACTTAAAAATAGTTTATAATTGCTTTGTAAACCAATTCTGTACAATTAACCCTTGCATAACAAAGTCATTGGATAACAAATTGCCTGCCATAGGCTCACATTAACTCCCATAATGAAATTTTCTTCCATAACAAATTGCTTATGAAGTCACACAATCACCAATTTCAGCTAATCAGAACACTCCAAAGTAGATTCAATAGTCCTAAAGTAGCTTCAATAGTCCTCAGCTAATTAGCAAAACCCATTTATGAACATTTTGGCCATGGTTAACTTTGTTTACATTGTTGTGTTTTTGGTTGTGGAAAGTGCTCTCTTGTCCTTGTTCTTTTATTCGAAATTTTTACTTAAAGGTTAATTAATAGGGATTGCAATAGTCTTGAACACACCTTAATATAGAAAATCATGGGTTCAGTTACAGAGAGAAAGATATACATAAGGAATAGGGAAACTGCCGTAGGGAAGTTTTAAAAACCTTTCTTTGATTTAAATGTGAAAAAAAATATTAAAAACGGTTTTTAATTTTTGAAAATAGTGTCAAGGTGTATTTTTATTAAAAGAAAATGTTAGACATAGTACTAGGTGTAGGTTGGAGATTGCCATCTTTTACCTTGAAAACTGTTCACCTTCTTGCCTAAGGAAAAGACTGATCACATTGATATAGCCTAAACATGAAAATTTGTTATTATCAATGAGAAATTCAATTGCAGTTTAGCATAAGTGAATTAACTTGCAAATATTCTATAGACATTGGAATAAATTAAGAGTTAATGGAAAAATATGATTTTGATAGAAGTTGGATTCAATTTCCCTTGTTATAAATTCCATATATATTTTTGCCTGTGACTCACCGTAATTGAATTTCTCACTGATAATGGTTGAAATGCTTGCAGCACTATAAAACTAACTGTGAAAAAATACATATGAGAGGAACAGAATTAGAAAAACTATATTTATAGAGGAAGTTGCTAAGTCATAGGAAAGTATAATTGAAGGAATAGGATTCATATTTGTTATAAGTAATATATATAAAAAATATTTTCTTTTGGGAACTGTGATGAACTGAAAGTGTCTGGGCCATTTCACATTAAAGTTTAAGCTAATATTGTTGATAGCTTTCCTAAATAAAATCAGAATGAGTAAAAATATCTAATGCTAGTTTTCTCTTTCTTTTAGAGAAGAGATAGGTTTAATGGGCTATGACAAGGTTGTATATAAGGGATCAATACCAGCCAAAAGAGTGGATGAACTTCCAGATGACCCAGCAGAAAGGAATGTAAATTGTGATGACATTTTAAATCCAAACATGTCATTCCCTCCACTTCCACCAAAAGAGTATGTTTTTCAATATTTCTCTTGTGTTCTTAATCTATATATATATATGTTAGAAATCTCTTTTCTTCTAACAGTGTCATGCATGAGCTGATTGAAAATGTTAATAATGCTATATGAGTGTTATTATCTGCTACTTTATCTATCCAGTTTTATGAATATCTCCTAATACAAATCTACATTGTAAAAAATGACATTCATGCAATTCATGTCATGTCTTGGCACTTTTTGAAAGCCCTTATTAGTAGATAACCAGTACTTTTGCTTAGTTGCTACTCTTGACAATAGTTAGCTGATGAATATGCGGCATTGTTTTTCTTTCTTGACAAGCACTAATTGCTACTTCATTGGTGTGATTTACCCTCATTGTGCTTATTTTTGTTAATCTTACATTATTGTAATGTTAAAAGAATAATAATATTTTTACACAGTACACATATAACTTTCTCTATACATTTCACTTTAACCAGTTTATGTGAAAATACTCTTCACTCTCCTCAGTTTTGCTTTAGCATGGTTTTGAAATTGTTCTCTGTACATATGAGAGCTGATTTTGTTTGATAAAATTGGTCAAAAATAATTTTACTTAAATTCCAAGAAATCTCAGGATGGGTAGAGAGTATTAAAGACAAAAAAGATGTACTATTTGGACTAGTCCATCTCAAATTTCAGCTGTTTTGGACCTTTATGGGCTTTAAAGGGTTAACGTACAATCCTGGAGCAGCAGTATTTACCTTCAGTGGAAATAAATATTTTGGTCATAGAGACTACCACAGTCAGACTTATGGTCAAGAATTTTCATAATGGTAAGGCTGTATTATATAGTGTAAACAATCATATATACTGTAAATGCATAAATAATTGTGTCTTGCATTGCATATGTACTTACAGCGACCCTGAGTTAACTTGCATCCTTCATATACTGTATGCTCTTTCATTTTATATAGTTTGAGAACTACAGAAAATGGAATTTTAGCTTCTTTTGTACAATGGTTTTAACAGAGTTTATAAATTACTGTTGAAAGTATTATTTGAAAAGATGTATTAAACCAGATCTGCATTTGATCCAGAATGAATGATTGTCCAACATCCCCACAAAGTAGCTGAACTTTATATTAATAATGCCTTAATTATATTGCAACCATTAGTAACAGTTGAACTTTTTATCAGTACAGCTCCTATTATAAATAAAAATTAATTTTCTCCTAAATATTCATTTCCCTTGTTGACAAAATTTATATTTGGCCCACAATGGCTAAAGTTTTGCTACCTACTGGTTTGTTTGCATGGAATATTCATGTTTATTTTCAAGGATCGGTTTACAGTTTGAAGTAGCTATATTTGTATCATATACATTTTATTATCATGGAACATTTTAATTGCAGTTGGCATTTATTTTGTGATCCAGAATTTCCAATACATTATAACATTTCCCCCTCCAATTTACAGGTCTTCAAAAATTTCCTGAAAAATGCATGATGTATAAATAAATTTAATTATGTTTTGCATCTATTATCATTATTAGCATTCTGAAAGGGGAGCATGACCCCCTTCCATCCCCAGATTCAGTATCAGTTCATATGCACCATTGGTTCTCATTTCTGACTCAAACTTATGTTGTATATAAATATTAATACTGCTGTATTGGTAAGACAAAATATAATTGGCTATTGTAATAATTGTTGTAATTGGCATTTTTTTTTAGCAAATGGAAGGTGATATTATTTGTAAAAGGGGAGTTAATTTTAGGGTGAGATAAACAGATAACATTTTTTTTTCTTTTTGTTTTCAAAGTGTGTGAAGCTACACTACACTAACGAGGCTTCTGTATTTTATTGTTATAAATTTTTATTGAGAGGGATTGTTTTGGCTGAAAATTTGCATAGGTCCTATGTTTTTCCTTTTAAGATATTGCAAAGTTTCTAAAAATTGAGGGTCTAGGCCTTGGCTTCGTTATTTAAAGGTAAAAAAAAAAGTCTGTTATAGACTAGAAAAAGTTATAGACTAGAAAAAAAAGTCAGTTATATCTTCTTAATATTTTTATTCAAAAATTTTAATAGATTGATTAATTTTGAGAAGTACACCAATGATCAGTTAGTTACTGGCATTTAACTAGTATTTGCCTCCTTGCTTTTTAACAATATTGTAAACTATAGTAATTAGCTTGGGGGGAGAATTTTGTGCTGTGTGTGTGTGTGTGTAAAGTGCAGAGGTGGACAGGACAGTAGTGTACCTAGAAATTTCCAAGGGGTTTTCAAGTGCTACATGTTTGAGTATTGTGTAACATTCTGGAATCTGATTTTTGGGGACTGCCTTAGAAAATATATAATATTAAAGCCCTTGGGTGGGAGGTTTAAACCCCCTCACCCATCTTTCTTAGATACACTATTAGGACATATTCCAACATTCAATAATGAATTAGGGGGAGTGGTCCATTCAAAGTGGTTATACCTCCTATTCTTTTCAGAACAGCTCAGATCTAGGGAACAAAAAGGAGGGAGGAGTGGCAAAATAGAGTATAAATGAACTGGAATACCATTCTAATATAAATATTGTACCTCAGTTTTAGTGATTTTTAACAAATTTCTTGGAAAATATGTGCAAAATATGTATGTATAATAGTTTTTTTTATCTCCATTCCAGTTATTAGCATTCTCAAAGGAGGGTGGGGGGGAACAACTCCCTTGTTCTTCCCAATCCTTGGTCTGACCCTGTTTGAAAGTGATGGTAACCAGAATAAATGAAATATTATACATATTAATTACTCATGTATTGAAGAAAATATTCTAAATGCTACTGAAATAGAGTGAAAAATTATATACCTGAATGGCATTCTTGTTTGTTCCACCTCAATCCAGTTACTTGGTTCCCTGAAATTTTTTCCTGGATTGAAAATAGTCTTACTAACAAAGAGTTCAAGGAGAGATTGTCTGATAGATTAACAGCTAATCTATCCATGACATAAAGCACTAATTTTCTTTGTTAGGATGTCATTGATATAAAAATGCTTTTTTTTCTTTTCAGTTTAGCCAAACCAAGATATTGTGGTGGTCAACATACTACAACAGAGCCACTTCAGAAAGGGCTGAAATTTGCTCCATTTAGGTAGGTTTAACTTCTGCAATTTATTTCATAGTATATAATTATAACAATTAAAATGTTTAAATAATATTGATATCAAATAATGGTTTTAAATATTTGTTTTACAAAGGACCATAATATTAACAAATCTTACATATTTTGAGAAAACTCAAGAAAAAGTTTACATACTAGAAAAACATACAAATGTTCAACTAGTTACCTTGGATCGTCTTACATACATTCCACCCTATATTACAGTTCATTCTATGTTTTCTTACATGTCCATGTCAAAAGATGCACTGATTTGATATATGGATTGCTTCAGCTCATTTACCTTGATGGTATATCCCCAAATGAAAAACTCTAATGGAGTTGAAATATGACGGAGGGCATCATTTTGACCTTCCTCATCCAATCCATCTACTCTTCAGCTTTCAATCCAGGAATTTCCTTATGAGCCTATGGAAGTGTGGAGGAGCCATTACATTTTTCTATTATTACCATTTTTCCATTTTACCTATTAAGGTAGAAAACAAACTTCCATATTTCTTGTTTCAAAACATGCATGAATTTTTAGTTTGCACGTATGGGCTTTTTATAACGAATTTTTTAAATCATTACATTAATTTGTAATTACCCAATATATAAATTGTAAATGCTCATTTTTGCTTTGTATAAACATATCTTAGATTAAAATTATTGTTTTATTACTTAGAAGTAAATGAGTTTTTTTAGCCATATTATATAAGCCTAATCCACTAAAATGGCTACAGTTGCATCTAATTTACCTGATCTGCAAACAAAGGTGAATAAAGGAAAATAATGCAGATGAAAGATTTTGATAATAGTATAAAAACGTATTAAGATAAAAGGAAGAAAATAAAAATAAAACCCAGAAAAACGTGAGCGTTATCATGATCCATCAGTAATAGGTTAAAAGTTCATAAAGATGGTTTCAGTTGATAAGGTGTGAGGTAAATGAAGTAGACTAAAAATACAAAATTCTTGCTTAATTCATCAGATGCTGACAATATAGTCCCAATGTGGATATAAGGTTGCAGGTTACTAATGAAGTGAATGTCATTAGAGTAAAGGTGACTAAGTATAAAAAATTAACCCTCTAGCATCTGCTTGCTATAGATGTCTGGCAGGAGCTTGTTAGTTTAATACACCATAGAGGAGATCTGTCAGAAAGGCAAGACCTCAGCAGCAGAATAACAAGAAAATATCCATATCGTATCTGGGGCTTAAATCCAGGTCCCTTTTGGATCAGAAGCCAAGTATGCTAACCACTTGGTTAGGTCACAGTATGCATTAAGTATCGGACATGCAAAATCTTTTATTTTTTCTTCTGTGGAAATACAAAAAAAATGAAAATACCCACTAATTCCTACCCCATAACTAGGGGTTAAACAGCCTCATAATTTAGGGGTCCATATGTGTTTAAAAAAAAAAAATCAACAAGTGATATCACAAGATTAGAATCTAAGTTATACCACTGAATTACTTGAAATTAATTATCAAAGAAATATATTTTATTGACATGAATGATCATTGCTTAAAACAGAACAGCTATTTAATAAATGTAAAGATTTCTATTGCTAAAAGTGACTAACACATAAAATTTAATATTTTAATATTTATTGACAGCTATACACTTCCTTATTAAATTTTAGAAATTTTTTCCATCACTTGTACTCCATTAAAGATTTACATTCTTTGATGCCCTTTTTAAAAATATACCATTATGTCATTTTTAATGCTTTTTAAGCTGAAAATCATAAAACTGAAATAAGGAAATGAAACACAATCAAATAAGGAAATGAGGCTGAGGTATCATTCATACTGAATATTCTGATATGTTTCTGGTATAGTAAATTTAGGGTCATCATTTACATCATCTATATTCATTTTAATTTTGCATAAAAATCATAAACTTTTTCACATTTTTTCATAAAAATCTTTTTTAAAAGGTTTGAAACTTCAAATTTTATTTTGTATTGATTAGAACATGAAGGGTCAAATAATTTTGGCAGGATAGAGTAGGACTTAGTTTATGTGAAAATATTATTATTAAAATTAGAGAAAACTTTGTTCACTTCAACAATGTATTGTAAGACTAATTTTTTTTATGTTATAATTTCAGATTATCTGAGGATCCCTATCGGTAAGTTTCTTCAGTATTATTTTATTTGTTCACTATCTCAGTTCCCTTAATATAAGTAATTCCCTTTCCATAATTGCTTATTTGCAGATATTTTAGCACATGCAATATTTAATATTTGTGCATTTATTATAACCAAGATTTTCAGTATTTGTGTTATATTAAGATTTATATTTCTATGGGAATAGCTACCATGCTTTGTGGTAAGAATATAAAATATCTTAAAAACCATCATCCAAAGTTTATTTATTTATTTTTTTTAAAAAAAGGAAAAAGGCACTTCCTTGCACAAAGGACAAATAACCAAGAAGCTTTGTTAGGCTTGTCCTGGTTTCTCATACAACTTACAAACACTTACACAAGGACATGCCCACTGGTCTTAGTAGTCAGGTGTGCTAACTAGACCAGGTTAAACTACTATTTTATGAAAGGTTTTAAACAATAGTTTTTTTATGATAAAGTTTATAGTAGGGAAAAATTAATAAGTAGAATAAAGAGTCTGAAATTGTAAAAATGAAAAGTAAAGGATGGTTTGCAGAAGTTAAAATATAACTGGGTGACTATTTTTGAGCATAGAAACAATTGCATATTTTAAAAGTTACTAGGCAAACAGCTACAAATTTAAATTGGCTGCCACAGAGAACCTTAGTGTCCTCTGCAAAACATTTGCATTCCTGCCACAAAAGACACCAGTGTCCTTTGCTATATGCTTGGGTATGGCTTCACTTTATTGCTGTGGGTCTGCCACAAGTGACATTCAGACTATGGTGGCCATGGGTCTCCTAATTATTTGCATTTTGAAAAATTATGATTTATAGCATTAATTTACAGTAATCTAAAACATAATATTGCTCTTTTCCTGGGATGATTTTTTTTTTCAAAAATCAGTCTAGCAGTCTACAATTTGCTCTTACAGAGCTCTAGATTTTTTTTTATCATATATAATCTTGGAATAATGTGTAGTTTTAGAATGATTGAGTTGTTATAGAGATAATTTCCATTTCTTAAAATAATACCTTTAGTATTGCCAAATTCAACAGGTACTGTTTATAATGTTTTTGGCTGAATGAAATATTTTCATAGTATACTACAGTGTTAAATCTTGAAAACAAATAATCACACAGGAGTTGTGTATTTATGCAATAGAGATTATGAGGATTCAGTAAAGAACTGTTCAAAGGACAGAATAATATAATTTATAAAAAAATTTGTAATTAAATAAGTAAAACGGACTCGCCGGAATTGATCACCATGATGCTTAACTGTAACATGCAGTATTACAAACATGTGATATACAGCTGAATGAAGTTATTGCATTGTGTCTGGTGGTATATTTAAATTTCACAAGGTCACTGTTGATGTGTGACTGATTTTAGGAATTCTCACAATCTGTAATTCACAAGATTACAGGTTGTGAGAATTCTTTCCTGTCCTGGTTTCTCATACAACTTACAAACACACAAGGACATGCCCACTGGTCTTAGTAGTTCTTTTCAGAAAAATGAAAAGTAAAGGATGGTTGCAGAAGCAGAAGTTAAAATATAACTGGGTGACTATTTTTGCTAAGGTCTTGAAAGTAGTTCCCAAGCCTGAGGATTACTTCTATTGATTATTTTTTTATGAGATGCCTTGATTAGCACAGTTCTCACAGTGCTTGCAATGCTGTATCTTGCAAAACACTACAGTGCTGGAAATGAAGGGATTGCAACATTTGCTAATAAAGATTGGTGGTTTTCCTTGGTTACTGTTTTGAATCCATTATATGCCAAGTGGTTAGCATGCTTGGCTACTGATGAAAGGGACCTGAGTTTTAGCCCTTGGTAAGGCATAGATGTTTGTTGTTTTTCTATTGAGGCCTGTCATCCTTACAGACTTTTTTGTTGTTTTTCTATTGAGGCCTGTCATCCTTACATACCTTTTACTATTACTATATTGTATAAACTGACAGGTTCCTGTTAGATCTCTGTGGCAAGCAACTGCTTGAATGGTATATATAGGTGTAAGAAAATGTTGACTACTAAGGAATGAGTTCTTGAACCTGTAGAAAGCAAGACCATTTGTGTTGTTACAAGATGTTTGCTGCATTTGAGCATGTGTCTTTCCACCTGGATTATACTGTTTAAGGTGTTGATCATTTACTGCATAAATCAAGCTTTATCAGTCCAGAGAATATTATTTCACTAGGTGTTTTGTAGTTACACCCCCTATGAAGAAATTGTAGTGCAAAATCTACACTTTTTTAAGGTGATGGTGAAAAAGTACTGAACATTAATAATTCTATATGAGAAAAGTTCCAGGTCTTCATCATCATTTTCCAGCAGTTAGGAAAATTCCAATATGCTTTGCAATCTGATGACTACTGCATTTACCGTGCAAATTAATTAAAGAAAAGTTTTCTGCAGTAAATGCAACTTCAGTCATTGATTCCACATGTGGTTAGTTCATGTGGATGATTGACCCACTGTACATCGCATTGGCTAATCAACTGATTTTTTTTAAATCCTTTTTAAATAAAATTTTCTAAATATTTGCCACTGCATGGATCTTGAACTAAATGCATAGATCTGTAAATCAGTGGCTTGGAGTTGCATATGGCTTTATGTATGCATACTTGTGGTTCTTTATTACTTCCAATATTAATAAGAAAAAAATACTAATCTCAATATTAATAAAAAGCGTGCATTTTTTGTTTTCAGGACAATGATAAAATTATTTAAAGACTAAATGAAGTATTCATGGTAAAAATAATGTTATAAAGAATCTCCTTGAGTGAATCAAATTAGTAGAATTGGGTTCTTTACATATGCTGGCACTTTTTTATACACAATGGGCTAAATACCCAGCCACAAGGATCAAACTGCTTAGAGCAGATTATGGAAAGTGGGACTGTTGGACAGATGACAGGGAACAGATAAAAATCTTTTGTTAAGGCTATCCAGTATATTCTTTAATGTGCACAGAGTATAGGTCTCTTGCACATGAGGCCAGGGTTTAATATCTTGACTGATGAACTGTGGTTGAAACTGTGGGATGAAAATGTGATGAACTTTTTCACCTAGGAGAGAGTGGGGAGTAGTGGAGGAAATCTAACATAAACACAGCTAGGTCTCTAATCTGAGAACATCAGAATGTGATTCTTGAACAACTGAGTCAATGATCCCTCCCCCCACTTTTTTTTTTATATATAGAGTATAACAAACAAATCCTAGTGAACTCAATGTTAATCTTACATAACTTATTATTGCTATCCTAGTTATTGTCCTTATTAGTCATGGTCACTAGGACTATATATAGATGTGGAGATGTATTTATATGTGCGTTTCAGTTCTCATAACCTTTTGTTTGAGGATAAAAAGCAAAAAAGAAAGTTGTTATCCTATAAAAGGTTGCAGATCCTTTGACTTGACCATGCTTACTTTAGGAGCTGTATAATGCAGCAACAACATTGGCATTACAGCAATAATGATGTAGTAACTTGAGTTTTTGCCTAAGCATTAGCTGTTCATGGGGCAGCATATGGCTATTTGACAGGAAAATTGCTTTTTAATGTTTATACAATAATATGCAATTTCTTCTTTTCTTGCTTGTTGTTGCCCAATTAATTGGAAAATTAAGATTGATTTACATTCCTCTTTGCCCTTCAAGTATCTGTTTTCATAATTCTCTCATGGTCTTTATTTTATGTGTGCAAATTTGTATCCTGTGTGTTTATTTGTCTTTCAGATATTTATGCTGCAGTATGCCAGAAACTTATAATTATCTATATTGAAAGAATTGGTTCAACTTTAATCCCCGAGAATGTCATATAAGAATTAATATCTGAAATAAAATAGTTACTTTGTGTTTTTTTAACTGATAAGTTTTTTAGGCTTTTAAATGAAAAAATCCCAATCCCTCATCAGTAACAAAAAATGTCTCTGTCTTTATACCCAAAATGAAGTTTCTAAGAGTATCTTTGTGTTATTATTAAACTTATAGTGTAATATATTATATTAGATTCTTAAAGATCCAGTTGGATTAAAAGCAATTAATCTTTAAGCATTTTTGTTATGACCTTTGTTAATATATATTGTGTGCATGTATTTTCAGAAGAGATATTGAGCTTTCTGGATCTGATAACCAGACATACAAAGGTGCTATAATAGTGACCCCCGATGGAACC